>CP136062.1:190334972-191757848 GCA_032622095.1 Siphonodentalium dalli | reverse complement strand
GGTTGTCCCACTTCCGTATGGGGCAAAATAAATTCATTTTAAAGTATGTAATTTTGCCGAGCACCTCTTTTGTGATTTTGGCCATAGTTATTGAAAGGAAATGGGCAGAACTTTGAGACAGAATTGAGGATGGACCATAATATTTGGCTAGTCTGGTCCATTATGCTAAGAAAATGTCAACTGAATACAGTGTGGATGCCAAGATCGTAGCCAGGGAGTTACTCTATGATCATACGTGAGGTGAATAGGTATACAGTGAGTTATTGTATGTCATGACTTATGTGAATATGTATACAATGAGTGACTATATGGTTATGAGTGGGTTGTCCATTGTAAGATCTATGTATACAAGGAGATGTCATGGTCAGGTGTGAGGTGAATCGGTATGCATGGAGTGACTGTATATTGTATGATTGTGTATATCCAGGTGTGCCTGTATGGGCATTGGTGTGGTGTATGTATATAGCTACATGGTCATCTATGTGTTGACTATGTATATATGGAGTGACTGTAAGGGCATGGGTGGGATGTACATGTGTTGTCTGTATGATCATGGATGGGTGTGTTGGTAAATAGGGTGTGATTTTATGGTTACGGGTAATGTGTATAGGTATACATGGAATGACTGTACGGTCATGATTGAATATGATTACCTGGAGTAAGCATGGTGGACATTGTCGAGTGTGTGAGTATATAGGGAGTGTCCTTGTGGTAACGGGTGGGATGCATATTTATATATCTCATGGATGTATTATCATTGGTTGGTGTATATGGATTTGCTCCATTATCATGGATGGCATGTATGATTATACAGTGAATTGCTGAATTGTCATGTGTGAGGTGTATATGCAAGTATGGATTGTTTGAGTGGATGTGTGGTTATCTGGAAGGGCTGAATGGCCATTAGTGAGGTTTACTGGTATGTTTGGAGTGAATCTATGGTCTAGGGTGGGCTGTATATGTATATCGAGTGGTTATATGACTATGTGTGTCGATATAGGTATACAGGTAGTGAATGTATGTTCAATGGTGAGATGAGTACATGTAGGTATACAAGTAGTGACTGTATGATCATAAATATAATGGACATCTATACAGGGGGTGACTATTAAAATGGTCAAGTGTCAGGCGTATGAGTATACCTGATGTTCCTGTTTGGTGACTCGTGGCGGTATGGTCATGTGTAGGTTATACCAGTATACACATGTGTTGCTTTTTGTCATGGGCAAGGGATATGTGTATATAGCAAGTGGCTATATGGCCATGGATAAAGTGCATATGCATACATGGAGTGACTATACTGACATGGCTGGGATGTATTAGTATATCTTGAGTGACTATGTGGCTATGGTGTGACAAATAGGGATACAGGGAGTGACATGGCCAATGTTGAGGTGAATATGTATGCAAGGATTGACCATGGTCGTGTATGAGTGTTTTGAATAGGTACACACGGTGTGACTATATGGCCATAGGTCAGGTACCATTGGTGAAGGTATGTGTATGAAGCGAATGGCTATATGGCCATTGATGAGGTGCATATGTATACCCGGAGTGACTTTATGGTCATTGTTGATGTATATATTGATTGTCTATTTGACCACGTGTTTGGAGAATATGTATACAGGGGATGACCTTATGGCCAATGGTGAGCTGAATGGGTATACAAGGAATGACTATATGGTTATGGGTCATGTTTAGGAGTATCCCCGGTGTGCCTGTATCGTGACGCGTGGCTGTAAGGTCACCCGTGGTCATGGGTCAGGTGTACATTTATACAGTGGGTCACTATATTGTTATGTCTGTGGTGTTTATGTATATATGTAATGACTGTGTGGTAATAGGTGGCCATCGTTTTCCGTGTTTAACGCCCCCCATGTTTTTAAACACCATCAAGATAGAGAACTCTCTGACATGACCTCTCCATTGATTAACATATCCTTGAGTTATTGTGCCACCCAATGTACACATGTACAACCCACCCATTACCTCAGTCACTCGATCCATATCTACATAAACACAACACAAATGACAACATAGTCACCCACTTTATACACGTACACCTGATCATACAGCCATATTTGGTTATACCCATACATACCACAAATGACGATACAGCCACGAGTCACCATGTATGAACACCAGGTATACACATACACCCGACACATGGCCATATAGTCACTCTATGTATACATATTCACTACATTCACAATCATACGGTCACGCGTTGTATACCTATTCACCCCACCGTGGACTATACAGCCACTACATGTATACTTATTCGCATATCCATTACCATAGAGTCAATCCAGTTATACATATGCACATCACCAATGGTGAGCCCTTCCAGATATACCAATACCCGCACATACGACCTCTCATAAGTTCCACACTTGCCATACTCATGATCATGCATCTACTCCCCATACACCATCAATGATAACACACCCACAACATATATAAATATACAACCCACCGTTGCCAACAGGGCACTCCCCATATACCCACACATCATCCATGACCATACAAAAACACGCGGTATACCTATTATCCTCATCTACGATCATAGAGTAACTCCCTGGCTGTCATCTTGGCTTCCACCCTGTATCCAGTTGATAAATATTTATCATAATGGGCCAGACTATACCCACATCTCATGGTTCATCTCAGTTCCGTCTCAAAGTTCTGCCCATTTCCTTTCTATAATATGGCCATAATCACAGAAGAGGTTATCCGCAAAATTCCATACTGCAACTTTAAAATGAATTTGTCATGCCCCATACGGAACTAGGATAAACATAATAGAACATAGTTGTCAGTTAATTAACTAACAGGTATAATAACCAAGTGAGTCACAATTTGCTACCTTTTCGGATAACGTAGAGAATAATTTTCTCGCCGAAAATGGTGATGTGGCGGTATGGTCATGTGTAGGTTATACGGGTATACAAATGTGTTGCTATATGGTCATGGGCGAGGGGTATGTGTATATAGCGAGCGGCTATATGGGCATGGATGATGTGCATATGCATACATGGAGTGAATATACTGACATGGCTGGGGAGTATTAGTATATCTTGAGTGGCTATTCTGCTATGGTGTGACAATAGGGATACGGGGAGTGACATGGCCAAGGGTGAGGTGAATATATATACAGGGAGTTACTGTATGGGCACGAATGGTGTGAATATGTATACAAGGAGTGACTATATGGTTATGAGTGGGGTGTCCATGGTGAGATGCATAGGAATATAAGGAGTGGCTGTATGGGCATGTGTGAGGTGAATCGGTATACATGTAGTGACTGTACGGTGTATTGTTGTGTGTGGCCGTTGTGACCGTATGGGCATTGCTGTGGTGTATAGATATAACGAGAGTAGCTACATGGTCATCTGTGAGTTGTTTATGTATATATGGAGTGACTGTAATGTCGTGGTGGGATGTATATGTGTACCGTGTGTGGCTGTATTGTGACATGTGGGTGTATATGTATATTTGTGCTGTCTGTATGATCATGGATGGAGTGCGTAGATAAATAGGGAGTGATTTTATGGTTATGGGTAATGTGTATAGGTGCACATGGTATGCCTGTACGGTCAAGATTGAAGTTATATGCATACCTGTGGCTATATAGGGAGTGCCCTTTTGGTAACGGGTGGGTCGTATATTGATATATGTTGTGGATGTATTATCATCGGTGGTGTATAGGGTGTAGATGAATGATCATGGATGGCGTGTATAAGTATACATTGAGTTGCTGAATTGTCATGTGCGAGGTGTATATGCAAGTATTAAACTTATGAGTGGTCGTGTGTGCGGGTATTGGTATATTTGGAAGGGCTCACCATTGATGAGGTGTATATGTATATCTGGATTGACTCTATGGTCATGGGTATGGCGAATAGATATACATGTAGTGGCTGTATGGTCCACGGTGAGGTGAATAGGTATACAATGAGTGACTTTATGATCGTGAATGTGGTGAATATGTATACACATAGTGACTATATGGTCAGGTGTAGGAGTATACCTGGTGTTCATGCATGGTGACTCATGGCTATATCGTCATTTGTGGCATGTACCAGTATAACCAAATATGGCTGTATGGTCAGGTGTATGTGTATAGAGTGGGTGACTATATTGTCATTTGTGTGGTGTTTATGTACATATGAGGTCATGGTGTGTTGTACATGTGTAATTTGGGTGGCTATCGCTTTCCACAATAACGCAAGGATATGTTAATCAATAGAGAGGTCATATCAAAGAGTTCTCCACCATGATAGTGTTTGTGTACATGGGGGAACTTTAAACGTGAAAAGCGATAGCCACCCATTACCACACAGTCATTCCATATATACATAAACACTACAGACATAACAATATAGTGACCAACTGTATAAACGTACACCTGACCCATGCCCATGGATGGCCATACAGCCATGAGTCACAATGCAGTCACACCGGGTATAATCCTAAACATGACCCATAACCATAGAGTCACTCCTTGTATACCCATTCACCTCACTATTGGCCATACGGTCATCCCATGTATACCTATTCTCCACACACACATGGTCAAATAGACATTCAATATATACATCAACACCACAACAATGACCATAGAGTCACCCCGGGTATACATATCCACCTCACCAATGGTCATATAGCCACTCGCTTCATACACATACCCTCACCCATGGCACCTGGTATACTCCTTCATCTGACCTATGGCCATATAGTCACACCGTGTGTACCTATTCAAAACATTCGTACATGATCATGGTCAATCATTGTATATATATTCACCCCATCCTTGGCCATGTCACTCCCCGTATCCCTATTTGTCACACCATAGCAGAATAGCCACTCAAGATATACTAATACTCCCCAGCCATGTCAGTATATTCACTCCATGTATGCATATGCACATCATCCATGGCCATATAGCCGCTCGCTATATACACATACCCCTCGGCCATGACCATATAGCAACACATGTGTATACCCGTATAACCTACACATGACCTACACGTCACCAAGCAGGAACACCGGGTATACTCATACACCTGACACATGACCATTTAGTCACTCCCTGTATAGCTATTCATTACATTTATGATCATACAGTCACTAATTGTATACATACATGTACTCATCTCACCGTTGACCATACAATAACTCCCTGTATACCTATTCACCTCATCTATGACCATATAGTAACTCCCTGGCTACCATCTTGGCATCCACCGTGTATCCAGTTGATATGTTTTATCATAATGGACCAGAATAGCCACATATTATGGTTCATCTCAGTTCCGTTTCAAAGTTCTGCCCATTTCCTTTCAATAATATGGCAAGAAACACAAAAGAGGTTCTCCGCAAAATTCCATACTGCAACTTTAAAATGAATTTGTCATGCCCCATACGGAACTGGGACAAACATAATAGAACGTAGTTGTCAGTTAATTAACTAACACGTACAATAACCAAGTGAGTCACAATTTACTACCTTGTCGGATAACGCAGAGAATAATGTTCGGGATATATGTAAAAAATTAACTTTTTTACAAATTTGGTTGCCATTTTGGAAGCCATCTTGAGCAATTTGGTCTATAAACACCGTAGTGTGACACATTTAAGATAGACCAATACAATAAATACCTTTGATACCAATGATAGTTGCATTTTACTTAAAACAATTGTCCAACCCTGAAAAGTGAATTTTTGTCGAAATTTATGTCAAGTTTGTGAGAGAAAAATCCAATATTTCTGGTGATGTCAGTGGTGACAATAGAAACAATGATCCATGGTGCATCAGACATGTTAGTATGCAATGTATATAATACAGATTAGCCAATTTTATATATTAACCACAACTTGTAAGCCATTGCAGGACACCCTGGGGCAATATTTACCATTTTTCATATTTTCGGCGGCCATTTTGGAAATTTTCTACACCAATTTCATTCCCATTGAAGTAAAACATCCGTCCAATAAAATAAAGCACATAGTTGTTGACATTCTATTAACAGCCTGTGTGGTTTGTCGATAAAATGACTTATCAAAATCGTCTTGCAAAAAATCGAAAATTTTACCCCTCTTTTTCAAATCCTCTTTCTGTATCTATTACGGAACCCTCGTCAATGGCAAATGTCTTAAAATGACGCTATAATATCACGCTTGATGACTGTCTCAAAAACATTGCCATTTACTAATGATTAATGTGAAGAAAAATGGAAGATATGGTGAAATATTAATTAAATTTCCTATTTTCGTGCAGATGACGTCATTTTTCGGCGGCCATTTTGAATTTTTTTCGAAATTTTTTGCCGTCATTTTGAAGAAGGACATCATACCAACAAATGGCATATATTTTGTCTGTGTCTTTTGCTAACAACCGATCTATTACAACGATTAAATACAGCTGGTCGGAATTAGAGGAAATGGCGGCCATCTTGGATTCAAATGGCTCTAGCACCTAGTAGGGCCACCTTTATTTTTCGGAGAATTCCGGATTCTTTATCTGGATACCATAGGGAACAATAAAAATAAGGTTATTTGTAATCATCGGGGGGGGGGGTGCAGGTGGACCTTATTGGCTCCCCGACTACATGTTCTGTAACGTTTTCTGCTTTTGTTTACATAACAAAGGAAAAACATTTGACAATAACATACTGTTTATGCCATATTTCTGATTGGTATAAGAACAAGGTATGTCTATATTTTACTATTCTTGCGGTTTTTGACGGTAATATTAACAGCATACTCACCGGCAACGCCGCCCGTATCTTTAATACCAGATTTAACACAAACCAATCGAGTCAGTTCTCTGGGATTAGTTCATGCACACGCACTGGATTTTAGTTATCATGCCATCTTCGTACATGTTTCGTATAATGCGCTATAAGTTCCAGTCTGTCAATTGTAGATATATGTATAATGTGATAAGCCCAGCACACGCATGTATAATATAATGTATAGACTTGTCTAAAGCGACGCTGTTGTTGTCAGGGGCAGAAAATGGGGAGGGGCAGCACATTTTTTTTGGCGCCGATATCCACCATAATCATCTCCGTGACATGAGGACTCTAATGGTTGGGTTCAAAGATGACTAAAGTTTCGCCGTTCGAGTCAAGGGTGCACGAAAGGGGAGAAGGGCACTAAATTGATAAAACTATTTTTAGCGCGCATTTCTACTAAATTGATACACATCCTCCTCCATTATACAAGGATTCTAATCGTGATTTAACAGCTGCCAAAATGGTGCCTTTTGGATTAGAGATTGGGTGCTGGAACTAAATTTTATCAGATTTTGTTTAGTCGCCGATTACAATCAAACTTATACATAATCATATCCATGATATCAGGAGTCTAATGGCGTGACTTAAAGCTGAAAAAAGTGGGGTAATTAGAGCATTGAAGGGGAGAATGGCACCAAAATTCATAAAAATATTTTTAGCGACGATTTCCACTAAATTGATACACATTCTTCTCCATTATACAAGGAATCTAATTCTACCAAATTGGTTCCGTTTGGGTGAGATATGGGCGGCATTAAATTTGATAATTACTTGTTTAGTCGCCCATTGCAACTAAACTCATACATAATCATCTCCATTATATCAGGAGTCTAATTATGTGGTTTAACCCTTTACCCAACAGAAGGGCCCTGTGCCAATGCATTCTCTTATATATGCGAGTCGACCATATGTCGCCTCGCATATATAAGAGAATGCATTGGCTTAACACATTAAAAATTATAAAATTGTTAAAGAATCGTAAAAAAAATGGTAAAAAGTGTTAAATGGTCGACTCGCATATATAAGAGAATGCATTGGCACAGAGTATAACTGTAACTATCACAATGTGGTCAAGGAGCCGGTTCCAATGATATCCATATTAATATGGTTATATTGAGACAGACCGAAGATATTTTAGGCTGTTGAAGCTTTATTTGGCCGGTTTGTTGGGTAAAGGTTTAAAGATGTCAAACGTGTGGCCGTTCGAATCGGGGATGCATGGAGCGGGAGAGGAGCACGAACATTGAAACGAGGAATCTAATCGTGTGGTTTAACCCTTTACCCAACAGAAGGGCCCTGTGCCAATGCATTCTCTTATATATGCGAGTCGACCATAGGTCGCCTCGCATATATAAGAGAATGCATTGGCTTAACACATTAAAAATTATAAAATTGTTAAAGAATGTAAGAAAAAATGGTAAAAAGTTTTTTTTTTTTAGGCCAATGCATTCTCTTATATATGCGAGGCGACCTATGGTCGACTCGCATATATAAGAGAATGCATTGGCACAGGGCATAACTGTAACTATCACATTGTGGTCAAGGAGCCGGTTCCAATGATATCCATATTTGTATGATTTTATTGAGACAGACCCAAGAAATTTTAGGCTGTTCAAGCTTTATTTGGCCGTTTTGTTGGGTAAAGGGTTAAATACGCCATATTGGTGCTTGTTGGGTAAGAGATGGGGCACTACATATTGATGCTAATTTGTTTAGTCGCCGAATTCCAATATAGTCATATAGTCATCTGCATAATGAGTCTTATAATGCGGTTTAAAGATTCAAAAGTGGGGCTGCTTGAGTCAGAAATAGGGAGGTGAGGGTCACCAAAACTGATACCAATATGTTTAGCACTAATTTCCACAAAATCCATACACGTCCTTCTCCAATGATACGAGGAATCAAATCATGTGCCATTTGGTTCAGAGACTAGGGCCCTCACATTGATGTTTTGGTCTCCGATATCCACCAAAGGTGTATATAGTCATCTCCACAATTCGTTCTAAGGTGTTTGGCGTTCAAATTTCACAACGACAAACGGTGACCGAATTAAATCACCTGAATAACTATTATCTTCTCAGCTGTAATAGTTATATGGGGACGGAAATCAGGGCAGCGAACTACTCTTGGAACAAATGCTCATACAGTCTACACAATGTTTTAATTTTGATCTTAAACACAATTTTGTAGAAATGATACATGACATAACATGTGTCGGTGGAATTTTCTCAACAATGAATGAATGAATATGTGAGTATATCATAGTTAGTAGATGATGTATGTTCTCTTTGAGACACAAACCTCGTAAAAAGCTACCATATTAAAAATCTCGTCTACTAACTATAATATACTCATATATTCACTCATTCAATGTTGAGAAAATTCCACATATTATAACGTGTCATTTCTACACAATTTTGTTTAAGTTCAAAATTAAAACAGCGTAGAAGCAAAAAAAAAGGTAGATAGAAGAAAGCATTAAACGTATATTTATCATTCTATTTAGAGATACATATATTTTTGCATTATTTCCAGGGGGTGGGGGGGGGGGGGGGTGAAAAACAATGTGCGGGGTGGGTGGGTGGTCAAAGCCACCAACAAGCAATTTTTTCCGCAACTAAAAAACAAATTTCCTGCTTGTTTTTTTAGTGTTTTGGCAATGAGTTGGGCTTCAAAACCACTTTGAATGAGAGAAGTAATGTAATTCTAACTGGTAAACTGACTGCAGGCAGTTATCGTGTTGTATTTTGTTGCAAATTTTGAAATCCAAGATGGCCGCTGGCAGCCATGTTTATTTGGCCGAATGACCTCAAAATGACTCATTCCTATTTACATGTCCATGTTAACATCCATGATAAATAGTATGCACATAAATTCATATACAGCTGTTTACAGTGAATTTCCCCCCGCAAATCTCTGTTTTAGTGTTAAAGGGGGGGGGGTGGGTGTCAAAAAATGGTCGGAAAAAACTGCCGAAAACGGAAACAAATTTGGCGGTGGGGGTGGGTGGGTACAAAAAATGATCGAAAGGGAGAAAATGCCATACGTGCCTGAAATATTTTTCCGACCCCCCCCCCCTGTTATTTCCACAAAAAAGATACAATTTGTCAAGAGAGATGGAAATGTATAGAAGGCCTGTTCAAAAATAGTGGTCACAGGGTGCATAGTTAGTAGCACGTGGCTTTTCAGGATCCTTCAATACTGCAACATATCCTCGGGCAATTACGCATATACTCGACTTATAATGTGAAATAGGTACATAATGTGATTATTTTATTCTGAAATAAGCAGATAATGGACGCATAAACCAGCAAGTTGTCCCCAAAAATGCGCACATTATCTGCTTATAACTTCTTTTTGAGTCGATAATGTGCTGAAATTGGGAGCATATTAGTCACATTATCGACTCATAATGAGGCGATTCTAAACGGACAATGACACAAATAAACCGACCCACTACTTTTCAGCTGTACGCTCTTTAACATGAGTTTCACTGTAGTCCGGGCCATGAAACGAAATAACGGCTATGACTCCATTATCTGCTTATTTCAGAATCAAATAATAACATGTACCTAGTTCACATTATAGGTAGATTATGTGCGTATTTGCGCGAGGATATGTTGCATATCCGTTATTTCGTATTATGGCGCGGGCCACAATGAAAACACGTGTTCAAGAGAGTACACTTGAAAAGTCGTGAATTGGCTTCTTTGTGTCATTGCCAGCGCATAATCGGCCGAATTCTGGTCCCTGGTCTAGACCAGGGTTTCATGTAAACTATAGTCTAGACCAGGCCGAAACCACGGTGATCGCGATGTGTTACCCAGCTTCGAGGCGAGTAAGCTGGGATTATTGGTCAGCACTGGTCCGTATTCTCGTCTTTTTGAAACTCAGGTTTACGTAAACCAAGGTTTGCCTTCTTATTGTCATTCAAGCCTTTGTCGGTCTGTTCATAATTCGAACCATGTGGTAACGTACACGTTATGGTAACAGAAACATAAGTATTTTTTTGAAGCATTTATCTTTATGTTAACCAAATTGTAATTGTGTTATATGTGTATGTCGTGTAGAGTAAAGATTATAATTATATATGAACTGGACAAGATTTAATATAATCCATAATTATGTGTGTTATAGGTAATAGTATCCAACTGAGACCTAGTCCCCCCCTGGTCTGAGATTTTTGTATAAACCGAGACTTGAACCTGAGACGAGAATAGCGAAGTCTGGTTTCGAGAATATATTTATGGTGCAGAACGCTAATACGGATTATTAGTTTGATTGTAAGCCAGTCATTCGCACGATGGTGAATAGTTTGAGCAATCACAAGCTGGCTTTTAACTGGACATTAGAAATGATCTAGTGTAACTGTGTTTTATATAATGTCACTTATCATAACTGTAACAATCATGCGTGCGTGTACCCCGGCGATTTTCTTGTGGTTGAGCATGGGCGACCCGGCATAACAGTGAATGGCACATCGGATTTTCATTTTCATCTTACATCGCATGGGCGGGATGCGGGGCTTTCCCGGCGTATTCATAAAATTGACGTTGGAATGCTTCTTATTGGGGATTACTCGTACCGCCCATTCACGTAGATTATTTCAGTATTTTGAACAAGAATAATACTGATGTTTTAAGTAATTTTATTTTAAACGTAAAGCAAACAACAACAAAAAACAGTAAAGACGAAAAAAAAATTACAAACAAAAAACAGAACCAGAAAATTTTTTACAAAAACAAAACAAAACAAACAAAAAAACAAAAGAATTTTGTTTTCTTCAAAACATTAAAATAAAATGAAAAACAAAACAAAAATAGAAGAAAAAAAATCAAAATATATAAATTTATGATTCTTTTATTTAAAGGCACGTGAGGCCTTAGTTGTCGAAAATATTCATATTTGTTCCAATCACCGTAAACAAAAAATCATTAAAACGCATACAGTTTCGTTCATATATACCATGACCATCGCGTAAACAGCATGTTATCATAAAGATTTACTATATTTTACCTAAGCAAGAGCCTGATTGTAGAAGACAACACAATGCTGCTGGCTAATCACACACAAATGGCATAAACGCTCTTTATTCGTTCCATATCAGGAATTCATCCACAAAGAACGCTCTTTGTGTTTACCATCATAATATAAACAAACACCTGAAAAGTAACTTTTTATGCTTTTGTTTACATAACAATGGTCGAAAATATGACAATAACATACTGTTTATGCGATATATCGTATTTGTATACGGACAAAGTCTGTCTACACTATGATGATTTTGTTGTTCTTTCTGTTTGTGGTGGTTTTTGACGGGTGGAAATATTTTCACAGGATACCCACCGCCAAGGCCAACCGTACCTTTAAACGCATTTGCTGAAAAAGAAATACAATAATGGAGTTTACTATCTTGTGTCCCTAGAAATCTCGGGGGCCCCGGTGGTTCAGTCGGTAGAGTGCCAGGTGTTTACGCCTTCCAGCGCTGACGAAGCTGGTTCGAACCCCGTCATAGGGAGTGTGACCGGAATCGAAATTCTTATTTGAACGTACATTTTGTTAATCGTCGTTGATCCAATAATGTCTTACCATTTGGATTCTTGGAATTGGAATGATGGCAACTGAAATGATGGGCGCAATTGTTTTTAGCCCAATATATGTTTGGGTCGAGATTTAAAAGGGCGGTCTCTGAGACTGATTATTCGGTGCATGGGGAGGTGGTATAAACAATGTATAGCCACATATAGGCCATGGGTGGTTCCACCGGCCGTGAAACAAGTTTTTTTTTACTCAACTAAACATTTACTCAAACCGCTGACATCAAAATAGGTTATCATAATAAATAAACATAAAGGTAGGGTCGTGGCGACATGGGAACTTGGGGTGCCTCACCCCCCCCCCCCCCCCCACAACTTAGGATGGAGCGGATAGGAAATATGGACAACATCCCACCATCCACATGGAGACACTCTAATCACATGCCTGTAAAGACGACACACCGCACGTGTTCGGTGATAACCCGTTACATTAATGCTCAACTATTCGCGACGTGAGCGCAATCATATTGTTCGAGCACCAAGCGTGCCTTTGTCCGTCGATACACCGATCGTCGTTGATTGAACAATAATCCGCCTAATCTAATCGAGACCAGGTGGTTTCGCGAGACCAGGTCCAGACATGGAACACCGTGATTATTAGGGTGGTCTAGACCAGGGACCAGAATTCGGCCGAATATGTTTAGAATCTCCTCATTATGAGTCGATAATGTGACAAAAGCGATCCGAGTGGCGATTCTAAGCACAGTATCTACCTAAAACAAGTTCTATTATAAGCAGATAATGTGCGTTTTTTTGGGAGAACAGGCTGAATAGATACAGAGAATTTCTTAGAACAAACCCATAGCCTCTTCATAAACAAAATCTCGCTCCGTGTCGGGAGCAAGTAGCTGATATATAGAACATTACTTTTAAACTGAGTGTTATTAGCCGGTATAGCACCACGAAAATAGAGTGTTATTACCCAGTATAGCACCACGATAATAGGATCACATGGACAGTACTTTAAAACGTCTGTATCATCATGGAGATATGATAAACAGGTGTCCTCAAAATCGTAGTCAACCCCACTAGATTGGTTTATACATCTCTACATGTATGTACAACCTAATTGCCGTATTTATTTATGCAAACTAATGTGTTTATGATGTTCATGTTTTTATCCCAATAAAAAATATTAAACAAGAGGTGGCATCAGAGATGCTGTCTCGTTTTCGGTGGCTTACCGCCGGTGGCTACCGCCAATTGGTATGCATCAGTATCGGTAGACTAATTAATAGGTAAAATCGGTTAATATTTGTTCAAGTTATCGCGCTAACGGCCTCAAAATCGCGAAGAATTCACACACTAAGGGGCATAACTCAGGGGAAAAAGTTCGGAGAAACCCGGTTTTCGCACTCTTTCGAGATATTGTGCGAAGCAAGTCACACACCAAAAATTAATATAATCGGTTAATATTGTTCAAGTTATCGCGCTAACGGCCTCAAAATCAAGAAAATTTTGCAAACTGAGGGGGATAACTCAGAGAAAAAAGATCGGACAAACCCGCGTTTCGAACTCGTTTGAGATATTGTGCCAAGAAAGTCATGTACCAAATTTTTTTAATCAAATCGGAGGATGTTTGTTGAAGTTATCGCGCTAACGAGCTAAAAATTTACGAAAAATGACTAATTAAGGGCCGTAACTCTATCAAATTTTATCGGACCAGGCCGGTTTTCGAACTCGTCCAGGATATTATTGGAAGACACATATATTCCAAATTTTAGTTGAATCGGATGACGTTTGTTGAAGTTATCGCGCTAACGAGCTAAAAATTCACGAAAAATTACCAATTAAGGGCCTTAACTCTATCAAATTTTATCGGGCCAGGCTGGTTTTCGAACTCGTCCGAAATATTCTTGGCAAGTATGTCTATTCCAAATTTTAAACAAATCGGAAGACGTTTGTTGAAGTTATCGCGCTAACGAGCTAAAAATTCACGAAAAATGACTAATTAAGGGCCATAACTCTATCAAATTTTATTGGGCCAGGCTGGTTTTCGAACTCGTCCAGGATATTATTGGAAGACACTTATATACCAAATTTTAGTTGAATCGGATGACGTTTGTTGAAGTTATCGCGCTAACGAGCTCAATATTCGTACAAAATGACTACTTAAGGACCATAACTCTATCAAATTTTATCGGACCGGGCCGGTTTTCTAACTCGTCCGAGGTATTCTTGGGAGACACCTATATATCAACATTTCAATCAAATAGGATGATGTTTGTTAAATTATCGCGCTAACGAGCTGAAAATTTGTGAAAAAATGACTAATTAAGGGCCATGACTCTATCAAATTTTATCGGACCTGGCCGGTTTTCGAACTCGACCGAAATATTCTTGGAAGACACCTATATACCGAATTTCCATCAAATCGGATAACGTTTGTTGAAGTTATCGCGCTAACGAGCTGAAAATTCGTGAAAAAATGACTAATTAAGGGCCATAACTCTATCAAATTTTATCGGACCAGGCCGGTTTTCGAACTCGTCCGAGATATTCTTGGGAGACACATATATCCCAAATTTCAATCGAATCAGATAACGTTTGTTGAAGTTGTTGCGCTAACGATCCTAAAATCAGTGAAAAATGGCAAAGGGCCATAACTCTGTAATAAATGTGCGGACGAACCCGATTTTTGTCTGCAGCTTACGTGCATGGATATGTACTCACACCAAAAAAATTTAATCCGTCAATAAACGGTTGAGTTATAAGCAAAACACGCCGCCCGCCCGCCCGTCCGCCGCCCACTCGCCCGCCCACCGTCCCTCATCAAACTATAAGTCGAGTTTTGGAAAAAAAACTCGACTAAAAATAAAAAAAACAAACAAACGTCAATCCCAACTACGTCGACTGTACGATTAAAAAACAAATATAACGTCTGAAGAACTCGCAGTTGTAAATAAATAAATACTTCTTTATTGATAAGCAAAATGACAATCACTCCGACAAGGCGAAGCACTACCATATAAAATAATCCCTTTTGTGATGACATTTGGGTATTCAATTTATGAGAATACGTGTAACACTTTGAGCAAGATTATTCTCTATTCTCTCCAAATGCCTTGGCAACGCCGGGTAACCCTGCTAGTAGTATGCAATATATTAGAAAGCATGGAATCACGTTGGGTGCATGCGCATGTTTCAACAGGCGTGGTTGTCCGATCATTGAAGAGCGATATCTTAACCTGTTGTTTTCTCTTAGTAATTTTAAATTATTGAATTTGAACGTCTGTTCGAATTAGAGTCTGCGCATATTGACTATACATACATGTCTCTTGGTTGGTCGCTCTGTTCCGTGCATGCACGTGCAAGCAAATGGGCGCAGCTCATTGGACGTTCTCAATGCAGTAACGCGGTGATTGAGATTCCTGAATAGTTCATATTAGAAACGATGGTCTAATGCGAGTTTCACACAGCAGTGGCTTGTCCGAATTGGTCAGCGTGCAATAGATCATTCCCTGGTTGCAATAAATCAGTGCCTTTTATTACCTCCGTTCTAGCCGGCCACTAGAACGTTCTGTTAATTAGCTTGTTATCTCACCGGAAGGTAAGTTATCTTTCGGTCAACGCAGCATTATATTTAGGCATGCAACATGAAACATATAAAACTAACAAGAGCTACGCTGGGCGTGCAAAATACGCCCTCTCTGGGGAAAATTGGCGGATGGAACCCAAATTCGAACTTGAGCTGTCTTTTCTCCTAATAAACCTACATACCAAATTTGATTGAAATCGGTTCACTCTAACTAAAGTTATCATCCGGAATTACGTCAAATAAGGGGCATAACTCCGGTGAAAATTGGCGGACGGAACCCAAATTCGAACTTGAGCTGTCTTTTCTCCTAACAAACCCACATACCAAATTTGATTGAAATCGGTTCACTCTAACTAAAGTTATCATCCGGACAACAAATTTCAGGGATTTTCTAAGTCAAATTACGTCAATAAATGGGCCATAACTCTCTCAAAAATTATCGGATTAAAACGAAATTCGGACTTGAGCTGTATTTTGATATATGTAATTCACAAAAAAACGGGTTTTGCGTATAAACATTCCAAAATCGAGTTATCATCCGGAAACCAAAAAATATAAGAAAAACGGAATTTTCTGAGTCGAAAAAGGGGCATAACTCTGCCAAAAATGGTCGGATAGAACCCAAATTCGAACTTGACCTGTGTTTTTGGTGGGAGAAAGTAATATACCAAATTTGGATTCATTCCGATAAACTATACTAAAGTTATCATCAGGACAACAAATTTCAAGGATTTTCTAAGTAAAAAAACGTCAAATAAGAGGCATAACTCCGGTGAAAATTGGCGGGCGGAACCCAAATTCGAACTTGAACTTACTTTTCGGCTAATAAACCCACATACCAAATTTTATTAAATTTGGTTCACTCTAACTAAAGTTATCATCCGGAAACCTGGTTAACGGACGCCCGGCCAGACGGACGGACGGACGGACCAATACTATAATACGGCCGTTTTTTCAAACGGGCGTATAATAAATGGGATGTAATTAAGAACATGTATCTGGCATTTTGTAGAGATCGTCTTACCTAAATCTAGTGAAATCAATGCCACAACTGTTTTTCTTTCATCGCACCATGATCATTTATCGCGGACTAGACTGCGTTGATTAAGACACATATGATAATTAACTGACGTATAATATTACACATGCCAAGAAGACAATACAAGGCAATATCATAACACATCAGTTACGGTATGGGAAAAGGATTACTATCATTTGAGTCCAGGTAGTCAATCTTACATGTAAGGCAAACAAGCTACGAATGACGCGGTGTGTGATTTCCGCCCCTTGGGTAATTTAGACATGCATCCCGTGATTCTGAATAAATGGATCAGTTGTTCGATAGGAAACACCAAATCAAACTCCAGGTCCCATACACGATCAACAAACGGAGAAAAATTGCAGAAGATATCGCCATGAAACCAACTGAGTGTTTTCATTCTATCATTTTGCCGAAGAAACATGTTCATAACAATAGCTAGCATCATGATTTGATTCATGCCAAAACAGTCTAGAGATTGGAATGTTTCCATCACTTTTTCGGAATTGTTTATCTTTCTGTGTTACTTTCCAGTTTCGGTCGATTCATAGGTAACTTGGTATATGATTAGTCATTTCGATGCGACAAATGCGAATATTCGAATCGAGTGCCGACAATACATATATAATTTGCTTGTTGAAATGTCAGTGAGTAAACAGATTCTCAAGAGTAATGTATGTTGGAGAATGTCAGGGCATAAAGTATTTTTTGAATCTCAGTTTTATTATATAATTTGCAAGAGCGACTCATGATGAACAATTTATGAACATAATACAGATGAATGATATAGAGATTTATGTATATAATGGCTTGTTATAGGTTGCATGTGCCTACAATAGAGTCTAAAGCCATAAATCACTGTCTAAAGTGTTTTTTCGTGGGTCATTTATGTGTATTTGTAATAAATTTTGGTGAATCAGCGTTTTGTGGCTATTATTTTCACATTATGTTAATGACACTTCGCTAGCTATTTGTTTTCAAAAAGAACTATACCTTGCTGTTACTTGATGTCTGTTTCTCACCTCCAACACAGAAGAACTTTCAATTTATTGTAACTCTATAGTCTATTGCGAGATCGTACTCTTCGAATTTCGCACCAATTTGTGACGCTTGAGCAAGGTCGGTCGTACTGTGTTTCGCATCACTCATGCGTTCAAGTTAAAATGGGTACCTGGTTATGAAAAGAGAAAGATCTTGTCAGTATGCTAGCCACATTGTGGCTGTACCTCCCCCTGTCCCCCGGTACTGAGCGTTCATGCTCATCAGGGTAATAATCAACCAATTAGTAACGTGGGTATCGGGACGCAATTTTCGGTATCATTGTCACCTTTAATGGAGTAGCCAAATGTTAGAATCCCTTTGAGAGGTATTGCTGAAAATTATTTTGATGAATATTTGTATCCGACAGAACAAAAACATGTTATAACCAATTGGCCTAACAGTTTCATTTTTTGACATTTGTTGAACTTCAATTGTTCCCCATATGCGAGAATAACTCATTTAACAACAATTTTGGCAATTTCTTAAACGTTAATTTGATGAATATAGACATTATTACTAGAATGTTCATGTTTTGAAGAGTTCGCAGACCGTGAAACTGTTCTATGGTGCATGGGACTTTCCCAGTAATATTTGGGGATGTACCTCTGGCGGATTTGCTTTAGTTCATTGCAGACAATTAAAATGATATTCATCCTGATTCATCTTATTATATCTTCTCCACACATATTACATATTTCGTCGTCTGACGATTTTCGCCACCTTTTATATTATAATGTAAGTATGTGATTCGATGTTCTAATCTTTAGAAGATATATACATGCATGTGAGCATGTAAAGTTCACACCAATGGCAATATGTGAATCCACTGAGATTCCCATTTTTATTCCAATTGAATAGAGCGCTATTTTGTATATATTTACATACACCTAATATCGCTTCCGATTTCCCAATAGCGTTACGGTAGACACTCTCCCGAGTCAATGTATTCACAAACATATAAACGTAACATGACGTCAATTTCAATGTCGTTGATAGGTTTATGAACACATTGCATGATCCCGGGGATTGTCGAACGTGAACGACTTTGACTATTCAGCACGTCTGGATTTGGCATGCAATTTGTTTTGGTCTATAATCTGTGTTGAAACCGTGCTCCTAAAACTCATCTCCTCTGCATTAGGGTTACAGTCATTTCGTACCCTCGCAATTTCGTACCCTACCAACTCGTACCCGATTTGGTCATCTCGTACCCTCTGGTCGTGAGTCATTTCGTACCCTGTGAGTCATCTCGTACCCTCCTTCAGAAATGACAAGAAGAGCACCATAACACCAGACGATGCACTCTAAACGATGAACGAAGCCTAACATAACATCGTGTGGCATTCTGGTGGGCTTCTGTGTCATTTCATGGAGGTAAAACATGACATGCAAGGGCAGGAAAATACTCACGAACAGAAGCTACGAGATGACCAAATCAGTTACGAGTTGGCAGTTACGTAAGCCCCCCCCCCCCCCCATAAATCATTCAAAATACATACCATCAACCATAAGCTATGCATGATTATCATATTGGCATTTGCATATGTTGCATACCTGAATCGTCCAGTTTCGCGTGTTTTGCACAGAGCTGTAGTCGATCTAGTCATCGTAACGCGATTTCTATATATCGAGTCAACTCGTACCCTGAAACACTTTGGGTTTATCATATATTTTATGAGTTTTTATTAATGGGACGTGAACTATCTAGTCATAAATAATCATCAGTTAACCATCCCTTTGTCCGTTTGAATTATGATGTCAGCGTTATATTATCAGCGAGTATAAGACAATAGGTTAATCAGCCGCGATTGTGAATGACGACGGATTAATTTATGGATTGTTGCTTTTCCAGTAGCTCGTTTTACGTCTGTGTCATTTGACTTTTATATACCGAGTCATCTCGTACCCTGTGCTCTTGGTGTGTTTGGAAGGTCTCTAAGGTGGAAATATGGGTCTGTATCCTAAATAAAATAAGAGGGTACGAAATGACCCAGGAGGGTACGAGTTGACTCAGCTGGAGGGTACGAGTTGACTCAGAATAGGGTACGAATTGACTTTTTTCGGAAGGTACGAGTTGGTCAGGGTACGAAATGCCTTGTTCCACACAACACACGACCTCACAAATATATCATTGTGGTAGAACGGCGTGTTGTCAAGTTCTCATCCTCCACAGCCGAAACTTAATTGTTAGTTTCAGATAGTATCATTCTTGAAATCAACACGTCTACATTCATTACAAGCTAAACAAGACATTTCGTCATATGTGTATACTTTACTGTGAAATTGAGTTTTTCCGCTCTCCGTCATAAGATTCTCACAATGTTTGGTTTTCTACAAAGCGATAATTCGAAGTGTCCGAACTGAACTCCATGCGTTCATTTAAAGTTGGATAAATAGTGGGAAAGAGAGACAAACCTCGTTGATAATGAATTTAAGTATATAAATATAAATAATAGACGGCGGATTCAACGTGGTCATGGGTTTTGACCGCGATAACAATTCAGCAAACTCCGCATGAACCCTTCATGCAGTTTGCTGAATTTTTCTCGCGGTCAAAATCCCATGACCACATTGAAACCGCAGTTCATTTCTTATGTAATGAAACCATTTGGAAAGTTCCGAAAGTTCACAATTACCAGAATCAAATTCATGAGTTTTTCAATAAGGTACATGTGTACACTTCTTTTGCTAGTTCAGATCCATCTTTCGAGAATAGTTTGGTCCCAGTGACCGGGCATTTCAATAGAGTGGATTTCTACCAAGTTCTTCGTATACCATATAATTTGGCGTGCTGGATACAATTTTGCAAAAATTTCAAATGTAAAGTTTCAAGCGTTTGTATTTTTAAGTATCCCCACACTTCGCTTCCATATAACATAATTGAAAGCACCATTGAGTCAAACAATTTCAGATATATTGGGAGGTTGAGTCCTATGACCATGTGCATTAGGCCATACATGGCTCTGGTCGCAGAATTAACTGTTTTCTTAATATTCTGAGAAAATCGCCCACTATAAAATAGTTTTATACCAAGATAAGTAAATTCCTTGACAAGAACAGTTATTGACTCAATGTTAGCGCATTTTTAGTAACTATCAGTACCTTTGTTTTGATCGAGTTAACTTGCAATCTCCATGCATCTGCGTAATAACAAATGTGACAGAATTACACCTCGAAATAAACCAATATTGCTCATAAAACATGTCAGACAAAATGTGATTATCTTAACAAAACTTAAAATTTGTGTGTAAATATTTCTGAGGAAATTAAGAAGTTTACCATTACTGTTTTTTGTAAGTTAATTTCAACCACAGTGCATCTCTCCATATAGTTTAAAATGTTTTTTGCAGAAGTTGACAAAGGCACAATATAATTTCTTTCCGCTAGAGAGATAAAGATCAATTATAGTTTGAAGAATAAAAATATTGTGGAGCACCCTTTTCTAAAACCGATCTGGTTTTTCGATGTATTATAAAATTCTTCGGTGATCGCTACCATCCTATTATTCAATATGGATCGGGGGGGGGGGGTCGGAAAAAAGTGCCACGACAGTAGGCTGAAATTATTTTTTCCGCCTCTTTGGTACCCACCACCCCCCTATTTGAAGGAAAAAATATTTTTTCCAATTTCATGCGGGATACCCACCCCTTTTTTACCTCCAAATACAGCCAAATCACCCATTATTTGAAGGATTTTTTTTCCCAATTTCATACAGGGTACCCACCCTCGTTTTACCTAAACATCTGTAGTCTCACACCATTTAGGCTTGGTATTTGTTTCAGTTATAAAGTCTGAGAACTGATAAGAATCGTATAAACCTGCAGCACCCATTGTTATTCTGTTTGTTTTTGTTTATCAATTGACTTGTAAACAAGTTATACGAACATTTTACCATATTTCCAATGCTTGTCTGTAATCACTTCAAATACAACTGTATCGAAAATATAAAATAAAAATTTAGGCAAAACATTTATGCTAAATAGTAATGATTGGGAACCCCCGACTCTCGTACGGTATCTGACAATGTTGATAATTGGAAACCCCTGACTCTTGTATGGTATCTGGCAATGTTGATAATTGGTAACCCCAGACTATACTACTGTATCTGACAATGTTGACAATTGCGGGAACCCCTGACTCTTGTACGGTATCTGACAATGTTGATAAATGGTAACCCCAGACTATCGTACGTTATCTGATAATGCTGATAATTGGGAACCCCCGACTATTGTACGGTATCTGACAATATTGGCAATTGGAAATACCTGACTCTCGTATGGTATCTGACAATGTTGATAATTGGAAACCCCTGACTTTCGTACGTTATCTGACACGATCATATACCATCTGACAACATGGCGTTTAACAGATTGATCAGCATTCATATGGCTTTGATGTGAAATTGTGTCCAAAAAAAACAAAACAATAAATTAAACTAAAAAATCAAACAAAAATCTGGATGTGGCTTTAAATAGCATTCAATACTTTCTAGCACGACGAGATTTCCATGTTTTGCCTCTTATGCTGTCTTATCAGGTCTAATGAGTAAACATTAATTATATAAATGAATAGCTTTATTCATTTTATTTACTTTAATCATGGGTGTCATAACTGTCCATTTTCATCTTGAACCAGTGGCGTTGGTACTTGACAATGTGATCTGATGCAAAAGACAAAATTGTGAGTGTTGGTTTGTAACCAGTTGTAACCGGAATTTCTAAGAAGCATTATGCCTATATCCACACTAACTACCCCCCCCACCCACCCAGCTTGACCTAAGTGTCATACATACTGTAACAATGATGCTGAACACTTTGAGGCAATTATATTGCAGAAATATTGTAAGAGGAAAAAACTGTGACCACTTGGAAAAAAGTGACTTTTTTCGCGGCTGAACCACCCACCCACCCCGGCCTACTGTATGGAAAAAAGTGAATGACCCACCCCCCCCCCCCCCACACCTGTATGGATGTGAATATTTTGGAAAAGTAGCTTATTAGCGTTATGCGTCGATATCAACACGGCATTGGAAGCCACTTGGCGGTTTGCGCTCCAAAACACGCCTTGTGGTTTTTGAATTTTCCCCGGTATCGAAATAGGTCGATAAATACGTGAACTACCTTTCTACGAGCATATCATTATGTATGTGTCAGAAAGACGTTTTCATTTGTGAAATTTTCCTAATCCCCGGTTATAGATCCCGTTTGTATTAGCATTTGTGGTGAACCCGTAGAATCCCAGACCACATGTGCTCTTTTTTGGTGTTGGGCTTTTCCAATATGGCAAAAATAATGACTGGATGGATCGACTATGTAGTATCCCATCTAATCGGTATAAGTTACATTGGAAGTTTTGTCTCCCATTCAGTTATATGAAAGCATTCATTGGAATAGTCTATTGCACATTAAAAGGCCCAGGTGTTCTGATAATATAACAACCATGTTGAGTCCTTGCGAATATATATACCAATATGGGCAATGTGGTAGTCCAGTGGTTAGAGTGTCGGACTTGTAATGGTGCTACTGCACCGGCGCGAGTTCGTGCCCGGTTGGTGGACTATCGTCTCCACAACAGTGGCTTGGCCAGATTAAGCGGTGTGTGTGCTATATATAGCCACGTGCTGTTTCAAATTTCGCGGCAGGTAGTGACCCTTGGGTAAGGTCACTTTTACTGTGCTTGCTTCGTCGTACCTAGATGAGAAATAGGGACCTGGTTGTTGGGTAAGTGTAAGCCAAGAGCAATCTTGTGTAGCGCCATTATGGCAGCATGCGTTTAAGGATTGCTCAATATGGCATTACTCAACAGCTGGGGTAATAATGTGAAAGTGCTTAGGCCCTCGCTGGGATAGGCGCTATATAAGAACCATTATTATTATTATTATTATTATTATAGTTCTTTGCGATTCACAGTGAAGTTGTGCTTGACATACAAGCACATCCCAGCCTCAGCCATTTGACAATTCCGGCGGCGGAGATCTTTTTGATGTGGCTGGCGTAGAGATAATATGACTGGAGGCGGTGTGCGATGGCCGCTTCTGGCTCTAGTGCATGTTTAAAGTAAAAACACCATCAATTTGATGAAATAAACAGTTCCAGTTCTCTCCATGTGGGAAATCACTGGTGAGCAATGAGGAGCTCCCATTAAAACCAGTCTAGGCTAGTGGGGAGTAGCTCTCCTACAAAATGTCGAGGCGAGTAGTATTCCAGCAGGAGATGCCGAAGGCCTGAGGGGGAGTATGGGAGGGGAGGGGGCCTCCCCTACCTTCCCCGGAAATTTTTGAAAATTAGATGCTCAGATAGCGGCATTTATTATTCGAGTTATTTAGATTGCGCTATCCCACTTCATCGACCTACAGTGAGATAACACTTTGTATTACACTCCTATGCGATATTTCCATTGAAAACGCTGTTAATTAAAATGGTAATGTCACTAGTGAATTATGTCATTTCCCGTGACGTCATTGACGTTACGTCGCTTACTGATCTAGACTGAATTTTCGATGGTTGATCTTTCTCCACATCGAGACATTTCCGTGTGTTTTGATGCAGAAGTGTAATAAATAGAGTAATCAATTAGTTCCGAGAATTATGTTTAATAATTCACTCGACGCGGGAGACGTTTGGGTAAAACGTTTCTTACCGACGTCTCTCGCCTCTCGTGAATTATTTAACGTAATTCTTGGAACCAATTGATTACTCTCTATTTATTCTACTCTATAGTACTCTGGCTAAAGCGTTATCTCACTATAGGTAAACTTCCGGTTTGTTGTTTATACTATACAATTTGTCCCACCTCAGAATTTAAAAGCCTTAAATGCAATGCCACATTGCTAATAGTACACAAGCAAGTAAGTTGATATATTTGAAATAAAGTTATCTGATATATTACACACATTTGAAGCATGTGTATTCTGAGTTATCAACAGTATTTTATTGAATCATGTGGTCTCTCTGTTTGTTGTGCAGAAATTATATTGCCGATGTGAATCGGAATCAGTTCGATTTCGAATTAATTCCTCGATCTATTTTAGTAAATATTGCATATAATAAAAAGAAAACCTTCGTGTTTTGAGTGAATACCACCGGAATTACCTCATTCGTGGTCACAGTGAGATAGTGGAATCATCACTCGTGACCACCCATGAGATACCTCCGGTATTCACTCAAAACACGCAGGTATCCTCTATGTATAATAAGTTTTTAAAAGCCATGATAAACTATGAGAAAAGATGAGAATGGATTTGTTTTCATTGCAATTTTTTTCCTAGACCAAAACTGGACCCACCCCATGGTTTCAACTGTTAAAGGGAGAAATTGTGGACAAAAAATAAAAATATAGAGCCCCCCCCCCTCACTTGTATAAGGCTATAGCATGCAGTACTATATGAATCAGATTGTTTCAATTAATTGTGAAGCTGTAGTTTGTCTTAGAAATGATTTTGGAAATAAATTGCATGACATCAGAAAAAATCTGCATTCCGGGCTCGGGGACACCCACCCACCCGGTCCTTGTATCCTGTAATTGTTTTCCGACCCCCCCCCCCCCCCTGTTGTGCGCGGAAAATAACGTCGTGTGCGGAGCCAAACAATGAGCGTCGACGAACAGGCGATTCATATTTCTGTCTATTTAATAACTTTTTCGACAACATTCCGGCAATTCCCTTCGCAACATATGCCCTGGCGTTCACAGACACTATTTCAATATCATCTACTCCGATTTATTGATATTATTACCATATTAATGCGACATTTTATATTTTTGAAGTAACTTTCCACTTCGGTGAACTTATTTGACTAAAAACTCATGCAGGCGTAACCATTTTAACATAACTATGATTTTGGTAAAATATCTTAGGCACCCAAATATCCAGTATGACCCCATTTATTGTTAAAGTTTATCACAAGAAAATGACAATTTGGGAAACATATGCCAGCTTTCATGGGTAGTGTGCGCGCCTGAGAAATGACGAAGATAACAATAGTGCGCCAAAATTGATAACAATGTCCGCCAAAAAAAAGATAACATGTACGCTAAAGTTTTGGACCAATAAGTTGTGCTGTCCTGGATAAATATGCGGAAATAGATCTAAGAATATACACGTAACAACACGTGGTGCAAAATTTAGTGGCAGATTTATTTCGCGCTCCGCATGTAGAATGTTTCGCTGATTCTTGGTATACATGGGCCATGGGTATTTTATTTATAGAAATCGGAATTTTTGGGACGGATTATAAATCGAACTGCGACCCGGAGGCCGAGTCCGGTAAAAGGTGTAGTTGGGAATTCCGGTAAGATGCATGAGAAACCTTCAGTGATAAGCCGTATATAGTTGTAATAATTTGAAGGATTGGTTGTATTAACGGAATTATGAGTTGGTCATTCGTGAAACCAATATATTTTATATTCTATAATTACAGTCATGGGTATATAATAGATGATCTTGAGCGCGTTACCATTTCTGACATTGGTTTTCTTGTTCACAGCTGAGATCTAAAATATTCGGTTAATTGAATATTAGGGCTACCATTTGTACAATGCCAAGGAATATGTCACACACATAATTGCTCAAATGAAACGTGTCCAAGTACCTTGATATGCTACATTATTTCGGACGATTATGACGGAAGATTCCATTTAATCAAATGAAAGTTGTAAAGTATAATAGTAAATTCGTCCACTGATATGCATTGTTCCCATATAAACCAATGTAACTATGGTTGCCGATCTCGCATTCGCATTGCAACCTAACAATTCCGCTCGATTACATAAATTAAATATACGGAACCACATGCGTGTGTGAAGATTTTGGTGGATATGACACGAGTCGATGACGTCATGAAAGCCCGAGAGGCCGCAGACCTCGTGCTAGTTTTATCATGCCGTCATCGAGCGAGTGCCATATACACCAAAGCCTTCACACTAGTGTGTGGTTCTGTGTTTATTACACAGCTACCACGAATGTTGTCAAAGTCGACGTAATATATCGCCACATTCACCCACCATGCCCACTGCTTAATTTGG
Organism: Siphonodentalium dalli; assembly: GCA_032622095.1. NCBI lineage: Eukaryota > Metazoa > Mollusca > Scaphopoda > Gadilida > Siphonodentaliidae > Siphonodentalium > Siphonodentalium dalli. The sequence goes on along the minus strand of CP136062.1, from coordinate 191,730,812 downwards.
TTGAAATAAGACCCCATACCTGATCGAGCCGATATCCCACTACCATAATCGGCACGCCATCTTGGTGCCAGACTATTTCACATTTATATAATTATCCCGACGTTACGTAACACTTATTCGGCCTGGTCATCGCCCCAGAAATGCATACATCGCGTCATATATTATTTAGAACAAGACAAAAGCCGCAAACATATTGAGTAAGACAGCATTGTTAACAGTAAAATATAACTTATGTGTCAAGCTCGATGTCATTCTGAAGTACTCCGGGTACTGTGTTTCAGAGCTTACTTTCGGCGTATAGCAGAAAGTGCCGAGGATGTCCAATTGTGTTGACTGTTACTCGATACTAAGACCACCGTTTTATTTGTTGGTTTACTGATATGTTTACATTGTGTACTAACTAGGAATTTGGAGCTACAAGAAGCAATTTGTTTTTATTTTTGGACAATTTAGACTCAGAGAAAAACATTACAATTTTTAAAAAATTCTCTATTTTTACGATATCTGCTCATCATCCTATATATGTTAGCCAGCCATTTAGTTACCCCATCTACATCCACCATATGTAGTGGAATTTGATCGTCACCATGACAACGGAATTATATATGGCCATTCAGCGTGTGCCTTGCATTTCCAAACCAGTTTCATTTGGCAAACTTAGACATACATGTGCACTCAGTTTTAACGAATCAAACGCGATATAAGTGGTTAAATGTAGTTGTTGGAAACCTAAATATTTCACATGTATTTTAAGCCGTTGCCATGGCAACTCAGAAACTTTGTGTGATGTCTACCCAATTATTTTTGGAAGCATATGACTCACTCATTGAAATAAACATGTAGTCAAGTTCTATATATAATGTCGTTTGCGAGCCAGCCTGAGCCATTTAGTTACCCCTTCTGCACTCATCATATGTAGTGGTATTCGGTCGTTACCATGCCAACGGAGGTATATCTGTCCATTCAACATGTGTCTTGCATTTCCCGGCAAGTTTTGTATCTTTATGAAGCAAACTTAGATATGTGATCGCAGTTTTAACGAATCCATTGCAAAATAAGTGGTTAAATGTAAGCTTTCCAGTTGTCCTAAACGTCCATATAAAAGCATATAGCCTACATATTGAATTGCATGTATAGTCAGTTCTCCACATGAGAATCCTATGTAGGTCTATGGTGGGGTCAAAACTAAAGTCGTTATATATTCATGTTCAGGGGGAATATCATTTAGAATACCCAATATAGCCACATTATGGAGTATTCCAACCTCGGATGACGAGATATTGATTGTAATTACTCTGACAATAAGAGACCGTGTGTAGTGTGCATTATGAATCCGCTACCAGCCAGTCGGAAATAGGGACCAGTCCAGGTCAGTTGTCACATCTCCCATACAAGCCGCAGGGTAATCAAACAAAATCTCAACCGTGCAGTTGCATTGTCAACTTTTGTATCGGCAAGATCACGCGAGTGTTAGCAGATTCTGTTTTAATTCCAAACATTGCCATACTGCAGCTGGACGACAAGATGTGTTGCAAAACAACTTGCCGTTTCTCTGTGTGCCTGTTATATAAGACGACTTTCAAGAAGGACGACATGTACTGAGGACTATTTTTTTTTAAATCTAACTCACCGGATAAAAAATATAATGACGTCGACGAAAATTCATCAAATTATTGGAGACGAATGTCCCTAAGATCGGAAAGATAACGCTATTAGGTTGCAATACATGTTATAACAAGGCGGTTAGCGTAATTAGGATTGCCAAATTAAGACCATCAGCAAATTAGAATTGATTCACACCATAAAGCAATATCAGCTTGGTATACAGATTGCTCAAACATTACCTCTTGTCAAGAACAATGGCACTCCATGAAATTGTCCAACTTGTGGAGAAGACTATAAAGATGATACCAATGAAATCGAAGATACGTCGCATATAGTTGTGTCTGGCACACTATACGGTGCCATTATCAACTATTTATCCAGATAGCATAACCGGAGAGATATCTTCTTGAAATTGTATGTGAGTATATATTATAAATATCACAATATCATATGGTAGTGATTTGACTCTAATTCAAACTCTCAATTGCCCGAAACATAAATGTTCGTAATGGCTTCAATCCTTAGATCGCACCTGTTAGCACGAAATACTCGCATTTTTCACTTTTCTGTTACCAAATATGTCAATTACGTACAATACTTCTAATTCTGATATATACCTCGGAAAGTCATAAAATTATCGATCCAAAAATAAAAATGGACCTTTCTTTCGGCCACTTTTGATCGGAAAATTCATGACAGCTCGATAGTTCGGACCGATGCGACTCGATGCTATGCCGAATTTTAGACCTTTTAGCTCCACATCGACAGGTTTAGTCGTACATACTCCGTGAAGTATATTTTTATATTCTTTGACGAAACTCTAGACCGCTATTTAAGGCGCGCTAAATATCACACAACATGCTTACATCGTATTCTACTCTTGTGTGACGGACTAAGGTTCACGGTCGAGTTTGGACATCTGAATGCTGTCTACGTAACTTAGACAGGAATAAGATAGGTTGATACATTGATTTTTTGCAGGCTTTATATAAGCAATCAACGTCGTTTTCGATGCATCTGTCGGCGTATAGAAGTGTCGGATGCCGAATTACATACTGTATAATTTCGCGAAATTATACAAAGTATGTAGTTCGGCATCCGACACTTCTATACGCCGACAGATGCATCGAAAACGACGTTGATTGCTTATAATTACGACAATCCGCATATTAGTTGGTGATTAAACAAGTTCTTTTTAAAGAAACTATATTAAAAACACTAAAATAGTAAAAATATCCAAGTGATATTTGTGTCTGAACTCAGCTGCTTTTTTAACCGAAATTGGAAATTGGGTCGAGAATAAATTGGGCGACCGACCGGAAGTTAGAGATGAACACACACAATTCGATCGCTGTTTCCGACATTCCAACTACACAAAAGCAAGAGACCACACCCGTAAACTATTAAACTGTACTTGCTGGTGTAAATTTCACTTATTTAAAACGATTCTAGAACATGTATTGTCATAAGGGCAGTCCGATTATATAGCGATTCCGAAGCGGTGTTCCCAAACTTCGCCACCGAATTTGTGGTCTCCGGCGACTCGAAAAGTAAACAGTCGCTACAAAGGTGCATTCTATGCTCTCATGACCACTGCCATGTCATATTATTATTGGCACGAAGCTGGATAAATGCTAATACTTATGGTGGAATAGTTATGTAATACATTCTTTTATCCCCAAATAAATTAATGTACTATTTTGCTGTTTAATCGGCGATAATTTTTCGCTTATATTTGGCGTCTTGCGTTACCACTAGAAACGGAAGTGATTTCTTGCGATTTGATTGGTGGACAAAATAAAATTCCGGGTAAATTCGCCCCATGGATATTTGACTTGGTTTGCGAACTTTTTAAGGTATCACTACCCCAGTGATGCGGGAAACGACACTTCCCTCCACTGATAGATATTGTCGCTACCAAGCGTATCTAAGGGCCTTGACCAATCAAATGCACGCATTTCAGTCAATGCGAAAGTAGTAGTAATTATATACTATGAAAAATCTTGCCAAAGTCGTGGCAATTTTCCATGGGCCCGGAGTAGAATAGGTGCACCGCCCACTGCGAGAAGTGAGTGAGAGTCCCCATAATGTGGCACCATGTTCACCGCTCGAGGTGCATGGTGATTTCTCGTCATTTGGCTGCATAACGCTTCACACATCAGGCCACATCATTTATATTGTCATCCATGTTTGGATGTATGGGACTCAGACAATCCCACCACTTTTTTCTTTAGTATACTTCCATTGAATTCTACGTATTGTCGTCTCTCATTGAGATAGCATCGAAACAATTTGTTTGCCATGCCTCTAATTCAATAATGTTCCATTTTTGTAAGTAAGATGTCGTGGTTTATTGTGTCAAAAGCTTTGGACTTTTGGGATTTGGTACAACTTTAGCTATTTTCATTTTGTTAGAAACATGACCTTGTTCGAATGACAAGTGGAATATATGCTTTAATGCTGGTGCTACAGAAAATATGGTTTCCTTCATCAGTTTTGTAGATATTCCATTGAAGTCACTGCTGGTTTTCCCATTCATTGAATAGCAAGTTAAAATAACCTTTTGGATTGTGGTGGGCGTAATATTTAGCTCGTTACTTTGTGTATTCGTTAAATAATCGAGGAAGTCATCCGTATTTTTGTCTCGTTTTATTGCACCTTTGAGGATCTTCCATGTTTCCTTTAAACTATACTTATTCTTTTCTAATATCTCACAGTAATACATGCTTTTTACTCTTCCGGATAAGTTGTTATATAGTTGTCAATATTTGAGGTAGAAATTCGTGTGGATGAAGGAGGGCGAGCTTAATTTACGGGTATATATTTCTTGTTTCTTAAGTGAGGATCTTATCAATCCCTTGGTCATCCATGGCTCGCGTTTGATGAAGTTTTTGGGTATTTTATGGGTTACTAAAACATTACACTAGGTACATATTTATCAAACTCTCAGACTTACAATGGTACTAATGTTGATCAAATGACATTCAGTGATTCTAATCCCTCAGGTACATCCACCAATGCACACATCACTGCATTGCATAGTAATACCGATAATTTTCGACAAGATAACGAGTTTCTCTCGCAAAGTGATATGTACATCACACAATCCAAACAGTGGGCTGACTGTGATGTGCCCAATTCAAGTGCTGAGACAACAGCTTACACTTAAAGGCCCACTTAATTTTCCAGTCGCCGATTATTTTTTTATAGTGACTTGATATATGGTTTTAATAACAATCTATGCCATAAACTATAATTAAAATACTATAATTCATCACTATTTGAAACATCTGTGTCTCAGAAGATGCCCACAGAGAAATAGAAAACCGTTGAAATCATAGAATGACTTCCCCCTTTGGCTCCAAGAATGCAACAGAATTATTCCCCCCTACATTGAAAATAATACTGCGTTTTACTGCATTCTAGATGACAAAACGAGTTGGCAACTCAACACAAACAACATGACCACAGTTTATTACACCAGATAAGTTGATAATACAATGTGTTGGAGCTTCCTCTTTCAAACGGTATATAATATGGCATATATTTTATATAATGTATTCTGGGTATTCGAAAATTAAGTGGGCCTTTAATTCACCTTGACACTCCTCATATGACCAAAGCATATGATGATATTGAAAATGTTGACCATGATTTTACGACAGTGCTGGTATTACAGACACATGGACTAGGTTGAAGAGCATGTAAATTTTGCCCTGTGACATTTGATCTCATATAGTCGACTGAATTTGTTAGAAATAATATTGCAAATATATTCAATAAATAAATATGCATTTGACAAGTGATAGTGATTGTGCCAATACCCTTTATTAATATATAAGGACTAGTTTTAAGAGTAGAGGGAGGAGCGTGAGAGTGCTTAATATTAATTGTACATGGGAATTTGGATGGGGACTCGGTCCCCGGGAACCAGATCCCTAGTTGTCATGTTCTAAAATTAGAGGTGGTACTTGTACTGTTTTCTGCAAATGCATGTGTCTCATGCTGTGTTTGAGGGGGGGAGTCTGTTCCCACTTGTCAGGTTTAGGGCGGGGGGGGGGGGGGTACCAGATATCACTCACCACACACTTTGGAAAAAGGTCCCAGATTCTGGTTAGAAGGCTGCAGTTCGGTCCCTGACCTGTGATTTGTTAGCATTAAACTTTACCTATTGAAAATTGGGTTTTGGGCGTGTTGTACCGGTATCTCCACTGATGAACAGTGGTTAGTGGTTATATCGTCCGTTATGATCCATGACATCAATCTGAGACCCGGGTTGGTATATGTATGCATTCTACATTTTAGAGATGGGAACTCGGTCCCCAGTTAACATTAATATTACCATATTTTGTTGGGCATTGCCCAGAACTAATATTCAAGTATTTTAGTGGGCTGACAAACTAAAAGCCCAACCAGCTATTGGTTCTAACTTTAGCAAGATGTGTGACACTTGAATATAGGACAGGTGATCCTAGTGTAACTTGGTTGTTTGATCAATATTACATGTAGATTATGGACCATGAGTAGTTACAGTTCCGTGTGTGTACTGAATTTCACTCTGGCAGTTATAACAAGGCTCATCTGGGAGGGGCTAAAGTTACTCTAACAAAGATGTCAAAGACATTCAAAGGATAGAGGGACAGCCCCACGAGATAAGGTCCCACGGGATGTTTAAATATGTCTATGTCATGGGGCCTGCATAACAGTGGCATGGTGTGGAAAGTGGGCTATGGCCCAGAGTTTGACTATCCCCCCAGTCTATTTTTGTTAACATGTATTGCCGCATATACGTATCGTACTTGCTAGTTTATATGCGTGTTTAGTTTATAATTTAAATATCGATACATTTTGGGAGTCATGGTGTACACCATACCCCGTTGGTATACCAATTGTATGGTTTGGTGATCCATGTTTTGTGGAATCAGTATACCGGATGTCCTGTAAATGGGGGGGTTGTGTTTTTTTAAATAATTGGTATCACCAATTTCTGACATCTGTCTGCAATTCTTACTCTACTGGTATACATGCAAGCCAACATAAGTCTGTCCAAAATTTCTATAAACGTTTTTGACACTCGACATATTGGCGCATCCATTATCCTCAATGAGCCCGAATAAATTTTATAGTTTGGACCATAGCCATCTTTTTTGGGGTATATACTTTGTACATTTAATAATATCTTACTTGTCTTAGCTAAATCCTGAAACTTCTGAAATGCTAAAGTCTTATTTCTCAGAGGGAGGGGAGCGTTTATAAAACGGGGAGGATTGTAGTGTTTTTCTCCCCAGCAGAATAAGCTATTTTATGCGTTCTAATGTCCAGTCGCTGTGTCCTCAAACAGGGGCAGATTGGTTGCATGTCTAATTGTTTGGGCCAGACATCTGGGGGAGTTAGCAAATAGTTTGTCCCGACCTGGTTTCATGGGACTAATCTCCTGAGTTGCATGACAGACTTGTCCCATACACCTAATTCCATGTAGCTGGGACCAGGCAGTTGTATGCTAATCTCTTAGAACAAGGTAACAAAATGGAAATATGTATTTGCTATTGCTGGACTATACAGATGAAGAACCAGCGCTGTTCACAGAAACTGGACTTCGACTTGGTTTGTGATACCAAGTAAAAGGTACCTACTGTAATCTTTAAGAGATCACGGCAATGGGGTTTTGGCGGATGCCTGTAGTAAAAATGCCCCAGTGTAGAAAGATACTACAATATCAAACGTGGCACGTCCAGTTAGTTAATTATCGTTCCTAATCCCGGAATTAAATACACTTTAGAAATGTAAAATAATACACATATAACTCAGTAACTGGCAAATGGTAACAAACTTCGTGGAAGTTTGTGCATTCCACAATTCCCCATCATTTTCTACAATTTCCTCATCATTCGTGCAGTTCAATGATTAATGTCTCAAGTTATGACTCACATTTATTAGCATCTCAGCGTTTTTGGCTTGATTCTGTTTCTGCGATCTGAGATTACTAAGCCGCCCTTACTGAACATTCGCTCACTGGCATGGGTACAGATGTTGGCGGAATAGGTAAGCACATGTATATTCTCGCCAGCCACAACGTTAGGGAACTTTTCTCGGTTACGATTCCACCACACATAAGGAGACTTTGTGGGCTCCTCAAGCTCATATCAAATTCACTATCCATGTTAGAATTCACCAGGGAATCATCACCTTCTCTCTCAGTTTGTATTCTTAGACACCATTTGTTTGAACACCCCCCCCCCCCCCCCCCACACATATCCACCGGAGCAGTGACTGACGCAGAATGCGATTCCACAGATGCTTCCTCTTTGACGTTCCCAACATTTCTTTTTCGATTACCACGTTTCTTTCGGTATGCTTCTACCATAGCACATTCTTTGACATTTCAGTTTTAGAATTTGCATTGTTGAATGCGAACTGGTTGAAGCGTGGATCTAACAGGGTGACAATGCCATACAATTCATTGCTTTCATAGTCCGACCACCTCTGAGATATTGTTTTGATAATCGCTTCCCCAAAATCGTTCATATCATTATTTTTCGTTTGGTCAACCAATATATTCAGTATCGGTATCACCATGGACATTGTGGCTTATCTTGAAGCGGACAGCATTACAGTAACATTCTCAATGGACTTTAGGACGGCAACATACTCCTAAGTTTAGCCCATCCATATCCCTTTCTATTTGGCACTGCATCGATGGCAGACAGAACCACTGTCAATGCTTCTCGTTCTTCAACTAATCTTTGAAGTAAATAGTACGTCGAATTCCATCTAGTTGGACATTCGTTTTTGAGTTTATGCCCAACACCGTTCAACTTCATCTGCACTTCATCGAGTTTGTGGGTTGATTTCGGGCTTTGGTGGAAATGTTTAACAATGGTTTATGCTTTTGGTCCATCAGTGAAAACAGCTACCACACATCGTTGATAGCCAGTTGTAACCTGTGCGCAAAACAACCCATTCCCTGGAATATTGCATGCGGCAGTTTCCTTATCGCTGCTTGCACGTTTATCGCGTTGTCGGTCACAACAAACAGTTTTACCCCATTTTGTTCGATATTTAGGGATCCATGGTTTTATTAGTTTTATGAGATATCTTGAAATGTTCCCAGCATTACAGCTCTCGTGCGTATGGTGTACATTTAACCCTGAGAATAAAATTATCAATGAGATAATGGGCAGTCAGTGCCATATATGCACACTGAGCCCCATATGTCCAATGATCGATTGCTAAAAACCCAACGACGGACAATTTTGAATCTCGCATTTGATCTGTTCTTTCGAGTCTGCGTAAAGTATGGGTATTAAAAATGATCCTAATGTGCGCCTGTCGGGGATTTGGTTGTGAAGTTGTAGAGATTGGACGAATCGTTGGAAACCTTGATAAGTTGAACGATCGACGTTGGTTGCATATCGATGCATATCATTCGTGCAAGTTGTATATTGCAATCTAACTGTATCTTGTCCGTTTTGTCCCATTTATTTTGGGCGTGGACTGCAAAAGTGTTGATCTTTCGTTGCTTCGTTCCACCCTCGTCATCCCCTAAAAAATAAAGACGAAAATCTATTTTAAAATCCATTCACTTGTATGGTCACTGTAAATAATGAAGTCATATCTGGTACAATTGTACTATGTGGTACATTTGTACAGATATAAGTTAATTATATACAGTGACCAAGTGAATGGATTAAAAAAAAATGAATACAGTCAAACCCGTCTTACAAACACAGTTTACCAATAAAGATCTTCTCCCGTTAATCTAAGCAGCGCGAGATCGTGCTACCTATGTGTATCGTTACCTCCCATTACTTGACTACCGGACATTAGTGTACGATGAGACATTATCACCATTTCACATTGGGTCCCCATCATATCTCTACTACAATATACATGTACTCTCTTATTAATGTCCAGGTAAGGGCGGAGTACACATATATGCAGTCGGGAATTGACTGAGATAAATTAAAACACAGAGCCATTACTGTTGCCGATAATGCCTTATAATTAAATAAATCCAACCGTGCCCTGCCCCCCCCCCCCATAACCAACGCGACGTAATTTTTTCCACCAATGCGTTGCGTTCTAAAAATAGGTCGCTAAATTGATCTGTGGAGTGCGACAGATGGTAGTGTTTGAACGAATCACAAGCATTTACGTCGCAAGAATTGCCTTGGTTCTGGTGTAAAAATAATTATTCCCAAATGGAATTCTAGTTCAACAGAAGTTCATGTTTATGGGTTCATATTTGCTGGGCGTGTTATTACGCCACCTGTGGTGTTTCTAGCTTTTGAGATTTTGATATTGCGTGGTGGACAGGGCGAATGTATTCTTGGAGATTGTTTGTACCTTACTCAATCGTACCGATAGAATCACGTAGATGCCGAAATTGTAAAGTTAACGCCAGCGGTGTATAATACGTTTATGAAAATATGATGAATCGTATCGATAGAGTCAGGACAGGCTCAAATTGTAAACTTAAAGTCACCGGTGTAATAATATGTTGTTGAAAATATAAATAATCTGATAGCCTGAAAATATTGTATAACCCATTGGGAGCCCCTGATGTATTCTTGTTTGTACCTTACTCAATCGTACCGATAGAATCACGTAGATGCTTAAATTGTAAAGTTAACGCCACCGGTGTATAATACGTTTTTGAAAATGTGTTATATCGTATCGATAGAGTCAGGACAGGCTGAAATTGTAAACTTAAAGTCACTTGTTGTTGAAAATATAAATAATCTGATAGACTGAAAATAATGTGTAACCCATTGAGAACCCCTGGTTTAGTGAAGTGCATTGTGGGAAGTTTAATTGTGATTCTCCTGCATCTTTATTTTCTGGAATTATCACCAAGATTGCTCCACTCTATTCTCTTAAAATGTACCCTGATCGGTCATATTCTTTTGATAATTCTATCTAAATACATCTTAGCTACTATTCGGATCTGCTGTCCCGGTCGAAGAAGGTTTAGTTTGACCAAAACGGCTATTGACAAAAGATTGTTTACAAAAATTGAGCATACTCAATGACCCGTAGGCCGTACACGCTGTAAATTTTTTATCGAAAACAAATTCAATTTCTTCCATCTAAAACATAATTACGCACTGAACTCTGTCATTTTAAGAATATAGTAATATTATACACATACACACCAAGTTTCAGCTCAAAATTTTGAAAAATGACAGTTTTATAGACATAAATCGATTTTAATGGCAAATTTTATCATCGAAAAAAAAAATTCATTTCTTCGATCTAGGAAATAATTACGTACTGTACCCTGTCATATTTGACCGGTTCTACCTGATAATTGTGTGACAGTACAGTCGCGTTACTTTATACGTCAACATTGGTCATTATCACTCGACAAATTTATTTCGGTCTATGTATCAACCCCTATTTACCCCGCGTATCCTGACTAAGTGTCTTTATCGCTCCACTAATTTGTATCGTTTCATCGGTATGAATTCCATATCCAATTATCCACATATAACCAACCCAACCTCTAATCCCGGTCCAATTTATTTATTTCTTTCATCGGTATGTAGTCATGTTACGTAATATTTTATCTCGTGATACTTGTACTTATATGTCTATGGTATTACTATAGTATACCGTATATGTATATCAATTGCTATTCCTTTCTATATAATCCTGGTGCCAACTATAGAGATAATTTCAGACCCCCCCCCCCCCCAATTTTATATAATTGCTGCTTTAGTACAGTCACGATGCATTACATGGCAACATCGATCCACTATTTTATGTCAGTTCATCAACTTCATCGGTACAAACCCCTTTTTTCTCCGAGTCCATATAACCAACCCAACATCTTATAGAACTCCATAAATGACTATTCTGGCACTATATAGAGATGACTAAGATTCTGACACCCCCCTATTTTATAGCCTTGTTGCAACAGTAGAGTTGATATGCATAATATGTCAACATTGGTCGTTATTGCTCTACAAATTTATATCTGTTCAACCCTTAGTTCCCTGTATCGCCCACCCCTCCCTCAATTTATTTTTTCATTTGTATTATAGTCTCGTCACATACACATTTTATCTTTTGTAACTTTTGCTTCAACGCGTCGAGATCCGCTGCAGACAATAAAAAACTGACACATTTTGAAATGTAAGCAGGCTTCAAACTCATCTTATCCAAGAAAAACTCTGGTTACATAAAAATTTATCCACATATAACCAACCCAACCTCTAATCCCGGTCCAATTTATTTATTTCTTTCATCGGTATATAGTCATGTTACGTAATATTTTATCTCGTGATACTTGTACTTATATGTCTATGGTATTACTATAGTATACCGTATATGTATATCAATTGCTATTCCTTTCTATATAATCCTGGTGCCAACTATAGAGATAATTTCAGACCCCCCCCCCCCAATTTTATATAATTGCTGCTTTAGTACAGTCACGATGCATTACATGGCAACATCGATCCACTAATTTATGTCAGTTCATCAACTTCATCGGTACAAACCCCTTTTTTCTCCGAGTCCATATAACCAACCCAACATCTTATAGAACTCCATAAATGACTATTCTGGCATATTATAGAGATGACTAAGATTCTGACACCCCCCTATTTTATAGCCTTGTTGCAACAGTAGAGTTGATATGCATAATATGTCAACATTGGTCGTTATTGCTCTACAAATTTATATCGGTTCAACCCTTAGTTCCCTGTATCGCCCACCCTCCCTCAATTTATTTTTTCATTTGTATTATAGTCTCGTCACATACACATTTTATCTTTTGTAACTTTTGCTTCAACGCGTCGAGATCCGCTGCAGACAATAAAAAACTGACAACATTTTGAAATGTAAGCAGGCTTCAAACTCATCTTATCCAAGAAAAACTCTGGTTACATAAAAAATTTGTGTATAAGGTGTACGCGCATTTGTTGCGTTAAAAACCAAAGGTCCCAAGTCAAGGTCCAAATCCCCAACACACTGATGTGAGGTTTAACTCCATCTACATACAGTAATGTCCAAAGTAATTGATCACTTAACCACAGCAAAATTGTGTGTATTTTTTCATGATTCTAAATCCTGAAAAATTACCCATAATTATGCTGTGGTTAAAGGGTCAATTACTTTGGGCATTACTGTAACCATTATAAGGATTTAATGTTTAAGGTTTAATGATAACTCAATCATCATACAGTAATGTTCAAAGCAATTGACCACTTAACCACAGCATAATAATGGGTAATTTGAGGATTGTAAATGCTGAAAAAATACATAATTCTGCTGTGGTTAAGTGGTCAATTACTTTGGGCATTACTGTAACCAATATAAGGATTTGAGGTTTAATGATAACTCAATCCTCATACAGTAATGATCAAAGTAATTGACCACAGCAACATTATTGGTAAATTTTCAGGATTTTAAATCCTGAAAAATTACCAATAATTCTGATGTGGTTAAGTGGTCAATTACTTTGGGTATTACTGTAACCAATACAAGGATGTGAGGTTTAATGAGAACTCCATCCATATAACTAATAATTATGTGTGAAAATTAAAACAAAACAAAATAAATTCCATGATGGCGTCCAATATGGACTGCCTAATTCTGCTCCAAAACATGTATATTCAATATATGGATGTTTATTGGGGGAAACCGATTATTTCAATGATATTTTCATTAACTGTGATCCAAAACCCGACTTACGGGAGCGTGCGACTGTATCTTAAGCATATGTGCCTATTTAATGAGCCAACAATTGGAATCCCAACAGAGAATATTGGCGTGGGTCCCTTGCGCGATCTGTCCATCGAAAACTATTTAGACATCTCAAGACACGTAAGACCCAATAAGTTAATATACAGAATAGATACATCTATTGCCTGAGTGACTAATATTTATATTTGTTACAATGAGGTCAAATAGTTGCGAAGCCAGCACCACAATTCTTTCCCTCCATAGTAAATCTTAAAACAACTTCTAAAGAATTAATAATTCACCTTATATTTGGTATGAAGTGTCCTTGGTTAACTGGAGTTCAGATTTGTTATCATCACGTCACCAAGGTAATTACTTGCGAAGCCACAGTCACATCTATTTCCCTCCATAGTAATTCTCAAAACAACTTCTTAAGAACAATTGACCAGGTCAGTCGCGCAATTATTGGAAGAGCCACGGTCAATCATTTTTTTAAAACCAAATGTTACATTTAAATTATTGCTTTATTTAACCAAAACAAAAATGAGAAAATTTAACTTTTACTACTTGCTAAATTTTATCTTTTAATTATCTCATTTAAATTTTAGTATTTACAGTATACTAAGTCCAAGTCTTTATAATCTGTTGAGTGACCCCACAGTCGTTTACTTGCTTTGTTAGTAATAATTTGAAGGATTACTTGTTTAAACACAATTGTTATACAAATATTTTATGTATTTTTGTTTAATTTCTATTTATATGTAATACTATAATCTTGGTGGCGTTACCATTTCTGACTATGGTTTTCTTGTTGTTAAGTTGTCTCTCGTTTCAAACGAAATACTCCACACAGAAAATACTTACGGATGTGTTCTCTTTGCACTCCTGGTTGCAGCCCGTTCCCCGAGTGTCTGTCTAAGTTTGGTGAACTCTGTCTTGTGATGTGCTTCTATGTGGCGAGCGAGGTTACTAGTGTTCGCGTGTTGAGAAACTACTTTTTATTACAGATATTACATCGACTCTTTTGCGTCGTCTCCATCGAGACGTAACACAACGCCAAACGGTGCTTTTGTTGTCGGTCTGTTTATTGGATTGTTCCACCATGTTTGAAAAAGAAAAAGAATGGACGCTTACGATATCATAACAACGCGATATCTGAGACGAAATGGACACATTTAGATATAGTATTGATCATACCATAATCGGGTACGGTCGGTATTGTTTTAAACCGACACAGAGTCGTTTTCTCGGTTAACCGCCCATCACTATCGGTAATTGATCCGGCTTATATAAGTTTATTGAAGTTTTTCAATTAGAAGCATTGGTCAATTGAAATGTGAATTTTTATTCCACCTGTGGCTTATGCTACTTTTGCGCGTTTACGATTACTTAGTACACAACCCTGACGCCAATTGTATAAAGCTTTATGCTCTTGGGGTGGGGGTTGTGTTTCTACATGGCCCATTTTTACAATTCCACCCACTGTCTCCGTTGCACAGAGTTGCTTCGCTATAAAGTATTTCGGCAACCCGATTCTGTTCTTAGTCATAATATGGCCTAGTAACTGAAACGTCGTTAAACACCAATCAATCCATTTTCGCTGTCTTCGTTCAGGAGTGAGACATAAACTCTTTGTTGTTACCACATCAGGAATGGAATAACAAGGAGGGCTCTATATTATTCAACACGAAAGATATCTCGATGTTCTATTGATAATAGGTTCATATTGAACGTATTTCAGAACCCAAATACGCCATTATCGACGTTATTTGAATCCGAATTACGCTCTATATGAACGTAACTGGTCACAAACACAGTCGTATATGAGCGTATTCATACTACAGATACGTCCGTATCGGGCGTATTTGATGAACCCCATAGAATAGAATAGAATTTATTACCATAAAGGACCCCGATGGGTAACATGTAGTGCATAATCAAACTACACACAGATGAAAGCAAATTCAAAAATAACATGCATAATATTATTATATGATATTATAAGAAATGATAATAAAGCAGCTTTAGGACGGATAACAGCATGGATACAAAGCAGTTGTCTTGAGAGGGCAAATGTCTACTTACATGTACGTATGAATAGTTGCTTGTGATGGGAAGAGGGCTGGCATAATTATGGTCAGAGATATTTAAATGAAGCTGAAATTGATTAATCATAATATTTGTTTGGAATTACAGTGAATTAATAAGACATATGCCCAATCAGACAAGTGCTAAGCCAGCAGTATTAACCAACTGCAAGGGCTGGGATAAAACAACAATTTAAATATCACATGAATGAAATCAATAATATAGCTATTTACATATAGACCTCTCAGTGTGCTTTGGAAGTTAAGGCTTAAATGCCAGGGGCCTGTTTCATGAAGCAATGTCATAAGATTATCTTAAGATGGACTTAATCTAAGATCTAAGGTGGATCTTATGATGTAACTTTTCCGTTTCAAGAACGCGTTTCACACAACAAGATTAAGTCCTACTTAAGTAGTAATTTAAGTTCGCGCGCTTTTAGACTGGCTCTCGACAATTTATTACAGCTATGCACAGAAAATGTTGGTTCTGTGTGTGTTATATGCCACGGTACAGTGTCTGGTGACAGATACCAGGGCGTGTCTAAGAATAATTATGATATTTTAATGCAAGGGCAATAATCAGTATAATGACTGGTGCATACTTAACTGCACGAGCGCGCGTTTTAGCTGTGTTTTCGCGTCAGACCCCATCCACACATAGCTGCATGCTTCCAATGCCTATTTTATACAAACGTATCGAGCTCAAATATATTATTTCAGTTATTAAAGGGACTTATACATCCTAACTCAGATTGTGAACCTTCACCCATATAACATGCCATTAAAGCGTGGCGAGACATAATTATGTTCGCTCCTTTCAATGCTGATATTAGGTTCTAATACATTATACGTCTTTGAAGCATCTATAATACCAGGAAACCGAATATGTCGCCAACACGGCATACACATACAATACACCACAATGGAAGCACTGAGCTAAAACGCTCTTTATTGATTGCCAACATTCATGGAATACTAACACAGAACGCTCTTTATTTATATTGCTATAATGTGAATATGACTTCATATCGTGCTCCAAATAGACTTATTTCCAATCTGAGACATACTTGTAGAAGCCATATATAAATGATATTAGTGCCATTTGCTCTGGTTCTGTTGACAAATGTGCTAAACGCCTGTTATAATTAACAAACTGCGTATGGACTTCGAAAGTACGTTACGTTGAACGACATTCTGCATATATGTTTTAATAAAAAGCAAATCAACGACTTCTAATAAAGAGCGTTTATAATTAACAACACGTGAACAGACGGCCGGTTCACAGGCCCCTGGGGAAAATGACTAAATACCAATATAGACTATACCACTGGTATATCGGTATTTTAGTAATTCCCACAGGGGTCTGTGGGCCAGTTCACAGTGATATTATATGTTCTTTCGCGGATCCCGGTGTGCCCGCGCGGTCCGTATACTATATGATCCTATATACATGCTATATATCTTTTTATTTCATAGTTAATAGATTATGATAATATATATAATAATAATAAAATAACACATATTATGTATTATTATCTTGTTGATATATATACGGGGTACATATACAATACATTTTTACAATCAAATTATAACATAATAATATAGAAAGGCAAGTAAATAATAATAATAATAGCTGACATAAGCATTTATAAAAATACTGAGTATAAATCATTCACTATTATCCTCGATGTGAAAATGTTCGGACTAATTGTCTCAACATGATTATTGTCTACAGTGCGATTGGGTGATTTGAATGGCAAATGATGTTCAACTCTATGTAAATATATTCTTTTTGTAACAGCAATTAGAAATGTATATATAGTCCGGTCTTGGTGGTTTACAGTTAGTAGCGGACACCCCGCCAATCTTGCAACCACTGGCCACGTCACTGCTATAGCTTACCAGTTGGTTATTAATTACTACCATTTCTGAAACACCCCTCCGTGCTAGCAAGGTGTTATTCAGTTAAATGTGTTTATAATAATATATACATGAACTAGATCCCATCCACATTTCGGACCAACTGCGGATCACAACGTAGGTCTTAACTTTAAGATTATCTTACGACACCTCACACCAGTCTTAAAGTTAAGACCAAAGTTAAGACCAACTTAGGTTAAGACTTTGTTCGTGAAACGCACTTATGACTGAAGTATGAACTTATGACCATCTTAAGTCCCAACTATGTCATAAGTTGCCTTCATGAAACAGGGACCTGGTGCATTTCAAAGCCTTCTTTGACAAACCGGCCTATTTCAACCAGCAGATCTAGATTCTCAATTGTCATTAGCCAATAAAATTTTGAATCATCACCAAGTTTTAAAAAGTTTTTGCAATATTTGGTAATTTTACTCAAAAGAAATTGCCTCGGTTTATCATAAAGAGGGCATTCTATAATAAAATGATGCTCGTTCTCTATTTTGCCTAGGTTACACCTAGTGCATGTCCTCAAAGGCCTCGCTGGTTTTTTACTTTTAAAAATATGCCGTGCTGTTTCTATCTTGAGATTATGAGAACTTATTCTCAGTTGGCAGATGGCTTTTCTCATATCATTATTAGGTAGTGATAGATATGATTCCCTTTTGAATGTCTTTTTAAATGAGAAATACGTATCCAGTTTGCCTTCATTACTCGTGATATATGAATTTCTTATTGACTTCCATTCATTCAAAAAATATGCAACTATATTTTCTGAGAGTCCAAGTTTGTCAAGTATAGACATAATGGTTGAATACCAGGTTCTGATGTTATTTTTGTGATCAATCTTGGTACACTTAAAAGCTTCAGATAGTAGATTTGATGGACAATGGAGCAACCTGTCTAAGTAACTAATTAATGCCTCAATTATTGTAAAATACATTGGAAACCGTCCCAGTTCTTAAATCACTCCAATATTAGAGCTTTTCTTGTTAACACCAAGAAGATATTTACAAAACCGGAGATGTGATTTGTCAGCTATATTATCCATGTATAAGTTGGTAAAAGGATTAAATCCTTTCACTGAGTTATCAGGTGGGTCTCCCAATTCTGAAATGTATGTTCCCCAAATCTCAGCACCATATAACAAAATCGGCTTTATTGTGTGATCGTAGATATGAAGCATTGTATTACTATTTGGAGTAGTACCCGATAGAATTTTACTCAGCTTAAAAGAGGCTTTTAGGGATTTGTTGTAGAGGTCTGTGTTACCCTGTATGAATCGTCCACCTGGGAAAATTAGACCCAAATATTTGTAACTTTGAACACATTCTATTTCTTGGTTTGAGTAATAGAATGTGCCTTGCATGCGTTGTCCATTTTTATTGAATATAAGTACTTTTGTTTTACAAGTGTTGACAGTTAAACGCCAATCATTGCAATATTTTTCGAGAAGGAGTAAACGTTTTTGTAGTCCTAATGCTGATGTGGAGAATAGGATCAAGTCGTCTGCTTAAAGTAGGCAGTCAACCTCTTTTTCAGCCAATTTAGCTTTATCTGTACAATAGGAGAATTGACCCGGGAGATAATTTACATAGAGATTAAAGAGGGTTGGGCTCAATGTAAAACCTTGTTTCACCCCGAGGTCGGAGCCAAAATATGGACCTATCATGTTACTGATTTTAACTGAGATCTCATTAGCTGAGTACATACTCTTTATTATGTCATAAAACTTGCCACCAATGTTATGATTAATCAATTTTGTGAGGATGCCTGGGTGACTAACAGTATCAAAAGCTTTCCTCAGATGAACAAAACAGCAGTAAAGTCTATTATCTTTGTTACAGGTATACCGGTCTATTAAGCACTTAAGGATAAACATATGGTCTGTTGTTCTAAAAATTTCCTGAAACCTGCTTGGTTATCTGACAGAATGTGATTTTGTTCTAAGTAGTTGTTCAGTCTATCATTGAGGATTTTGTTGAATAGTTTCCCCAAACATGAGTTTATGGTAATGCCCCTGTAACTTTTAGGGTCTGAGCGATCGCCTTGCTTAAAAATTGGAATGATATAGCCTTTGGTCCATTCTGGTGGATAAACACTGTGAGAAAGCCAAGTTAAACGAAACACGCCGTATTGACATTATTTAATCTAACTTTTTCCATCGACACGACTTACCAGATTCATGCTCTTTATAATGTGATTTTCACTGCGGCCCGCGCAATTCAACGAAATAACGGGTATACGCTCATTGTGGATTTATTTCAGAATCGACTTATCGATTAACGTTCACGTATATCTTAATTCAGATTCAAATAACGCCAATATGGGCGTACCTCGGTTGTCGAAATACGTTCAATTTGAACATATTTGCATGATGATATGTTGCTCGGGTTAACTCAACTTCGATATCCAAAGAAAGTAATGCCATAAGAATTATATGAGGTGTCGTGGTATATTTCCATACATAAGTTTGGTGCTAGTGTCTTGCAATTCTCGCCCGAAGTTACCTAATCGTTCACCGAGGAGTTTGCATGCTGAGATGGACGCATCGAACACGTAGCACATATGAAATCAATCGAACTAATGGCATGACTATAAAGCCGTTCAAAAGGGCACTATTTGTCACTTTCTTCCCTTTGTGTCTGTAATTGGATGTCAACATGGAGTATGTACTCTATGTTCAGGATTTATGCAAAACATACGTCTAGTTCTTACCAGATTCATGCTCTTTATAATGTGGTTTTCACTGCGGTCCGCGCAATTCAACGAAATAACGGGTATACGCTCATTGTGGATTTATTTCAGAATCGACTGTTATCGATTTACGTTCACGTAGAGCTTAATACAGATTCAAATAACGCCAATATGGGCGTACTTAGGTTTTCGAAATACGTTCAATTTGAACCTATTTGCACGATGATATGTTGCTCGGGTACCATACTCTTAAATACTCTTAAATACGATGACCCCGCAATGAGACCGTCATGTAATATATGCGGGCACAATTTCATACTTCAAATCCCCATGGGGCTTTGAAAATGTATGTGTTGAATGAATTCGTGCTTTTAAAATTTCACTATCCTCGCATAAACTGGATTAGATCTTAAAGAACGTCTCAATCATGGGCTATTCTGCTTCTCTCATATTGTTTTTTTTAAATATATTTCTTGAGCCCCACATGATACGAATGATTGCGAACATTTCCTAAGTAACTACTCGCCAATGTGTACTTAGTATAGAAAGGGTTCAGTGCACCATACCTGAAACGAACGCGTCCATAACTGTATTTTTTAAAAACTTATATATTCTTGAATATTTTCTACAGAAAATGTTTTTTCCTCGAATCGTTGAGATTTGTTGAAGTCCGCAAATTGGCCATTTGAAAAATTAATAACTTTTTCTTAACTTTCTTAACTCAACTTCGATATCCAAAGAAAGTGATGTCATAAGAATGATGAGGTGTCGTGGTATATTTCCAGACATACGTTTGGTGTCTTGCAATTCTCGCCCGAAGTTACCTAATCGTTCACCGAGCAAATATACCAGCATAGAACATGCAACTATTGATATGTTAGATGACATTCTGAATTTGGAAGATGTGGATTGCCTACGCAGACTATGTTCATTCATCCGACTGATAAACCTTAAGTTAAATGATATTGAATAATATTTACGCACTTTGTTGTTGTTGTTGTTATTGTTGTTGTTGTGACGACGAGAAGGCGAAGACGACAACGTGATGACAACGAAGACGGTTATATAGATGACGCGGTTACGGTGATGATGTCTCGGCGACGAGTACGACGAAAACGACTACCATGATGATGATGATAACGATGACGACGATGGGAAGTTCGTGTATTTATTGTACATATACTGCAACATTCTCAATCTTTTGTATATATCCTCTACTTGTATCTCAATATTTTTTTTATCAGAGAATAAACGTATTATTATAGACCGGTCCTACTAAAACCCGACCGCACCCGACCGGACCGCCCCCAGGGGTCCGAGCGAGATGGGGTTTACACTATCGTGTACAATGGACCTGAATGTACCAAATTTCCAATCACCAAGTCGAAAGCTCGAGCGGACACGGCACTGTTAACCCCTAACTTGCGGCCATTTCCGCCAGGTAAGGGAAATTCAAAAAGGCGCCGACCGCACCTCCACTGGCTGCCTGACCACGGAAATGGACATTATATCATGAAGTGAATACCCATATGCATCCATGGGCGATCTGACAAGTCGCTAGCTGCAGCGGAAGTGAATAAATTAACCCATACGCTGATGCCGAATTCGCTATAAATGTACGCAAAAACGTCGAAATTAACACCCGCCGACCGGACCGCCCCTAGGGGCCCGAGCGAGATGGGGTTTGCACTATCGTGTAGAATGGACCCGAATGTACCAAAGTTCCAATCCCCAAGTCGATAGCTAGGGCGGGCACGGCACTGTTAACCCCTGACTTGCGGCCGTTTCCGCCAGGTACGGGAAATCCGATAAGGCGCCGACCGCACCTCCCCTGACTGCCTGACCACGGAAATGGACATTATATCATGAAGTGAATAACCATATGCATCCATGAGCGCTCGGACAAGTCGCTAGCTGCAGCGGAAGTGAATAAATTAACACATACGCTGCTGCCGAATTCGCTATGAATAGCTCGAGCGGACACGGCACTGTTAACCCCTAACCCCGAATGTTGGCGTGGAACAAATATTGTTTTCTAAGCACCCCCCCCCCCCACACACACACACGTTGAACTGAACATAATGCGCCGTAACAACCATCATATATGTAACTGTCATGTGCTAATTGGAATATAATAATGATATTGCATAATTGAATGAGTTGAGTTGAGTTATTTTTTCTTTAATGCACATGTCTTTACTTCCTCTTTGGTTGTGATAAAGAAATAATTATGAATTGTTTAACCCCAGCCGTCTTTGGGTCGTTTCCCCAAGCTACAATGTGATTAAGTGATAAAGATGGATCTCGCAATTCAATACGCAATTTATTAACCTCGTCCACTAAATTCGACTCGAGCCTCGCTAGCTAAATCTCGACTTTAAATGGAATTTATTGCACTCGGTCAATATATTTCGTATAGTTTCGGCATGCCAGTCGTCAATACAAAATTTAGTTGGCTATACTGGAGAGTAAATATGTAGTTCAGAAATAAATATTCGTTTCTCCGTTCTCCGATATGGTTACTGGAATCTGTATAGCTACCCGTACCGCAACACGTGTTGTAACCACAAACTGTTTTACAGGAATAATTCAGCGCATCGACTGGTAATGTGAGCAAATTTAAAACACATTGATATATGGTATAGACAAATAGTTAATCGCATTCGCTTTATTGGCCGATATACGTATCGTTATGGATTATTGGACAATTTAAAATTAAATGGCTGACATGTTGGCAACATTTCAAACAATTGGATTTCACAAATAATTTCATAGAGTATTCGAATGTTGGAATTTCCAGACTGAGAAAATAGGTTATGATTGCTCGAACATGCAATTGCGTTAGTTAGCTTGTCCAATCAATATTCGACTCGCTCAAAATCATTCGTACAAAAAGATATTTGGTGTCATGCTTTACTATGCGAATAATCAGATAATACCAAACATCATAACTATAAATTCGCGAATAACCATCTCAATCGGACCCGTAGGGGCGGTCCGGTCGGCGGGTGTTAATTTAGGCGTTTTTGCGTACATTTATAGCGAATTCGGCAGCAGCGTATGGGTTAATTTATTCACTTCCGCTGCAGCTAGCGACTTGTCAGATCGCCCATGGATGCATATGGGTATTCACTTCATGATATAATGTTCATTTCCGTCGTCAGGCAGTCAGGCGTGGTGCGGTCGGCGCCTTATCGGATTTCCGTACCTGGCGGAAACGGCCGCAAGTCAAGGGGTTAACAGTGCCGTGTCCGCTCGAGCTATCCACTTGGGGATTGGAAATTTGGTACATTCGGGTCCATTCTACATGATAGTGCAGACACCATCTCGCTCGGACCCCTAGGGGTGGTACGGTCGGCGGGTGTTAATTTCGGCGTTTTTGCGTACATTTATAGCGAATTCGGCAGCAGTATGGGTTAATTTATTCACTTCCGTTGCTGCTAGCGACATGTCCGATCGCCCATGGATGCATATGGTTATTCACTTCATGATATAATGTTCATTTCCGTGGTCAGGCAGTCAGGGGAGGTGCGGTCGGCGCCTTATCGGATTTCCCGTACCTGGTGGAAACGGCCGCAAGTCAGTGGTTAACAGTGCCGTGTCCGCTCGAGCTATCGACTTGGGGATAGGAACTTTGGTACACCCGGGTCCATTCTACACGATAGTGCAAACCCCATCTCGCTCGGGCCCCTGTGGGCGGTCCGGTCGGCGGGTGTTAATATCGGCGTTTTTGCGTACATTTATAGCGAATTCGGCAGCAGCGTATGGGTTAATTTATTCACTTCCGCTGCAGCTAGCGACTTGTCAGATCGCCGATGGATGCACATGGGTATTCACTTCATGATATAATGTTCATTTCCGTGGTCAGGCAGTCAGGAGAGGTGCGGTCGGCACCTTATCGGATTTCACGTACCTGGTGGAAACGGCCGCAAGTCAGTGGTTAACAGTGCCGTGTCCGCTCGAGCTATCGACTTGGGGATAGGAACTTTGGTACACCCGGGTCCATTCTACACGACAGTGCAAACCCCATCTCGCTCGGACCCCTGTGGGCGGTCCGGTCGGCGGGTGTTAATTTCGGCGTTTTTGCGTACATTTATAGCGAATTCGGCAGCAGCGTATGGGTTAATTTATTCACTTCCGCTGCAGCTAGCGACATGTCCGATCGCCCATGGATGCATATGGTTATTCACTTCATGATATAATGTCCATTTCCGTGGTCAGGCAGTCAGTGGAGGTGCGGTCGGCGCCTTTTTGAATTTCCCTTACCTGGCGGAAACGGTCGCAAGTTAGGGGTTAACAGTGCCGTGTCAGCTCGAGCTGTCGACTTGGGGATTGGAACTTTGGTACATTCAGGTCCATTGTACACGATGGTGCAAACCCCATCTCGCTCGGACCCCTGGGGGCGGTCCGGTCGGGTGCGGTCGGGTCCGGTCGGGTGCGGTCGGGTTTTAGTAGGACCCTTATAGACGGTTGCATGCTGAGCTAGACGCATCGAGCACGTAGCAAACATGAAATCAATCAAACTGTCAGAAGGCAGACATTAAATGCAATGGCATGATTATAGAGTCGTGCAAAAAGGCATTATTTGTCATTTTCTTCCCTCTGTGTCTGTAATTGGATGTCCACATGGAGTATGTACTCTATGTTCTGGATTTATGCAAAACATACGTCTAGGTCTTACAGCATGTCGAATCAAATGGGTTTCACTAGAGTTATGAGACATGCGCAGCTTAGATGTTGCTCGGGATAAGCCATTTCTCATGTAAATATAGGTAATATAGTGTAACGCTCAAATGCATGCGCAATAACATGTGGTTTTTCTCACCATTCTAGATGTCTCAGATTGCTGGCCCAGATCTGGGACAAACCATTAGACATGAAGCTATTTAGCCCCTATTTGAGGACACACTGATTGGACATTAGAATGTCGACAAGATTACCAGCTTCAATAGACTTTCCCGTGGAACGTCTCATGGAATGTCTACTGCCTCACTATGACGGTACTGTTGCTGTTGTTCGGGATCTGCCATTTCTCATGTACATATATATAATATAGTGTAACGCCCAAATGGTATGCACAAAAAACATGTGGTTTTCCCTTTACCCAACAAACCGGCCAAAACCGGCCAAATAAAGCTTCAACAGCCTAAAATATCTTCGGTCTGTCTCAATAGAACCATACAAATATGGGTATCATTGGAACCGGCTCCTTGACCACATTGTGATAGTTACAGTTATGCCCTGTGCCAATGCATTCTCTTATATATGCGAGTCGACCATAGGTCGCCTCGCATATATAAGAGAATGCATTGGCCTAAAAAAAATCTTTTTAACAATTTTATAATTTTTAATGTGTTAAGCCAATGCATTCTCTTATATATGCGAGGCGACCTATGGTCGACTCGCATATATAAGAGAATGCATTGGCACAGGGCCCTTCTATAGTCTATAGGCCACTTACCTTAAATGCTAAAATTACCTCACATTAATTACCCGAATGCTAATACTTACGTCCTGCTAAATCTCGTCCAATGCCTGGCTGTATATACTAAGGGAATTCAACGGTGACAGTTATAAACAAATAACACATTTAATTGAATTATTCATAAGTTAGTGCGCTGTGGTTTGTTTACACACTGACGATTTTTAAATAACAGATGATTATTGTTCTAAACGACTGTTGAACAGATTTCATATAGTGTGTGAGCAAAGTCTTAATAATTCTCCTTAGTAAATGCAGCCAAATCATACTTCAAAACTTGTTATTGAGAAAATTGACCGTTGCATATTCATGCATATCCATTTATATCCACACAACTGAAACCTATTTGTTTATTCACTGGAATCCATATCAATATTTAAATCCAATTTATATATTAATCTAATCTAATTATAGTGAAATATTTAAATTCTTTATATAGCCATTATTGATTGTATTTTGTCATTCAGGGGTGCCGGGTAGACGGCCATTATAGGCCACGGCACTCCACACAATACACATATAAATTAACTTATATTATATTGTATTAATGTATAATGTATTGTATTGTGAAATAAAATATTATCCTATCATATCCCTTCTGTTGGGTAAAGGGCCATTCGAGACTGACAAGATGACGAGCTTCTGTAGACTTTCTCATATGGGTCTCCTGACACACCATGATGGTAAGGAAACCACATGTCAACATGCCTATCACCAGATGCTGCTACATAGTCAGGATTAGCGAAGTAGTTATTATGAAATGCCCCAGGGAAGGTTATGTGTGAGGATATTAGTCAGATTAAATATAACGAAGACAATAGAACTGTTTTCAAAAATAAAGAAGTTATTTGTAAAACAGTAAATATTATTTATTGAAACTTTGCAATTTTAACCTTCAACAGTAACATTTTATGAAAACATTTGTAACAAAAATTGTATTTAGATTTAGATGTTTAGATGAAGTATGGAGTATTGAGCAAATTTAATGACAATGCTATTTGACAATCGATGACTTTAAATAAAATGTGTATGACTATGAAATGATGTATGTTTTATAGTGACCAGGAGATGAATATTTTAATGGACATGGGTCATTCGAGATTCCAAATGTTGTCTACGCAAATTGGAAGGAGGTATATGATAAGTTTACAGACACATGAAATGTTTGATATAACGGCTTCATATGCTCTGAAAAATACTTGTCGTGGTATCGCAGCCCCTTTCCAGCTTTTTTCACCCCCCCCCCCCACATAAGTGAAATATACGGACTTTATTTCTACCATATCAGGAATAGACTAACACGTACAGACACGTAACGCTCTTTTTGTTCCATGTCGTGCACACGGCTGTTGTTTGTTCAAAGTCGTCGTATATTTTATGACTTCAATGCGTCTTTTTGGGACATATAATGACCGTAGAAAGGTAGTTCAAGTATTTATCGATCTATTTCGATACCGGGAAATATTCAAAAGCGAATATTATGTGTATTTTGGACCACAAAACGCCATGTGCCTTTAAATATTATAATTTAAAAGTTACATTATTTATAAATGCTAAGTGTTTAGTTATATAACATATTTGAAATTAAAATTTATGGACATTAGAAGTCAATTTAAGTTGTCTTCGAATAAATCTTTATTTACAAAATTACAAAATAGGCGACATCACGAACAAATTACGAAACTTGCATCATATGTGTCTTAATTTGGAAACAAAAACACTCTTAAAGTCAATTATCACTTCCCTTATTCAAAAACATTGAGATATTCGCTAACATTCAAAAATAAATAGAAATAACTGGCAGATTCAGGCCACAAACTGAACCTGATGTATACGATCTTAGGCTATACCTGAAAAAAAATATAAAAAAACACATTAAAATTAAAATTAAATTCTGTGTAATATCGATCCCAAAGTACCCTGCCAAAACCTGTTTCGATCGGAGAGGGGGGGGGCTGGCAGGCACATTATAATTAACAATAACAATAGTAATGTTAGTGAGCTATATTCATTCATATACATCGAATTGTACATTCCATTTTTGTTTTTATGAAACGGTTACCATTCAATATTTTATATGTGTATGAGATGGCTTAAGATAAGGGGGTCGTCCTGTTCATCCGGCATATATTGTTTCCAATAATGCAAAATTGAGTTGTTACTGGCTTATTACTCGTTATGACGAATATATATAAAGAGCGTCGCCTCATTAATGAGAATGCGAAATTTATAACGATTTTACTTAATACATACTTCCTATTTCTTCTTGGTATAGAGTTGATACTGGCATAGTACTCGTCTTAATGCGCTTTTTCAGATCTGCAATGAAGGCATCTTCTGTAACTTGGTTGAAGTGAGGTTCATGGTTATGGTTGCCAATGTGCGATGTCACCATGTCGTCCACGGTGTTGGTGGTTGCACGGCGGTCTTTCTGGCAACATCGCCCATGAATTCGCTGATCTCTCCTTGATTGTATGCATAATTTATAATCATTATATACTAGATACGGACTATAATCCTCTAGTTGGGCGGATATGTGTAAAATTGGGACCTTTGAAAATATTTTCGGTAGGCAACTAGACCGGACCATTTCATGGGGTTTGTGGGGTTTCCATAGCAAAGAACGCCACTGCAGGCTACGTTTCATAGAGATTGTATACATGACCGGGGAATGTGGGTTGACCGGATGTTTTCTTCTCAAAATCTAATGACAGAAGTATTATCCGAAAACTTTTAGGCGACTAAAGGCACTGGTTGGTTTCTATCGTAACAAAATATACACAATAACGTGACCAATTTGTAGCTGAATGGTACGTGGCTATTCGAAGAGATAGACTTCAACCAACTCAATTAGTATTTAGAACTAAATTGTGATTACCCTTCTGCGAACTCAGTCATATGAAATATTGTTTGACCTTATACTGCTATGATAACGGAAACCATATCAAATTGGGACTACCTAATATAACCAAATTACTCTCTCAAAAGTGGACATTTCTAGAAATAAGTTTTCCACCCACATGTCTTTATCAACACACATTCGCTAGATTTATGCTGGTTAATGTAACCATCTGACATCAAATAAGCTATGTGGTATCTCAGTCCTATCTAATATTGTAGGTTGACATTTTCATAAAGAATGGATGCCAAGATGGTCGCAAAATTACTCAAGATGGCTTCCAAAATGGCAATTCAATTTGTTTTAAAAACAATTTATTTGTCACATATATCCCGAATATTATTCTCTGTTCTGAAAAAAGATAGCATAGGCTGTAGCTCACTTGGTTATTAACCAAGTTACATAATCAACTGACAACTAAAT
Source organism: Siphonodentalium dalli (assembly GCA_032622095.1). NCBI lineage: Eukaryota > Metazoa > Mollusca > Scaphopoda > Gadilida > Siphonodentaliidae > Siphonodentalium > Siphonodentalium dalli. Next base: position 191,702,011 of record CP136062.1, on the reverse strand, counting down.
GTTCTCTGCTGGTTGTCACATTACCTTCTGGGGTGACAAATTCATTTTAAAGATGAAGTATGGAATTCTGCCAACACGTGTTTCGGGATTCTGGTCATATTTCTAAACAGAAATGGGCAAAACTTCCATACAGAACTGAGAGGAACCATATTATGTGGCTACTCTTGCCCATTGGCATCACAATTGATCAACTTAATAATGGTGTATGTCAAAATGGTAGCCAGGGCGTGACTGCGTGTGTGGTCATATGTGAGGTGTGACTATATTTAGACGGAGTTATTGTATGATCGTCAATGATGTGAATAGTTATACACGAAGTGGCTATATGGTCATGAGTGAAGTGAATGGGTATACAAGAAGTCGCTGTATGGTAATTGAAGTGGTGTATGAGTATAACGAGAGCAGCAACATGGTCATCGGTGTGTTGTTTATGTATATAATAAGTGATTATATAGCCTTGTGTGGGATGCACAGGCGTACATCGGATGGCTATTTTTATGGATGGGTGTATATCTATACACGTGTTGTCTGTATGATCATGGGTGGGTGTGTGGACACATGGTGAGTGGTTGTATGCTTATGGGTAATGTACATTGGTGTACATGGAATGACTGTACGGTCATGATTGTTGGAGTGTATATGTATACATAGAGTACATGTATAGCTGGGTTGTCATTGGACTTGTCAGTATATATAGGATGACCTTGTGGTCATGGGTGTATATGGGATGTATGTGCATCTCAGCTGTGTCTATTGTCTTGGATGTGGATGTGTGTATCAGTATACAGCGAGTCGCTGTCTGGAGTGTACAAATGGCCGTGTGTTTGGATATTGTTATATATATTGATGAGGTGTACTGTATTTGTATGCATGCAGTGACTCATTGGTAATGTGCGGGTGAATATGTATATGTTGAGTGGCTATGTGGTAATGCGTGTGGCCAATATGGTATACCGGGAGTGACCGTATGGCCAATGTTGAGGCGATATGCGGGGTATTGGTATATCTAGGGTCGTAATGCCATTGGTGATATGTTTATGTATGCTTGGAGTGACTATATATGCATGGATGGGGGTTTATATGTATGTCTTGAGTGGATATGTGTACATGTGTGCGCATAGTATGGGGATATATAGAAGGATTGTATGTGTTTATATGGAGTGATGAGGTGTATACGTTTACCTGGAGTGACTATGGTTGCGGTACATGTCTATCTTGGGTGTCTATATGGCCATGGTTGTGACAAATATATATATATACAGGAAGTGATTGTATGGCCACTGATGAGGTGAATATGTGTAGAAGAAGTGATTGTATGATCATCGATGTGGTGAACACGTATACATGGAGTGACCATATAGTCATGGTGAGGTGTACACATAGGTCCGATTCGTCATCTCAGGTTTAAACCTGGTCTACGTAAACCTCTAGGTTTAAACCGCCGTGAGTCAGCAAATTCCGTGGTTTAAACCTGCGACCGCAGGTCTAAGTGACGCATTCATCATCTCTGGTTTAAACCTGGTCCAGTCAGACCAGTGGATTAGCAGTAGTGTCTCTGTATCGTCGAGATAATTAATCGTACTTTCCTAACGCGGACCGCCTCGTTTTATTGATTGCGAAAGTCAATAATTACGACAGCGACCATATTTTGATTGGAAATTTATAAGCGAGAAGCACTCACACATATAAAGCGTGTGGGGATAAGTTTTTGTCAATTTCGATATTTTGTTTCCGTTTTATAAGCTTAAACCGGCAACTAAACTATCTAATTCGGCGGTCCAGCTAAACCAGCTTTACCGAGCCTAAACGTGAGATGACGAATCCGTGTTTTTTTCATCGCGGTTTAGAATTGTCAAACAATCAATCAAAGGGCATACCTGTAAATTATCTCGAGTGAGGGCGTGTCTACGTGACGCCTGCCGACTGGTGTTATCATGTCACGGTTTATTCATTCGCCCGCGAGCTTTGCTCAGATATGGACATGTTCCTTCGGTATGATTTTTACAACTATCTTGTGGTTTTTGTTTTTTTTGGCTTGTGGCAATCACAAATACTGGTGTTTTCTACGAATTCATTCGAATGGTTCAACGTTTTAATTTTGACACCATAACGATGCTACTGCATGACCAGATATGCTATACACCTAGTTTGCAATCCTAAACATATATTGCTATATGAGTTAAATTGTATAACTTATTTTGATGTAGATCATGCCACAAAGCTCCACTCTGGCTCCGCCCATAAATTCCCATAATATTCCACCAGTTCAAAACCTGGGAACTTTTAGATTTTCTGCATGACGGAAAATTTATTACATTGAAAGAAAGAAAGCAACGCATGTAATATATTTCTTTATTAAAAGTTGTGCCTCTGTATAATTGCCCACTTCAAACAGTTCAGATGCCGCTTCTGGTGTGTACTCATAAGCAAATTGCTTTTACTTTACTGACGTCTTGGTCCAGGATTGACTCGATTATGAGCCATTATTCAGCGTCAGAGGGGCCTGCGGCCCCTTCGTGTGACAGGAACCTGCGTCACATTTGCACATATTTTGATCATTTGAACATTTTAATTTAAAAACAAATTCAATTAAATTTAAAACAAACAAATATTAATATAAATTTTAAATATTGTTTCTTGTTATATACAACTCCTTGCTCAATTTAACAACACAATTTTTTCAAATTATATTTTTCTTATATTTAAATCAGTTTTAGAACAGTTGCGAACAGACAAAATGACATACATACATAAAGTTCCTATATCATTTAATATATACAGATATACATGTAAATACACAAAATTTTGTCTTTGCGGGTAAAGCATCTTGCAGAAAATCAATCACAAACAAAGTGATAAACAGCGCGTGAAGCTCGTGTTGAGAAACATGCCCTTTGTCAGATTGATTTAAACCCACAAAGAGATCGGATTAATGGACCATGAGCGATACTCATTTCTCAATGAATAAATCGTGCACGCGTTCGCGATGATTTATGACGTGTCAATAACCATTATATCGGCTTGTCTTTTGGTCCGATGGGTAAGAGGGTAGTTTGACTGTATGCTCATATCACCAAATCGAGTTGTCAATTAGTTGGTAACTGAACGACAAAAACGCCCCCTTAGACCCGGTTTGGCAGGACCGCCAATGTAGGTTTAAACCAGGTTTAAACTCGGAGGTTTAAACCGGATATGACGAATCCGGCCTCAGGGTTATACCTGGTGTGCCTGCATTACCGTATATTCATGTGTGGATGTACAGGTTTACCAAGTGTGGCAATATGGTCATGTGTGAGGTGTATGTGTATACAGCGAGTGTATACATGGTCATTTGTGTGGTGTTCATGTATATATGGAGTGATTGCATGTTCATTGGTGGGTTGTACGGGTGTACCTTTGGGTGGCTATCGCTTTCCACAATAACTCATGAATATGTTAATCGATAAAGAGGTGGTGTCAGAGTGTTCTCTAGATTGAAGCCGTGTTATGTGCACAATGGAGGAAACGGATTTCCTGACATAAGTCAATCAATGTTGATGCCAATGGGCGAGAATTTTGATGTTATTGTGCAAAGTAGCCACATAATATGGCCCATCTCAGTTCAGTTTTCGGTAACATTCCATGCTGCATCATTTAACATGAATGTGTCATGCCGCATAAGGTACTAAGACAACCAGCATAGAACATCTAGTTATTTTGTTACATATTTAATAACCAAGTATTTGTTACAATTTGCTACCTTTTCGGAACAGCAGAGAATAATGTTCGGGATATATGTGAAAAATAAACTATTTTTACCAAATTTGGTTGCATTTTGCTAGCCATCTTGGGTAATTTTGTCTAAAAACACTTCAGTGTCACAAATTGAAGACAGATCAAAACAATAAACAAATTTGATACCGAAGATAGTTCCATTTAATTGAAAAAAATCGTCTAAACAAGAAAAGTTATTTTTTGATGTCAAGATAGAAAATTAAAATAATTCTGTTAATGTCAGTCGCTATATCCATAATTGTTAGTATTCAATGTATAAAATACACAATAACCAATTTTATTAATCAACCCCCACTTTTAACCGATTGCAAGACATATATATCTACCATTTTCCATATTTTGGCCGTCATTTTGGCAGTCATTTGAGCCAAAGCGAGTTGGAATATCCATAAGTAATGGAATGCCTTAATTACAGTGCACAGTTCTGCCCATTTATTGTTGAAATATGACTACAATCCCAATGGTGAATTTTTGTGAATTTTTTTACCGCGTTCTGTAAAATCAAATGTTTGATGGATCGTGTACGTATTAGCAGAGTTAATTGGGGAACGCTTGTTCCCATGGCAACTAGAACATAAATGTGTGCATGGTGAAACCTGCTTTCATGATATATCTATATATATAACATTTCAGAGCTGCGAAGGTAATCTTAGAGCAGGAATTCCCATTCTTAACATGTGCACAAAAGCTACCACCTGAACTTCAATTTGTCAACAACCGGCCAATCTCGAAACTGCCAATTCGCGCCAACCAGTGTTCATATAAAACTTCGTTTATTGTGGTCAATCACTTAACTCAATCAGAAAAATATGTTATACTGTCTGTATGGATTACCGACGATGATATTATCTTAAATTAAAACTGATCACATGAAATTTGTGCTGACGGGTACAAACTAAGTCAAAATAAAAATTTTACTCAGTTTTTGAAGAACATCCATTCGTTTCCATGGCAACAAACACATTTTGGTGACCTGGACCCAATTTTTACAGTTTGTTATATATATAGGCCTTTTCTCTATTGGACAAAGCAATGCCTACACCAATATGGCTGATACTATTCACAAAGTTGGCCGCCAAATAAATTGCCCTATACCTTAAACTAAACCAGGGGTTGGTTGCTATGGTAACTGCTTAATCGCCCTAACTGACTTCGGATTTTTGTGCCTACCGACTTTTTTTAAACTGAGACATACCAAAGATTAAGTGTACGAAATTTCGTAATTTAATCACAAAGTGTAACGATTCGCCTATTTTCTGGCACATATCCGCTCCACTGCTCGCCGGGTGATTAATCCGTACCTGTCGGATTATCAGGATAGACCCAAGCTATCATCATACCGTGAACTTTGTACATTATTTTGGTTACAATAAAATATGTTTAAACTATATATGTGTTATATTATGGCATCCCTTGATATCTGCAGCTATTTGCTGGTCTAATGAGACCTTAACAATGGAATTGTTATATAAAAATACATACCGTTGCTACTACTTCCACTCAGGCCGCTACTACTCCATACAGGCTGATAAATTAAATAATATGAATGAAATTGTATTTGTAATAATGCATTTAATTTGCTAACTTTGAAACAAAATTGTATTGTTTAAAAAGTTATAAAATTAATATTAAAATAGAGTTGTTATTTATTTGATTTAACTCGCCAAGCGTCAAAGTGTTTGGCAAATAAATAACTCAATCTTAGCGAATTTATCCGCCAAGTTGGAAATTGAGCTTAAGTTTAAATATATAGACGATCTACAACTCGTCCCTAGTTTATAGCGGAATTTACAATACGAGTCCAGTAAAAGGCTCGGTCCAGACCTAATTTACTGGTCGAACGTTCTCGATATATATGACACCCTTCGAAGCAGCTATGCTGAGATTGGAGAAGCCGTATACCAACTCTGGGTAAAACGTCGTGAAAATTAATCAGACACATAGAGGAAGATGGCGTATATCTTCAAGAAACTGATATGATTGAAAAACATATGTACCATCTGAGAGATCGATCTCGTATGATCCGACAACACCTGGACGGTCTTCCAACTGTCAAAGAACGCTATCGGCCGAATTCTGGTCCCTGGTCTAGACCACCCTAATAATCACGGTGTTCCATGTCTGGACCTGGTCTCGCGAAACCACCTGGTCTCGATTTAGATTAGGCGGATTATTGTCCAATCAACGACGATCGGTGTATCGACGGACAATGGCACGCTTGGTGCTCGAACAATATGATTGCGTTCAGGTCGCGAATAGTTGAGCATTAATGTAACGGGTTATCACCGAACACGTGCGGTGTGTCGTCTTTACAGGCATGTGATTAGAGTGTCTCCATGTGGATGGTGGGGGTGTTGTCCATATTTCCAATCCGCTCCATCCTAATTTGGGGGGGGGGGGGGGTGAGACACCCCAAGTTCACATGTCGCCACGACCCTACCTTTATGTTTATTTATTATGATAACCTATTTTGATGTCAGCGGTTTGAGCAAATGTTTTAGTTGAGTAAAAAAAAACTTGTTTCACGGCCGATGGAACCACCCATGGCCTATACGTGGCTATACATTGTTTATACCACCACCTCCCGATGCACCGAATAATTAGTCTCAGAGACCGCCCTTTTAAATCTCGACCCAAACATATAATGGGCTAAAAACAATTGCGCCCATCATTTCAGTTGCCATCATTCCAATTTCCAAGAATCCAAATGGTAAGACATTATTGGAACAAGGACGATTAACAAAATGTACGTTAAAATAATAATTTCTCAGAGATTTCTAGGGTTTGGTTTGGTTTGTTAGGGTTTATCGTCGATCTAGCCACTAGGTTACACACGACGTTGTCAATTTTACGGGTGGAGGAAAGACCACGCAGAGGCTTAATTTCACCGAGAAATCGTCCCACTGCGTGTAGAAACCACAGATCCCCGGAAAGCAACTGACAAACTTGCCCAGATACACGATTACGGCCACCCTACCTATGACGGGGTTAGAACCAGCTTCGTCAGCGCTGGACGGCCTGTGACGGTGTAATGCACCTGTCACTCTACCGACTGAACCACCGGGGCCCCCGAGATTTCTAGGGACACAAGATAGTAAACTCCATTCTTGTATTTCTTTTTCAGCAAATGCGTTCAAATAAAAGAATCATAAATTTTTATATTTTGATTTTTTTTCCTCTATTTTTTTGGTTTTAATTTTATTTCAATGTTTTGAAAAAAAAAAATCTTTTGTTTTTTTGTTTGTTTTGTTTTGTTTTTGTAATTTGTTTTTCTGGTTCTGTTTTTTGTTTTTTAATTTTTTTTTTCGTCTTGACTGTTTTTTTGTTCGCATTACGTTTAAAATAAAATTACTTAAAACATCAGTATTATTCTTGTTCAAAATACTGGAATAATCTACGTGAATGGGCGGTAAAAGTAATCCCCATTAAGAAGCATTCCAACGTCAAATTTATGAATACGCCGGGAAAGCCCTGCATCCCGCCCATGAGATGTAAGACGAAAATGAAAATCCGATGTGCCATTCACTGTTATGCCGGGTCGCCCATGCTCATCCACAGCAAATCACCGGGGTACACGCACGCATGATTGTTACAGTTATGATAGGTGACATTATATAAAACACAGTTACACTAGATAATTTCTAATGTCCAGTTAAAAGCCAGCTTGTGATTGCTCAAACTATTCACCATCGTGCGAATGACTGGCTTACAATCAAACTAATAATCCGCATTAGAGTTCTGCACCATAAATATATTCTCGAAACCAGACTTCGCTATTCTCGTCTCAGGATCAAGTCTCGGTTTATACAAAAATCTCAGACCAGGGGGGGACTAGGTCTCAGTTGCAGACTTTTACCTATAACACACATAATTATGGATTATATTAAATCTTGTCCAGTTCATATATAATTATAATCTTTACTCTACACGACATATAAATATAACACAATTACAATTTGGTTAACATAAAGATAAATGCTTCCAAAAAATACTTATGTTTCTGTTACGAGAACTTGTACGTTACCACATGGTTCGAATTATGAACAGACCGACAAAGGCTTGAATGACAATAAGAAGGCAAACCTTGGTTTACGTAAACCTGAGTTTCAAAAAGACGAGAATACGGACCAGTGCTGACCAATAATCCCAGCTTACTCGCCTCGAAGCTGGGTAACATATCGCGATCACCGTGGTTTCGGCCTGGTCTAGACTATAGTTTACATGAAACCCTGGTCTAGACCAGGGACCAGAATTCGGCCGCTTGAGTTCCCGATTAGTCAAGTATGTTCGACGCCTCATGTTGGCTCCAGATTACCAAATATTAATTTGATACCAGATGCCTATAGTGATTCGCTTGTTGGTCCAAGACCATAGTCTACTACCAACCTTGTAACCACGAATGAGAGTTTTACTGTTGTTCCGATGTCTCATGTTTCTCCGACGTCACGTGTCCATTTGAAAATTGGAGGAAAGCAATAATCACCATTCTTACAGCAGTTACTGAGAGCAATAATATAGTGTGTGGGACATAGCATGATATGATGCATGCATAGCCCGAAGGCCATAGGCCCGAGGAAGGGGGATATTTTTTGGAGGGGTGTGCCCCATCCGAATTTTATAAATATGTTTTGGATTTTAAATTTTTGAGAGTCAATCAGGGGCAAGTTTATGCCTTGCTTTGTGACCTTATATGATGTGAATGAGAAGACAAGTTTTCAACAAACAATTTCACCAGACTAGTAGTGTTTATTGTTGGTCTAATACAGGCATATGTATTAATGACATGTGTCAACTTAACATGCATAACTGTAACTCATGTTAAGTTGACACAGGTTTGTATTAGAATAGAGCACCAACACTAACTTTCCGACTTCCCTTGCAATTGCTTGGTCCCCACATAAAAAGAAAATACTTTCAATGTATAATAACAAACCAACACTCTAAATGTTAAAGCATATCGTTTCTGAAGCTGAATTGATCCATCTTGCCATTTTGTGCTGATATTGCCATAAAGTTACCCAAGTTAATCAAATATCACAACATGTAATATGAATCGTTCGTGACACGCAGTGGAACAACCACATATGATGTGCCTCAAATTTTCAGCGACATAACGCTAATAATAATTTATGTAACATCACGCAGTGGTCACGACGGAGACGATATGCCGAATTGACAAGACGTGTCGTAGATTGTAAAATATTGTCTGGATTATCGTCATGACTTCTTCATTTTTCGTTTTCATTAAGCTGACCAACGAAATTGGTCTAAATGAAATTAATAGACTTAAATCACAATATGTAAATGTGGCTTCTGGTTAAAAGTGTTTATAGTTTAACTCGCAGTTGTCCTAATTTCCAAAAACGATATCTTTTTCGGAACATGGGAGAACCTTGCCTTAAAACAGATTTAAAGTCTGAACTGTCATTCTAGTATTCAACATAAATATTTAGTTCCATTTCGTTCTAAGCGCAAAATGTCATAGGCTTGGTCTACATTTATCCAAACTTTAGAGATACACCAGTCTAGTGCGGATTGGTCTTGATATAAAAAATAATAGTTAAGACATTAAGGTATCCAACGATGTGAAGTTTTCCACTGTAAACCATAAATTTCAGTCGTGACGGCAATTCAAACTTGAAAATAGATTTACTCAAAATCATAAACAGTGTACTTACGAGAGATTGGAACTCAGGTCGCGATATGTCTGGCCCTGATATTTTGACCTGCAATGTTATTGTGTTCACATGTGTCTAGTTTCCTTCTGCTGTATTATTATTTGTAATGAGATCTTGCTCTAAGCCCATTTAGATTGTGCTAATGTCAATATTAAAACGATCGGTTGCAAAAGTCACGTTTGGTGCGCGTTCTCATTTCCGCGAAGAGGTGGGTCGACGCTAATTCCGTTATTTGTGATTAATTACAACATCATTAAATATTTTGATTAATAACACAACAGTCGATAGACACGATTGCATTGTCGCCTATTTGACGTAATTACGCGATCGTGATCGGTGTGCTCCCAGTAATATAATTAAATACGTCATCGTCTGTGAAGATAACTGTCCGAGCTAAATTCATAATCCCATTTGTTTGTGACGTTTACAACCGACTTTCAATAAAGATATATACAGAACTCAACGCGCATCTTAATCGACAATCTTTTATCGAATGAGTTTCGTGTGGCGCAAGGATATATATATCGCGAAAGCGAAATGTAACTATGCGCCGTCTGCAACGAGTTCGATAAAAGATTCGAGACTGTGAATCAAGTTGTGTTCTGTATTTATTCTACACCGTTATTTCAGCTAATTTCAATCCATGAGTGTCACCTTCATTAATACTATAGCTACGTATATTATGATTGAAGTCTGAACTAAACGCAGTTTCCAGACATGTTTTGCTAGATTTATTGTTACTCTGATATTTATTAATAATAGTAACTTGCCTTTCTAGTTCATTTTACCTGTGCCTGTGGTTAGTTTTCGGGTAAAAATAAAAACGCGATAATTTTCTCAATTATATGCACAATTAAATTTGGCAAATAAATTTTTAATTTGGCAAAAAATAATTTTCATTTGGCAAAAGTTTTGGCAAGAGAAAATTTTCATCCAGCGCCAACCCTGGTCTGAAGAACCCGAAGCAGATCGTTGACGTAATGTCAGGACATTTTGTTTTCCTTTTTTACTTTCTCTCAAAGACTCACATAGCCATTGATTCGTTTGTCTACAATATCCGCAACAGCTTTTCCCCAGTGCGATAAACATCAAGAAACTGTCGAACATTCATCTGGAATAAATGCTTGTGTTACCAAATTGTAGATTCGCTTGCCTTTGGCCGCAAATGGACTTCCATGAGTGGATATTGCATCCCGGAGTTTCCTGATGGCATTCTTATCCTTCTTCGCGATAGAAGGTTTTAAAACACGATACTGCCGACGCTGACACTACTCAATTCCAAATTGAGCACGAAATCCATTCGCCACAGTTGTGAGTTATGGCAATGACACGAAGAAACGATTTCTGGAATTTTCATTATTGGATATTCCTATCAAACCTGCATTCACCTTCATCACTTTATTTAGATGTTCACATGCATGATCAACACTGTCATATCGATTCAAAAAGGGTGTAACGTTTTGTGACAGAGAAGTCACCAGATTCCACTGTCCTCCAATTTTCAGGATGTTCCGTCTTCGACATATTTATATCTGACATATACCGGGGCCACATTCGTTTGTAGTTGATACGGTCCATATACCGAAAACAATTTTGCGAGTTCTGAAGCCATGCAGCTTCCAGGCTGGTCGAGAGGCTGCTACAAAAAAACAGAACGGACTCGAAATGTCGAAGGTAATTGATCTCTTAGGATAGGATAATTTATATACAATACACACACGAATAACACAATGGCAGTATAACAAGAAAACTAAGATGCATGCATCAGGTCGGCCGTGAACTATCTACCATAGAATTGTTGTAGCTATCGATTATACATTTTGAAACACCTGTCTGTATGTATGTATGCGTGTATGCATTAATGCATGTGTGTATGTGTTATAGACTCTAACACTGCTCGAATTTGGTATTTAACGTGTCAACTTGACCTCGCTCATAGGCATGTTTCTGGACCTTGACCGATCCGACTAAAAATTTGTGTGTAGGACTACTTCGATCCCGGGAGCTATATGGACGGGTCCAATTTCACGTGGGACCATGTTCTCGAACGTGCTGATATAGGCATGTTTCTGGACCAATTGAACAATAGTTTGGCCAGACGCTGTATATACTGGGTACTGTCCAGATGGAGGCGATCACAAACAAATCCCTAACTAGCCCGAACGAAGTCGAGTACATCAGCTAGTCTAATATATATTTTGGAAATTTGTCTGTCTGTTTGTCTGTTAGCTATGACCGGGAAAACTGCCTGACAGATTTGACGAAATTTTATACCTAGGGAAAATTATTTCCAGGGAGTATTTTGGACGGGTCAAATGTTGATCCCGACCTGACTTTTACATTCAAAAAGATCAATTCAAGGTCAAATCTGGTAAAACGGAAGTATTTCAACGAAATTTGATACCTACTGTTACTTTTGTCCCAGGAGTGTTTCGGGTGGGTCAAACATATAACACTAACATTGATTCCAACAAAGTAGAAATGCTCATGGAGTATTTTAAAAACATATCCAGGACATCTGAGTTATATGACATACACATGGGAAACAAAATAGCTGAAGATGTTAGTAACATCTTCGAAAGTGCTGCACTCCTAAAATTTGGTAAACATAAGCGTAACACTAGAATCAGTAATGATAAACCTTGGTTCAATAAAGAATGTAGAATTGATAGGAACAAATATAAAAAAGCACGGACGAAATACCTTAAAGATAAGTCAGAACGCAATAAAAAATGCATGTGCTCCCTAGGTCGTGCTTATAAAAAAACACTTAGAAAAAACATAAAGATTTATCGAAAGGAACTTGGCAACAAAATAAAATCTACATCCCGTAGTAGTCCCAGGGAATTCTGGAAAATTTTGAATACTAAATCAAAAGGTACACTTCAAATAACAGCAAATGATATGTGTGATTTTCTTCAAGAAAATCAAAATTCAAATAAGGACAATATGGAAAATATACATTCAAATGCCATACACGATGATAATGATATATTGGATATGCCCATAACAGAAGATGAAATCATGAAAGCTGTAAACCAACTGACGAATGGCAAAAGTAATAGAATAGATCATATACGTAACGAGCATATCAAGACAACAATTCGCATTATGGTACCAGTATATACAAAATGGTTTAATATTATATTCGAAAGTGGAATAATCCCAGAACAATGGCTTGTTGGTGTAGTAATTCCAATTTATAAGAAAAAGGGTGACCCAACAAAACCTGAAAACTATCGCCCCATCACCATTTTAAGCTGCTTAGGCAAATTATTTACCAAAATTTTAAACACACGACTGAACCAATATGCCGAATCTGTAGATATGATTAATGTGAATCAAGCAGGCTTCAGAAAAGGATTTTCCACAGTTGATCACATAGCAGCCTTACATTTCCTCTCCAGTATTTATAAACAGCATAAAAAGCGTCTCTTTTGCACATTTATTGATTTTAAGCAAGCTTTCGATACGGGTTGGAGAACAGGTTTGTGGCAAAAACTTCTTTTAGAGGGTATTAATGGAAAATGTTTTTACAGAATATGTATGCAAATGTTAAATCTTTGGTTAGAGTTGATGAATGTGAGTCGAATACTTACCATACGTTATCTGGTGTTTTACAGGGTGAGAATGTCTCATCTTTTCTTTTCGCAATGTACGTAAACGATTTGGAATCTTTCTTGATCACATGCGGCACCTCTTGTTTGAATGTTTTAGAAAGCGAATTATTTAAAGAAATCGTCAAACTACTAAGAATATTGATCTTATTATACGCCGATAATACTGTTATAATGACTGAAACTATGAAGGAAATGCGATTAGCATTGTCTAATTTTTCGGAGTACTGTTCGTTCTGGAAGTTAAACGTAAATGTCTCAAAGACCAAATTCATGGTACTGGGTGCTGGTAAAAAACCAAGATCAAATTTACAATTAAACGGGAAAGCTATTGAGAAGGTAAATAGTTTTAATTCTTTAGGGATTCAACTAAAAAGCACAAATAATTTCTCGCCTGGAATAAAGGAGTTAATAGCTAAGGCCAAACGTGCTATGTATGCACTTATATATAAGTCAAAAGAAATGAACATACCGGTCAATTTACAAATAGACCTGTTTGAAAAGACTGTTAAACCAATTCTTTTGTACGCTTGTGAAATTTGGGGACATCATGAAAAACGTGAACTTGAAAAAGTGCAATTAACGTATTTAAAATATATCTTTAACCTCAAATCTAGTACTCCAGACGTCATGCTATACGGTGAAACAGGTGTTATTCCTCTGGAGATTGAAATCGACACCAGAATGGTTTACTACTGGGCAAAATTAATTAATTCGAACAAACCTAAGATAACACAAACACTTTACTACTATTTACTTAGCAAGTATTCAAAAGAATGGAGTCACCCCTGGTTAAGTCATATAGAAGCTATACTGAATATCACGGGTTTATCTTATTATTGGATTATACAGGGCACCGAAGAATTCGAACCAGCGCATGTTAAAGAATCAGTCAAACGAACCTTAACTGAAAAATTTATCTACGATTGGAAATTAAAGGTGAATTCACTTGGTAAATGTTCGACCTATAGAATTTACAAAAAAAAATTTGGTACTGAACCTTACTTATATAAGTTAACAAGAAACGATGTGATTACTTTAATGAGATATCGCTGTAGAAACCATCGCCTGCCAATAGAAACAGGATCATGGCTTAACATTGACTTAAACAGCACGAACCTTCCCTATATGACCATATTCCTGATATGTAAACGTTAGAAGATATGTACTTATTTGTTAGTATCAACGCCATACCTCTTTTATGTATATTGTATTACATGTATATTTGTGATCTCTATATATCATATCATGATGATGAATGAGAATAAACTAATTTGATTTGTGACTATCAGATGAGGGATATGTCTGTACAGTTGCTAAACAATTCAGTCATGCAAAAGAGGATCAAAGAGTAAGATACCAAATTGCTGCCTGTGGTAATGTTTTTTAACGAAATTCGGGAAAATTAGATTACTCTCACGCTGGTTATCCAGAAGATCAGTGTGGAATCTGGTGACGATCGGACAAGGGGTGTCGTCTGTAGGATCAACCAAATTATTTAGCCATAAAAATAGCAAAATTGAAGATCACCGCTGGCAGTGATGTCTTCACAAGGACAGTTTGAGAACAAAATATGGCTCACATCTAGCGGTGACCCAAAATATCCACATGAGAAAAAGTTCTCCAATAAAATCTGGCTGCAGGGTGCGCCAATTGAGTCAAATTCGAAATTTAGCAGGGTGTACTGCTTGTGGCCATGTTTTCCCCGCAAATTTGATAGACTGATGGACAAAACCACTGAATCCGTTGAATCAATATACATGTATACATGGATTAATGTATATGCATTGTTATACACAGTACTGGTATATAAAGGTACTGAAAATAACTATATTACTAGTATACATAAAATAAACCATATATCATGGCTATGGGTTCATGACAGCTGAGAACTTGGTGTGAATTAAAGAGTGGTGGTTTCTCAAGCATATCTAACCCTCCACGTTAGGAACATGCCATTAAATGTCATAAGTATAATCTAGCTTGAGGACAGAAGTGATCCATAAAACCCCCCCTTAATTCAACCAGGTCCTCGCGCGATGTATGGTCGATCACATGATGATCTAGGGGGGATTAGAATTGTTGTATAAAAACAGCACTGCGTGTAAATATAAAATAAAATAGTGCCACATCTTATTACAGATTATTGCCATATATAATCAGTGATTATACAGACAGTCTGACAAAATAAAGTTTCAGTGACACTCTATCCGAAGAGGGGAATAATTTCATCTGTTACAGTCAATGGAGCAATTATGAATCTGGAAAGGTGAAATTTCTAAGTAATACTAGATATCGACATAACGCGATAACATATAACGTAAATGCAATATGGCCGCTGGCGACCATTTTTTCCTATGAAATTAAAAAAATATTTGATGGCTCTCATCTGATAGATCAATATCAAGATAAATATGAAGTTTGGTGATGATCGGATGAGTGAAGTGGACTGTGGTCTGTGCTAAGCGGTTTGGTAATGCTTAAAAAGATTCTTACCTTAATATTTTTATGTTCACTTTATAAACTTCACTGAGTCATCTTTGTCATGTATTGAGTTTGATATCTTTTGTTAACAGTTTATAAATTATGTATGTCTCATGTTTGTTATTTTAATTTATGTGTTTATTATCATTAAATAAAGTTGCATTCCTTAAAAAGATTCTTACCTCAATGTTTTTATGTTCACTTTATAAACTCCACTGAGTCATCTTTGTCGTGTATTGAATTTGATATCTTTTGTTAACAGTTTATAAATTATGTATGTCTCGTGTTCGTTATTATATTATATACACTTTATAGTGTGTTTTCAGAACGAAAAAAAAAATGAATAAAATCAACAAATTTGTAAATTTAAAAACAATTCAAACGTTGTTGTATTCCATGTCCCAGCCCGGACATATACACCAAATTTCAATAATATTCATTGAGAAACAACGGACAAAACGCTATATAACACCCGTATACATATTTTATTCCGAGCCAGACTCATCCTCGGGTACATGTTATAGTAGGTACCGAATTGACACACGTCGACTGGGGCGAGTTGGCCCTGGGGCGATTAGGCCGATTCCGGCACCTTCTATAATTTACCGTATGTAACCGTTTACGCGTAGTTTACTTTATAATGTTCCGCAATTAATACCGTAAATAGAGCGACCATATTTGACA
Source organism: Siphonodentalium dalli (assembly GCA_032622095.1). Taxonomy (NCBI): domain Eukaryota; kingdom Metazoa; phylum Mollusca; class Scaphopoda; order Gadilida; family Siphonodentaliidae; genus Siphonodentalium; species Siphonodentalium dalli. Next base: position 191,685,774 of record CP136062.1, on the reverse strand, counting down.
GAGAATGCCTCTGTTATTGATTATCAAGTTGCTATACATTAAAAACGACAAATTCACATGCTCGTTCAAGCGCAGTAGTCTATTTTCCCCATGTTAAAGGACATCCACAAATACTAAATAACGCTAACCTACTGCCGAATGTTTTACACGACAACTGTTAACATATTTGGGCTGAATTCATCTGACGCGGTATTATTCCTCAAAATAAACAACAAAACCATCGTTACTTGGAAATGTAGTTTGGGCTAACATTTAGATAAATCCTCCACATCATTTATTCGACACACACGTCAGATGAAAAACAGACATGAAGTCGAAATAAGGTACCGATGCTGTATCTTGTTGGGGGTTAGCCTAGCCCTATCGGGCTGTCTTCCTGCTACCTCCTAAAACAAGTATCACTATAAATAATTGAATAGATGGCTTGTATTTCATATCCACGTACACGTACATACTATAATCATATATAAAACTATCTAGAACCTAGTATTTATGGCATATCACAAACAAGTATTGGTGCGGTTGTGAGACAATCCAGACGAGTAATAAGATCTAAAATGTATTATCTCTCCATACTATTGTTTTGAACTGTTCATATTTGCTAACACATATGAACAGTTCCAGTTCCAGTTCCATGGGTATATTAAGAAAAACATATTTAGTTTTTTGTTGTTATAACGGATTCAGGCGAGAGATACCACCATCTTTAGTTAAGTAAACAAATGAGGAATCCATTTAGATCGCCGGAAAGTCTTTTTATTGAATGAGGTTTTGGGATAATTCAAATTAACAGTATTGCATATATGTAATGTTTATATGTATGTCTAGTGGTATAGGGTCATAGTCATTGTTAGAGAAATCATAACGATGTACGGTAGTATTATGATGTATGGTAGTATATGGACATTTTTAGGATCGAACATTGCATGATGTTTGCGTGTTTCCAACCATTTCTCAAAGCAAGATGCTACTCCATTGTGTTATGCATCGCTAAGGTTGCATATTTCACCATTGATGATTTCATACACATGTCTACATAAGAACAAGCTTGACCAATTGCATCAACTGGTTCAATCAATATCAGGATGGTCTGTGAAAAATCTGCAATCAAAAGCTCATACAGGGCAAAGTATGAATACATGTGTGCCGGCATTGTTCTCTTATTTTATGATTCCCCCATGGGATCCATACATGCACATGTGTAATGATTGAGGCCTCTTTTGACTTCAGATGAAATATTTTACTATTTAATTATTTTGGTTAAGGAAATACTGCTATGGCCACAGAAGATAATTGATGCTTACGATATCGTTAAAACAATATAAAGAACTGTGCTATGAATATACAAACATATGTGAACTTAGAATGACTTAGTTTGGAATAAACTTGATCATGACTTTATTTTATATTTCATAGTATGGATTCGTGCATCTGAGATGACAAGTTATAGCTTCACCATTATGTGCATGTATGGGTTATTGACTTGTTTCAAACTGAGATAAATGGTTGATGTGTAATGATATATATATGTTCATTATTAAAAGTTGGCACACGCAGGTGCTATATCAGATATCGAAGTATGCATGAGTATCTTTAAATGGTATCAAACAATATTAAATATTTGGCAAGTAATGGGGCTCTCAGCTGCTGGTACCATGAGCTTCACGATTTATTTCTGAGCTCTTATTTCTAAAGCGAAAGATATATTGACTGTTATCAGCAATACCTTTTTGAGTCAAATATTTGTTGCTCCTGTTAGCCCCTAGAGCTTTCAAAACAGCCATCACAACATGCAATTCCCCTATCCTTGGAAACACTGTCTTGTTTTCGTAGATTTGTTTCTGAGTCGATCAGTTGCACAACTTTTTCATACATAAAATGGCTGTGCACGGTCACTATCCATAGATATCGGATCTGTACTACGTCTCTTCCGACCTCGAGCATTCGGATAACTATACATTCTGAAACAGAACTTAACCCTTTACCCAACAGAACGGCCCCGTGCCAATGCATTATCTTATATATGCGAGTCGACCATAGGTCGCCTCGCATATATAAGAGAATGCATTGGCTTAATACATTAAACATTATAAAATTGTTAAAGAATGTAAGAAAAAATGGTAAAAAGTGTTAAAAAAAAGATTTTGTTTAGGCCAATGCATTCTCTTATATGGTCGACTCGCATATATAAGAGAATGCATTGGCACAGGGCATAACTGTAACTATCACAATGTGGTCCAGGAGCCGGTTCCAATGATATCCATATTTGTATGGTTCTATTGAGACAGACCGAAGATATTTTAGGCTGTTGAAGCTTTATTTGGCCGGTTTTGGCCGGTTTGTTGGGTAAAGGGTTAAGAAGATAGTAATTTTGTTATTTGCATTAGGTGTATAGATCTAACAACGGACGATATGGACTATGAATTTGAGATATCACCCTGAGTGTTGTAACATTTCGTGATTTTGATAGTTTTTTTCAACATTGTTGAGCAGCATTTAGATGAAAATGTTACAAATCCCTCCAAACTCATTCAGTGATAAATTTTCAGTATCATTTATTGATGTAGATATGTCCACAGTAGTCCGTAAGCCAATCCTAAAAAATTCAAGTTTCGTTGCACCCCCCCCCCCCCCCCCCTCCCCCTCGCATTTTTTCATTTCTGTATATCAAATGAACGGGGGTCATCTGCCGGCCGGTCACGATACTACTAATCTGCTGTTGTAAAAGGTGTCCAAAGTAAATAGTAATCAATGTGGACTACTCTGAGCTATGGTTGTTTGCTATCATTAAATCAAAAGATGTGATGAACCCATAACGAATACCAACAAGCAAGAATCAATTAGCTTGAAATAAAAAAAAATGCAAAATCCTCCGAAATAATTTTTTTCGGGTCGATTTTGAGAAAACAAATGTCAGAAAAACATATATATGTAGATATTTTCTGTAAAATCCCTGTTCTTATGATCGCAAGATTGTCAAAATAAACTGCGAATACTGTGGGGAATCAGTTTTAGAGCAGAACATATTTCAAAACCAACGTAGGATCAGTAAATTGAGCATATACATGTAATTCATTCATTTCCTCGCGACTGCGGGGAAACTGACTCATGGTTCATAGCAGCTACTATTGGCGCTCTCTTGTACTGCCAGTGTAAAATCTCAATAATAAATACAAACGTTTCTATTGTTTCTTTTGCTTAGGAAAATTTGCCGAACAAGAATATATTAAACAGCCGATGATACCAACAGGTACTTAATCGGGGTTCTCGATTATATAGCGATTGATATTTGCCACGCGAATTAAGGATTGAGGTTAGGATTATTGACTATATAAAATGGTGAAGGTATATTTTCCTCAACATTCCAATCGCTCGAAATACCAATAGACTTACTCAGGACTGTACTGTCCAAACTATTGCACCAGACAAATACTGGCAAAACAAAACTTTATTGATTCTCTTCTTGATTTCAGGGGGGGGGGGGGGCTCGGTGGCTCAATCGGATGGGGGTACAACTCCAAGCCGTTTCGCCTTCCAGCGCTGGCGATAAAGGTTCAAATCCACATGTTTCCATCGTGGACTTTGTAACTCGAAATCGTTATCTGGGAAAGTTGTCAGTTACTTGCCGATGGCCGGTGGTTTGCCGCACATGGTCGACGAGTGTATCAGCCATTGAAATCACTGTTAGATTAGCCGTAAGTGTGCGGATTTCCTCCACCATTAAAACTGGCAATGTCGTGATATGGCCTTAGTGGCTAAAGCGACATAAAACCCCAATCAATCAATCAATCAATCTTGATTTCAGCCAAAGACCGAGTTGGATTCTCATTTATATCGTTTTGACAAAGCAAATTGGCAATCTATTCTGCGTGAGACTCTAGCAACGTTTTACTAAATAAGGGGAAATAATATATCTATAGAACAAATATAACTTTCTTGGGTAGCTGGTAACCAACATATGGATTCAACCTATATTGGAACTAATGTATAGTATCCACAAGGTTTTGTACTGGTGGTGCAATGTATTTCAACATAAAATACGCATATATTGGGATGTATGTATATAATCAGATTAATTACCCACGGTTAATATAAGAAAAGTGCTAATATGCGGACAGTGAACTCTTAAATGTTTTGCAATGTACATTTTGATTCTAAATACTTATTAATATGCAGCCGGTTATGGCACTTGTGGCAACTCCCCCATGCTGTACACATGCTTCTCTATTGGCATTTTAGAGTATGTGTCTGATTATTACATTGAAGGGAAAACCATACGAGAAATTGTCCTTATCCATATCTGCACCGAATCCCACCGATATCTTTTTATAAAATATATGGATCCAGAAGATCTTTTTTAGTAGAATTATTTGTGATGGACAATATAGGCAGGATGAACCCAAAACGTCTCCATGTGCGTTGCACAATCCCATGGTAAATGATTACATATCGTGCACATCATGGGAATATTTGTCTTTGAGAGTTGCTGGTCTTTGCATGATATTTTAATAATATATCTACACAAAGTCAATAATGATGTTCTTGGCGGGCAACTGAACACATTACATCAGTGAACACATTACAACTTCCAGTGACAACTATTAGCGCGGCTTCAGAAATTCATCGCAAGATACAGTGCGCAATTTCTCGTGCAATCCAGTTTCTCGAATCCAGTTTCTCGTGTAATCCAGTTTCTCGTGTAATCCAGTTTCTCGTGTAATCCAGTTTCTCGTGTAATCCAGTTTCTCGTGTAATCCAGTTTCAAACAATTCTGAAGTCTTTAAAGGCCCACTTAATTTTCGAGTCGCCGATTATTTTTTTTATAGTGACTTGATATACGGTTTTAATAACAATCTATGCCATAAAATATGATTAAAATACTACAATTCATCACTATTTGAAACATCTGTGTCTCAGAAGATGCCCACAGAGAAATAGAAAACTGCTGAAATCATAGTATGACTCCCCACTATGGCTCCCAGAATGCAACAAAATTCAAACGTTGTCAATGGAAGGGGAAGAACTTTATCTTTAATATATAGAGCTATTCCCCCTGCATTTAAAATCGTACTGCTTTTTACTACAATCTAGATGACAAAACGCGTTGGCAACTCAACAAAAACAACATGACCACATTTTACTACACCGGATAAGTTTATATGGAGCTTCCTCTTCAAATGGTATATAATATGGCATATATTTTATATAATGTAATCTGGGGGTTCGAAAATTAAGTGGGCCTTTAATTCGACATATGACAGTTATCGGATTCATAAAATATACCCGTGTTTTGTTCGGTTTGGTTTAGTTTTGCTGATTTGGATATATATTATTGATTCAGCCGCCAGGTCATATCGCGACGTAGTAACTGTTATCGGGTGGAGGAAAGATCGCTCAGGTGGCTAATTTCACCTGGAAATTAATCCACTGCACGTGGAAACCACCGAATCCGGAAAGGACCTTTCAGCCTTTCCCTGATACACGAATAATGTTACCTGCCTTGTGAATTGGTCGGAAATCTGCGCATATCTGGCTTTGAACCAGCTTCACGATTTCTAGACGGGTCATGTTGGCCTAATGTGCCGTGAATCTTACAAACTAAGCCACGGGGGAGGGTGCAAATTACCCTATATGTTTTATGTAGGCCGCCCTTCCTTAATATCAGTTTCTCAACATGAGAAAATTAACATGAAATAATTAAGCAACCAGTTCCCTAATAATCTTAAGGAAATATAGATGATACACTTGATTGTATATGTAAAGTAGACACATAATTGAGTGTTTAAAGTATAAGTAGAGTTGTTTTTAATTTCGGTGATACTGAGAGAAAATTATTGTGAAAAATCAATAAGCATAGCTTTTGGTGAAATTTTGTCAAGTTTTTTTCTGAAAACAGGCTGAAAATAGATAATTTTATGAATTTCACTACTTGTACGCGATTTCAACATGATGTATATTTCCCATAGAACTCACAAAGTGGTATCATCACATATTTTCAGTTTAACATCAAATAGGTCATATTGCAGTTCGATTGCGACGTTTTCGGAAAAGTAAAAAAAAAGATTTATAGGGGGTAGGGTTAGTTTTTGACACATTGTTGCAGTATGGCTACCCACAGGTCGTGATTGTTCGACGTTGTTCTATCGGCCGATTACATGGAAAGTTTTTAGAGCTATAATATTGCTGATCGAAGCAAAACACTTGTTGAAATGATAATGAGTTAAAGGGCCAAACAAGTTTGAATCGTCATGAAAACTTTGGGTAAAGTTCTCACAAATATCAACGACGCAAACATACAGCCACATGCCTCTATTATCTCACCACAGAAGGAGAACAAATATACATCGAGACTCGGGGTAGTCTCTCCCATTTTTCGCAACCTTTGGACTCTTTTTATAACCGGATATTAGTGTCACTATGGCCGACAGGTGATGCCTGTCATTTTGATATATAGAAATGAAAAATGCGAGGGGGATACAAAGAAATCTAAAACTAAGCGTATTTTTGAGAATTGGCTCACGGACTATAGGACATATCCAATGAATGGAACATCACAGAAATATCACTTTTTGGTAGCCATTTTCCAAACTGTACGGTCTATCATTTTGCAACAATATTATAAAATTATTATACAATGTTGTGTACAGTATGTGTCGAGTCCAATATGACTTTTCGCCACAACCTGGACTCGTAAAAGAAAACACATACAGCAGTGTACAGCACACAACATTGTATAATGATATTTTTATTATCCATCTGTATGTTTATCAACATTTTGGGAATAAACCTTTTGTGGTTGTTTTTGGTATTTTCGGCACTTGATTCTCTACAAAAGCCTGCATTTGATCATCAGAATGCATGAGTTGGAACAATAGATATGGAAGTGAAACGTCTGCTAAATACACCAGAGTATATTGCGCGCGCATCACACTTTCACCGATTCATTTCAAAATAGAGTTACTTCGTGACGTGACGGAGTCCCGATTAAAACAAGTATTATTTGAACTCAATTGAGTCCAATATGACCTTTTTTTTTATCGTGACTTCGTGACATCACAAACTTTCGGGAGTCCAATGTGACTTTTTCCCGGATTATCATGTGACGGCTTTTGCCCAATCAGAAATAGTGTTATGGGGTGGATAATAAATAGTATTATTCAGTGATTCATTGTCATTTGATAATTATCATTTTTATGTAGACTTGTCCATAGGATGGTTCCAATCAATGGAAAATGAAGGAAATATCATTTTTTGACGGCCATTTTAAAAAAATGGAACCATGGATTTCCAAACTCTGTGGGGTCTACCCTTTCCAAAAACATATAGTTTACAAAATGCCCACGAAAAAAATCTGAAAACACAAGCAACATAACAACTGGATTGATTTCAAGCACATCATGTGAGTTCATTATAATATTTCACTCTCTAACGTATTTGCATTGAACAACAGCTATGGGTTACACTGGTGTAAATATGGTTCGGGGTGACGTCTAGCGGATGCGGGAGGAATATATAGGAGAGAATAAAATAGACACTGGGCCCTGATTGGTCAATAGCCTTGTGTGCTTTTTGCATAAAAAAATCATCACACCTCTTCCCTATGATTTCCCATAGGTAAATTAGCCATTGGCACAGGAATTAACCCTTTGTAGTGAATTTTGAATTTTTTGGTGTGGTCTAAAATATGACAGTATTTTTGTATGCGGATCTGACACTAGTTACGAAAACACAAGATTTAAAGGCGAATTCCCTGCTAGACAGACATGATTTGTTTGCGTAAAAAGATTCCCCAAATGTCAATTTTTCAGATTTAAAGAAAATTTTGGACCCAAAATTTATATTGCCAACAGTATACGCTAAAACGTTAGCACTGATGCCTATGGAAATAATTTACACCAGTGTAACCTATGAGTCGTATGAACCTCTCGGAAGCACAATGGATTCTTAAATCTGTTTACAACTGGTGAGGGTTATACCCTCCGCATTACAGCCCTGCATTTGACAACATGAAGAATGTATTCCTAATGCGATCACAAATTTGCGTTATCATGTTGGAGTTGAACATGAGTGACAAAGGTACACCAATGTACGGAATGATTTGAGTTGCTTCTATTTGTAATTTGGCCCTTTGGCCCTGACACGATATTGTGAACACAAATTAATTATTTCCTTCTGCTATTTCCGTATGGTATAATTCAACGCCAACTCGTCCCACAAAGCGCTGTGTCATCGTCTGTGGGCGCCAATATTGAATACGTCAATTCGGAAGGTGACGTTTGACGCGTGAAGCGGGTTTTCATTTCCGCTAAGACCAACATTTGCATCCACTTCCCTATTTCTGAATAACTGGTAATATGCCATCAGTGAGTTTTGTTAATAGGGTAGTAATTTGCCGGAACTACTGCATTGTCACTTATTGAAGGCGTACGACGGTACTAATGGAATTACACGCATCAAACATTTTATTAAAAAACACAGGATTAAGAAAATCACGACGTTCTGCATGGGAGTCACATCATATTTGTACTGATGCGTTATTTCGTGATATAACTGACCTTATATTACCTGGTACAATTGAGAAGCAACCGGTTCACGACATTACTATTGTTGTACCAGAATAATAAACAGCGAACGAGTTCTCAATATCAACTTGAAGAAAACATGATGATTGACATAGTTCTGTTGATCCTCTTATTCAAACTAAAGATTCGTACGGTGTACTGATGTGATAATTTTCACCCTTACAAAATATATTCTTCCCAGCTGGAAATTTAAATTTGTTATGCCATTGATTTGAATTTATAGTAAACTGGATACAGTTTCTGAACTAGTATATACTATTGGAATTTAAAGAGTAATAATTCAAAAGTGACATAATACCAAAAATTAAATGGTTAACAAAATGCCAGTGATTGGTGATGGATGATTGGAAAGGGATGAGACAACAAACCTATTGTGGTAAGTCCTCTCGGGGCGTGAATCAGGCTGTAATTCTTGCTAATCTATAACTTTAGATACAGTACCGTGGTAGAAGAAGTGGTATATTGAGGCGCACCTTTATTGCGATATTGAGCGCGTTTAATTTCGAAAAAGGCGCGATTATAGCGCAATACCAAAAATCTGTCGCGCTTATTATTACGATTTGAACACAAAATATTGCGATATTAAGCGCGCTAAATTTCATGCAGACCCGATAGTGTTATACTTGTATTAGATACTTATAGTGCATATAGTACATATAGTGTACATATAGTATTTACAACTATAATTATATACAAATCTAAAACATTGTCTCTATTTATGCAATAAACAATATAGAAGCAATAATTAGATTTAAATGTCACAATTTTGAGCGCAAGATGTCGCAATATTAAGCCGGAATATTGCGATATTAAGCGCAAAATATTGCAATAATATCGCAAGCGGTGGACTTATAGGCATTTCCACTTGCAATATTATTGCGATATCGGGCGCGAAAATAGCGCGCTTAATATACCACTTCTTTTGACTGGTACTGTAATACATGGCTGAGGTTAGTATATCGCACTCAACATATATAACAAGAGCAGGAAGTGAAATTTGGTGATTAAGGGTAGCCAATGAAATGAAAGGATAGTATTTAGATTTAAGGATAAGGGTACCTCACTTGAAATGACCAGAACCACATGTTTACCGCGAGAATAGGCAACTTGAAATTATTTGCTGCAAAATATGTATCTTATTTAGAAGCAATAAATAATGTTTTGGGTTCACTTACCTTATCAGTTGCTGAATGGGTAATAATTTTAGTGGAAGAAAAGCAAATGTGATATTTATTTGAAACTTTAGTCCGAACGCGTGTTTACAGTGAATCAAGAAATTTTGCTGTGAAATCTTCTAGACAAAATTTCTTGTTTTTGTTATAATTGCCATCTACAATGTTTTTTTCTGTATATTTTACAGATGGCTCAACTTGTGTGCAATAAATTGTAAATTTTAGATGGACGTAATTATTTTCCAGTTTGATACCAGTTGAGGTCCCCTGGCCCTTAAGCAAGTTTGGGAAGAGATGATGGTCAGTAAGGGGAAATTGGCATACAGCTGTTGAATATGTATTACGTGACAAAAACATGCATTTTTCCAGGCATACCAGGTGTACAGAGACTACATTGAGTTCACTGTGCAGTCAGGCCTTGAAAATGGTTCTAATGCCGAACACATGTGACATACATGTACGTTAATAAAATCGATGTGTATTCATTGTGTATCTCGAATATTCCATGACCTCGAATATTCCATGATTTTCCCTAATGGATATTTCGGGGGAGCAATCAAGGGTTATTTCTGAAAGTATTGTTCGGAATAAAGGATAACAATTCCAATCTTGTGGCCTGGTATAAATGGCATTCTAACAATTAATGGTGTGGTTAAGGGGAGGACCAATCGGTCCTTCCGACAATCCCGGGGTTAGCCCCCCGAAAGCACCCAAAAAAAAAAAAAAAAAAAAAAAAAAAAATGGTGTGGTCTCTTAACATCACCGAATGCACAATAGGGGTCGGATTCAACAGAATTGGTCGAAGCTCAATTTACTACATTTTGTAAATTTGGAATTTGCGACCATTACAGTTATAGTAGTACGGTGTGTATATGTACGACCGCGGTCAAGTTACTCTTTAAACTTATCTATATTGGTACAATATCCATGCGTTCTCGCAGTCTATTCCGTAAAAAGATAATATCCACACGATCGTGCATGTTCGGCAAAAGAATCAACGAAGCCGACTATCCAATTGGTTTGGCTTGTAGCTCTGTCTTAATTACCTGAATATATGCCACAGTTCTGCACTGACATGTATTATTGTCAACGACGAAAAGCAACGCAACACTTTTCAATTATTATTTCGAATCCGTAGACTTGCCAGTTGAGGGGCGTGTTCTCGTTTTCCGTTGCGCTGTGGATTCGGCTAGCGTGAGCTACATTTATTTGTTATGCCCTTTTTTGATTTAATGATACCGCATCCAATTGGACACCAAATAAGTTCCATAATACATTTTTCTATTTATCCCAACATTTCCAATTATTGGAAAATTCTAACACGACAGCCATCCCCCGTGTTTGACAAATTCACACCAGTGCCATTATGATTCCAAACTTTCCCCACTACGATGACATGCCTTTAACCGTCACCCTAAAATGTTATCAACTGGTCAGTGCACAAATTTATAACCTGTGTTATTTTACTTTGCTGTACCATTGTACTGCATGCATACAATCATGCAAATAGTGCCTATCGTTCAATGTAGTTGATTAGTCACCAGGGACCTGACTGGAGGGCCTCCGTTGAGGTGTCCACCTTGGATTTCCCAACTGCACCCGCCCCTTGAACCAGACCAAACTCACACCCCTTCGTTTGGATTTCCCCAACTGGTACCTATTGTGATCCATAATCCACACACGGTGTGAGAAAATTTTGAAATCCGAACCTGAAAACTGCAAATTCCTGACGTCTAGAAGTCTAACTCAACGCAAATGTAGGCCTCGATTTGTTTTTTCTTTATTGCAATGTAAAATTTTAAAAATCCGAACCTTACTGGAAACTGAACAATCTTAGAATATATAGGTCCAACTACTGTATCAGGCAAATTCAGCATCGATTTGTTTTTGTTTGTTCATTTTTGTAATTGAAAAGAAACTTTTGACTGGACACCGGGGAGGGACCATGTACCCACCGGTCGGCAATGTTTCGAACATGAAATATGTGTTGTGTTTAACTGATTAGCAGTATTTGACTGGTCCATGGTCGGACTGGTGAGAATATTTTGAAATTTTAAAAGTGTTGGAAATTTTCAACATGACACGCCACAAAGATTGGAAAATGTCCGACTAATGACCATTTCCGTCGAAAGTTTTAACCAAAATTACTATAATATACGACTGTTGGTTTAAAATCAACAAATTCCTTATTACCACTCCACCACCCCACCTGTCGCCACGATTCCCTGTTACGATAGTCGTTTTGTGTATTGTTTTGTTCTATTTTCTCGAATCGTGACGGGAATATCATCAAATAATCCCTTGCGTAGTCTTAAAGAATGTCTTTAAAAAGTTCACTTGGGCGTTATAAGAACACACATGTTGCCCAAATATTTGAGCATTCTGCCAAGTAACAGCCCTATCAGGGCAAACCTTGAAGGGATAACATGCCGGTGGGTTTTAAAATAACTTATTGTAGAAAGTCAAATGTATCTTTATAATTATCCTTCTTGCGTGGTGTCTAAGATTGTAACCGGGTTGATTTTCAGTGAGACAAATAAAGCTTCGTAGGTACACGAAGATGTATTATTAACTATTTTGTGGAAATCTATAAGCTTTTGTTTTTTCCTCGTAGATCACAGGGTCCCCCAACCAGTATCTAAAAGTATAGGGTCCATTTGCTGGGGCTATTCGTCGCACCAGTAACGATCCTCACCATTTCGTGTTGTATTTGCTCTATATCATTGCTGAGCTAACAATGCGGCCTAGTATAGTCGTTGATTTGTTATTTCAAATACATTCACTTTGGTGAGAAAAATCAAGTTTCTTTTGAAAAACTAAGTCGTTTTGATAGAAGAGTACATGGTATTGTCTGGCCAAAACAATAACAAAATGATGCACTAGTTAAGTCATCGATCTCTTTAATGAATGCATTGCATTGGATATGTGGCTTCCTGACTGGAAAACTTTGAGAAAAAAAATCCACGACTTCCAATCTGTTAGCTATATGTTATTGGGGCAAAGTTATACTGTTAAGAAAACGAAATTATTTTCACAAATTGTCAATTTGCGAACTTCAACGATCTGAACGGTCGGTGGAAACCATCGTATGTATTAAATCGAAATGAGATTCACTAATTATGATTGGAGATTTCAACTCCAGAACTGCTAAACTTATTGACCATATTCCTTCAGAAAATGAATTTGCCAAATCACTCTATCCAAGAGCCTCACAAGTCAAAAAAACTAATAATTTCGGATACCAGTTGATTGATTTATGCAAATCCGCCGACGTATATATTGGAAATGGTAGACTGGGATCAGACACATGTATTGGCCATGTGACATGTAGGAATGTGAGTGTTGTGGGTCACCTCCTATTCAGCGAGAGCTCTCTGACACACATCACAGATTTTCGGTCCAAGAACATAATAATCTCCTGTCCGATGTACATGGGTCGATCACATTCAGAATGTCGTTGTCCCAGAATTCTGGCTGCGGAAATGTCCCTGATGAAATAGCCACATCAGACCAAATAAATCATATACATGTATCGCCTAATCAAATTAACTCATGAGAACCCGGCATGTCTGGTGATTTTGTAAACTCTCTTGATTACGAAGCCATCGATAGACTGGTAATTCATCTAGATGACCTTGAGGATAGACATTGTGTTGTACCACCGGACATTACTGAAGTAAATGATAGACTTAAATGTTTATACATCGATTCCGTCTCTTCCACTCTTGGCACACGAACTGCCTCAAGCAAAATATCTAAAACTAAAGCACGAAATAATTTACCATGGTTCTCAAAAGATTGCAACAGTTCAAGGCGACAGTATCGAAAAACGCGAAAACAGTTTAGAACTAACCCAACAGCAAATAATAATCAAAGAATGATTGAAACCAGAAGCAATTACAAATGGATTTTGCGTCTAAATAAACGCAAATGATACTAGTATGACAAATAAGATAAAACAGTCAAAATTCGAAAATGTCCGCGACTACTGGAAACTGATCAATTCCGTTAATGGCAAAAATACATCAGAAAAAATGCCATCATTAACAGAGTTCTAGGATTATTTTAAACATAAGAACGAGGCTATCCCAGTCGTGAACGTAGAACATAACCAGAACTCCCAATCACTAGACATATCCCTAGACCTATCATCACTCAACAGTGACTTCACGTTACAAGAAATAGAAGATGTGGTTAAATGGCTAAAAAACGGTAAGTCACCAGGTGTGGATGGTATCAGAAACGAGTATATCAAGACAACGTTCGATCACTCGGCCCCAGTTTATTTTCGACTCTTTAACCTGATACTCAGGACCGGGGCGATTCCAGAAGAATGGGGTACAGGTATTATTCACCCAATTTTCAAATCAAAGGACCCAAAACAACCCGATAATTACAGACCCATAACGCTAGTTAGTTGTATTTCAAAGCTATTCTCGGCTATCTTGAGCAAACGATTCTACTCATTCCTCCAAATAAATGACCTTTTATCGGAAAATCAAGCCGGCTTTCGAGAAAACTACTCCAATACAGATCACATTATTACACTTCACTGCATAATATATATGGTTAAGAAGAAATCAAAACAAAGCCTATACTGCGCATTTATAGACCTTTCGAAGGCGTTCGTTAGTATCTGGAGAGTAGGTCTATGGAGAAAGCTTTTTGACATTGGAATAAACGGCCGTATCCTCAGAGTGATCATGGATATGTACAATGGAATAAAGTCTTGTGTCTCCATTGGCAATCAGTTTTCACCCCCTTCCCATGTGATACTGGAGTAAGACGAGGAAGAAACCTCTCTCCTATCCTGTTCTCGATCTACCTCAATGATCTTGAAATATTCCTGTCCCGCGCGTACGAAACAGAAAGGAATTTCCCTATCCCGACTAAATGAAACTACTTTTTTTAACCTGAAATTATTTTGCCTGTTATATGCAGATGATACTGTTCTTTTTGCAGAAAGTCCAACTGAAATGCAAAATATATTAGATGCATATTCATCTTATTGTCATGAATGGAAACTGACTGTTAACAACAGCAAGAGTAAGTAATGTAGTCATCTTTGGGAAAGATAAAAAATTTAAACCGTTTTTTCGATTAGATGGACAACAGATAATTGTGGCGGACGAATATAAGTATTTGGGCGTAACATTTACGAATAATGGTCTGTTCAACATAGAAAAGAAGCGACGATGTGAAACAGCAAAAAAAACTATGTTCTCAATCATATGTAAGGCTAGGAAATTAAAACTGCCACTGACATGCATCATTGATCTTTATGAGAAAACTATTATACCTATATTGACATATGGTTGTGAGATTTGGGGTGTAAGCAACAATATAATTATTCAGCGAACAGAGCTCTGGTTCCTTAAATTCGTTAAAAAAATAAACCCCTATATCAATGATATATGGTGAACTAGGTTTGCTCCCAATAACTGAAAAAATAAAACACAGAGTGCTCAACTACTGGTCACGAATAATAAATAGCAATAAGTCGAAATTATCATATGTACAATATGCTACTATCCATAATATGCTCGATAGGCATAAATCAGGTTTTACTTGGATCCGGTATATAAGAAACTTATTAAATGGACTAGGTATGTGAGACGTTTGGCTATCCCACAACACAATTAGCGAGAAATGGTTCAACAATGCAACACGACTTAAAATTCGTGATCAATATTTACATAATTGGCGGTCCTCATTGCAATCGTCTGATAAATATAACTTCTATAAAACTATTAAACATGAGTTCCTGACAGAATAATACCTATCGATATTATCAACTAAAGAAGCACTGACACTTATGAAGTTTAGAACGCAAAACCATCACCTACCCATAGAAACTACGAGCTGGGCTAATATGTCTAACGACAAATCCTGCACCTTTTGTAGCAACGGTATCGGCGACGAGTATTGTATTGTTGGTCTGCGAGAAATTCGCTGAAAGTCGTGCTAAACTAATCCCTAATACTACTGTAAATACCCAAACAATTTTAAATTACGCCAATTGATGGGAACTACTAAAATACAGGTAATGCGCAATGTCCATCATCTGGTCAAAACAATAATGTCTTCTACCTGAACGCTCTTTATCGTCATTTCACCCCCCCCCCCCAACATATTGTCACAAGCAAGTACGCACCACTAACCTCAGTGGGAGGACCATCATATATCTGCTGATCCATGATGGTCTTTTTATTGTCTACTTAGACACCCATGATGCACAGGACCGTGTGCAAATTTGCGAGTCGGACTATTTTTCCATCGATGAACCCCTCAGCCACGCCGAATGGTCGTGGATATTATGCTCCATCACGCTTACGATATTTATCACGAATATTTAGAAGGATTAAAGCTTGGTGTATATAATAATTACTGTAAAATGTACCGTTGATATGTTATGATGAACATCATATACTCACGGTGGTGCAACTTGAAGTATTACAGCGTATACATCCAAAGCTCCCGATTTGCGTGAACACAGCCATAACATAATACTGACCCATATTTCAGACGGTGATTCCCGAACAACTTCAATTTAATCACGTGACATTGGTATTTTCATTGTGGGATCTCTGTCAGTTTATTTGAAGCCACTCTTTATTCTAAACATTATTATTCGAATACACACACAACTTCGACCTCAAGTTATAGGATGATTAAAAAATACCATGCAGATTTTGTGCATACGATATTTTTCCAAATTCAAAGTTACATCTGTAGCTCATGTGCCCCATCGTCTCAAGTCAACATTATGTATATGCATGTCGCTATGACAGTATTCCTGTGTAAATGACGCGAGTGTATCAAATAATCGATAGTCTTATATAGTAATGGGCACATCCACCCTGTTTTGGGTGGATGTGCCTTCAATGAATGCATTAGCGATATATAATATTTCATATTACATATACTATAATATAATAATTATGTACCTGTTAAATGTGCTTTTGTCATATATTTGTATTTGAATTTTGTATATCTAATATATCATGATTGTTGATTTATTGAGATTAAAGAATTGAATTGGAAATATTCAATAAGATATGAATTAAAAATTATTTCAGGCATGATGCACTTAAAAACCCACCTTTCTATACTAAATATTCATTCACGAGTAGTTTCCCTTAGGACATGTTCCGATATATATAGGATCTCACATGAGTTTCTATTTTATACGGAATTTATCAAACGAGTTCACTAAATTCGATTTGAGCCGAGGTTTACCGAGGCTCAAATAGAATTTAGAGGACGAGGTTGATAAATTACGTATACAATAGGACGAGTGTGAGATACCTTTTATCACATGATCAAATAAATCCGAAGCAACGCGAAATATTCATCGAAAACAACAATCATAAACTACAGCGATCGCAAGTTATTTGAAGAACGCCGTGACGTCATCGCACGCGCTGATATTAAACGTGTCTATTACCGATAATTATGAAACTGCTTTTATTGCCAAATTATGTGATAAATAGTATTATCTGGACATTTCCTACCTGTGAATATGAATCATTTTACTCTTGTATTATCCGTTTTTCTGTCTGTGGTTTGCTTTTGTTACATGAATACCACTCCAAATAATTAATATGCCGTCCCAATGTATACTTTTATAACTGAATAGGAGAATCATAAAGGGTTCAACTATATCAATCGCATTGCCAGCTTGAACAGCATTAACATGTCGGTTGAACTGGTGTGACACTGGGAAATGACTTATCCTGAATTCATTTACTGGCTTTAGTTCGAGACTTCAATGCCTTATAGTATACGTTCACACCGCGGACCGGCAGATTGTCATTAACCCTTTCAGCATTAAAGATCCTGTGCCATTGTATTTTCTTATATATCCCGTAGGGAACCTCGCATATATAAGAGAATGCACTGGTTTATATAGTCAATGTAAATATTGTTAGGCCAAAGCATTCTCTTTTATATGCGAGGCTCCCGATAAGTGAATGCTATGGTATATGTATTTAGCTATGGCATATGTATTTAGCAAATTTTCAGGAAGCTCCAGACATGGAACGGTTAAGTTCTTCATAAATGATTACCTATTGCGCAAATATTTAAATGATAAAGTCTGCACTTAGGGCGCGTACACATGAAGCTGCAAGAAAATATCTGCAAGAAAATATCAGGTAAAATTGCACACTGATATTTTCTTGCTGCAAAGATTACGCCCGTGAGAACGTGGCGGTTTAGACGGCGTTGATTGAGCTCAATCAGAACAGTATTAGTCATGCTGGTTCAAGTGAATTGCGTCCGGTAAATAACCTATAGTCCATTTTGGCAATTATAGCTTTTTGAAATTTCCAACTGTTGACATGTATTACCGAAGTCGTGTGAGATTAGCAACGTTGCTGATCTCATGCATAAGACCGTCTGCATAATGAGAAAGTGGTCACGTTATTTGGAAATTTGGAACTGTTATAATTTCATAGTGCATGTATATGTGGGGTGACAAATGTTATTATGGTTTTGTGGCAAATCGGATGACTCCACCCCCATTGAGACCCCATATGAAGTTTTCAGGAGATTATTGCTTGGTGCATGGGGCTGTGGTGTACATTACGTTACCGAACTTACATGGGTGGGGACATGAGACCCCCGCCAACTTGGAAACAATATTAGTTGGAAATTTCACACCAACAATGGCTTGAAATTGTTCTTGTAGTCTGATTTTTCAACCATTAATGTATGTGGAATTCGTGGTTTTAGACCAACATTTGCATTTTTCCTACTTTGGTCAAATTATTGGTTTGGAATTTTTTCTAGGCCCCTCCCTTCCCGGTGTCCAGTCAAAATTCAAGGTATGTGAGGTACCATTTGGGAAATTAAAAGACGATGGGAGGTGTGCAAATTCAATTATGTGATATTGGGTCTTTGGCCCGATTCAAGAGGGGGTGCAGTTGGAAATCCATGGACATCATCCGTCAGCGGAAACCCTCAAAAGATATATATGTCCCCACACATATCCATATAATAGCTCAGCGATTATGTCAAACAATCCAAAATGGAATTACGAAGTCAATTGTTGAAACAGGCGATAATATTGATGGATCATAACTCGAGTGCGTGGCGGTTACCAGCGTGTCCCTTATAGAGATTAGTTAACGGATACCGATGACCACCAATCAAGGTGAACACATATCACCAACTGGCGATAAAATATCAGCGCGTTGCCTTCGTCGGATATTTTCCGGTATTATTTATTTGATTGGTCAAGTAAGTCACATGGGGCATACCTGATATTTTCTTGCCCGCCATGTGTACGCGCCCTTACAGTATCGCTTATTAGAGCGATGAATTGTCACGAGTAATTGCACGATTGATTCTGGCCAAATAATGAAAGCTAATTTCGGAACAATGTCATTTGTATAACAAGAAGTTACACATTTCACCGGGCAGGCAGTATAAACTATTGGACATGTGGACGGTATACTATGTTTGTCGTCCATTGACTTGAACACTGAATCCATCTACGACGAATAGCATACTAACACCTAAACGGGTTAAACAGGTTTTGCTAATTTGTGTTGGCTATTCTATTTCAGGAGCAATCCTTCACTGAGTGGGAATAACAAGAACCTACGAGAATGCAATGCTTGAGAAGGAACAAAGTTGGCAGTCTTGCTAGTGTTTCTCAACGTACACTATACAAACGTTCTCCCATCTATGACACTGTGGAGATGGTTGCCGTGATGGCCATACCCATTATAGGAGTTATCGCCCTTTGTTCAGTCCTAACAGAGAGGGCTGTCAGAGACACGCGGTCAGCCGAAGACGTAAACCAGAAGGTACAAGAAAGTCTCCAAATCGACAAAATTGTTTACTTTATGCAACGAGAACGTGGTAAATCTGCCATTCTTCTGAGCAGTCGTGACAACGTTTCAATCACGCAATCATTCGATAACTTTATGGCGACAATAAATGAAACCAACAATTACCTGTTTCGCCTTAATAACTACGAATATATGGAGATCGCTGGCGACCCTGTTAAAACTTCTATATGGTTCGACAGGCTAGATAAAATAAGGAGAGACGTCGTTGCAAACGCAAAACATAACATCACAAGAGTTTTACTGGAATATACTGACTTGATTCACTCAATCATACGTAAATCTTCTCTTATTCTACAAAATAGCAACTGTATGCCTCGACAGTTGACATCCGGCAACGCTCTGCTCTTTGCCTCGGACGACGTTGGTCTTATGCGAGCTGTCGGTTCAGCATACTTCATAATGTGCGAATTTCACACCGGAAATAGGCGATGGATATATAATTTGGAAGGAAGTTCCACTTCAAGCTTTGCCACGGCTGTTCAGTATGATTTGACTGTGAATGAGAAATTCAGTGAGATTGTTCTGGTCACGGGGCTCTCCATCAAAGCGGCCCCTGAAATGATCTCTGAAACATACCGAGACGTCTGCCTCAATTTAACCAAAGCAACAAGGTATGATTTGTTATATATATCGAATTCGCCTCAAAGTATATTTCATGTATGTTCTAACGTACATCAAAAACAAAAGCCCTAACTACCATCCAAGTTTATTGGGCCCGGTCACTGGGGGACCAAGCATACATGTTTCATATATACATGAGAAACATATAACGGATCTTTCCACACATATGTACTATATCAGTGCATTATCTTGTTTTGTATATGCTTGTTTTTACACTATTTCATGAATAATGTTGGGCATATCGCAATATTTTTCAGTGACAATTATGACGGGCATTAATCATTCCGACTGCTTGAGAACCAAATGGTATTTGGATATTTATATAATTTGGTTCCCATCGCAAGCTCGTATAACCTGCATGATTTGGTCGTTATGTCCATGTATTTGGTGTTTGAGATAAGTCTACACAACAGCTTAATCTACTAAATATACGGCCACCTCCTGCGCCGAGCCCACGGTGGTCACGATATCGGACACGAATACATGTAGCACCTCAAGTTCTCAACGGAACATCTGCACCATGCACCTTTTCACCTTATAATTTAAAATAAGCTTGAATATTGTGTTGATCTGTAAGGCTCTATGCATGGCGACAAAATGTGTCCCGAGAAATTAATGCGCCATCAAAATTGCAGATATCTTAGAAAAACTGCCACCTCAAATAGAAATAAATATGCACAACAATTAGTTTCTGCATGTACGGTAGTACCTGATGTCTTTTTCAGATGTTTACCACTTTCGAATTGCGGTTTTTATTTTACCGCGAACTTGAAGTTGAATTGAAACAATGGGAAATTGTTTACTCAATGCGATGTATTTCACGCCGTGTCTGTCGCGGTTTCATGTCAAGAAATTTGGTTAAATGATATCGAGACACTGACATTGGTGGGATATAACGGTGTGGTGTTTTGTATTTTCTGAAAGTACATATATACAGGGCGAATGTACTGACTGTCAATTTTCGACAACAGCGACGTCGCTGGTTTGTTTATATAGCAACGAGCTAGTAACGGAAGTCAGTAGCAAGGGCGCCAACTATATACATCTACTCCGTAACGTCGCCGGCATGTACTGCGTAAGGGTGACGTCATGGAGAGAAACGGAACAGTGAGCGGGGCTGGATTGGGCATGGCCGAGATTAGGAATTCTGCTAACGGCAATATTGGCGTGTATGAATATCTAACATTGAAGCGGTGAACCGGACTATACATTGCGACAGGTTATTGATGAATACCCCCCCCCCCCGCAAATATGTGGTGTTTCCGTTGGTATATTGGCCTACGTGCATTAGAATCAGTTATACTGTATATGATCTACGTAAAGGCCGCGGATCTGAGAACATGTACCCGGTACTATATATATTGGCCTGTATTATTTTATGAGCGAAATAATGCAGCCCAGTGTTAGTTAAATATACGATAATAGCATAGTGTGTTTTGAGATGTGTTTTATCTCCATGAGTTAGAAGTATGATTTTATTCGCGAGGCTATAATTATGCCGAGCGAACACTCATACTTCTGACGAGTTGAGATAAAACACATCTCAAAACACACTATGCTATTGTTGTATTTATCTTATGCCAACCGACACTATCATTTTTGAGCAAATTAAGCCAAATATATGTCAGTTTTGAGACAAAAACAACCTACATTTTGGTAATTTCGAAGAGCAATTCCCGTTACGCAGGAATACGAAGTTACAGTACTGTGATGAGGTCGTGGATTTATGGAACACTTTGGTGAATTGGTCAGCAATAAACAAGATATAAGTCCTGATTTAATATTAATCCATGTTCAGAAATCAGAACTGTGAAATTCTTTCAATCAAATGTCAATGTTCTCAAAACAAAAACAAAGCCTTTCAAACTATTATAGTTCAGAATACGCTAGATTGAAAATAACCACGCAAATTCTGAGAAAAGTGTCCTGCACTGTCCATCGTAAATTTTGCAAATTTTGTGCGGTGCAAGCTGTCTGAAAAATGGGAACAGAACAGTGAAAGTTAAAATTTAGGGACTTTTAATCATGATTCATCGAATATGTAGCTACATTGCTATTTTATTCCACTTGTATGCATTAATTTATTTCGTTCAAACCATCCGAAACGCTATAAAGTAGATGTGACCCAATTTCGAGGCGAGAGTTTTTGTTGATACGTCGCTAAGGTAGCAACGTCGTGAGATGAAAGGTCACATTGCGCATAGTCCTTTCTTGGAGTATAATACACATATGTAAGATATAGCTAAATTTAATACACGGTATAACATCAAACCGGTATAAGATAAATATACGATAATAACGAGTTGAGATAACACACATCTCAAAACACACTATGCTATTGTTGTATTTATCTTATGCCAACTGATACTATCATTTTTGGTCAAATTAAGCCTAATTTATGTCAGTTTTGAGACAAAAACAACCTACATTTTGGTAATTTCGAAGAGCAATTCCCGTTACGCAGGAATACGAAGTTACAGTACTGTGATGAGGTCGTGGATTTATGGAACACTTTGGTGAATTGGTCAGCAATAAACAAGATATAAGTCCTGATTTAATATTAATCCATGTTCAGAAATCAGAACTGTGAAATTCTTTCAATCAAATGTCAATGTTCTCAAAACAAAAACAAAGCCTTTCAAACTATTATAGTTCAGAATACGCTAGATTGAAAATAACCACGCAAATTCTGAGAAAAGTGTCCTGCACTGTCCATCGTAAATTTTGCAAATTTTGTGCGGTGCAAGCTGTCTGAAAAATGGGAACAGAACAGTGAAAGTTAAAATTTAGGGACTTTTAATCATGATTCATCGAATATGTAGCTACATTGCTATTTTATTCCACTTGTATGCATTAATTTATTTCGTTCAAACCATCCGAAACGCTATAAAGTAGATGTGACCCAATTTCGAGGCGAGAGTTTTTGTTGATACGTCGCTAAGGTAGCAACGTCGTGAGATGAAAGGTCACATTGCGCATAGTCCTTTCTTGGAGTATAATACACATATGTAAGATATAGCTAAATTTAATACACGGTATAACATCAAACCGGTATAAGATAAATATACGATAATAACGAGTTGAGATAACACACATCTCAAAACACACTATGCTATTGTTGTATTTATCTTATGCCAACTGATACTATCATTTTTGGTCAAATTAAGCCTAATTTATGACAGTTTTCAGACAAAAAGAACCTACATTTTGGTCATTTCGAAGAGCAATTCCCGTTACGCATGAATACGCAGTTACAGTACATGTGATGAGGTCGCGAATTTATGGAACATTGGGGTGATTTGTCAGCAAGAAACAAGATATAATTCCTGATTTAATATGAATCCATGTACATAAATCGGAACAGTGAAATTCTTTCAATAACATATAAATGTTCTCAGACAAAAAGCAAATATATTCAAACTGTTACAGTTCAGAATTCGTTAGATTGAAAATAACCATGCAAGTTCTGAGAAAAGTGTACATCGTACATTTTGCAAATTTTGTGGGGTGCAAGCTGTCTAAAATGACGGGAACAGAATAGTGAAAGCTTACAATTTAGTCCTATTAGGGTCATGTTATCATGGTTCATTGAATGTGTAGCTACATTACTATTTTATTCCACTTGTATGCATTAATTTATTCGTTTAAACCATTCGAAACGCTGAAGTAAATGTGACCCAATTTCGAGGCGCGAGTTTTTTGTTGATACGTCGCTAAGGCAAGCATGACGTCACGAGGCGAAAGGTGACGCTGCGCATAGTCCGTTTCTTGAAATGATAATACACATATGTAAGATATAACATGAATTTAATACACAGTATAACATCACACCGGCATAAGATAAAATTGTATCTCCACACATAGTTATGTTTCTATTAATTTCCTATTTATATCAAAACATTTATTGACCGTCAAGATATTCCGTTAAATACACGTAACGTCCACATGAATAACACTATTGCCGATGGAGTGCATATAACATCAAGAACAGTAACTCTAATTCATCGAACGTCAGACGCCATTCATGAGAATTTAATATTCAAAATGTCATTTTGGGCGTAAATATGCCGTTCTGTTTGTGCTTTTTCGTATTTATTGAAAGATTTTGTCATATTCCATTTAGTATAATCACCAAATTGTCTGAATTAATTTGTAATAATAAACAGAATTTGTTTTAATATTTTAGTGAGAATGTACACGAAAACGGCTAACAAAAACACGTTTATCTCGCGAATTTGCAACTCCCGAAACATTTTACAATCTGATACAATAAAACAAGCTTGCTATGAAAATATAAAGTTCTTGTTATACCCTAAAAGTTGCAGACAAACTTTTTTCTAAGCGTCCTAGGAATTTCACCCCATGGTCTACTTCTTTTACTTATTCAACCTATTGCGTGACACTCTCCGGATAAAGTTACCTCTATCTTTTAATTTTATAGTAAACTTTCTTTATCGCTAATTATTAGTGCCTCTTTAATTCATCTGAGTTCAACGGTAGTACGGTACCTATTCCATTCCTTTATCTGCCAATAATACACGCTGATAATAAACGCTCTTCTTTGATCATCTATGTTAATATAATTGATTACCCCCTGTTCATGTATCTGAGGTCAAATGCACCTATCACATGATATTTCCTTGGTCAGGTAACCCCTGTTTATAAGTTTTTCTACTTATCGTCTAAGCTGATAATGAACGTACGGTCTCAGTTTACCCATGTATCAGCATATATATACCAATATCCAGCGACCTGGCTACAACCGTTTTGGGTATATGATTAATTATTTAATTATAATTACCCATATAAGTCGTCTTATGTTAACGGCACCTATCACATGAAACTCCTATGTCAATTTACACCTGTGAATAAATTTTCAACGACCAGATTCCAACCGTTGTGGGTATATCATTAATTATTTAGTTAAATTAATTAGTAGTGCCAGTTCAAGACATCTCATGCCAACGATACCTATTCCATGACACTTCCCGGATCAATTGACCCCTCTGTACAAACTTTCAACTCCGAGGGTCCAGCCGTTTGTTCGCCTGTAGTCTGACAGACAAACAATATATAGGTAAGCAAACGGGAACGACTCCGTCGTCGAAAGTAACTACATAATAACGATAGCGTGAGAATTCTATTTAAGATATTGCGAATCAGCAATCATAGATTGGATATTGAAAAGGGGAGACATAAACAGCCCCCACTATCCATTAAAGGTACTCAATCCGATCAGACGCTCCTAAATTACTATTTCTTTGGCTTCGGGGGTAAACAATATTTGATTCGAGTCGAGGAACCCACCCATCAAAGCTCAGACTGATCAGATATCGATTTTTGAATTTTGTTATTTCTCGAGATGTGTAATAATATGTGGCCCAGAAACACGTGGTCAGACGGAGGGTCTCGGACAAAATTGCGGATGAAGATGGATAACTCTAAAATCAAGTGATAATACGGCCATATTTTGTTGAACAAAATATTGATAAATAACAAGTTTTGGTAAATTTTATACCATAGTTGACAATGGTTACATTTGGTAATTTCGAAGAGCAATTCCCGTTACGCATGAATACGAAGTTAGAGTTCTGTGATGAGGTCGTGGATTTATGGAACACTTTGGTGAATTGGTCAGCAATAAACAAGATATAAGTCCTGATTTAATATTATATAATCTTTAATGCCTCCGCATGGGAGAGTAATATTTACATACACATTTATACAAATACATATACATGTATATATAAACATAACTATGTATATGTGAATCCTAGTGGTCACCGACATTTTGTTTTATTATTTTAGCTAGTATATACACATGTATTTACACTATACACCCGTTTCATCCACTACATGTTATTATACACCCATAGCATGATAATCATTAAAATTCAAAAGTGGGTTGTAGGGGAGTAGTTCCGCCCCTTCCAAATCATCCAGGGTTAAATCCAAAACCCCAATAAATAAAAAAAATATTTACGCTAGCTGAATCAGTCTTCCATCGGAACGTTTATGCATGCATTGATGTAGGGGCCTGAACAAATGAGAGAGCTAGGGAATGTTATCCATATTTGCGTTTCGCGCACATTTCGATCTTTTAAACATTTTGCTAAACAAGATAGCATTATTAAAAATAAATTAAAACAAATTTAATTGTTTAATGGACTTGGATCATTATATTATACATATATATATATGTGTGCATGTGTGTAAATAATACGAAATTTGCTCTTAAAATATTTATTTGACCTATACATGTAGATAGTTAATCATTCTGGAATTTTTTTAAATATCAACCATAATATAAATATAATGTACAACAACATACAATGCATGGCCCACTGAGTGTATGCTTTAGAATAAACTACAGTAAAGGGTTTCGGCTATGCATGACGTGATACAATATAGCTGTTGGCGTTTTGAGGCGATTCTCTGTGATTCGCGGTGATTCCCAGTGATTCCCAGTGATCACCGACAAGTCACCCGGACGTTTGTTTATTCAACTTAATCCGATCCACTCGAGTTCACCGTGGATCACCGTGGAAAAATCACCGTGAATGCCGGTGATTCGCGGTGGGCTTAGTGTGGTTCCCACCGTGTTGAGTGTTTTCCTTATACCACACTCTGAGTGTACTGTATGATGATGGCGTGTGCGTTGGCGTGGAGAAGTATGGATGAAGATAGATGGAGCGATAGTGTGTAGTAGTATAGTGGTAGTAAGAATGTAGTGATGGTCGCAGGGGACTGTAGACGAGTATAGTATATGGATATAGTAAAGTAGGCGAAATAGAAATGATCAGATAGAGCAATTGTTTCTATAACACGTTCATGACATATGTCATTTGCATACTATGTGAATCGTCATATTGTTGTGTTGTTCCCCATATTAGCACAGGCATGCAGCAGAAATGTTGCTGAATCAAGGATTATATATTCGAGATTTTCTGCTGATCCCGCGAATGGCACTGACGGAAACCTCCGAGAATTAAAGCCATCAGTTTTGGTATGGATAGTGATGCGAGATACAGATATAGATCGATGCCATATTTGTTGATGATCATAGTCCAGTAGACATCCCGCATTTGGATCATAACGTCAGCTCTGCATGTCGAAAGTGCGTGTTCAAATTCGTGATCGTAATAGCGCGAACAATATTTACACAATAAATTGTTTGGGTAAGTTGACTTGTTCAACAATCTTCCTAGATGTTTGAGTGCACCAGTATATTGGCGATTTGTCCTGCACAACTCCCACAAGTTCCAAAGTCTATTTGGTTGAATATGGCAATCACGCAGTAACGAAAGTTCAGCTCTGTCTGCTGTAGATTGTCTCCAGTCTGCACAGTAGTCAGTCTCTATTCTCTCGCGAACAATTCTACTCCATTGGCACTTAGAAGGAAAGATGCCGTTCTCCATATATACAGTAAGGAACGAATACAGATCATATTTCTTCAGAATGCAGATAATATCTTTGACAAATCCAGACACCTGCCGATTAAATAGCACGACTTGGTATGATTTGAAAAGAAATAATTTAAGTGGCGTTTGGTGGTCAATTGGCAGATGTACAAGTTTTTCCAAGAAACACAGTTTTCGTAAATGGATTTCTCGTTCGGCTGGCATTATTCCTAAGAGACCTAGAGCTAGAATGGTTGGAGTCCGTGTCGGTAATGACTGGATTTGCTTTACGCAAACCCGGAATGATCTCTCGATGTACAACATGGCAACGCTGTTGTCTGATGGAAGTAACTCACATCCATAGAGAGCTTTCGGTAACACGATGCATTTGAACAATTTAGTCATGACAGCGGGCGAACATGACTGGATAGTTCGTTTTCCAGCTAAGGAAAAGTAGGCACTACGCATCTTATGTGCAATGTTTTGAGAGCGTTTTAGCGTGTTACCAAATTTGCCCTGAAGAATTCCAAGATGTGTACATGCTGTGTCTTCTGTCAAGGCATCATCCCCAAGTTGCCAAGTTCTAGATTGTCCGTGCTGGCGAATGGTCTCATTGAAGACAACAACTTTACTTTTTGTGTTGGAGAACTTGAATCGCCACTGTCTGCTGTATTTGTGGCATATGGACAACATATTATCGAGTCCATTCTTTGTTAGAGACATAATTGCAATATCATCCGCCGTTGTTGGAGCAGCACACGAAACGTTATGAATCATCATACCGTCCTGTGAACCTGTTAGTTGTGAAAGCAGTTCGTTGATGTATAAAAGATACAGGAATGGTGAGCTGACGGCCCCTTGCCTGGTTCCTTGTGAAATAGTAAGGGGGTCGGATAAGGCACCATTATACACAACTCTGCTGGTGGCTTCCATATGCATGTTTTTCATGACTCTCAGGAGCTTTCCTTGAATTTCGAACTCGTGCAGTTTCAATAGCAAACCAGCATGCCACACCCGATCGAACGCCTTCTGGGAATCCAGAAAGCAAACGAAGATACGAGATCCCATGTCTGACGGATACGAAACAGCCTCTTGCAATACGAATGATGTCATCGTGCAGCTTATATTTTGTTGGAATCCATTTTGTTGTTGGCTGGGGAAACACGAACATAGTGAGCTCCGACGCACTCGATTCATTATAACACCTTCGAACACCTTGTATAATGCAGATAGGAGCGTTATCGCACGGTAACTATCCGGCTTGTGATGTGGTTTTGGTTCCCCTTTGTATAAAGGCACAATCAGTCCAATCTTCATTTCTGGTGGTACATACTCTAAGTCTATAATTCCGCTGTATAGCACACATAACATTGTAAGAAGAGATTGAGTACTGTGAATTAGATGTTCATTGGTAACATTGTCAATGCCTCCAGATTTGTTAATATTCAATGTTCTGATAACATCGTTGACTTCGTCTATAGTGATTGGTTGACACATGTTTTCGGATGAATAATGTTCATGTTCAGGGTCAAAGATCTTCTTCAGTGAAGTGGTCACATAACTTTCGAACGGTGGGTTTTCGTGGGGAGATTCTTCATATAGAGCCGAGAACTAGTCTCTCCAACCCGATATTATAATGCTAGGGTCACGCACAATATCCCCGTCGAATTCCATCTCGGAGGCAACGGTGCACTTCTTTTTGTCTGCATTAATCAGCTTCCAAAACGATTGCTGGTCGTTCCGAGCACAGTATTCTACGTTGTCGTAGACTTTCTGATCGCGATGGCGTGCAGCAAGACGAAGAGCACTGCGGAACTCGCGTTTCGCAGCCTTGTAATCTGTGTATGACTGGGAACTCATTGAATGAGGTTTGCCATCGATGATCCATTTATGCCAACACTTTTTCGACTGCTTGTGTATTAATTCAAGTTCTTTGCTCCACAACGGTTTGAGATTCTTATTGAAGCTTTTTGCATTAATAGCAAAATCTGCAGCGTCACACAGCGCGCTCACAATATCACGATACACGTTACATAGTTCCAATTTATAGCGAATCCCAGGCACGGGCTGACAACATATTGAGTCCAAGAACGAGTGATATTTTTGAATGTCCAAGAGCTTCCAGTTGTATCGCTTTTTTACATGACGCCTTTTTGGGGGAGCGTATTCTTCTGGTATATGCAGACAGCAAGTTACTGGAACATGGCATGATGTGTTTGTTGGTTTATCGCAAGATATTTCACAAGCTAAGACGAGATCTTTTATTGAGTTCGGTATAACGATATGATCGATGAGAGTTGGCGATCCGATTGCAGCATGTGGGAAAAAACTAAATTTCCCACCACGACATGTATTGGAAGCAGTTGTCGAGAATGAATCCAGTCTCTGCAAAAACATTCGAAATAGCTTAGATCGCTCGTCGTGACCGGAAGGAGGGTTGTTAATTCTCGAGTCACCAATATGTGAATTAAAGTCACCGATCACCATCACGTAGCTTCCGTCAGCGTATGTGTTGATGTAGTCTTCTAGCGATTCAAGGCACTCACTAAAATAAGAATCATCATGACTGGAGCTTGGAAGGTATACCTGAATGACAGTTAGATGCATGTTGGAGTTCAAACGAAAGCGGATCCCGATGAATCTCTGATCTGTTAATTGAAGATGGGTACAATTTTCCACCAGGCTGCGTCGCACGAATATAGCCACACCATCACGCGTGAAACAACCACCAGTTTTAGTTTTTATTTGCCTGCCAGGTTTCGAAATCGATACATAATCTTTGCACAGACTATCCAGGCGATATAGATCGTTGGTGTCTAACCAATGTTCTGATATACCTACGATATCAAGGTTCATCGCATTAAGGAGTTTTGATAAGTAGGCTGAGTTTATTATCACACCACTTGCATTCCACGTAAGTACTCTTAGTTCCTTCCGAAACCTATCCATGATTATAGTTGTCGGATGCTTGTGGTGGATCCCGTCTCCAAGGTCGCAGGTTGACACCAGGCGGAAGGAATCCGTGAGTCGTGAACGTTTTGGCATCTTTGGAGTGGATTATCACGCGAGCAGATTGGGTTCCTCGAATGGAGCTTTTAAACAATTTTATGAAAGTTGGAATCACACCTCGCTTGTTGAGGTAAGAGCGCACGCTCTCTTCAGTGTAGGACTAAGTGAAATTTTTCCAAGGAAAAACTTTTTTGTCCGTTTTGAATTCTGACGCAGAACGCCCTTGAAACAATCAGACTCGTCGTGATTTACAAAGTCATGTTCAGGGAGATTTCCGATACCGTAAGATTCACCTGCAGCTGAGATTTTGTCATCAGGTTCATCGTTTCGTTGCATTTGAGGTTCACATGAATCTGCTGTTGGTCCGTTGTGGATATTATCATCTTGATGAGAAATGGTCAGGAATGCGGCGATTTTGACATCGGTGTCTGATGCAGCGTGTGAATTTTGATGAGGTTCCACGGTGTTATTTCTTGTATTTTTATCGTCGTTTCCATGTTGGATATCGCCCGTATCTCCATGCTCGTCACTGTGTGGCAGTGCCAACGTGCCGTTGTCATCTGGTTTGTGCTGGATGCAGCATTTTTGTATTTTTGATTCGGTGTTGACGCTAGTAGGGATTTGTCGACGAAGGTAGAAACATATTGATCAATCGTAGTCAATGTGCCGTTATCATCCTTGTCGTGGCTCAGGTTGGCACGTCTAGCAGAACTAGAGATGGCAGCAGGTGGACCAGAGTCCGCATCGCCGACTAGCCGTTGGAAAAATTCTTCCAACGAGGCATGTTGATCTTTATTATCAGACGGCTGGCTTGCATTTCTCGACTTCCCTGGGTCGCCATAAATCCAGGAGTTGCTGATAGGTGCTCCTGTAAGCGCGTTGGCATGTGCGTTGACATAGTTGCAAAGGTCCTGATATTTACCCATTGTGTTGGCAGCAAACAGTTCAAAGACGGAACATATATGTTCTTCTACATTGTCAATATGCTTCTTTGTTTGTCCTGCAATGGCAGCATATTTCTGTGAAGATGCGTTCAGCTTTTGGTTGAGAGAGTCTGGTTTGACACATGTTTTGGCGAGAGACTTTATTTTGCTGTCTAGAGTCTTCGCAAGTTTGTCATGGTCCGCGCTATAGTCTGACATCTCGTCCTTAATTAGCTTCAGTTGGCTTTTGAGATTATCTATGCCCATGCATTTATCACTTTGAATCCGTTGGAATGCGAGATCCATAAAAGAATGTTTTGATTCCATATCGTCGATAGCTGTAGAGTTGCTGGAGGATTTCTTGGATACGTCGTCGACTGTCTTTTTCAAAGTTCTGACAGTCTCTGAAAGTTCTGACAGTCTCTGTTTTTGACAGCGGTGAGATCAGTGTCGAATCCCGATAACTTTTCGTGGATATTGGATAATTCCGAATGTGTGTTTGCTTTCATCAGTGTTAGCTCAGTTAAGACAGATGAAAGTTTTTCCTGAATGCAAACAACATTGCAGGGACATGATGAAACAGAGCTATGTGCACTGTCAGGTGGACCGGATTCACTTGGTTGAGTTGACTTCGAAATACATTCGCGGATTTCATCGAATGCACCTCCGTGTATAAACTGGTTTAGACTGTAGATGTCTCTAGCTAATTTTGTCTCAAGAGGAACTCCTCCTCGTTTGGCTGGGAGTCGAGGTTTAGGTTTATATACCCACAGGTCCACATTGATATCACGGGCCTTTGCGAAGACATGTTGTCTAAACGATTCCAAATTCACTGGATCGGGAATCTTCAGAATTAGTTCACTGACGAATGATTCCTTTGGAAGGTTGATAAGCCGTTCGATGTCACAGTCCATGATGGAGTCATATTGTTGACTTGTATTTGGCATTGGCGGCCAAGGTGTAGGCGAATCTGTACCCTGGTCTGTATTATTTACTATCTGACTCGACGACGGCGTGTTTCTCATCACAGTGTAAATCTTGCCGTTCGATGTGGAAGTCTCGTTGTGATCCATCACTGAGTGATAGTCGATAGACACTCGTAGTACTGATATTTGATTATTGTCATCTTCCAATAATGGGTACCATTATCGCGAACCAAAGTTTTAATACGTTCCTAACAGGTGAGACCAAGTATATCGGGCCGAATGTGGCAG
Source organism: Siphonodentalium dalli (assembly GCA_032622095.1). Classification (NCBI taxonomy): domain Eukaryota; kingdom Metazoa; phylum Mollusca; class Scaphopoda; order Gadilida; family Siphonodentaliidae; genus Siphonodentalium; species Siphonodentalium dalli. The sequence continues at coordinate 191,652,993 of CP136062.1, read as the reverse complement.
GTGATTAGTTTGGTTCTCTAGAGCTGGATCAGGTGTGAATATTGTAGATTTCAATAAACCGCGTCTCGTGGTTCCGTTTTATTAAGCTGTCTCTATTCAAGACCAATTTGACCGACTGCTGTTTTTGGATACAACTTAGCGAATGTCGTTTGTCTCTAATCGAGATTTTTTATCACACCTCTATTGTCCGACGAATCCGTCTGGGGTAGCCAAGTCGAATCTCATGAACAATCGGAGCATTATGACACCAATTAACACGGTTGATTTATTGTTTATCACACCTTTGGCTGGTTCTTTGTAGCGAGTCCATATCTTGAGTGGTATATCCATAATTATGGCGACAAAGTCTGTGCTGTGCAAAGATGGCGGCGTAAACAAATGGTGTTAGCTTGTCAATTGGCGAGACGATGTGCCATTTAGAGGCTCGGAAACTCACTTTTGAAAAGCGGAATCAACATAATGTCCATAGAACAAGTATCCTGGGTGATGTTTCCATTGACTAGATAAGTCAAATTTCGCATCGATATGCGATTTTTAGAGATATTTGGCTATTTAACACAGAGCAATTTTAAGCGTGACCATCCACTGCCTTTGGTAGTTTTATATACCTTTTTCGTGAAAATTTTATCCTATCTTACTAATAAAGAGAACAGGTGAATAACTAATTCTGTAGCAGAAATCGCGAAATTTTAAAACATTGTTTTAACAACTCACACATGTAAGTTGTCTATATGCATATATACTAATATATACTTCAATACACCAATATATATATTACCTAATTCACCGTACACACATTGTTCCTGAAAAACAATATTTGGAAGAAATAAAATTGTTGAAAACGTACGTCTGTTACCGGAATTGCTGCTGTAGGGGTCTACTCGATTGACTATCTGATTGATCCAGGTCTGTTCGATTGTCGACCTGCTGTTCCAGCCTTGGACAGAGTTTTGGATTTTGTACGCAAAACAACCCAGCGGCCCTACTAGTGCTGAAGTTCAAGGGCGTTTGGTGTGGTGCAAGGAGACATTTCGCGTCCAGCATTTGGTTACATTAGACATGATTACATTAAAAATATTCAGTTAGTCAACTGGCGTTTTTTTGGTTTCATTTTGATAAATAAAATAAAATACTAGACACCCTATTATTTAAGTTCTGCTTAAATGTGTGACTACGGCAATTGTTTTATTGGGGAGATATCTGGAACTGTTGGAACAATCCAATTTGAACACGCTTTTATTTTCGTACCCGAGTACATTATGGTCTAGATGTTCTTATGATAATCTGCCATTACCAAACCGGAACTTGCGCCGAATATGGCATTTTAGGTATACAGTGGACATTTCGCTACTTTCGTGGCTAGTTATTCACCTGTTCTCTTTATTAGTAAGATAGGATAAAATTTTCACGAAAAAGGTATATAAAACTACCAAAGCCTGTGGACCATCTGTCAATGTTCTCAAAACAAAAACAAAGCCTTTCAAACTATTGTAGTTCAGAATACGCTAGATTGAAAATAACCACGCAAATTCTGAGAAAAGTGTCCTGCACTGTCCATCGTAAATTTTGCAAATTTTGTGCGGTGCAAGCTGTCTAAAAAATGGGAACAGAACAGTGAAAGTTAAATTTTAGGGACATTTAATCACGATTCATCGAATATGTAGCTACATTGCTATTTTATTCCACTTGTATGCATTAATTTATTCGTTCAAACCATCCGAAACGCTAAAGTAGATGTGACCCAATTTCGAGGCGAGAGTTTTTGTTGATACGTCGCTAAGGTAGCAACGTCGTGAGGTGAAAGGTCACATTGCGCATAGTCCTTTCTTGGAGTATAATACACATATGTGAGATATAGCTAAAATTTAATACACAGTATAACATCAAACCGGTATAATAAGATAAATATACGATAATAGCATATGTGTTTTGAAATGTGTGTTATCTCAACGAGTTAGAAGTACGATTTTTCGCGAGGCTCTGCCGAGCGAAAAATCATACTTCTAACGAGTTGAGATAACACACATCTCAAAACACACTATGCTATTGTTGTATTTATCTTATGCCAACTGATACTATCATTTTTGGTCAAATTAAGCCTAATTTATGACAGTTTTCAGACAAAAACAACCTACATTTTGGTCATTTCGAAGAGCAATTCGCGTTACGCTTGAATACGCAGTTACAGTACATGTGATGAGGTCGCGAATTTATGGAACATTGGGGTGATTTGTCAGCAAGAAACAAGATATAATTCCTAATTTAATATGAATCCATGTACATAAATCGGAACAGTGAAATTCTTTCAATAACATATAAATGTTCTCAGACAAAAAGCAAAGATATTCAAACTGTTACAGTTCAGAATTCGTTAGATTGAAAATAACCATGCAAGTTCTGAGAAAAGTGTACATCGTACATTTTGCAAATTTTGTGGGGTGCAAGCTGTCTAAAATGACGGGAACAGAATAGCGAAAGCTTAAAATTTAGTCCTATTAGGGTCATGTTATCATGGTTCATTGAATGTGTAGCTACATTACTATTTTATTCCACTTGTATGCATTCATTTGTTCGTTTAAACCATTCGAAACGCTGAAGTAAATGTGACCCAATTTCGAGGCACGAGTTTTTTGTTGATACGTCGCTAAGGCAAGCATAACGTCACGAGGCGAAAGGTCACGCTGCGCATAGTCCGTTTCTTGAAATGATAATGCACATATGTAAGATATAACGCGAATTTAATACACAGTATAACATCACACCGGTATAAGATAAAATTTGAATATCCACACATAGTTATGTTTCTATTAATTTCCTATTTATATCAAAACATTTACTGACCGTCAAGATATTCCGTTAAATACACGTAACGTCCACATGAATAACACTATTGCCGATGGAGTGCATATAACGCCAAGAACAGTAACACTAATTCATCGACCGTCAGACGCCATTCATGAGAATTTAATATTCAAAATGTCATTTTGGGCGTAAATATGCCGTTCTGTTTGTGCTTTTTCGTATTTATTGAAAGATTTCGTCATATTCCATTTAGTATAATCACCAAATTGTCTGAATTAATTTGTAATAATAAACAGAATTTGTTTTAATATTTTAGTGAGAATGTACACGAAAACGGCTAACAAAAACACGTTTATCTCGCGAATTTGCAACTCCCGAAACCAGAACATTTTACAATCTGTTACAATAAAACAAGCTTGCTATGAAAATATAAAGTTCTTGTTATACCCTAAAAGTTGCAGACAAACTTTTTTCTAAGCGTCCTAGGAATTTCACCCCATGGTCTACTTCTTTTACTTACTCGGGTAAAGAACGAGTAAATTATTAGTGCCCCTTCAAGTTATTTAAATAAAAAAAATTAAAAAAAAATTATATTGATTTTATTGGAATAAACAGACATCAATGGAGAATATAAATACAGACAGGGTACATGTTATTATAAATAAAGTTACATTCTTCCAATTCTCTCACATCTCGCTCACTTCATTTACACGTCTTTCGTACGTCATATGCACTCCCAGTGACTTACATGTGGATTGGGATAAATCGAATAATGTGTTCATTTTATATAGTAATCCAGATTTTAAATGAATTTTGAATTTTGTTCCTGTGTACGGCGCATCGGTACGACATCTAACTATAGACGGCGTTGTGGTATTGCATGGGGCGATAATAGTATTTCTTGAGTATAGTAATTAAGTGAGTTTTAATTTAATTTAAATTAATTATTACCGGATGTAAGCACAACCTATTGCGTGACACTCTCCGGATAAAGTTACCTCTATCTTTTAATTTGATAGTAAACGTTCTTTATCGCTAATTATTAGTGCCTCTTTAATTCATCTGAGTTCAACGGTAGTACGGTACCTATTCCATTCCTTTATCTGCCAATAATACACGCTGATAATAAACGCTCTTCTTTAATCACCTATGTTAATATAATTGATTACACCCCCCCCCTGTTAATGTATCTGAGGTCATATGCACCTATCACATGACATTTCCTTGGTCAGGTAACCCCTGTTTATAAGTTGTTCTACTTATCGTCTAAGCTGATAATGAACGTACGGTCTCAGTTTACCCATGTATCAGCATATATATACCAATATCCAGCGACCTGGCTACAACCGTTTTGGGCATATGATTAATTATTTAATTATAATTACCCATATAACTCGTCTTATGTTAACGGCACCTATCACACGAAACTCCTATGTCAATTTACCCCTGTGAATAAATTTTCAACGACCAGATTCCAACCGTTGTGGGTATATCATTAATTATTTAGTTAAATTAATTAGTAGTGCCAGTTCAAGACATCTCATGCCAACGATACCTATTCCATGACACTTCCCGGATCAATTGACCCCTGTGTACAAACTTTCAACTCCGAGGGTCCAGCCGTTTGTTCGCCTGTAGTCTGACAGACAAACAATAGATAGGTAAGCAAACGGGAACGACTCCGCCGCCGAAAGTAACTACATAATAACGATAGCGTGATAATTCTATTTAAGATATTGCGAATCAGCAATCATAGATTGGATATTGAAAAGGGGAGACATAAACAGCCCCCCACTATCCGTTAAAGGTACTCAATCCGATCAGACGCTCCTAAATAACTATTTCTTTGGCTTCGGGGGTAAAAAATATTTGATTCGAGTCGAGGAACCCACCCATCAAAGCTCAGACTGATCAGATATCGATTTTTGAAGTTTGTTATTTCTCGAGATGTGTAATAATATGTGGCCCAGAAACACGTGGTCAGACGGAGGGTCTCGGACAAAATTGCGGATGAAGATGGATAACTCTAAAATCAAGTGATAATACGGCCATATTTTGTTGAACAAAATATTGATAAATAACAAGTTTTGGTAAATTTTATACTATAGTTGACAATGGTTAGCATTATTTTGTTGCAATAAATCGATTCTGATAACTAAAGCGTATGTTGAAGAAATGTTGTTGTCGTTGTTGTATCTTGATGGTATGGGGACCGTCTGATCGGATTGAGTACCTTTAAAGGAAGGTTGTGTACTCTACGTAAAGTAAACAAATTTAAACAGAATATCATTGTATTAGCCTACTATACAAACGCATTTGTGATATATATTTTAGGGACATAATCATAGAGTTCGCACATTTTTCAGATGTGACGAATGATGAGAAATTTAAATTTATTATCAAGAATGAACAAAAATCAACAATTAATGTTATATGTCACATGATCCGCCTTTCTTCGTCGTTCGGGGTTCCAATACAAGCTGGTGACCTTGTGATTTATGACACATGATTTCGATTGTATGACATTAAAACAAAAATAGAACAACATCATTAGGACATTGGACATATATATGCTTGTATGTTATACTCTTAAACTCAATAGAGTAATTTTCTTACCAAATTCTGTGCATTTTATTCATGTTTGTAGCTGCCTATTTGGGTGTATTTTGCATTAAATCTGATCTTATCTTATAGTATCTTATCGATGACGCATGTTCGGAAAAGCATCTATCAATTAGTAGCAATTTTATTTTAAATTTCTTATCATATTCGCGGGACAGTTTTAGGGGCTATTTTTTTAGATTAGAAATCTCGCAACAACAAAAAAACCGTTTGGGGCGTACCAAGAGGGAGAACTCATATTTGTATAGCACACTCAATCAAGGGGGAGAACTCTATTTTTATAGCACATCCAGGAGCGGATAGCTCAGTTGGTTTGTGGGCAGACCTCTGAGCTACACCTTCGACACGGTCGAGGGTTCAAATCCGACAAAATATCGGTCGGACTTTGTGTCGCCATCTGCATTCCCAGTACCACGGGCATCACAAATCAATCATCGATGCCACGATCAGTGATCTGAGAAAGATTCCAGAAGCCAAAGAGTCTCAGACAAAATTTGAAAAAATGCGTACTGGACTAACTTCGTACCTCTGCTCCTCTCGTAATGTCATGACCAGGGATGACACTACACTTGGCACACCGTCGGATCGGGAGCCGACGCTAATGGCTGTCCCGTGTGCAACAATGTGCGTACGTTAAAGATCCCTACCGTGGCGAAGAAGTCACGGGTTCGGCAAAAAAACTTCCTGGAAAAATTATGGATCTACTCGATTCCGTCCTGTAAAAGCCAGCCTTGGTCCCTAGGACGTAACAACTACAGATTCAGATACTCAATCAAGGGGGAGAACTCCATTTCAACTTCATGGGATGAGTTACACTCAGCTGCATCAGAAATAAACCACATTATTATAACTTTATAGACTAATAATGTACCTAAACTTAAATCCAATAAACCACATTATTATAACTTTATAGACTAATAATGTACCTAAACTTAAATCCAATAAACCACATTATTATACCTTTATAGACTAATAATGTACCTAAACTTAAATCCAATAAACCACATTATTATACCTTTATAGACTAATAATGTACCTAAACTTAAATCCAATAAACCACATTATTATACCTTTATAGACTAATAATGTACCTAAACTTAAATCCAATAAACCACATTATTATACCTTTATAGACTAATAATGTACCTAAACTTAAATCCAATAAATCACAATATTATACCTTTATAGACTAATAATGTACCTAAACTTAAATCCAATAAACCACATTATTATACCTTTATAGACTAATAATGTACCTAAACTTAAATCCAATAAACCACATTATTATACCTTTATAGACTAATAATGTACCTAAACTTAAATCCAATAAACCACATTATTATACCTTTATAGACTAATAATGTACCTAAACTTAAATCCAATAAACCACATTATTATACCTTTATAGACTAATAATGTACCTAAACTTAAATCCAATAAACCACATTATTATACCTTTATAGACTAATAATGTACCTAAACTTAAATCCAATAAACCACATTATTATACCTTTATAGACTAATAATGTACCTAAACTTAAATCCAATAAACCACATTATTATACCTTTATAGACTAATAATGTACCTAAACTTAAATCCAATAAACCACATTATTATACCTTTATAGACTAATAATGTACCTAAACTTAAATCCAATAAACCACAGTATTTTACCTTTATAGACTAATACTGTATACCCAATATTTTATATGTGTTTTATTCACACAAAAAATCTATTCGTAATCATTAAAGATACATAATCCGAATTAATGCTTCTAAATTACTATTTCGTTGGTTTCGGGGGTAAAACATATTTGATTCAAGTCGAGAAACCCACACATCAAAGCTCAGAGTGATCAGATATAGATTTTTGAAATATGTTATTGTTCACCACCTGGAACATTTGGCGACCTAGCAAATATTCGACGAACCGACAGACATATATCTCTATTCTATACCTAATTTCGTTGAACAAAATGTTGATATATAACACGTTTTGGAATTTGTTCTGCTATAGATGATAGTGGTTAGCATTATTTTTTGGTAATCAATTTATTTTGATAACTAAATCGTCTTTCGAAGAAATGTTGTTGTTATTGTTGTTGTTGTTGGAATATGATAATACGGAGACCATCGAATTGGATTGTGTACCTTTAAATAGGGTTTTATTTACATGGTGCTGCATGTAGTTGTAGCCCGGAAGAGATACACTAACTTTAAACATGACTTCCCTGTTCTTTTTTTTTTATTATTCAGGTTTCAAAATGCTATTGACTGGTTCGACAACCAAACAACGATAATCAACGGCCTACAGGCGATCAAAATCGAACAAGCACGGCTCGTTACGAAAATATACGACGAAATATACGCAGACGCCCACTTCTTCATGAACCTATACATATCTGCACTAGTCATAGTTACAATCATATGTGGGTGCATCAGTGTCGTGTATAGCTACTCAGGTATGATCATACGCGTATACATGTATTTCCCCCATTGCGGTTCCCGGAATGCAACATAATTCAAACTATAGTTTATTTTCAGTGGAATGGGAATAACTCTATAGTATATAGAGTTATCCCTCTTCCATTGAAAATAATAGACTTTTTGCAGAAACTTGAGCACAGAACGCACACCGGTAACTCAACATTTCGACAGTTTATTGCACCGAATAAGTTGATAATACAATGTTTTGGAGCTTTCTCTTTCAAATGGTATATAATATGGCATACATTTTATATAATATGATCTGGGGGATTCGAAAATTAAGTGGGCCTTTAAATTCAGTAAAACAACTATTATCGCCAAGTACATGACAAATAGATTAGAAATACTAGAAACACGACTTTATGTATAGACCCAGATGTTCTACAGTTTTGTACGGGATTTATTCTCGACACAGGTATGTTCTTATTCCATATATGTAAACTTATTAGCGGGACATAACATACGATGGAGCTCTTCAAACTGTGTATGGTGTGTATTGTTAATGTACCTATAGTGTTCATAGATCACTCTCCACAATGGAGGCATTAAAGATATATTTAATTGGCCCAATACATGTATTCAAAGTTTAATCAAAACTTGACGGTAAACATTGGAAAAGGTCAAAGAATTGAAAATATTTTGAAAATCATATTCAGACTAAACTATTCGAACTTACTACACGCGTTTAACGACGTTTGTTGATAAATCAGTGTATGAATTTTGTTTACATAACAATGGTTTCAGTACGCGATACTTAGTTATTGGAGAACAATCAATAATAAATATATGAACAAAGTTTATCTATTTCTCATTGTCTTCTTAGTGGTAATGTTTAAAAATATATGTTGGCACATTTAGGATTTACCCACAGCAAGTGCCTTGTGTCCCTTTAACTAGTTATGTTCTCGCATCAGTTATACCAGTATACACTGAAATGCATGGTCTATCGTTTGGAGGGATGTTTAGTTCAGTTTATTCCAGTCGTCAATAATAGACATTATATAATTGTATACGTAAATACAATATATATGGCCATTACAGGTATAGATGTATGTGTATGACATAAAATAGAAATGGGTGGTCGATATTCGTTAAAGTGATGTGAAACACTCCGGTTGGGTGATCGAATTGAAACGGAGAATAATCTTGCTCAAAGTAGTTATTTTTACGAATATTAATCAAAATTTACAGCACACACACCCTCATTCTTATATATTAATTCAATGTAATGACTCTCGATGGCGAAATCATTTGCCGATTGTTGCGTCCCGAGTCGAGATGTAAATATTTACAATTAAGCGTAGTTCAGACGGTGATATATGGAGTGGTATGGTCGATTTCTTTGAGATTTTCGGCGATGTTTGTAGAATGCTACATTCCCACAGTTGGCATAGCGCATGAGTACTAACTTATCAGTTTCACGCACCCGAACAAGTCCACAATATGTCTTTAACCCTTTACCCAACAAACCGGCCAAAACCGGCCAAATAAAGCTTCAACAGCCTAAAATATCTTCGGTCTGTCTCAATAGAACCATACAAATATGGATATCATTGGAACCGGCTCCTTGACCACATTGTGATAGTTACAGTTATGCCCTGTGCCAATGCATTCTCTTATATATGCGAGTCGACCATAGGTCGCCTCGCATATATAAGAGAATGCATTGGCCTAAAACAAATATTTTTTTAACACTTTTTACCATTTTTTCTTACATTCTTTAACAATTTTATAATTTTTAATGTGTTAAGCCAATGCATTCTCTTATATATGCGAGGCGACCTATGGTCGACTCGCATATATAAGAGAATGCATTGGCACAGGGCCGTTCTGTTGGGTAAAGGATTAACTACACTGTATGAGTTCGACAGGCTGGTGGTAGTAAGCCTCTTACGAAGAATAAGTTGACGGTAGACAAACACATAATACTTATGCAGAAGGATTCCTATCCATTTGTGGGAAATGTTCAGATAATAAGTGTATCGTTTGTTGAACTTATTATCTGAACATTACAAAAGGGAACTACTCGTCAATGAGTATTTAGTATAGAAAGGGTTAAGTTGATGCATCTCTTTTGCATGTGCTAATTGATTTCTACTAAATATTCAGATAATAAGTTCAACATGCAGAGTACCTATAGTCGTTTGTTGAACTTATTATCTGAACATTTCCAATGGGAACAACTCATATAGTGGGTATTTAGTAAAGAATGGGTTAATCTTCTTCAAAGTAACAATTCTTGGGTAAGATTATTATTACCATATCCAGGGCCTGGAACCTACGTCACAATTTGCATGATAATCAGGGGGGGGGGGGTCGAAAAAAATTTCAGGCACGTATGGCATTTTTTCCCTTTCGATCATTTTTTGTACCCACCCACCCCCACCGCCAAATTTTTTTCAGTTTTTTCCGACCATTTTTTGACACCCTTTTAACACTAAAACAGAGATTTGCGGGGGGAAATTCACTGTAAACAGCTGTATATGAATTTCTGTGCATACTATTTATCATGGATGTTAACATGGACATGTAAATAGGAATGAGTAATTTTGAGGTCATTCGGCCAAAAAAACATGGCTGCCAGCGGCCATCTTGGATTTCAAAATTTGCAACAAAATTCAACACGATAACTGCCTGCAGTCAGTTTACCAGTTAGAATTACATTATTTCTCTCATTCAAACTGATTCAAAGTGGTTTTGAAGCCCAACTCATTGCCAAAACACTAAAAACAAGCAGGAATTTTTTTTTTTAGTTGCGGAAAAAATTGCTTGTTGGTGGCTTTGACCACCCACCCCGGCATACGTGCCGGAAGTAATTTTTTCACCCCCCCCCTTGTGATAATGGCAAGATATCACGTCTGGCAAACTCAACATTAGTTTTTAAGAAGATTTCGGGTTTTAAACGGACATGGATCATTCGAGCTTCCAAATTTTGTCTACGTAATATGGAAGGAGGTATATGATAGGTTGACAAATACACGAACTATTGAAGTACTGTTATCGTATATGCTATCAAAAATACTTGCTATGGTCATAGTCATTTTCCAACTATTTTAAATTTTTCGCACAGAAGTGAAACAAACGCTCTTTATTCCTACCATATCAGGAATTGACTAACACGGAACGCTCCTTTATGGTCCATGCCGTGCACATGTCTGTTGTTTGTTTTGTGGCCCAAACACCTTGTTAAAAGTTGTACTTTTTTTATGAATTCAAGGCGCTTTTCTGGGACATATAATGCCCGTAGAAAGGTAGTTCAAGTAATTATCGACCTATTTCGATACCGGGAAAAATTCACAAACGAATATTATTAAGTGTATTTTGGAGCGCAAACCGTCATGTAGCTTTAAATTTCAGAATATCGAAAAATGACGCCCGAAGTCCCGTGAACTCTTATATCTTCTCAACAGTCATATTCATTTGGGCGGGATTCATGGTGAGCTAGCACACATTTATACATAGCTCATTCGCTATCTTTTTTAGGTTGAGTTAAAGGCCCACTTAATTTTCGAGTCACAAAATAATTATTTAATAGTGCCTTGATATACGGTTCTGATAACAATCTATACCATAAAATATGATTAAAATACTATAATTCACCACCATTTGGAACGTATGTGTCTCAGAAGGTGCCCATAGAGTAATAGAATATAGCTGAAATCATAAAATAATTGTCCCCGTTATAGCTCCCAGAATACAACAGAATTCGAACCATAGTTTTAATTTCAATGGAAGGGGAATAACTGTCTATCTAAATATATAGAGTTATTCCCCTTCCATTGAAATTAATAGACTTTGTGCAGAAACTTGGGCATAAAACTGACGACGGTAACTCAACAAAAAAACATGTTCACAGTTTATTACATAAAATAAGTTGAAAATACAATGTTTTGGAGCTTCTTCTTTCAAATGGTATATAATATGGCATATATTTTATATAATGTGTATTGGGGGTTCGAAAATTAGTGTGCCTATCATTATATAGGTGAAGAAAACGATGAAAACTCACTTCGATATGAGATATATTGCTGCCATTTCGAGCAAATTATGACGTAGGTTGCAGACCCTGATGTTGTATGGCGTGCGCTTTACAACATAAAATGAAGTTCGCATGCTCTGGATGGAGGTCGCCACAATTATGACGTCTTTATAACATCAATCAGACCGAGAAAAAAATACAACTGTTATGAATTTAGGTCACCAATGGAGTAAATCATTGAGATGATACAGGTGATCGACTGACACAGTTAGTTTGACCTTGTGGATGACGACGAGTAGTCTGGTGACTCGTTTACAAATAGATTGCGTACATCCGCTAATATGAAGTGGGCGGGTAGAAATGTGTCAATCTAGGAATAAAAAGAATATTAAATCTTCTGAGAGGTTGTCTTTTGTGTGTCATTCCTGCTTATCCTATCTACTATGTCTTTAATTGATGCAGTATTTATTTTTGTGTTGTGTTGGTGATGGGGACAACTGTCGAGTTTACCATTGTTCAATGTCATAGCTGCACGATATCTTCGTAAACGGCAAACTAATGCCTAACTAATATCTAACACGAATCCTGTGCCACAAGGGAATCTATTTTATCGTACTAATATCGCACCCTGGACCAGGTTATTATTCCACTGATTATTCTGCCGAAAGCTGCAATCGTCGGTCGTGTCCCGGGTTTACTTATGTCCTTACCAGGGCACACTTCATTTGTAAGTAGTTTCCAATTCTTGTCATAAACCCTTATATTTTTGAGTAAATCCAATCTTGGTCTATATTGGGTAAGCTTAAAGGTACTCAACCCGATAAAACTCCTCTCAATTACTATTTCAATGGCTTCGGGGGTCAAAAATATTTTATTCGAGTCGAGGAAGTCACCCATCAAAGCTCAGATTTGTTAGATATCGATTTTAGAAATCTATTATTTTTCATTATCGGGAATACTATCTGGCCCAGAACTCAGTAAAAATTGCGTTAAAATTACCACTTGATTTTAGAGTTATTCATCCTTGTCTGTTTGAATAGATTTGGAGTACACATCCAGAGCAGATTACGGCAGTTATTAGTACGAATCTCGAGAACATAACACATTTGAAAAATCAATATCTAATAACTCTGAGCTTTGTTTGATGGGTTCCTCGACTCGAATCAAATATTTTTTACCCCCAAAGCCAAAGAAATAGTAATATAGGACCCTCTGATCGGATTGTTGTTGTTGGAATCTGTTGAGATGGGGACCCTCTTTACGGGTTGAGTACCTTTAAAGAATAGTTAACCCTGTGTTCAGCGACGTTATATTTGTCTCCAGAAGTACGTCCTGATCTCTAAATCGCCGGTGATTTGGGTGTCATGTTTTATTGTGTTTTTCGATCGAGATGCTTGGGGTTTCCAAAAAAGTACACTTCATCTGCTCTTTTAGATTGTTTCAGTTCTGTGTCCACCTGTTTAGCCTTTTAATTATAAGCCTGACTCTCTGCGTGTGCCTGGTTTCTCGATATTTCAATGTATCATCTGGTTGTGAGTGATATCGCATGTGCCCGTCCATCAGATTACTAATGATCTAACATCAGCTTCGTCGTACTACCAGATTATCTCAATGTCGACTAGATCGTTGATTTTCTTTTGCTTCTCACGGATCTTCCCTTTGTTTTCTATGTCATGAAATATCTGCATCGAGCTTCTTCGATAAATTTCAATATATGCCTGCTTTACTTTCTTGTACATCTTTGTTATTTCCTTCCTGATTTCGTATTGGATGGCATCTAGAAAATTTAATCCATTACGGAATCAAGCATGGTCGGCAAAATCGATCGCAAACAGCTCAAATGGCCGTGACATTAATCACACAAATAACAACACCAATCGATAGAAAAGGAGACGATCTTACTTAAGATGTCCTTGTTTGTGACTAAAACTAAAGTATGCTATAATTATTACACGGTTGTAGATTGATTCCGAGTCCGAGAGCTCCGAACATCTGTAAGCCAAGAACAGGCTGTCATGAATGCAAGCTGTATATCGAAGAAGAACTGAGCGGGTGGTGATGACGACGACGATGATGATGATGATTATGGTGATGATGGTGACGATGATGATTATGATGATTGTGATGTTCATGATGGCGATGATGATACCGATTACGATGAGACGATGATGATGACGATGATGATGATGACGACGACGATGATGACGATGATGACGAAGATGATGATGATGTTGTTGATGATGACGGTAACGATGATGATGATGATGATGATGACGATGACGACGATGACGACGATGATGACGATGATGACGATGACGAATATGATGATGATGATGAGGATGATGATGTTGTTGATGATGACGATAACGATGATGATGAGGATGATAGTACAATTACACACTTCTGCCATATGAAAATGCAACCCAGACAACAGTAGCCCCCCTTGTAAATAAATATTAATTAGTACTCTGTATTCGCCACTTAATTGTGGCGTGGGGTTAAATAAACAATCAATCAATCAGCAACTAAATGATCTTCCTATTGTAACCATTGCAACAACAGTCAAATAAACGATTTCCTTACCTTATGTATACGTGTTGGCAGTTGTCAGACCAACGTAGCGATTGGACTGCACTCTACCTTGCCGTTTGGGGCACCTATTGTGGCATACATACACAGTTCTATATTGGGTGTGCTATTGTCGACCAAACAAGTGTCATGGTAGTGCTCATTGGCTGATTGGGGTGTTATAAATATTTTGTTTTTATACAGTATCCAGAATCACCGGCAGTCTTAAACTGTATGCCATAACGGTCTCACAGAAAAGCAAAGAATTAATACTGGAAAAGTTGAAAACCGATAACCTTCTGTATCAGTTGATGCCTAAGAATATAGCGGAGCGTCTCAAAAATAACCAGTCAGTTCCCGCGGAGGACTTTGATGACTCTAGCATATACTTCAGCGATATCGTTGGATTTACCATCATTGGTGGTAGAAGCAGTCCTCTTCAGATAGTTGATCTATTAAACAAGCTGTACAGGTAAGTTGACTGAATGGGAATTTAACCCTTTCGTGGTGGGAGCCGCGTTGGTGCAGCATCAAATATCAAGTGCCAGTGCATACTCTTATATATCTGAAATTTCCAACTTCACTCCCCTCCCATTGAGTTGGAATTGTCCAACTGGTACCTTATGCGTGCTTTCCAACTGTTGGAAATTTTCAACTCGACACCAACCTAAGGTTGGAAATGTCCAACTAAACTGATGGCCATTCAGTACACATTATTGACAATAGTAGGAAAATATGCTACTATTGGTGTAAAAACAACAAATTCCCACTAATTTCCGGTTGGAAAATCAAACTATGAGAATAATATCTACCTATTTTGTTGGTGTGACATTTGCAACTAATATTGTGTCAGGCATGAAATTTCCAACTTTTGACCAATTTGACAAACGGATGGGTGAGAAACCCCACCCCCACCTACTCCAGGTTTCAGACAACATTTTAATTTCCAGCGTGTTCGATAACTGCATTGGAAGATTCGATGTATATAAAGTGGAGACAGTGGGCGACGCCTATGTGGTTGTGAGTGGTGTTCCTAAAAGCAACGGCATACAACATGCAGCAGAAATAGCCAACATGGCAATACAAATCAGAGAATCCGTGCGTGACTTCGAAATACCTCATCTAAAATACGAGAAACTCAGGGTCAGAATTGGAATGCACTCTGGTGAGTATATATGTAATGTGGAAGAAAGGAAGGGTTTATTTTGGGAGGATGATTTTGATGATGAGAAGAATGGTGTTTTGTTTTTGATGATGATGATGATGATAATGATTATGATTATACTCGTGGTAATGATGATTATTCGGATAGTCATAGCTGAAAATTCTCGCCCAATTGGTTGTATGTGGTGTTCCCAAAAGCAACGGCATTCAGCATGCCACAAAACGAGATGTCAGGTCCGATTTGGACAACTGACAAAATTTCCTAAGCCAATTTCAGCTAACCACGCAAAAGAAAAATGAAAAATACTTGAATCAACATCACACGTATCTACATAAAATCTACATAATAACCCGCCAAAAAGCAACACAAAAACTCATAGTGGAAAACGCTATTCATCTACCGCCTTTGATGGACGGAACCATTGGTGCTCTTTATAACAGACGATTGTTGGTTTTGTTTCCTGACCTGATAAAAATTCAAAACGTGCGGAATTCTTCTTCTGAAAGTCGATTTTTTTATATCAAAATTTCCTTTTTAATGGGTTCATGCGTGGATACGATCGACTCAATATGTGTGTTAAATAAAACGTGCAAAAGTTAGCTTTATGCATGGTGTCAACTCAGACAGGACATTTTAAAGAGTTGTTGCTATGTGTTGCGACAGGTTTAAATGCCACTACGCCAAATTTCCAACTTCAAGCATTTAGCAATGTCCGTGCAACAGGTATCACTGGTTGCTTTAGTTGTAAATAATTGAGACATGTTCTGTATTTTGGAATTATCTTATTATAGAATCAACAGAAATGCGTAAAACCACGAGACTCGGAAAATTTAAATCACTTTTGGGGTTATTTGAAATATGAAAATTTCATACGGGAACTACTCGTCAATGAGTATTTAGTATATAAAGGGTTAAAATTTGGTGCATATGTGATGCGAACCAGTTTGTCAACAGAGCAACTCTTCTGTCATGTGTATGTCACAAAATGACTTATTTCACGTCTGTGTTTGGCTTATAAACAAACACACATACCAACTTTGGTTCAATTCAAATAATCCAAACTGGAGACTGTTATCGGTCGGAAACTAAAATATTCACGGAAGGACCGGCAGACGGTTAGACGGACGGGCGTATGAAAATCGTCTCGAATTTTGTTCAGCGTGGACAATAAAGAGAGTTCCTTGTTAGTAAATTCCTGATATGGTGCAAATAAAGATTGGAACTATTTCTCGTAAGAAATGAAATTATACGGACATGGCTCATTCGAACCTCCATTTTGTTTTCTACGTAATTTGGAGCGACGGATCCGGTTGGTCGACAAATGAACGAACTTTTGATATACCGTCTTCATATGCTCTGAAAAACACTTGCCAAAGTCACAGCCATTGTTCGGCCTTTCCAGCCAGAAGTAAGACAAACGCTCTTTACTGCTACCATATCAGGAATAGACTAACACGGAACACCCTTTTCTGTCGTGCAAATGGCTGTTTTGTGTTGCACAATGTCCGTAGAAAGGTAGTTAAATATATTTATCGACCTATTTCGATACCGGGGGGGGGGGGGGGGGTTAAAAGCGAATACTATTATTTATTTTGGAGCATAAACCGCCATGTGGCTTTAAATTCGTTTCCTCTTTATAGTACCTTGGACATATTCTCAACGACGATCTTTGAGATGACAATGATATGATGCGCCAATACAGATAAATTTGTCCCCGTTCTAACATTCTGGGGCCTGTACTATAGATTTACAATTGCCGTGTTTGAACAGGTGTACAAGGTTATGGGAGGTACACAGGAGGCGTGAAGTGCAATAGACCACTGTATTGTAATAGAGTAGATTATACCCGTGTGCTCATTACCGATGGGTGATTGGGTTTGATCAGAATGGTATTCAATATAATACTCCAGCGAGTTTGCATGACAACCCAACTAGAAATTGAAATACATCTTAAAACTTGAATTGTTGGAACAGACGATAACCATTGATGACATATAACACAATGCACGAACGGTTGCTGCGTACTCACTGAGCGATTATTTAAAGGCTACCGATTACCACTAATACAATTGAACACGGATGACCCATGCACTAGCGATAACATATCAATGAGTGTCTCCAAGGAATATTTTTTTCATTGGTCAATCAAGTCACATGTGGTAAACCTATTATTTTATTGGTCACCATGCATGTAAACGAGGCGTTGCAAGAAGTCGCCTTTTCACTATAAAAATAAGAGTGAAGGTCTATGGTAATCGACACCTTCTGTGTGCCACACATAACCTTGTACACGTGTTCAAACACGGCAATTGTAAATCTATAGTACAGACCCCTGGTCAGGAAATATTACAAATGTTCTCGTCAACTCATCTCTGCTGTGCTCATCTTTGGGTGAATTACACCAAACGTTGTTTTAATAAACTAACAGTGTGTTTTAATAATGCACCTTGTGTTCGGGCATATCCGACTGTCTGCCCACTGAGCAACCGTACTGAACTTGGCATATTAATGGACTTATTACTGATTGTACTTACATGTACTAATTGTATTTAGATTATTGATACGCTAATATAACAGTGATCCTAATATATACTTATCTTCATGCATCATCTCTCCTGGTTGCCGAAATGTATTTTGGGGTCTAATTCCGTTTCTATATTGGACATTACACCATGATTTAAAACCATAATGTAAAATTTAGATTATGACTGACGCATTATTGTATACACTTCTTTCCTACCTACTTCATTATCTTTCCTACCTATTTCATTATCTTCTCCCTTCTATTACACCTCCATCTTTCTTATCCCTGCACTCGCTTAACTAACTTCCCAACATTTATTTGAAAACACAGAACAATATTCAAATTACCGTCCTCTTTATCCTGTAGCTGTCTGTATTGACACTCGGGGTAACACTTCTAGAGGAAAGGATTTTTATAAAAGCCATAGGCTCATGGCTTGTTATCCAATCCTCATTTGAACTATGTTTTTTCTATATGTATAATAATTTGTCAATGTGATGTTCTGTTCTATCGTTCAAATAAATATTGTTTACACTAATAATGCATATATGAAGTTAAAATAGATTATTAATTAGATTAACTGTTTCAGGTCGTGTTGTCGCAGGAATTGTGGGAACAAAAATGCCAAGATATTGTCTTTTCGGCGACACGGTGAATGTTGCCTCTCGTATGGAATCATCTGGCCAAGGTTTGCATTTTAGTAGCTTCTTAAAGATTAGACGCATGTTTTGCATCAATGTAGGCTAAAACTGTTCTCTGGATTTATCAAGCGAAACTCATCAAGTTCACACACAACATATTCGTTGTATATATAATCTGGGAAAAAATGGATTTTAATACATTACAGATGTTAAAATATTTTCGTTTTAAATATTGGTTTAAACAATATTGATATATTCCCAAATAAAATATAATTTTTGAACATGACACCAGTATTTATATACTATATAGAGACTTGGAGGGAAGAAGAGGATTTGACAACACTCATTAGATGCTTATATATATCCATTTCCTCATAAATATTTAAATATTCATATACCAAGAACTGCTAGCATAATTGATAATTCCACAATAAGGGTAGGCCATGGTCTTAGTTCTGGGAGATGGAGCTTGATTTGTGTCATAACATTGATTTAAATATTTAATTACAAGAGATAACATCATACCCCAAGTTAAGAATAAAGCAGCCACAAATATTTCAGCCCAAATGAAACAAGTGTTGATATGCAGTCTGGTCCGCTCAAGTACGAGAAATCAACTTAAAATACACTGCAAAAGGGATTTACTTATTTAGAAAATATATCTTAAAACAAGAAAATATGTCTTATATCAAGTCAAATTTTATTGGTTTTAAGAAAAATTTTCTATACTTTAATATTTGTTCTTGTGAGCACTACCAAACTGAGAAATTGGGTCGAATATTCTTATGAAAAAAAAGGTAATATTATATCTAATGATTAAGAAAATATTTCTAGGGTGAATTGTTGTTTATGTGTATATGTTCTTACTTTCTTAAGTATAAGAACAAATTTCTAAAATATGAGTATAACTATTTCTCGCGGGCGAGAAAACATTTCTTACGAAAGAATTTATTTCATAAATAAAGAAAGTATACCTATAAAACAATAAGAAACGTATACTACAGTATGAGAACAATAATTAAACTGTTCTTAAAAAAACATTATCATTAGAAAAATATTCTCTGAATTATATTAAATTATTATAAGACATTTATTTTTCTAACTATTATAAAATATGATGCGAGACAATTTTCTAACTATACTCCCAAGATAATTTTCTTATTTTAAGTTTTTTTTCCTCAAAATATGAAATCCCTTTTTGGCAGTGTAGGCCACAATATAAAATATACGGTGGTTAGCTAGGATTTGGTAATGGATCTATGGCCCGGAACTAATTTCGGCCCAATTTTCATTGATTAACAGGCATGACATGAACATACTCAAATCTGGAAAATTATATACGGGTGGTTGTTTTTCTAAACGAAAATAATTATGAAATTTCTAGAATTAATAAAATTTAATTCTCTTTCCCGATCTTCGTGTGATATCATAATTATATAATCACATCCCCTCTACATTTACACAATTAGGCGATTAGCGCTCGTAAGAATCAGTATAAATCACGATAATGTTTACACGAATGTTTCCAAGGTGAATCAAGCAACAACTGAAGCCTCTACTTCATGAAAAGCAATGAACTCACATGCGAGTTGTTATATTAAGCGTACTTTCAAAATCAGTTGTCGATTTAACCCTTTACCCAACAAACCGGCCAAAACCGGCCAAATAAAGCTTCAACAGCCTAAAATATCTTCGGTCTGTCTCAATAGAACCATACAAATATGGATATCATTGGAACCGGCTCCTTGACCACATTGTGATAGTTACAGTTATGCCCTGTGCCAATGCATTCTCTTATATATGCGAGTCGACCATAGATCGCCTCGCATATATAAGAGAATGCATTGGCCTAAAAAAAATCTTTTTTAAACACTTTTTACCATTTTTTCTTACATTCTTTAACAATTTTATAATTTTTAATGTGTTAAGCCAATGCATTCTCTTATATATGCGAGGCGACCTATGGTCGACTCGCATATATAAGAGAATGCATTGACACAGGGCCCTTCTGTTGGGTAAAGGGTTAAACAAGTTAGTTAACTTGTGTAAACAATTTAGCTAACTTGTTTAAACAAGTTTAACTTGGAGCTTGGGTACTTGGACAATATCTGTCAAACATGTGGCATGCAGCTATGAAACTCAACAGTCCGTCGGTGGGGGGGGGGGGGGGTACAATTATCGATGTGTGTTAACAGCGCGACAAGCTGAACGACTAACCCATGAACCGGCGGGCGCTATATGCAAGGGGTGGGTCATTCCATATAACATCTTGCCAGCCCCCATGTATAATTATAAGGAGCCGATAGTTTACTAGAACAAAATCAATCTGGAGTCTAAGACTTTGATGCCATGTTTGACCAGCAAGGGTTGTGGCCATCTTTGGTTGACTGGTTATAGTTCGTATATATATTGATTACGACGAAGGTCATTGGCCTACGTCTTTGTCTTAGGACAGATTATAACGAAGAAGATAGAATGATGTCAGCATTTATCCTGTCCATTCACTATATGTTTAGTATCAATCTGGACATCCATGTTGATTATCACCAATCAACACATCGGCATTATATCACTGGAGACGGGAGCCATCAGTCTTAGTTTTACTCGAACTATAGATCAAGGCCACTAGCCTATATATTCATTACGGTACGTTGTTCTCGTTATAGACCAACAACTCAGTGCAGCTAGTTTCAATCTCTACCAGAGCACACCAGTCATACTTCCTTTCTGACTCTGTAACCGGCTGGGTATTAGTCTGTGGTTTCTATATTAGCCCGGGGTTTTCCAGCCAAAATGGCGAAAACCGATCGCCCCAAAGTCAAATGTCTTATCTGCTTTGAGAACAATTCCCGGACTAAAACTTAATGACAGAATTAGAGCGGAATCACAGCGGTATTTTTGTTGACGATTTTCGCAAGGTAATCATCAAAATTGCAGCAAATTAGAACTCTTGTGGTTGACTTGCCATGTGCGTTTTGACATCTGTGTTAATAAAATAATCGGAGAACCAAATCACAACGTTTCGCAATATAGTTCTTCGGTTCTAGTGGGACTTTCCAAACATTAGGTACGAATTTACTCACATTTTGTCCGATATGATGTGTGCTAAATAAGGGCATTATTATTATTATTATTATTATTATTATTATTATTATCGGCGACATTTATAATTTACCCATATTTTGTGGACGTCCGCGATATTAATATTAATATATATATATATATATATATATATATATATATATATATATATATATATATATATAGCTATATATATATATATATATATATATATATATATATATATATACTAAGCGAACAAGGCCGCACCGTTGTCCCTATCAAGCGCACAAAATATCTAACAGTGTTTGTGTAATTTCAAACATTAAGCTTGGAAAGTCTTAATATAACCTATGAACTATTTCGCGCAATTGTGTGCTTTGGTTCTCTGGTTATCTTATCAACACAAACAGCACGCATGGCAAACACGAGTCATGTTAAACACAAGAGTTCTACTTGCTATATATGGCTGCCATTTTGCTGGGTAGCATGCGAAAATCGTTAACAAGACCTAATTAATTACTAATTTGCTATTAATCTCGGTTCTGTCAATAAGTTTTTAACCCTTTACCCAACAGAAGGGCCCTGTGCCAATGCATTCTCTTATATATGCGAGTCGACCATAGGTCGCCTCGCATATATAAGAGAATGCATTGGCTTAACACATTAAAAATTATAAAATTGTTAAAGAATGGTAAAAAGTATTAAAAAAAGATTTTTTTTAGGCCAATGCATTCTCTTATATATGCGAGGCGACCTATGGTCGACTCGCATATATAAGAGAATGCATTGGCACAGGGTATAACTGTAACTATCACAATGTGGTCAAGGAGCCGGTTCCAATGATATCCATATTTGTATGTTTCTATTGAGACAGACCGAAGATATTTTAGGCTGTTGAAGCTTTATTTGGCCGGTTTTGGCCGGTTTGTTGGGTAAAGGGTTAATGGGTGAATTCTTCTCAAAGCACATATGATATTTGAATTGGGGGGTGTCGGGTTCGACAATGTTGCTAGAAAAATCCACGTTAAATATAGAAAACCACAGACTGGAACGCAACCGGGGGACAGAGTCAGAAAGAAAGTATGACCCTGATTATCTCACAAAGAAACTCCACCGAATTCATATCGATGACGCCAGAATTGTAACAGGGTTCACGTTTCATGTTCCAATAGTTCGGTTATGTTAAGAAGGCTGGCCTACACTAAAAATCGTACAGAGAGATAAATTACAAATAATATTCAAAAGTATAAATAATAACTCCACATATATTACCGTACTTGTTTATTACTTGTCCGTTCGGCACACCATATACAGGCTGCATCCCTCATGCGATCTTCACAAAATTTTCATATGCAGCTCCAGTGTGACCTACAAATGAGAGCCATCGAATTTTTCCGAATTTCGATGAAAAACATGGCCGCCAGCAGCCATCTTTGATTTCAAATTTGAATCCATCGGGACAGCAGCCCGTATTTATGGCCGGATCATTTTTTAATTTTGCTGGCACGATTGTGATCAACTGTCGATGGGAGCTAACGAATTTGAACGAAGAAAAACATGGCCACCGGCAGCCATCTTGGTGTTTAGTATTTGCATGACTAAATTTTTTTGGCACACCCTACAGACCGCATCCCCCATCCTATCATCACCAAAATCCATCGGCACATGCACCCTGCAGCCCGCATTTATTGGAGAATTGATTTGAAAATGTACAGGCATGTTTAGAATCACCTCTAGATGGGAGCTATCAAATTTGAAAAAAAAATTCTATGAAAAACATGACCGCCGACAGCCATCTTGGATTTTACTCCTTGCATGACTAAATCCTTTGGCGCACCCTACAGACCACATCCCTCAACTGATGATCACCAAACTTCGTATGGATCTTCTGCATGGGTAACCTCCAGATGGGACCCTCCTATTTTGACAGAAATTTGTTGAAAAACATGGCCGCCAGCGGCCATCTTGGAATTTACTCTTTGTATGACTAAATTCTTTGGCACACCCTACATACCACATCCCACATCCGATCATCACCAAACTGCATATGGATATTCGGGGTGACATCTAGTTTACTTTCCTTCTTCGTTATCATTCTATTCATTGCTCAGCAAAATAATAACTCCGTTCTAAGTTGAGCTACAGTGCCATTGACACTTTCATTTTTTTATTTTATTATGTTATTTATTAGATGGGTCGAATCTCACCATTTTGAAGAAATCACACCAAGCTTGGGGAAATGGATTCAAAGACACCATTTTCAAATGATCAGTTTTGTTGACAGCTTCAGTCCTTCCTTGCAAATTATTCTTCAAGTCTAACATAAAAAAAAAGTAATACGGCGAAACAAAGCTCTAGAAAATCCAATCCCAATTTCAAAACCTGATCGATTGGTTCAACAGTGTTCAAATCTGCCCCCTCGTTCATTCGAATATGACCAAACTCTCATCAAATAACACATATTTCATAAAAAAAATAAAGAACTAGCTACCAAACGGACAATGCCAACAAGGGTGATTTAAAATAACACACATTGAGCCTATGTATGTTGCTAATATGATAATATGCAAGGCATATAGAACGACAATGATATAATTGTAAGAAAACGGACAATGCGAATGATCGTGCAAATAGTCATGAAATGATTTGCATATATGTTAGGCCTATACACATGTCAGAGAATGGTTGATTAATCGTGCAGATCGTTTTGGGTGCGAGTATAGACTTCGATAATTATATATGCCTTAACCCTTTACCCAACAAACCGGCCAAAACCGGCCAAATAAAGCTTCAACAGCCTAAAATATCTTCGGTCTGTCTCAATAGAACCATACAAATATGGATATCATTGGAACCGGCTCCTTGACCACATTGTGATAGTTACAGTTATGCCCTGTGCCAATGCATTCTCTTATATATGCGAGTCGACCATAGGTCGCCTCGCATATATAAGAGAATGCATTGGCCTAAAAAAACAATTTTATAATTTTTAATGTGTTAAGCCAATGCATTCTCTTATATATGCGAGGCGACCTATGGTCGACTCGCATATATAAGAGAATGCATTGGCACAGGGCCCTTCTGTTGGGTAAAGGGTTAATATACCCTATGGTTTAGATATCGGCCTTTGATAATAAATCCTTACTTCTGACGAGTTGATATAACATGAACACATCTCAATACACACTATGTTATTGTTGTATTTATCTTTGCCGGTCGACATTTTATTTTTGGGCAAATTTATGTCAGTTTTGAGACAAAACAACCTACAATTTGGTCATTTCGAAGAGTAATTCTCGTTACACATGTATACGCAGGTGCAGTATATAGCTGTGACGAGGTCGCGGATTTATGGAACATTGGGGTAATGTGTTGGCACTAAACAAGATAGAAGTCATGATAACAGTTCGCTACATGTACATTTAACCCTTTACCCAACAGAAGGGCCCTGTGCCAATGCATTCTCTTATATATGCGAGACGACCATAGGTCGCCTCGCATATATAAGAGAATGCATTGGCTTAACACATTAAAAATTATAAAATTGTTAAAGAATGTAAGAAAAAATGGTAAAAAGTGTTAAAAAAAGATTTTGTTTAGGCCAATGCATTCTCTTATATATGCGAGGCGACCTATGGTCGACTCGCATATATAAGAGAATGCATTGGCACAGGGCATAACTGTAACCATCACAATGTGGTCAATGAGCCGGTTCTAATGATATCCATTTTGTATGGTTTTATTGAGACAGACCCAAGATAATTTAGGCTGTTGCAGCTTTATTTGGCCGTTTTTGGCCGGTTTGTTGGGTAAAGGGTTAAAACTGGATGTGATATTATAATTAACTCAGATGAGCATGGCTTCACTCGTGTTTTGTGGATTTGGAGACATGTTTTCTGCTTTCATTCTGGAATATATATATATGTGATTCTTACAAGCAAGTGCCATATCTTATTTTTATGTAAACTTTGAAGTCGTATTATTTTTTCGCTCATATTGACTTCCTCGGTTTGACAATTCCACGTGTCAAAATCGAAACAATGCGATAACTGTATAATAGTTTATCATGTCACCAGGTTGGATCGACCAATGAGGACGCTCCGTTGGTAGAGGCATATCAGGAGACACCGGGTCGTCATCTTTGTAGCCCGTCCCATATGGAATCCATATCCCCCCTCAGGGTTCCCATATGGGGTCGATTTTGTTTTTCATGGAACTCTGCCGCCTCGGGTATATTATCGGTGTATTTTGGCGCCAAGAAAAGGGATATCTGTCGGAAATCAAGTTATGTTAATTTAAAGACATAGTACCATATACCAAAACCTGCATGTGATATATTTGAGAAATTCTAAACACTCATAAATTAACTATCAAACTCAAGTTTGTTGTCCTGCTTCTGGTGATTAGCCATTGACCCAATGCGTTGGCGTTGAACGCCCATGACGCGTCACGGTGACGTTACATAAGTTAATAGCCATAGACAACAAATTTATTTACTGGCAGGTAATGAACTTCGTATAAGTAATTAAATTTCTCACACGGAAAACATGATATGTGGGTGACATGATAAAATCGTTACAGGGCTCGTTGTTGCCGACTACAGTGACATATGAGGCTCAGCGAGATTAATCTCACTTCGCCTCATATGACACCGTATCCGGCAACAACTCGCCCTGTAACTTATTAAATAGTGAGGTTAAATCATTTGCATGTGAAGACGACATGGCACGTTCAATCGTGGCTGGATTCTGGCCCGCAGAGACAAATGACGTTTTGACGTCATGACGCCGTAACTGCCTTCATTTAGCTAGCAAACGAAACTGATCTAATATGAACCTATATATACAGGACATATTCATAACAACATACAGTTTAATATGACCATACGTAAACGTAATAGAGCCCACGTAGATTAAATCTGGCAGTTTGGAATACGAAATACATTTATAATAATTACCGCTTTTGAATTATACCGGTATCGAAATTAGTCGACGAAATTGATGTGACAAAGATAAAGGGAAATAATGACATTTCTTCCTGTGCTCAAATTGAACTTTCGAAGAGGTGTTCTTTTGTGCGACACTGTGTTGAAATTCTGCACTACATGTGGAGTGATTACAGGGTGTGCTGTATAGCTCATGGTGTGTTGCTACACAGCTAAGTCATGTAGTCCGAAAATATCCAACGTCTATTCACATATGAGATAGAAATGCTTATTTGCATAAGTTGGAGGGAATTGTGTGAGCACATGGTGACGTCATACAGTATAGTACAGTTCACAATCCGAAGAAACAAGTCCTGTTACATTCATGTCGGAAGCATATGGGTGCTCGTCCCATATCCCAACTAAAGAACACAGGTGTGACATTAAGAACTAACCGACACGATTGAACATAGTGACATTAACGGATTGACAGACCCATGTCACAGTATATGTCGCAAGCATATGAACGCATGCATTTGACACTATATCAATATGTGGGATACATATACAAAACCGCACGCGTATGTTACTGGTATCAGTATATCGAACGATTGCAACCCTAAGTGTCATCCTTACGCGACACAGGCATGCACATAATTCCCAAAATACCAGAGTCCAGAATATTGTACCCAAATACAGGTTTTGTCACCCCATTATATAATCGTTATTTGTTTGTGTGTAAAGCGTTCCTACATCAATAATTTGTATACTGCTACTACGCCAATAAAGCAATTTTCAGTCAATATATACCAGGATATATTGATCAACGTCGGAACGCAATGTGAAATTAAGAAGTATCCACGATTAAATACAATGTCCTACTACCGGTTAGACAGACTATTGCCATAACTAGTATGTCGCAAGCATGTGGATGCACTTATGACACGATATCAATGTCGCATGCTTGGTATGGAATATATACACAAAACTACGCGTGTGTGTTACTGTTGTCAGTATATCGGACGAGTTCAATGGCGTAGGATAGCACAATCTGCCAAAAAAACATTATTGTTCTCATTAAAAGACGCATGCATGCATGATTATCATACACTATCGGCCAGTAACAAACATGCAACTGGGTCTGTTTACCACACGCTCGATCGATATATTCTATCTGACTCTTCCCCACCGATGTCTCTATATCCCTTCAAGATAGATGTTGCCTAACACTGTCCCTTGAGTGAAAGTGCTCAATTTCAGGTAAAAAAAACGCATAGATTTAACCATAAATCCTGCATTTTAGTAACTTCATTTGTATTTTTCTTCGATAATTGTCATATCTGCTTCAAAATAATACGGACACCAAACACCATCAGCACCAATATTCAGTCATACACGTAGTCGAGAATACTGTACCCAATTACTGGTTGTGTAAACATTTTAAGGCTTTATTTTTTGTACACTGAGCTACTACAGCAATATTCAGTCCATATGCCAGGATCCATTAATCGATGTCGCAACCATGTGAGTGCCCCTTCCGGAATATCGACGTATCCCAACTATAGAACGCATGCAATGTGAAATTAAGAATTAACCACAATTGAACATAGTATACCAATAACGGATTGTCAAACTATTGCCATATACTGTATGTCGCACGCATATGGACGCACTTGACACATCAATATCGCAAGCTTGGTACGGAATATATACACAAAATCGCATGCGCGAGTTACTGCTGTCGTATATCGGACGAGTGCAGTGGCGTAATGATAGCTCGATCAGTCAAATACAAACTGTTATCCTTATGCGACGTATGCAAGTATGTCATATACCAGGGGGAACTAACACACATATGCGGCTGTTAATCACACATTGGAACGGCATATTCTAACTGACCCTTCCCACAAGTGTCTCTACATCCCTGCATTATGGATGTTGCTCAACACGGTTTCTTCCATGAAAGTGCCAAATACATATAACGATTTAAACTCATAGATTTAATCACACAACCTGGAAATTTTAAGTATTTTAGTGACTGTTTGTATTTTAGACCATGTTCCAGTGCCTTCTCTTATATAGGAAGTCTCGTATATGTAAGAGAATACGTTGGCACAGGGTTTTTCGTAATATTTCCGGAAACTCAAGTCATGAAATTGTTAAATCAGTCCATATGCCAGGACGTGTTAACAACGTCACAACCGTATGGACACACCTCCCAAAATATTGAAACATCACGAGTCTGGAACACATTGTTAATAGAAATGACCAAATTAGCAGACTCTTGCCATCGTGTATATCGCAAGCATATGGACGCATGTGCCACTACCGGTATATCAATATGAAACGTTGGTATGCAATATATACACACAACTGATTATGTGTGTTCCTGTCGTCAGTTTACCATATGAGTGCAAATGCGCAAAAATAGCACAATTTTCTGCACGAACAGTGAAATACCCCATGCATTATTGTTATGGGATCGCAGGAGTTTCATAAACTTGGGGCCATAGCACCGATGTATGTTCTTTCTTTGAGTGTCTAATTGAATATAATAATTGCTGTTTGCAGTCATGTTTCACGAACTTATATAGCTATAGTAGTACATGTACCCTGATGTATGTAAGGCAAAATTATAGTAAATATTTGTATGTAGAGGATCTCACATGAGTTTATATTTTGTACGGAATCTATCAATCGAGATAACTAAATTCGATTTGAGCCGAGGTTCACCGAGACTCAAATAGAATTTAGTGGATGAGGTTGATAAATTATGTATAAAGTAGAATGAGTTTGATATACCTTTTATCACATGATCAAATAAACGCGAAGTATTCATCGAAGAAAACTATCATAAACGTCAGCAATCGCAAATCATTTAAATAATGGCGTGACGTCATCGCACGTGCTAATATTACACGTGTGTCTTACCAATAATTATGAACCTGGTTTTGTGAGTTAATTATGTGATAAATTGTTATATTAAACGTTCGTTTAATAACAGGAAATAGTGCCAGGTGACCCTTGACTTCCGGTATGTCTTCTATTTACACTCCATATATTATGCCTTCCAATATTTTTCCAACCAGCTATAATCATGAAGTGTTTGAAAAGTTATGTCATTATATATACACCATTAAAGGTGGATTATCTCTTTGTAAACATGTATTATATAGTTACCGGCCGGGGTATAAAATATTAGATTTGAATCGAAGATTCCTGTCTGGAAATGCTTCTGTCGATTAATATTAATATTATTTCGAATATTTTCTGGTCTAGAAAGGTGTGTTTGTTCAGCTAACGAACAATAGTGGTTACTGTTAACAGAGACCAGAAATTTTATTGTACAATTTTGTCACAAATAAACGTTAATTATACTCATTATCGCTTATATATGTGGAACGAAACAATACAAACAATCAATCTGGGACATTTGACTTTCGGTGCGTAGGCATAGGAACAGGCCAGTGCTCTATATCGTAATATTGTATCTCACGTGACTTTGTTATTGAAATCAAGCTTTCCGATTGGTTGGCTACTCGACTCTATTAGTCGTAGTTGTATACTACGCCTTCAAGTCTCTCCCATCGTGCACTATGCATATGTAGTTTTGACTACTAAAAATAGTAACGAACACTACAACAAACTTTGTTCCGAAACTACTTGTTATTTCGCCGCTGATCCAAATTAAAGCTTCAGTAAGGCGAACATCAATTGTCTGAACTTAGTAAAAGTTGTAAATAGTAGTTTCCTACTGCTAAATCAAAATTACAAAGGTAAATTATAATGAGGTTTAGAGAGACTTACATTCAGTAAATTATAATGATGTTTAGAGAGACTTACATTCAGTAAATTATAATGAGGTTTAGAGAGACTTACATTCAGTAAATTATAATGAGGTTTTAAGAGACTTACATTCAGTAAATTATAATGAGGTTTGTAATTTCTGCATTTGTTCGATACAATATAATAATTAGAGCATGACTTGTCGTGAAATACGCCGATATAGTGCATAGTGCGGTTGTGTAGTTCACTCCGCTTCGCGTCGTGAACTACACAACCTCACTATGCACTATATCAGCGTATTACGATATAGTGCATAGTGCGGTTGTGTAGTTCACTCCGCTTCGCGTCGTGAACTACACAACCTCACTATGCACTATATCGGCGTATTTCACTCCAAGCCAGGCTCTATTTATTAAATATGGTATCATCCGAATGGTCTATTCTAAAAATAGACACATAAACGGTCCCGATTTAATATTCGAAATAAAATCAATATTAATTGATAGAAGCTTTTCCGGACAGGGGTCTTCAGTTCATATCTATTATTTTATACCCACGCAACTATTTAAAAAAATTTATTTAAAGAGATAATCCACCTTTAAATACATCAAAGTGTCTTTATTTATCTTTATTTCTTTACACGCGCAAACAATGCACAGTTACATGAAAAGTCATCCCATGTCTTATAGAAGCCGATGTTAGTTTAGCGTCCCATTTGTTGATTTAAGTAGTCTTTGTCCAGGCTTTAGATCATGTAATAAATATAATCTATAACTCGTCGAGTATAGGCTATAGCGAATTAACAAAACCCGTCCACTAGATAAGGTCAGGACCTCAACAAAGGCTCGTCCAGTTCTAATTTTCTGGACTCGTTTTATAAATTCCGCTATAAACTGGGGACTCGTTGTAGATCCTCTCTTTATTGCACACCCTGATCCCTGGAACATGACAAATGTGGCAAGAATGAAAAAATACCAACCGGTGTGATGGCAGTATCTCATTCTAATAAAATTTCATTACACTTTCTGTTAGACATATATGTAAAGCCACCTTCAAGTGTAAATTATGACACTTTCCAAACGTAATAGAACAAGATTTACATTCTCCAGAATTGAAGCAGTGTATATTTTCCTTAGAACAAGTGGATCAATACCCTGTACTTTCATAAGATGTTTTGCACTGAATAAATAAATACACATCAGCTTCCTGGAGTGAATTCCTTGTTACATCAGGTCAAGAATCACTATACCGTGTGCACATATTACACATGTATGCCTCCACCCCAAAAGTATCCATTGCACACATGACTACCTCCAATATAAATTAGAATAGATGATGTATTTTCTGTTATCCTGTTTTCTCATCATTTCCTTGTCTAGTAGTATTATAAGGAAGCTGAAGGTACAAGTTATTAAAAGTTTGTGTCCTTGGTGTTGATATTGTCTTTGTGTGTGAATAACATTCCAAGAAGAGAGCCCACAGAAAATAGTGGATTTGACATTTGTGTCATCATAGTCAAGATACAACAGTTCCATTTAATCTCTGATTGTGAATTTTAATTTTACACCTGTCCAAAAAAAATGTCTGATGCCTTTTCAAAATGTATTCAGAACCAGTAAATGTCAGATCACAGAGTTGAACTTCTGATAGTTGATATA
This sequence comes from Siphonodentalium dalli, assembly GCA_032622095.1. NCBI lineage: Eukaryota > Metazoa > Mollusca > Scaphopoda > Gadilida > Siphonodentaliidae > Siphonodentalium > Siphonodentalium dalli. The sequence goes on along the minus strand of CP136062.1, from coordinate 191,620,773 downwards.
GTTATATAGTTATATGTGTGATAAGCAGGATGTAGATCCAAAATATCCCTGAAAATAGAAAATAAAACACTTTAAGTACACAATAATACATACACAATACAAACATGATTTTAACAAGTGTGGTTGCACAACTAATCAATTGATCAAGTGTATGCTGCATTGTAAGTACTATGGCTTCTTTTCATGGAGTTTGAACTGTTAAATAAAAGGAACGACTAACAGTCCTTTTTTATGCCAAGCAGTTTGAACAACCGAGTACAACCATGTAAATTTTTGATGACATCTAAAAGCATTGTTGTCAACATTAAAAATAAACAGTAGTAACTACTACTGTAGCTGGGATACCAGGAGTTTGCTTTAATGAGGGTCAAATAATTATTGTGCCTACATGTCATCCAAGCTAATTATTAGTGTCTCTTTGATTTGCCGCACCTATTCCATGAGACAGTTCCCCCTACATATATTCTAAGCTGATGACAAACACTCTTTATTGCTAATTATTAGTGCCACTTTAAAATCATCTGAGAAACACAGCACCTATCCCACGACAATCCATGGGTCACGTTAGAGTACCCCTGTGTATTAATTTTCCTACATACCCAGTATATTATTTTCTAAGCTGATACTACAGTCTACTTCTTAGCTGATGCTATTTATTAACCCTTTCCTAACTGGAGCTTCCTGAAATTTTGCAAAAACCCTGTGCCAATGCATTCTCTTATATATGCGAGTCGCCAATATGGCACCTCACCTACTAGTATAAAAGAGAATGCATTGGCCAAGTCTTTCCCAGGAAAAGGGAGCGATTGCTCGGAGCGATTGCTCCCACACCTATAATTACTGGCAATATTTTATTCGCAGGTGCCAAAATTTGCACTTGTAAAAATGTTCACGGTCACTGTAATAGTTGATTAAGGTATATAGGTTGATCGAAGGTATATTTATAACCTTTCCCATCAGTTAAATTATGGGCAATGTGAAAAGTTTAACTGGAAATATGTCTATCCCACAATTCCACAGGTACTATTTTTTTTGCCTAATATGCTTGAGGATTATCAGCGTTGGCTAACTTGGCCATGTGTTCTGTGATGGGAACCATTACTTAAACAGTTGCTACTACATGTATGATGCTAATAATAAAACATATATCTTTCAAGCTAAGTACAAGTAACTTAAAATGGTTGAGTTTTAACATGTACATTTCCATGGTACTAGTAACTGCGATGAACAGTGGCTTGTCACTGGGGATCAGTGTCCACTGAGCCACTGACCGAGCACATGAGAAGATAAATTTACTTTGAGAAAAGTTCTACTTGTGTCAGCTTGTGCGAAACGAAAAGAGAAGAATGTAATTGTACTTGCTCTCACTGATCGTTAGCTGACTAAACAATAAAAGAATTTAAAGACAGACCAATTGGGTTTTAAACCACAAATCATGTATGGTAGCGATTTCGCATTCAGTAAGTTAATCCATTTTTATATCTCAGCTTACACATGGATAGGCCTACATGTACATGAGGAAACCGAAAAAATGCATGGGTAAAGTTGATCATGATGGAAGGCTTGCATGATACTCTCTCCTGCCAAATAAACGTGACGTCACGTTTATTTATTTAAAGAAAAATACGACAGCATCACGATTATTAGGCGCCATCACGATTATTTAAGGTTCTTGCAAAGTCGCGGAATTTTCAGTCAAAAAGTTAGAAAAAACGTGCAGCTCACTAAAAAAAATAGAAGTGCACTTGACAAGTTGACAGGAATGTGGGAGAATCTCATTCCTAACAGGATTTAGGCCTCTAGATCATGATGTCCGTGTATAAACAGACGGATTATCGCAGTTAATTACAACTCATCAAAGCTTATAATCACACAGTGACAACTAATTATCGTTGGGACGGAACCGACTTCTACTATCAAAACGGGACTTAATGCTAAAATCACATCACCAGGCTTATATTATAAAATAATCAGTGAAACTAATCTGAGTGACAACTGATGAACTAATTTAACTTGACGTGGCCGACTTCTCCAAACAATACTGTTATCGTGACCCAATTATGCGCTATCATGAAGACACAGAAGCTGTGAGTCGTGTGCACACATGCGTGACTGGTTTTGGCTATAAATGGAAAGTTACGACACCGCAGTAGCTTCTGTGTGTACACAGGAACATGTATTTAAATCTATGCAATAAAGCAATACAATAACATGTCCGTGTATTCAAAGCACAGTTTAATTATGAATGCGATGACTTGGCAACAGTTCCACATTATTAACCACAACTTACGTTTTATGTCGGATTTAAGTTTTATGTCGGATTTTAAATAGCCGATGTGCGACATAAGAAAGATAACTCTAATTTACATCTCGAGCGAAATATTGATGGATGATGCAACCGATATGCCAACTAATTTCCCGCAAGTTCCACCTTTTACTCATTGTCACTGATCAAAATGCCGAACTTTATTTATCATAAATAATAATAGAAGTTTCCCCACTATATAATTTGCCAAATTAATTAAGGCCTACATTCTGCTTCATTTATAGTAGAAATATGGTAAAATGCCATCATTGTGCGCCATCACTATTATTTGGCACCATCACTATTATTAATAACACCCGAAAATGTGCACCATCACTATTATTTGGCCATCACTATTATTAGGCAGGGGAGAGTAGTTGTTTCGGTTTAATGTATAGTGTTTTCACAATGGAGATTGGACTCGGAGTTGTGTTAGAAATTCTGTTTTGTATTTATAACAGGAAGAGGTAAAAGTGTGTAACGGTAAAGTTCGGCAAAAAAATTATCGCTGTCGAGGGAAAAAAAATAGGTTTGAGGTCCTGAACATGGATTTTTGGTCAGTCGAAACATTGACATTTTTTTGGCCTTTTTATATGTACCGGTACTGGTGCATGCAGTACATTTACATGTATGTTGTGCATGGCGGTTCTCAAATATATATTCAACATTGATTAAGAACTGTATCTGTAGCTTCGTAAATGAGTGTCAGAGAGACTATTATAATATTACAAATATTAGGATGAAAGTTTAAAAAAATAATAGCTGGATCCAAGACAATTCCCGCTATGTACGGTATTTCCTTGCAATCATGATTAACTTGAAGATGAAGTGTATAAACCTACTAGTAGTGTGAAGGTGAGGCCATTTGCGATTTGGTATTGCAGAATCATGAGAATGGTTAATTAGATCCATTGGATCTTAGTATCATGGCTTACGCCAGCTAAGATCCATCTTGCCCTTTAAACAATATAGGCGGCTATAATTCCTATAAAAGTTACAATTATGACCAACGCATATGTATTTATCAACTAAATAATAATACCAGTGTGAAACCATCCACTCACCTAAGTGTCAATTATCCTTAAAATCCGTCAAATAACAGAACGTAAACACAGACATTGCACGCGTTCCTGAATACCCGTGGAAAATCCAAACTATGTACAATTAGGTCGAGTTTAACTACACTCTGCGCATGCGTGACATTTGGCCTACTACTACTAGCCTCACTACAAAAAATTCATGAAAACTGTCACATGTGCCGTGCACGTTTGTCATGTGATATTTAGGACCTCCTACTTTTCGTGCTTCCGCCATTTGCAACATGTGTTTTCAGGATTGGATTTTTGGATTAAATAATTACGGAATTATACACACGTTATGGTAGGTGTCAGAGCTAATATAAACTTCAATAATGTTAACATTAATGACCATGTTAGTTGATTCTTAAAATTAAGTGTATTAAAAAAAATTAGCTAGTCGCCTAAGCTCAAAGAATATCGGCTCCACGACCTGTATGGCGTAAGCCATACTAAAAGGTCGTATTCCAAGACTAGAGAATGGTTAATAATATTAATAATACCAGTTTACTCTGACAAGTTTCAAAACTGAAAACAAACTGTTATATTAATAAACGGTACTGTACTGTAGTCAGTGTTGTGGACGGCAGACTTATTGTATTATTGTATACTTTCTCATCAGGATTATCACCGTGAAAACCATTTTACCATCGCCATGTATTGTGTCAGTGTCATTCGACAAGTCAACAATGCGAGAATTCGATCGCTTCCGTTCTGTCTAAATAATTTCTGGTCGCAGGTAATGACACCTTTGACAAAACTGTGTTCATAAATTAATTTTGTAGCTGTGTACGTAACATAGTACTCGCAAGTATAATCACAAATGAAGTATATGCTTGATTCGTTCAAATTGTAATTTCTAAATTTGTTGCAAGAGTGAATCGTGGAATTATGACTTTGAACCCGAGTCACTAAACAGTAAACTTGGAGTCAACGGTCAAGAGTCAGTCTCTGTCTGCCATCGCCTGGAAATTGGCTGGAATTGGTAAATTTGTTACATTCGCGGCCAAACAAGGCGTACAATGGTACATCCTACACCCGATAATGATCATGTACATGTACTCACCTTGTATATCATATTGTAAGCAGTTTTTTTCTCGCCCAACGTGTGTGTTGTAGTTGGTAATTCGTGGAAATAATAATCCGAGGTTGCGATTTTCAACTTTGTTTGAATAGCATCACTTGCCTAACAACCGTCTGTGAGCAACGTTGATTCTGATTGGATAAGACAAACCCGATTATCCAATCGCTGCATATGTGGCTTGGGAAGACGAGTTCAAAGTTCAAAGTGTGTCGGGGTCATGATATATTTTTAGAAACTTGTTTTTCGTTTAACAGTATTGCAGATTCAATGCTCTCCCAGCGATAAAGTTGTGTCGCTAGCAAGAAATTATGGCAATGAAATCCATGTAAAAGGGACGACCGTGCAGTCACGACCTGCACTACTCAGACTAATATGTGTTGACTTATATGAACGTCAAGATTTAATTAACTATAAATATTTCTTATAACCAATTACGTACACGAAGTTGGTTGCTTGTGGTAGGGGGATTGGGTCTGTACCTCATAAATTATCATATTGTACTCATACATGTATCTTCCATCCTTTTGATCGTGGCTCCCCGGGGCCATTTTTTTTGACTGGCACATATGCCCATTCTCAATTTGGATGAAATATTAGTTGTACTCGCCTCCACAACCCTTGGCCTTGGTTGGAAATTGGGGTTATTATGAGTGAGAACTTGGGTTTACCCCCTCATAATTTGGGTTGTTTGTTTGTTTCAAATCACAACCCAAATTATTAGAATATAAATAAGGACGAACATTCAATTTCCAAGAACATGTTTTGTTTGTACCTGTACAAATTCTATAGTGATTGTATAGGTTGGGATTTGATCAGTTTGATTACAATTGCATGGAGCTACATTTATACCAGCGCGGACTCGGAGCCATGCACTATGAAACAACGTCAACCCAACCAAACATAATGCGAACCATGCCAACATTATGCCTGCTTTGTGTTCTATGTCGCGTCGCTGTCAAAACGTCCATAACTTTCCCGGGAAAATGCGCGTGCCAATATGACGTCGCTTTGGATACAACATATGACATAACCTTACAGTTTACGTGAACATGTTTCTACTAATTTGCTAAACTAAAGAAAAGTTTATTTAGTTATATGATAAACATTCAAGATATTTACGATATGAATTATGTTGTTTTCGCGAGGTGGTTAAGGAAAATTTGCAGTTTTACGTAAATTTCCGACATTTCCCGAATGGCATAGCAACCCGAGTCCGGTCGACAATATTTATGATTTTCAAAGAATAAACCATGTAATGCCTGAACGCAATGAATAATGTTATGCTGGCTATATGAAAAGTAACATTTTGTAGTTTTAATTTAATTGCAATGACAGAAGAATAGGGGTCTCGTTACTCTCACATCTAAAAATAGAATCTTTGGGTCTAAAATTGGTTGTACTAAAATATTCCCAAAATATCAAAACCCAAAAAAAAAAAATTCAAAACTTCAAAAATTTATTTTTTCCAAAAATTATTTTTTCCAAAAATTATTTTTTCCAAAAAATTTCCAAACTTCCAAATTATCAAAACCCCAAAATTTCCAAACTTCCAAATTATCAAAACCCTCAAAATTATTTCTCCAAAAAAAGTTTAAATAAAAAATTTATAACGAGTTTTCGGTTTCTGATAATCTCGATATTAAAATGTCGAATGTTAAATTATTTGCGTGTAATATCTTTCGTTATTTTTTTTTGTTCAAATATTTTTCATGAAATTATTAATCGATGTTTAGAAAATAGCTTTATTGGACATTGGGACCATCGATATGAATGCATACATTCCAGTGTTTTATCGGACGCAGTTCATATAATTGTCATACCTGAAAATAGACACTATTACTTTTACATAAATAATAAAGAGCGTTTATTCTTTACACTCTCTCTATCCCATATGACAGGTGTGTATTATCGTGAATTATTGGAAGTATTGAGACTAACGGTCGAAAATTGTAATGTGAAATTACAACCCTCCAGAATGAATTGTTCGCTGTACACGCAATCACACACGCGACATTGGTCGTGTGTCACACCTTTGCTTTACCAAATGAATTATATTATTTCCCCCGTTCACAGTTATATGGTATTCAGAAAACATATCGATTTAATGTCTGAACAAAACGGGTTAGTATCAATTAAGGTTGATAAACTGTGTCATTCACACGATAATTAGTTAGCCAAAACATGCATACATATTAAGTCAGGTCGTGAGACACTCAATTATAGAAATTGCTTTGATGACATTGTTATAACAACATTACGTAATAACCCCTTATCACTCCAGTCACACTTACGATCATATACCGAAACTACAGGTAGCACCGATGATGTAACATTATATCACTGCTATTGTACCAATGATAGGTTCAGACATGTCAACAGCTACAGGCATTATCATAGGGTTATACTGTCTTGCATGTACACACGCTATGACATCATTAAAGGCGGACAATCCACTCACGGTGTGACAACAGATACAGACATAGGCATAGTGTTATACTATCTTACATGTACACACGCTATGACATCATTCGAAGGGGCAATAGACTCAAGGAGTTAATGTGACACGAAACAAGGGACGTGATGTAATATTGGTGTTTGAATCTTAAAGGAACACAAGACACTCTAAAGGGACATGCATTATGAATGAATGTTAACAATACAAGCACACGAATGAAGAGCGTTGAACATATACAAAATTACTACACGAATGAACCTTGAAATTTATATTTCACATCTTACCAACAGCTACAGACATAATCATAGTGTTATACTGTCTTGCATGTACACACGCTATGACATCATTAAAGGCGGACAATCCACTCACGGTGTGACAACAGATACGGACATAGGCATAGTGTTATACAGTCTTCTATGTACCCACGCTATGACACCATTAACGTACATTGGATGTTAGGTCTATGACTCTTGAGTATGCACCAATCAATGAGCAAATGAGCAATAAAAATGAGCAAATGAGCAAATAAATGAGCAAATGAGCAATAAAATGAGCAAATGAGCAAGAAAATGAGCAAATGAGCAAGAAAATGAGCAAATGAGCAAGAAAATGAGCAAATGAGCAATAAAAATGAGCAAATGAGCAATAAAAATGAGCAAATGAGCAAAGAAATGAGCAAATGAGCAAGAAAATGAGCAAATGAGCAATAAAAATGAGCAAATGAGCAAGAAAATGAGCAAATGAGCAAGAAAATGAGCAAATGAGCAAGAAAATGAGCAAATGAGCAATAAAAATGAGCAAATGAGCAATAAAAATGAGCAAATGAGCAATAAAAATGAGCAAATGAGCAAAAAAATGAGCAAATGAGCAAAAAAATGAGCAAATGAGCAAAAAAATGAGATGTAACATTATATCACTGTTATTGTATCAATTGATAGGTTCAGACAAGTTCGATGTTTAGAAAAGAAAAGTTACCTATAATTCTGCTGTGGTTAAGCAGTCCATTATTTAGGGCATACCTGTATGTAGGCCTATCAGTGGATGAATAGTCTGCCGGAGAAGTACTGTGTAGACAGGTCTTGCCGGTAAGAGAGTCAGACGAGAAGTGAAGGCTCGGCTATTAAAACATAGTAATGCGATAGTGAACATCAAACGAGTCTGCGCACGCATATCTGTCAAAAGGATACAATAGCAGCCATTGGTCAATTTATCCCCGGTGTCAGCTCAGTAACCAATCGGGACGAAGCCGAAGGTCAACTCATTTTTTTTTGCTCAATATAGTACGTCACTTGGACATTTGATCAGTTTATCACGTGATCACTAAATGTGGCAATCGGGTATCCACCGATGCCTGCAATTTATTATTTATAATAATTGGACTCATTGATCTCACGTAAATAATACTCTTAGTTGTTCCAATAAAATAGTTATCAAATTCGATCACCAATAGATTTGACTGTGGAATATAATGACCTTTAACTTATTTATCGATCTATGTTACATGGTCTTAACAAAAAAAACTTGACCATAACAAAAATTACCTTACATTTATGCATGAATCTAATTAGACCATACGTAAATATTGTCAGCTTATCGTCTGATGAGCAAATCCGATGTTTATCAAAAATAGTACAACTTCCAGTTGGTAATTACTCTTACGAATGAAGAGCGTTGAATATATACGAAATTACTACACGAATGAACTGAAATTTATATTTTCACATCTTACCAACAACAGATACAGACATAGTCATAGTGTTATACTATCTTACATGTACCCATGCTATGACATCATTCGAAGGGGCAATACACTCAAGGAGTTAAAGTGACACACGAAACAAGGGACGTGATGTAATATTGGTGTTTGAATCTTAAAGGAACACAAGACACTCTAAAGGGACACTCATTATGAATGAATGTTAACAATACAAGCGCACGAATGAAGAGCGTTGAACATATACAAAATTACTACACGAATGAATTGAACCTTGAAATTTATATTTCACATCTTACCAACAACAGCTACAGGCATTATCATAGGGTTATACTGTCTTGCATATACACACGCTATGACATCATTAAAGGCGGACAATCCACTCACGGTGTGACAACAGATACAGACATAGGCATAGTGTTATACAGTCTTCTATGTACCAATGCTATGACATAATTAAAGGGGGATAATACACGCACGGTGTGGAATGTTAAAGTGACACGCGGTAAGGGACGTGATGTAATATTGGTGAAACCCCCTCCCCACTTATAGATATATAACGAAGACGAGAATAACATGTTGATGAAGTTTATTGAAATTTAATCATTGTCTGAATCTTCGACCGTTAGATTTACTTCTAAGAGTTTCTTGAATTTTCTCATCGCTTCATCTGCAGCCCATTCATTATTATATCCGTGTTTGGTCAGTTTGACCATTTTCTTCATGATCATGGTATGTATGCGTGATGTTTTCAATCGATACTGGTATTCTATTAATCGTCTATAACTTTTGAGAAACAGAGCAAACTCTGTGTCGATGGTATCCTCTTTTCCCGACATGCTCTCATCTCCCGAAATGCTCTCTTCTTCTTTCACATCATTGGTGACGCGTTTCATCATACTTTTGAATGTGTCCATCTCGTTGACACATCGCGCAGCTTTCTTAAGACCGAATACCGTTCTACTACCGACGCCATTACCATCTTCTGAATCTGATAGCGTTCCACGTTCATCTTCATCTGAATCTAGAACCGCTTCGTCAGATTCATCGGTATCTTCTCCGAAGAGAGTTGGTTTTGTCTCGGACATAACTCCGTGTTTAATCTGTTTATGTCTTTGTAGATTGTAGTTCGTCGATAAAATAATGCCACATAAATCACACCCGTGCATTATCGCGAATTATTGGAAGAACCATCACTCTTATAAGTAGCGATAAAAAGAGAGAATAAGGTGTGGTATACAACCGTCGCTCTAAGAGTACGTTCGTCCCGGGGGCTAGGGTATAGATATTTGACCGCCGGTGATTCAATTAATGCCAATTTATCAGTATGGTACTCTATGTATTCATTCATGATTTGGCTAATCGTATGACACTGATCTTTTCATTTTCTTCTTATTATTAGACAAACCTCCATCAGACACTCTCTTGTTGGTTTGTTTGGACGCTTTACGTGTGTTTGTCAACTTATTTGCTGCAACTTCAGCCTTAGCCATTTCAATCGCTTGAGCGATGGGTGTCACCACGTTAATAAGTGGTTTTAGAACGTCTTCTTCACTATCACTAGTTTTAGTTCTGTCAATAAAGTATCGACCCTGATTATCTGGCATTAACTTCCCATCAACCATATCTCTGAAATGTTTTCTCCACATTTCAAGATCTGCTGGAATATACGGGATCGACATGTTTCTTCAAAATGTACAAGTCACTCTTTTTTCTGCATTTTATTTTAGAAAGTTTATCGCCTCTTATAAAAATCGATTATTGGCCATGAATGCCAAATGCACCATGATAGTTATCGATGTCAATAATGCGTTTCGTTGAGATCTTGATTGAGTATGCACCAATCAATGAGCAAATAAATGAGCAAGCAGGATGTTATGTCGCTTGGTGGCGGAGGTAGCATCACCAAATTACCCTCGGGGGGACCTCATTCTGCCATCTAAAAATGGAATCTTTGGGTCTAAAATTGGTTGTACTAAAATATTCCCAAAAACCCAAAACTTCAAAAAATTCAAAAAACTTCAAAAAATTTCAAAAACTTCAAAAATTTCAAAAATTTCAAAAACTTCAAAAATTTCAAAAAACTTCAAAAATTTCAAAAACTTCAAAAATAAGACCCCGGCGGAGGCGGCGGCGGCGGCGGCGCCGCCGCCGGTATTTTACTGCGGGGTCCGCAGTGTTTGAAATTTTTGATGTTTTTTGAAATTTTTGAAGTTTTTGAAATTTTTGAAGTTTTTGAAATTTTTTGAAATTTTTGAAGTTTTTTGAATTTTTTGAAGTTTTGGGTTTTTGGGAATATTTTAGTACAACCAATTTTAGACCCAAAGATTCTATTTTTAGATGGCAGAATGAGGTCCCCCCGAGGGTAATTTGGTGATGCTACCTCCGCCACCAAGCGACATAACATCCTGCTTGCTCATTTATTTGCTCATTGATTGGTGCATACTCAATCAAGATCTCAACGAAACGCATTATTGACATCGATAACTATCATGGTGCATTTGGCATTCATGGCCAATAATCGATTTTTATAAGAGGCGATAAACTTTCTAAAATAAAATGCAGAAAAAAGAGTGACTTGTACATTTTGAAGAAACATGTCGATCCCGTATATTCCAGCAGATCTTGAAATGTGGAGAAAACATTTCAGAGATATGGTTGATGGGAAGTTAATGCCAGATAATCAGGGTCGATACTTTATTGACAGAACTAAAACTAGTGATAGTGAAGAAGACGTTCTAAAACCACTTATTAACGTGGTGACACCCATCGCTCAAGCGATTGAAATGGCTAAGGCTGAAGTTGCAGCAAATAAGTTGACAAACACACGTAAAGCGTCCAAACAAACCAACAAGAGAGTGTCTGATGGAGGTTTGTCTAATAATAAGAAGAAAATGAAAAGATCAGTGTCATACGATTAGCCAAATCATGAATGAATACATAGAGTACCAAACTGATAAATTGGCATTAATTGAATCACCGGCGGTCAAATATCTATACCCTAGCCCCCGGGACGAACGTACTCTTAGAGCGACGGTTGTATACCACACCTTATTCTCTCTTTTTATCGCTACTTATAAGAGTGATGGTTCTTCCAATAATTCGCGATAATGCACGGGTGTGATTTATGTGGCATTATTTTATCGACGAACTACAATCTACAAAGACATAAACAGATTAAACACGGAGTTATGTCCGAGACAAAACCAACTCTCTTCGGAGAAGATACCGATGAATCTGACGAAGCGGTTCTAGATTCAGATGAAGATGAACGTGGAACGCTATCAGATTCAGAAGATGGTAATGGCGTCGGTAGTAGAACGGTATTCGGTCTTAAGAAAGCTGCGCGATGTGTCAACGAGATGGACACATTCAAAAGTATGATGAAACGCGTCACCAATGATGTGAAAGAAGAAGAGAGCATTTCGGGAGATGAGAGCATGTCGGGAAAAGAGGATACCATCGACACAGAGTTTGCTCTGTTTCTCAAAAGTTATAGACGATTAATAGAATACCAGTATCGATTGAAAACATCACGCATACATACCATGATCATGAAGAAAATGGTCAAACTGACCAAACACGGATATAATAATGAATGGGCTGCAGATGAAGCGATGAGAAAATTCAAGAAACTCTTAGAAGTAAATCTAACGGTCGAAGATTCAGACAATGATTAAATTTCAATAAACTTCATCAACATGTTATTCTCGTCTTCGTTATATATCTATAAGTGGGGAGGGGGTTTCACCAATATTACATCACGTCCCTTACCGCGTGTCACTTTAACATTCCACACCGTGCGTGTATTATCCCCCTTTAATTATGTCATAGCATTGGTACATAGAAGACTGTATAACACTATGCCTATGTCTGTATCTGTTGTCACACCGTGAGTGGATTGTCCGCCTTTAATGATGTCATAGCGTGTGTATATGCAAGACAGTATAACCCTATGATAATGCCTGTAGCTGTTGTTGGTAAGATGTGAAATATAAATTTCAAGGTTCAATTCATTCGTGTAGTAATTTTGTATATGTTCAACGCTCTTCATTCGTGCGCTTGTATTGTTAACATTCATTCATAATGAGTGTCCCTTTAGAGTGTCTTGTGTTCCTTTAAGATTCAAACACCAATATTACATCACGTCCCTTGTTTCGTGTGTCACTTTAACTCCTTGAGTGTATTGCCCTTTCGAATGATGTCATAGCATGGGTACATGTAAGATAGTATAACACTATGACTATGTCTGTATCTGTTGTTGGTAAGATGTGAAAATATAAATTTCAGTTCATTCGTGTAGTAATTTCGTATATATTCAACGCTCTTCATTCGTAAGAGTAATTACCAACTGGAAGTTGTACTATTTTTGATAAACATCGGATTTGCTCATCAGACGATAAGCTGACAATATTTACGTATGGTCTAATTAGATTCATGCATAAATGTAAGGTAATTTTTGTTATGGTCAAGTTTTTTTTGTTAAGACCATGTAACATAGATCGATAAATAAGTTAAAGGTCATTATATTCCACAGTCAAATCTATTGGTGATCGAATTTGATAACTATTTTATTGGAACAACTAAGAGTATTATTTACGTGAGATCAATGAGTCCAATTATTATAAATAATAAATTGCAGGCATCGGTGGATACCCGATTGCCACATTTAGTGATCACGTGATAAACTGATAAAATGTCCAAGTGACGTACTATATTGAGCAAAAAAAAATGAGTTGACCTTCGGCTTCGTCCCGATTGGTTACTGAGCTGACACCGGGGATAAATTGACCAATGGCTGCTATTGTATCCTTTTGACAGATATGCGTGCGCAGACTCGTTTGATGTTCACTATCGCATTACTATGTTTTAATAGCCGAGCCTTCACTTCTCGTCTGACTCTCTTACCGGCAAGACCTGTCTACACAGTACTTCTCCGGCAGACTATTCATCCACTGATAGGCCTACATACAGGTATGCCCTAAATAATGGACTGCTTAACCACAGCAGAATTATAGGTAACTTTTCTTTTCTAAACATCGAACTTGTCTGAACCTATCAATTGATACAATAACAGTGATATAATGTTACATCTCATTTTTTTGCTCATTTGCTCATTTTTTTGCTCATTTGCTCATTTTTATTGCTCATTTGCTCATTTTTATTGCTCATTTGCTCATTTTTATTGCTCATTTGCTCATTTTCTTGCTCATTTGCTCATTTTCTTGCTCATTTGCTCATTTTTTTGCTCATTTGCTCATTTTTTTGCTCATTTGCTCATTTTTTTGCTTATTTGCTCATTTTTATTGCTCATTTGCTCATTTTTATTGCTCATTTGCTCATTTTCTTGCTCATTTGCTCATTTTCTTGCTCATTTGCTCATTTTTATTGCTCATTTGCTCATTTTCTTGCTCATTTGCTCATTTTTATTGCTCATTTGCTCATTTTTATTGCTCATTTGCTCATTTTCTTGCTCATTTGCTCATTTTCTTGCTCATTTGCTCATTTTCTTGCTCATTTGCTCATTTTCTTGCTCATTTTTATTGCTCATTTGCTCATTTTTATTGCTCATTTGCTCATTTTCTTGCTCATTTGCTCATTTTCTTGCTCATTTGCTCATTTTTATTGCTCATTTGCTCATTTTCTTGCTCATTTGCTCATTTCTTTGCTCATTTGCTCATTTTTATTGCTCATTTGCTCATTTTTATTGCTCATTTGCTCATTTTCTTGCTCATTTGCTCATTTTCTTGCTCATTTGCTCATTTTCTTGCTCATTTGCTCATTTTATTGCTCATTTGCTCATTTATTTGCTCATTTGCTCATTTTTATTGCTCATTTGCTCATTGATTGGTGCATACTCAAGAGTCATAGACCTAACATCCAATGTACGTTAATGGTGTCATAGCGTGGGTACATAGAAGACTGTATAACACTATGCCTATGTCCGTATCTGTTGTCACACCGTGAGTGGATTGTCCGCCTTTAATGATGTCATAGCGTGTGTACATGCAAGACAGTATAACACTATGATTATGTCTGTAGCTGTTGGTAAGATGTGAAATATAAATTTCAAGGTTCATTCGTGTAGTAATTTTGTATATGTTCAACGCTCTTCATTCGTGTGCTTGTATTGTTAACATTCATTCATAATGCATGTCCCTTTAGAGTGTCTTGTGTTCCTTTAAGATTCAAACACCAATATTACATCACGTCCCTTGTTTCGTGTCACATTAACTCCTTGAGTCTATTGCCCCTTCGAATGATGTCATAGCGTGTGTACATGTAAGATAGTATAACACTATGCCTATGTCTGTATCTGTTGTCACACCGTGAGTGGATTGTCCGCCTTTAATGATGTCATAGCGTGTGTACATGCAAGACAGTATAACCCTATGATAATGCCTGTAGCTGTTGACATGTCTGAACCTATCATTGGTACAATAGCAGTGATATAATGTTACATCATCGGTGCTACCTGTAGTTTCGGTATATGATCGTAAGTGTGACTGGAGTGATAAGGGGTTATTACGTAATGTTGTTATAACAATGTCATCAAAGCAATTTCTATAATTGAGTGTCTCACGACCTGACTTAATATGTATGCATGTTTTGGCTAACTAATTATCGTGTGAATGACACAGTTTATCAACCTTAATTGATACTAACCCGTTTTGTTCAGACATTAAATCGATATGTTTTCTGAATACCATATAACTGTGAACGGGGGAAATAATATAATTCATTTGGTAAAGCAAAGGTGTGACACACGACCAATATCGCGTGTGTGATTGCGTGTACAGCGAACAATTCATTCTGGAGGGTTGTAATTTCACATTACAATTTTCGACCGTTAGTCTCAATACTTCCAATAATTCACGATAATACACACCTGTCATATGGGATAGAGAGAGTGTAAAGAATAAACGCTCTTTATTATTTATGTAAAAGTAATAGTGTCTATTTTCAGGTATGACAATTATATGAACTGCGTCCGATAAAACACTGGAATGTATGCATTCATATCGATGGTCCCAATGTCCAATAAAGCTATTTTCTAAACATCGATTAATAATTTCATGAAAAATATTTGAACAAAAAAAAATAACGAAAGATATTACACGCAAATAATTTAACATTCGACATTTTAATATCGAGATTATCAGAAACCGAAAACTCGTTATAAATTTTTTATTTAAACTTTTTTTGGAGAAATAATTTTGAGGGTTTTGATAATTTGGAAGTTTGGAAATTTTGGGGTTTTGATAATTTGGAAGTTTGGAAATATTTTGGAAAAAATAATTTTTGAAGTTTTGAATTTTTTTTTTTTGGGTTTTGATATTTTGGGAATATTTTAGTACAACCAATTTTAGACCCAAAGATTCTATTTTTAGATGTGAGAGTAACGAGACCCCTATTCTTCTAATGACGTTTTAAGATGGCGGCCCTCAAATCCAAGATGGCGGCGCCCCTAATTCAAGATGGCGGCGACCATGTTCAAAAGCGAACTTAGTATAAGGACGACCTGCGCATATGTTGCTGCGCAACATATATATGCGCGGCTGGGCTGGGCCCAGCTGGTCGTCCTTAAAAAAAATTCACCTTCCCAGTATACTGTAATTTATGTGTGAAGTACGTACATCCGCCTGCTACCTATACACGACCCGAGCTCGGGCGCGCAAGCGCGCGGAGCGGGTTCGTTATAAAATCCCAAGACAAGTCTCTGACGTTAAAATAAAAACAGATTATATATATTCTTTAATTGTCCTCCGAGATCGAAGATTAGCAAAAACAAAATATTACATACATGTATAACATATTTACAAAGGATATCTGAAAGAGATAACACATACTAGTTTATGAGATAAGCAACGTCAGAAAAGACAGTGGTATATATATACCCATACATATACATAAATATATACACACACATACACACATATAGATATATATATACATACACATACATATACATACACATACATACATACACACATACATATATATATATACATATATATACATATATATATATATATATATATATATATATATATATATATATACACATATACACACATACACATACACGCATACATACGCACCTATACATACACACGTACACATACATATATATATATATGCATAATTATAGTCTCAATTGTATTGTGGGTCGTATATACTCAGAACGATGTAATCATTAGTCAGAGGTCAAAGGTTTGTTAAGTTCCGGTGACCTTGTATTAATTAACAGAACGATATTAACCGGTATCTAGATGGTAAAATTTCCAAATATTTGCTGCTAAACGTGAGAAGAACAAGACTAATTCGTCGGTATGGAGCACACCGGGAACTTCTAACGGCGGGTGGCCGAGATAGCAACCCAATAGTTGATAAGTATCTAGGTTATCAAGAAATACGAATGTTTCGGTGCCGAATTGGTCAATAATATCGAACCATACAATATTCCTAACATCAGCAAGAGCTACACAGTCACAAAATACATGTTGTACAGTACATTCATATACAAGTCCACATTTGCGGCATTTACCTTTGTCCCTATAGGCGGTGTGAGCCACTAAACGGGCAATAAGCAAGAAGATATATTTCTCTGATGGTTGGGATTTACACGCATGCCACAGTGGAGACATATCAAGAGAATTGTGGAAATGAGAAAATAATGCCAATTCTTGATATGATAACACGGTTGATTTCCATATGGCATTGTCATAAGCAAGAATTTTATCGCGAACCAGAGTTTTCCATGCACATTTAAAAGGGAAGATACCATTGGTAAAGTATATTGTAAGGACATCAAGCAAATCATATTTAATAAGAATATTATATATTTCTAAAAAGATAGATTTGGAGCAGTGTTGACCGAGAATGAAATGAAAAAGTCTGAGAAGAAATATATGTTTAACAGTTTTGTCATGGGCCAGTCTACAGAGGGATCCGAATAGGGTAAGTTTCCTTTTATCAATAGCCGACTCCAGAGGGCCTACTCCCAGCATTCCTTGGGCGACAGCAGTGCGACATCTCGTAGGTAAGCCCTGCATGTTTTTAAGACACATGCGATGTACTTTTTCAAGTTTTAACTTGTCGCTTTGTGACAGGCTATTTAGAAGTTCAGATCCATATAGCCCGGCGGGTAGAACCATAGATTTATATATTTTAAGACAACTAGATGGTGTTATCCCACCGGGGTATACACCGGCATTTATGAGGTAGAAGTATGTACTCCTTATCTTATTACAAATATGGATAGTCAAATTTGATGCCATCTTATGTGTAGATAATGGCACACCCAGGTGCACTGTAGAATCGACTTCCTTTAGAGTGGAAGAGATGCTACCAAACTTCCAAGTTCGGTTGCTTCTTATCTGTTCAGATTTTGTTTCATTAAAGACCATAATAACCGTTTTCGTAGGGTTATAGTTATACCTCCACTTTCTGCTATAAGTTATACATGTTTCATACAAATGAGTTAAGCCAGATTTACTAAGAGAAAGTAAAAGCATATCGTCTGCGTGAGTTATGGCTGAACAGTTTATATCATGAATCTGAAGACCGAAAGGTAGGTTTGCTAACGTTTGAAGCAATTCATCTATGTATAACGTATATAGGAGAGGTGACAGGATACTCCCCTGTCTGGTCCCTTGGTACGCTGTAAACCATCTTGATGTCGAGTTTTTAAAACGGACATAGCATTGTAAGTTAGTAAGAAGAGCATGAAACATGTGCCATATTTTTCCAACGAAACCTCGCTCTAAGAGCTTATATAGTAGGCCATTTATCCATACACAATCAAAGGCTTTTTGTGTATCTAACATACAGGCGAAGAGTTTGCTGCCACGTTCTCCGGTATACGATATACACTCTTGCACTAGGTAAGAAGTCATTGTACAGCTAATTTCCTTTTGGAAACCATGTTGTAAGGCATTAACATGGACCAGTGAAGGTGTATTGTTCTGGATACGGGTAAGTATGACTTTTTCGAATAATTTGTAGATTGCAGGAAGAATAGTTATGGGGCGGTAGCTGTCGAAACTATCCCTCGGTTTTGAACCACCTTTATAAAGAATCACCATGAAGCCTTTTTTAGAATTACTCGGTACGTGTGTCAGAGTGAACATCTTTGAGAACATATACGCCAAACAAGACAAAAGTTGGTCTCCACCAAATATAAGATGCTCATTAACGATGGAGTCATAACCTGCCGCTTTGTCGCGGTTCAGCGTTGGCACCAGATTCGACAGCTCGCGCACCATAACAGGATAAGTTAACAATTTGTCCACATTAGTACGCGTAGTGAACATATCGCGAGATGTATCATCTACGAAAGTAGAGCGGAGCGGGTTCGTTATAAAATCCCAAGACAAGTCCCTGACGTTAAAAAAAACAGATTATGTACGCGATGGAAGTCGTCTGTTTGGATTATTCGACACCCTGTCTCCACGTCCCTGTTGACCGTGGCGGGTGTCAATGTGGTAGAGTACATGCATAGGCCCTTTCTATACTAATTAAATCATCATCACTGAGTAGTTATATATATCCCATAGGAAATATTCAGATACTAAGTTCAACAAACGACCATATAGTTCGTTTGTTGAACTTAGTATCTATCCATCAATAAATGGGGTTCCTTCTGCACATTTATTTAGCTGTCGTCTGCTTTTTTTTACCTTATACAACCCTCCAAATGAATAATAGATCATTCCGATGTACACTTTTTAACTGACTGTGAGAATACATTTAGTATAGACAGGGTTAAGCGCTGGTTATTGGTGATTAGGTGCATGCTACTTTATAACCACCGACAGGTGTAGAAATTCATTGTTTCAGGTTGCACGTAGTGTTCTATATTGGATACCGCAATTGTGATACCATAATTATCAAGTTAGTAGCGCTAATATAAATAAGCCTATAATAAGTAATTACACGGGGAGGCAAGTGGGTGGGGACCCGTGTAACCACAGTCTGTCTTCGATGCCAGGGTCGGTGATTGCCACGGAAGCCATGACAGCTGCAACAAACAGTGCATTTAATTGGTATAACAATGAATCCATGACACACCTGATAGAAGAGATGTGGTGAGATAAGGTTAATGAGGTGTTACATATGCACCAGAACAAACAGGACAATGAACGTTCTAATGAGGAATTAACGTGGGTCACATCACGTACTATCCCTTCATAATTCAAAATAGAATGTTGCGTTTTATAACAATCAGATTTTAGATTGATATTATTGAAATTTTATACAATCTCATCAAGGCAAGTTTGGAGTTTGGGATGATACCCGGGAAGATTTGAAAGGGTCGTCGGCCCTCTCCTACAACCCACTTTTGAATGCCGTAATTCCGCTGAAGAGCGTTTATGGGTTTTGTGAGTTTGTAAGTAGATTGATATATACCCATGCACAGTAGGTGTTTGCATACTGTGCATGGGGTGGATGCCACCACAGCAAGAAGCAAAGACCCACCCCATTCCGAACCCGGACCGGCGATGAAGACTTACCTTGTTTTCTCTGTGTGAGTTTTGTGCGTTGATATATATATCGTGTTGAGTTGTGTATAGTTGTAATTTATTGTCCTATTTAGTGCTTGCATGGACTCCAGTTGCCTTAGTCTGTTGTATTCCGGGCTTGTACTACGGGCTCAACGCTAGGAAGAGGGTGCAATGCCAGCCGGTTGACTTAAGGTCGGTCGGGGCTCCTGAACTATTGATGGTGCAATGCCCGCCTTCCACTCCTGTGCGAGTGTCAGAACCCGTTGACCTGGTTTTGTGGTGCGATCGCGGACTGAGGAAGCACCTGAGGCCAGACTGGGTGCTTAGTGTGTTTTCTGAAGGTTTGGAGTGTTAAGTAGTGTTTTCGATTATTTTGTACCCGCCCGTCCTCCCCAAGGCACGGGCGCGGTTGAAAGCATGTTTTTGCAGGTTTGTATATGCAGTTGTTGGTAGTTTTGTGGTCAGGGTTGTGAGCTGATTCTTCTGTGATGTGTAATGATTTTACAAGGTTAGCAGGTTAGTTGGTTGTTTGGTGGAGATCATTACTCAATGGCTTATACTACGGTCACGACAAGCGTATCTACACCACCCGGGGACAGTCATCAGCGCCCCCGGGGCCATCTAGGGCGTGAGCCCGCTACCCTAGGTTTCGATATTATTGTTAGTCTTGTTAGGCGGTCGATATAGCGGTGTTGCATGTATTAGGTTAGTACAAGATGGCTTATTTATACTGAGTTCTAGCATTGGACTTTATTTAGGACTTGCATTACTGCAGGGGGCGTGGCCAATCCACTGTGTTCGCATGCCGATGGTCAGTGCGCACCAAAGAGCTCTCTGAAACATAATTACTAATTACCTGTCTTCTAGGTGGGGATGACTGGTAGAATTATCTGTTTGGGGTGTTGTTCCGTGGATAGCTGAAAGAGAGTTTGATTATTAGACTTACCATCCGTTTGTCTGGACTGTGTTAGTAACCTGATCGACCTCGCGTGTTTATTAATTTCTTAAGATGTGGGTCTACTTATTTGTTATTGATTGTTTTTGGATAGTAGTGTTTTCCTGAGCTCGAGTTCGTCGATTAGGGTGCTGCCTTGTAGTCTGATTAGAGTGTTTGCCGCTAGAGTTTGAAGTCTTACGTGGAGTGGGGGTATTATGTCGACTGTGTTATGTAATGCCTGATGGGGGTTCTTATATTTTCTTGGAGTGCCATTCTCAATGCTTTGTTTTGGATTAATTCGGGTTTGTTGAGTGTAGATTTGGGTAAATCGGCGGTTATAATGGCCCCGTATTCCTTGATTGGTCGTATAAATTGCTTATATAGCTTAATTAGGGTTTCTGGATTGAGTCCCATGATGTGCCCCGGAGCATCCTTAATGGCCAAATTCTTTGGTAGGCCCTGGTTGAGGTTTTTTTTAATGTGAGTATGGAAAGATAGTTTTTGGTCAAGAGTTATGCCCAGGAGTGTTGCCTCTTGAGTTTGTTCGAAAGTTTCCCCATAGATGGACAATTTGAGTTTGTATTTGGTATGTTTTCCGCTAAAGAGGATTAATTGCGTTTTTTTGGCGTTCAGTTTGATGCGCCATTTGGAACACCACCTTTCAGGTTGTTTTTGTAATCTGAATTCCAGCGTTTTGGAGTTCCCCCTGTGGTCCAACGTAAAGGCCCAGATCATCGGCGAATTGTGATATTTGTATGTTGTGTACTGGATTGTTAGGTATGTCGTTGACGTATATTAAGAAAAGTAACGGACTTAAGACGGATCCCTGGGGCGTACCAGCTTTAAGGTTGACGCTGTCTGAAATTTCTTCCCCGACTCTTACTTTGATAGATATTTGCATGAGAAATGAAGAGATACATCCTAACATTTTAGTGGGGATGTCGGTTGTTGTTTTTAGTTTGTATCGAAGTGGTGCCATACTGAATCGAAGGCCTTTTCTACGTCCAAGAATATGGCAGCCCCCTCCCAGCCCCGGCCAATTGCTGTGCGCATATCTTCTAATATTCTATAAATATGTTCGGTTCCCTCTTTGCCTTTACGATATGCACTTTGGAATTTACTGAAAAAGTGTTGGTTCTCAAGGTGGGTTAATATTCTAGTGCTGATGATTCGTTCGAAACGTTTTCCCAAACATTGAAGTAAGCTGATGGGTTTAAAATTGGTAGCTATTTTATGGTCTTTGCCTGGTTTTGAAATCATAACCCCTATAGCGGGTTTCCACGATTTGGGTAAGTAGCCGTGTTGTAAACATTTGTTGTATATAAGTTCTAGTCTATCGGACATTGAATTTGGGCCCTGTTTGATTATTCCAAATATTAATTCGTCGTCACCCGGGGCTTTGTTTGGTTTTGCTCGCTTAAGGCAGTCTTGGATTTCGTGTGGTGTAATGGAAGTTGCTAATGTGTGTTCATCGTCTGCCTCAGGTATAGGTGATTTTAAGTGTACGATTGTGTGTTTGTTTTGTCTTACATATTCAATTACCTCTTTTCTGAACTTTTCGCTGAATTGGTCCCCTATGTGGGTTTTGTGTATATTTTGTAGTGATGTCGCGAAAGTTTTTGCTTTGTCTATGTTGTTTGTGAATGATTCGTTGTTTACGTCTTTAAGTGGTTTGTCGCTGTTGTTTGAGGTAGCTTGGCCGGTTAAAACTTTGAATGTTTTCCAGAATTTCCCATCTAGTTTCCTTTCCCAGAGTTCAGTGGTTACCCTTTCCCAAGACTCACTTTTTCCCCGTTTAACAATCTCATCAAATATAGCATGATGCGTTTTATAGTAATTATGATTTATATATTCTATATCGCGTGACGTTCTTGCGTTCTGATTGGCTGCCCACTGCTATACTATTTTACGATATTATATCTCACGTGACTTTCTCGCGTTCTGATTGGCTGGACATTGCTATACTATTTTACGATAGTACCCCAGTACGATTCATTGTCGCCTACTCTTCTTTTTCTATTTATACAACAGATTCATTTTTGCGCAATCTGATAGCCGCCTGAAGACATGGCCAATCTGAAACTATACTTTTGCAATATCGGTATAAAATAAGACTTATATTATTGGTGAATTTTATTGATTTTACAAATGTCCGATCATAGCTATTCAATGTATTTAATAGTTTGTCCGTTTAGTTGGCAAGCGGACAGTCCTAATTTGGGGGGGGGGGGGGGGGGGGGGGTCAAGTGACCATTTTGAATGGGAATTTCCATGCAAATCTCCGCAGCAAAAGTTATATATGAAGCAATTGTCTGGGAACATCATTAAACAGACATAACATTTAACCGGCGGCTGGGCTTGGTAAATTGCCAATTATTTCTTTAAATTTATTTTTGAGAATTTTTTTATGGAATTACAACACATGACCTAGTTTTGAAAGACCAATATAAAAATAAAAAAATAAATACACCAACTTTCTAATTGAATAAATTCCAAGCGGAGCAGCCATATGGATATGTATTGTTTTCAATACCACACAAAGTCACACTCAGAAATATTTGCAACTCTGTAACTTTTGCTGCGGAGATTTGCATGGAAATCCCCATTCAAAATTGGTCACTTGACCTCCTCCTTATTGCCAATGGACGTTATTTATAACTTCCTTTTCCGTTTTCATCGAAGATGAACAAGTTAACTTCTGAAAGTGCGCCAAAATGTCTTTGCTAATGACGTATTTATAGAAATAAATGCATGAATCATGAAGATATACTTAACTAATAACATAGTTATGCTCCCCTGCCATCGTCAAAAGATTGCAGTAAATTGTAAAATCTGAGACCGATTTCCAGAATACACTGTATATAAAACTGTGACAAAATCAGACACGGAAATTGTGTGAGAATTCACACCAATGTGTGATACATGTATAATATAATAAATAAAGCATGTCTTGTCGTTTACTATGCCAAAATAGTGTTCCTCGATGAGGAATAGTCCACTCGCCTGCATAGTCAACTCCAAGCCATGCATTAGATTCTATAAATATAAATACATTACAATTGGCGCACGTATATATAGGTCAGTGGGTTTATTGGTAGAAATGGATCGCACGAAAGAAATCTATGAGCTTATAACATCATATACAGCGTTCGAAAAATTATGCTATTGTGGTATTGTCTTATTAATGTAAAGCAGTCCGGATTGGCAACAATTTCCGTTTTGATTGGTTTGCTTCTCGCTGGAATTAAATCGGATGGATGCACTTCCTGAGACGTGAAATATATTACTGCCAAGAAGCTGCAATGCAGGAAAATGAATAAAACAAGGTTGAGCATTTTGGGTATTGACATGAGTACGTCCAGGGTGAATCTGGAAAACAGTTCCGGTCACGTAGGCGGGGTTGGTGGGTCATCATCAGCTCAAAAATCAGTTTTTTTCTGCAAGCTGAATTTTTTTCCTGAACCTCTGTTAGTAGATGCTCTTATGTACTCCTGTGTGCAATATGTGAAGAAATATAACGACTGTGCTGATGTTGCTTGATATCTCAGGCATCAGAAAATAAATGTTAGACACCTGGGGGTCGCGACTGGGTGGATATATGACGTCATCAAGATGGCCGCCATCCAAAAGTTCAGAGTATAATAATAAAATAACTAGGATTTAAATTTCTGAAATACCAGAAATTTTATACTTCCATGGAATATTGAATTTTTAATGAACACAATCTTTATATTATATTGAAATTATGTATTAAATAATTAAAAGAAATGAATATAAAGAAAAACATCATAGACAAGGATTGTAAGTTCAGAATTTCGACTTGCGGGTATATTATTAATGATAATTGAGGATTTATTTGTTAAAACTTTCATGGCGATTACTGCCCTTAGATCCTTGTTATGATTGTTGTAATGATACTAATATTATGCAATACGCCACGACCCTGGTTGTTAATTTATAAGAAGCACCCACAGTACAAAGCAAAATACTACATACTATTGTACGCCATGAAAGTCTTAAGATATATCATTAATATTAATGCTACGGCCGTGTAACATTCTATACTCGTTGGCTCAAAAGCTTAGAAAGTCGCACTAAAGTTGCACATAGATACTACCGCAATTTCATCAATTTTGTTTTATTTGGATTCGCGATTTTTACCCCCTCCCCCCATTGAGTTTCGGTGGAATTTGTCAGTATACCGACATACCTGTCCCTGCATTAAATATCCTAGTGTACATGTATAGTCATCCGGGGGTATTTTCCTATGTAACATGTGAGTGCATGTAATATCGGGCACTTAATCCTGATTAACTCATTGCGCATTTATTTGAAAAATTCTAAATTTTCACCGAATTTGCGCGTGGATAGTACCCACCACATCCACTCGTCAAATTTGTTCTATCTCGATTCACGATTTCTCCATTTTTTGTTTTCCTTAGACGGATTGCTTTTAAACCACGACAGTCAAACTTCCAGGATGTATCTATTGTATACCGATGTACCTAGCATTTCACTCGCTCCTTCATTAGCCTGTTTGAATTTGACGTGAATATTGGAAAATTTCTAGTTTTGCCATATATCGATGGCAGGCTGTGTTCATCTGCATGTAGTACGTATTACGCTATATAGCGTCGCCACTAGTAAACCCTTTGCTCTGAAACTTAAGAAATCGCACCAGAGTTGGGCGTTGATACCCCCTATCACACCCGCTCATCAGCAAAATTGTATCTCCGTGTTTGATATTTTGAAGTATTTTTCAACTTTTGGTTTTTGTTGGAATTTGCCAATTTGAACCCACCTGAACACGAGCTCTCCGTTGGTCAGGTTGCTTTGTTAGTAGAGCGGTCAAACTTTCGGATATTACCAGAAGTATATCGACGTACCTGCTCCTGCATTAGATCGCTCCTTCATTAACCCGGTCGGATTTGACGAGAAAAATAGGTTAGTGATACAGCAGTTAACAAAACTTATTTACATTATAAAGCCTCGCCACGAGTAAACCTTCGACCTTAGCGCCAATTAAGCAGACATCAATAAGTTGCGATTGGATACTATCTATCATATCCACTACTGAGAAAAATTTTATCTCGATATTTCATTTTTTAGACAATTTCCCCACCTTTGATTTTTGTTGGAAAAAGTCTGAACCCACCCGAAGCTCGTTCGCTGTTGGGCAGGTTGCTGTTATAGTAGAGCTATCAAACTTCGGGGGCCTACCTGTGAGATACCAGCATACCTGCTCCTGCATTAACCTTGCTCATCAATTAGCCCATTGGAATTGGCGCCAAAAATAGGTCATTTTCTTGTCCATGCTGTAGATCGGTAACGGTTGGGAAAAGAAACTGGTAAACGGTATATTCCGGTCCGAATCACTCTTCCCATCTGGAGCACGCAATAAAAATATTATTCCGCTGGACTTGTTTTTTGGTTTTTGTTTTTTGCTAAATCTGACGTTTACATCCACCAACGGTCAGCCTGGTCTCACCACACTCGGCCTGGTCTCACCACCCCGACATGGTATCAGCATCCGGCATGGTCTAATCGCCTCCCCGGTATGGTCTCACCCTCTCCCATGCTCCTTCATTAGCCAAATTATTTAATTTTCGACGGTCTAATAGGGACAAATGTTTTTGGATCTTGGTCAAAATTGCACCATTTCGTCTTCTCTCTATGAATAACACGCTCACATAAACCAAATCCTGCTCATGTGCGTCGTCTAGGAGGAGTTTTGGTCACAACCACTTTCTCCTCAGTCAATGTATGAATAAATATTTCGATGGTCTGTAACTTGGATATTTCTCAACCGATTTACAAAATTCTTTCAGGAGGAGCATTAGTACGTCCTAAGGATACATGTTAGTAAAAATGGTTGAAATCATCGCAAAAAACAAATTACGAAAATTTCGCCCCACCCTAACCAAAAAATGTAAGTCCGACCCTGTCCAAAATATTTTTGTGTAGTATATTGACAACGGCCAGCACTACCATAAAACTAAATCCAGCTATCTTTCTTGCTATGTGAAGACAGGCGATCAGAAGATTTCGAGGTTGACATATATATGGGAGATAACTCTGGAGAGGAAAGACGGACAAAGTTTTTGATGTGCTCATAATTCAGTGGATATCAAGATGTATCTATCGACCAAATTGCAGTGCTGTACTCCTTATATTTTCGGAGTTCTGAAAACACCAATTTTTCACATAAAGGGAGATAACTCTGCAAGTCAAGTGAGGACATGATTCTCAATAGGCCTAAGCTCTAGAGCTTGTATACATATATATATACACAAAGTTTCAGCATTCTAGCTCTTGTACTTACTGAGATTAGCTCGTTATAAAATTGCTAAGAAGGATAATAATAATAATAGAGAAAAAGTAAAATCACAAAAACAATATAATTCCATGTAAAACATGGAAGTATAATAAATTTAGTTTAAAGCCGTAAATCCTCATAGAGCTCTTATGCTTTACATCAATACATATACAATGATGATTAGAACATAGTAAGAAATATCAATTATGTACAATGAGCTGCTCATCTGGCTACCATAAGTGGGTCTGATGATACACACGTTGAAACAGGTGCGTTTTAAGTTTAGATGTGAACATTTTGAGCGACTGGGGTGCCCTCAAGTGACCAGGCAAATTCTTCCAGAGAAATGGTGAAGCCACGGAAAAGGCCCGGTCACCAGCTGTTACGAGGTCACCCGGTACAAACACAAGGCTGTGAGAACTTTCAGATCGCAGAGGCCGCGGAGGAACATATCGAGAAATCAAGTCTGCCAAGTATGATGGGGCCTCACTATTCAGACACTTGTGCGTTAATTTCAAACTTTTGAATTCAATCCGTTCCCTCGAAGGTAACCAGTGGAGCTCGCACAATAATGGCGTGACATGATCATATGTACGGCTCATAAAAATAACTCGTGATGCAGATTTCTGCACAGTTTCGATTTTGTCCAAGAAGGACTGGTTGCAGCCGTACAACAGAGAATTGCAGTAGTCCAGACGACTGGTAACGAAGGCATGTACTAGCTGTTTTGTGGTCTCCACGTCGATAACATTCCGCGCCCTGCTGATATTTCTAAGGTGGTAATACGAGGACCTGCACACTTGCTCGATGTGTTTTTCAGCAGACAGGTTCTCGTCCAAGAAATATCAAAGGTTGCGGACTGTACTGGATGGCGAGACAACACTGCCTTCAATGTTGAGACTATGTTTAGAACATTTTGAAAGTTGCTGTCGCAAACCAATATATATTATTTCAGTTTTATCTGCATTCAATTTTAAGAAGTTGATTGTCATCCATGATCGAATATCAGCGACACATCGTTCAAGCTTATATTTGGTAGAACTTGTAGAATCAAAATCCGGCTTAAAATGAATATACAGTTGTGTGTCATCCGCATAGAAGTGAAAAGATAATTCATGTCGTCTAATGCTCCTGCATTAGATCGCTCCTTCATTAACCCGGTCGGATTTGACGAGAAAAATAGGTTAGTGATACAGCACTTAACAAAACTTATTTACATTATAAAGCCTCGCCACGAGTAAACATTCGACATTAGCGCCAATTAAGCAGACATCAATAAGTTGCGATTGGATACTATCTATCATATCCACTACTGAGAAATTTTTTATCTCGATGTTTCATTTTTTAGACAATTTCCCCCCTTTGATTTTTGTTGGAATTTGCAAAAAGTCTGAACCCACCCGAAGCTCGCTCGCTGTTGGGCAGGTTGCTGTTATAGTAGAGCTATCAAACTTCGGGGGCCTACCTGTGAGATACCAGCATACCTGCTCTTGCATTAACCTTGCTCATCAATTAGCCCATTGGAATTGGCGCCAAAAATAGGTCATTTTCTTGTCCATGCTGTAGATCGGTAACGGTTGGGAAAAGAAACTGGTAAACGGTATATTCCGGTCCGAATCACTCTTCCCATCTGGAGCACGCAATAAAAATATTATTCCGCTGGACTTGTTTTTTGGTTTTTGTTTTTTGCTAAATCTGACGTTTACATCCGCCAATGGTCAGCCTGGTCTCACCACACTCGGCCTGGTCTCACCACCCCGACATGGTATCAGCATCCGGCATGGTCTAATCGCCTCCCCGGTTTGGTCTCACCCTCTCCCATGCTCCTTCATTAGCCAAATTATTTAATTTTCGACGGTCTAATAGGGACAAATGTTTTTGGATATTGGTCAAAATTGCACCATTTCGTCTTCTCTCTATGAATAACACGCTCACATAAACCAAATCCTGCTCATGTGCGTCGTCTAGGAGGAGTTTTGGTCACAACCACTTTCTCCTCAGTCAATGTATGAATAAATATTTCGATGGTCTGTAACTTGGACATTTCTCAACCGATTTACAAAATTCTTTCAGGAGGATCATTAGTACGTCCTAAGGATACATGTTAGTAAAAATGGTTGAAATCATCGCAAAAAACAAATTACGAAAATTTCGCCCCCACCCTAACCAAAAAATGTAAGTCCGACCCTGTCCAAAATATTTTTGTGTAGTATATTGACAACGGCCAGCACTACCATAAAACTAAATCCAGCTATCTTTCTTGCTATGTGAGGACAGGCGATCAGAAGAGATTTCGAGGTTGACATATATATGGGAGATAACTCTGGAGAGGAAAGACGGACAAAGTTTTTGATGTGCTCATAATTCAGTGGATATCAAGATGTATCTATCGACCAAATTGCAGTGCTGTACTCCTTATATTTTCGGAGTTCTGAAAACACCAATTTTTCACATAAAGGGAGATAACTCTGCAAGTCAAGTGAGGACATGATTCTCAATTGGCCTAAGCTCTAGAGCTTGTATACATATATATATAGACAATTTTTCAGCATTCTAACTCTTGTACTTACTGAGATTAGCTCGTTATAAAATTGCTAAGAAGGATAAAAATAATAATAGAGAAAAAGTAAAATCACAAAAACAATATACTTCCATGTAAAACATGGAAGTATAATAAATTTAGTTTAAAGCCGTAAATACTCATAGAGCTCTTATGCTTTACATCAATACATATACAATGATGATTAGAACATAGTAAGAAATATCAATTATGTACAATGAGCTGCTCATCTGGTTACCATAAGTGGGTCTGATGATACACACGTTGAAACAGGTGCGTTTTAAGTTTAGATGTGAACATTTTGAGCGACTGGGGTGCCCTCAAGTGACCAGGCAAATTATTCCAGAGAAATGGTGAAGCCACGGAAAAGGCCCGGTCACCAGCTGTTACGAGGTCACCCGGTACAAACACAAGGCTGTGAGAACTTTCAGATCGCAGAGGCCGCGGAGGAACATATCGAGAAATCAAGTCTGCCAAGTATGATGGGGCCTCACTATTCAGACACTTGTGCGTTAATTTCAAACTTTTGAATTCAATCCGTTCCCTCGAAGGTAACCAGTGGAGCTCGCACAATAATGGCGTGACATGATCATATGTACGGCTCATAAAAATAACTCGTGATGCAGATTTCTGCACAGTTTCGATTTTGTCCAAGAAGGACTGGTTGCAGCCGTACAACAGAGAATTGCAGTAGTCCAGACGACTGGTAACGAAGGCATGTACTAGCTGTTTTGTGGTCTCCACGTCGATAACATTCCGCGCCCTGCTGATATTTCTAAGATGGTAATACGAGGACCTGCACACTTGCTCGGTGTGTTTTTCAGCAGACAGGTTCTTGTCCAAGAAATATCCGAGGTTGCGGACTGTACTGGATGGCGCGACAGCACTGCCTTTAATGTTGAGACTATGTTTAGAACATTTTGAAAGTTGCTGTCGCAAACCAATATATATTATTTCAGTTGTTTCTGCATTCAATTTTAAGAAGTTGATTGTCATCCATGATCGAAAATCAGCGACACATCGTTCAAGCTTATATTTGGTAGAACTTGTAGAATCAAAATCCGGCTTAAAATGAATATACAGTTGTGTGTCATCCGCATAGAAGTGAAAAGATAATTCATGTCGTCTAATGAGGTCGCCAAGGGGTAGTACATATATGGTGTAGATCAGCGGCCCCAGCACTTATCCCTGTGGAACGCCGAATTTAAGAGAAGCTGCTTTCGATGTGGAACCGGAAACGGCAACCCTCTGCGTATGGTCGTGTAGGTAGGATCGAAACCAGTCCAATGCTGTCCCGACAATCCCAAGACGATCGGAAAGTCTGAGTATGCACTGAGTCAGTTTGATTAATAGCTACCAGTGAATTATGATAGGAAATATATATATAATATATCTTTACTGTTGTGATATTATTACAACAGGCTTCACTTTGGCAGAAAAATGGACCAATACATCACTGTTTCAGACTGCGAGCCGAAGAAATTATGTCATTCAAGACTTCACCAGTGACTCTAAGTGACTTACAAATTGATTGACTTGTTCTAATAAGATGATTTTAATCAAACATGACAACCGAACAAAATAAAAAAACTATCAATTAAACAGAATAAATAAAAACAAATTTGGCACTACTTGCTGAAAATCATAAAAAGCTTTTAGCAAAAATAAAAATTGCAAACAATAAAAATAAAACTAGATACATCATATCACATTTAATATGCTAATCAAAATAAAAACTGGGGAAAAAATATTATTGCCTGCCTGCCTGGTATATGGACAACAGACTGCATGTATTGTTTGTTCCTATCTTAATATGATGTTCCACGCCGTGCACAGATCGAAGCCGCAAAGGTACTCAAATTCATATAAACAATTGTGTTCATGTACATTAGTCAACAGCTATTTGGGAGACAATAATAGACACAGTTGAGCATTGAACAGTAGCAATACGAAAATCATATGTGATACATTGAAGGGTTGTGTTGTCGTGTAGATATTTGTCACAAAAGGGGATGGGTCTATGAAAATACACCGGAAATTTGTTTTGAAATAATAGTGGGTGGTGGGTACCAAGATGGGTCAAAATGAACAAAAGCGCCTACGTGTCTGGATCATTGTTCCGCATTGGTACGTCTAGAAAATAATCTCTTAAACTTGTGTACGTTCACGCAGCTGGCAGAATTGTCAAGCAAACTTTCATGAACTTATATTTACATACTAAGTGTGATCATCACTAAATCAAGCATTCCGATTGGTCGACGCCCACGTGGCTAGTTGCAATTATTTCTCGGTGAATGCGCAACAGCTAATAACTGCAGCCTCATAACAACATCGACACGTAATTGGGTTTGGAAAGACGAACGCGTATTGTTTTGGGCGCATTTGGACTCGCGCAGGATTGACTTAATAAATCATCGGGTTTCAATATAAAGAGAAATTGTTCCTGTTAACTTTTGCCAAGGGTGCTATGGGATATTTTGGGCTGGTTTTGTCACGATACACTGTTCGATTTAAATACATTTACAAAAGTGGCTTTTTCGCTAAATGTATATAAATATAAGGATTAACTGTCATGTGGACTGTTTTTATGGAGATGTTACCGTGAGGTAAGTGGTCATAACTTGTATGTAAACACAAGTTATGACCACTTTCCTCACGGTTACATATCCACAAAAACAGTCCACATGACAGTTAATCCTTATATTCATAGCTGGATATCTATAGCACATTTTCGGTTGGTAAATTCCGGAATTACATAGTATGTATATTCGATTGTTTTATTGCTTATTGGAACCAGAGACGTGGCGACAGGGGGGGTTGTCTCACCCCCCCCCCAACTTTGGTAAAAATTGTCAACAGTTGGAAATTTCATACCTGCCAAAACATTAGTTGAAATTTCACACCATCAATGGGTTGAAAATGTTCTTGTAGAGGGGGGGGGAATTAATTAGTTTATCAAAACAATATTTTACTACATTTGGTCAAATGTGTGGACAGAAATGTTCGTCAGTTGGAGATTTGTCCAACCTGAAGGGGAGTATGGGGTTTGAAATTTCCAACACCAGGAAATCTTCAGTTGAGGCCAGTCGAGATGCTAGGATTTTCGATTTTCTTGTATATATATAGTTTTCAAAATTTTCTCACACCGGCTGCATGGTCAGCCCGGTGTGTCCTGCTCTCTTGTTCGCAGTCGTGTGTATTTGTCTTGAGTTAGACCACTAGATGTTAGGATTTATGCAATTTTTCAGGTTCAAATATCTGAATGTTCTCATACCGGGAATATAGAACCATGCTTTATGTGAATTTGTAGGATATTAGGCCTGAGTATGAGGTGCAAGGGGGTGGGTGCAAAATGGAATTATGCAAAACTTGTGTTTGGTCTGATTCTGATTTAAGGGGGGGGGGGGGTGCAGTTGGAATTTCCCAAGGTGGACACCCCCAACGGAGACACTCCAGCAACGTCCCTGATTGGAACTTACCTTCTCAATGTCACGTATTATTGCACGATTGATTCTTGCAATATATTTGAAGGCTAATTTCGGGCTAATATCAATTGTATAATATCTTATGGAAGTGTGTAGTAACACAGTGAGGTATGTGCATATATGAATTTTGGAATATTCAAACCACACTATACCGTGTATCATGAAGGTGAATAAACATCAATTTCAACTTCATACGACACCATTTGATTCCTTGTATATATCGTAGAGATGTCTATACCGTTTGTAGGAAAATCAGAAAACAAAAATAGTTTTTATAAATTTTAGTAACCCCATTTCTGACCCGATCTACACTACTTAGAAACACAATTTAACTCATCTTATGGGAATTCCTATATATATATGTGGTAACTATAAATCAAAACTTTAGAATCCCCGTATAACGCATTAGATTCCACATATATCACGAACAACATCTATTGGTTGTTTTTTTACATCTATTAATTTTCATTTGACGTATTTTTATTTTGAAACGACTTCTATTAATTTGGAATTGACTTATTGATTGCTATTTGACATCTATTGATTTGACTTCTACTAAAGATGGTCTATCTCTTCCTAAATAAGTTTTATATATAGTTTCCGGGGTATAACATAATAAACACGAATTTAAAACACATGGCAGGAAACGCTTCTATCAATTACTACTGATTTTTTAAATCGATAATTTCTTATATCAATTGGGACAATTTTTCATTACTAGTTTTTGAGCAGACGGCCACGAAACTTTCACACGATCTCAGAAAGAGATTGAAATCTCCCGCTTCGACACGAAACAACGTATCAAATACGTATATTGCGCATATACGTAGTAAATCACATGTAAAGGAATTGACCCCTATGCTGGAGCTTCACAGAAAAAACTTAATAAGTTAATCAACAAACATGCATGCAAGAAAGAGGCTTGCGCTCGCCTATGTGGAATTTCAGAACACCAGTCACGCCATTGCACAATGCGTCTGTAGATCAATCACTAAAAACGTCAATCAAATGTCTGCACGCGATGAATCCCGTCGTTACATCAGAACACATTTGAAGTATCGGACCTTCGGAGTAATCGGTCTTCGATGTATATCAAATTATTAGACCATCGGAGTATTGGACCTTCGGAGTGTTATACCTTCGGACTATTGGACCTTCGAAGTATTAATACTTCGGTATATCATCGACATTCGGAGTATTTAGCCTTCGGAATATCGGATCTTCGTAGTATCGGACCTTCGGGATATCGGACATACGTAGTATCGGACTTCGGAGTATTGAGTCTTCGGCACAAAGGTGCGTGACCCTCAGAACAGAACAGATAGAAATGACCATCTTAGACAAGTCAACGATGCTAAAGATAAACACCTAGTTAACACCGCACGTAGAAAAATAAAAATAAACTAAAACCGACAACTAAATTAAATAAAACCAAAACAACCCCAAACCAACACAAGCAACAAATTAAAAAAATGCCAACAATAACAAATCAAACAAACCTTCAGTAGGCAAAATACCTAAGTACTGTGTATGGGTATATAGGAACAGTTTCACAAACTTATCCACATGCTATTCAGCGGCATTGCAGCAAACAAAAGTGGGTTGAATGTGGGGGATGTCAGCCCTTTCAAATCATTCCGGGTCTCACTTCAAAACTCCTAACCCGTTACCACATAATACAGGCAAACTCCGCAACACCGACCGCCTAACACGACACGACTAACGGCATTTAATTTCTTAACTTTCCACTAACTTATGTCAACCGCATGGCATTTCATCCTCTCATATTCGTTGAACCCGTAGCATAAGCACAGAATATTGATAAGATCTGGCACAAGGGTCTCCTATTTAAAATTATGAATTGGGAACTTTTATAATCCGACTTAGGGTGTCGACAGCAGATAGTCTTTATAGACACTGCTAGTTCAGATTGGAAATACATATCCGAGGGCGTGCCTAAGGGCTTCTTTATCCTTGGACCTCTATTATTTCTCGTTCATATAAATGACATGACCGGAAAAAAAAATAGTGTGTAACATCCGTCTCTTTGCAGATAACACCTCGATCTATTTATGTGTTGAAAATCCCACTCTCGCTGCTGAAATAATCAACACAGATATTAATACCATTGATGAATGGTCACAAAAGTGGCTAATAAATAAAGTTTAGCCCAATAAAGACTGAAGCAATATTAGTACCGCGGAAAACAACAAACTTAGCCCATCCACCCCTCTGATATAACTGAATTATATTGTCACGTCGGTCGCATAATTGATAAGCCACGGAAGAGAGTGACTTTGTAAAAAATATAAGTTTAGATTAAGCAGAAAGTCTCTTGAATCAATTTATTTTCATGTATTCGCCCTATCCTATAATTGAGAATATGCATCAGCTAGCTTTTTGTGAAGAAGGTTAAAATATTCTCTTGATTGAACAACTCTGCAAACAATCAACTTTGCATTCATAAGACAACTCCTTGAATATGCCTCACCCGTATGGGACAACTACTCAGAAACACAGAGTGAATTGATAGAGAAAATACAGTACGAAGTAACCAGAATAATAACTGGTGGGTCTAGAAGCATACATGTCCTTTATATCTTATCTGAATTAGGTTGGAAAAAATAATACGAAAGAAGAAGAAATTCTAAACTTCACCAATTTTATAAAATGCGAGCACAACATCTACTCCACAACATAGTTGACCGTCAGCACACATGAGCAGAAAGGTTCGGAATAAGAAGATTAGACCTGAGACCTCCAATTTCTGAAACAGCGTCGTTCTTCCCCGCAACTACACAATAAATGAATGCACTCCCTGACGATGTAAAACACTCAGATACTTTGGAAATTGTTAAGTATCAACTGAGCTCTGATTTACGCCAGAAGCAGTCGAATGTGCGACATTATAGCTATTCCAAAATCCGTAAAGCTCATATAATTTACACACACCTATGCCTCAAATGTTGCAAGAATCACTTACTTCAGATGAACAAGTGTATGTGTGTACAAATCGAAACCGCCGACATTTCTTATTGTACTGATGGGTTGTCTGAAGAACAGATATTCTATTGAAAGGATGCTCATCGTTTACGTTATTCGCACAAACTGAATAAACCAACGGCGAATGCAAATAAATATTAGAGTTATCGTACCCTATGTAATACATTAATCAGAAGAAGTAAAATATGTACTGTACAATATTCTACAAGAAAATAAAAATAAATTAAAGAAAACATGGAAAATACTTAACGGTGCCTTGGAGATCAATGGAAACACAAATAATAATCCAGAGACCTTTATACCGAAAACAGAATACAACTAGAAAATTCCATATTCATATCGGGAAAATCCCATACTCATATCGGGAAAATTCCATGACTTTTCTAAAAAAAAAAATTGGGCGGGAAACTAGCCAACTCATTGAACATGAAATTGTCTCATTTTTACAGATTTACTCCATAACCGCAAACAAGACGACATCAATTAAAATATAATTCCGACCTCTATCCTACACGAATCCTCCCCAACATTCTTAGGAATCCATGTATATCACATGAAATCACTATTATATAATTTAAAAGCCATCAAATATATCTTATATCTCACTAGTGACGAATAAGGACGTGATTCCCGGGATAGTTGGCATCGCACCAAAAAAATTACCGCGCGGATTAATACTATTTCGAAAAGCCGCGCGTTGCACCAACACCAGACATTTCAAAACGATTGCATTTTTCATTAAAGTTAAACTCTTAATTGTCCAACTTCGTTCACTAACGAAAATAGGCACAAAAACAAAGAGGCAAATTGGGGGACTATATTTTTTCGTCGACAGCCAGAGCGCGCAATATTGTCGTATACGGTTGTGAGTGTCTCAGCCAACGCCGTACATGTATGGATTTTGCATGCATTTTTTAGCTTCTTTCAAAGATTTTGATTTGTTAAAAAGGAATAAAGCTCTAGTTTTTTCCATGTGATATATACAAGATCTTCAACTCGTTATGTTAGGGTATAATATTTTTTGGAACTCGTTTGATAAATTTGATTCACAACTCGTCTGCGACTCGGTGTGAATCAAATTTATCATGCGTGTTTCATAAAATCTTATACCCCATGCAACATAACGCGTTGGAGATCCTCTATATATATATATATAGACGAAAACCTGACTTTCAAAAAGCATGTGTCTTCTGTTTGTTAAAAAATTGTGAATGTCATATATCACATCAATAAGGTTATAAACATTTCTTTCCTGGTAGTGCACTTAAACATTATATTAATACAAAGCCACCTAGTTTACAGGGTTCATATATGGGGACGCGTCCCTGCGGTCAACACACTGGTCTTGTTTCACAATCGCGCGCTATCAGTTGTATGTAATAAGAAAAATAGAAGCCATTTACTCACAACCTCTTTTCATAAACTCCAAGCTGCGGTTCCATGCATGATTTGGTGTTATATGTGCTTAATAGAATCATTCACCGATATGTTAAACCAAACGCACAACCGGACCAGACACCCGACAAGAGCCCCGGCTATTTTTTAAAACACAAAGAACATCTTTCTCCCAACAACTTTCATTCCATGATTATCCATCTTTATGGAACAACTTAGATAACGAATTTGCATCTTGCATACCTATGGGCGGCCATTCGGTCGGAAATTACAAGAAATAAAAGTTAATGGTGGTTTGTGAAAACCAATAGTCTCCATTTTCAAACCAATAGTCATTCTTGGATTCAATAAGAGACAATTCCGTTTTAATAGATATAGATTCATAATCAATGTTGACCGATGCTAAGTTAATGTTCTATTTTAATTTCATAGTATTCATTGTTCAACTAATATCTAATAACAGACAATTAGTACAGCTATCGCATACTCAATAAACGTACATTCCGTTTCAATAGCCATATTTTCTTAATCAATAGACATATTTCAAACCAATAGACGATTGCCCGCGATCAATGATTATCGTTATCAAACTAATAGACTTTAAAACATTATTGTAAAACTAATAACTTATTGTAAAACTAATAACTAAAACCGTAATTAACTTATTGTAAAACTAATAACTTATTGTAAAATTAATAGACCTTGTTGTAAAACTAATAACTTATTGTAAAACTAATAACTAAAATCCGAATTAACGCTAGAGGTCTCTGGTGAAGAAACTTTGTTCATGTGACGTCAGAAATATATAAATAAACATGGGAATTCCCAATGTCATATCGGTGTGACGATTTTCAGTAGGTCCCTTTGCGGAGGCCTCCGAATTCGCGGTCGTCCCCTAACATGGGCGAAATGTTGATTTTGATGAGGGAACGGGTGCGTATATGTCAATTGATACGTATTTTAAACAAATAACGACACGATCATCATAATAGTGGTTTGTTCTATCAATTATATGCGCCGAGTTCACTTGGTGCAAATCAAACGACGATACATATTCACTATATAGATCTTATGTCCTCGTACGCCAGAAGGCCGGACTCCTTAAATTTGTGAATAATGTTATGATCTCGCCAAGACAAACTATCATGTGAAACTAAGATGATTTTAATTAAACTCTGTAAAGAACGTGAGACCGAAATAACTTGTTCGTGTCTAATAAAATAATAAGTCGGCCATATCAGCGACCACTACAGAACGCTAGAGCAATACATAGTAACACAAATAAGATTAAGAATATTTATTAGATGTTATTTATTAAGTCAATCAAATAATATTATTCATTAGCTAGTGCATATTATAATCCTGCATGCCAGCGACATGAGTCAGAATGCATTCTGCATATTTTATTGACTCGTTACTGTTGCATGGCCCCGATTTTTCTACATTATATATACTTGAATTAATATATCTTTATGTAATATATAAAGTGCATATAATAGTATTAAGTGAACTCGGCGCATATAATTGATAGAACAAACCACTATTATGATGATCGTGTCGTTATTTGTTTAAAATACGCATCAATTGACATATACGCATCCGTTCCCTCATTAAAATCAACATATTTCGTCCATGTTAGGGGACGTCCGCGAATTCGCTGAACGACTGCAAATCGTCACACCGACATGACTTTGGGAATTCCCATGTTTATTTATATATTTCTGACGTCACATGAACAAAGGTTCTTCAACAGAGACATCTAGCGTTAATTCGGGTTTTAGTTATTAGTTTTACAATAAGTTATTAGTTTTACAATAAGGTCTATTAGTTTTACAATAAGGTCTATTAGTTTTACAATAAGTTAATTACGGTTTAAGTTATTAGTTTTACAATAAGTTATTAGTTTTACAAGGTCATTTAGTTTGATAACGATAATCATTGATCGTGGGAAATCGTCTATTGGTTTGAAATATGTCTATTGATTAAGAAAATATGGCTATTGAAACGGAATGTACGTTTATTGAATATGCGATAGCTGTACTAATTGTCTGTTATTAGATATTAGTTGAACAATGAATACTATGAAATTAAAATAGAACATTAATTCTGCATCGGTCAACGTTGATTGTGAATCTATATCTATTAAAACGGAATTGTCTCTTATTGAATCCAAGAACGACTATTGGTTTGAAAATGGAGACTATTGGCTTTCACAAACCACCAATAACTTCATATTTCATGTAATTTCCGACCGAATGGCCGGACATACTTACCATACTAGGCACGCATTCAAAAATGTCGCCATGACTGTATTTATAGGTATTATAAATGTAACAATCTAAGATATCCCGACTGTGTGATCAGCTCGGTTTAACCCTTTACCCAACAGAAGGGCCCTGTGCCAATACATTCTCTTATATATGCGAGTCGACCATAGGTCGCCTCGCATATATAAGAGAATGCATTGGCTTAACACATTAAAAATTGTCAAAGAATGTAAGAAAAAATGGTAAAAAGTGTTAAAAAAAAATTAGTTTTAGGCCAATGCATTCTCTTATATATGCGAGGCGACCTATGGTCGACTCGCATATATAAGAGAATGCATTGGCACAGGGCATAACTGTAACTATCACAATGTGGTCAAGGAGCCGGTTCCAATGATATCCATATTTGTATGGTTCTATTGAGGCAGACGGAGATATTTTAGGCTGTTGAAGCTTTATTTGGCCGGTTTTGGCCGGTTAGTTGGGTGAAGGGTTAATAAGAGTGGCTACCCCTACATCGCAACCCACATCACTCTATATTAATTCCTACACGACCTTTAATGAAAATATGTCGTCACTAACGAGAGATAGATAAGCCATCTAGTAGTCCATATATAACAGTTTCATCTATTAATACACCCTCCATGCATATAATCCATGTACATGCAACAGAAAGACAGTCTAGTCTGACTATGCCACCCCATCGAATATACAATATAATGTAACTTAAAATTTATTAGGTACGGTACTAATGACAGAATAATTATGTGTATAATGAAACTAAATATCCTTTATATCCTGTCCTTAATTGATATTTGATATCTAATAATTTTCATTTGACGTATTTTGATTTTGAAACAACTTATATTAAGTTGGAATTGACTTATTGATTGTTATTTAGCACCTATTGATTATCATTTGACGTATTAGATCAAATGGCCATCCATAGATTGCCCCTAACTACTACTTGACAATCGTGTCACTCGTGGGTTTCATGCACGTTTCTCCAATGTCGTTGCAGCTATGCGAATCCAAATAAGTGGAGTGACTATGAACAAACTTGAAAAGATTGGTGGCTATGACATGACTCGCAGAGGTGATATGCAAATAAAGGTAAGCATTTTAAAGTAATCGTTCAGGCGTACAACATTTAATCAGGGAGCCTGCTGGGTTCTATTTGCACAATCGCGTACGAAAGGTTTGATGACCCAGATTTGTTCCACCACAGGAACGTTCAAAGAAATCGGATTTCTTAAGTTCCGCGTTCCTGGCGTTTAGGGACCAGAGACCCCATAAAAAAACAAAAATTAATTTCTATTTGCACTTTTGAGTACAAAGCTGATTTTTATATTAGTGGTGCTCCTGCAATCACTGATGAACAATACACAATTTCTGAAACGAAATTTCCTGGCGTTTTCATTTCAGAAGGGGGGTTTTGAAAATCAGCTTTGTACTCGAATGTGCAAATAGAAGTATTTTGTTTTGTTTTGGGGGTACTATTGAAAAACCCCTTCTGAAATGAAAACGCCAGG
Source organism: Siphonodentalium dalli (assembly GCA_032622095.1). Lineage (NCBI taxonomy): Eukaryota > Metazoa > Mollusca > Scaphopoda > Gadilida > Siphonodentaliidae > Siphonodentalium > Siphonodentalium dalli. Next base: position 191,579,140 of record CP136062.1, on the reverse strand, counting down.
AAATTTCGTTTCAGAAATTGTGTATTGTTGATCCGTGATTGCTGGAGCACTATTAATATAAAAAACAGCTTTGTACTCAAAAGTGCAAATATAAGTAATTTTGAGGGGTTTTGTGGGTTCTCTGGTCCGTAAACGCCAGGAATGCGGAACTTAAGAAATCGGATTTCTTTAACGTTCCTGGGGTGGAACAAATCTGGGGCATCAAACCTTTCGTACGCGATTGTGCAAATAGAACCCAGCAGGCTCTCTGATTAATTAATTTATGTAGTGCGTTTCTTCTTCCAATTATAATTGCTACAACTTACAATATTCTAATTCCGTGCGTGTCTTGCATAGCTACAGTAATGCCTGAAGTATATGACCCTTCAACCACAGGATTTCAGGATTTAGTCGGAAATATGGCTTGTCACCGAGAGCGTTCCGATGAATGGCACCAAGCCATATTTCCGACTAAATCCTGAAAATTTTCCCTTAATTCTGCTGTGGTTTAGGGGTCGATTATTTAGAACATTATACTGTACAGTAAATATTCCCGCATGTCAGTTTCCCAAATACGATATTTCATTTGCAAAGCTGGACTTTTATATAGACGAACCAGGGTGTTATTTAACTCGATAGCCCCATCCAGAACGTTTCAGCAAATGAAACAATGAAAGCTCGTGCCGGGCATTTCAATCTTCAAGATACTACTCCTGACCATGTACACCAAATATGGGAAGCATGCGGATCTGAGCCATTTGCCACGATAATCGCAGCACATTTTAATGAAAATGTCGACAGACACATATTTTACAAAGACAAAAAGCAAAATTTGAGTCTGCTACAACCGACATTTGTCAACTCTGGAGCAAAGAACCAGAGGACATGCTTCACTTCATTGTAATCTGTGAAAGTCTCCATGCTGTAAGAGGCCGCTTCATTACAGCCATAAAATAAACTTTGAACCAAGCTGGACTGAACCCCAATATACACAGCCGCTACCATTTGAAACTGATACCTGACTGCTCAGCATTCGATATCCCAAAGTACTGCATGCGGAAAATTGAATCCATCACCAGCGGCTTGTGTTAACAACTACACCGCGCTCGTCTCCGTATCCTGCCCAAGAAGAAAACTGTCTAAAAGCTGCGCCAGTTGACCCCGTTAGACAGTGACATCCACAACTTAGGTGACGTTTACACATAGCCGGCGAAGCCGTTACCCGGCGAACCCATTAGCCGGCGAAGGTTGGGCAGAGTGTTTACACATCGCCGGCGAAGATAAGCATATATTCATGTGTCTCCTTTACTTGTTAATAGTTTTCGTTTTAGTTCTCACCGAACTGCAATATGATATTGCTGTACACCTGTAAACATCTAGCCGCTTCCTGTTATAGATATGGTTGGGCAGTATATATAGTGAAATGAAACTTTTTAGAAATAGAAATGCCGAAATTATTAAAATCCAACTCAAACTTTCAGGTATTGCTATTGGTAATTTTATAGATATTTAAACAACATTGTTAATGGTTTGTTTGGGTTCATAGACAGCCTGTGAAGTGAGTGTCGCACCAAAAGCATGGTCATTGTCAGTTTTGATATCTTTTCGTCGCATACATCTACAAATTGGTGTCTAATCATTCGGATTGGATTTTATATTATATAAATTATATAAGTTTCAACAATGCGAATCAAATGTGACACATATTCCGTTTGCACATTATACTATAAAATATGTTTTTCATTTTACTCGGGCGTTCACCATGTCCATGTATATAGGGCCGTGGCGATGGGGGTGTCTCATCCCAACTTTAAACTAAATATTCAAAAGCTGGAAATGTCATACCTGACACGGCAATAGTTGGAAATTTGACATTAGCAATATGTTGAAATTGTTCTCGTAGTTTTATTTTCAACAATTTGTTATTGGTGATTTCTTTAGGCAACATTTGCTTATTTTTTGGCCAAATGAAATGGTCATCAGTTGGAAATGATCCAACCTTAGAGGTGCTTCAAGTTTGGAAAATGTCCAACAATTGGAAATCTTAAGGCTGGATGCTAGGATTTTGCAATTTTCAGGGTTCAGATTAAAAAAAATTCTCACACCTGGCCATAACCACGGTCGGTCGATAAATTCCAAAGATGAACAGTCCCACACCTCCAAATCAGGCCCTCTAGACCCGTCCCTGTGTACATATGTCCACGGCGCACTCAGATTTAGATTATTTAACTAATTGTCCATTAAGTTTGAATCCATAGAAACGTGCCATCCCATTTCTTCCACATATATATGGACATACATGTACATGAATTAATTACCTCGAATGCGCAACAAATGTACCAAGCACATGCAGAGTACGTGTACCATCATCAGTGACCACCGACGGACAGCTGATTAGAGACAATCAAACTGGCACACTGACCAATATATACACAGGTGAAAAGCGGGCTGGTCTATCAGCGATTGCACAATAATATTGTTCGAGTTGATTGTTGAAAGGAAATCACCCATGACGGCATGACCCCAGATAAACATCTAACTTAACAGCAGAGCGAATTAGAATCCATACGACAATCAGGTGCTTGTACTAAATAATGTTATCCAAAAGTTGAAAACCGTATAGCTGAGTATCCGGATAGCCGTAATTCTTATCCGGCGAAGTATAAACACTCTATTGTTTTCGCTGCCGGCTAAAGCGAATGCGATCTTCGCCGGGTAATGTATAAACACCCCCTTAGACTCGACACTACTTATAGAAATTATACTTATTGCAGACTGAATGTATCTACCCATATTAAACATACAATGTATGTGCTCAAGAAGACATGGTCACGTCCGCCCATAAGGACGGTTCCCCTGATACAGGAGGAATATACCGAGAAGGTAAAGGTAAAGGCTGAGCCATTGCCTCCGTCTGAAAAGACTGAGCATATTTATTAAATTGGCATTGAAAAAGATTTCTTAATATACTATTAGATATACAGATGAATTATATATATATATATATATATATATATATGTATGTGTGTATGTGTATATGTATGTGTATGCATGTTTGTATACAATCTGTATATATATATATGTATGTATATGTATGTATGTATATATATATGTATATATATAATATGAGACACATCCATAAATTGGAAATTGCATAATTATGAATCGTATGTATACGTGCTGTGTATAGTCATTATATTATGGTGAATTTGTTACGGAAGTATGATATGATAATTGTTAACGTATAAATTGTTTGTATAAATTGTTTGTTTGTATATATGTATATATGTTTGGCTATGTTCCAACTTAAATGTTGGCTTTGCAAATAAACAATCAATATATACATTCTGGTATATCTATACGCCAATGCCAGTAATCGACTGGTTAGAGTATGTAATTTCGGAGGACCGAAGAGCAATGTTCCTATAACGGTAAATCGGTTCTGGTGTGACACTTCGAACCCATTCTCAGACTCACATGCAACTGAACTCTCAGTGAAAGGGCTTCTTTCTATAAGGATGCCCCCGTATAGCCGAGGTGGTTGGGTCGCCGATACCATCATCGCAGTCTGGGATAAGCAAGGTTGGCGCGGGTTCCAATCCCGACATGGGTGATAATCCTGGACGAACAAGAGGACATAATAAAAAGCTACAGATGCGTATCATGCGTACTGTTAACAAGGACATAGGCGGAGTTGGAACCCGCGCCAACCTTGTTTAGCCAAGACAGCGATGATGGTTTTGGGGTGAAGGAAAAGATCACTCGATCTTTTCGACCATCACGGGCGCTTCGCGTCCATGCAACTACTCTCTTTATTATAACTAATATCTTAAAGGGGTACTGCACCCCAGATCGGGCCATTTATGGGACCATCTACTTTTATACTCAATAGAATATATGCAACAAATGAATGAATTTGAGCCGTTGGTTAGTGCAAAATCCGCTCATGTGCTCTCCGAACGACGCAAACAACATGGTATAATTTTAATGAACATGAATTTATGGCTGGAGTCATAAAATCGTTTTCATTATAATTACCATGTTGTTTGCTTCGTTCATAGAGCACATGTGTGTATTTTGCACTCATCCATGGCATAAATTCATTCATTTGTTGCATATATTATGTTGAGTATAAAAGGAGATGGTCCCATAAAAAATTTAATGGCCCGTTCTGGGGTACAGTACCCCTTTAAGTGACTCACAAGGAAATATCGAATCACAATACATATATTTGTAAACAAACATGGCAAATAATGTTATTGGGACGAAAAGTCACAAGACTTGTTCCGTATTATGATGGTGATATTTTCAAGCTTGTTCTGTGTTGAGAGAAATCTCTACATGTATGTGCCATTCCGATCGTATATAACATAACCATTCGATAAAAAAAAACATAATTTGTTCACGCACATATACATGAACATATCATTCTGATCTATATCTATTTATCTATTTCTAACATGTCTTTCATTGAAGGGTAAAGGAATAATGACGACATACTGGCTGAATGGCATCATCGGAAATGTCGACCCCAGCGACAAGGTTAGCCTTCCGGAATGTGCCGTGACGTCGGAATAATCACTCAGGTGTAACTTCTACCATAAGTGTTCAAATCATTCCGTGATGTTTCAGGACAATGACGGCACATATTGGTTCTTAGAAGCCTTTGCATTAACCCTTACATGACTACATGGAGCTTCCTGAAATTTTGTGAAAACCTTGTGCCAAACGATATTGCCCTTCAGCTTGTAAGCCATTGCATCCATTTATATATGCGAGGCTCCGAATGGGAGACTCGCGTATATAAGAGAATGCATTGGCATATGATATTTAATGCTGCACCAGCGCAACTCCCGTCGTGAAAGTGTTAAAGGTAGTTGTGATATTGTGAATTTCCTCATGTTATATATCATCTAATACATATTTGAGGAAAGTTAGGGTGTGTGAGGGTGTGTGTGTGTGTGTGTCCGCGATGGACTCGAAAACGGCTCAACAGATTTTGACGAAACTTGGTACGGGTATGTAGTTTGACCCGAGGAGTAACATGGGCCTATCCGTTTGCCCGTGGCACCCCTTCTCCACTCCCCAATGCTAGAGTCCTTAGCACGGTGTGATTGTGACCCGATGCAGGAAGGACAACTCTAAATTAACACAACGTAAACAGCACAACGTCATCGAACGTATATAGCAAAATACACACATATATGGTAAATGTTCAGGCTATTAAGAATCGTTTATCTACTTGAGAGTGAAAATACGGCATTTGCCTGCTCCGTCCCAAAATATAGCATTTACAATTTCTGATATATACATTTTTGTTACAGTTGATATTCTTAAGTCTATTTTGGATACATTTATATTTTTATGCTATTATTTATCACACCTCACTTAGTGCGAAGTCATGTAGAGTTAGGTGCCGGGTAAAAGTTCACTAAATATCATCATCGTTATGGTCTGGAATCTCATCCAAGAGCCTCAATTCTCATCCACCACTCCATTTGGCTGGGGTTCCGGACCATAGGGATGGTGCTCATTCGATCGCTTCTCGGCCTTTTGGCTCGAGCCCGTGCTGTGAGATACGTCCCCGACGATGGTCACCCCATCGGACGGGACTTCCACGGTGTGGGTTCGCAGCCTGAGGAGGACGAGTGGTCGTGACTGACTGACTGACGGACTTCCGCTTTAGCGGGGTCTGACCCCGACAGGCAATTTGACCATCTCGTAAGAGTGGGTCACCTCTTTCGGGGTGCTCCAGCCGATATGAGTGGTCCGCAATAGCCCCGGGTTCTAAAAAAAAACAATAAAGTGGAGCTTCTCGGCCTTTTGGCTAAGATCAAAGTGTAGTATCTGTTCCGCGCTGGTCGTGAGCAGGGTCGCTATGCTTTGATCGAGCCCTTACGATGTGATACGTCCCCCAAAGGTGGTTTTCCCCACCTGAAGGGACTTCCACTGTTTGGGTTCGCAGCCTGTGGCCGACAAGCGGACATGACTGACTGACCGACTGTCCGCTGCAATGCGGGGTCTGACCCCGAGGGGCATTTTGACCATGCTCGAAAGGGTGTGTACCTCTGACGGGGTGCTCAGCCGAGTAGACTGGTCCGTAAAAGCTCCGGGTTACTTTAAAAAAAAAAGAAAAAAAAAGTGGAGCTTCTCGGCCTTTTGGCTAAGATCAAAGTGTAGTATCTGTTCCGCGCTGGTCGTGAGCAGGGTCGCTATGCTTTGATCGAGCCCTTATGGTGTGATACGTCCCCCAAAGGTGTTTTTTCCCACCCGAAGGGACTTCCACTGTTTGGGTTCGCAGCCTGTGGCCGACAAGCGGACCTGACTGACTGACCGACTGTCCGCTGCAATGCGGGGACTGACCCCGAGGGGCATTTTGACCACCATGCTCGTAAGGGTGTGTACCTCTGACGGGGTGCTCAGCCGACAAGACTGTCCGTAAAAGCTCCGGGTTACTTAAAAAAAAAAAATAAAAAAAAAATAAAGTGGAGCTTCTCGGCCTTTTGGCTAAGATCAAAGTGTAGTATCTGTTCCGCGCTGGCCGTGAGCAGGGTCGCTATGCTTTGATCGAGCCCTTACGGTGTGATACGTCCCCCAAAGGTGGTTTTTCCCACCCGAAGGGACTTCCACTGTTTGGGTTCGCAGCCTGTGGCCGACAAGCGGACCTGACTGACTGACCGACTGTCCGCTGCATGCGGGGACTGACCCCGAGGGGCACTTTGACCATGCTCGTAAGGGTGTGTGCCTCTGACGGGGTGCTCAGCCGATAAGACTGGTCCGTAAAAGCTCCGGGTTATTTTAGAAGAAAAAAAAAGTGGAGCTTCTCGGCCTTTTGGCTAAGATCAAAGTGTAGTATCTGTTCCGCGCTGGCCGTGAGCAGGGTCGCTATGCTTTGATCGAGCCCTTACGGTGTGATACGTCCCCCAAAGGTGGTTTTCCCCACCTGAAGGGACTTCCACTGTTTGGGTTCGCAGCCTGTGGCCGACAAGCGGACATGACTGACTGACCGACTGTCCGCTGCAATGCGGGGTCTGACCCCGAGGGGCATTTTGACCATGCTCGAAAGGGTGTGTACCTCTGACGGGGTGCTCAGCCGAGTAGACTGGTCCGTAAAAGCTCCGGGTTACTTTAAAAAAAAAAGAAAAAAAAGTGGAGCTTCTCGGCCTTTTGGCTAAGATCAAAGTGTAGTATCTGTTCCGCGCTGGTCGTGAGCAGGGTCGCTATGCTTTGATCGAGCCCTTACGGTGTGATACGTCCCCCAAAGGTGGTTTTCCCCACCTGAAGGGACTTCCACTGTTTGGGTTCGCAGCCTGTGGCCGACAAGCGGACATGACTGGCTGACCGACTGTCCGCTGCAATGCGGGGACTGACCCCGAGGGGCATTTTGACCATTCTCGAAAGGGTGTGTACCTCTGACGGGGTGCTCAGCCGATTAGACTGGTCCGTAAAAGCTCCGGGTTACTTTAAAAAAAAATATATATAAAGTGGAGCTTCTCGGCCTTTTGGCTAAGATCAAAGTGTGAGCAGGGTCGCTATGCTTTGATCGAGCCCCGTCTTACGGTGTGATACGTCCCCCAAAGGTGGTTTTCCCCACCTGAAGGGACTTCAACTGTTTGGGTTCGCAGCCTGTGGCCGACAAGCGGACCTGACTGACTGACCGACTGTCCGCTGCATGTGGGGACTGACCCCGAGGGGCACTTTGACCATGCTCGTAAAAAAAACAAAAAAAACAAAAACAAGGGACTTCCACTGTTTGGGTTCGCAGCCTGTTGCCGACAAGCGGATCTGACTGACTGACCGACTGTCCGCTGCATGCGGGGACTGACCCCGAGGGGCACTTTGACCATGCTCGTAAAAAAAAGAAAAAGAAAAAAAAGGGACTTCCATTGTTTGGGTTCGCAGCCTGTGGCGACAAGCGGACCTGACTGACTGACCGACTGTCCGCTGCATACGGGGACTGACCCCGAGGGGCACTTTGACCATGCTCGTAAGGGTGTGTACCAGCCGATAAGACTGGTCCGTAAAAGCTCCGGGTTACTTTAAAAAAAAATAAAAAAAAATAAAAAATAAAGTGGAGCTTCTCGGCCTTTTGGCTAAGATCAAAGTGTAGTATCTGTTCCGCGCTGGCCGTGAGCAGGGTCGCTATGCTTTGATCGAGCCCCGGCTTACGGTGTGATACGTCCCCCAAAGGTGGTTTCCCCCACCTGAAGGGACTTCCACTGTTTGGCCCAAGTTCGCAGCCTGTGGCCGACAAGCGGACCTGACTGACTGACCGACTGTCCGCTGCATGCGGGGACTGACCCCGAGGGGCACTTTGACCATGCTCGTAAGGGTGTGTGCCTCTGACGGGTGCTCAGCCGATAAGACTGGTCCGTAAAAGCTCCGGGTTATTTTAGAAGAAAAAAAATAAAGTGGAGCTTCTCGGCCTTTTGGCTAAGATCAAAGTGTAGTATCTGTTCCGCGCTGGTCGTGAGCAGGGTCGCTATGCTTTGATCGAGCCCTTACGGTGTGATACGTCCCCCAAATGTGGTTTTCCCCACCTGAAGGGACTTCCACTGTTTGGGTTCGCAGCCTGTGGCCGACAAGCGGACCTGACTGACTGACCGACTGTCCGCTGCATGCGGGGACTGACCCCGAGGGGCACTTTGACCATGCTCGTAAGGGTGTGTACTGACGGGGTGCTCAGCCGATAAGACTGGTCCGTAAAAGCTCCGGGTTACGAATGGAGCGAATCCATTGTCTAGGTCTCGAATCTGCACTCGGGTAAAAGTCGATTAAATCCATTTACCTGAGATGGCTTCCAGAATAGCCGAAATTTTGGTTAAAGATGTGTAACAGTTCTTAGCTGTTTCTTGGCTACACGTTTGGCGTATTTACACTGAAATTGGTTAACTGGATTCTTTTGAAGCTTGATAATGAATGAGCGTGTGTATATGAGGCGTCGCTATCAAAGAGCGTTTATCTACTTGAGTGGAAATAAAATCGGGTAAAACTGGCGGATTTCTACGGGCGAAATTTGATACATAGGGTTACTTTTGTCCGGGGGTGTATTGGACGGGTCAAATCGTGACCCCGACCTGACCTTGACCTTCACAATGGTCAATTCAAGGTCAAATCGTGTCCAATTTCGCATGGCGCCCGTGTTCTTGGTTCTATACGCTCATATAGTCATGTTTCTGGTCTAATATATATTTGAGGAAAGTTTGTGTGTGTATGTGTCTGTCCGCGATGGACTCGAAAACGGCTGAACCGATTTTGACGAAACTTGGTACGGGTATGTACATGTAGTTTGACCCGAGGAGTAACATGTGCCTATCCGTTTGCCCGTGCGGCGTGACCTTGACCTTCGAGTGTATCTCGGGATCCGCTGAGTCGATTTCCACCGAATTTGGTGTGTGGGGGGTAGTTTGAGGCGCCGAGCAATTTCGTCACACCGGATGCCCGTGCGGCGTGGCCTTGACCTTTCAAATGACCTTGAACCCGTATCTTGGTATCCGCTGGGCCGATTTCCACCATGTTTGGGGTGTTGGTGTAGATGGGGATGCCAATGAAATAAAAAAAAACCTTCGAGTGGCCTTGAACACATATCTCGGGATCCGCTGAGCCGATTTCCACCGAATACGGTGTGTGGGGGTAGTCTGAGGCGCCGAGCAATTTCGTTACACCCGGATGCCCATGCGGCGTGACCTTGACCTTTCAATGACCTTCAACCCGTATCGCGGTATCCGCTGGGCCGCTTTCCACCAAATTTGGTGTGTGGGGGTAGTTTGAGGCGCTGAGCAATTCTCCACACCCAGTCACAAAATTGGCACTGTGGGGTTAATCGCGTTGATAGTTCGTATCCGCAGTGTCGTTGATAAAGAGCGTATGCGTGTATTGTGATTCTTACGTCTGTGTCCAGACGTGAGCGTGACTGTATCCAGACATGAGCGTGTTGTGTGATTCTTACGTACTTAGGGCTTCCTAGGAACGGGGGAGATTTTCATCGGGTCAGTTTTTCGCCCGAGGTGATCTTCACCTTGAAACGGGTACCCACAAATGATATATATGTGTGTGTCCTTTATAGACCCGTGGGTGCTCGGAGCTTATCCAGAACGCCGCGACGACGCGTCCCGTGGGATTTTACCCTTAGATAGGAAGTTTGGTCTCGATCGGTGCAGCCGTTTTCGATTCGATTCGACATATATTTATATACGTAGTTCTCAAAATATATAGTAGACTAGCTGGGTATACACAAGAAAAATGATATTTTGAGTAAGGAAAACTACAGGCCTGTTAGTATTTTACCTACTATATCAAAATTATTTGAGAAAGCGATAAATTCACAGCTACAAATGCATTCTGACTCTATTTTTAACCCCGCTCTCTCAGCTTTTAGGAAGCATCATGGGTGCAGTGACGTAATGTTAAGTGCCATTGAAGACTGGCGCAGGGCACTTGACAAGCATGAAAGTGTTGCCGCTGTAATGATGGACCTTTCAAAGGCTTTTGATTGTCTACCTCATGATCTTATGTTTGAGAAAATACGTGCATATAATCTTTGTGAAAAGTCGGTATCTTATATGGGGAGCTATCTTTCTGGTCGCAGACAATGCGTTAAACTTGGCTCCAGTGTGAGTTCTGGAGGTGCATCACCAAGGGTGTACCACAGGTATCCATACTGGGCCCAACCATGTTTAACATCTTTCTGAATGACATTTTCGGCTTTGTGAAGGACTGCTCCCTTTATAATTATACAGACGATAACACAATTTCCTTCTCTCACAAGGACCCTGATGTTGTTCGGAGCACTCTGGAATCTGATAGCCTTCATCTCATTGAGTGGTTCGCACTGAATGGCATGAAGGCAAATCCATAGAAGTTCCAAGCAATATCATTGGGTCCCAAATGTAAATCTATAACTGGCATAAATGCTTCACATCTTATCCCATGTATCGAGGAAGTGAAATTACTCGGTATAACTCTGGACTGTAAATTGACATTTAACACTAACATTGATTCGCTATGTTCAAAGGCATCAAGGCAGCTAAATGTCTTAAAGAGACTTGGACATATGCTGACCCTCTCAGGCAAAAAATGGATCTTCAAATCTTTCATCCTCTCAAATCTTAATTACTGCCCTCTTACCTGGCATTTCTGCAGTGTGTCTTCCATCGACAAGCTGGAGAAAATTCAGGAGAGAGTCTTTCGTTTTATCTATAATGACTACACATCTGATTATGACTTTCTCCTAAAGCTTGCAAACTGTGAGCATCTACATCTCCAAAGACTCAGACTTATGGCACTTACAGTTTTCAAAATATTAGCACTCCTTCCTATTTGGACTGCCTGGTGAAACTTGAACATAGTTCACACACTTTTAGAAATTCTGAGACTCTGGAACTGCCATCACCTGATACTACTACTTTCGGTTTAAGCTCGTTCAGATTCATGGCACCTAAAGTGTGGAATTCTCTTCCAGTGTCACGCAGAACCGCAGAGACGATGAAAGACTTTGAATGTATGTTAGAAACCTGGAATGGTTTTAAATGTAAATGCAGTGCCTGTAGAATATCCTAATTATATGTATATGTCTTTGTATTTTAATCCTCACTCTCTGGTCTGGTATCTCTGAATGGAACAAAACGTGTTATCCAGGAATGAAATATGGACTCGTTGTGCACATTACTGTGCCGTATATGAATATACAAATTTGTGTCTTACGCTTTTGATCGAGTCAGGGCTACCTGTCCTCAGTGATTTTATTCGTCTTTTACAATGTTTTAGCTAATATACATGTAATTTATTTTTCAGATAGGTTGTGTTTTATTCACGTTACTGTTTATGTACATATGCATTGTTTCACAAGTCAGTTAAGAGCTTAAAGGGGTACTGTATGCCAATTTCAATAAATTCCCGGTAACAATTGCGATCTAATATCAATATTATATTTTAAAATAACGTATTTGAGTCGACGATGTCTACTGAAAACGTTCCGGTTAACAGGCTATCATAAAAGTCAAATTGAATTATTTAATATAAATGAATTTATGGCTGGAGTCATAAAATGGCGAATTATGCCATTACGAGTTACCGTTCTTGAAATCTCACATGTTGGGTGTCTTTTATCGATGGCCGTTTACGACGAACATTATTGATTTGCGAACAAAACATGTTACATGCAAAAGGAAGTCCCGCTATAACCAATTTGGAAAAAAAGAGAAGAAACAAGATTCATAAAGCGTCAAGTATTTTTATAGGGGGTGACACAGGGGGCTGTAACGCGCTCCGCTGTCCGCCACCCTTTTGCATTTCTTGTCGGCTAATAATTTATTTACTCATACAAATCAACACTTTGTCAGTAAACAATTCTAATAGAGGAGAAATCTGTCGATAATTCCAACTTTAAAAAAGATATGTGTCAAGTGACACAGTTCCTAATTTTAATATTCATTGTGACCTGACCTTTCCATGACTGACATAGTAGGAACAGCCAATCACCGCTCAGTGTTAGAATCGAGGTCCTAATTTTAAATATTCATTATGACCTAACCTCGATTCTAACACTGGGCGGTGATTGGCTGTTCCTACTATGTCAGTCATGGAAAGGTCAGGTCACAATGAATATTAAAATTAGGAACTGTGTCACTTGACAAATATCTTTTTTAAAGTTGGAATTATCGACAGATTTCTCCTCTATTAGAATTGTTTACTGACAATGTGTTGATTTGTATGAGTAAATAAATTATTAGCCGACAAGAAATCCCTGAGCACTAAACGTTTAGTTGATCGTTTGGCCGATTTTTAATTATAGTAAGCCGCGCGGTGGTGAATTTAGAGACCCATGTCGGCCACTGCTAGCTGAGCCGGATCAACAAAAAAAAATACGCTCTCCGGGGACAATATTCGGTGTTTAAAATTTTATCAAATGCAACGTGTATGAATGTTTCTGATGGGAGTTTGTGGTATTTATTGAAAGATGAATTCTTTGCCGATCCATCCGTGTATATATCGTTATCATTACTGGGGTGAATGGGCTAAATTTGTGAGACTCCCGAGCGATGGCGAAACGTTGAATTTCTACAGTTACCCTTGTCTATATAATGTTCCATTAACGCGAAGAAGGCGCGTATATAGGGCGGCGTATATGGGCAGTACAAAAGGGGGGCGGACAGCGGAGCGCGTTACAGGCCTCTGTGGGGGTGAGATTATTCGATGGAAGAGATTGCAGGCATCAATTGAACTTCCGGTTCATCCTGCAACCTGCGTCTTCTCCGATGAAGGTCAAAAACATGGTGCGTAGTTTGAAATCGTAATATTTTTATTTCCAAGATCAATATTTTCGTCGCTAAATTAGGTTTATACGAAACTCATATAACACGAACACAATCTAACTTGAAAGTTATGTCAATGGGAGTAAATAAAAAATTGCCTATCTCTGTGTACAGTACCCCTTTAATGGCTCATGTTTGTAATTTAAAATGCCTTTATAAATAAAGCTTTTGAACTTGAACTTGAACTTGAAGCTCAAACTTGCTACCTAGGGGTACTTTTGGACGGGTTAAATTGTGACCCCGATCTGACCTTGACCATGAAAATGATCAATTCAAGGTCAAATCGGGTAAAACTGCCGGATTTCGACGAAATTTTACACTTAGGTGCAGCATACGTGTCTCGGTAGCTGTTGCAATTGTTTTTTCGAACAAAGCCACGAGACGAACCACGCCAGTGGCGGGCTAACCTGCTAGTCTACTATATATTTTGAGAACTACGTATATAAATATGTGTCCTTTATAGACTCGAAAACGGCTGGACCGATTGGGCTCAAACTTCCCATATAAGGGTAAAAATCCACGAGAATCGTCGTCGCGGCGTTTTGGAGAAGCTCAGAGCGCCCGTTCTCCACTCCCAATCATCAAAATCACCGTCCTCGGCACTGCGGGTGTTAAGGCAGTCACGCTCTTTATATTGACCAAATTTGGCGTTGTTAACCGAGTAACGCACTTTATTGCCATCGGCGTTGCTAAACGGTCACCTATGCGTACGAAACTACGGATGCACAACGCACCGGAACGGCGGAATGCATTTATCTTTATTAAAAAGGCAGAATTAACTCTTTGGAAAACAACAAATGCGTGTCGTGTGATTCTTATGTCTGTCGTTCCTATGAACGGGGGGAGATTTTCATCGAATCATACCTCTTTTAGGGACGGGGGAGAATTTCATTGGGTCAGTGTTTCCGTCCTAGGGACGGGTACCATCATTTCTCTTGATTAAAAAGGCAGAATTAACTCACAAAAAATGCGTGTTGTGTGATTCTTATGTCTGTCGTTCCCAGGAAGGGGGGGGGGGGAGATTTTCGTCGGTCAGTTTTTCCGCCCGATGTACCGTAAATCATACCTCTTTTAGGGACGGGTACCATCATTTCTCTTGATTAAAAATTTAAAAAATGTCATGTTTCTGACCAACCACGCCAGTGGCAGGCTAACCTGCTAGTTTACTATATATTTTGAGAACTACGTATATAAATATATATATAAATATATATATATATATATATATAAATATATATATATATATATATATATATACTTTATAGAATCGAAAACGGCTGCACCGATCGAGACCAAACTTCCCATCTAAGGGTACAAACCAACGGGAATGGTCGTCGCGGCGTTTTGGAGAAGCTCCGAGCACCCGTTCTCCACTCTCATTCACAAAAACGGCACTGTGGGGTTAATCGCGTTGATAGTTAAAGAGCGTTCGTATCCGCAGTGTCGTTGATAAAGAGCGTATGCGTGTAATGTGATTCTTACGTCTGGGTCCGGGCGTGTGCGTGTAAGACTATCCAGACATGACCGTGTTTTGTGATTCTTACGTACTGCCCGAGGTGATCTTCACCTTGAAACGGATACCCACAATGATATATGTGTGTGTCCTTTATAGACTCGAACCGATTGAGCTCAAACTTGCTACCTACGGGAAGTGACATGGGCGGGTTAAATTATGACCCCGACCTGACATTGACCTTGAAAATGATCAATTCAAGGTCAAATCGGGTCAAATTGAAAAACAAAAAATTAAAAAGGCACAATTAACTCATTGAAAAACAAAAAATTAATTAAAAAAGCCAGTAAATTAAAAAGGCACAATTAACTCATTGAAAAACAAAAAATTAAATTAAAAAAATAATTAAAAAAAATAAAAAATTGTCATGTTTCTGACGATTGCCGTCAGTGGCGGGCTAACCTGCTAGTCTACTATATATTTTGAGACTTCCGTATATAAATATATATATAAATATATATATACTTTATAGAATCGAAAACGGCTGCACCGATCGAGACCAAACTTCCTATCTAAGGGTAAAAAGGCACGGGAGCGGTCGTCGCGGCGTTTTGGAGAAGCTCCCAGCACCAAATCTCCACTCAGTCACAAACGAGAGGCCGATCACGATCGGCAGATGTTAACCCATCCCTTGGCGATAAAAATTTACTATGATTGGATAAATGAGAGTTTTGGTGTTGAATTATAGAGTATAATGTTATGTACTATTATAGACAAATGTACATAACACACATTATGGAATTTATGGGTCACTGGCATTTATATAAGAGAATGCACTGGTACAGGATCTGTAATGCTAAACAACCAGAGCCTTGGGTTAAATGTGAAAGGTGTGACCTGGACCTGGAATACTTGGGTTAGGAGAGTCCAATTTAAGTTTACAATAATAATGTCAAATTCTACCAACAATATAGTATACAGATAAGCCACCACACTGCTGACCCATTAATATCAATTATATACTAGTAGCAGAGCTGTCAACACATCATAGGAATTGTTCATGTTGAACACTGACCTCTCTATTAAACCAATAACAATTATAATGACCTCAGACCATCTGAAGATTTAACTCTGCAGCAGACTTCCATGTCTACTGTTAATATCATGCGATGTTTATTGTTGAATCTTTATTTTAAATTAGATACCATAGCCTTCTTTATCAGATTATTTTCACATTGGCATAAGAGACATCAGAGTGTTTTCACATTGGCATAAGAGACATCAGAAAATAGCATAGCCTTATCAATAGATAAGTAGTCCAAAGGCATGGGATGGAATTTATATTGAAGCGGTGAACCGGACTATACATTGCGACAGGTTATTGAATGAATACCCCCCCCGGGGCCCCGTGTTTCCGGGGGTATATTGGCCTAAGTGCATTAGAATTGGATTTACCAGTACATAACAACAAGATTTTGGACATTTAAACAAATTTAGTGTGGTGATTCGGGGTACCCTTGGCAGAGTTATAATGGTGTTAGTTTTTCAACTTTGTTTAACTTAAAAAAAAATTGTGTTTAATTATTTAAAAAATAACAGATTGGAAACCTTTTTAACAACTTGTATCATAATCAGCAATATCTAAATGACAACCAATGAAAGAGTCAATGACCTTTTTTTTTTTTTTATTATTATTTTATTATAAAAATCAAATTTTCTTTTCAATTTTTTTTCGAAACAGGGTCTTAACTCCTTTAAAATAAATCAGATCAAACCCATATTCGAACTCGATCTGTATTTTGGGCTGGGAAACACACATACCAAATTTGGTTCCAATCAGATAACAAATGTTCGAGTTATGGCAGAATGTGTGAATTCTAAGTCGAAAAAGGGCATAATTCCATAAAAAAAACTTGGATCAAACCCATATTTGAACTCGATCTGTATTTTGGTCTGAGAAACTCATATACAAAATTTGGTTCCGATCAGACAAAAAAATATTTGAGTTATCGCACCATGCGTAAAGTGTCTACGGACAGATGGACGGACATAGAAGGATGGACAGACGAGTGGTC
This sequence comes from Siphonodentalium dalli, assembly GCA_032622095.1. Classification (NCBI taxonomy): domain Eukaryota; kingdom Metazoa; phylum Mollusca; class Scaphopoda; order Gadilida; family Siphonodentaliidae; genus Siphonodentalium; species Siphonodentalium dalli. Next base: position 191,562,320 of record CP136062.1, on the reverse strand, counting down.
AATCCGGATATTGACACTATGTGTATCATACTATGGTATAGGTACACCTAAAAAGTTTTATCTCTCATGCAGAGTATAAGAAAAATATATCAAACCTGGTGTTCCCCTAATATTTAAATTCACATTTACAGTAATCAATTGAAATTAATGTCCAACAATTAAATCTACTCAACACAATCACATTATTAATCTCCAATAGTAATGCTATTAAACAATGAAACCAGATTATGCCTTTAAGATGGAATTTAAATAACCATGCATATAAATATAATAGTATAAACATCCCAATGATCCCATCTATGATATCTCATCATATGGCCAGATATACTTTATAGAGTATAAAGTATATAACATATGGCCAACACATCTCCTAGTAGTTAATTATCTCAATGCAAGACAGAGACAACTTCATGGCATTGTAACTGGATACTATCTCTGTGTCAGAAGACAACATCAAACCTGATTTATTAGATTCTATTTGGACAGTGCAAACTGGGTTGTCTTTGGTATATTTTAGCGATTAATAAAATATCAGAAGACCATAACTCCATTAAAAAGTACCGGATCAAACCCATATTCGAACTCGATCTGTATTTTGAGTTCAGAAACTCACATACAAAATTTGGTTCCTATCAGTTTAAAAATTGTAGATTTATCGAAACATGCATGAATTCTATGTCAAAGGGCCATAACTCCATTAAAAAATATCGGATCAAACCCATATTCAAACTCGATCTGTATGTTGGTCCGAGAAACTCGCATACCAAATTTGATTCTGATCAGATAATTTGTTTTTTAGTTATGGTAGCATGCATGAATTCCAAGTCGAAAAAGAGCCATAACTCCGTAAAAAAAACCCATATTCGAACTCGATCTGTATTTTGGGCTGAGAAACTCACATACCAAATTTGGTTGCGATCAGATAGAAAATATTTCAGTTATCGCACCATGCGTAAAGTGTCTACAGACAGACAGACAGACAGACAGACGGACTAACGACGAGTGGTCAATCCGGACAACGACACTATGTTTACCATACTATGGTATGGGTAAACATAAAAACGGCACTGTGGGGTTAATCGCGTTGATAGTTAAAGAGCGTTCGTATCCACAGTGTCGTTGATAAAGAACGTCTATATACACGACGAGTATAAATACGGCTCCAGACTTCCGTATATAAATATATATATAAATATATATATACTTTATAGAATCGAAAACGGCTGCACCGATCGATACCAAACTTCCTATCTAAGGGTAAAAAGGCACGGGAATGGTCGTCGCGCCGTTTTGGAGAAGCTCCCAGCACCCATTCTCCACACTCAGTCACAAAAACGGCACTGTAGTGTTAATCGCGTTGATAGTTAAAGAGCGTTCGTATCTGCAGTGTCGTTGATAAAGAGCGTCTATATACACGACGAGTAAAAATACGGCTCCATCGACCGTCTTGAGACGAAATTTCGTACTTAGGGGTTCCAAGGAACGGGGGAGATTTTTATCGGGTCAGTTTTTCCGCGCGAGGTCACCTTGACCTTCAAACGGGTACCCACTAATGATATATATGTGCGTGTCCTTTATAGACTCGAACCGATTGAGCTCAAACTTGCTACCTATGGGTACTTTTGTGCGGGAAGTGTCATGAACGGTAAAATTGTGACCCAGACCTGACCTTGAAAATGATCAATTCAAGGTCAAATCGTATAAAACTGGCGGATTTCGAAGAAAATTTACACCTAGGCGCAGAACACGTGTCTCGGAAGCTGTTGCAATTACTTTTTCGAACAAAGCCATGAGACGAACCACGCCAGTGGCGGGCTAACCTGCTAGTCTATCTTCTATCTCTCCTATATATTTTGATACAATCTGTATTCGAGAGATAACCCACACCCTCCGGACCTCAATGATATGATCGTGAATGAGTATTGATATACCCCACTAAACTTTGACAAACACCAGTAATGGTGTGTAGATAATTTACATATCTCTCTTATATATTTTGATACAATCTATCTAATTTACATATCTCATATATATTTTGCAGACCTCTGTTTGTTTGTCTGTCTGTCTGTCATTTATACAAATCTACGATTCTCGACCGATCGGGACGAAACTTGGTACGTGTGTGTAGTTTGACCAGGCGGTGGACGTTGTCGTATTGGCGAGACCGTGCGGCGCCCGCTTCGCGCATGCGCAGACGAGATCTCGAAAACGGGTGGAGATATCGACTTGAAATTTGCTATGTGAATGTATCTTGCCCCGGATGCGAATTCTATCGGGTCACCGAGCCCGTGCGACGCCAGCTTCGCGCATGCGCAGACCAGATCTCGGAAACGGGTGGAGCTATCGACTTGAAATTTGCTATGTGAATGTATCTTGCCCCGGATACGAATTTTATCGGGTCGCCGAGCCCTTGCGACGCAAGCTTCGCGCATGCTCCGAGCCCGTGCGATGCCAGATTCGCGCATGCGCAGACCAGATCTCGGAAACGGGTAGAGCTATCGACTTGAAATTTGGTATGTGAATGTATCTTGCCCCGGATACGAATTTTATCGCGTCGCCGAGCCCGTGCGACGCCAGCTTCGCGCATGCGCAGACCAGATCTCGGAAACGGGTGGAGCTATCGACTTGAATTTTGGTTTTTGAATAGCCCGGACAACGTCGGGCTATCGACTTGAAATTTGGTTTTTGAATAGCCCGGACAACGTCGGGCTCATCGGCTAGTCTATACTATATATTTTGAGACGTCGTATGTGTGTATGTGTGTACTTCATAGAATCCAAAACGCGTGTACAGATTGAGATCAAATTTCGTATGTAAGTGTAAAATCCCACCGACACCGCCGTAATCGTGTTTTCGAGAAGCTCTGAGCACCCTTTATCCACTCCCAGTCATCGAAATCAGCTCAAACGGCACGGCCGGGGTTAATAACGTCATTATATATATATATGAAGTCAGAGTCTCCAAAGTTATACCGGAACAAACACGTGTTTACGTCGTCTTGGGGGTCCACGATGGGAGTCTGACTTCAATGCAATGTTATCGCTCGAAACACGTGTTTACTTCGTGTTGAGGTTCACGATGGGAGTCTGACAATTGTTATCGCTCGAAATAGTACATTAGGACGGGAACGGCTGGACAGATTGAGCTCAAACTTCCTATCTAAAGGTAAAATACCACGTACGATGTCGTCCACGCGTTTTCCAGAAGCTCCGAGCACCCGTACTCCACTCCCAGTCATAAAAATCAGCTCAAACGACACGGCCGGGGTTAATAACGTCATTATATATATATATACGAAGTCAACGTTATTAGCATCTGCATTGAGTGCATTTCCTAGAACGCAACACGTGTTTTACGTCGTCTTGAGGTTCACGATGGGAGTCATTTCAATGCAATGTTATCGCTCGAAACACGTGTTTACTTCGTGTTGAGGTTCACGATGGGAGTCTGACATTTCAATGCAATGTTATCGCTCGAAATATTATGCAGAAAGGCAGATCTCGGAAACGGGTGGAGCTATCGACCTGAAATTTGCTATGTGAATGTATCTTGCACCGGGTACAAATTTTATCGGGTCGCCGAGCCCATGCGACGCCCGTGCAGCGCATGCGCAGACGAGATCTCGGAAACGGGTGGAGCTATCGACTTGAAATTTGCTATGTGAATGTATCTTGGGCCGGGTACAAATTTGATCGGGTCGCCGAGCCCGTGCGACGCCAGCTTCGCGCATGCGCAGACCAGATCTCGGAAACGGGTGGAGCTACCGGGTACAATTTTTTCTTATTGAAACGCGTGGAGCTAAAAATTAAAAAAATATATAAACAAATGTCACAATTAACTCATTGAAAAACAAAAAATGTCATGTTTCGGACAAGCCGCCGGTGGCGGGCTACCCTGCTAGTACTATATATTTTGAGACTTCGTATATATGTGTGTGTGTGTGTACTTCATAGAATCCAAAACGCGTGTACAGATTGAGCTCAAACTTCCTATGTAAGTGTCAAATCCCACCGACACGACCGTGGTCGCGGTTTAATGAAGCTCAGAGAACCCGTTCTCCAATCTCAAATCACCGCAAAGGCACGGCGTGGGTTAATCAAGTGATTATTTAATGAGCGTTTGTTTTTGACGCCTATCTATAAAGAGCGTCTGTTTGCCATTCAACGTTATTTGCATCTGCAGAGAGATATACGGAACATACATTAAATTTAAAAAACATTTGTTTCTGACCAACCATGCGAGCACGGATGGCGCGCTTTGTTTTTACAGTATATAGTTATATACCGAAATCATCCCAGATAATCACGAATATAGCATCAGATTTCTCCCCAGATATACCGTTATAAAGCTACTGGAATCTGCCAATCTACGGGAAATTCCAGGGAATGCCGATTGAGCTCAAACTTGCTACCCACGGGAAGTGTCATATATATGAGTGTGTCCTTTATAGACTCGAACCGATTGAGCTCAAACTTGCTAAATAAGAAAATAGCCCCCAAGCCGTAAATATCAACAACAACGATATTACTAAATACACGTTTTCGGCAATGTGAGAGTTTTCGGGGAGCCGTGATGCCAACAACAACGACCCGAAGCCCTGAATGCCAACAACAGATTCAATGCAATGTTATCTATTATGCAGAGAGATTTCACGACATTACGACGGGTACGGCAGACTCAAAATATTATGCAGACAGATTTCCCGACGGGAAGCGTTTGTTTTAAATTCAATGCAATGTTATCGTAGAGAGATTTCACGAAACAAAGAATGCGTTGTCTGTCGTTCCTAGGAAGGGGGGATTTCTACGGGTAAATTTTTCCGCCAGAAACAAAAAAATTAATTAAAACAATTTACAATTTAATTAAAACAATTTAAATTAAAAAAATTAACAATAAAAAAACAATTCAGAAACAAAATATATTAAATTTAAAAAACATTAAATTCATATTCAAAAATGTCATGTTTCTGAAACAAAGCCATGGGACGAATGCCGCCAGTGGCGGGCTAACCTGCTAGTCTTCTATCTTCTATACTATATATTTTGAGAACTCCGTGTATTCGAGAGATAGCCCACACCCTCCGGACCTCAATGATATGATCGTGAATGAGTATTGATATACCCCACTAAACTTTGACAAACACCAGTAATGGTGTGTAGATCATTTACATATATCTCCTATATATTTTGATACAATCTATCTAATTTACATATCTCTCTTATATATTTATGTTTGTGTGTGTGTTGTACTTCATACAAATCTACGATTCTCGACCGATCGGGACGAAACTTGGTACGTGTGTGTAGTTTGACCAGGCGGTGGTCGTTGTCGTATTGTCGAGCCCGTGCGACGCCCGTGCAGCGCATGCGCAGACGAGATCTCGGAAACGGGTGGAGCTATCGACTTGAAATTTGCTATGTGAATGTATCTTGCGCCGGGTACAAATTTTATCGGGTCGCCGAGCCCGTGCGACGGCAGCTTCGCGCATGCGCAGACCAGATCTCGGAAACGGGTGGAGCTACCGGGTACAAATTTTTCTTATTGAAACGCGTGGAGCTAAAAATTAAACAAAAATGTCATGTTTCGGACAAGCCGCCGGTGGCGGGCTAACCTGCTAGTCTCCTATATATTTTGAGAACTCCGTATATAAATATATATGTGTGTACTTTATAGAATCGAAAACGGCTGCACCGATCGAGACCAAACTTCCCATCTAAGGGTAAAATCCCACGGGAATGGTCGTCGCGGCGTTTTGGAGAAGCTTACAGCACCCGTTCTCCACTCTCAGTCACAATGAAAGTGTCAATGACACTGTAGCTCAACTTGGAAAGGGAATAATTTAATGTATTACAGTCAATGGAGCGATTAGGAATGTGGAAAGTTGAATGTCTAATACTAGTTTATAGACATGAAGAGAAAAGTAAAATCCAAGATGGCTGCTGGCGGCCATGTTTTCGGCCGAATGACCCCAAAATGAGTCGTTCCCATCTACATGTCATTGTTAACATCCATGACTAATTTTATGACGATCAGACTAAATGTACGACCTGTAGCCCATGCTAAAGAATTTAGTCATGCAAAGAGTAAAATCCAAAATGGCTGCTGGCGGCCATGTTTTTTTGCCGAATGACCCCAAAATGACTCGTTCCCATCTACATGTCATTGTTAACATCCATGAAAATTTTTATGATGATCCAACAAAAGGTACGACCTGTAGGCCGTGCCAAAGAATTTAGTCATGCAAAGAGTAAAATCAAAGATGGCTGCCAGCGGCCATGTTTTTTGGCCGAACAACCCCAAAATTGACTCGTTCCCATCTACATGTCATCATTAACATCCATGACAAATTTCATGATGATCAGATGAACAGTACGACCTGTGGCCCATGCTAATAGATTAAATTTTGAAATCCAAGATGGCCACTGGTGGCCATGTTTTTTGTCCGAATGACCCCAAAATGACTCGTTCCCATTTATATTCAAATTTCAACAGTCATGACGAATTTTATGATGATCAGACTAAAGGTACGACCTGTAGCCTGTGCTAAATGATTTAGTCATACAAAGAGTAAAATCCAAGATGGCTGCTGGCGACCATGTTTTTTGGCCGAATGACCCCAAAATGACTCGTTTCCATCTACATGTCGTCATTAACATTCATGACAAATTTTATGATGATCAGACTAAAGGTACGACCTGTAGCCCGTGCTAAAGGATTTAGTCATACAAAGAGTAAAATCCAAGATGGCTGCTGGCGGCCATATTTTTCGGACGAATGACCCCAAAATGACTCGTTCCCATCTACATGTCATTGTTAACATCCATGACAAATTTTATGATGATCAGACTAAAGGTACGACCTGCAGCCCGTGCTAAAGAATTTAGTCATACAAAGAGTAAAATCCAAGATGGCTGCTGGCGGCCATGTTTTTTGGCCGAATGACCCAAAAATGACTCGTTCCCATCTACATGTCAATAGTATCATCCATGACAAATTTCATGATGATCAGACGAACAGTACGACCTGTGGCCCGTGCTAATAGATTAAATTTTGAAATCCAAGATGGCCGCTGGCGGCCATGTTTTTTGTCCGAATGACCCCAAAATGACTCGTTCCCATCTACATTCCAATTTCAACAGCCATGACAAATTTTATGATGATCAGACTAAAGGTACGACCTGTAGCCCGTGCTAAATGATTTAGTCATACAAAGAGTAAAATCCAAGATGGCTGCTGGCAGCCATGTGTTTTGGCCGAATGACCCCAAAATGACTCGTTCCCATCTACGTGCCAAAGAATTTAGTCATGCAGAGAGTAAAATCTAAGATGGCTGCCGGCGGCCATGTTTTTTGGCCGAACAACCCCAAAATTACTTCCCATCTACAATTACTTCCCATCTACAAGTCAATATTAACATCCATGACAAATTTAATGATGATCAGACGAACAGTACGACCAGTCGCCCGTGCTAATGGATTGAATATTGAAATCCAAGATGGCCACTGGCGGCCATGTTTTTTTCCCGAATGACCCCAAAATGACTCGTTCTCATCTACATGTCAATGTCAACAGCTATGACAAATTTTATAATGATCCGACCAAAGGTACGACCTGTAGCCCGTGCTAAAGGAAATTGTTGACGCATCACGCACACACACACACGGACGACAAAGCCATGGCAATAGCTCAAAGAGCTAAAAACGGCACTGCGGAGTTAATCACGTGATTTTTATCGACATAAATCGATTTGAATGGCAAATCCTATGTTAAATATTATCTTCGATACACTGCTAAAAATTCTATCTGGGAAGCAAAATGGTCAACTCGGGACGGGTCAACCGATTGAGCCCAAATTTGCTACATAGGGGTACTTTTGTCCGGGAAATGACACGGACAGGTCAAATCGTAACCCCTACCTGACCGTGACCTTCAAAATGGTAAATTCAAGGTCAAATGGGGTAAAACTGGTGGATTTCTACGAAATTTTATACCTAGGGCTACTTTTGTCTGGGTCAAATCATGACCAGGACCTGACATTGACCTTCAAAATGGTCAATTCAAGGTCAAATCAGGTAAATCTAAAATGAAGATGATCGACGATCTGTATGTCAAACAGTGAATTTATTGTGACAAAAATCGCATTTATATTATTATTATGATCATTTTTTGGAAGGTGTCGAAGGTCGGCGTACGAATACCGGTATTTTTGGAATACCGAATACCTCCTTAACAGAGGGGCCGGAATACGGCATACCTCATAACAGGGCATAGAATACGGCGTACGAAAAGGGGGGTGGGGGCCTCATTTATCCCTATCCAATTAATAAAATACAAGAATTCTGTGAGACCTCCGTCTGAGGAAGGGCTTTTGATGTTATACCACATTATCTTGAACTCAACTGTAGAGACAATACCACGGAAACAGGGCATGACGCAACACTTGTTTACTGTCTACAGATTTTGTATGTCGGCTTACATATAAGAGGTCATTGAGGTCACAGCTGGCTGACCTGATTATCAGTTTGAATTGTAGTTGTTAACTGGTGAACAATAGGATGTTGTTAACACACTACACTATATAATGGGTCACGTTGGGCTATTTTACATAATTATTTAAATTATCAGTTTGAATAGTAATTTTGCATCTTTTAGCCATTACAAAATTATCTATCTATCTATCTATCTGATGTTGTTGCTTCCAAATCGACGAAGTATATAGCGCATATACCGGTAACATATTTTGGTATAATTATTAAAATAATCGGAATCGGCCGATTGTGATCTCAAATAATCGGCCATCGGCGCAAGGCTCTATTTGACAATCGGCTCATCACTAATATACACAAACATACAAGTCAGTGACATACCGGTTGAACCCTGCCCATGCAGCTCTCTGGAACTGTTTCTTTATTCAAATATGTCAGATAAGATCAATCTGACATGATGACATGTGGTCAGGTAATTAACTCAAGCAGACTGGAATACTTATTGATGTCAAAGCAAGAAAGAGATATAACTTGGACAAGAATTAGGGGGTATATAGGAGTAGGGGAGCGGTAGGGGCATATGGGGGTCACTTGGAAAGCGTGTCACCAGCTCTGGCAATTTTTGACAGGTCGGTCCCATTTTAACAAGTTTGAAAAATCCCTGCCATCCAAGGCCCCTTCACACAATATGTCAGATTAATCAAAAGCATTTGTTCCTTAGAGAAGATGTTTTGATGAGTCTTAGTGATTTCATTGGAGAAAAAAAGTGTTGAATCGCTTAACTTGGCCCCTTTTTTTTTTATCAAATCTGGATCTCAGTCAAACAAGGACCCTCTGTATCAAATATAAGCTAATAAGCGAGATCACTGAGTCGTGGTCATATTGGATTCACCCGGCCAGCTTTGTTCTGTGATCTCAGAGATTCATCCAGCCCCGGTTTCAGTGTTACAGGTCAAAGTTATGGAGTAACATTTCCATATATGGAAGTCATGAATATTCAGACTTCCATCTATGGAAATGCTACTCCAGAACTTTGACCTGTAGCAATAATATCACGGAACTGGGCCTGGTGGATCCAATATGGCCACTAGTTAGTGACAGGGGGTATTAGGCCTATTGATAAAGTAATTTTAAGAATTAGTATGGAGGGAAAAAGTTATGTCCTGGAATCTGCCCTTATTTGACAGGGTGACCCCAATCCCAGTCACCTAGGGAATAATCCCCACCAAATATTACTCCATTATATTTTGCCCCCCCCCCCCCCCCCCCCCAATTGATCTTGTGACCCCATTTGAAAAAATTTGAATCCAAGTGACATTATTACCCTCAATCTATACTAATAAAACTCAATTCTGTTTGTTCGTTCGTCCGCTAATAGGCGACCAAATGGCTGGATCATCATAGCTGAATTTTATTATATAGGGGTTTATTTGACTCGTCGAGCATTATTAGATAGGTCCTGTTTACCTCTGATGTCTTAAAAAGACAAACTGAGACTCTGCACAGAATGTAGTTAACATGTTGAGCGCACAAGTGAGAATATCTCTATTTATTCATACCATATCAGGAATAGATCAAAAGTGAACGCTCTTTATCATTAGTCTACACAGAGACCGCACTCAATGTCACACACAGCCTCGAATAGCATAAGTCACCAGAACGCTCTTTATCCATACCATATCAGGAATAGATCAACAGTCAACCTATTCATCCATGCGCCAGAAGGGAAGACCACCAATGTGGTGTACAGAGAAGTTCTTTGAAATTGTGTAAATGTATGTTAACCCTTTACCCAACAGAAGGGCCCTGTGCCAATGCATTCTCTTATATATGCGAGTCGACCATAGGTCGCCTCGCATATATAAGAGAATGCACTGGCTTAACACATTATAAATTATAAAATTGTTAAAGAATGTAAGAAAAAATGGTAAAAAAAGATTTTTTTTAGGCCAATGCATTCTCTTATATATGCGAGGCGACCTATGGTCGACTCGCATATATAAGAGAATGCATTGGCACAGGGCATAACTGTAACTATCACAATGTGGTCAAGGAGCCGGTTCCAATGATATCCATATTTGTATGGTTCTATTGAGACAGACCGAAGATATTTTAGGCTGTTGAAGCTTTATTTGGCCGGTTTGTTGGGTAAAGGGTTAAAACACTTCAATTTGTTTCCAATCTTATTTACCTGAGCAACACCGGATAACCCCAGCCAGTACCAAATGTAAGCCAGATTGGCCTGATCGTTCTGAAGAAGAAGTTGTTTTAACCCTTTACCCAACAAACCGGCCAAAAACGCCCAAATAAAGCTTCAACAGCCTAAAATATCTTCGGTCTGTCTCAATAACGCCATACAAATATGGATATCATTGGAACCGGTTCATTGTCCACATTGTGATGGTTACAGTTATGCCCTGTGCCAATGCATTCTCTTATATATGCGAGTCGACCATAGGTCGCCTCGCATATATAAGAGAATGCATTGGCCTAAAAAAAATCTTTTTTTAACACTTTTTACCATTTTTTCTTATAATATTTTCTACATTCTCTGACAATTTTATCATTTTTAATATGTGTTAAGCCAATGCATTCTCTTATATATGCGAGGCGACCTATGGTCGACTCGCATATATAAGAGAATGCATTGGCACAGGGCCCTTCTGTTGGGTAAAGGGTTAAGAATTACTATTGAGGGAAAGATTTATGTCCCTGGCTCCACCTACCTCTATTGGACCTGGTGACCCCATTTGAACAAATCTGAAATCCAAGTCACCTAGGAAACATCCATACCAATAGGAACCCATTCGGTCTTATTGGTCTGGAGAAGAAGTTTAAATAATTTTTGACGGATGGATGGATGGACAGATGGATGGAGAATGATGACTACATCTCCACTGCTGACCTCGTCTCAGGTGAGCTAAAAACTGGGCACAAAGGGTACAAATTTGATAAAATTATTGAGACAATGAACCCTTCTGGAATATTACAAACATGTAAATTGAAAAAAAAATCATTTTAATGTAAAATTTACATTCAACAAGACACAAATACCCTCTGAAATGATATAGGTAAAGTGGAAATAAAACAACATATCACTCGTCAGAAGCTTTCCTAATTACTTCAAACAATCGCTGTAGGAATTGGAGAAGATATATTCAGCATTACCAATGTTCATATTTAGTTTCTATGTATCAATCTAATATTTCTGAAATGATGACCCATGTACCCATGTAATTGTTGTACTGATATCAGTTTTGATAATGTGGATGATACGATGGGGGAAAAAAGAAATAATGTTCAGAAAAGCCAGGTGATGAAATTTTCTTTGTCAATGTTCTTTAATTAACATAAACCATGGCATGTGTTGAACATAAAATGTCGGTTAGCTCTGAACCAAATTAACCCTTCCATGACTGGAGCTTCGTGGAAATTTTGTGAAAAACATCGCCAATGCATTCTCTTACGATTATATGTGAGTCGCCCATAGGGCACTTCCCCTATATAAGAGAATACATTGGCCTAATAATATTTATGTTTACTTTTTAAGCCAGTGCACATTCTTTTTTATATGTGAGGCTCCCTAAGAGAGATTCACATATATAAAAGAATGCACTGGCACAGGATATTTAATGCTGTACCAGCACACTCCCATCATGAAAGGGTTAATACGTATGGCATCATTTCTTTTATTAGAGTTTATTGTTATTTTCAGATGCTAGGCCATATCACGACATTGCCAGTTTTATGGGTGAATGAAAGTTTGAGTAAAGGGCTAATTTCATGGGGGAAATCACTATACTTCACATAGAACCATCAGATCTCTAGAAGGCAACTGACAAACTTGCCCTGATAACAAATCAGGTTACCTCCCCTTTGCGTGGATCAGAAAGCAGGAATCAAACTGGGTCACTATCATTGGATGGCTTGTTTCGGCTTATGTGCCATGCACCTTACAAACTGAGCCACCAAGGGCCCCCAACCAGATGGAACCATGAGTGCTGTTACAACCAACTGTGCCGCCAAGGGCCCCCACCCAGATGGAATCATAAGTGCTGTTACAACCAACTGTGTCACCAAGGGCCCCCACTCAGATGGAAGACCATGAGTGCTGTTACAACCAACTGAGCCACCAAGGGCCCCCACCCAGATGGAAGACCATGAGTGCTGTTACAACCAACTGTGCCACCAAGGGCCCCCACTCAGATGGAATCATGAGTGCTGTTACAACCAACTGAGCCACCAAGGGCCCCCACCCAGATGGAACCATGAGTGCTGTTACAACCAACTGTGCCGCCAAGGGCCCCCACCCAGATGGAATCATGAGTGCTGTTACAACCAACTGAGCTACCAAGGGCCCCCACCCAGATGGAACCATGAGTGCTGTTACACAACATTTAATTTCTGCATCTGACACCGAATCAGAACAAATTGGAATATGAGCAAGCCTCGAAATAGTGTGTCTGTCATTTGCAGAATGCGGTCCCCAGAGGGTGAATTTAGTGATGCTACCCCACACAAGGGGCTAGCATCATCATATTCACCCACTGGGGATCTCATTCTCACACTGGGCGAGTGTCACCAAATTAACCCTCTGGGAACCTCATTCTGCTGAGGCTTCAACTGCTATGGGAGACCTGGGATCAGATTGAAGTTCCCTTGTTGAAGTTGGTGATGTTCACCTATTAAAGGTACTCAATCCGATAAAACTCCTCTCAATTACTATTTCAATGGCTTCGGGGGTCAAAAATATTTGATTCGAGTCGAGGAAGTCACCCATCAAAGCTCAGATTTGTTAGATATCGATTTTAGAAATCTATTATTTTTCATTATCGGGAATTCTTTCTGGCCCAGAAGACAGTCAAAATTTCGTTATTATTACCACTTGATTATAGAGTTATCCATCCTTGTCTGTTTGAATAGAGTTTTGATGTAAAATCTCGAGCAGGTTACCAAATTGACGGCAGTTATTAGTACTCATCTCGAGCGATTAACAAATTTCAAAAATCAATATCTAATAACTCTGAGCTTTGTTTGATGGGTTCCTCGACTCGCATCAAATATTTTTTACCCCCAAAGCCAAAGAAATAGTAATATAGGACCCTCTGATCGGATTGTTGTTGTTGGAATCTGTTGAGATGGTGACCCTCTTTACGGATTGAGTACCTTTAATCACCTTGATTATGCTTTTTTATCTTATGCAATTTTTTGGAAAAAGATACTGAACAAAATGGTAACCAAATACAATGTTAATTTGAGACCTTCCCAGAAGATAAGGCCAAAGCATAATGAAGTCCCCCAACTTGGGCCAAGGGTGAGTTTAGTGCTGCTAGTCTGATGTGTCGGGTAGCATCACTAACATCACCCTCTGGGGACCTCATTCTGCAAATGACAGACACACTATTTCAAGGCTTCAGTTGGTAGGAGTTAAATTGTTGCTACTGTGATATTCTGAAAGAGATCTATCTATAATCACTCGTTATGAGTAAATCAGTCTTTTCAATCTTAGGTACACACCCCGTGTAAATGTATGTGACTGATTAAGTCTGATTTGCTCAAAATGAGATGCTTCAAGACCATTAGCAACTTATGAACTTTTCATGTTCAGCCATGTGATTTTGCTCAATTCATGAACATTGGTTCACTATATGCCTATCCACACTATGCCCAATACCACAGCAGTTGTTCTTAAGGTACACATGTACAATTTAGAGAGCACTTTTCTACATGTATATTGTTCAGTTCCGAAATAAACTATTGCAGCATTGTTGAATTTTCTGTAAAGAAATCGGCTTTTGGTATAACATCATTGCCTTGATGAGTTTAGCTTACTCCAGATTAGAATGTACTAATAATGAAATAGGCATGGAAATATGGCTTGTTGCCATTCATCGGAAAGGTCATGTGCACAGATTATTACTAAGGTTCATGTAACAGTGGTAACATAATGAATTATAGTAATGCCATAAATAATCGACTCCTCAACCACAGCAGAATTATGGGTAATTTTTCAGGATTTAGTTGGAAATATGGCTTTTTGCCATTCATCGGAAATTTCTCATAATTATGCTGTGGTTAAGGAGTCGATTATTTAGGGCATTACTGCACTTTACAAATTACAGGATTGCGAACACAGTATGTATAGTACATCACAGGTCATAACATCAAAGGATATAACTCACAGCCCCAAACTGATCCATCAAAATTTAAAAGAAATACAAAACTGAAAACCTAAAATTATAATCCTTTTGAAATGAAAATTGGAAATCATGAATATACATTAAATTTAAATGAAAGACAACTATTCCAACAAGGTTCTTGTATTTCCAAGTTTGTGGTGTTGACCTTAAATCTCCAAAATGTAGGTATCATATTTGCCCTAAGTGAGGTAGAAAGTAAAGGCATAAGTGGCTGAGGTCTAGTACTCATACCGGTAATCTTATTTCTTGATACTATGACACCATAAAATGTGTTGATTTGAGTTGTAAGAATAAATTTGTTTTAATGCTAACTATTGAGACACATCAAGAATAGATGTTTGTAGACATATTGTGTAACAGATGACTGAGCACATCTTTACCAATTTCCAGGAGTGGTCAAAAATGTTGAAATTAACATTGTTCACAAAGGATGAATTGGTCAAATTTACATGTTTCTGTTGATTAGGATACCCAGGATCTGGAAACATTTATATCATCCAATAGAAGTGAAGTCATAAACGTAGATGCAACATCTGCATAGATTAAATAACAAATCGTCATTTCTAATTCATCTGTGCCCACAAATTTTGACTAAACAAAACAAAAACTCAACTTATATATGTATTAGCTATTTCCGCCATAAATCCACCTGTGCAATCGACAAATGTTGAATATACCACAAATCAATGCCATCTTGTTAGTTGTCTCTTTGATATAGGTCATGTGTCGATTGGGCGACATTATCCCAGGTACTTTAATCAGCGTTTTGCAGATGCTGGGTATTCAAATCGACATTTCAGAGATCATGGGTACAGTAGTCAAGCCTTGAAATAGGGTGTCTGTCATTTGCAGAATGAGGTCCCCAGAGGGTGAATTTAGTGATGCTAGCCCGCTGTGCGGGGTAGCGTCACTAAATTCACCCTCTGGGAACCTCATTCTGCAAATGACAGGCACACTATTTCAAGGCTTGCCCTGGGTACTCTAATCAACAGAAACATGCAAACTTAACCAATTCAGCAAAATACAGTTTTGTTATATATTAGTTTCCCAGAATAGTGATAAAAATGGTATATTTTGAAAACTTTCAATCAATCAGATTGCATGTTTACGGTCTGACATGGTGTACAGTAATGCCCTAAATAATCGACTCCTTAACCACAGCAGAATTATGGGTAATTTTTCCGAGCTTTCCAATGAATGGCAACAAGCCATATTTCCGACTAAATCCTGAAAAATTACCCATAATTCTGCTGTGGTTAAGGAATAAGGAGTTGATTATTTAGGGCATTACTGTATATTCCCTCTAAACCTTCTTTATAGATTCATGAATCTATGAAGAAAGATTAAAGAGAAGATAAAATAATAATTTTAGGGTGACCAGTCAACAGGAGCTTCGGTTACTAGGAAATACCCCCCCGACAATTTTTTCACAAACTGGGATGGAAATTAAGTTAACAATTTTTAAAACAGTACAGTTCATTTTGGGATGTGTGTACGTTTCTTGAATGAAATTATATCTTCTAAAACAAATATAAATGACAGTTGTAACACTGTCATTATTATAGTGTAAAAATGATTTCAAAATGAGAGTTTCATATAAATTTTGATGTTGTTATTGAGTGTTGACATGGAAGAGATAGAGCTTCTTTAAAGATTGACAACAATATACTAGAAACTTTTTAAGATTTGAACTCATTTTGCACACAGCATGAAAAATCAGTTAAAGCCTCATGCGCAGGTCTGTTGCAGTGAAGCTGGAAGCACAAGTCATGGATTCAGTAAAAGCATCACAGGTCCGTCACAGTGTAGATTGAACCAGGTTTCACGGGAGACTGAACTTGTGGTTGCTGTCCATATGATATGTTGTTACCATAAGCGTCGAATGAATTTCCACCATTCGGAAGCGATATTGACTGAACATTTGGCACAGAACTGTCTGAATTAGTGCGGGAAGACTGATAAGGAGGTGGGGCTGGATATGACGACAGTGTTGATGACGAATATCCGGTAGATGTTGGATGATATGAAGAGCTAGTCGAAGGAAATGCTGATGGCACGGCGGGTGCGTTCGATATTGTCGCTCCATCCGATGCTCGATTCTGTATATTGTAGGTGTTTGGGTCGATGTAGAACTGCTCATTGGGATACTGAACATTGAGTCTGTGGATGTGACATTGATGACACAGCAGATGGCTGTCCAGTGGATAGCAACGTTTATCTGGCTCATCCGTTAACTGCAGGCTACAGTCCTGTAATAAAAGTTACATGTGTTAGATTCTCTGTGATGCAAATTCTTAATTAAACCTTTCTTTACTAAATAGACTCTCCCAATTCAGTTAAAAAAAAAAAAAAATTGGAATAGTCTGTTGTTCATCTAAAGGGGTGGTCAGGAAATGTAAGCAGATGACAGCCAGACATATCAATAATACAAGTGCAAAGGATTTCTATTAATTGGTGGGAAATATTCAGATAATAAGTTCAATAAACGACCTATGGTCATTTGTTGAATTTATTAATTTGAACATTTCCTGAGAGAACTACTTGTACTTGCAGTGAGTATTTAGTAAATAAATGGTTAAAATCGACCCCCTGATGTGAGGTCCTAAACATGGTATCAAAGTTTCCAGATTCCGAGACTTAACCCTTTCATGACGGGAGCTGCCTGGTGCAGCATTAAAGATCATGTGCCAGTGCATTCTCTTATATATACAAATCTCCCATAGGGAGCCTCGCATATATAAAAGAATGCACTGGCTGAAAGATCAAGGTAAATATTGTTAGGCCAATGTATTCTCTTATATAAGCGAGGCTCCCTATAAGAGACTAACATATTTAAGAAAATTTATTGGTACAGGGTTTTTGCATAATTTCTGGAAGCTCTGGTCATGGAAGGGTTAACCCTTTCATTACAAAAAGGTTTCTCCCATTCCGTTATAAAGCTATACACTGCAATGGTCTAGTGTTCAGTTGGAGGGGTGTTATGATAATATGAGCGTAGGAGACATAAGATTGCCCAAGGGAACTACAGTAATGCCCTAAGTAATTGACTCCTTAACCACAGCAGAATTATGGGTAACTTTTCAGGATTTAGTCCGAAATATGGCTTGTTGCCATTCATTGGAAAGCTCTCACCACGTTGATTACTTAGGGCATTATGTACTCATCAGCGAGTATTTAGTGATAGAAAAATTGAAGTGTTGAATAACACTCCACTAGGGTATTCAGATGGAGATAGCGATGAATCTTTCTGAAAGTAGTCACTCTAATTATCTCATTGATTTCATATCCAAATTTGGAGCACACAATGTCATTGTATATCAATTTAATACAGGGGCTGTTGCTCTCAAAATCATTGTCATTGACTATTCAGCCCAATAAAGGACTAGATATTTACAACGTGCATAGTTCAGATGTTATGCTTTTAAATTGATGAGGTTGTCATTTTTGATAATATTTGTCAATTCATCCCATTGGCATATTGTGCCTGGTTACTCATATATTGGTTGAGTCACTGAAATAGTCATAAAATATGTCCATAAATATTATTGACAAAGCAATCGTAATTTTATGTAATTTTTTTAATCGGACATGTTTTACAGTAACTTGAAATATAGTGTATAATTTGCATTTATTACTTGTAGATCATTTAGTAAAATAGCAGCCAACACAAGGACTATTATCAGTCAAACTCCCATTAATTTTGGAGAGAAGCTTGAATTATTACTACCCTATTTAACAAGATTCACAGCACCACAGAATCATAGCATAATCAATTAAACAGGTTGATGCTCCAACTGAATTTGATTGACATTTGAAGACGTCGGTGTGATTGAAGATGGATAACTCTGTTTTCTGGTATTTTCTAGATGAGTTACCCTTCTTATAGAGCACAAGGAATCTCACTCACTACACCTACAATTTCAATATCACACAGTTTTCTCTGTCAACATTTGCTGAAATCATATTAAGTGGCCCAGATAATATATCAATACTGCTAAAAGGTTCATATTCAACATTCCATGAAATTTGTTTTGCGTCTAAAATGTTAATGAAATTACATAGACTAAAAAACTTGTTACAGAATTGGTTGCATTGAGTATGTTCACAATTTATCAGTTACACAGAGATTAGCCAAACAAAAAGAAAACCATAAAAATATCTCCTGGAGCCTGTTTATTTACCTAGCAATGAAACAATGTCACCAACTCAGAAATAAAAGTGCTGAAATATAATTCATTCTGCTGAAAAATTAGAGAATAATACAAAAGCAAGTGTCCAAATCATGGATCTAAAAATTTTAAATACTCACATACTGCTTCACTATATAGTACAGTAGCATGGGTGCAGATATACAATAAAAATGTAATATAGTATATCCCCCACTATTGGTAAGGGTTACTATACTTATCCAGTTGAATTGGACAAGGAATTTCAAAACTCAACCATTTGCAATTTCATCAGTATTATAGTTGAAAGTAAATTTCGTACCAATAAAAGAAAAACAATTCTTCAACATGCATTCAGAAGAAACACAAAATAACCTGTTATATAACACAATTAAAGTAACATAACTGAATGAGACATATAAATACAACATAAGGAAGAGTGAGTAAAGGAAAGGGTAAAGAGATGTGTTCATGTTGGAACAAAATTATATACTTCTGTTGGTCTAAAGTTTATACAATGTGGTAGAAAAAAATCACTTCAAAATATACATGTGACACGGGTCCAGTGTAAGACTGTATTCAAATATTCTAATGTTTCTCAGATTTATGTCGCGGTATAACTCAAATTGGTGTGATACTTAGAGAAAAGATTTCTAGGATATTTTCTCAACATCCTTGATTTAATAATTTATTTAATTTGTCAAATCTCAAAACAATGTTTCTTATTGTAACAATGTTATCACTTATTGAATATACATTAATATACTAGGTATTATGATATTAACCCTTCTATGGCTGGAGCTTCTAGAAATTTTGCGAAAACCCTGTGCCAATGCATTCGCTTATATACATGTATGCGAATCTCTCATCTAGGGAGCCTCGCTTATATAAGAGAATACATTGGGCTAACAATATTTACATTGACCTTGTAAGCCAGTGCATTCTCTTATATCTGTGAAGCTCCCTATGGTAGACTCACATATATAACAGAATACACTGGCACAGGATCTATAATGCTGCACCAGCACAGCTCCCGTCATGAAAATGTTAATAAGTTTATAGCTAATAGGAGAACTCTCCAGTCATAATGTTTTATCGATCTTTTAGCATTTATGCAGCAAAATTGAAAAAAAAGTTATGTCTGCAAACATAGGCTAACAATTCACAAACAACCACATCACAAATTTCATAGCAAATTGACAAGCATTTAACCCTTTCAGTGCCAAGTCCGATTTTTGTATCAACCCATATTTCCTTGATCATTTTTCAAATTTATTGATTATAATAATGTGATGCATTGATGGAAAGAGCTCTTAGAGCTCTTTCCATCAATGTATCACATTATTATAATCAATAGATTTGAAAAATGATCAAGGAAATATGGGTTGATACAAAAATGTGATGCATTGATGGAAAGAGCTCTTAGAGCTCTTTCTATCAATGTATCACATTATTATAATCAATAAATTTGAAAAATGATCAAGGAAATATGGGTTGATACAAAAATCGGACTTGGCACTGAAAGGGTTAAGATCCCATGCTCTGAAGCAATGAGCATCAAACAAGCAGACTGATGGCATCAAATTCATCATTACCCATTGTCAGAATTATTTAACATCATCAGACTGCACAATCATCCTGCCATTATTGTCATGACAATGCCGTTCATCTACCTATTTATGAAGAATTTTGTAGGGTAGCTGTAGAAAAGTGAATATATTTGACCTGTGAGAAGCATATTACTATTTGTATGCTGCACACTGTAAACAGATAATAACTGGAAAAATTCATGTATCATCATGATATCGGCAAATTCTAAGTCGACAAGGACCAAACTCCAGCAAAAATAGGCGGACCAAACAAAATTTTTAACTTGACCTGTATCTTCATGTGGTTAATCCACATACCAAATTTAATAAAAACAATCAGATAACATAAACTAAAGTTATCATCCAGAAACCAAAATAATCAGCAAATTCTAAGTCGACAAGGACCATAACTCCGACAAAAATGGGCTGACCGAACCCATATTCGTACGTGACCTGTATTTGAAGCTGATAACCTCACATACCAAAGTTGGTTTCGATCCGATAACTCAAAATAAAGTTATCATCCAGAAACTTTCCGATCAAAACTCAGGCAGAAATGAGCAGACCAAACCCATATTTGAACTTATACCTGTATTTTGAGCTGATAAACGCAAATACCAAATTTGGTTTTGATCTAATAACCGATAATAAAGTTATCATCTGGAAACTTTCCAAACAGACAGTACTTAGGAAGGACGTACACCAGGTATTTTAATAGTCCCCGAGAAAAATAATTTGGGGGACAATTATCTACGGCTTGTATATTGTGGCTTCATACTACGCTCCAAGTTATTCAGTGAATCCGTTCTGCAGTAATTTTGTAATAAAACAGCATCTATGTAATATTCCTATGAAATGGGGAACGAATGCTTGTTTGAAAATAATTTCAAATTGTAAAGTTTTCCAAAGTTGGTTATATATAAGTACAAGATAAATGCCATTTTCACTACAATAAATACCGTTGATACAAATTACATGGCATTGACAGCAGCTACAAGGGAGGATAAATGTGCGATGTGATCATATCCACAACAAATGAATAATGAATGAATAGCCACTTTGCTACAATTTGCGCAGAAAACTGTAAAAATACTATTCCAAGTTACTGTAACATCCGACATCCCAAAAACAGCAAGTCGATAAAGGGACAATACTCCATCATCAGTAATCATGCAGATCGAACCCAAATTCAAACTTGAATCTAGTTTTTTTAAATAGTTTTTGGAAAAATTCTATCCTATGTTAATCATTCATCACTAATTTCTGTCGACAGCCTCAAACAATCAATTTATTTCAAGGGCTAACAAGCTCCATTCTTTTTTAACTCTCCAAAAGGATGCTGAGCTGCATGGAAGAAAAATAATTAAAATTCCCATTTACCAAGCCCAGGGTTCATACTATCCAAGGATGAAATTCCACAACTTTTCCAGAATTTTCAGATACTTTTAAGACTTCAAACCAATGAAAGCCATAACTTTGTCCGACTTCACAAGGCAGAATTTCAGTTAAATGTATATGATAGAACTTAAACTTTTCACAACATGGTTTCGGTATCTGTTAACCCTTTACCCAACAAACCGGCCAAATAAAGCTTCAACAGCCTAAAATATCTTCGGTCTGTCTCAATAGAACCATACAAATATGGATATCATTGGAACCGGCTCCTTGACCACATTGTGATAGTTACAGTTAGCCCTGTGCCAATGCATTCTCTTATATATGCGAGTCGACCATAGGTCGCCTCGCATATATAAGAGAATGCATTGGCCTAAAAAAAATCTTTTTTTTAACACTTTTTACCATTTTTTCTTATATTCTTTAACAATTTTATAATTTTTAATGTATTAAGCCAATGCATTCTCTTATATATGCGAGGCGACCTATGGTCGACTCGCATATATAAGAGAATGCATTGGCACAGGGCCCTTCTGTTGGGTAAAAGGTTAAATTATAGAATAGAATAGAATTATTGACTGACCACTATCCAGTGATGTAAGTCATGTGAACAGAAACAGTACAACATACATGTATAAATTAGTATTACCTTATAAAAGCATCCTATGATATTTACATTTACCCACACACTTCAACTACATGTAAGGGTAAATCAAGGATAATTTTGAAATTCCATGATATTTCCAGACTGGTAGCTGAGAGGGTGGATTTTATCCAGAATTTTCTGTCCAGAAAGGGTTCTAACAATTAATATTGATTTTATTTTGAATTTTCTGGTACAATATGTACAATCAATTGGGACATTTCAGGCAATCTCAGATATAATTAGAGTTATCCCGCTTGCTACGCTCCTAAAGTTTCCGGAGCATAGCAAGCAGGAGAAATCTATCTTGTTAGCACCTTCCACCTAGGCAAAATGTCAGATATATTGCTCTAAATAAACCACCTTAGACAAATAATATACCTAATCTTCCGTTTTATCTGTATTTTATTCACAAAATAGCTACTAGTATTTGTAGTCTTGAAATTGGGATTTATAAAAAATGATGTTGTTGTAATTGTGGCGTGGAAGAGATACATTTAGATCATCTTTAAGAACAATTGAAGCAGAAAGGAAATAGCCTCACTTTCATTGAAACTATGTAGCAGCATGTATCACTGAATGGATCACAATTTTTCTTATAGTCTCTGTAGTGCAAATTAAATGGACTGAACATGTGTGAACATAAGGTATTATGGCTTAAGACTGTCATGACAAATTGTACAAGGCATGACAAACAATTTCAACCATTCACACATCTGTGGATGATCTGTTTATTACACACCCAAGTCAGTATGTAATTTTTGCTTCAAATGTTCTGATTCAATCGAATAAATCTCTACTATTCTTAGAATCACGGACCATTATTTCTGTTGAGATTGACATCGTCACCATGGACTCTGTCAATGTAAATCAGCTGCTAACCCTTTCAGTGCCAAGTCCGATTTGTTGATACAAAAATTGGACTTGGCACTGAAAGGGTTAATCAAATACAATATTATTTTGAAATTCCTTGTATTTTCTGTAAATATATAGATAGAACGACACAAGTGTGTGAACTGGTTAACATTATTGTACGAGTTTGTCATGACATGATGGTAAAACAAGAACTGGATTTTTATCTCGCTGACACAACAAACGAGTAGTGCAATGACGTTAACATGTTCACAAATCTATTGTTCTATTTATCAAAGCCCTGTTGCTGAGTCACGGACAATTTGTATCCATCCAGCCCCTTTAGTGTTGTTTTAGTGCTACAGGTCAAAGTTCTGGAGTAGCATTCCATATATGGAATTCATGAATATTCCAGAACTTCGACGTGTAGCACTAAATGGATCCAATATGGTCGCGACTCAGTGACAAGGCTTCATGGCACACTCTGAAGATTGTAGCTTGTAATAAAATAAATTTAGATCGATAATGTTTTAATTAATTAAACAAACGTGTGATTTATGTAGACTATACCTCATAATTTAGTAAAGATATTCTCTGTTAAAGTTGATGTCATCAATGACGCTGTGAATGTAATCGGTTTGTAATAAATGTAAACAGTGTGTAGCAGATGAGAAAACCTACACGATGTTCAAGACAATCAATGAATAATAAAATTGAACTAATGAACGACGGTCATTGTCCTAACATATAGCTTGACACATGATAATAAAGAAGGGAATATTACCTGATAACTTAAGTAAATTGCTTTACAGTCTAGATAAATGCACTGTAACATTGCCACGCTGATATAGTCTGGGTACATATGGATCAACTATGAATCTGCTAGTGACTACCAAGCAGCGACAATAGACCAGTCAGAAAAGGACGACCAGTCTCAAACAATCATACACTGTACCCTGTACAAGACCAAAACAGGACAATCACAGTGCTTGAAAAGAGCAATGTTGGATAAAATTTGATAATTTTTCATTCCGAACCACATTAAATATTATTATAGCCTTTAGTTCTAGACACTGAAGTTAAACGGGGGTCAAATTTAACCCACCTAAAGGTGTCCTCAAAATCATTCAGCTATTGTAGTCATATAGTCACTTTTAATAAATATATAGGTATATCAACTACCCATATATTTATAAAATAACGGCATGTACAGTAATGCCCTAAATAATCGACTCCTTAACCACAGCAGAATTATGGGAAATTTTTCAGGATTTAGTCGGAAATATGGCTTGTTGCCATTCATCAGAAAGCGCTCAGTGAGAGCTTTCCGATGAATGGCAACAAGCCATATTTCCGACTAAATCCTGAAAAATTACCCATAATTCTGCTGTGGTTAAGGAGTCGATTATTTAGAGCATTACTGTATTTATAAAATAACGGCATGTAGTGGCTATTCTGGAATGTCTCACATTTCCCAGACATATACTCGTGTATAGTTATCTAGACTGGTTAATTTGACGTAAAGATGTAACAAGAAATCCCCTGTTTTATCAGGAAAATGAACTGAGATAAATACATTGTAGATGCCAAAATCTGCTTCTAGCAGTCGGGATGTTCATGAATACATTGGCAATAACTATTAACAAATGTATTTTCTTGCTTGTGGACATGCAGTTCCATTTCCTGAATTTAGCGTATCTGAGACTATCCTCACACCATTATGGTGGTAAGAAATTCCTCTTAAAGAGGCTCTGTTCCATTTGACACAATAACACCACCATCTGTATGTTTTCTATACGAGAAAATAATTAGATCGGACCCACGAGTCTATTAACCCTTTCATGACTGGAGATTCCTGAAATTTTGTGAAAACCCTGTGCCAACAGGTGCCAATCCATTTTCTTATATATGCAAGTCGCCCACAGGGTGCCTCGCATATATAAGAAAACACATTGGCCAATCGGAAATGTAACACTGATAATAATGACCCATTTGATAATCTCAGTTCACCAAATAAAATTTTGTCACCCATTAAAAGAGAATAAAATTGCTAGAAGCACATTCTGCATCTAAAAGCATAATGATAAAAAAATAACGTCCCAAAAGATCTGCTTTAAATTTAACCAACACAAATCAGGAATAAGCAGAGGTAAAGGGGTCTACACATGAGGTAAAAATACCAGCCAATCAAAAAACATCTACAACAAACAGAGAATGACCTTTGACCTGGCTCAGCGCTATCTGTTTGTTGCCTTGTTAACTAACATCTGTGAAGGAGAAACACATCAACCCAGGTAAAAGTCAGACTGAGGTGTGATTCAGTTAAAAGAGTTGAGAACAGAGTTGTAACACAGTGCTGAGGTCTGGTGAAATGGAATTCAAGTGGTTATTAACCCTTTACCCAACAGAAGGGCCCTGTGCCAATGCATTCTCTTATATATGCGAGTCGACCATAGGTCGCCTCGCATATATAAGAGAATGCATTGGCTTAACATATTAAAAATTATAAAATTGTCTAAGAATGTAGAAAAATATTTTTTTTAGGCCAATGCATTCTCTTATATATGCGAGGCGACCTATGGTCCACTCGCATATATAAGAGAATACATTGGCACAGGGCATAACTATAACCATCACAATGTGGTCAATGAGCCGGTTCCAATGATATCCATATTTGTATGGTTTTATTGAGACAGACCGAAGATATTTTAGGCTGTTGAAGCTTTATTTGGCCAGTTTTGGCCGGTTTGGTGGGTAAAGGGTTAAGCAGGCAGTTGTTGTTATAATTTCAAAATGCACTTATTAGCCCAGTTTAGCCACACATACATATAACTTGTAATGTGTTGCCCTTGACAAAAAAAGTCACCTCAATCATGTGACCATTTCGCCTACACATACATTGTCATTCGTGTTTAGAAGCTTTCCCCTCAAGTCTGAGTTTAGTGTGCCTGTCATTTGCAGAATGAGGTCACCAGAGGGTGAATTTTGTAATTCTTTCCTGCATAGCGGGCTAGTATACAAAATTCACCCTCTTGGGACCTCATTCTGCATGGCCTCATCTGCTGTGGGAGACATAGACTCAGATTGAAGTACCCAAATGGTGAATATTGTGATGTATACCCTTTGGGAACCTCGA
The DNA here is from genome assembly GCA_032622095.1 of Siphonodentalium dalli. Taxonomy (NCBI): domain Eukaryota; kingdom Metazoa; phylum Mollusca; class Scaphopoda; order Gadilida; family Siphonodentaliidae; genus Siphonodentalium; species Siphonodentalium dalli. The sequence goes on along the minus strand of CP136062.1, from coordinate 191,535,853 downwards.
TTATGAAATGTGTCGTCTGGCAATTTGGGGATATAGAGAAACTAAACTAAAAAAGAAATAGAATCTATGTGAAGAAGTTTCTATAGAAGAAACTTTCCAGAGAAGATGTGGCCTAAGTAGAATGAGGTCTAGCCCAATGTGTGGGATAATGTCACTAAATCCACCCTCTGGGGATCTCATTCTGCAAATAACAGACACACAAAACTCAGACTTGTTTATAAATTTTGTCCAATATGTAGCATACAGAACTTGAGCATAGAGGAATAATCTAATTTAATAACTGAAGAATTGACCAACACTATGATTTGCCTTCACGCTATGATTTGCCTTCACGGAAAGATCTTAATTTGATTGAATAAAGCATAATGTGGGGTTGAAGTTGGACATCTTATCCTCACCAGTTTTTTAAACAACAGTCGGGTGGTGAGTCACCACCCGACTGTTGTTTAAAAATTTTGCTACACATTGGGCTAATATCTATCAATGTGTAGGCTTGGCACCGTAAAATCATGTGACTCTTTCTGACGAGTGCATCTTTATGGCATTACCATGGTAACACATATTACAAGTTACATGTACGCGTGACTAAAACTGACTGTTTTCATCATGAGTCATCAATATACATGTACATGTATTCCACATCTTCAGGAACATTATTATCATTCCAATTGTCATGAGAACAAAGTCATCCTTTAAATAAATTAGAGTACATGCCATGGAAGTTTACTTTCCTGTGTAAATAGAGCTACATGTACATGTATACATTATAATTGTTTTTATGTTTAACCCTTTCAGTGCCAGGTCCGATTTTGGTATCAACCCATATACCCTGTGCCAATGCATTCTCTTATATAAGAGAATGCATTGGCCTAACAATTTTTCATCATTTGTTATTATTTTTTTACAATTTTAATAATTTTTTCTTATATTCTTTAACAGACTTATTTTGTAGCTTTAGTGCCAGGGAATCTTACATTTTTCATGGGCATCAAAATTATTACTATGAATACTTGGTGATAGTTTTGAGTTATAACATGCCCCTAAGGTTTTATCCAGTTTGTTTTTAAATTAGCTATAGCATGCTTAAGCATACCCACAAAAAATTCAACCCAAAATAATATAAAAAAAAAATAAAAAAAAAATTTAAGGGCCGATTTTACAGACCGTAAATTAGGGCCGATGAGATCGGCCCCTGGCACTGAAAGGGTTAAATGAAGTACATGTAGTAGTAAACTTTGTATAATACCATTGATCATTGTAATTAATAGAGACCAATAGGCCAAAAACTTTGAAAAAGGTTAATTATATGCTGTTGTAAGCCATAGGGTTCTACATATAGTTTACTGTACACAATGGCCGCCCTATGGAATCGCATCCCCCAAGACCAATATTGTCAGTAAGAACCAGGGTAGGATTGTCACAAACAGGGCGTTTCACACACGCTGTCATGGAAACATCAAGTTTCCATAACAAACAATTACAAAGCATTTGCTTATATTTCATTCCCATCCTCTGCTTTACTTACATCACAAGTTAAATAGTCAGGGAGAAACTCGTCCTGTAACATGTCGGGGAGGGACTCGTCATCAGGGAGGGACTCGTCATCAGGGAGGGACAATTCCTGCAAGGTAGTATTATTGATCGTAGAATCCTTCAATAGTGACAACTGACATATGGAATGAACTAAATATCATGATTTTGTTGCCAATAACTCTAGTTAGATCGCAATCCCATCATTATAATTGTTCCCCAATTTTTTTTATAAAGCACACTTTATTAGACTATTGTAGGACAGATCTGACTGGAACTTAAAAGAGATATCAAAATAATATTCTGATATTATACTGATAATAGACACAATTTATTTTTGATTACTGGTTTATTATCAAATCCAGTAGAAACTTCTTATTGAAATTAAATAATGAGAACCAACTTTGTAAACACAAAATGCATTGGCTAAGAACAGAGATCTATTTAAATACATCTGGAACATTCTGGTTGTTATTGTAATTTATCCACCGCTTACTAATGCTATTGCCTACATAGAGACTGCCTAATAAAACATTATGTTTATTACGTCAAAGGAGCTTGATTAGCTCTTCATAGCTTTGTTACGTAGGTACTACTTTCCTGACATAATTAAATATGAAAATTTCGCAGGCAACTAGAGCTGTCAACCTGCCAAATGATGTCATTGTAATTTTGGGAATTTTTTTTTCCATAATCCACCATAATTGATATAAAATGCACAGAAAGGATATACACCCTTTAGAAAATGAGACTTTTGCAACGCAAAAGTTTTGTATGACTGTTAAATAAAATATGCTACAAATGCCATTGCTTAAACTCTTTATGTCAGCTCGGGGAATATGGCATCTATTGGATTCGGCAGAGCCTCACCCAATAAATGCCCAAATCCCCCTCATGGAAATAAACAGTTTAATCGATGGTACTAGCTACATCTTCTATAAATCAACCGTATGTTTTAATATTTTTCGAAAAAAAAAAAAAAATACTATGTACTACCTCTTACAAAGAATGATTCTCTGTCAATGATTCAATAAGTCAGTCAACTTAACCCTTTACCCAACAGAAGGGCCCTGTGCCAATGCATTCTCTTATATATGCGAGTCGACCATAGGTCGCCTCGCATATATAAGAGAATGCATTGGCTTAACACATTAAAAATTATAAAATTGTTAAAGAATGTAAGAAAAAATGGTAAAAAGTGTTAATTTTTTTTTTTCTTTAGGCCAATGCATTCTCTTATATATGCGAGGCGACCTATGGTCGACTCGCATATATAAGAGAATGCATTGGCACAGGGCATAACTGTAACTATCACAATGTCGTCAAGGAGCCGGTTCCAATGATATCCATATTTGTATGGTTCTATTGAGACAGACCGAAGTTATTTTAGGCTGTTGAAGCTTTATTTGGCCGGTTTTGGCCGGTTTGTTGGGTAAAGGGTTAAGGGAAGATATCCCAACTGGGAGTTGGGAGTTTATCAAGGATAAGCCAATATTATACAAAATATAAGAACAATGAAAATAAGCTAATTTTATACAAAATATCACAAGAACAAAAACAAATATTAGCAGTTCCCAAAACCTGGTATATTTATGGGGGATATATAGGTTACAGTAATGCCGTAAGTAATCGACTCCTTAACCGCAGCAGAATTATGGGTAACTTGTCGATTACTTAGGGCATTACTGTATATTGTTAGTCAGTATATAACATAATCCAGCACCAACTAAAAGGGTTCACTCAACAACTATATGTGCTAGCAAATAATCTATGAACAACGCTACTCTTTAACTAAGGCCACGCAAAGTTAAATTCCTGTTTCTCAGGCCCTAGCGAATCATCCCGAAAATCACACACATGCTGTTTTTAACCTTTGGTAAAAAAATTTAAACCATACGAAATAATTGTGATACATGTTTTAATCAAAGTGAGATAAAACAGACCCATTTTCCCAGAATTCAAATTTATGATTCATACATATAATTGGTAACTATGTTCAAACCAAGCCTAAGTATAAGGTGCCTGTTATTTGCAGAATGAGGTCTCCAGAGGGTGAATTTAATGACGCTATCCCGCATAGCGGGCTAGCATCACTAAATTCACCCTCTGGAGACATCATTCTGCTTAGGCCTCATCTTCTCGGGAAAGCTTCTTTGTTATCAAATTTCTACAGAAACTTCTTCACATATCTTCTATTTCTTTTTTAGTTTAGTTTCTCCATATCCCCAAACTGGCAGACGACACATTACATAATCGAGGTTCCCAATGGGTGTACATCACAATATTCACCATTTGGGAACTTCAATCTGAGTCTATGTCTCCCATGGCAGATGAGGCCATGCAGAATGAAGTCCCCAGAGGGTGAGTTTGGTATGCTAGCCCGCTGTGCGGGATAGCATCACTAAATTCACCCTCTGGGGACCTTATTCTGCAAATGACAGGCACACTAAACTCAGACTTGGTTCAAACATGTTTTACACACATGATGTGTTGCTTCTGCAAACAGTACAAATATGTCAGTGATAATTTATAGGGTGATTTTTGACAACTAAATCATACGGTATCTATCAATTAACTATTATGGGCATCTGTTCGGGTAATAAAGGCCACCATTAACTGAAATTAACTTCGTTATTAAACCCAGAAATGGTGGAATGCTTTGTTGGTGTGTGTCCCAGAAAAAACAACAGCCGCGATAGGATGTGACAAAATACGGTGATTCCAACAAAGAGCCATAACTGTGGTGAAAATTTGGGGGTGGAACCCAAATGGAAAACTTGACCTGTATTTTGGCCTAGTAAACTCACATACCAAATTTCATTTCATTCAGTTCATACTTACTAATATTATCATCCAGAAATGAAAATTGAGTGCAAATTCCAACTAACAGGGCCAAAAATCTGGTGAAAATTGGCAGCGGAACAAGATTTCGAACTTGACCTGTATTTTGTGCTAGTAAACCCACATAACAATTTCATTCCATTCTGTTGAGACTATCTAAAGTTATCATCTGGAAATCTAAAGAGAATGGACAGACAGAATCCAACAGATGGTACTGACCAATAACATAATATGTCCCATTTTTTAAAATGGGTGTATAAACAAATTAATTAAATACTGCGTGCATCCAAGCTTTTCAAAATGTTTTGGTCTGAGAAACGGGAAATTGACTTTGCCTAACTAAATGTGAATAACCAACATAACTATCAAACTACATATATGGAAACTCTCAGCTTCTTCAAGATGCCAATAAAAATTTTTCTCATTGATGTCTTTAGATGTCCCAAGCAAATCCCATTTCTGTATTCCTGGAATTTCCATCCAATATCTGGTTATGGAGCATGACTATGCATCTTTTTAATGCTCCGATCTCTCCAAATTGGGAATGATTGGTTGCCACCTTTAACCCTTTCGCACTGAAAGGGTTAAAAAACCCTTGACCTTCTAGAAATGGGATTTGCATGGGACATTAAGAGACAATTTGCCTGAAATATTATTGTCGGCTTTTAAAGACACTGACAAACTCCATATCTCCCTGAAGTTTTGACACCAATAAATAGCAGTATAAATAGTAAAACCACAGGGGCTTATCAGAAATACTGTGACGTGTCAACACAATGCACTCAGAAATATGGTGTTATTACTCGTAATTACTACATGTGCAGGAATTATTCTGACTACCTCAAAATTATACAAAAATCTTGATCGGTATAAATGATTTCTTTGATTCTAATCTTGAAGTAAATGGAATTTTAATACGTCATTTTGTTGAGCATCTTACCTGACCATTCGGTTTTCAGTACATCAATATAAGTATTATTATTATATATATATTTGAAATGATTTAGACATCAATTAGCTTCAATGTGTGTTACAAAAGTTTTCAGTAAGATGTGATAAACCAATAAAATAATAATATTAAAGTGATTTAAACACACAGTGTGTAATGGAATGGAAATTAGACACGTGATGAATAAAAGGTCAGGTGGAAGTTATAGTGTTAAGAGTATGTTCGTGCTAAGGAAATCATGATTATACCATGTTGTATGTCCTTTTCTAATTTAGATCTCACAGCTTAACCCCTCTACCGTCTACTTATCTACACAAATCTCAAAATATGTAACCCTATATATATCTAGCCTAATTTCTGGATGCAATTATCTAATTAATACACACCTCACAGTGGTAGCAGTCCACATGGAAGTCTTTATCCATTGATACAACCCGTACTGTCTCCTCGGTACCCTTAAAAATAGTTATTAGATATAATATTAATTGATATATCCATCGATACAATCATTAGTCATTAGATATAATATTAATTGATATATCCATCGATACAATCATTAGTCATTAGATATAATATTAATTGATATATCCATCGATACAATCATTAGTCATTAGATATAATATTAATTGATATATCCATCGATACAATCCGTACTATTAGTTTAAAGACATATTATGGACTTGTTCGAGTGCGATAAACTTATAAGTTAGTTCTCGGGCTCTATGCCAACCTGGGGAATGTAGCATTCTACTAACATCACCACAACAATCGGTGATAAATTAATTCAATGATTTCGCCATCTATCGTCATTGCATTTAATTACATGTAATATATAAGAGCGACAGTGTGTGTTGTCAATTTGGATTAATATTCGTAAATATAACTACTTTGAGCAAGATTATTCTCCATTTTTAGTTGCTCACCCTGCTGGAGTGTTTCACATCACTTTAACCCTTTCAGTGGCAAGTCCAATTTTTGTATCAACCCATATTTCCTTGATCATTTTTCAAATTTATTGATTATAATAATGTGATACATTGATAGAAAGAGCTCTAAGAGCTCTTTCCATCAATGTATCACATTATTATAATCAATAAATTTGAAAAATGATCAAGGAAATATGGGTTGATTCAAAAATCGGACTTGGCATGAAAGGGTTAAAATACCCTGTGTCTGTTCATGTAGGATGGGTTTTTACCTACCCGAAGCCAGTTGGTCTCATGGGATACGACTGGCTTCGGGTAGGTAATAACCTGTACTATGTGAACAGACACAGGGTGAAGATTTTTTCTATTGACCTAAACAGTATATTAAAATCAGCATATCCTTCTTTTCCCCCATAGAAATGAGTAAGGCAATTTGAACATAATAGTTTAGTATTTGTTCATTTTGAACTACATAAATAATAAACTCAAATTCATGTACTGTTTGATATTTTTACATTTCACCATAAATAACTGAACATAAATTGAATTGTCACAAGTGTGGTATTTACGGTAATTTCGTTCCGTAAGGTAACACCTTGTTGATTCCGTGATTTGTTCTCCATCCTTGTATGAACACTTCCGGCTTTTCTTCTAGTTTAATAAAGCCTAGAATTTTGTCTAAAATCATCGTTCCACTCATAGACACAACACCATGGTTTACAACAACAAGTATTATTAAATACTCATATCACACTCTTGGACTCAGATTGAAACTGAAATAATTCCTCTCCTTTGTTTGACAAATACACAATATGGAAAATTTCTGTGTGGTTCCGAGAAATATCATGGGGTTTACATCCACGTTGTGACGTAAGCGACAATACAATATTCCGGAATCGAGGTAGCTACACGATACGTAAAAACATTTGTGTGGTTCCCAGAAATATTATGGGGTTTGATGTTGACCACACAATACAGGTTTATCTTGTGTAGCTATCGACCAATCAAATTGAAGATAGCACACTAGTCAATAGAGGTCTCCTCCATACCTTTAAAATAGAGTCATTAGATATGTATATCAGATATATGGAGGCACAGACTCAGTATGAGTGTTCATTGCTTCAAATGATCTTGCTTCAAAGAGTGTGAACATATTCTCATTTCTACATTGAACATCTGAATCAGGATTGTTTTATCGATTGAGATGTGGATGGTGCAAGGATATATCTTGTGATGCAATTTTCAATTTCTGCCAACCAATTTACAATGAAAAAACATGTAGTGGTAGGGAATGCTATATACAAAATCTACCCAATGCTGAAAAATGCTATACAAATTAAAAAAATTAAATTGACCCCTGACTACTGTTAAAACTAGATGGGCCTGTCCCAGGTGGGACTAAGCTATACCCCCGTATTCAACATGTTATTCCAACAAACAAGACAGTCAAAGACTGTGGAGTCGCTCACCAGACTGCAAAGACTGATAAGACTGGGACTCTGGAGACCACAACAGTCAGAACTTTTCATAATTACTTTAAAAGAATTAGATCTAAACAGGATATGTGGCTAGAGAGGCTTCATGTATGTAGATCAGTGAATATCTACCTTTAAATTACCAACTGTACACTACTGACCACCCCCCCCCCTCTCCTCCTCCAGCTCAACATGTCCCCTCCCGACCGGGCTCCAGACTCCAAAGTCTTAGGTTGGAATTTCACAACCGACATCTCAAACTTTCTCAATTGAATTTCCAATCTCACAAGCGCCTTTTTATAAAACCATTTAGACATGTTTAAAGCCCAATTATCCATGGACCCAAAAACACTATAATGAATTTTGTATTTTAATGATTTTATTAGACACAAAAGTCTTAAGTCCCCATAGCCCCGTCATTTCTTAACGGGTTGACCTCATGTTAAGAAATCTGAATCCCAGTCACTAAAGGATCCTCCATACTATATGTAAGCTAAATAGTCCAACCTCTCTTGAGAAGACATTTTAAGTATTACTATAGAGACATACAGTTATGTCTCTGGTCCCACCCTATTTAACCTGGTGACCCCATCTGAATAAATTTGAATCCCAGACACCAAAGCACCCTTCATACTAAATATCAGTAAAATAAACCTGATGGTCCGTGTGAAGGAAGCATATTAAGTGGAAAACTGTCCTTTGCTTGGCCTCTATTTGACCAGGTGACCCCATTTGAACAAATCTGAACTACAGTCACCAAAGGACCCTTCACACCAAATATGAAACCATTCAACCTGATGGTACATGAGAAGTCGTTTTTAAGACTTACTATGGAGGGCAAGAGTTATGGCCCTGGCTTCACAACCATTTGACAGAGTGACCTCATTTGAACAAATCTGAATGTGAGTCACCTAGGGAACATCCACGCCAAATATGAACCCATTCAGTGTTATGATCTAGAGAAGATGTTCAAAGAATTGTTGACAGATGGACGGACAGACAGACAGATGAACAGGTGACAGATGAGAAGTGATGACTATAGCTTCGTCTTAGGTGAGCTTCAAACTTACATTTCATTGAACAAATCTGTCAATCACTCCCCCCCCCAACACTATGGGGACATCCCTGCGAGAATATGACATACATGATTTATTTTAATGCCTGACTACATTAGCTTAACAAAATTATTCCCATGACCTTGAAAGCCAGTGCATTCTCTGGGATTAAATTCCACTCATGAAACCATCAGCTACCAGTATGACTTGAGGAGAGGTGTTGACATTTAGATAATTAGGTTTTAACGACTGCACAAACAGCTTTGTGATACTCCTACAGCTGTGATCAAAACAAGGATTTTAATGGGGTGAACTAGGCAGAGATAATATGGTATGGTACAGCGTGGTGTGGCAGGGACAGGAGGTGGGGTGGAGGAGGGTGGGGTGGGGTAGCTGTGATGTGTCTAAAACTAAATCAAAGGTCAAAATGCAAAAATGTAATAATTTTTTTTAGAGTTATGTCCCTGGCTCTGCCCCTATTTGACCCAGTGACCCCATTTGAACAAATCTGAACCCCAGTCACCCAAGGTCCCTCCGTACCAAATATAAGTTAAATCGGCCCAATATTGTTTGACTAGAAGTCATTCTAAGAGTTACTATGAGTTATGGCCCTGGTTTCTCAACTAATTGACCGGGTGACCTCATTTGAACAAATCTGAACACCAGTCACCCAAGGACCCTCCATACCAAATATTAGCTAAATCGGCCCAATGATTCTGGACAAGAAGTCGTTGTAAGAATTACTATGGAGGAATAGAGTTATGGCCCTGGTTTCGCAAATATTTGACCCAGTGACCTCATTTGAACAAATATGAATGAGAGTCACCTAGGGAACATCCACACAAAATATGAACCAATTCGGTCTTACGGTTCCAGAGGAGAAGATGTTCAAAGAATTGTTGACGGACGGACGGACAGATGGACGAATGGACGGAGGAGTAGTGATGACTATAGCTCCACCGGAGACTTCGTCTCAAGTGAGCTAAAAATTGACAAAAAAATGTAGGAATAAAACCTCGGACAAAATTATGCATGTTGAGAAAAGTTTCCAAGTGGAAAAATGGGGATAAGGCCACTAAATAAAGTCGGACAGACCTCATAATCGCAAGTGCGCAGGTTTCCATGGTACTAAATATCTGTGCCAAGGGGGGGGGGGGGGGGGTGGTGGTGTTATAAAAGGTCCACTGAATGTGGATCCAATGGACCTTAATTTTAACAGTACTTAGTCGTTATTTATTTCAGAATTTAAAGAGAAATTAGTTCAAATTCATAAGAATACAAAGTTGTGTACAACATAATTGGTTAAACTTTTTGTCACAGTATACAAATGAATTTATATGCTTATGTTTTCTGTGATATCCCTGTCAGAACCAAGAGAAAATTCAGTCTACATTTTAAAGGGAGACTCTATCTAAATCCAGCCATTTTTGGGGCCATCTGCTTCTCTATTCAACATAAAATACTAAACAAATGAATGAATTTGATTCAGGGATGAGTGCAAAATACTCTAACATACTCCACAAACGATGTAAAAGAACATGGTAATTATAATGAACATAAATGGATGAAGCCTTTTACTATTTTTCGTAATAATTATCAGGTTGTTATACCTGGATTGTTGTGTACGTGAGATTATTTAACTATCATGCTTGACTCACAGTAATTCTTTATTGGATATTTTCTGTTGAGTATAGTAGGAGATAGTATAGTATAGTAGGACATAAATGGCTGGATTTAGGTAGAGACTCCCTATAATCTGCTGTAAATCAGTGATAATGAAAAATTATTGAGTGAGATCCAATAGGAGAATTTACAACTTGAACTGCCTCTTACCTCTACTGGAGTGATTGCTTGGTTGCAGGAAGCACATTTTGGAGCGTAGACTCTGAAATTGAAGGGAAAATAAGTAGTGATGAGCCGATTGTCAAATAGGGCCTTGCGCCGATTATTTGAGATCACAATCGGCCGATTCAGGTGCCGATTCCAATTATTGTAATAATTATACCAGAATATGTTATATGTGTTATATAATACTTAGAAGCAAGCAGCAACCGTAGTAATATGCCAGTACACAGTATACATAAGTATACGTTTGGGTAAGTATATAGCCTATAGGTAGGTATGGGCAGACTTGTGATCGAATACAGGCACATGTCCTGCAGAGGCTGTGGTACGGGCCTCGGTGTATTTATTGTAATAAGACAGTCACTAATGTATTGTATCGACTATGCAATGCATTAACTTACCCATGTATTCTAGGCTATTCCACAACAAATTGTTTGAAAGTTTGAGGAAGCCACGTGCATGACGACATGTCCACCGCGCGTTTTTGATAACAATTCATCAAACGGCATTTTTCTTTGATCCCAATTCAAAGACATCACATCAAAGGAAATGAGCCGACTGAACTAGTTGCAAGTTACACCATGTTCATGTCAATTTCGCAGACACGATTTGATTGTCGATTTTGGCGTGGTCATCAAAATAATCATTGGTGGTGACTTATACATGACGTCACACGAGGCTGACTGGATGGAATGACATTCTCTTCGACTATTTAAAGTTAATCATTAATGGAAATTTGTGTTGGGTGAAATACTTTGAAAAGATTAATTACAGATAGTAAAATTAATAAATAAATTTCTTTAATTCTTTTTAATATCCGACTATTAATGCTTGTACAGTTTTTATTCCTGCGTCCTGACAACTGATACACATGTTATAATATGCTCAATTTAATTGAACAAACAGTGAAGTCAGCTGCGCAATTAAATGTCACGTGACATGCACTTTCGGTTTCTACAGTTTATACCTGTTTTACGCTGTGTGTACCAGTACTATATAGATAGCTTTGTTGTGCTGCGTATGCATACCTTTTGATTTTTGATAGTCTGACATACATAAATCAAAATGTTTACATGTTGACGAACAATAAAGTTACCTATCGGCATACATGAGTCCCATGAGATGTACTTTGTGTTCATCATCATATAATTTATGATTACGCGCAATCACGGCCTCGCTCTAACCCCAAAGTGTCAGGTGCTTCCCGGCGATCCCCACTGTAATATATTGTTCAAACATAGACCCAGGTACGGCCGGGGTATTGGCTGTATATCAAGTTTGTGTTTGGTAAATTGGTATCACTTTCCCCATGTTTACTGGTCATTTATTCAACAAACATTGTCATATTTAAAACAGTTTATTGAAGAAAAACAAGCACCTGATTTTTATTTAGACAATCGGAAATGCCGATGTTGAAACCCGAGTACCGATTGTCATCCGATGGGCCACAATCGGCCGATTCCGATTGTAGTTCCCGATCATCGGCTCATCACTAAAAATAAGCAATTAAATCATAATTTGACACAAAATTAATAACATGATGTAATATAAATTGTGCTTTATGATCAGGCAACCTGAGGCAACACAAACAGGCCTGAGTTTAGTATGCCTGTCATTTGCAGAATGAGGTCCCGAGAGGGTGAATTTAGTGATGCTATTCACCCTCTTGGGACCTCATTCTGCATGGCCTTATCTGCTATGTGAGACAGATTGAAGTTCCCAAATGGTGAATATTGTGATGTACACCCATTCGGAACCTCGATTATGCAACATTTGTCATCTGCCAATTTGTGTAACAAAGAAATTTCGGGAAAATTTGAAAAAGCTGAATTGATTAATCTACTATGAAATCAGAAAAGAAAGTTATACCAGTCACTCAAAAATTAGAACTGTCTGCTTGCCAAATTATTAAATGGACAAACTATTTAAATACATTGGATAGCTATGATCAGACACTTATAAGATAATAAAATTTCATCCATAAGTCTAATGATATTAGATATTACAATAAGTAAAGTTCAATATAGTTTCAGATTGACAAAGTGTTAGGTGTTAATCTGATTGTGCAAATTATTTTATTACTATAAATAGATTAGAATGTGAGTAGGCCAGCTACTGGGTACTATCGAAAAATAGTATAGCAGTATGCAGCCAATTAGTACGCGAGATACCTAATGCCCTAAATAATCGACTCCTGAAACCACAGAAGAATAATGGGTAATTTTTCAGGATTTAGTCAGAAATATGGCTTGTTGCCATTCATCAGAAGCTCTCAGTGAGAGCTTTCCGATGAATGGTGACAAGCCATATTTCCGAATAAATCCTGAAAAATTACCCATAATTCTGCTGTGGTTAAGGAATCGATTGTTTAGGGCATAGCAGTATAAGACTGTGGATTACCTGTGATAGTCTGAGACACAGTATATTTTGTTATCGACATCTATTGTGAAGGGAACACCATCCAAACATTCATTACATATATTACATCGAAAGCAACCTGGATGATATGACTTCCCCATCGCCTGTAGGATCTGAAAAAGAGAAATTATGACAAGATTTAAAACAAATATGTAAGTTCATCATACCTGAGAAATTGTGATATGTCAATGCAAAAATAAATGTATTATAAATAACCCTTTCATGATGGAAGCTGCGCTGTTCACAGGTGTAGCATTAAAGATCCTGTGCCAGTGCATTTTTTTAAATATGCGAGTCTCACAAAGGGAGCCTCAACTATATAAGGGAAAGCACTGGCTTAAAAGGTCAGATAAATATTGTTAGGCCACAGTATTCTCTTATATATGCGAGGCTCCCTATGGGAGACTCGCATATATAAGCAGGCCTGCAAATTTGAGGCGAACGACTGTTCAGTTTGCCTGGAGGTTATCTAAAATAAAAATTCTGCAAACGAAAAACAGGTTTTATGTAGACACCTGTCTCTGGATAACTGATTCTCACCTTAATTTTTACTCAATCAAGTCCCAAAATGAGACATTCAAAATTATTACAGTATTTCAATGAGTTGGCCATCTGCAGTTAATAATACCAGTTGTAGTGATTATAACAGTTTGTGTAACTCTTCTGCTGACCTATGGTATGGGTTACTGAAGCACAATCCAGGTGAACGAAATATAGGTTACACATATTTTTGAAACCTGCCGGCCTGTATATGCATTGACACAGGGTTTTCGCCTTAAAATTCAGGAAGCTCCAGTCATGGAAGGGTTAAGTCAGCTGTCCTCAGAAATATATTGTTTTAGCGTCATACATGTAGCAGCTTGTATCAATGGTCAGATATATTTTTATACATTTTTTTTATAGTGTGTTGTGCATGTACATGTTTTTATTATTGATTTAATTTTTTTTATTTTGGGCTGATTGTCCCTATATTGTGGTGTATTATGTACAAATACATTTATCAAACACAATTGGTGCATTGTGACTGCTATTAACCCTTTACCCAACAAACCGGCCAAAACCGGCCATATAAAGCTTCAACAGCCTAAAATATCTTCGGTCTGTCTCATTAGAACCATACAAATATGGATATCATTGGAACCGGCTCCTTGACCACATTGTGATAGTTACAGTTATGCCCTGTGCCAATGCATTCTCTTATATATGCGAGTCGACCATAGGTCGCCTCGCATATATAAGAGAATGCATTGGCCTAAAAAAAAAAAAATTTTGACACTTTTTACCATTTTTTCTTACATTCTTTAACAATTTTATAATTTTTAATGCATTAAGCCAATGCATTCTCTTATATATGCGAGGCGACCTATGGTCGACTCGCATATATAAGAGAATGCATTGGCACAGGGCCCTTCTGTTGGGTAAAGGATTAAATGAAAGAACCTGTGAGTAGCATAGCGGATATGTGAATATAACTATAGAGTACTTCCCCTTGGATCAGAGTGAGAACACAAATTTGCTTAACATGCAAATGAGTCACATAATGTGAAGGCTAGAATGAGGTGTAAGAAAACATTTTTTCAGTATGAGTTAGAGATTTGTATATAAGAATACAGGTCTGATTAAGCTTATTTTGGAAACACTCCAGAAAGGTACATGTAGCACAGATGGCTCAGAAACCACTCAAAAACTGTACAATTACATCACTATATAGCCAAATACCACAACAACTGGTACCACAAAATCAATGGAATAGCATATAGAATAGATTATGGAACTGATAAATGATTGTTTAACCTTTTCTATACTAAAGCATTATTGATGAGTAGTTATCCCATAGGAAATGTTCAGATAATAAGTTCATAGGTTGTTTGTTGAACTTATTTGAATATTCCCCTGCAGTAAATAGAACTCATTCTGTACTTTTATGATCTGTTGTCTGCTTTTTTTCCCCTGAAAGTGAAAACCCCTCCAGATCAATAATAGACCATTCCGATGTACATCGTTTTAACTGAGTGGAACAATCCATTTAGTATAGAAAGGGAGATTAAATTAGTGGAAGCAACAAAGATGAGATCGGCAGAATATCGTCAAACTTGGTTCTTTGAATACAACACACTGACAATACTGGTCTTTAAAAACGATGCCCTAAGCAGAGTGATTGTAAGATTTATAGTCCGGGGACCAGTAAATATTGATCTTGCCCAGTAAACATCACCTTTCCTTTGCTAGGTCATATTACAGTATTCCAGTTTTGGAGGACCAAAACAACAGAGAGGGTTAATTTCACTATGAAGCCTTATGACAGCCTAATGTGCTATGCACATAACTGACTGAGACACCAGGGCCCCATTTATTTCTGATATCTGATAAATCAAGGATAAGGTGATTACTCTAATCATATTTCATGATGGAGATACCAAACAAATTACTATTATTAATCACTCACTACCATAATAAATTTTGCTGCAGCTTTCAAAATTTCTCAAGTGATCAACCCTCTAATAAAGGAGAAGAAGAAGTGATAGAATGGATGGATGATTTATAGTAATGGCTAACCATCTATAACATGCACTAAGCTATGTAACAGATATAGGTCAGCCTTAAATAGTGGGCATAAACAACAAACACTCAATGAAAGCTCTGATAAATATCTAAACAGCTGTGACCATGGAATGTGATAAGAAACCAACCCTCACCATGCATCTCTAATCAACTGTTCAAATATGCAATAGTCCACTGCACTAGGAAGGGGAATTTTTGTTGATTAGATAGTTGGATTTCCTATAAGGTGTTTTGATACAAACAGGACAAATTAGTCGAAAAGGGTCATAACTCCATCAGAAATGACTAGGTCTTTCTCATAGGCACACCATATGCCAAATTTCATCTTCTTTTATACTCAACAGAATATATGCACAAAATGAATGAATTTGAGCCATGGATTAGTGAAAAATACACCTTTATGCTCTACGAACGATGCAAACAACATGGTAATTATAATGAAAATGAGTTTATGACTTGAGTCATAAGGTCATTTTCATTATAATGACCGTATTGTTTGTACATGAATGTATTTTGCACTAATCAATGGTTCAAATTCATTCCTTTGTTGCATATATTCTGTTGAGTATAAAAGGAGATGGTCCCATAAATGGCCAGATTTAGTGTACAGTCCCCCTTTAAATACATGTAGTGGGCATGAACTACATTTTATAGATTCAATGAAAGCTCTGATAAATATCTAAACAGCTGTGACCATGGAATGTGATAAGAAACCAACCCTCTCCATGCATCTCTAATCAACTGTTCAAATATGCAATAGTCCACTGCACTAGGAAGGGGAATTTTTGTTGATTAGATAGTTGGATTTCCTATAAGGTGTTTTGATACAAACAGGACAAATTAGTCGAAAAGGGTCATAACTCCATCAGAAATGACTAGGTCTTTCTCATAGGCACACCATATGCCAAATTTCATCTTCTTTTATACTCAACAGAATATATGCACAAAATGAATGAATTTGAGCCATGGATTAGTGAAAAATACACCTTTATGCTCTACGAACGATGCAAACAACATGGTAATTATAATGAAAATGAGTTTATGACTTGAGTCATAAGGTCATTTTCATTATAATGACCGTATTGTTTGTACATGAATGTATTTTGCACTAATCAATGGTTCAAATTCATTCCTTTGTTTCATATATTCTGTTGAGTATAAAAGGAGATGGTCCCATAAATGGCCAGATTTAGTGTACAGTCCCCCTTTAAATACATGTAGTGGGCATGAACTACATTTTATAGATTCAATGAAAGCTCTGATAAATATCTAAACAGCTGTGACCATGGAATGTGATAAGAAACCAACCCTCTCCATGCATCTCTAATCAACTGTTCAAATATGCAATAGTCCACTGCACTAGGAAGGGGAATTTTTGTTGATTAGATAGTTTGATTTCCTATAAGATGTTTTGATACAAACAGGACAAATTAGTCGAAAAGGGTCATAACTCCACACACCATATGCCAAATTTCATCTCCTTTTATACTCAACAGAATATATGCACAAAATGAATGAATTTGAGCCATGGATTTGTGAAAAATATACTTTTATGCTCTACGAACGATGCAAACAACATGGTAATTATAATGAAAATGAGTTTATGACTTGAGTTATAACATCATTTTCATTATAATTACCATGTTGTTTGTACATGAATGTATTTTGCACTAATCATTTGCTCAAATTCATTCCTTTGTTGCATATATTCTGTTGAGTATAAAAGGAGATGGTCCCATAAATGGCCAGAATTAGTGTACAGTCCCCCTTTAAATACATGTAGTGGGCATAAACTAGATTCAATGAAAGCTCTGATAAATATCTAAACAGCTGTGACCATTGAATGTGATAACAAATGAACCTTCTCTGTGCATCTCATCAACTGATCAAATATTCAAGACCACCACACCAGGAAGAGGAAACATTTCTATTTTTGTTGCTCAGCTATTGGTTTTCTCTAAAATGTGACACAAGTGGGATAAACTCAGACAGCAGGTGTGGGTATTAAGTTTTTGTTAGGAAAGCCAGTGAGAAAGCCATGGACTGTACAGTAATGCTCTAAGTAATCAACTCCTTAACCACAGCAGAATTATGGGTAATTTTTCAGGATTTAGTCGAAAATATGGCTTGTTGCCATTCATCAGAAAACTCTCGGTGAGAGCTTTCCGATGAATGGCAACAAGCCCTATTTCAGACTAAATCCTGAAAAATTAACCATAATTCTTCTGTGGTTAAGGGGTAGATTACTTAGAGCATTACTGTAAGTAATGATATTGGCAGTCTATCCTGGTCTGTCTTGATAAAAAGAAAGTTCTGAGTCAGTCTGAGTATAATTTTTTTAACTATTTCAATCCTTTGATATCTAAATACTTCCTGGTGGGTAATTAGTTGATTCCCATTGATTAATTTTAGGAATTTTGATACTCCACCCTTGCCAGGAACATCAAATCACCCAAGCAGTAAATCATGCCATGAATCTCTACTCTGGCTACCGGCCGTAGAGATCATATTCCACGAGTACAAAACCAGGAAACTTTTGAAGTTTTGACAGGGAACCTTATAAAGTCTAAAAAATACTGCGGGGCATATATTTCTTAGTTATAAACTGTTCCTTAATAATGTACTTCACTGTAGGTGAAGGTCTCAACTCAAAATTGCATAAAATTTAACCCTTTACCCAACAAAACGGCCAAAACCGGCCAAATAAAGCTTCAACAGCCTAAAATATCTTGGGTATGTCTCAATAGAACCATACACATATGGATATCATTGGAACCGGCTCATTGACTACATTGTGATAGTTACAGTTATGCCCTGTGCCAATGCATTCTCTTATATATGCGAGTCGACCATAGGTCGCCTCGCATATATAAGAGAATGCATTGGCCTAAAAAAAATCTTTTTTTAACACTTTTTACCATTTTTTCTTACATTCTTTAACAATTTTATAATTTTGAATGTGTTAAGCCAATGCATTCTCTTATATATGCGAGGCGACCTATGGTCGACTCGCATATATAAGAGAATGCATTGGCACAAGGCCGTTCTGTTGGGTAAAGGGTTAAGTTACTTTGGGGGCAATTTTGGGTTGCATCGCTCTTACAATTATGGAATTTCTCCTGGGTAATTAATTCAATGTTTATTGCGATATAGGCTCACAAAAGTCACAGAAAACCATGCAATCTCGAGCTGGGACTGCCCCCTAATGTGAAGTAGATTATTGAGGAAAAAGTATCAACAACGAAATATATTCCCTGCCTTGTTTGCATGCTCAATGTTATAAAGTTCCCTACCAGAAAGGGTCGAAACATCAAAAAGTTCCCAGGTTTTGTACTGGTCGAGTTCGCTCTTAAATTGTTCGACTCGACTGCAGTTCCAATTTTGTTATATGGCTGCGAAATATGGGGATTCGAAAATATGAAAGAAACTGAGAGCGTACATTTAAAATTCTGCAAAATATTGATGCACATGAAGACCAGCTCTCCGAATTACATGGTGTATGCAATGGGGAACTGGGCCGATACCCATTGGCCATAATGGCAAAGCAGAGAATAGTAAGCTACTGGTCGAGACTCATGATGGGAGAGCTGGGGTCCGTTCTGGCCAATAAACTATATGATATCTTGTTTCGTCTTATGGAACACGATGGTAAACTCTTTAGACATATTAACATTACTAAAACAATAATACACTCAGCTGGTTTTTCGGTGTGGCATGGTCGAACCAGGCACAGTTAATAGACAGCCAGAAAAAAGACATAACCAAAACTTTGATTGACCAGTTTACTCAGCAATGGTGGTTAGATATAGAATCGTCATCACGAGGAATATTTTACAAAGAACTGAAGTCAACCCTCCGCTTTGAAAACTATATTACCGATTTCCCCTTCAGTCTGAGCAAATATTTGATAAAAATACGTACATGCAATCATAGATTGGAAGTATAGAACAAGTAGATGGGGAAAGCGAGGAGCAAAAAGAGATTTATGTAGCTTGTGCAAAAATGAACTGGGTGATGAATACCATTTTGTTATGAAGTGCGCCAACTTGAGGCACCTGCGGGTAAAATACATATTCGAACACTATTGGAACCCACCTTCTAAGAAAAAGTTTTACGAGCTACTGACAAAGTCTGGTCGCGTTGACTTGAGAAAATTAACACTTTATCTGAAATTAGCGTTCAAATATAGAAATAGAAATTTATAGCTAAATACATTTTATTAATGTTATTGAAATATCAAGTCAAAATGTTATGGCTGCTGCTGTTGTTGTTGTTAGTATTATTATTAGTATTGATATAAGACATCCTCGAAAAGTATACTGATAGAACGTATTAGATGAATATAAAAACGACGATAATGAGGACTGACGATGGTTAACAGAGAGACTACCGCCATATATATCTATCGACCAATCTTCTTCTATCTTATTCTTCTTCTTATCTTCTTCTTCTTTTCCTCTCATTCTTATCCTTTTCTTCTTTTTCTGCTTCTTCTTCTTAATTTCCTGTGTTCTTTTATGTATATGTATATATTTCGCACTAAGCACCTTGTAAATATTGCACATCTCGCCAGTTATGTCTTAGAGATTAAAGCATAGCATAGCATGGAATATGATCTCTAGGGGCATTACCAGAGCAGAGATTCATGGTTGCTATATTTCTGAAGAGGGCTTGAGTCATGATGCATCTTACGGACTTGACCATCCCAGCTTGTGATTATCATACATGATTCTAAAGAATTTGCTATAAAGTAAGATACAGTAATGCCCTAAATAAACGACTCCTTAACCACAGCAGAACTATTGGTAATTTTTCAGGATTAGTCGGAAATATGGCTTGTTGCCATTCATCAGAAAGTGAGAGCTTTCCGATGAATGGCAACAAGCCATATGTCTGACTAAATCCTGAAAAATTACCCATAATTCTGCTGTGGTTAAGGAGTCGATTATTTAGGGCATTACTGTATGTCCATACACAGGACATGAGACAGACACTGAATAAGAAACTTGACTACATAAACATTGATGGATTACAAAATTGGCTTGAGACCGAAAATACACACAAGGACTTTCTCTAAGCGTGTAATACATCTCCCTACGGATGATATTGATCAGTAGGGAAGCGCATATCCACCTATGACTTTTTGTCAGAGCGTACCTGGCTCACTGCCAAGTTCATGCACGAGACTGCTAAAAGAAATAGGTGGAAAATAAAGAGATGGGTAGTACTCAAGCATCTGGCGTAATACACATTTGTATAGGATTACTGAGATCTAAAGGTGTTAGTCGGCCAATTAGGGCAATATTCTCCCCACTGATGATATAAGATTGATTTCTAACAAAAACACTCTGATCTCAGCCTCTTCTGTACATAAGTTGGTTAATCTTGAATTATATTACAGAAACAGGTCAGGTTGGCTTCATAACCTTAAAGATGGGGACTATATTTATGGTGAACACTACCAACAACTGAGTTTTTTATGAACTTCTTTTGATGAACATTTGTATTACCGTCACACATATTCAATATAAAAGTGACTAAAACTGGATGTGGGACTGTCCCAGTGGGGCTAAGGACATGGCTCAAAATACTTTTAATTTTGCGAGTATCAAATGCGATTCAAGTTAGTTATAAAGCACTGAATATTGAAAAGTTTCACGAGAATTATTACGAGAATCGATTCAGTGATTCTCGTCGAATCTTAAGGCCTGTAAAGATAACCCCCCACAATACAATTGGGCTACATTAAGGAAGCCATTGTAACATACATGTACTTGTAATCGAAAAAAGAACTCTGTTCTAATGATTCCGACTATAACCTCACAATTGCAAAAGTTCAACAAGAGCTACGCTGGGCGTGCAATATACGCCCTCTCTTGGGTCGGCGGAAACTGGTAAAAAAGGGACATAACTCTGGTAAAAATTGGCGGACGGAACTCAAATTTGAACTTGACCTGTGTTTTGGTGGGAGAAAGTAATATACCAAATTATCATTGAATCCGATAAGCTCTAGTAAAGTTATCATGCGGACAACAAATTTCAGGGATTTTCCAAGTCAAATTACGTCAAATAAGGGGCATAACTCCGGTGAAAATTGGCGGACGGAACCCAAATTCGAACTTGAGCTGTCTTTTCTCCTAATAAACCCACATACCAAATTTGATTGAAATCGGTTCACTCTAACTAAAGTTATCATCCGGACAACAAATTTCATGGATTTTCTAAGTCAAATAACGTCAAAAAAGGGGCCATAACTCTCGCAAAAATTATCGGATTAAAACGAAATTCGGACTTGAGCTGTATTTCGATATATGTAATCCACAAAAATACGGGTTTTGCGTATAAACATTCCAAAATCGAGTTATCATCCGGAAACCAAAAAACATAAGAAAAACTGAATTTTCTGAGTCGAAAAAGGGGCATAACTCTGCCAAAAATGGTCGGACAGAACCCAAGTTCGAACTTGACCTGTGTTTTGGTGGGAGAAAGTAATATACCAAATTTGGATTCATTCCGATAAACTATACTAAAGTTATCATCCGGACAACAAATTTCAAGGATTTTCTAAGTCAAAAAACGTTAAATAAGGGGCATAACTCCGGTGAAAATTGGCAGGCGGAACCCAAATTCGAACTTGAACTTACTTTTCGGCTAATAAACCCACATACCAAATTTTATTAATTTTGGTTCACTCTAACTAAAGTTATCATCCGGACAACAGGTTAACGGACGGACGCCCGCCCGCCCGGACGCCCGCCCGGACAGACCAATACTATAATACGGCCTTTTTTTCAAAAGGGCGTATAAAAAGGGGATTGCTCTACTAAAATAAGTCAGACCAACCTCATAACCACAGCTACAGTTACCATGGTGGGCAAGAAACATTTCACAGAAGAGTTTCAAAAAAAATAAAATAGTGACTTCATTAAAGATATATTATGTACTTATTCGGGTGCATGAAACTAGTAAGTTAGTATTCAGGCACTATGCCAACTGGAGGAATATAGCATTCCAGTAACATCGCTGAAAAATACAAACAAATCGACCTTACCAATCCATAGAAAACATTGTCTGAACTACGCGCAATTGTAAATATTTACTTCTCGAATCGGGATGCAACTTTCTGCGATAAGCTAACGAAAATGATTTCGGCATCGAGAGTCACGGTGTTTAATTAATATATAAGAATGGCGACATCAAAGGAACTAAAGACACAGTGACAAGGATGCTCTAGCACAAGCACAAGTCTGCACAACCAGTGTTACGGTCTCACTGAATGCGTTCTTTGTATTCACAGTACAACTGAATCAAAACAATTTGGTGAAAATCAAAATTTCCTCAGATGGAGATAACCTCGTGCTGGATTGGTATAATTGATAATTTTGTATTAAAATAGGACAGGGAATAAATACATTGATAATAACTATTAATATTTTATATTGTTTTATTTAGAATTAAACATTTGTTTGACACACCTTGTCTTGAGGTAAAATGTCTCCGCTGTTCGTCGCAGTGACTGTCAGAACTCACCTGTGTTCATGGTTGCAGCTCAGAATTCAGCCCCCACAATGAATTACCAACATATAATTCTGCATTTGAGGGAACTATATAGTGGGTCAGAAAGTTGGGTCTTGTAGACAAATAGCTATGGTAAATTAAAATGTGAGAGGCTGATTAATACTAAACATTCGCCAACAAAGCATTACACATGATGGTGCTGACATGATCTGCGCTACTGATATAATATTTTATTCAGACAGGATTCCTTGCAATCTGTTAATAATCGGTGTCGGTGATCGCTCATCCTGTGTAAAAAAGGGGGTTGAGCTAGGTCTGTGGCTATTTTGACAATTTTGTGGCCAATATTAAGTCAAGGTTGGGAAGGGGAATGAGGCCGCTGGACGGCCAGCCTGTCGTAGTAGCGGAAACCCTGATTATGATACTCTGATTCTATGTTTATGAAGTTACCACACTCATTTTATTTTATCCGATGAACTACTTTTATTCGTTTAACACTGCCATGACTGGACGTTCCTGAAATTTTGTGAAAACCCTGTGCCAATGCATTCTCTTAAATATAAGAGAATACACTGGCCTACTAATATTTACCTTAACCCTGTAAGCAAGTGCATTCTCTTATATATGTGAGGCTCCCTATGGGGGACTCCTATATATAAGAGAATGCACTGACACTGAGTCTTTAATGCTGCACCAGTGCAGGTCCTGTCATGGAAGGGTTAACATAAATGTTACATACTAGACTGGGAAACTGTGATATGTAAATTGTGATATATATTATTTTAACCTATTATTATATACTTCATAATATTTTAACCTATTATGATACACTTCATTTCAGGTACCAGGGCCAGAGTGGAAATAAGTCTGTGCCAAGTTTTTTTAAAGTTGACAAGAAAAATATAGGAATATAGCTGGGACAAAGTTATGGGCCTGTTTGATAGTTAAACTTACCATCTCCATAATAAGATGACCACACACGACACATTTTTCAGCTGTTTGCTGGAAGCCTGAGTACTGAAAAATAAAGCAAATCATTATATATACATGCTGTATAATGTCTGGAATAACATGAGGTTGCACTTCGGATGCTACATTGTAGCATACCTCCACAGTGCCAAATTTAAACTTGTTCAGGATAGAACCCAAATTTAAAATAAACAGAGAAGAATAACTCTAGAACAGAAATTGTAAACAACATCATTGGGCACTCTTTTGAGGGTGAGGGTGAGATTTTTCCATCACACACCCCAGGTCATGATGGATCATTTTTCTCCCAACCCAAGAGCCTCATTCCGATTTTTTATTTTATACCAATCTTTGGCACATTCCTGTGAGTAGCTTCGTAACGGTATATCTGGGAAGAATTCTGATGCGATATTCGTGATTAACTGGGATGATTTCGGTATATACCAAAGGTATATACTGTAAAAACAAAGCGCGTTACCCGTGCGCGCAGGGTTAATACGTTAGAGTGAAATCGACACGGTCTTGTGAAAAACGACATGGATACGTCACATAGTTGCACCTGCATAAATTCCGAGAAACGCGCGTATTGATATGAAGTATATACAACTGGACTAATCGTGTTTGTCATCGGAAATGACCATATCGATACCATTAGAAAAGGAAACATGTGAATATATTACAGACAAATGTTAGATAGACGCGTTCGACGATTTATTGCAACAATAACAACTGTTCGAACGTGGAATGATTTCGTTCGTCATTTGTGAAGTGGCTATTGTTTACCAGTTACGAAATGTGCCAGTGGTACCAGTTTCGCTTGGGGTCTTCCGTTTTATGGAATATGTTCGCAAATTAGTCGTTTATAGTTCATGTTATATATGCAACTCTGTGTCTGCAAGTGAGGTTATGTTGAGGTTTTTCGTGATTAACAGTTGAATCTTATCTCCATTTGTATTAGCATCCACGAATTCGTCCGTATTTATTTACTTGAAACGTGAAGCGTAACTGGTCGCCATTGTTTTTATCTGTTTTAATTCACACAAAACATGATGACGGATTGTTAATGAGTGAGTGGTTCAGGGGGGCTAGCCAGAATTGTCGATAGGGCCGAGAGGCACCTCTCCTTAATCCATTAACGGATTGTTAAATTAGTTCCGGCTCTTAATTAAATAGGTAAAGCAGTCACGTGGGTGGTGTGAGATAGATGGTCACGTGTTATGTGAGACAGGGAAATCTCACCCAGCTATCTCACACGGGCTGCCTGTGCTAAGTGTTTAGGCGGTGGGAGAAACTAGTATCTGCTCGGACGGACACAAAAACTGAGATTTCCAGATAAACAAAGAAGCAATTACTCTAGAATGGAAAATATAAACAACATCATTTGCTCCTTTATTGAATGCTGTGACAGACAGATGGACATACATACAAAGTCAATCCAGTACACCGCCATTTTTTCTTCGAAACACGAGGGTATAACTAGTATGTGATTTTACTAAACTAATTGAACTCTCTTTATCAACTTTTCTTTAATAATAAAGAAATGCAGTTTTGTTTTTGGGCATATTCCATATGGGACATGTACATGTAGTTTGCGATTATCATAGCTCATGTCATTATCAGTTAGCCAAAAATTACAGGAATGATGTCTACACTATCCACAGCCTCAAATATAATTCTTTTGGCCATAACAGATATACAGTAATGCCCGAAGTATACGACCCTTTAACCAAAGCAGAATTTTTCAGGATTATGGAAATTTCCTCAAGAATATACTAATAGTATAGTAAAATGATAGTATTAATGCGATATTATCCACAAAACACACTTTGCGTGAGCCGAGCATTTGTTTATACACAGCATGTAAAGAGTGAGCGATAAGCAAAATACTCAACACCGTGGTGATTTTTTCAAGGTGACCCATTCAACACTGATATCTTGAGTGGCGAGGATTAGCGAGTGCTATACTGGTATGTTGTAAACAACTTAGTGGCAGTTTTAACCAAATTTCTTTAGCGAGTGTTTTGCTTATCGTATAATCTTTACATAATGTACTGTAACATTTGGCTTTTGTTTACATAACGCAGCATACAATAACATACTATTTATGCGATATCTATGATTGGTTTAAGAACAAAGTCTGTCTATATTTTAATATTCTCATATTTAATATTAACTCAAGTCAAAAGAATTTAGAAAATAGTTGAAATTTCTAAGTGATACTAGATTATCAACATGAAGAAGATATATATAAAGTGAAATCCAAGATGGTTGCTGGCGGCTATGTTTTCGAATGAAATTCAAAAACATTTGATAGCTTCCATCTAGTAGATCAATATCAAGATTAATATGAAGTTTGGTGATGATCAGCTGAGGGAAGTGGACTGTAGGGTGTGCCAAAGGATTTAGTCATGCAAAGAGTAAATCCAAGATGGCTGCCAGCAGACATGTTTTATGGCTGAATGACCCCAAAATGACTCGTTCCCATCTACATGTCAAAATTAACATCTTTACAAATTTCATGATGATCAGGCGAATAGTTTAATTGACCTGTAGCCTGTGTTAATGGATTGAATTTTGAAATCCAAGATGGCCACTGGTGGCCATGTTTTTTCAACAGGCATGACAAATTTCATAATGATTCAACCAAAGGTACGACTTGTAGCCCTTGCCAAAGGATTTAGTCATGCAAAGAGTAAAATCCAAGATGGCTGACAGTGGCCATGTTTTATGGCTGAATGACCCCAAAATTACTCGTTCCAATTCATATGTCAATGTTAACAGCCATGATGAATTTCATGATGATCCTATCAAAGGTACGACATGTAGCCCATGACAAATGATTTAGTCATGCAAAGAGTAAAATCCAAGATGGCTGCGGGTGGCCATGTTTTTTGGCCGATTGACCCCAAAATGACTCATTCCCATATACATGTCAATATTAACATAAATGATAAATTTCATGATGATCAGGCAAACAGTATGGCTGTAGCCCGTGCTAATGGATTGAATTTTGAAATCCAAGATGGCCGAATGACCCCAAAATCACTCGTTCCCATCTACATGACATAATGATCCGACCAAAGGTATGACCTGTAGCCTGTGCCAAACAATTTAGTCCGCAAAGAGTAAAATCCAAGATGGCTGCCAGTGGCCATGTTTTATGGCTGAATAACCCCAAAATGACTCGTTCCCATCTACATGTCATTGTTAACAACAATGACAAATTTCATTATGATCCGACCAAAGGTACGACCTTTAGCCTGTGCCAAACAATTTAGTCATGCAAAGAGTAAAATCAAAGATGGCTGACAGTGGCCATGTTTTATGTCTGATCGATTCCAAAATTACTCGTTCCCATCTACATGTCAATTTTAACATCCATGACAAATTTGATGATGATCAGACGAACAGTAGGACCTGTAGCACGTGCTAATGGATTGAATTTTGAAATCCAAGATGACCGCTGGCAGCCATGTTTTTTCCCCGAATGACCCCCAAAATGACTCGTTCCCATCTACATGTCAATGTCAACAGCTACATGTATGAAATTTTATAATGATCCGACCAAAGGTACGACCTGTAGCCCATGCTAAAGGAAATTGTTGACGAATCACGCACACACACAAGCACACACACATGGGCGACGGATACCAAGCCATGGCAATAGCTCAAACTTAACAATGTAAAGTTGAGCTAAAAAGCCATCAAAAGTCTTCATGTCTGACCATGGCAAAGTCTGATTGGATTGAGCCCACAAATTTTAACCCTTTACCCAACAAACCGGCCAAATAAAGCTTCAACAGCCTAAAATATCTTCGGTCTGTCTCAATAGAACCATACACATATGGATATCATTGGAACCGGCTCCTTGACCACATTGTGATGGTTACAGTTATGCCCTGTGCCAATGCATTCTCTTATATATGCGAGTCGATAATAGGTCGCCTTGCATATATAAGAGAATGCATTGGCCTAAAAAAAATCTTTTTTTAACACTTTTTACCATTTTTTCTTACATTCTTTAACAATTTTTTAATTTTTAATGTGTTAAGCCAATGCATTCTCTTATATATGCGAGGCGACCTATGGTCGACTCGCATATATAAGAGAATGCATTGGCACAGGGCCCTTCTGTTGGGTAAAGGGTTAATGAGGGGTAAGGTGGTGCCCGAGGTGTCCCTTTTGAATTTGATGTTGTTGATGGTGCTGAGCGAACCACGAGTGGTGCGCTGAAATGGAGAACAGGGCCCCATGTTAAAACTAAATGTACAGGCATGGAGACAAACAATTGCTATGCAATGGTACGTCACTCTAATAGCACACCTTTTGTGTGTCTGTTTTTGGTAAGGTTGAAATTTTATATACACTCATATATGTTGTTATATTTCAATTGATGATTCAATGTATTGAATGCCGTGGACGTCGAAGAGAGCGTTCCAAGCCAAAGGGCGGGCCATTTCGGGCCCACAAGTTTCGTTAAGAGACTGTAATGTCAAACATGATGTCACCATTGAATGGTGACCCCTTTTAATTGCCTCTCTGGCAAAATTTGGCAGATTCACCTGTAGTTTGAATTATGAGCGTTCTGAAAGTCTGAGGTATTGGCAGCATTGCACTGATTGCTCAATTTTGTGTGATACATGTACAATTCATAATATCTAGAATAGTACCACAAAATGACGTTTATGGATCCATGGGAACACTGCTACTGACCAATCAGGACAAGGCTTGTATGCAGGTTTAGGCAAGGTTGTATTACAAGTCGACTTAATTTGGTGGTTCAAATGAGCAATGTCTGTTTAATAAACTATAACACTAGAAGTAATACAACGGAATGTGCCATTTTAAAACAATTTCAAGAATCATGGGAAATTTCCTGTAATAAGCAGCCATTACCTTTGAAGATTGACCTCCAGTTTGGAGTTTGATAAGCTTCAATTGATAGCTAACACCCAAGTCATTACAGAGAGTGAAGGCCCAATTATATGAAGCAAACAAGGTGAAATTTGAGATGTCACCAGAGTGGGACATTCAACACTATTTGCATGATGGGTAGATCAAATAAAGCACTATATTGTTAAATACTTAGGACAAAATCCTAATTATGCGTGGTGAATTACTATAATAGGTTGACAATAAATTTATGTGTAATCGCTCAGATGTCCTCTAAAACACAGATTGTGTTTATACAGAACGCTAAGTACTCAAGATGATTTTGTATATAGCATGGGATTGTAGATCTGATGTACAGTAATGCTCTAAGTAATCGACCTCTTAACCACAGCAGAATTATGGGTAACTTTTCAGGATTTAGTCAAAAATATGGCTTGTTGCCATTCATTGGAAAGCTCTCCGTGAGAGCTTTCCGATGAATGGCAACAAGCCATATTTCCGACTAAATCCTGAAAAGTTACCCATAATTCTGCTGTGGTTAAGGAGTCGATTATTTAGAGCATTACTGTAGATTATATGTTGCCTTCTCACATAGCGACAGTCTTATTTACCCTTCCATGACTGGATCTTCCTGAAATTTTGCGAAAACACTGTGCAATGCATTCTCTTATATATGCGAGTCTCCCATAGGGAACCTAGCATATAAAAGAGAATACATTGGCCTAACAGTATTTACCATGACCTTTTCAGCCAGTACATTCTCTTATATATGCGAGGCTCCCTATGGGAGACTCACATATATAAGAGAATAAACTGGCACATGATCTTTAATGCTGCACTAGCACAGCTCACATCATGAAAGGGTTACTTAAGGCATAGAGTCTGGAATATGTAGCATCTTATTTCATTTCCTCTTACAACTGTTAAGCCAGACATTGCATATGGCAGGTCTCAGTGGAAATTAGAAGTAAATACAATTTCCTTCAAGTGATATTTTATACATCCCTTCTTAATACATTCTTAAACAATTTTTTCTTACATTTTTTAACAATTATAAAAAATATTATAAAATTTATTAGGCCAATGCATTCTCTTATATATTCGAGGCGACATATGGTCAACTTGCAAATATAAGAGAATGCATTGGCACAGGGTTTTCGCAAAATTTCAGGAAGCTCCCGTCATGAAAGGGTTTAACGATATCATGGGATATACATGTACCAGGGAGAAATATATCTAAATTTAGACCAGCTTACCAGATAGTCCTCTTCACAGTAAACTTTACCATGAACATTGTAAAATGCTTTCCCCCTCAGGGTCCGACCTGGAAGAAATAAGAATATTATATGTAACACATAATTCATAAGCATTGTACAATCATAGAGTGCAGCCTGGAAGATACAAGAATATTGTACGCAGCACATGATTCAATTATTTCTGATAAAATACTTTTGGTCAAGATTTGAAGCATTCAGCCACAATTTCAAATTTTAGAATATTTTTAGTTTTAGAATTGTTTCAGTGTTGTTTCACAATGATGTCATTATTATTTGTGGAATAAAGATTGCGAAGAGAGTTAAACTTCACTGAGAAATCATGTCAAGAATATGACATGTAGAAACCACTGAATCCTGTGCTTAGCAACTGGAAGCCCAGATACTTAAAACAGCATGGAACATTAATTCATTGTTTATCAGCTTTTTCAACATCTAGCTTTGCCATTGTTGTGTGGCTTAGGTTGGCCTACTGTGCCATGTATCTACCAACTGAGTCACCTGGGGCCCACAATAATGGCAGTGGTGTGTAACAGGTGGGCTGATTATATAACAATAGAAGAACAGTGAGCTAAATGAATCATAGAATTTAGAAGTGATGAGATAAATGAGTGTTTAAGCTGACTCATGACTTCAGATGGTACAGTGTAGGTACTAAGCTTATAGCTATGTTTATATCCACAGGTAAGAGGAGACTCGTTAGTGCAGGTGAAACACGTACACCTGTAATCAGGAATCAGACAGAGCTTTACCTGTGTAATCACATGTATCAGCTGAGCCAGAGAACATAGTGTTCAGATAGCACATGAATCGGCTCGGGAGGTCTGCAAGCCTGCAAATAGTGTGTCTGTCATTTGCAGAATGAGGTCCTCAGAGGGTGAGATTTGCAATGCTATTCCGCACAATGGGCTAACGTCACAAAATTCACCCTCTGGGGACCTCATTCTGCTTAATCTTCATCTTCTGGGAAGTATCTATAGTCTCCAATTAATACTGTTTTTAGTTACTTTTTTCCCTTCCGGGAAGTTTCTAAATCTCCTAATTTGCAGAAGATAAAATATATAATCGAGGTGACTAATGGGTGAATATCAGCAAACTACAATATGGGAAACTTCAATCTAATCCTAGGTCTCCCATGGCAGCATGAGGCCTAAGCAGAATGAGGTCACCTAGCATTATGTGATGCTAATGTTCACTGTGCATCACTAAATTCACCCTCTGGGGACCTCAATCTGCAAATCACAGACACACTATTTGCAGGCTCTGGAGGTCTGACAAATCAATGGTTCATCTAATAGGGGTGTTGTCTTAAGGCGATTTTCTGCCAAAGTGTAGACAGGACGCATTCCTAGCTTTTCAAGATGCAATGATAATGACATCAATGATATATTTCTTATGTAATGCGTGGAGTGTACACAAGATTTTGTACAAGTTCTGGCAGAGTAAAGGGAATAAACAGACATGGCTCATTTGAACCTCAATCATGTACATGTATACATTATTTGGAAGGAGAGCTGATAAGTTAGGTTGATAAATAACCAAAATACCAATCTGCATACTTTAATGGCATGGATGGCCTTCATGGTGGGTATTGCTGTTAAAATAGTCACATCCGTTAAAATTGCCACAAACGGAAAGAATATTAAAATATAGACAGACTTTGTTCTTGTACCAATCATAAGTATATATCGATATATCGATTAAATAGTACGTGTATGTTATTTTCAAGTTTGTAAGGTGCTTACTGTAAACCAAAGCCAAATTTTGTTGCAACTACGGTACGTAAAGAGTATGAGATAAGCAAAACTCAACACCGGGGAGACCCCCACAAATGAACTTTTATTAAAACTGCCACCAAGTTGATTACAACATAGGAGTAATAATCCTCGTACTCAAGATTCTGGTGTTGAATCAGTCATCGTTAATCACACTCCTAAAAAAATCGCCACGGTGTTGAGTGTTTTGCTTATCGTTCACTCTTAACACGCTGTATAGAAACAATTAAGTGCCAGACTCACCCAAAGTGTGTTTTGTGGATGATATTGCATTAATATTTATCATACTATGTTCTGGAGGAAATTTTCCAAATTTTCCAAATTATAACTTATAACGAAGGCCATCAGTGCCTTTAAATGCACATCTTTATACTCTTGACAAAATTTGCCAAAATCAGCAATTTTCCAATTGTATATCATAAATATTTGCACAGAAGTGAGGATAACGCTCATATAAAGATAGTCTATATCTAAGTAAGCATGTGTTATAGAAAGGGTCATAGACTGGGATAAGCGCACAATTTACAGGTACATTTCATATGTCCTAATTTCTTTCTGTCTCCCTTGATAAAGTCATTTCACCATGTATTGAGAAAAACATTATTTTAACCCTTTGAGTGCCAGGTCCGATTTTTGTATCAACCCATATACCCTGTGCCAATGCATTATGTTATATATGCGAGTCGACCATAGGTCGCCTCGCATATATAAGAGAATGCATTGGCTTAACAATTGTTGTTTTTTTTTTTTTTTTTTTTTTACAATTTTAATATATTTTATTATATTCTTTAACAGACTTATTGTGTAGGTTTAGGGCCGATAATATCGGCCCCTGGCACTCAAAGGGTTAAGTGTGTACTCTTGGTTGGAGCGCAGACACATGGTGAGCTATAGGAGTGTCTGAGCTATAGGAGTGTCTGAATCCAAAAAGATATGTGCATGGAAAAGAAACCTAAGAGGCTGAAAGACCATGTACATGTAACTTTATTTACATTATAATACTTGGTTGCTATCTATCGGTACATATCAAGCATACCACAAAATGTATAACACATTTAGAAAAACCAGCTCAAGAAAGGTTTGCACTACCTTTTTACCCATCCAGATTGTATCTGTGTACTGAAGCTCATTACAAGACAACAGACAAGGCCATACTTCTCAGATCTCATGAAGCAGTGAGATATTCTGCAACAAGAGTGGAATAACACTGGCATGTGGCAGACTGTTGGCAACAGTGAACTAACAATATACACTCAATGCACCTAAAATTTCTAATTGTACTGGTATGTCTGTAGGCCACAGGGAAAGGGGGGCTCCAGCTCCATTTGCCCTTGGGGGGAGAGGGGGGCATGTAGGGGCTCCAGCTCCATTTTCTCTTGACTGAAACATGTACAAATACAGTAATGCACTAAGTAATCGACTCCTTAACCACAGCTGAATTATGGGTAACTTTTTAGGATTTAGTTGGAAATATGGCTTGTTGCCATTCATCGGAAAGCTCTCACTGAGAGCTTTCCGATGAATGGCAACAAGCCATATTTCCGACTAAATTCTGAAAAATTACCCATAATTTTGATTTGGTTAACCCTTTGAGTGCCAGGTCCGATTTTTGTATCAACCCATATACCCTGTGCCAATGCATTCTCTTATATATGCGAGTCGACCATAGGTCGCCTCGCATATATAAGAGAATGCATTGGCCTAACAATTTTTTTTTTTTTTTTTTTTATTTTACAATTTTTTACAATTTTAATAATTTATTCTTATATTCTTTAACAGACTTATTTTGTAGGTTTAGGGCCGATGAGATCGGCCCCTGGCACTCAAAGGGTTAAGGAATCGATTACTTAGTGCATTACTGTACATGATGTACTGGTAAAACAGCATTGTTATGATGTTCTAAGAAAACATTACATCTACAGTATACCAATACTTCTGACTCCAAAAAAGTGCTCCTTGCCCCTGGTTGCTTTAGGTGCTGGTCTAGATCATGTAACAAATCTCTACTCTGGCTAATGCCCGTATAGATCATATTC
This sequence comes from Siphonodentalium dalli, assembly GCA_032622095.1. Classification (NCBI taxonomy): domain Eukaryota; kingdom Metazoa; phylum Mollusca; class Scaphopoda; order Gadilida; family Siphonodentaliidae; genus Siphonodentalium; species Siphonodentalium dalli. The sequence goes on along the minus strand of CP136062.1, from coordinate 191,501,787 downwards.
CACCAGTACAACACCTGGGAACATTTTGAAGTTTTGACAGGGAATCTTATTAAGTCGAAAAAATAACGCTTTACGAAGGGTAAGGGAGGCTTAACCCATTCTTGACTAGAACTTCTGAAATTTTTCAAAAAACCCTGTGCCAATGCATTCTCTTATATATGCGAGTCTCCCATATGGAGCCTCAGTGTGAACCAGTGCATTCTCTTATATATGCAAGTCTCCCATAGGGGAACCTCGCATATATAAGAGAATGTACTGGCTTAATAGGTCAAAGTTATTGTTAGGCCAGGTTCTTTAATACTGCACCAGCACACCTCCCGTCATTAAAGGGTTAATTAACCTCCAGAAGGATACATGTAGTTTTCCTAACATACTTTATATATTAGTACATGTTTCAGCCAAGGGCAAATAGAGCTATAGCCCCCCTTCCCTGAACCAAATTTTGTGTAACTGTATATTAAGTGTACTAATAGACCAGATACCACACATCCATTGGTCCAGTGCACCTGTACTGATAAATTAAGCAACAAGAAAATAGTAAACACATTGTTGCTATGCTATTATAACATTCATCTATCACCACCATCAGTATATTTTGACAGAGTATTAATAGACAGTTCAACATATATGCCCTTTACATGTGTATTTCATCACATGGTTGTCAAAGCAATCTGAATATTTGAAAATAATAATAATCCAGAGTGCAGAAAGGATAGATGTTTTGTCAATGACATTGACCAAATTGGTGTGACATTTTTTGAGTGGTCACCAAGAGATATCTGCAGACAAGCCTGAGTTTTGTGTGCCTGTTATTTGCAGAATGAGTTCCTCAGAGGGTGAATTAGTTTCTCTATATCCCCAAATTGGCAGATGACACACTGCACAATCGAGGTTCCCAATGGGTGCATATCACAATATTTACCATTTGGGAAGTTTGGTTTGAGTCACAGGTCCCCAGAAAAAAAAAATTGACCCCACCCCCAATAGTACTTAATCTTATCTATATGATTAAGTACTATTGGGGGTGGGGTCAATTTTTTTTCTGGGGACCTGTGGTTTGAGTCTATGTCTCCCATAGCAGATGAGGCTATGCAGAATGAGGTCTCCAGAGGGTGAATTTGGTGATGGTGGATTTCCCAAAACGTGTTATTTATCAACATTTTGTAAAACGAAATATGCCGTATTATCACTTGAGTATCGCAAAATTTGGCCGTATTACCTCTTGATTTTCGAGTTATCCATCTTACATCCACAATTTTGTCTGAGACCCTCAGTTTGGCGACTGTTTTCTGGGTCACAAATAATTGCACATCTCGAGAAATAACAAACTTAAAAAAATTGATATCTGATCACTCTGACCTTTGATGGGTGGGTTCCTCGACTCAAATCAAATATTTTTTACCCCCGAAGCCATAGAAATAGTAATTTGGGAGTGTTAATTCAGATAATGCATCTTTAATTCTGTTGTCAGTTTTCAAGGAATTGCAACACTACTTCCTGCACTATAATTTGAGTATCTAAAGTCCTTAAAGCTGTCTGTTTTTATAACAAAATTCCCGAGTGAAACCTCAAGATCATGACCAATGAGGTTATTTATGTGCACAACTCAATGATGGTCTTCACCTTAAGTTACCCATGGAATGTCAAGCCAAGAGTTTTGAGTTAAGAGGCCACTTGAGTCTCATTGTAGTGGTCCACTTGTCAGCTGTATATTGAATGCTAAAACAATACAGTAGGGTAATAGATATCAGCTTAGGACAACAACAATACAGAATGGGGGTGCACCAGTAACCCCAGACCTTTATACATTATTACTAGAGCATGCTGCCCACTGATTCGAACTGCATGTTTGCTAATCTCAGAGTCTTTGATACCTGTCAGGCCTTTAACCATTTGACTCTCATAGAAATACAGATATAATTTTTTTCTGTACTTAACCCTTTCTATACTAAATACAGTAATGCCCTGAATAATCGACTCATTAACCACAGCAGAATTATGGGTAATTTTTCAGGATTTAGTCGGAAATATGGCTTGTTGCCATTCATCGGAAAGCTCTCACTGAATGTACTCATTGACAAGTAGTTCCTTCTGGAAATGTTCAGATAATAAGTTCAACAAATAGGTTGTTTGTTGAACTTATTATCTGAACATTTCCTAGATCATGCCATGAATCTCTACTCTGGCTAACGCACATAGAGATCATATTGCACCAGTACAAAACCTGAATCCTGAAATATTACCGATAATTCTGCTGTGGTTAAGGAGTGGATTATTTAGGGCATTACTGTTTCTATATGAATTATGTATGGTTTGACATAGTGTTCATCCACTCCACTTATTACATGCTTGTTTTTAGAACTGCTTTATTTTGCTGATTACAAATCTGTATGTCCCACGTGTTCCATACTGGTACACATTCAGTTGATGTCACACGACGTACATGTAAATAACGTCACCTCAACCATGAAACCCAAACTATAAAATGACTTGTATGTGCCTAAATAAACCTTGTAAGTCTGTTTGTTTTTTTAAATTCACAGATTCTAGGACAGGTGGCATGTAATAATCACAGAACTGCACATGTGTTAATGGGTTTGTCAATACCCCACTTAACCCTTACCCAACAAAACGGCCAAAAACGGCCAAATAAAGCTGCAACAGCCTAAATTATCTTGGTTCTGTCTCAATAAAACCATACAAATATGGATATCATTGGAACCGGCTCATTGACTACATTGTGATGGTTACAGTTATGCCCTGTGCCAATGCATTCTCTTATATATGCGAGTCGACCATAGGTCGCCTCGCATATATAAGAGAATGCATTGGCCTAAAAAAAATTCATTCATTCGCCGAGAGCTTTCCGATGAATGGCAACAAGCCATATTTCCAACTAAATCCTGAAAAGTTACCCATAATTCTGCTGTGGTTAAGGAGTCGATTACTTAGGGCATTACTGTACATGTACCTCTCCTTACATGGGGGGGGGGGGGTGGGTCACATTTTAGTGTTTATTGGGATTTGAATCAGCTTTGCCATCACCGGGGAAGCTTATCATGACTGAATAAGCTCCTACATACATGATGGCTCCTATACAGATCTCAGGGTGGCAATGCTATGGCCAAGTTTGCTTCAGCAAATGGCTTCGGCATTGCTGATGGCTGTAGCAAATTATGAGAGTTGAAGATATATGTACACTGTTACACAGGTATGCTAGTAAAGTCCAATTGGTATGAAGGCATTTATATACATGTACAATGTATATTTGAATGTATAATGTAGTGTTAAAATTATACAGGTACATCCAATGCATTCCTTTATTATGTCACAGTTGGTCCGTGCAATGCCACGACATGTCTGAGTTTTGCCATTATTCACACGGGTGAGTTGCATTACAAGGTAAAGCTTCCAATTGTAGTTGATAAGTTTTATATTGGAATAAATTCAACATTGCAGACTGAGTGACTGAGACAGGGCTCCCACAGTTCTCAGAGGGGCAATGTCATTTCAGTGAAGCCAAACATGAACAAGAAAACAGAGAATGTCATTCTAAATATGAGGAGTGCTGATATCAAATAAATACTCGCTTCCTGACATGTGTCAGCTTAAAGCAAACAAATCAATTGAGAGGAATTAACGGAGTATTTCTTACCAGAGTCGTAACCCAATACACAAAGGTGTCATTCTCGGGGTGCAAATTAAGGTGCAGATATATACAAAACTCATTCAAAGTTAAAATATGTGTCACCTTATATGCAGGCGTACAATTGATGATAAGGATGTACCAGTTAATAAACCAGCGATAATAAGAATAGGCCCAGACTTAACCCTTTACCCAACAAACCGGCCAAAACCGGCCAAATAAAGCTGCAACAGCCTAAATTATCTTGGGTCTGTCTCAATAAAACCATACAAATATGGATATCATTGGAACCGGCTCATTGACCACATTGTGATGGTTACAGTTATGCCCTGTGCCAATGCATTCTCTTATATATGCGAGTCGACCATAGGTCGCCTCGCATATATAAGAGAATGCATTGGCACAGGGCCATTCTGTTGGGTAAAGGGTTAAAGGCCCAGCAGATATTTGGTGGACCTGGTTGTGCTATGTCATTAGCGACACTTTACAAGAGTCGCATACACTATATAATACAGTTCAAATGGGATCAATGCATTTAATATATTTGAATGCATAAGGCACAGGTACAGTATTTGGTGCTCATTGCTTTGTAGAGCGATGACTGCAATGCTTTACTAGAGCAATTTTGACCAGAGAAATTTTTAGCACTTATAAATAATCAGAAGGGAGCATTTTAAACCTTTGAGTAGCTTAATGGAGCTTTCCACAGAGGCCACACCCACAGCGGTAGTCCCCGCCCACTGGTAAAATACTTTATCCACATAAATATATTGTCTGTTACCCGAGATCGACTTCTCCGAAGTGAACACATCAGCACTTGCCCTTATGTTAACTAGCTGAAACAGACTCATGTGTACATGATTCGTTAAAATTTATTCTTTTAACCAGTTTGATTTAAAAAAAAATATTTAGATTCAAATTTTTTTTTAGATTGAACTTTGATCTGCTGTTGAAAAAAAACTAAATAGTTTGTTTTTAAATTTTTTAATTTTTTTAATTTTTAAATTAAAATGTTTTTTATCTTCTTTTTAGATTTTTAGATTGAATCTTTAAAATATGTGTTAATTTTTTAATTTAAATTGTTTTTTACTTGATTAAATTTTTTTAATTTAATTTTTAAATTTTCTTTTTACATTTTTAGATTGAAACTTCTTACTAAAAAATTCTCAAATTTGAAAACCAAATTAATTTTTTTTAAATTTAAAAAAAAAAATTTAATTAAAAATATAATTTCGTTATAACATCTGCCGTGGTACCCCGATGCACCACACCAAATTTGGTTAAAATCGATCAAGGGCTCTGGAATAAAAATTGCATACAGACCAGAACAGAGACAGATCACTGAACTCTAATATATCTAAACCAGAGAACATACATTCGTTTTGCCATTAAATATGAAAATTATGACAAGTGTCATGCTAAACGAAAAACATTGTTATAATCAGGGATAAATTTTTTAAATCATGCCGCAAATATAAATATCAGTATATTATGATTTGACAACAAAAAAGTTGTTTGAATATAGCCAATTTAACACTGAATGTATGCATGGATATGAAAATTAGGGTGAAGAAAGATGGCGTCGAAAAAATCTCCGCAGCCAGCGGCCGGTTCGGCATCTGATTGGTCGAATATATTCTAATAAATTGCCATTGGGCGGGACTACGCTGTGGGCGTGGCCTCTGTGGAAGGCTCCATTGTCTTAGTGCCACACTGAGGAAGTCCACAGGCAGCAAAAAATCATTGTTGAATGGCAAGGACTACTGAGATAACTAGGATCTTGATAATCAGACATTTTAATCCAGACCCAACCTAATTAGTCTGCCATCATAATGGACCAAGTTCCAACTGTAAACTGTTAAAAAGTTATTACTAGTACATGTATGTGTAGACCATGCAACTACCCGGTACATGTATGTGGATCCAAATGTCTGCTAATTTCATGAGATCAAGACAAAATATATATACGGAAGGATACCATATTGCGATGAAACTTTCATCATGAAAGGCATAAATTTGAACCCTAGCTATTTCTCTTTTCTTCTTGAACGAAATAGTTCCATACTAGTATAAAACCAGTAAATATATCCTTCACTGTTCATTCCCACTCATGCTGTATTTGACTACAGTATTACCAAGACTGCAAATAGGGTATCTGTCATTTGCAGAATGAGGTCCCCAGAGGGTGAAATTAGTGATGGGCTAGCATCACCAAATTCACCCTCCGAGGACCTCATTTTGCTTAGGCCTCAACTGCTGTGGGAGACCTAGGATATGAGTGAAGTTCCCTACCCAGAGGATGAATTTGTTGATGCTGGCCTGCTGTGCGGGATAGCATCACTAAATTCACCCTCTGTGGACCTCATTCTGCAAATGACAGACACACTATTTCAAGGCTTGCAATAAACCCATGAGAATATGATGAATTTTGAAGGTATACAGTAATGCCCTAAATAATTGACTCCTTAACCACAGCAGAATTATGGGTAATTTTTCAGGATTTAGTCGGAAATATGGCTTGCATGTTGCCATTCATCGGAAAGCTCTCACTGAGCCATATATCCGGCTAAATCCTGAAAAATTACCAATAATTCTGCTGTGTTTAAGGAGTTGATTATTTAGGACATTACTGTAGAGAGATAAATTTCCAGATAAGCAAAGATGGAAAACTTAAGAAAGGAAAATACAAAAAACATAAATGAATTTAACCTCCATTCCCGCTCATTTCTATAGTCGCTGGAAACTAGGACAAATATCGTGTGTTAAACAGCTGGAATGCAAGCAAGACAATAACCAACCAATGAAAACTTTCTTTCCAGATTGTCAAATGACCTCATCTATTTTATAGTACCTGGTATATACAATGAGTACTATGAGTGCTCAAAACACTTCACAAGTTTGTCCACTATTTCTATCACATTAGTTTACATATCGATGTCACATGAATTTCACAGTAGAGATTCACATTTGTAAAATAATTAGTTGCCTCCAAGGTGTATGATTTTGTTGACAGCCCAACTAGGCAGAACCACTTCAATGGGCAATGAAATTGTTCAAATAAGAACACTTCACATTCCAAAGACCTGTTGGCACGTGTTGTTGATTACTGGTATGTATAGGCAGGCATGCATGGTGCACTGGAATAACCAGCAATGGAAATTGGCCTACCTGTATTTTGTACAGGTCATAAGCATGGACAGGTTTCATTACTCACCCCTACAAATATTTAAAACGGATAGTTTTTTTTTTAGCATAAATGTGCATCTGTTTTAATTCAATTGTTGCAAATAAAGTTTCCCAACTTGAATCAGGACTAGAAATCTCTCAAAATTCAGCTGCAAAAGAGGTACAAAAATATAAAGCACTACTTTAATATTTTATTTTTTTGCGTTTGTGTTTTGAGAAGCCATAAAAGGGCACTAAGGTTTCAGTATGGCATTTTTAGCCCAATGCATTCTCTTATATATGCGAGGTGACCTATGGTCGACTCGCATATATAAGAGAATGCATTGGCACAGGGCATAACTGTAACTATCACAATGTGGTCAAGGAGCCGGTTCCAATAATATCCATATTTGTATGGTTCTATTGAGACAGACCAAAGATATTTTAGGCTGTTGAAGCTTTGATTATTTGGCCGGTTTTGGCCGTTTTGTTGGGTAAAGGGTTAAAGAATAAAAGTTGGTGGGCACATGACCCTGTTTTTTATTGACAAACAGCTTTTTTTTTGGGTAGGGAAATCCGTAAACCAAGTAATAAAAAATAAAATGCCTTATAGACTTAACCCTTTGAGTGCCAGGTCCGATTTTTGTATCAACCCATATACCCTGTGCCAATGCATTCTCTTATATATGCGAGTCGACCATAGGTCGCCTCGCATATATAAGAGAATGCATTGGCTTAACAAGTATTTTTTTTTTTTTTTTTACAATTTTTTACAATTTTAATATATTTTATTATATTCTTTAACAGACTTATTGTGTAGGTTTAGGGCCGATAAGATCGGCCCCTGGCACTCAAAGGGTTAAGAATCATTGCTGTTACAATCAAAACATAATGGTTGTTGTAACTGGAGGTCTGAACCCCTGAAAACATGTACATCTTTAACATTGAACCAGTTATGTATCAGATTAATATGAGCAAGTGACATGCTAAATAGAGTCACTTTTAAATTCAATGGTGACGACACCTGTATGATTTGATGACTATTAGCCAGCTACTTTGATTGTTGAACGACACATACATTTGATTGTGGTTTTTTAGCATTAGTCATAACCTTGCTTGATGCTATAAATAATGCTGGGTCAGTCAGCAAACTTAACAAAAGCTTAGTTGAACTGAAATATCTAATTACCTGTGGGTGTGTTTATTATGAAGTGTTGAGTTGTTAGATCAGGTGAATTGTATACAATTGCCAAAATGTTATTGCTTTGCATTAAGTATGATTAAAGTAGTCCCATGTAAAAATAAAGAATGTGACTAGGTGATTTTTTTATGGTGTATTCATCAATACATCAAGAGGTACATGTATTCAAGGTTCCAGACATCCAGTTCAGGGGTGGCACCAGAGGGGGGGGGGGGGGGGGGGGGTAAAGGGGGGCTACAGCTCCCCTGTCAGGAAATGATCTGCGATGGTCAGCCTGGTAGCTTCTGTGATCCCATAACCCCCCCCCCACTGTCGGGGTTTGTAGCCCCTTCGTCGGGGAAATCCTGGCACTGCCCCTGCTCCAGTTTCAATGAGAATATATTTATTTTTATAAAACCTAATGTCACATCATTTAAATGAGACATGGCTCATGTGAATCTCAAAATAATATTTCTGTATTTTGACAAAGAGGGATAAAATAGGCTCATAGATATTGATCTATTGGCTGATAAATTACTGATCTGTAGGCTCATAAATACTTATCTATAGGGGTTTGTAAAGTCTGGAAAAACAATTGTCAAAGTTAAAGCAATATTCCAGCTAATTTTAAGTTAACCATTTCATGACTGGAGCTTCCTGAAAGATTGCGAAAACCCTGTGCCAACGTATTCTCTTAAATATGCGGGTCTCCCATAGGGAGCCTCAAATATATGCGAGGATCCCTATGAGAGACTCGCATATAAGAGAATGCACTGTCACAGGATATTTAATGGTGCACCAGCCATGAAAAGGCTAAATTACATGTAGTTAAATAAACGCTTTTTATTTTTACTATATCAGGAATATAGACTCTCAAAGAAGACGCTTTATTTAAGAAATGACTTGCAGATCGATTGGGGTCATGCACAAATTGGGTTACCTGCCTTTTGCGTGGATCACAGATCGAGCCGGGCCGCGCATATCGGGATTCAAACCAACTTCGCCACTGCTGGGCGGCTTTTGTGGGCCTAATGCACAATGGACCTTTAAAACTGAGTCACTGGGTGCCCTATAGCAATTTATTAGAAATATAAAAGCATGTTTGAATTTCAAGTTAATAATAACCAGTGTACTTGTACCAGTATCTCAGCTAGTCAATATATAGAGGATCTCACATGAGTTTCTATTTTATACGGAATTTATCAACCGAGTTCACTAAATTTGATTTGAGCCGAGGTTTACCGAGGCTCAAATAGAATTTAGTGGACGAGGTTGATAAAATACGTATAAAATAGAACGAGTTGAGATACTTTTTATCACATGGTCATATAATCGCTTAAATTTTATCGAAAACAACAATAATTAACAGACAGAGAACTTTGTCCCAAAGAGCAGCGTGACGTCATTGCACGCAACGATATTACACGTGTCTATTACGCTCGAATATTACATATGAAAATAGTGATAAACATGTATATCCTCTGACTTGTATTCGATGTCTTGAGGGACTATACATATATTGATTTGTTAAAGCAATGTATGTGGCCAATGTGATTAACAAAGACAAAGTAATGTTATGTACAAACTTTTCCTCAGCTACAGGAATTGATTGAATCCTGCAGACTAGAAAACAGACCTACATAACCTGAGGAGTTAGACATGCCCCTGTGGTGCCAATCAGCGATTTTATATTTGTAGTAGGATGAGCCAATACATCTAGCAAATTGTTGAGAGACAGCACAGCTCCAGTCATGAAATGGTCAAACTGCTGGAGTGGATACACTTTCCTGCTGGGAAAATATACTGACTTTGTTGCTAAGAGGTAATTTGTAAATCTACAGTAATATCCTAACTAATTGACCCCTAAACCACACCAGAATTATGGGAAAAATATTAAGGATTTAGTTGGAAATATGGTGAGAGCTTTCAATGAATGGCAGCAAGCCATATTTCCGATTAAATCCTGAAAAATTTCCCATAATTCTGCTGTGGTTAAAATTTCCCATAATTCTGCTGTGGGTCATATACTTTGGGCATTACTGCATGAAGTATGGGAGGGTGCATTGTGCCCTCATTGATGAAGGGTAGAATGGACAATGCAAATTGTGAAATGCTCATCAATATTACATCTTCCGCATGTAAGTCACAGACTCAAAGCAGTGTAAATTTCAAGGAATATAAATGGGATTCTATTTCTTTCTTGAAATCTTCCAATGAACTTCTTTGGACTATAAACATGAAAGCAAGGTTCGTGCATCTCAATGGACTACAGTAATTAATGCTCTAAGTAATCGACTTCTTAACCACAGCAGAATTATGGGTAACTTTTCAGGATTTAGTCGGAAATATGGCTTGTTGCCATTCATCGGAAAGCTCTCCCCGAGAGCTTTCCGATGAATGGCAACAAGCCATATTTCCAACTAAATCCTGAAAAGTTACCCATAATTCTGCTGTGTTTAAGGAGTCGATTAATTAGAGCATTACTGTATATCAACTATAAGAAAGAGTGAACAAATTTAATTTCATGACTGGCATATTACTATAAGTATACCTGAGCCCATAGTTATTGATACCAGTATGTGAGTATATTCTGTTAGCTTTATATTAGGGAAGGGCTAATTTGTGTGTGTTCATTGTTTCCACCTGTTGCCTGGATCATATGGGTACCTCAGTAATGGAGAGAAACACAGCTGAGACAGTTAATTGATGGAGATAATGGAGGGTACAACAAAGGGAGTGTCATATAAATAACAACAGATGGTCCTGAGAACTTGGCAATGGAGAATTGTTGGAAAGATGGGGTAACAGGTACCAGGTACATGAAGCACAAAATCATAAAAAAAAAAACAAGCAGAAGTTAGTGAATGCAGATGTTAGTACTACACCAGAAACAAATGATGTTAATTATATAAGACTCTAAGTCACTGTGCTAATTGTAACATATCCAAGCCTTGAAATAGTGTGTCTGTCATTTGCAGAATGAGGTCCCCAGAGGGTGAATTTAGTGATGCTACCCCGCATAGTGGGCTAGCATCACCAAATTCACCCTCTGGGGACCACATTCTGCTTACACCTCAGCAGAATGAGGTTCCAGAGGGTGAATTTGGTGATGCTAGCCCGCTATGCGGGGTAGCATCACTAAATTCACCCTCTGGGGACCTCATTCTGCAAATGACAGACACACTATTTCAAGGCTTGAACATATCATCATACTGTCTGAGCAAGCCTGAGTTTAGTGTGCCTCTCATTTGCAGAATGAGGTCCCCAGAGGGTGAATTTAGTGACGCTATCCCACATAGTGGGCTAGCATCACCAAATTCACCCTCTGGGGACCTCATTCTGCATGGCCTCATCTGCTATGGGTGACATAGACTCAGATTGAAGTTCCCAAATAGTGAATATTGTGATGTACACCCATTGGGAACCTTGATTATGCAATGTGTCGTCTGCCAATTTGGGGATATAGAGAAACTAAGCTACATGTAAAAAAGAAATAGAATCTAAGTGAAGAAGTTTCTATAGAAATTTGATAATAAAGAAACTTTCCAGAGAAGATGAGGCCTAAACAGAATGAGTTCCCCAGGGGGTGAATTTAGTGATGCTAACCCACTATGCGGGATAGCCTCACAAAATTCACCCTCTGGGGAACTCATTCTGCAAATGACAGGCACACTAAACTCAGGCTTTGGTCTGAGATGACTGAGCCGCTGACTCAAGATGCATTATATCAGCATCTCCATCAAACTTGTGAAAAATGGGTTTGATGGAGCTTCAGTGCAAAGTGGCTCCCCTAACAAGCTGATAGCACTGCTACCTGTTTGCCTTTCATTTGCTGGTATACATTGGATATACAGGCACATCCTGGTACAGTTTATATACAATGTACATGTATGGTTTAGGTTTATTGAGGTTTTAATGTCATTTCAGCAGTTAGGCCAAATCATCACCACATCATTTTTTGGGAGGAAGAAAGAATGCAGGAAGGGTTAATTTCATCAACACTACAATGCGCATAGAAACCACTGACACAAAAAAGAAACTGATAAAACTTTCCCCAAGATGCACGATTCAGGTTAATACTGTTATATCATCTTCAATAATTGGTATGTTACATACATGTGTGGTATAAATGCAAGGGAATGGAAGAATTTGATATGATTTGCCTCCTTCCGGAAAGGTATCAAATTTATTTAATTTCATTGGGCAGAAAACGTGGAAGTTTGGAATATTATTAGGGCATACGTAGGGGCTCAGGTCTCACTAGCCCATATGAGACCGACATGTCTGACAAATAATTTATTTCTTGATGCTGGCAAATGATTCTTGACAGATGTACCGACCTGATTGAAATTTTTATTAAATTGCTGAGAATGGGCAAACCCATACTTCTGATTACTTCACAACAGAGTATGAAGACTGAACGAAAATTCAATTTGCAAACACATTAATTAGTATAACAGGTGTCAATCAGAATTGAATGAGTTTTGAATACTACCCGTGTGTAATTATGACTGTATGTGACAACCAATTGTCTGATTTTGGTTGGTGTGGTTGTGTTCATGTAAACCAATATGCGACATGAGCAGGTGCCAACCGATCACAGCAGGGTACCTAATCATGAGTGCTCTAGATTATCTCAGCCTCAGACATATGTGACCCGCCATACCAATCCAGTCGTAAGTCGGGATTTTTTTTCCCTGTGCCAATGATTTCTCTTATATATGCGAGTCGACCATAGGTCGCCTCGCATATATAAGAGAATGCATTGGCCTAACAATTTTTATCATTTTTTTAAAATAAATGTTTCTTACAATTTTTAGGACATAAAATAAAAAACATCCATTACCCTGCAGGGAGCCCCACACATATATAGAAGCATATAGAAGAGTGTCGTCTGCTCATGTTTGTCTGGGGCTCTGTATGGGTGAAATTATAAAATTGTTAAAGAATACAAGAAAAAATTATTAAAATTGTAAAAAAATTGTTAGGCCAATGCATTCTCTTATATATGCGAGGCGACCTATGGTCGACTCGCATATATAAGAGAATGCATTGGCACAGGGTAAAAAAAATCCCGACTTACGACTGGATTTGATATGGCGGGTCACATATTAGTTTCAGTATAAGTTACTCAAGGCACAGGTGTCGGTACAAATAGTACACAAATATAGTGGGCAAATGTTACCATTGAAACAAACTCCATTTTTGGCAACATTAATATTCAAAAATAGATTTAAAATATTTGTTTGTCGATTTATTCGTCAATTAAATTTCAATTCTTTTATCGGGTATATCCAAAAATATTGACATATTTTTTCATTTCAAATAGCTTTTGCGACCAGAGAACTGGAATGGCATTTAGAACATTTTCATTCCTAATTACCATTTCAATATCAATTCTTTTATTTATATTGTGTCTATCCAGAAATTATTTTATTTTTAAACAAGAAATGCAGCTTAGCGCATGGAATTTTGATGCTTTTATAAAAATCATTGACTGCATGGTATATATATATTATCTTCCGGCTTTCGATATATCTGCTCTTGAAAACGAAGCAAACGGAATGATCTTGATTTAATTGTATTTCTAAGTCTCGTCACATAGATATTGAGATAAAATGAATCTTCCCTTGGCCATGCAATACTTGAAGGTGATTTTCATATTTTCGACTTGATGAACTCAAATAGAATGAAACCTATTCACAGACTAAAATAAAAGAAGACTCATTGACATAGGTTCTATATACATAAATTCCTGCCTGGCATATAAATTAAAGTGATATACATGTAGCATTTTGGGTGGCTTAAAGTGATGTGAAACACTCCGGCAGGATTGACGATCAAATGTAAATTGAGAATAATCATGCTCAAAGTTGTTATTTGTTACGAATACCAATCCAAATTGACGATACACCATCATTCTGATATATTAATTAAATGCAATGACTCAATTGTGTTCGATTATCGCCGATAGTTGCGTCCCGAATCGAGATGTAAATATTTACAGTTGGGCATAATTCAGATGTTTTCTATGGAGTGGTATGCTCGATTTCTTTGAAATTTTCGGCGATGTTAGTAGAATGCTACATTCCCCATGTTGGCATAGCACCTGAGTATTAACTTGTCAATTTCACGCACCTGAAGAAGTCCATAATATGTCTTTAATTCTTATTAGCGTAACCCCCCCCACCCCCGGCTTCTTATTAGTGTCACTACCCCAAAGTCTGTTGGGAAAACTCAAAAAGAGTAAAGCAACGGTGAGAGCTAGCTTTCCGATGAATGGCAACAAGCCATATTTCCGTCTAAATCCTGAAAAGTTACCCATAATTCTGCTCTGGTTAAGGAGTGGATTATTTAGGGCATTAAGTAATTTTGAAAAGTGAACTGTATTGGCTGCCTGGTACAATAGTGCCAAGATCATTCCTTGTACAAATGTACATGTATATGTCCTTCATTATAATTTATGGTGGGAAAATTACATCTTTCTAATCTGATCCTGTTAGATCCTCTTTAAAGAGGCCTATTTCGTGCATTATGGGTTAAACCAATGGATGCTTTGTTTCTCCAACAATATCAGATGCAACAGGCAAGTGGCTCACTAATGTGGTGTGGTGTGCAGGTACTCCCCATTAAATCACACACATTCCTGGAGAATCTGACAGGCTGATTCCTCAGGTTTCTTGCTTTTATCTTCTAACTGACAGCAGGCAAGCAAATTATCCTAGATTCCAACCAACTCTCTACATACAGACTCACCCCTGTCATCTCAAATTCCTCTGGGAGTTGCAGACTCAATACCAGAGGGCTTACCCATAATGTACAGCAGGTTATACCTGATGTCTTTGTGTAATTAACTGACAGCATGTGCATGTTATTTTTCTAAACCAGGCATGGTGTGTATGTAAGCACCCTATATTAGGCCAAAGTAATAATTGTGTATGGTTCGAGTTTCCTACCTACCATACATGTACCATATTGTAAATCCTTTACGAGTTCTAAATATGTTTTCATGGTTTTTATAAAAAAAAAAATATATATAATTTCAATGGCTCAGAATGGGTTGTTATCTGGTACTCGAACTCGTTTGAGATATTGTTGTGAAAGATCCATATGCCAAATATGAATGAAATTGGTTAGTTTGTTCAAGCTATCACGTTATTGGACATAAAATGGTACAAATAGAAACAAGTGGCATAACTCTGGTTAGAAAGTTGGGGCGGGTCTGATGTTTTGTGTGCAGCTGTACGTCACACGTGACAATAAACTCACATACCAAAAATTGTGAGAATTCATCAATAAACGGCTATATTATATAGGTTGGGGGCCGCCCAGATGTCTGCCCACCATGCGACTGCACATCCCTCGCCAAACCATAATCGGTTTTGATAAAACACTCGAATATATGTAATAAAATACAATTTCTCTCTACCGACATTAATATTTTCTGACATATAAACCCAAACCAGACATTTATTTTTCTTTGGCCTAACATACATGTACATGCATGTACATGTATGTATCATTATACTATATGTACACGTTATTTTTCTCAAGAATTTCAAGCTGGCAACAGGTGCATACATTGCTTCCTAATGAAATGTGCATGAACAAATTGTAGTTGTCATTCAGGCTATTTGGTCACGAAAAATAAATAAATGCCAAATGCGAAAAATTTACTTTTTGAATATACCCCCAAAAAAGAATTTAATTTCAAATAGGATTAAAATAAGCTAAAATCACAGAAGACTTTAGCTTTGATTTAAATTAATGAATAAACCATACATGGAGCATGCAATATGCCAGTTTGGTACTGTACATGTACCGGTATGTACTGGTACATTTACATGTATACAGTAATTCCCCAAGTAATTGACCGCATAACCACAGCAGAATTATGGGTAATTTTTCAGGATTTAGTCGGAAATATGGCTTGTTGCCATTCATCTGAAAGCTCTCACCGAGAGCTTTCCGATGAATGTCAACAAGCCATAATTCTGCTGTGGTTAAGTGCATGGTCAATTACATGTACTTTGTGAATTACTGTACACTGTAGTCTTCTTTCCAAATAAAAAATGAATACACATTTATTAATTCTCAAACAAAAATTCACCCTGCACATGTGCACCCTGCTTATATGGTCTGTATCTTTATTTTATTTGCTCACTTTCCCGTAAATTTAATAAGCAGTTTAATAAAATGGGAATGACATGGCAAGGGTACCAGAGGTTACCAAATGTTGCCAAATTCCCAGGTTTCTTAAAGATACATGTAACAATATTGGATTCAGTACCTAATGACCAGGCAAACAGCAGCACGTTTCATGCACCAACTGTCTGGTATGTTCACAAGTACATCTACATTGTTCACATACATGTACAACAAGTCAGATAGTTAATGTACTGCCAAGTGTTGAAAGCATATATAATATGTAAAGCAACCAAGAGGGTGCCATGACTATGATCTTGTTAAATTCGCATTTATGTAGAGAGGCTAGGAATCTATCATGTTAATTTCGTGCTAGGTAGTGTAGATTCTTGGCATGGATTAGTATGCACGGCAGACACTATTATAGCCTGCAGGGAATATACATACAGAACACGCAACACCTAATGCAATGTATAAACTCGCAACATTAAAGTAGCCCTGGGGTAAAATCATTTAACTACAACTTATGCATGTGGCTTGACTTTCGTACACTTACAACATGTCAGGACATAACTGAGTAGAATGCATAACTTAAATTATTTTGAAATGACCTATAAAGTAAATGGATATAGCTACATGTACATGTATGTATAATAATGGCATTGGGATACAAATCTTAGAAGATACAAGCTCACTGTGACATAAAATACATACATGTATATGTCAATGTACCAAACTTTATTTTTAAAATAAACACCCGTACCTTCCCATTTATATAATCATTGATGAATTGTGCATATATTATAAAACATAAACCCTCCACCTAACTTCCTCTTATACACATGTACACAATGACATATATAGTAATGGAATTCAGCAAAGTTTTTAATTACAATCAAAGAGTTGAATGTTTCAAACCTACAAATTACCTGAGGAATGCATACTAGTACATAATATTGGAGAAGTGATATTAAAACATACTATGCGGAATACATGTATATTCATACAAACCTTAGGTGGATTTAATCGCCTGACATTGGACATACATGTACTAGTATATTCATATTAGGTGGATTTAATCGCCTGACATTGGACATGCATGTACATGTGTGATTGTTTAGATTTAATCGCCTGACATTGGACATACATGTACATGTGTGATTGTTTCGGTGGATTTAAATCGCCTGACATTGGACATACATGTACATTCATATTAGGTGGATTTAATCGCCTGACATTGGACATACATGTACATGTGTGATTGTTTCCATTTGAGCTTGACATTATGTCTGACACTATTTTTGTGAGTTATTTGCCAAGAATATGGTCACTAATTTGACTGGCAAGCTTATCATGGACAACAAACTCGGAAAATAAACATAAAAAAAAAAAAACAATTGTCAAACACAATATGTAGGAAGTATTGAAATAGTCAATATTTTCCCATATTATAAAAGAAACGGCTACTACACTAAAATGTGAGTAAAGTTAAAGACGAGAAAAGGAAAACTGTTAAATTTGTTTTATTACGAGGACTGGAAAAATTACTAAATTAATCAAACAAAATTGTACTCTGATTCTGTATAAAATTTAAAATGACATTGAATTAACCCTTCCTGGCTTCTATGACGGGAGCTTCCTGAAATTTTGGGAAACTCTGTACCAATGCATTCTCATATATATGCGAGTCTCCTATAGGGAGCCTCGCATATATAAACGAATACAATGACCTCTCATAGGGAGCCTCGTATATAGATAAGAGAATACATTGGCCTAACAATACATGTATTTACCTTGACCTTGTAAGCCAGTACATTCTCTTATATACATTATGTATAAGAGAATGCACTGGCACAGGATCTTTAATGCTCCCACCATGAAAGGGTTAAAGATTAGATTGTTTTCATCATGTACAGATGTTACATGTATATATGCCAATCATGGAAATTAATATTTTTTTCTCGAAGTTTATACAAAAATTTTTGTCAGGCACATTTTTGAAGACGTCAGATGGGTTACCGTACTTCAAGAGCCTGACAGCTTTCTGATTTGAGCCAACCCCCTTCCCCCACCCTCAAACCGCCATGGGAATTTATTCAAGCTAATTTTCATCCCAGTTATTTCTTCCCGGCATATTGGCAAAAATAATTATTAATTTATAAATTTCATGAAAATTTTGGGCATTGGACCAATAATGGATCACCTAACATTCTCACAAACTATATTATCATAATATGATACTGGGTAGTAATGTTTCTTTAAGAAGTGACTCATTATAGGTCATGGTTTTTAAAACAACATACCGCAGGTCAAACAACTCTAATACATATTATGGCTATAAACGTTAAACAATGGAGTGCAGATACATAAATATAGTAATGCCCCTGATTTCTTTAATAACCTGTCACATGCAACCGGTTTTGACAAGCATTGATATTCAGAGTATATAAAACATGTCAAGGGCCTATGATATTCTAGCTAGTGTGTCAGGTTGTTATACCTACATGAGAGCTTGGCACTCAATATGTCAAGTATGATGTTAAAATATGCCAAGAATTTCACAGTTATCATGTCACCGATAAAGACCCAGTACATTATGATACACCCAGTGATATGGTATATAACTCGACCAGGAGGCTGTGAGCGGACTGTAATATACCCGGTAGTCATATTTATTATGACTAAATACTAGTAATGTCACAAAATACATCAAATTGTGGCCTCAATCGGCTCAGATTGTTTAATATGGGGTAATAAAATACAAAGTGGTCAAATTCATGAGTATATTATCATTTATATGAGCCTATATGTAATGTTGGTATTTATCACAGTAGTACACATGTACATTCAAGCTAGTTTTTGTTTTGCTTGGAATGACCACACTACATGTATAAGGCATTTCTCCTGAAGGCAAGAATGTTATTTGCACTTTTGTAGTTACATGTAGCAGATAATAAAATCGATGGTGACCCCACAGGTGCCAAAATTTTCAAAAGTTGGAAACACAAGTGTTTAAACCACGGAAGTTGGAAATTTCAAGCACAATGACAGTCAACCACAATTTAGTTGGCATAATTAACTTCTTTAAGGGAAATTAATGAACATTCAGTGATTCTCCAGTCTAGAAAATTCAACATTTATTCTCAATTTATGATTTTAAATACCAAGAATATTTCTTACATTGGAAGTTAATTATTATGTTTGTAATTTTGTGAAAGTTGATATTCAAGTAGAGAAGGAGAGAATAAATATCCAGCAATAAATGGGAGGGGGGTGCATTGGAAATATGAAGAACCCCTATCTAGAGTCGTGCACCCACAAACCGCACACATGCAAGCCTTGAAAAAGTGTGTCTGTCATTTGCAGAATGAGGTCCCCAGAGGGTGAAATTTAGTGATGCTATCCTACATGGTGGGCTAGCATAATGAAAATTCACCCTCTGGGAACCTCATTCTGCTGAGTCCTAAGCAAGATGACATCCACAGAGGGTAAACTTGGCGATTCTAGCACACTGTGCAAGGTAGATAACTAAATTCACCCTCTGGGGACCTCATTCTACAATGACAGACACACTATTTCAAGGCTTCACATTAGATAGCAATCTAAGTATAGTGCAAATATATGGTAATATTCAAGTATCATTTAACAATATATATTCAGTTTAATTCAATTCAGAAGTTTTAAATTATCATTGAAGATAGCAAGCCATATTGTGTTTTTATCAGAACTCCAGTGCATTCCTTTTGCCCCAAGTTTTGTATAAACAGAGTATAGTGGGCTTCTGAATCGAGGATGTCAGGACCTCCATTCTAGCACAACCACACAATGTTTTGTGTAAATTTACACACAGCAGAAACATAGCATTACTCAACAAAGATTCTTCCCGCTGCCAAACTTAGTGTAAACAGCATGAACCAGGAGTGTGGCACTCTCACAATCAAATGGTAAACAATGACTCAAAAAGGGGCACTCACCAGATGAAGTAGTAAGAAAGGGGGGAACATAGAACACAAAAGATCGCAAATCATAGCTGAATTCACTAGACATAAGATTAAAGTTGATGGATTAAGAAACTTAAGCTGTTGTTCAATACAGAATCATGAGTGAATCATCAAACACAAACACAAATTCAGAATACTATTACAGTAATGCCCTAAATAATCGACTCCTTAACCACAGCAGAATTATGGGTAATTTTTCAGGATTTAGTCAGAAATATGGCTTGTTCCCATTCATTGGAAAGCTCTCAGTGAGAGCTTTTCGATGAATGGCAACAAGCCATATTTCCGACTAAATCCTGAAAAGTTAATTGCCCATAATTCTGCTGTGGTTAAGGAGTCGATTAATTAGGGCATTACTGTACAGGGGTTTTTCACATCAACTGACAACTACATGTGTATGATGCATTTTTCGAATGATCATGATTTAGGGGTCTTGGCAAAATTAAAAAGGATTTTCCGCCGGAGATTGGAGTTTTAATCTGAAAACCAAATGAAAAACTCTGATCATGGGAATTTGTCTCCTGTAAAAATTCTGATGAATTCCAAAGAAAACTCTGGTCAGCACACCAATAAACTCTGATTTCTCCAATAATAAATTTCTCAGATCTACTAAATCTCTGATTAGTTAAATATCGGAAAACTCCAATAAGAAAAAATCCGATGACATCAATGTTTCATTCAACAAGTATAAAACAGTCTTTGGTGTGAATACAGGTACTTGGTAAAATGCCGATTTGTAAGCAAATGTTTGAACCAGCAGATTCCGTTGGCCATCACCAAGGTGAATTTGGCCACGACGGTGGGAGGCACTTCTAGAGAAAGAAATCTGATTGGTTAACCCTTTACCCAACAGAAGGGCCCTGTGCCAATGCATTCTCTTATATATGCGAGTCGACCATAGGTCGCCTCGCATATATAAGAGAATGCATTGGCTTAACACATTAAAAATTATAAAATTGTTAAAGAATGTAAGAAAAAAATGGTAAAAAGTGTTAAAAAAAGATTTTTTTAGGCCAATGCATTCTCTTATATATGCGAGGCGACCTATGGTCGACTCGCATATATAAGAGAATGCATTGGCACAGGGCATAACTGTAACTATCACAATGTGGTCAAGGTGCCGGTTCCAATGATATCCATATTTGTATGGTTCTATTGAGACAGACCGAAGATATTTTAGGCTGTTGAAGCTTTATTTGGCCGTTTTTGGCCGGTTTGTTGGGTAAAGGGTTAATACATGAAAGTCAACTTACCACAAGAACAGCAGACGAAACACTTGGTATGATAGAGGTTGCCCATTGCCTGGCATGCGTCGTTGGCACCTGTTACCCTCTCACCACATGTAAAGCATTGACCTGTAAAACACATACATGTACATGTACTAGTATATAGCAAACTGTAAATGTATACAGGAGTATATAGCATAAATATACATGTATATGGGAGTTGGGAGTATAGATAATTAGTACAGGTATTCAAGCCTGCCCATGCCCTCTTATTTGAAATAACATTATTTGATAGTGAACTGCCATGAGCATCTTTTGTTACCCATTAAAGCTGTATCAATTAGCAGATGATCATACTATAAATTTGAATCTCATGTCATGCACTCCCATTACAAATTTTTCAATTAGATTTCCGATTTTTGGTAAAAAAACTTTGCCCAAATGATTTTATTTGTTTTGGCCCTTTTCGAAAAAGGATAATTTTTCTATTTTGGTTCGAACCCACAACATCTTCTGATCTTTACCTACCGGTATACATTGTATGTACTTTTAACCACCTCGGCTGTGGCTTCCTTACCCTCTTAATTTATTAAATAGGTTAAAATAAATTTTCTCTATCTTCCTCAAAATCAATGTTTCAGATTCTACTACTGAGTACATATATATTTGAAATGAAAATGAATTTTTTTTCAATTTAAGCATGTTCACCAGTTTCACTGCATACTTCAAGAGAAATTACTTGGTGAAAATCTCTTGTAAATACTTGGCAGGATTGAACCATCCAGGCTTTAATTGAGAGGAAGCAGCATGACCACTAACAAATAAACTTCCCTCACATCCTGGGGCTATTTATGAGCAAGTGAAGCAGCCACCAATATATTTCAGCCCACTAATCCCTGATATATATCAACAGTTAATGAGGCTCCCTATCACAAAAGATCACAACAATTAATCGCTCCACATATCTCCCTTTCTGTTCAACACAAAAATCTTGTCTGTGTTCATAAACCGAGATTCTTTAAAGAGATCTTCCCCCCTCTGGCTAATGCAGCATCACACCTTTCACTTACTCCACTCAGCTTTAGAAATCTATTCATCAACATTCAGCAGGAATTCATTTTCATTGTTGTTAAAGGCTGAACCTATTTGTAACAATTAGAAATAAATTATCCTTGAAACCTGCTGAAGTCATTATCTGCTGGGGGAAACTGAGTTCACCATGACTTTATGTGTGCGAGTTTAGTAAAGATTTTGTCATTGAGCTGTTAACTGTTGAAGTCATGACCCAATAAATTCCAGAAATTTTGAGGGTTATACAGGGTTATAAATATAGTTGAGGAAGGTTCTCCAGGGAGGCTCTCAATCCTTGCAAAATCCTTGTAATGGTCTAGCGCTTTCGATAACTGTATTTTGCCTGTCCTTTTATACTCTAGGTTGGTTCAGGTTGAGCGTGGATTTTGATTGGTCAATGGGTAGAAGTCAGGGGGTTTCGGAACCGACCAGAAGAGGTCATGGGTTGTGTGCAGGTATGTTTTCCTGTTCATGTTTGCAGGTAGTTTATGCAGGTATATGGTTGCTTCCCAGTTACTGCAGTTCAGTGCAGGTGTGTTGGATGCAGTGCTCCACATACTGTACATGTACATGTATGTCGGTTGACCCTTGATTCGCATTTAGTACGTGCGGGTAGTTTCTGCAGGTATGTTTCTTACCAGTCACTGTGGTTCAGTGCCGGTATGTAGTACTAGTACATGTCTGGACCGACAGTTAATATAATGCTGACAGTTGTTATGGATATCTGAGTCAGACCTTTATTCAACACTGGATGATCTTTCGTTTAATGAATATTATGAAATGTTCAATGTTGGACCACAATTACTGTACATTGTACATGTAATCTTAGACACCAATGTTGATCAATGTAAACATTGCATCATCAGTTACCATCATAGCATACCGGTATTACCTGCAGTATATATTACCCTGAATATTATCCCCAGACAAATCTCACTCCATGAAATATTGATTCAACTGCTTACAAATACAGTAATGCCCTAAGTAATCGACCCCTTAACCACAGCAGAATTATGGGTAACTTTTCAGGATTTAGTTGGAAAGATGGCTTGTTGCCATTCATCGGAAAGCTGTGGTTAAGGGGTCGATTACTTAGGGCATTACTGTACATGTACATGTAGTTAACCCTTTCTTAACTAAATACTCATGACAAGTAGTTCCCTCAGGAAATGTTCAGAAAATATGTTTAAGAATGACCAAAGGTTGTTTGTTGAACTTACTACATGTAATTGAATATTTCCAACCAAATAATAGGAATACATGTACCGTACATGTACTTCAGCTCTTCTGCAATCTTTTCATCTGTCTGAACATGTCGGCTCATTTTTCTTGAACACAACTCCAAATGAATACATGTAATAGACAATTCCAATGTATACCTTAAAAGCTAAATGGGAGAATCCATTCGGTATAGAAAGGGTATTGTGGAACAGGCCCACCCTCAACTTTATGGAATATTACCACCGTATTAGTGACCCCCCCCCCCCCCCCCCCCCACCAACTTTTCCAAAATGTGTGACCCCCTTCCCCTCATAGCGCCTTTCAGTAGTCCAATGATCCCTGATAATTTGGAAGTTGAACAGAATAATATCCATTTAAGATATTGATAACCCTCTGCCCCGACTTTAGGTTATTTTGTGACTCCAAAACTCTTTAAAATGTGACCCATTTCCCTTCATACACTTTGACAGCTTCTACCATCTCAGACCTTAGATGCATGGTATCAACATGGTCACATCTACTGGTATGGTACATTGGTACTAGTATAACATTTATGACAATTACAGATATACTGGTACCTGTATACTACATGTATACCATAGCTAATACTCAGCCTCCAGTTGGCCTGTTATTATTTTTTTTATCTGCTAGCACAACAAAGTTAAAAGAATCAAAAGTGCCACCAGTTGGAGGCCGAGTATTAATTAGCTACTGTATACTAGTACATGTACTGGTAGTTGCACTCCACACATGCTTCATGCATACCGTACATAGTGGGGAATCATGTGGTTTCGAGTTGATGAGTATCATCAGCATGCATTCAAAATGGCCGAGGCAATCTAAAACGCGACCAGACGCGAGGAAAAAAGGTAATAAACTACATGTAAGATATGACATATTACTTCTTATTTTGACAGCTACAAGCAGATGCTATCCTATTTTTCAAACAAACTGATACCTCATTAATGTCAAAATTCACATTTGTTAGCTCTAACATTCTGACCAAAGTTATCAGTCGAAGGATTCTCCAAGATGTATGGACTGGTGTATTCCACGAACCTGCGACTGGCAAATTTGGTCAGAATGTTATAGAAAACCACTAAGTATTTCCGAACAAATGAGGTAAATTCTTGTTTCAATAATAAGCTACCGGTACATGTAGCATACCGGTATGCTCATAACAGTCATAACTGCTATATTTTGTGTCAGTTCCTCATATATTATGTTTTTGTGCGTTTGCACATTTTGAATGCGTGGTACTCACCAAACTTGAAACCACGTGATTCCCCACCGTGATATACAGGCAGGGGCGCCGGAAGCATCCAAGGGCAGGGGGGGGGGCAGAACCTACAAAAATGGCACTTTTCGGGAAAATAACCATAAATTCATTGTGGCAAAAATCCCTATTTTAATGGTATTTGTCGGTTTTTATGGCCGTTTTGTGATAAAATTGACAAAAAATTAATATTCCTTGTGAAATTCCTTGTGGTTTTTATAGCAAAAAAGTCACATTTTGCTATAAAAACATGAGATTAAACACACAAAAAGCATTTTCTGTCTCCAGATAAAGGGCAAGTCCTGCCCCCGCTCACCCCCCCCCCCCTTGGTCAAGGGCAGGGGGGGTCAGCTGCCCCCCTCTCCCACCCCCTCTTCCGGCGCCCCTGTATACAGGTAGGGTTATATCAGTACAAGACCAAGCAACACCTCTGTAACCCTTTTAATTACCCCCTAATATCACTTTACCAATACTCAAGTTGACTATTAAAGCAAGCTATTATTTTGATGACAATAAAACTTCACCAGAAGGCTAAACTAAAACTTCTAACAGCTGATCTATTAACTTGGTACAAACATCAAATTTGTCATATAGCCAGAGGAGATACGGGGTATGTACCTGTATTGTGCGGAGAAAAGATTGAGATAGCAGGCTGCCTAGACTATAAAACATCACAAACACCTTGGCATCCCTTCAAGGCATGGATATTCTAGCATGATTTGGCATGAGATTAATACCCTCTACCTGATTCCATGAATATAATTCACATCAAACTTGATCAAAGATAGTTTATACAGATAAGGTATATATGTGTTAGTGATATGGTAGGTCTCTATACCTTGATGAAAATGAATGTTATCATGTAATTTAACTGCAGTACTTGTACATATACATATGAGCAGAGGTTTCCTGCCACAATTCTTGTGGGGAGGGGGGTAAAATCAACATTGTATTCATGGTACATGTACATGTAGATCATAAAATTTGAATTTGGACAATCAATTGTACATGTACATGTACACTGATATCTATACAAATTACATGTAGCATAATATACATTGGGGAAAAGTACCCTGATGAAGGTTGTGCTCCCATACCTCTCCGTGCTCCGCTAACCCTGAGCTATTATGGAATGTTGATCAAATTGAATGTACATGTACACAATTATTCAGTTAAGGTATCCAAATTACTAGTAGGATGGACAATAAAAATTTCTTAGTCGAGAGAGTTGTAATACCTGTACTCTCTGAAACGAGAGTCATCACAATATACATGTACATGTACATACATGTACAGGTACTAGTACATGAACCTGTATGTACTATTATTAAATACATGTACCTCAGCTACAATGTACTGGTAGTTGCACATCTTGGTAACAATGTTCTATGGCAGAGCTTTCGGTAGATCATGCCATAAATCTCTACTCTGGCTGACGCCCGAAGAGATCGTAGTCCACCAGTACAAAACCTTGGAACTTTTTGAAGTTTTGACAGGGAACCTTATAAAGTGGAAAAAATAACACGGGGGAATATATTTCTTAAATATTATCTGTTCCTTAATAATGTACTTCACTGTAGGTGAAGGTCCCAACTGAAAATTGCATGCTTTTCTGTGACTTTTGTGAGCCAATATCGCAATAAACATTCAATTATTTATCCAGGAGAAATTCCATAATTGCAAGAAACGCAAAGCATAATCGCACACAAAGTCACTTAAATCATTAAATTTTGAGTTGTGACCTTCACCTACAGTGTGACCTTCACCTACAGTGAAGATACATGACTGAGAAACAGATAATAACAAAGAAATATATTCCCCGTTATTTTTTCGATTTTATAAGGTTCCCTGTCAAAACTTCAAAAAGTTCCCAGGTTTTGTACTGGTGGAATATGATCTCTACAGGCATTAGACGGAGTAGAGATTCATGGCATGATCGAAGCTTTCGGGTGCTAGGATTCAGGTGCTAGGATACAAACTATTGAATTCTATATACATGTACATGTAGGAGTTACACATTATGGTACTCAAACATCAATGTGTTTAAATCAAGAAAGAGTATTGTACATGTACCGGTATACACATGTATACACTGTGCATGACAGCTCTAAAATGATTGTTTTGATTTATATCACGACACACCAGTACATGTTATGTTTCACATCTTCAGTATACCGGTATGAGTAACGATGACCTCCAGATAGAAATTTTAGAAGAGGATCTTACGGTATTACAAACAGACCAATGCAAACTCCCCCAGTACCTTTAAAATGTTGGGAGCAAAAAGTTCAGTGACACAATTGGGACATTAGATAAATAATCAAAGGAATAAGGTTGGTCAACTTGCACCATTTTAATACTTAGTACAAGTCAGGATTAATCATGATCCAAAGAGAGGAACCAATGATTAACTCAGGAGTATAATCACACAGGCTGAGATATGTGATTTTAATTGCACTTAAACCTAGCAATAGAAATGACAAACAAAGAGTCTGTCCTCTGGCGAAATGCGCGTCAATCAGTGATCGAGTGTATGTAAAGGAGCACATAAAGAGGTGCAAATATTTCTAATTCCCCCGAAAGGCTTTGCCTTTGATTATTCCTCATGAATGATTTAGCACAGAACAAAAATTAAAACTAACACCAGAACTTATTAACCATCAAGTGGCTCAAGACACCAAACACAAACTTAATCATCAAATGGCTGAAGACCCCAAACAAAAAAACTTGAGTTCATTTTTTAACAAGAGAATAAAGATGTCAACTTAAAAACTTAGGTACTTGACAGGAATAATGTACTTTCAGGTGCCTAATAATAGTGTCAGCACAATTATTAATTCTGGATAACATTTGCAACGATCTATATTATTTGGCATTAAATTGAGACATACTACATGTAGTACCTGTACTGTAGAGTGTAATTGCCATCACTATTATTAATTTCAGCCTAAAATTAAATCGCCCACCCATCACTATTATTACATGTATAAGCCATCACAATTATTATAGGCACCTGAGGGTACTTGAAATCATGTTCCAAAATCCATTGAGGAATCCTTTACAGGATATACATGTACATCATACATGTGTAATTTAAATTATTTAATATGTACAAGGACGTAAGGGGTTAACCCAGACATTTGTAAACAATAAACAAGTTCAACCATTTGAATATAAATCCCATTATTGACAGAGAAGAATCGCAATTGAAAGCCACAATTCACCAGCAATCCTCTTTCTGTTTGCTCAACAAGTCGCTGTATTGTCCTGTCCCCAGTGGAAAGCCCATAGGAATTTCTCAGAACAAAAAGAGGCCAAGTAAGATGCAAATGGGGACCTTGATAAGAAGGATGGTACCTGGTATATGAATCTAATATTCAGATTTCAGTTCGCTCTAACAAATTAATGTAGGATTATGGTGTCTAATTCTGTTCCTTTATATAAAAATAATCTGACAACTGGGGTAACCAACCTACTGGTATCTGAGGTGATAAATTTAAGATAATCACCGTGGGATCACATCAGAATATGATTACTGGTAGAGCAAACAGTGCTCAGTGCAGGGTTACATGGTTTTGTTACCAGTAGTACATGTACTAGTACATGTAATTTAATCCATAGAAATTGGAAAGGGTCAGTTTCCAACATAAATTTGTCTAGAGATACTGGTACTTGTTTGTGTACATGTAAAACTACAGGGTACTTTAGTAAATGAAGACAATTCATTTCAATAGATTGAAAAGTATCAAATGGCACCAATGACTATTACTCGCGTGTCCGGAATAAAAGTGCAGTCTGGAATATACTAGTAAGTACGGGTTGGGGGGACACAAGGGGGGGGGGACACAAGAGTATAGTCTTCAAAGTTCAATATTCAAAATGGAATTGTTTAGGAGATAAACGTACCGTACCCTGTTTCTTTGTACATTCTGGGATTCGAGCAAGAAAACAGTTTGTGAACGAGCCGACTTGCGGGTGAGTTCACAAACTGTTTTCATGCTAGAATCTCAGAATGTACAATGAAACAGGGTACGTTTATCTCCATTGTAATTCAATCAAGCAAGGAATTTGCAAAAAAAACTGTATAAAAAGTAATCATTTAGTTATTTTCATGACACGAATCGAGACTTTCATTTTGCCGTTGTCACCGTGCACAAATCATGGGTTTGTTCATAGCGTTACTCGGAACACTGCTCCGTAACAATTTCCTGTGGGGCTGGTTGGCCCATAGCGGAGTGGTCGGGTATGCTATGGGCCGAATTCGATTCTATTTTAGTCCATGGACATGCGCATTGGAAACCCAGTTGCAGTCGAAAAAATCTATAGACAACAACGCGCGGGTGTGCTCGTTTCGCTACTCCGTTCTGCGCCGATGAAATTTTACCGTGCTACGTTCAGATTTGATGCACGCTGAAGCGGCCGATGTCAGTGAATCGAAAACTGAAGTCAGCCGTTCTCGGCCAATCAGAATGCTTGTTCTTAGTGACAAATACTCAATTGAAATACAATATGCAATAAACCCCCGTTTCTTTTTCCGTTTATTACAATATACATTGTACTGTTCATGTATAGTAACCAGTATATTACAATTTTATTTTATCATTTGTTTTGAACACATTTGAAAATGATTTTCGGTGGAATTGTTCGTTCATCTGATAAGCAACATCACAATGTTGTGAGCTTTATTGGACGATAAAAGATCTTTACAGGGCCGGGAACCTACCGGTACATGTACTAGTACGTCATAATTTGTTCAAAAATGGTGGCAATACATGTATGACTCACATACCATTCTCATACCGGTACGTGTATAAATATACACGGTACGTGTATAAATATACACGTATATGACTTGAGAAGATACGTGTTCAAGTGACTTTAGTCACCAATTTACGAGGTTGTAAAATTTCATTGACAAAAATCTCCTTAAAACAAATCTGTTTGATACATACAGGTATTGTATCCTAGATGAGTTCTTGGGATAGCTCATTAGTCTGACAGCTTGCTGATATCTTTGGAAAATATATACATACAGTACTACCAGTATGTTAATGATTGTATGTTATCATTTCCGATGTTGCTGCACAAGTTTGTGTATAACTTCAGAGAGAGAGAGAGTGTGTAGGGTAAGTGTCAGAATTCAATCATTTCTAGTATACATTCATCAGATAATAAGTACATATCTCGACTATTTTTGAATTGGAATTCTATGTTATTATATATACCGGTACATAATGCAAATCAGAATATGCCAAATTGCTAAAATTTGTGAATCAATTTATTTAATTGATTTGTTGTTAATCTTGTTATATATGTACATGCACATACATGTACATAGCCCCGGTATATATAAAAAAAACAAATGTTGAAATTTCCAGGTGTGCCTTGCTGCCATTTTCAAGCACCAGGTACATATATAAGGTATATAATGTACCTGTACATGCACTGACCGAGCCATGGGGGGAGCAGGACTGCAGCTCCGATTGCTACTAGTACTGTCAACATACCGGTATCACACTACGTGTACCATTAACATATTATACTACAAGTATATGTCATATAATCAGTACCGTACCAGTATCTCCAAGCAACTTTCTAGAAGCTGGAGCATGAGTTGAACAAATTATTTTGTTTTTCAAAAGCTTGTACCGGGTATACCACTGGTAGTGGTTATTTAAATTAGTTCTTCAGTACAATACCTACCAAAATATTCGCCTTGAGGCAACTTTTCCATCTCTTCCTCAAGTTGTTGGGTCATGGCCTCCATTTTCTCTGCAGCTGTTGGAACTCGTCCATTTGGAGTGGTCATTTGGTACAGGACCTGTGATTGTGGCACTGGTGTGGTAGTGCCTGAGCTCGCAGGAGAAAGGTGTGATCCAGGCCGACTCGTGTTTGAATTTCGCGTCACATTATTCTGATAATTTATCGCCATTGGTTCTGTGTTATGTGGGCCATGATAAGGTGGGGGAGGTTCTCGTGGTGTTGGAGAATTTGAAGAACTCCGGGATGAGGAAGAGATTCGCATGTCGTTTTCAAGTTGCTGCGTCAATGCAGCCAGAGTTTTTTCTGCGTTTGATTGTCCAGCCTGATGAGGTCCCACAGTTTCATAACGTAGTGGTATTCGAGCTGGCAGCGCTGGAGGGATATTCTGCTTATTAGATGCATTAGCACCTTGAGAACCGTACCCTACAGACTGTTGCCGATAATTTCCAGGGGTAGCATTTAGTTGCGAATTTGACAAGCTCGCTTGTATTTGAGCAGGTAGAATTCGAAGTCGAGGATCAGTATAAGTTTGTGGAGGAGCAGATTCATTGAATCGATTATCAGTTAACAATGAGACATTCCGGGGAACAATACTTCCAATTGGTAGAGTTTCATGAGACAGGATCCTTTCATGAAGAGAATGAAAACTTCCTCGCGGACTCGGAAACTTATCATATATCACACCACCAGAAAGGCTGGTTCGTGGACTTGAGAGTTTTGAATCCATCGATGTAGCACTTATACTTGATCTAGGACTTGCTATGCTAGATCTCGGACTTCCATATCTGACATCATATGGCGGTGGTTGATTTACGATACTTGATCGCGGACTTGGATTTTTTGAATCACCATAACTAGAAACACTATTTCTAGGGCTAGAATAATTAGAACCATAATGAGGAACTGAGATCGAATTTGTCATGACACCCGTTTGATGATGCTGGATTGGAATCTGTATAGTTCCGCGATTTCCACCGACATGCGGCTGTTGATACTGATAGTGTGAGTGAACAGCGGGTTTAGGTGCAGGGTATTTATTGCCGCCCATCATAATCGAACGTGTAACCTCACTAACACCCTGTTGTTGAGGAGCGATCATCGCTGTTGGGTTCATTTTCATTCCTGGAATCGGATGAGAATGATATCCCGACGGAATAGGAGGCTTTAATTCACGAATAGCACTTGTCATTGTTATGTTGTTATCACTTTTAAATCCACTGTTATGAACCGATTTTGGCGAGAACCCTGTCTGCCTATGAGCTTCGCTTATGTAAACATTAGGATTCGAATAGAACTCGTCACCCACAGAATTGTTGGTCCCGTCAGAATCCTTCCAATGCGCCGTTTTGTGAAGATCGAACACCTTTAAATCCGGTTTTACACTCGCGACGTTATGTTCTAAATTCCAACGATATTCCCCCATCACCAGCCCACTCACACATATGTTATTATTTGATAAATTCTTAAAATAACTATATTGAGATTGTGAAAAGTTTGATCACTCACAATGGCGAGTCGACACGGCGATGGAGAAAGTTCGCTTTGATGGAAAACATCGAATTCATTACTTACAGGATATTGGGCTGGTTTATTATCTCTCTGGGATATTGCATTGGATGTGTCTGAAATCAACCAGGTAATTGGGACCTGTTGAATGTATCGTAATCACTTCCAATATCGGCTCCAATAAAAGGTGTTCAAACATCCGGGTGACTTTTCTTCAACATGGGAATAAAGAGCATTCATTGTCAACCCGGTCATGGCATGGTCAAAAATAAAGGGCAACTGTGGACCCACTCCCAAAGTTGGATACATGGTGAACATGCATAGAATGATAAGGAAGACAAACTATGTGAACAGTTTTTAATAACACGCGGATGAAATGCCAATCATGTAAGCTCAAAGATGCCCTGTCTGATTTGACACAATAAAACCAACATAATTATGTACGTTTTCTATAACAAAAATAATTCGATCGGACCTTTGCGAGCCCATCAATATGTTGTTTTGATGATCAGATATCGACTTTCAAAAGAGGAAGTTTTTTAACGCATTTTGAACTTTTGCCAGGTAGCAAAAATTCCAACGATCGACTCTTAGATATATATAATTGTGACATTTTATGGCAGTTTCTGAGGTATTATTTATTGATATTTTGTGGATTTTCGCGACGCATGCGTAATGCGAATTATGGTGGGTGGGTGTATATATTGTCATTTTCTTTTTGCTTGGTGTCAAGCGGAAAATTGACATAGGAAATCATGAATTATTTGACCGTGGTCCTTAATGAAAAGCACCAGCAATACCAGAACATCACTCAACACTCGCTTATATGAAACTTATCAAATAGGTTCCAGTCAGCATCCATATACATACACACGTTACCCGCATCACTAGTATTTGTACGACAAAGGTGTACATGCACAACAGGGCATTATCTACATTGGTGACTAGCGCTATTTGTAAACTAGATGACCAAATGGTCGGACAGTCCCGGACCATGCAGTCTCTATTTTAACTTTCCACCTGCATTCTGTTCCAATAACTATTAACAAGTAGAATATTGAAGAACGCACCAATACAATTCTTAATTCTTGGCAATGGCAAAAATGGGTAGATCAAAACTTGTTATCCTCACAAAGATCATCTTGTTTTGTAATAATGAGCAAGGTATGTTAAATTATTCAGCTTTATTATA
The DNA here is from genome assembly GCA_032622095.1 of Siphonodentalium dalli. Taxonomy (NCBI): domain Eukaryota; kingdom Metazoa; phylum Mollusca; class Scaphopoda; order Gadilida; family Siphonodentaliidae; genus Siphonodentalium; species Siphonodentalium dalli. The sequence continues at coordinate 191,468,395 of CP136062.1, read as the reverse complement.
CGAGTAGGTCCCACAAATTCCACACCTATCTACCCAAGGATAAACATAATATAATATTGTAGGAAAACTGTATATCTTCCAACATGAACACTCATTAAAGTACAGTACGAGAATAATTAAATGAGCGCACATTGGCTTCAGAGGGATAATTGGTGGTAAAAAAAAACAATGAAACTTGAGAACTGATGGAATTGCATATTTTCTCCTCCTTATACCAATTATATATTGTGTTGTAAAAGAACAAATGCTGGGTTAATATTGAAACTCGGAGCCCCCATGATTATCTTGTTATAATGCTCTAATTTGGTCCAGTTTATAAGCCTGTATATTTATATTCATTTTTGTAGTCATGATTTGTCTTTAAAAGTGGATTTTGAAAACGAAAATTAAATCGCATTCGAAATACTGCGATAGGGTCTTAGAACAACCCACCACCCGGACCGTGATTCATGGATTTTGTCCCTCCCATCCCTGTGTCAGGCATAACATTGCCATCTTTTGAAAATTTTGTCCACAGTTGGGGGCGGGACACCATAACCGATCATAACCCTATGTGGCTATTTTAACCTATTTAAAACTTAATTGTTCAAATAAATTACGTCTGTTTACTTTATGGACATTGTATTGTTAAACGTCGAATTTAACACTGCTGGAAGAACATCGAATCAACTTTGGCAATTTATTGGCTTCATTTTTGACACACATGTAGTCTATTTGTATAGAATAGATGGATATATACTATCGATGTTGGAAAATTATGTGGGCTATGCATTGCTCTCACTCGATTTTATATAATTTGAGTATATTTAATAGCAGTCTCGGGAAAAGTCGATGTCAGGCAGATTTGCCGTTGTCGGGTCATAACATACATACACCGTAAATCGGTGCTATATCAATTGCATTAAAATCGGATGATTGACCCATGTTTCCGGATATTTGGTGATCAAAGAACACGAGCCAAAGAGTCTCAGACAAAATTTGAAAAAATGCGTACTGGACTAACTTCGTACCTCTGCTCCTCTCGTAATGTCATGACCAGGGATGACACTACACTTGGCACACCCGTCGGATCGGGAGCCGACGCTAATGGCTGTCCCGTGAGCAACAATGTGCGCACGTTAAAGATTCCTACCGTGGCGAAGAAGTCACGGGTTCGGCAAAAAAACTTCCTGGAAAAATTATGGATCTACTCGATCCCGTCCTGTAAAAGCCAGCCTTGGTCACTAGGACGTAACAACTACAGATACAGATACAGACATAGCCATATATAAATATTGGATCGAGTAACTCGTCAAATAATACCACGCGTAAACGGACTATGTTATGCGGAACGTCGGATATAGAGTAGTCAGGGATGTGGGTAGAGGGGGGGGGGGGTGGGGGGGGGGGGGGGTGTCTCACCCCCCCAGCAGAGAGCTATATTTTCAATAGTTGGAAATTTCATACCTGCCACAACGAAATTTCACACCAACAATAGGTTGAAAATGTTCTTGTAGTTTGATTATAAAACAATTTATTGGGGGAATTTATTGTTTTTCGACCAATATTTGCATATGTTCCTATTTTTGGTAAAAATGTTTGACAGATATGGTCATCAGTTGGAAATTTTCCAACCTTAGGGGGGTGACATGTTGGAAATTTCCAACACTTGGAAAGCTTGTGTCCTGGTCTCTCCCCCGTGGCCAGTCAAAAACTTCTAGTTAATTTAAGAAAACAATATTGTCATACAATTGGTCAACATTGTCATTGGAATTGTCATCAGTTTGAAAATTTCCAACCTAAGTGGGGGTGTAGGGTTTGAAATTTGAACAGTAGGAAGGCTTGAGGCTAGTCTAGATGGTCGGCCCGGTGTGTCATTGCCCCATTCACATGGCCAATACAAAACTGCTAATTAGTTTTGCAAAACAATATTTTACTACATTTGGTCAAACTTGTAGACATAAATGGTCATCAGTTGAAGAATTTTCCAACCTGAGGGGGAGTATGAGGTTTGAAATTTCCAACACTAGGAAAGCTTCAGTTGAGGCCAGTCTTGATGCTAGGATTTGCGATTTTCTTGTATAGTTTTCAAAATTTTCTCACACAGGGCCGAACAACCATGGTCGGCCCGGTGTTTCCTGGTCTGTTGTCGGTAGCTGTGTGCATTTGTCTGGAATTAGATCACTAGTTGTTTTTTTGGGGGCAATTTTCAGGTTAATATATCTTAATGTTCTCATACTGGGAAAATAGAAGCATGGCTTATGAATATATAGGAAATTAGGCATGAGCATGAGGTACAAGGGGGGGGGGGGTGCAAATGGAAATATGCAAAAAGTTGTGTTGGTACGATTCTGACTCAAGGGGGGGGGGGGAGGGGTGCAAATGGGATTTTGCAAAAAGTTGTGTTGGTGTCATTGCGACTCAAGGGGGGGGGGGGTGCAGTTGGAAATTCCCAAGGTGGACACCCCCCCCCCCCCCAGCGGAGACCCTCTAGCCACATCCCTGAGAGTAGTGACATATTTCTTCCAGATCTGAATATAATCATCCGCGAAAATGACTACTAATTGCACCAGAGAGCTTGGCCCCAGAGGTCGTAGGTCGAGGAGTCCAGAATGTTTGACTACAGTACCATAGTCAATCTCGACCAAAAACAGTTTCTCGGCTCACCGGAAACCGAGAGGGCAGTGACGTTGGGTGAGCTTGTACCATAGCGACAGCTATTTAGTTACGAAAACTATCGTAATCAATTGGATTTTAAGCCCCGCCACTGACACCTTATGTCAACCTGATAGCTCTAATTGTGATTGGGCTGACTTCAATGATACTGAGCTGGTTTCCTTAAGATTCCTAACAATTCTAAATTTAGGATCGGATTGAGTAAGCTGATCCCATCCTGATTCAGAATTATACAAACCAATAATCGTTAACGTCATGAAAAACTAATATATTATAATAAGCCTAATACATAGATCTAGTAGTTATAACAATTTTATACAGACAATATTAAACATTCAGCCGATTGCGATAACAGTGTGTCGAGGTGTTGTCAAACGGTCGATTAAATTACTCCAATATCCAGAAGTTCCGTTAGACCATTCTATTTTAATAGTATAGCGGCGTTTCGGCGTAGGCTTTATATTAAAGTCCACTGCATGCTCACAATTGAAGTCCACCAATTACCTTACTTTGATTCAAATCAGTGCATTTATTCACCTTGCAGTGCTGTGAGTCAGTGACTAGTGGGACATTGATGTGGTTGAATATAATTAAAGAGCGTTATATCAATATCAGGCACACATGTATATATGTACAGGCATAAAATGCATTATTTTGGTCAAATAAATTAATGACACATTATAGGAACTCTCTTTAAAATAATGAACGTCATTGACTGATTAATGATGGATAATTGGATGACGAAACTACTCTCTGTATTACCCCCCCCCCCCCCCCACGACATTCCATCGGAGGACTATAGTAATGACCCTCGTCCGTGAGTGCGTCCGTCGTACCGTTCGCCCGACCGGAACTTTGTTCGAGCCTGTATTCCGTCATTTTCCAGTTATTTTTTTAGAAAACTTGGTATAGATACCAACCAGCATATGGGAACATGCGCACCTGCGATTTTGAGTTCAATCGGTGTTATTTTGGCGGAGTTATTGCCCTTTCTCGACATAGAATCGTATATCATCCTGGGACGCATGTTTTGCCCGAGCTTGTATTCCGTCATTTTCCAGTCAATTAAAAAAAAAATTGATACAGGTGAATCTGCGCACCTGCGGGATTGAGTTCAGTTTGAGTCATTTTGGCGGAATTATTGCCATTTTTCGACATAGAAATGTTTTATGTGTTTTATTTTGGAGTTATTGACCATTTCTCGACACATTGAAGATGTGCAACATATTTATTGAATACCGGTATTAGGGTCCTGCGAATTGGAGATTTTGATCGAATCGAATATCGAATCGAATTCTGGAAATCGAATCGAATATCGAATCGAATATCGAATCGAATCATATCTGTGTGTTGCATTCTCAATTGGGCATGTTTTGTCAACGATTAGACGATTTGTGAAACGTTGTATCAACTACATGCACGAAGTTCCATCATAACTTATGTGGCGATGAACCGTCATTTGCAATACTATTAACTTCAAATGATAATTGTCGAGAAAAAAAGGCAGATTTAAATAAAACGTCCATGCGGCCGTCACGGCGATTAATATATAACCACTAAACGGATTATCAGAACTAAAATCACGCGAAATTTGTACAGTTTGCATGTACATGCAAAATTGCAAATCGACATTCGGAATCACCCGTAGTTATAAACTTGGAAGATGCAACAACAGTCGCAGGGTAGCCTGATTATGTAGTGCTGGATGCTTCTTGGACAGATGGTTCCATAGTTGGGTCATTGTCCCAGATGCTTGCGATTTATACACCAGGTTGCATTCATCTCACGTGTAAGTCCCTGCACTACCTGCAGCTTTATCATGTTTAAAATAAACATGAATAACGACGACATTTTGTCAAGTGTCAAAGAACGCTCCGAAATTGAAAGTAAACTTCAAAAGAAAACATCGCCAAAATGCACATTTCGAACACGTGTTGTTTAAATTCTCAGCTATACTACTTAATGCAGAATCTGAGACGGATAGACGGCGGATAACGCTAGCGGTTGCTCAGTCTCATAGCTATTATTCACGCGCGTTGTCGGTCCATCGGTGATCTCCGAGCTTTTGGCTACCATGTTCAAAGCTAGAATTCAGGCGTATTTAGTAGTCCTATAGTGGCTAATTGCTGGCTATACTTATATTTAATATATATAATCATGATGTACAATAAGAATTATAAGGTGCATATATACATCATTTTCTGTAATTAAATGGCACAAAAACAGCTAAGTTCGACGTGTGTACTTGTCCGTAAACAGCCTACTTTTCCATCACTGTATATTCGAAATTTCGAGTTGGCAATTTCGAATCGAATTCGAATCGAATTTGACTTTCGAATCGAATCTCGAATCGAATATCGAATATTCGCAGGACCCTAACCGGTATGCACTTTGTATCATATTGGTGTAATCAATTCCTCCTACAGTTTGTAGTATAGGGATCTGAAACCCATAAATCACTCAAACTTACCACCTTCATCGGGGGACATTTTGGTCAGCGACCATTTATTTGTATTTGTTAGCGCTTTAGAATATTCATAAACTGCCACTTTCGGAACGATAATAAGTACCGTACTGACGGTACAGTATACTGTATAGGCTTTATGTGACCATCAGTCAACACCTCCCATCAACATGTTCGATTTCATTATTTTCTGATATCTAAAATGTACAAATTATAAATTTGTTGTGACTGGACCATATTTAAATGTCACATTCTGTATCATTGAGTTCCATCAATATTTTTTAAAACGTCACATGTATTCAATTTTCAAACTGGATGATATATGTTATTGTGGTATTTCCTTTGGGTATATATTAGAGAGCTTTCGTATCATTACAATTACGATTACGAATAGCTATTGATAGTCGTATAAGTCTATATCCGCATGGCTCGTATGTGAAACACTATAGGTGAGCGACCAGGAAGGTTAGAATATATGAAAGGTTAGAATATATGATACAAGATAGGCCATGTCAACAAATTTGAAAGTGGTGCGGTAATCATGGAAACTGCCTCCAAAAAGGTGACCCGACTTTCATGAAATTAGCAATAATTGTAGCCACTATCACAATAAAATACAGTTTATGTTATACTGTTCCACTAGAATGAGGACCAAATGTGTGTTGTGTTATGACAAGCTCATTTTCCAAACTACCTTGTGCATTCAGACTTCATTCGCTTCACTTTTAATGTTTTTCTGAAATTTTTCGTCATTTTGTTATGATTTAAGTGGTTTAAGTATTTTGTTTATATGGGAAACCAGTGGGGAAACTGGTGAAAATTGGAATCACAGTCCTTTTTGAGAATGACAATTTATCCATGAGAATGTAATGTTATTTGACATCACAGAAATAACAGCATGGGATGTCACTGTCGGATACCCGTTTAGGTTCGGACATTCCAAGATGGCGGCGCCCACTAAAGCAGATAAACGGTAAGTGTATATATTGTCTCCAAGCAGCAATCAACGACATCTTTCGGTGATACACATTGAACCAGTTATGTAGGAAATTGTATGCCCAACACATACGTAACACGCCTTTCGCATGACAGGCATGTGAATTGTTGTATTTGGCGTGTCAAGTCGTCATAATTTTTCGAAATTTTATCGAGGCGGCGAAATGTCCGCTTTTTCGTATTTTTTTGGCCCTGGGCTCATGCATCCGCAAATTTATGTATTGTTGTGGGTAGATTAGGTCACCACACATCTTCGGAATGCAAAACCGGCGATATTTTTATTGTCTAACTCCGAACAACGACCTTTGAAAATTTCAAAATGTTCAGGTTCGGATTCGCAACATTCGCGATGATTTTGTTCAGGTTCAGACACAATTTTCGTTCAGGTTCGGACAAATTTGGTTCAGGTTCGGACGCATCAAAAACTTCGCATAAAAATGACACTCCGAGGTACAGTCGCGTTCTTATTGCGTTTTTGTGCATTTGGTTATCTTCCATTCGTAAAAGAAACGATAAATGGGGAACACGAGGCATGGTTTTAGCCCACTCGTGAATTTGGGCGGACTTCCTTATTTTATGCGTATGGGATGTATGCGATCACGTGATTCCCCTCCACATCCACATACGATGCCACGAATGTCGCCGCATGTAGATGAGCAGATAACTGTCCATAATATAAGTTACACGGCTTTTTGAGGGGGGATACTGTGTGGTATGCCCCGGTAGAGGCTCGTATCCGCCGAGGCGATCCCCTCAACAAGCCGTGTAATGATGTATTTACCCCCAGTCTCTATTAACAATATATTCCCAGACATAAAGCGCAGAAACGAGCCACGAACAGTAACTCTATTTGTTAGACTGCTTATACGATGAATGTGATTATATAGGAATCAGGGAGCTAAATGTGTTCTAGAGTCGGGAAACGAGTACACCGTGGAATGCTAAAGGTGAAGGTAACTGAAGAATGACCTTCACCTGATACATGGACACGTTATTAAAGGATGACATCGCCTTTATTTGATTTGTACATCATATCTAAATAATTTAAACTAGTGAATGAATGGGGGAATGGATTTTTGTGAGCGAGACATTTATTTAACTAGCTGCTGTAGTTCTGGATTTTTCCAGATCAAATTTGGCTGTGGGATAGCCCCGTCGTACACTTGGGGATTTATTTTAAAAAGTAAACACATGACCTATGATTTTTCAACCATTTTCGTGATCAACTGGTGTCAATATAGCTGGGTAAACATCACTGGTATGGCCTGCAGGCTTCAATTCAGTGAATTTGGCCGAAACGTTAACACTGTCGCCTATGGGAAACCATTTAGTTCCGTGATTCCTATAGCTGTTCCCACAATTTGCGCATAAATACTTGCTGGCCTCGCTAACTTTAAAAAATATATCTGTTAGTGGATATAAAATGGGGCAATATATTTCAAAAAAATAATGACAAATAAGTCGGACATCCTGAGTAAATGAGGCATGAATAACACGATATCAAGCACACCAGAAATTAACTTGGCTTTTCATGATGTACTTTCGGACGTTCAATGTTTTTGGGCTAATTTCAGTTTCACAAGGACGTAGGAGATTGTTTTTACCCTTGTATATAGCGACGACATTTTGTGCAGGTTAATACGATATAATTGTTTCCTGTTTTGTTAACATAATTATGTCGAACAAGAACACCGGGATACTTACAATTCTAGGTTACAATCAATTTCAGCTGACATATTTAGATATAACAAATTAACAATGCATGTTCGTTAATAACACGCACAATAAGATCGCGACTGCACATCGGCATGTCATTTATAGGTAAGGTTTTGATGCGTCCGAACCTGAACTAAAGTTGTCCGAACCTGAACCAAATTTGTCCGAACCTGAACGAAAATTATGTCTGAACCTGAACAAAATCATCGCGAATGTTGCGAATCCGAACCTGAACATTTTGAAATTTTCAAAGGTCGTTTTTCGGAGTTAGACTATAAAAATATCGCCGGTTTTGCAGTCCGAAGATGTGTGGTGACCTAATCTACCCACAACAATACATAAATTTGTGGATGAATGAGCCCAGGGCCAGAAAAATACGAAAAAGCGAACATTTCGCCGCCTCGATAAAATTTCGAAAAATTATGACGACTTGACACGCCAAATACAACAATTCACATGCCTGTCATGCGAAAGGCGTGTTACGTATGTGTTGGGCATACAATTTCCTACATAACTGGTTCAATGTGTATCACCGAAAGATGTCGTTGATTGCTGCTTGGAGACAATATATACACTTACCGTTTATCTGCTTTAGTGGGCGCCGCCATCTTGGAATGTCCGAACCTAAACGGGTATCCGACAGTGGATGTGTAGGAAGTTGTTTTTAGGGATTTTGAGCTAATGACGTTGGCAACGTAATGACATCACGTGAGGGTTCAACCACCTTGGTGAAACCGGATGGAGTATTAATTACATAGTGGAGCAGCAGAGACCTGGAAAGGGCCCTATTTTTAAGAAAGAACAAAATCACAATTGGGATTCTAGTCATATTTCAACAAGAAATGAACAGAACTTTGTAATTTAAGTGAGGCATATCATTAACTATGAATATTCTAACTCAATGGAACCAAAATTGTTAATTTGGCTCAAAATGGCTGCCAAAATGTGGAAAATGGTAGATATTGCCCCAGCCTGTCCTGCAATCGCTTACAAGTTGTGTTTGATGTATACAATTGGCTATTCTGCCCTCTATACATTGAATACTAACATGTTTAATGCACCATGGTTAATTGTTACTATTGTCACCACTGACATTACCAGAAATATTGGATTTTATTCTCTCTCAAACTGGACATAAATATCAGCAAATATTAACTTTTCAGGTTTGGAGCATTTTTTCAAGTAAAATGTAATTATCATTGGTATGAAAGGTGTTTATTGTTTTTGGTCTATTTATTACATGTGTCAAACTACGGTGTTTATAGACCAAATTGCTCAAGATGTCTTCCAAAATGGCAACCAAATTTGGTAAAAAGTTGATTTTTTTTTACATATATCCCAAACATTGTTCTCTGCGTTTTCCGAAAAGGTAGCACATTGTGACTCATTTTGTTACTATATGTGTTAGTTAATTAACTGACAACTACATGTTCTATTCTGGTTGTCCCAGTTACGTATTAGGCATGACAAATTCATTTTAAAGTTGCAGTATGGAATTTTGCCGAGAACCTCTTTTGTGATTCTGGCCATATCATTGAAAGAAAATGGGCAGAACTTTGAGACAGAACTGAGATGAACCATAATCTGTTGCTATTCTGGCTCATTATGATAACATTGATTAACTGGATACAGGGTGGATGCCAATATGGCAGCCAGGGAGATACTGTATGATCATAGGTCAGGTGAATAGGTATACAGGGAGTTATTGTATGGTCATGAATGATGTGAATAGGTATACAATGAGTGACTATATGGTTACGAGTGGGGTGTCCACTGTGAGATGTATTGATATACAAGGAGTGGCTGTATGATCATTGTGAGGTGAATCGGTATACATGGAGTGACTGTATGGTGACGGTTGTGTGTACCCAGTACGGGTGTACCCGATGTGGTTGTATGTGCATTGCTGTGGTGTGTGCATATAACGAGAGTAGCCACATGGTTATCTGTGTGTTGTTTATAATAATAATAATAATAATATTTGTATAGCGCTTATCCCCAATAAGCGGGCCCTAAGCGCTTGACATAAACATAAACAAGAAATATAAATATACACAATATCAAAGTCACTTTCTGAAACGCCGCGCAAACAAGTAAGTTTTCAATGACTTTTTAAAGTCGTCAAGAGATGGTGACTCTTTTATGTTCAATGGCAGAGGATTCCATGCATTTGCGCATGTTACTTTGAAAGATCGGTAGCCAACCGTGATCAAATTAGCACCAGATGGTGTCAAAAGAAGTTTGTCCTCTGAACGAAGTGATCGGTGTGGGACATACGGAACAAGGATATCACTGAAGTATGCTGGAAGAGATTTTGGGTCATGGGTTGCTTGATATGCATATGTAACAAGTTTATAAATAATCCTATCTGTCACAGGTAGCCAATGTAGTTCTTGCAACATTTCATCTGTGTCGTCAGATCTTTTACGACACAGAACTATCCTTGCAGCAGTGTGTTGCAGACGCTGACGCCTGGTAATTTGGATAGATGGTATACCAGCAAAAAGAGAGTTGCAATAGTCAAGTCGACTGAGAATCAGAGATGAAGCAAGTTTTTTTTAGCTGAGTCAGTGTTTATGTATTTCCTCATTTGACCCAGTTTTCGAAGTTCAATGTATATTGTCTTGCATATCTGGCTAATATGTGATGTCATAGAGAGTGATCTATCAAAAAATACACCAAGGTTATTCGCGCTATCTGAGAAATAAAGTTGGTTACCATCAATAGTCATAACAGCTATGCCCACCTTTTCTATGTATGACGGCTTAGACACCCACATTACTTCAGTTTTGTCACTATTTAATTTTAGTTTATTAGCCAACATCCACGATTTCACAGAACCGATGCAGTTTTCCATTACAGTGAGAAGAAAATAGGGGTTATCACCAGAAATGTAAAGCTGTGTATCATCAGCATACATGTGCGCAGAGACACTGTGTCGCCTGATGATCTCACCAAGTGGTTTGGTGTAGATTAAGTACAAGACAGGCCCCAGGACAATCCCTGAGGGACTCCATATTGCAGATGAAAGGTTTTGGAAAACGTGGAAAACGCACTGCCAATTTGAATCCTCTGAACACGATTAGAGAGATATGAACCGATCCACTTGAGCGGGCTGCCAGATATCCCAAAAGAAATTTCCAATCGCTTCAACAGTATTTCGTGATCAAGAGTATCGAGATTCGAAAGCTGCGCTCATGTCAAGCAGGGATACTAGTGAACACTTGTTATCACCACTGGCAAGAAGAAGGTCTGAAGTGATACACAACAATGTAGTTTCATTACTGTGACCAGGTTTGTACGCTGACTGAAATTTTTCAGAAGCAAATGTTTCTCCATATGATTTCTCAGTTGTTTGAGGACAGCCTTTTCTAACAGCTTCGAGACGAATTGAAGGTTTGAGATGGGCCTATAGTTCTTTAGCAAGTCGGCATCCAGAGAATTATTTTTAATCAGGGGAATCACAACGGCCTCCTTAAAACAGTCAGGAACAACACCTTCAGACAAAGACCAATTTATGAGCTTTGTGAGTGGTTCTAATATAAAATCGATATGTTCCACCAGTAAAGAAGTTGGAATGGGATCCAAAACACATGTTTTTGAAGTGGATGATAAAATAAGTTCCTTGACCTCATCACATGTAAGCTTGCAGAACGAACTAAGACTGTCACCAACGAACGGTTTGAACTCTGCTTCAGTATTTGATACATCTAGCTGGTAACGCAGGTTTGCAATTTTGTCACGGAAATATTCACCAAAAGCATCCGGTAATTCACTTTCTTTAACATTAGTAGGAAGAATTGGTACTTTTTTCTTACCACTTAGTTCGTTGGTTATGGAATAGATGACTTTTGTTGTATATATGGAGTGACTGTAAGGTCATTGTGGGATGTACATGTGTACCGTGTGTGGCTGTATTGTGACAGGTGGATGTATATATGTATACATGTGCCGTCTGTATGATCATGGATGGGTGTTTGGTAAATAGGGAGTGATTTTATTATGATGGGTAATATTTATAGGTGTACATAGAATGACTGTACGGTTATGATTGAAGTATATATGCATACCTGGAGTATATAAGCTGGATGGTTATTGGCGGGCGTGTGGGTATATAGGGAGTGCCCTTGTGGTAACAGGTGGGATGTATATTTATATATGTCGTGGATGTATTATCATTGGTGGGTGTATAGGGAGTAGCTGTAGGATCATGTATGGCGTGTATGAGCATACAGCGAGTTGCTGAATTGTCACGTGTGAGGTGTATATGCAAGTATGGAAGGTATGAGTGGTCGCGTGTGTGGGTATTGGTATATCTCGAAGGGCTGAATGGTAATGATTGGTGAGGTGTATATGTATACCTGCATTGGCTCTATGGTCATGGGTAGGCTGTATATATCGAGTGGTAATATGACTATGGGTGTTTAGAATAGGTATACAGGTAGTGACTGTATGGTCAATGGTGAGGTGAATATGTATACAAGGAGTGACTATTTGATCCTGGCTGTGGTGAATATGTATACAGGGAGTGACTACATGTATGAATGTTTTGAATAGGTATAGGGGTGACTATATGGTCATATATATGTCAGGTGTGGGAGTATACCTGGCGTCATGGATGAGGGTATGTGTATGAAGCGAGTGGCTATATGGCCACTGGTGAGTTGCATATGTATACCTGGAGTAACTCTATGGTCATTGTTACGGTGTTTATGTATATCTTGAATGTCTATTTGACCATGGTGTGGAGAATATGTATACAGGGAGTGACTGCATGACCAATGGTGAGGCGAATGGGTATACAAGGATTGGCATATGATCATGAGTGTGGTGAATATGTATACATGCACGGAGTGAATATATGGTCATGGGTCATGTGTAGGAGTATACCCGGTGTGCCTGCATTGTGACTCATGGCTGTATGGTCATTAGATGTATGTGCGGGTATAACCAAGTATGGCTGTATGGTCATGGGTCAGGTGTACGTGTATAAAATGGGTGACTGTATTGTCATTTGTGTGGTGTTTATGTATATATGGAGTGACTGTGTGGTAATTGGTGGCTATTGCTTCCCACGTTTAACGTTTCCTCCATTGTGCATAAACACCATCAAGATGGAGAACTCTCTGACGTGACCTCTCTATTGATTAACATATCATTGAGTTATAGTGGAAAGCGATAGCCACCCAAGGTACACATGTACAGCACACCTATTACCACATAGTCATTCCATATGTACATAAACACCACACAAATACCAATATAGTCACCCACTTTATACAGTTACAAGTGACCCATGACCATATACGGCCACACTTGTGTATACCCGTACACCCTACACATGACCATACTGCCACGAATCACCATGCAGGAACACCAGGTATATTCATACACCTGACACATGACCATATAGTCACTCCCTGTATACATATTCATCACATTCAGGATCATACGGTCACGCCTTGTATACATATTCACCTTACCATTGACCATACGGTCACTACATGTATACCTATTCGCCACACCATAGTCATGTAACCACTTGATATATACATATACAGCCCACCATGACCATAGAGTCACTCTATGTATACATATACACCTCACCAATGGCTATTCAGCCTTCCAGATATACCAATACCCACACAAACGACCATTCATACCTTCCATACTTGCTTATACACCTCACACATTACAATTCAGCAACTCACTGTATACTCATATATACGCCATCCATGATCATACAGCTACTCCGTATACACCACCAAGAATAATACATCTACGACATATATAGATATACATCCCACGCGTTACCACAAGGACACTCCTTATATACCCACACGCTCGCCAATGACCATCCAGCTTACTCCAGGTATGCATATACACTTCAATCATGACCGTACAGTCATTCCATGTACACCTATGCACATTACCCATTAAAAAAAAACACTACCTATGTGTCGACACACCCCATCCATGATCACACAGACAACACGTGTATACACACACTTGTCACAATACAGCCACACACGGTACACATGTACATCCCACCCACGACCTTACATTCACTCCATATATACTTGAACACACAGATAACCATGTAGCTATATACTCTGTTATATCCATAAACCGGTGTGACTAAACACCGCCCGGACCAGCCCGGACCAGCCCGGACCAGCCCGGACCAGCCCGGACCCCCCATATGGACTATATGAGTGATTGTAAGGGCAATATAAGTGCAGGGGTGTCATGGAAACCCACTCAGGGTCGCTATTAACCCTCAAAATGCCGGCATCGGCGAAAATGTTCGCCGCGAAATGAAGCTAACAGCCCGGACCGCCCCTGCTGCGTCCAGGTGGGATTTTAGTATCCATACCTGTGCGGGGGTGTTAATGAAACCCAAATACGCACGGAGAGTGGTCAAGGTCAAACGGAAGTGCCGCTTATTAACCCCTAAACTTCCCAGATTCAGCCAGAATTAAAAAATTGCCGCCATCGCCGATTATGTTTACCCATAACGACGCTGACAGCCCGGAACATCCAAGTCCAGCCCGGACCCCCCATATGGACTATATGAGTGATTTTAATGGCAATATAAGTACAGGGGTGTCATGGAAACCCACTCAGGGTTGCTATTAACCCTCAAAATGCCGGCATCGGCGAAAATGTTCGCCGTGAAATGAAGCTAACAGCCCGGACCGCCCCTGCGGCGTCCAGGTATGATTTTAGTATCGATTCATGTACGAGGGTGTTAATGAAACCCAAATACGCACGGAGAGTGGTCAAGGTCAAACGGAAGTGCCGCTTATTAACCCCTAAACTTCCCAGATTCAGCCAGAATTAAAAAATTGCGCCCCCAATAAACAAATTCACAGCCCGGACCCCCTTAATGTCCTCGTACTTCTAATAACTCCTTACATATGTGTTGTGGAACTACCCTCGACTAGACTCAAGAAGATTCAAGGGCGAGTCGCCCACGAATGCTTGGCAATTAACCCCCAAAATGCCGCCATCGCCGATTATGTTTACCCATAACGACGCTGACAGCCCGGACCATCCAAGTCCAGCCCGGACCCCCCATATGGACTATATGAGTGATTTTAATGCAATATAAGTGCAGGGGTGTCATGGAAACCCACTCAGGGTTGCTATTAACCCTCAAAATGCCGGCATCGGCGAAAATGTTCGCCGTGAAATGAAGCTAACAGCCCGGACCGCCCCTGCTGCGTCCAGGTATGATTTTAGTATCGATTGATGTACGAGGGTGTTAATGAAACCCAAATACGCACGGAGAGTGGTCAAGGTCAAACGGAAGTGCCGCTTATTAACCCCTAAACTTCCCAGATTCAGCCAGAATTAAAAAATTTGACCTTGACCACTCTCCGTGCGTATTTGGGTTTCATTAACACCCTCGTACATGAATCGATACTAAAATCATACCTGGACGCAGCAGGGGCGGTCCGGGCTGTTAGCTTCATTTCACGGCGAACATTTTCGCCGATGCCGGCATTTTGAGGGTTAATAGCAACCCTGAGTGGGTTTCCATGACACCCCTGCAATTATATTGCCATTAAAATCACTCATATAGTCCATATGGGGGGTCCGGGCTGGACTTGGATGGTCCGGGCTGTCAGCGTCGTTATGGGTAAACATAATCGGCGATGGCGGCATTTTGGGGGTTAATTGACAGGCATTCGTGGGCGACTCGCCCTTGAATCTTCTTGAGTCTGGTCGAGGGTAGTTCCACAACACATATGTAAGGAGTTATTAGAAGTACGAGGACATTAAGGGGGTCCGGGCTGTGAATTTGTTTATTGGGGGCGCAATTTTTTAATTCTGGCTGAATCTGGGAAGTTTAGGGGTTAATAAGCGGCACTTCCGTTTGACCTTGACCACTCTCCGTGCGTATTTGGGTTTCATTAACACCCCCGCACAGGTATGGATACTAAAATCCCACCTGGACGCAGCAGGGGCGGTCCGGGCTGTTAGCTTCATTTCGCGGCGAACATTTTCGCCGGTGCCGGCATTTTGAGGGTTAATAGCGACCCTGAGTGGGTTTCCATGACACCCCTGCACTTATATTGCCCTTACAATCACTCATATAGTCCATATGGGGGTCCGGGCTGGTCCGGGCTGGTCCGGGCTCGTCCGGGCTTGTCCGGGCTGGTCCGGGCTGGTCCGGGCTGGTCCGGGCGGTGTTTAGTCACACCCTCCATAAACCGCACCAGTGTCCATACAGCCACATCGGGTACACCCGTACTGGTTACACACAACCAGATAGATACGTCTTCGACGATAAAATGTATTGGCTTTTGAACGAAAACTAAATGATTGTATTCAAGAATCTATAGGAACTTCATCATGCCGAATCTGATAAATAACTGCGGACACTATACATACTAATAATTTATCTGGTCGGCTAGCCCGCACAGTTAAGCATTCCGGGTTCCCTATATGAACATCTGCAAGAAGATTACAGTTGATCATTCCGGGTTCGGGTGGGGAGGGGTTATAATCGTTCATTGACATATTTTTGTGGAACGAGCCGCCACTGGGGAATATCGAGAACAGTTCAATATTATTACATTGGTCTGCTTCCCGACATCCCTAATATTATTACATCGGTCTGCTTCCCGACATTCTGTACTCGTATGCATTGTCATCTCCGTGTCAGGGGCCCATAACACAACCATATCAACAAAAAGCATGTTGAAAAATAATAAAATTTTCTTAGCCTGCATGTATCCACTTTTGATATATTTGTAAATACATTGTCTCATGCTCCATATTGTTGGACAACAAACAAAGCATTCATTCATTAGAATATATTGGAATTACCTTGCACATTCGTCCTGCCGCAGACGCATCTGTTCTTTTATCAACTTATGTTGTAAAGTTCTCTGATGAATGACGTTATTCACCAAAGTATATCATTCAAACAAACGGTCCTCAAAACTCTGGCAAAACAACAGTCATATGATCTAAATCAAATTTCATGAACCAATTCGAGGTCCCCATGTGTCCCGAAGTTCGCCCCATATGAATTTCCAAAATGAAATATGCCATTTCAATAATAATGTTTATTTTCATAATAAAATATGTAACGGTAATAATTTACCATGTATATAACACTATGGCGAGTATATATAACATATAACTACAAATAGTAAACAAGAACATAATGTACAACACTATATAAAGAGCTGAGTGAAGGAGTGGCTGTTTGTCTATACATCAACGTTTTCTATCAATCAGCTGAAGGCAACCATGAAGCGTAGTCTTTAATGTATTTTCTTAAAGTTATATCGACCAATTCACTCCATATCTCCGTTGTTTCGCCGTTGTCATTTTGATATTTGTATTTATAATATCTTATTGTTTCGTGATACGCATGCAATACTCTGCACTCTTGTTTCGAAAGTATGGACACACAATTATTGCAGCCATATTTTACGTTACCCACAAAGTGCATGAAAAAGAACTGTTGTTGTATGCCATCTCACCTTGCCATCGATGTCGTTAAAGTCCCTCAAGGCTGAAGCAATGTGAATAGAAAGTTACTGAAATTTCGCCGATAAACTAACAGTTAATAACTAGTGCGAATGATACCGTATCACCATATGTCACCTAAAATCATATCTAGCCCAAAAAATTCACGCAAAATACCAAGAAAATAATGTACAATGACTTCAGTACCATCATTGGTGTTGCTAATAATTTGACGTGGAAATACGCGGCGCATCACTACTGCTCATAGTCAGCGTTATGTATTTTAGAAATATTGTTCGTTGTTGAAAACTTAAACATCTGTTTCAGCTTCGTGTTTACCAACAATGATTTCAACATACGGAATCTCGTCATTTGATGGTTAATGATAATGATAATAAGTACAAATTCCTTCCATTATTCGTGTTCTTCTTGGTAATAATGGTTTAACAAACTCGGTTTGATTTTTCAGTTTACCAACCGCGAACGCCCGCCGTAGCTTTAAGTGTGATGCTATACGTCATGAGATTTAGATTGGGGCACCAATCCGCACTAATCTTAGCCCAATCACGGATTTCTTTTCTGCAGACATTAGAGTTGATGTGACGATAGTGCATTGACAACCCAGCCTAGACTTATCACAGTTACTTGGATCTCTGTTTGATGTGCTTACAATTTTATATTTACAATTAACATCACATAATCAATTATATTATCAAATATAAGCGTCAATCATGTCATTCGACGAGGCTGTATCACGTGGACGGGTGCATTCGGTATTGCCACCGTTGTGCATGCACTTTTTGTAAAATTGCCCCGCGATATATAATATCTATATAATAAACACTTGCTGCCATTTTTGCATGCAGGTACCAACAAACTAAATATCACATAAAATTGTTAATGGTCAGTTGACAGATCACTCTTAAGTTGGCTTTCGAGCAACAGCAACATGCAGCAGCACACCGCGGTTCCTTTTTGAAGATACAATATGCCTTCAAAGTTCGTTGGTATGCCAACACAAATGTAGTGAGGTAGCAATGAGCAATAAGCCACATTCACATTTTTGGCGATAACGCCGATAATTGTTTTATACTTAAATAAATAACATTTATGCTTACGTACAATTCATTTATACTCTAGTGGCATGCATTATGTGTGAAATTTAAATGAATTAAGTTAAGGATCTGTGCATCATTATACATAAGTGAGAGTTATACTCAAGTATACATAAAGATACATGTTATAATTGTTATTGATAAAAACAGTCTGAATTTACTGGACTGGCACCCGAATTATTTGAAAATAAAGTGAGTTCGTGGTACGTTGTCACGTCGCACGTGATCCCTTTTGCGCGCCATAATCATCCCGTGCCAGTTTGCATATACAGTGGTGACTTTCGATATCTAGAGTTATTCCTCTTTTCTATTGTCTGAATGCTTTCTGCTGGTGATGTCCAGGATTATAGGACACTTGCTGCGGTCCCGGAGATGTGGTCGGGTCAAGGGGAAACACGATGGTTCTGCTTGAGCTGTTGGACCTCGCGTTTTCCCATATCCTCTTGTATTCAGCTGTGGATGAGAAAGTACATTATGTTGTTAGTTATTCGGCAAATATTGGGCATGTTAGGATCCATGATCGTCAATAGCGTTTTTACGCATAGTCTGATCGACTATACATTATTCCATTTTATAAGATGTGAATAATTATTAGTGTTCGAATCGGCGATGTTCATATACCAAGAATCACATTTTACTGTGACGAATGAATACAAAACTGTTTACCGAGTTAATTGATCGGCGTTTTACAGCTATCGTTCTCAGACAATATGATAGCCTATCATGCTTAACCCCAAATTACAATGTAGAGTTCAGCCCCCTGCTACACGGACTGAACAAAGTCATCTGGTACATATATTATGAGGAAATCACTCATCTGTCTATATTTAAAGGGGTACTGTACGCCAAATGTTGTTGTTGGTTTCTATAGTCTCCGAGTCGGAGAATAAGGTAACAATTTATTCATTATTTGAAAGTCTGTTGAGTACGAAGTAGTGTTACGGATGACAAATTTACCGGAATGCAAAAATACAAATTGTCGTTGTCGAGTAATATTTGTACAGTTTTCAACCAAATGAATCAAATAAAAGTTATATTATAGGCATACTAGTCCCATATAATCATTTAAGTTATTGTATTGTCGCTAGTCAGTGAGTGGCTTGAGTGTTCTCCCCGTATCATCATAATATTTTTAAGCGATCGTGTGTGCGATCGGTTTAACAAGCCAGTATCCCTCAATTACTTTGTTTGATTATGGTAATTCGTAATTTAATTGACGCCATTTTATGGCTCCAGTCATAAATTCAATTTATATCAAATTATTAACTTTTAAATTTTAAGATAGCCTATTAACCTGAGCGTTTACAGAATACATCTTCGACTCAAATTACTTATGTTTCTATATATTATCGATATTAGATCGTTGTTGTCACCGGAAATTTAATGAAAATGGCGTACAGTACCCCTTTAAGACTATTGTCGGTTACAATTTATTCTGCATAATTCTGAAAAACTGAACTGTCCATATTCGTTTGATAATACTCCCAGACAATCCCCACACAGAATACACATATGTTGCAATAATAGCAATGCAAACACGCCGAAGAAATCGGACACTGTGCGAATTTAACACGAGTAAGGTGTATAGATAATAGTTCATAATTTAAACACGAGTAAGGTGTATAGATAATAGTTCATAATTTAAACACGAGTAAGGTGTATAGATAATAGTTCATAATTTAAACACGAGTAAGGTGTATAGATAATAGTTCATAATTTAAACACGAGTAAGGTGTATAGATAATAGTTCATAATTTAAACACGAGTAAGGTGTATAGATAATAGTTCATAATTTAAACACGAGTAAGGTGTATAGATAATAGTTCATAATTTAAACACGAGTAAGGTGTATAGATAATAGTTCATAATTTAAACACGAGTAAGGTGTATAGATAATAGTTCATAATTTAAACACGAGTAAGGTGTATAGATAATAGTTCATAATTTTAGATAAATATTTCACCAGTCCTCATACAGTGATAAGACATGGTTCACGGCATGTGCTATTTGGTGTGTTGTCATAAATAGAAGGTACACGCAATTTTGTTCGAAAGCAGTGCATACCTCTCTAATCATAATCGAAGTTAATGTTTTCAACACTACATATGATTTATCCGAGGGCACGATGGATGAGTAAAGACGCTTATCTGTCGGCGTACGTGTAAGGAGTCTAAGGACCTTCCCACAGCTGTCAATCAATTAATTATTAGAAGATATATTTTACCAATGACCCACAGCCGGTCGCTTGCTACATTGGGAATTCTGTGTTGACCCTAATTTTGATAACCGCGAATATGCTTTCAGTGTTAAATTTCCTGTTTTACAAAACACTTTTTTGGTTGTAAAATCATATAATGTGCTGAAATTTTCAATTATTCAGTGATGTTGAAAATTCATACAGATTATAACTAACAACCTCACTTCCACAGTTTCATTTCCAGTGCCTATCTGGACACATGTTAAATCCCAATGTTTATTCTATTGTAAACCCACTTTGTACCAGGATTATTTCCCTTTTCACACTATGTATGACAACAAACTGTTATTATATTTTACTTTTGTAAGTATTCTTATACTCCATTTGTTCATATTTATTTGCATCTTCCTGAAATTTGCGGTTTATTTTATGTAACCTGATTTTGCTTGTCAAAAAAGTGGCAGAAAACAGAGGTGAGACAAACTGCTTACTATTTTTTTTAGATTGTATGGGCACTGATTTAAGTAATGGCTAAGCAATTTGGGCTCTTAAATTCTCGCTCCCCCAACGAATCCCAAACATTACAGACATTTTGTTTCAAAGCCCGAACTTAAACAAATTAGCAAAAGAAAATAATTCGGAATTTTTTTTGGTTTCATATATGCTTGTAGTTATCTCTGGCTCTGAAAACATAAATATCTAAACAATCACATGAACGTTTCCAAAAACCTTTGAGGTTGTTATTATAACACTATTATGCGTGACACTATATTTTTTACAATTGCAGACGAATTGGATATGTTCTCGTGTGTATTATAGTATAAAGGCGGTCACTGCAAAAACGAATTCAACTATTTCTGCACAAGATTTGTCTCCTGGCAACCGTAAGCTCCTACCACTAATTAATATGCGTGGTCACCGGGGGGGGGGGTGGGGGTAGGAAATTGTTTTCAGGCACGTATGCTGATTTTTTCCTTTCGACCCTTGTTGGGACCCACCCACCTCCGCGTCCGAATGTTTTCCCGTTTTCGGCAGTTTTTTTCCGACCATTTTAAGACACCCACCCTGTCAGTTGCGGAAAAATTGTTTGTTGGTCCCATCGACCACCCACCCACCCCGGCATATATGCCCGAAAAAAGAAATCCCCCACTGTTATTCTAAGGTCTTTTAATCCAAACTCATTGCAAAAAAAAGTCAAAAAATATTTTTGGGTTGCGGAACAAATTGTTTGTTGGTCCCATCGACCACCCACCCACCCCGGCATACGGTGGTCACAGGATAATCAAATATGAATTTACGGGTCGAGATGCACTTACGACTTTGATGCAGCTTCACGACGTCATCTGCAGACCGGAAGGCGTGTATCTGTACGAAGGAGTTCCTTTCGATTGGCCAGTATCCACGGAGATGTTTGGTATGAACTGTGCAGACGATATTTGGTTGGCCGTTCTGTCTCTCAATCACAGGTCCGATTTCAGAAGAGTAATTGTTCTTGAACGTATAAGCGTCTCTAACCGAGAACACTTGGAACAAGAGTACGTTCTGTCCTGAAATAGAATGTTTTAACTCTTTCTAAACTGAATACTCTGAACATTTCCCACCAATGAAAATGAATTGTTGTGCACTTGTATTACCTTTTCGCCCGTCTGCCATCTGCATGCTTATATTTCGTGAACATCTTTCCAGATGATTAATAAAACATTCCAATGTATACTTTTATAACTGGGCGGATGAATCAATTCCGTATAGACATGATAGAGGATGCAATATGACGGTAGCTCTATGTATCACAAAGCTAAAGTGTATATACTAGTGGTATACCAAGGTACACCACAGTAAATAGTGGGACATACCAAAAAAAGTCTTGGTATACCGCGGTGTGCACCACGGTAAACCATGGTTTTGTTTGTTATGTACCACTGTTTACTGTGGTAAACCTTGGTAATACCGCGGTATTTTGGCCAAAATACCATGGTACATTTTGCGTGGTTTACCGAGGTGTTTTTTTTTATAAGGGCCCCAAACATCCAAAGTATATGCTATGGTAACGCTCTTTTATGTTCGCAGTTATAATGAGCAAGGATACCACAAACGCTCTTTATTGACGGTGATAGTTTTTTCGGCAACTAAAATTCAAAACCTGTTAAAACTTGTTTTTTTTTCAAGTCGATATCTTTCACAATAGTTCAATCTCATAATTTTATGATATCTGATGGGACATATATAACCAATGTGTGGCTTTTTGAACATACCCATTTTTGGCCTCGATTTTACGCCAACAGCCAATGCGTCGATTCCACCCAAAACATCTTGTTGTTTAAAGATTTTATCGCAGTTGAGCCATTCTTCAGCTACGACGAACGATGCGAACCAGAGAGCCAGCACGCTCTTCTTCCTATTAGCCGGCCAACTTGGATCTATTTCTTTGCAATAAACCTGAAGGAGGTTATAATAGTATAAGCTAGTTATCTGGTTGGGACGAGCACGAGGATATATGTCAAATTGTTCATGTAATGATTTTTCAAAGCTTGAAAGGCAAGACATAATTATTATATTTATGGAGGCACTGACTCCGTATGATTTTTCATTGCTCCAATGTGTGTGAACAAATTCTCATTTCTTTTCTAATGCACGAGCATGCACCGATCGGAATGACACATTGAGATGTCCCTCAACTCAGATCGTCATTTGTAAGCGCAGTATTATCATTTCGATTTGATTGGCATATTGGGAGTATATATGATTAAAATCGTGGTTTAGATTTTCGGTCAAGTCCGGGTACCAAGCCACGACATCATCTGTTTGCCCAGACGTTGATGTCGAAACCCAATATCTACCGGTAGCAGCGGTATTATCGAGTCATCAAGGGATGTAAACCCTGAGTGGAGTTGGTCGAAACCCGCGAATGAAAAACATAAAAAATGGCCCCATACTTCAAGATTCATGTATATATATCTGTTCCGGACCACAATTGCAACAATACATCATTTTGATCAAACCCGATTTCAAAACTATACAACTAAATTTTGTGAATAAAATACACATACAATTAAAGATTAGGGTTTATTATTTCTCTATAAAGGCATACTAAAGTGGTTTATTTTTGATGCAGCTGAACATAATTCGCGGTTAAATCACCTAGTATAGTTTAAATGAAACTTGTCTAAATTGAGGGTGCTATAACACGATGTAGTTCTCTCTTTTGGTACGCTTCGAGCGTATTCGTGAGATCTCTGTTCTAAAAATAGCCCATAAAGCTGTCCCGAGAATGTTGATGAGAAATTATGAATAAAATTGATATTAAAACTTAAAAGCTTTTCCGGACAGGTGTAATCGATTCATATATATTGTTTATGCCCGGAATCTAGGGGCCCCGGTGGCTCAGTCGGTAAGGGGTACAACTCCCAAGTCGTCTCGCCCTCAAGCGCTGGTCAAAAGTGTTCAAATCCGCATGTTTCCTTCATGGACTTTGAAATCCGAAATCTTTATTTGATGGAGTTGCAAGTTACTCGCCGATGGCCGTTGGTTTGCCGCACATGGTCGACGAGTTTATCAGACATTGAAATCACTGTTAGATTAGCCGTAAGTGTGCGGATATCCTCTACCACTAAAACTGGCAATGTCGTGATATGGCCTTAGTTTTTGAAAGCGACATTGAACCCCAAATCAATCAATCAATCAATCAAACAATCAATCAATCAATCAATAGACCCCGGAATCAATATAAAACTTGCTGGGAAGAGATGCACTACCAGGTATCTATAAATATAATATAGGGATTGTCATTGTGAGTTGAGCTGCATATCATTAATCCTTTCATGGCGGAGCTTCCTGAAATTTTGCGAAAACCCTGTACCGAACAATGCCAAAACATTATTTACCTTAATATTGTAAGCCAGTGAGGCTCCGTATGGGAGACTTCACATATATAAGATAATGCACTGGCACATGAACTTCAGTGCTTCATCAGCGCAGCTCGATCGATCCCGCCACAAAAGGGTTAACGAACCCCGATAAACTGGTCCTGCTATAATGCTATGATGTTGCATACGCTGAGAGATACTGATTTAGTGATATATGTTGGTGGGTGCTGCTGATTTAGCGACATCATGATGTTGGTGATAACTATGGTGATGTTTGTGATAACTGTGGGGCAACAGCTATTTTTCTCATACTGTTACTCCTGTAGTGTCGCATGCAGACCTAACATTTTTATATTTTTGGGTATACGTACATGCTCACAGACTCCAATGTATTTCCCTTTGTCACCAGTCTCTATTCTCGATTTCGACTGCACGCAGAACTTTTTGCATTGCCTCACGTTGTCTCCGCGATCAGAGTTAAACCTGATAAGTAGTAGGCAACCCTCTGGATCAAGTCGCTGTGAGAGAAACAATCGGCATATAATTAGTGAAATGAATCAAGACAATGTTGGTAATGGTATGGGACGCAACTTATATAATAAATAGGGCTGAGATGACAATTGTTTTCACTCTGAATAAATCTCAGTTTCTCCTATACAATGAATTGATACTATTGATGCCGCTGATTTGTATTTGTAGTAAATTGAACATCTTTTCTGAACAACAGGTACTGTTGAATTCAAGGGAGATATTCCATTACTCAGAACTCGACATGTTTTTGAGCACAAACAATATTTCTAAAAACTTAATTAAATTGAGATATGGTTGAATCCTTCAGAAAATCACAAAAACTGAAAGCTGATATTGTTGTCTGCTACACCTATTGGTTTACTAGTTCAAATAAATTTATTGTGGTAAGAAACTTTAGCTTTTTCTTGAAAACCGAGTGTCGTTTTTCAATTGCATAAAAAGTATCTATTCCTAAAAAAAAACCCCAGTGCTTGCAATAGTTAAGTGTTCTAGCTGTTAAATGAATCCATCAGTTTGAAGATGTAGTTTTGTTTAGTGTTTAGTGGTAAATGACGGTTTAACCAGTTTTAGCAGGTATGTTATAATGAAATATGAAAACTGAATTTTTTCAAATACTGACTGATAGGTATTTTGTCTACCACATACATGTATTAAGAGTCTCCAGGTCAGCGCGTGCTACCACATACATGTATTAAGAGTCTCCAGGTCAGCGCGTGACAAGAGTGTGCTAGATCAGCCTGGGTGGTCAAAGTGCACACTGCTAAATGGAAATTTATGGACAAATATAGTAACCAGCATTCAGAAGTTGATAGCTACTGCATATACTAGTTAGCTCAATAGTATAAGGCATAATATACATCCAATTTTACAAAAAAAATGTTATACATGTCCAGTGAAGTGAGATATCATTTTCCTATGCAAGCTATTACATGAACCGAAAACGTGTTTGGCTATTTGGCTGTAATAACTTTTTACCTGATAGCATTATCTCAGGATAGTGAACTCAATCTTGACTTTCGAGCCACTGCTGAGATTTTCCGTCCGTGACATATCAGTTGTTAAGCTCCAATTCAACTAGAGTTGACATATTTCGAAATTAGATAAACACAGAGAGGAGATTTACCAGACTACAATTGGAACTATTATTTGATCAATTACTGATATTAGCAATCCTTGGTCCACATAGGATACACACAATTCAATAATTTCTAACTATTGTCTGATTAGTCTGTCAACCAGCTCAGCATTATTCCATACCACTTTGGTTGGTCTACTGGGGCAATAACTATTAAACTACATTATACGTAGTTACTATACCAGACTTGGGGTACTATAGGTATTGTGGGAGTAACAGATTTAGTCATCTGAGTTTATAGATATGCAAATAATTCACTGATTGGCTTGATTCACTGATGAAAGTTATTGTCTATAGCCATTGATAGTCACATTAATGTAGCCAGTTGCTCGTTCTTTTCCCATGCACACAACGGCCTAGGCTTAGTTTCATCTAGTCTTAGTTTCATCAGGAAAAGTATATTTATTTCAGTTTTACATTTCTCAAAGCTCTTTATGTTTATGTTTCATAAGTTCATCAAGGAAAACCCTAATTTATTTCGGTCGAACCTTTTCTAAACTGTTTTATTTACAATATTGTAGAAGTTTCCACATTGGCATCAAGTCTATTTTCACTTATTATTATGTTGAAAATAAATGATTCCAGATTATTTTTCTTCTAAAAATGTCCATGTCGGGTTCTTTCCGAATGGTGTCGTGAAGGAAGTTTTTTCACCTCACCGTACCATACCATGGCCACTAAGGCCCATGTGAGCTTCCAGTAACATAAATATGGTGTTTTTTTACAGTTGTGTTTTATACTGTTACAAATGTAAAATACAGGCACAAGAGGTCTTTACCTAGAGGCGACTATACAGATGAGTTTTATTTTGAGGAGAATATTGTTATTGGTTCCCTTCTTGCACGAGTCGGATTACTCCGGATCCACGAGGTGATTGACAGGGCGTATATATAAGGGCATCACTGAGATGAAATCGAACTAAAGTATAAACTGGAATCAACGACTATTGGCAGGCTTCTAATTTCAGAAATGTTAATTTGCTGTTTACTTGTATATCTATTAACCCTTCCATGACTGGAATTTGCGAAAACCCGGTGCCAATGCATTCTCTTATATATGCGAGTTCCCCATAGGGAACATCGCATATATAAGAGTATAGATTGGCCTAACACTATTTACCTTGACCTTGTACGCCAGTGCATTCTCTTATATATTCGAGGTTCCCTATTGGAGACTGGCATATATAAGGGAATGCACTGGCGCATAATATTTAATGCTGCACCAGCGCAACTCCCGTCATGAAATGGTTAATACGCAAATATCTTTATTTTTTTTACCATTCGCTTGCTAAACTTTTTGAATCGTATACAATTTTGCGATGATGTCTTGTCTATGCTTACCTCAGTGTCAGCAAACTGTTTGGCGCCAGCAGGGCCATATGATGGGTTTCCCATGGGCATTTGTTGTTGCTGCTGCATCTGGTTTCTCGGTCTGTCGCGGTTATAATTCTTTTGCGCGTCTTGCAATTCACTCGAGAAGTAGTAGCCCCCAGTAGGTCCACTTGGCTCGATCGGTCGCTCTTCATGCTGCTGAGGATACCTGGGATACAATGACACAATGTCGATGTGTTAAAGGCCCACTTAATTTTCGAATCGCCGATTATTATTATTTTTTTAGTGACTTGATATACGGTTTTAATAACAATCTATGCCATAAAATATGATTAAAATACTATAATTCATCACTATTTGAAACATCTGTGTCTAAGAAAATGCCCACAGAGAAATAGAAAACTGCTGAAATCATAGAATGACCCCCCCCCCCCCTTTTGGCTCCCAGAATGCAAAAGAATTCAAACTTTTACAATGGAAGGGGAAGAACTCTATATTTAATATATAGAGTTATTCCCCCTGCATTGAACATAATACTGCTTTTTACTGCAATTTAGATGACAAAGCGCGTTGGCAACTCCACAAAAACAACATGACCACAGTTTATTATTACACCGGATAAGTTGATAATAAAATGTTTTGGAGCTTCCTCTTGCAAATGGTATATAATATGGCATATATTTTATATAATGTAATATGGCGGTTCGAAAATTAAGTGGGCCTTTAACAGGTTGAAGTGTTTCATAATACGCCTTCAATCCAGAGCCGGGGAAACAGAATAAAACTGAGAATAAAACGGTCGTTTCTCAGAAGACATTTGGTCTTCAAAACATTTACGTTACATTTTTGGTGATATGGGTATGCTTAATCATTCAGGATAATTTTGAATGTTGGAAGCGATTCGCAGTTAAAACCCGTTGGTTCCTTGATTTTTCACGTGAGAATTATATTATAGAGTACATGGACACGCGATCGTTAATTCTAGGCGTATAGTTGTCTCCAACTTCAACTCTCGGTAGCTCAACTATTCCCACAAAGTGGTTTTAATTCAAAACAATCTCTACGACAGAGAGTTCTGTGATCAGTTTCAATTCAATATAAAAAGACACCCAATGTAAATTTCGTGGAATTGAGGTTACTGGCTTGTGGCATGATATGCGAACTGTGGCTATATGCACCAGAGAAAAGGGCACGCTTTGTGCTTAACCCTTTCATGACGGGAGCTGCGCAGGTTTGACATTAAAGACCCTATGCCAATGCATTCTCTCATATATGCGAGTCGACCATAGGTCGCCTCGCATATATAAGAGAATGCATTGGCCTAACATTATCATTTTTTTTTTCATTTTATATTACATTCTTTAACAATTTTTATCATGTTTTATAATTTTTTCTTACATTCTTTAACAATTTTTTATCATTTTTTTTAAATTTCTTCTTAAATTTTTTAACAATTATAAAAAATAATATAAAATTCGTTACGCCAATGCATTCTCTTATATATGCGGGGCGACCTATGGTCGACTCGCATATATAAGAGAATGCATTGTCATAGGGTTTTCGTAAAAATTCATGAAGCTCCCGTCATGAAAGGCTTAATTAAATAATATCACGAAGAAACTCCTCGGATTATATAACGAGTTTGATTTTGGGCTTATTATGGCTAAATAGGTCGTTATTCCATTATTTTGGGCTTTTTGGGTAATAAAGTCACCAGGTTCCAGAAAAAGACAAAAAGCTATACCCAGGTTCGCCGAAACTGGTAAACATCCACATTGAATTGTTAAATTTCAATATATATTTCTCATATCAAACATTGTTGTCTCAAACTGTTTGGACAAAACGATAAACATTCAATTCAGATCGACTTGAAGAGACTCGATTCAACCTAGATGTCGTTGGTGCCAGCTTCGGTAAACCTATGTGACTTTTTACCTGTTTTAGAAACCCGGCTGATTGTATGTCCAAAAACGACAAACTTCAGCCTTATTAGGTGCATTGGAAATTGTGTGAACCGCCATGCCAAACCGATAAATTTAAATTGAGTCGCGACATGCGTTGTTTTATATATTTTGTATTGTGATACAGGTCCATCGAAGTTTAAATCAAATTAAAGACATAATATGGCTTGTTTGGTGCGTGAAATTGATAAGTTAGTATTCAGACGCTATGCCAACTGGAGGAATGTAGCTGCCAACTGGAGGAATGTAGCATTCTACTAACATTGCCGAAAAATTCAAGCAAATCGACCATTAATTAATATATAAGCATGACGGTGTGTGTTGTAAACTTGGATATACTATTTGTAATAAATAACTACTTTGAGCAAGATTATTCTTCATTTCTATTTGATCACCCTACCGGAGTGTTTCATGTCACTTTAATGGTTCGTTGCTATGCAATGCATTCATGCGTAACAAAAAAATGATGCGTTTATTCGATCTACCCACCCTTTGGGTTGTTGGTGATCCCTCACGTATCTCGGGACCTCTCGTTGTTCTAATTCGTCCCAGTTCGGCTGCCTGTTGCTCATCGGCTGCTGTCTCTGCGTCTGTTGATCTTGCTTCTGACGCTGCTCTCTTTCAAGCATGTCTTGATACCCAGGAAAAGCGTCAGTGTCCTGTTGCTGGCCCATCTGGTGTCCTTGTTGTGGACCTTGTTGTCTAGGTGACCTATCCATTTGCATTTGTTCTTGAGTTGCATGTTGAGGTCTTGGTGATCGTTCCATGTCCATTTGTTGTTGAGGTGCATATTGAGGTCTTGGTGATCGGTCCATGTCCATTTGTCCACGGCCTTGTTGGTTGTCTTGATACCTTTAAGTATGTATGTTCCACATATTAATTTAACCTGAGGTCTAAGAAATTTATGGCGATACAGCTATAACATTCAATCGACTGTTTACAACCCACTATAATAAGATACAAGATTTGCAAACTCTTTGACTGACCCCAAAACTCTTCCGTCTTCATGACGGCGAGTAAACACCACGAACACAACAAACCGAAAGAACAGAAATAGTAACTTCAGAGACACAGTTCAGAATGCTTCGATGTTTTTCACTGTGTAATGTTAAGGGGGAGCTAAAGTGTCAATATTTGAATGGGGAATTCAGTGTTCATTTTTGAGAAAAGATTGATCAAATCTTACAAAGCGCAGGTGACCATATCATACCTTTTTTGGAAAGTTTGAAGACTTATCTAGTGACAACGCGAAGCGGAATTTAGATTTTCATCACATGTTGGATATTATTGGACATTATTAAAAAGTAGGTCACCATTGTTTATCATTGTTTATAATATCTCCATCAAATGTCACAAAACAAAACATAAAATGAAATATCTGCTTTGCATTGTTACTAGATACATGCTCAAACATTCCAACAAGACGTTGTATTATTCTACGGTTTGTAAATATTGAGTAATCTTGTCTTGAAAATTAACATTGAATTCCCCTTTTAAAAGTTGTCACTTTACCTCCCTCTTAAATGGTATAAATGCCTTCGATGTGGGTTCATGCGAAATAACATAAAAGTCTAAAACAACGATCATATTATGTACTTGTTCGGGTGTGTGAAAGTTACTATTCAGGCCCTATGCCAACTGGATGAGTGGAGCATTCTACTAACATAGCTGAAAATTTGAAGCAAACCAACCGTATCATCGTCTGAAAACGTCGTCTGAACTGCGCTCAATTGTAAATATTTACTACTCGATTCGGGACGCATCTATCGGTGTAAACTAACGAAACCGATTTCGCCATCGAGCGTCACTGCATTTAATTAATATATAAAAATGACGGCCTGTGTTGTCAATTCGGATATAATATCTGTAAAAATTACTACTTTTGGGCAAGATTATTCTCCACTTCTATTTGGTCACTCTACCAGATTGTTTCCCATCACTTTAACAAGTACTTACAAATATATTAACTTTTTTTCTTATTCTCATTATTAATTACTCTCCAATAATGTTATATCGCATGTGAAACTGATTGTTATGTAAGCATTGCTGTTAGAAAGGATATCTCGAAAAATGTCCAATTAGTCGAATAAGATACCAACGATTAGTACAAACTTGGCGGCAAACATAGAAAAAAGTCAAAGCATTGGAAGATATTATGAAAATCATATTGCGCATGGTTCAATAGTCATTGTCGCCCGATCATTGGATAGCGATCTCTTAACATGTTTTCTCTCTCTGTTTTAATTGTTGAATTAAACGTTTATTCGAATTAGGGTCTGCATATATTGACCATACATTCATGTCTCTTGGTTGGTCGCACTGTTCCGTGCATGCTCGTGTAACACAATGCGCGCAGCTCATCGCACGTTCTCAATGCAGTTTTGCGCTAAATCGTTTATATTTGAAACGATGACGGTGAAAATCAGAATTTCCGCACATTCAAGTTGAAAAGTGCATGAATCTATAGGAAACGCTCCAAAAGTTAAGTTAATCATTAACTCCAAATTACATGATTCATAATATCATTATTCAATGTGCCACCAACTGTGTGATATCTACGTTACCATGCACATATATGTAAGTCATTTGCCAAATTATTGAAATCGAAAATATATATAGATTGAGTTCCTATAAGTGATTCTCAAATGATCTCACCAGGTACGACGAAAAAGTTACATATTAAGAATGTGTTTATAGCTATGCATTACACTCGTTTCTTACGATGCTTGCTATGCATGGCACGCAGGCGCATGCAACATGTGAATAGTAGGTTATATATTGTATTTTGGTACGAAAACTAACTATATTGCACATAGAAAGTCAAATCTATATTGCAAATGTATATGCAATAACTTACATGGTTGTTTCAATGCATTTTATGTGACATATGCACATCGGCAGTAGCACAGCGATACCTACGTTACCAAATTATTGTCCCATTCCGAGGTAGAATATGTCAGCCCATATGCCAGGGGCATTAGTAACACCGTGATTTTATTCGAACATAGTATCTCAGTTTAATATTTTGTCATAACCGTGCGACAGAGTTGATTCTTTTTCAACCAGGAGTCAATTGAACTACTTTTAATTATAAAATTCAAAAATATTAGTCATTTTTTCAACTATTTTGTATTCTATCAATATGATTCGCTGGGTACACAGTCTCCTCATTTTTCACTTAATCAGATGGGAATATAAATCTACGTTTACCAGCTGTGTCTCTTTTGAAATAAGTTAGCTTCCGGGATCGAATTTCTTGTTAACTTCGACACAATAACTATTAACAGAAGATCAACCAATCGGTAACGTAGGTATCGGGAGGCAAATTTCGGTATCGGTGTCACCTATATTGGAGTAGCCAAATGTTAGAATCCCTCTGAATGGTGTTGCTGAAAATTATTTTGATTATTATTTGTATCCAACAGAACAAAAAAATGCTGTCGCCAATTGCCCTAGCGCAGTTTTATTTTTTGAACTGCAATTGTTCCCCATAAGCGAGAACCACCCATATATGTATGACGGCCGATAGGGCTGAAGTATACATAAGAGCAGGAATGTAAGTTCTTTGGGTCGTCTAGTATAAATTGTGTACAAATACTAATTATTAGTATTACCCCCTTGGAGAGCGGTCCTGGAACTGTTGTTGTTGTTGTTGTTGTTGTTGTTGCGGCGGCTGCTGTTGTTGTTGTTGCTGTTGGTACTGGGCCTCGTAAGATTGCCGTGCCAGATCGGGTGGTGGTGATCTCTTCATCCTGTTATCCTGAAAACAAAATGAATTTAGTTCTATCATAGTTAAAAATCACCGCTATTGGTCTCGTCGCTAAGGGTGGATAACTCAGTTAGTTAGCGAGCCGAAATCTAAACTGTAGATATCAAAGAATAACAAGGGTTGATTAATCAAATGGAACAAAATAACAAACAAACAAACCTATCAAAGCAAACCAAACTCGTGTTGCCATCGGAGTGATATGGTGACGATTTTCGATCAGGTACTTACAATCGTGTTCAAATAGAATTTTCGTACAAGAAAGCTACTATAAGAATTATACATATTAAGCCATCAAGTGCACAATAAATGTGCTTCAAAATCCCCCCGAAAAATAAAGCCATTCTGCTTTTCATACCAAGATTCAAGTGAATACCAAGGAAGTTTGTTTTTATTGATCAAAATTACATAGTTATTATAATTATTAATAATTATATATACATAAATATTATAAACATTAGTAATATTGCACTCTCTCTCTCTCTCTCTCTCTCTCTTTCGCAAACACCCATTCAAACAAACTCACAGAAACCGCCCATACCATCACCCACCCCGCGTCTCTTTGACTACCGGTGACGTTATTAGTTATCTTCGGCAACATCGGGGGTTTATGGATATTTAATACCTGGATGTCGATTTTGAACACCGAGGCGGAGCCGAGGACTTCAAAAAGAGACATCCAGCTATTAAATAGCCATGTACCCCACGATGTTGCCGGAGATAATGATTTTGTCCCCACAACAATAGCCATGTCTCCTTAATTTAAGTGTATTTTTCTCCGATTAATTCACACCAATAAGAATAATTCAGTAGCCGACATAAGGATCCGGCGTGCGAGACCAACGTCACGATTGGTGGAAACTGCCAGTTCAAGGGTCATTCATATACCCCCGATGTTTCATGTGTTCATATACCCCCGATGTTTCGCGCACGTTCCATTATACCCCGCTGCCAAGGTGATGGGGGGCATGGCGATTTAAACTTGGCGTTGTAGCCAATCAGATTGCTAGTTACAACCGGATGTGGGGATGATATAATATATTGTGTACTTTCTTCGATCATTATTCAAATTGAAATCATGTGATAATTAATTACAATAATAATCTTCCATTTAATATCGACTGTCAGTGTACAGGGAAGTTCATAAGAAACAATCCAGGGAATCTTATAAGAGTTAATTTCTAAATCAATTAGTTCTAATTAATATATTTATAATTGAAAAAATTAAATGTTCATCAGATAAAACTACTGTCCCCTGAGACTCTAGTAAACCTAGTAAAACTTTAGCCCATGGTCTGTTCCCTTTTCGTTTCTGACTATAAAATGTAGTGACTGCTCTGGTTGCACCCACATAATTACATTAAATGTAATGTCAACAGGTGATTTTTCATTGCATTGTCATCTATATTTGAGCTTTGAACTGCAAAGAGATTTTCATTTTTAAATCTCATATATGTACATGTATATCACGGTACCATTCTATACCCAGCAACACTTAGATACAGTGTGTGTATTATAGTGCATAGCTGTTTTCATATCACAAATAGCATAGTTGTGTTTTGAATTAAAACCTTTGACATTAATACTGCCATGCAAATACTTTAGAGTCGGTTAGAAGCATTCAACATATTACGAAAGAATTGATCGATCTAGACTTTTCTAATATCGCTTCTATCGACAGTATACACACCCATGAATAAACGTTTGTGTGTTTAAATTTCACAATAATGAGCGAGTTGTCAGGTGTTATACTGCCGCTACAATAGGTGTGCCGAGAGCAGTGAAAGGCATTGATAAGGGTGCATTGGTCGGCAGTGTGCGTCCTATACTCCATGGACGTCTCCACAACACAGCATGCCTACTTTAATTGCCCTCTGTCAAACAATGAACTGAGATTGCGGTAGCTTCGATTTTCTCTAGAATTAACTGTTGTCCTGCTGCGAAGAAATCGTATCATTCCGATAACAATTCCAAGGTATTTAAAGATCACTGCTTGAAGAGTCCAAACCCCTAGGGGCTACTTGTGAATAGTGCCATACCGATTTGTGCTAATTTAGCGCAAACTATATGACACACACGTCCGCAGCGAAGTTTTTAACCCTGTATACACTGAATGGATTCTTACATTCAGTTAGAAAAAAGGTAAATTGGAACTGTCTGTTTTTCATTTAGAGGGGCTGCTGTAATAAACGCAGATAGTCCGGGAGCTAATAGGGGTACCCTTGCACCCCCCCCTGGGACTTAACATCACCCCACTCATTTTGTTCCTTATTATGTCCTTCAACTTTTAAGCAATGTTAACAAGAAAAAAAAGTGGCCTTTTAGACTCCAGACAAGATGGCGTCCATCACGGCCGCCGTTTTTCAGACCAGACCCTAAGTCAGTTTTATGCAAATTATAGCGGGAAAATCTAGTAAAATGTATACAAATGTATATATTTTCGTGAAGCTAAGACATAATGACACTTTTTTGGGCCAAAATTGAAACTCACCATCCAAGATGGCCGCCAAAATGGCCGCCGGAAGTTGAAAATATGACATTTTTTCACAAATATCTTCTATATCAATTCATACTGTTTGGAACTGGTTGAGTAATATGACTTTATTTTGTGTTTTGTATATTAACTGATCATTGGAGCAATTAAATATGCAATTAATGAGGTCCGAGACCCTTCCAATCCCTCAAAAAATCGATTTTACAGAACGCGGTACAAAATTTTACAAAAAATCACAATTGGGATTCTAGTCATATCTCAACAAGAAATGAAAAGAACATTGTAATGTACGTGAGGCATATCATTACCTATGAATATTCCAACTCTCTGTAACCAAACATCTTACATTGGCTCAAAATGGCTGCGAATATGGCCGCCAAAATATGGAAACTGGTAAATATTGCCCCAGGGTGTCCTGCAATCGCTTACAAGTTGTGGTTGATGTATACAATTGGCTAATCTGTATTCTATACATTGCATCCTAAGATGTCTGATGCACCATGGATCATTTTTACTATTGTCTCCACTGACATCACCAGAAATATTGGAATTTTCTCTCACAAACTTGACATAGATATCGGCAAAAATTCACTTTTCAGGGTTCGACCATTTGTTCAAGTCAAATGCAACTATCTTTGGATTGAAAGGTGTTTATTGTTTTGGTATATCTTAAATGTCACACTACGGTGTTTATAGACTAAATTGCTCAAGATGGCTTCCAAAATGGCAACCAAATTTGTAAAAAGTTAACATTATTCTCTGCGTTATCCGGAAAAGGTAGCAAATTGTGACTCACTTGGTTATTGTATGTGTTAGTTAATTAACTGACAACTAAGTTCTATTATGTTTGTCCCAGTTCCGTATGGGGCATGACAAATTCATTTTAAAGTTGCAGTATGGAATTTTGCGGAGAACCTCCTTTGTGATTCTGGCCGTGTTATTGAAAGGAAATGATCAGAACTTTGAGAGGAACTGAGATGAACCATGATATATGGGTATTCTGGCCCATTATGATAAACATTTATCAACTGGATACAGTGTGGAAGCCAAGATGGCAGCCAGAGAGTTACTCTATGATCATAGATGATGATAATAGGTATACAGGGAGTCATTGTATGGTCATGAATATGTGGGTATATAGGGAGTGCCCTGTTGGTAACGGTGGGACGTATATTTATATATGTTATGGATGTGTTATCATTGGTGGTATATGGGGAGTAGATGTATGATCGTGGATAGCGTGTATGAGTATGGCAAGTATGGAACTTATGAGTGGTCGTATGTTCGGGTATTGGTATATCTGGAAGGGCTCACCATTGGTGATGTGCATATGTATACCTGGATTGACTCTATGGTCATGGGTATGGCGAATAGGTATACATGTAGTGGCTGTATGGTCCATGGTGAGGTGAATATGTATACAATGAGTGACTGTATGATCGTGAATGTAGTAAATATGTATACATAGAGTGACTATATGGTCATGTGTCGGGTGTAGGTGTATACCTGGTGTTCATGCATGGTGACTCGTGGCTGTATCGTCATTTGTGGAATGTACGGGTATAATCAAGTATGGCTGTATGATCAGGTGTACGTGTATAAAGTGCGTGACTATGTTGTCATTTGTGTGGTGTTTATGTACATATGGAGTGACTGGGACAATGGGTGGGTTGTACATGTGTGCCTTGGGTGGCTATCGCTTTCCACAATAACTCAAGGATGTGTTAATCAATAGAGAGGTCATGTCAGCGAGTTCTCCATCTTGATGGTGTTTATGTACATGGGGGGACGTTAAGCGTGGAAACCGATAGCCACCCATTATCATACAGTCGTTATATATATATATATATTAACACCACAGACATAACAATATAGTGAGCCACTGTATACATGTACACCTGACCCATGACCATACAACAACGTGTCACAATGCAGGCACACCGGGTATACTCCTAAACATAACCATATAGTCACGCCTTGTATACCCATTCATCTCACCATTGGTCATAAGGTGTACCTATTCTCAAAACGCATGGTCAAATAGACAATCAATATATTCATATATACATCAACTCCACAACAATGACCATAAAGTCACTCCGGTATACATATGCACCTCACCAATGGCCATATAGCCACTCGCTTCATACACATACCCTCATCCATGTCACCTGGTATACTCCTTTGCCTGACCTATGACCATATAGTCACCCCGTGTGTACCTTTTCAAAACATTCATACATGATCATGGCCAATCCTTGTATACATATTCACCTCAACATTGACCATGTCACTCCCTGTATCCCTATTTGTCACACCATAGCCGAATAGCCACTCAAGATATACTAATACACCCCAGCCATGTCTGTATAGTCACTCCATGTATGCATATGCACCTCATCCATGACCATATAGCCACTCGCTATATACACATATCCCTCGCCCATGACAATAAAGCAACACGCGTGTATACTGGTATAACCTACACATGACCACACGCCACGAGTCACCAAACAGGAACACTAGGTATACACATACGCTTGACACATGACCATTTAGTCACCCCCTGTATAGCTGTTAATTACATTTAGGATCATACAGTCACTACTTGTGTACCTACATGTACTCATCTCAACATTAACCATACATTCACTACCTGTATACCTATTCGACACAGATAGTCATATAACTACTCGATATACATATGCAGCCCACCATTGATTCACGCCAGATATACATGTAAACCACACTAATGGCCATTCAGCCCTTCCAGATATACAAAAAACCCGCACGCACGACCGCTCAAACAATCCATACTTGAATATACACCTCACACATGACAATTCAGCAATTCACTGTATAATCATACACGCCATCCATGATAATACAGCTAAGCCCTATACACCCACCAATGATAATACATCCACGAGATATATAAATATACATCCCACCCGCTACCACAAGGACACTCCCTATATACCCACACGCTCGATAATGTCCACTCAGCTTACTCCAGGTATTCATATTCAATCATGACCGTACATTCATTCCATGTATACCTACACACATTACCCGTAACCATAAAATCACTCCCTATTTATCCTCACACCCCATCCATGATCATACAGACAACACGATCATCCCACCCATGACCTTACAGTCACTCCATATATGCATTATCAAAACATAGATGACAATGTAGCTATATCCATACACCCATACTGGATATACACAATCATACACCATAGTCATGCACTCGTGCATACCGATTCACCTCACACCTGACCATGACCTCTCCCTGTATACCTAGATACATCTTACCATGGACAACCCACTCATAACCATATAGTCACTCATTGTATACCTACTCACATCAGTCATGACATACAATAACTGCCTGTATACCTATTCACCCCACATATGACCATAGAGTAACTCCCTGTAACCAAACTGTGTCCTGTTGACATTTGTTTTATCATAATGGACCAGAATAGCCTAAGATTATGGTCCATCTCAGTTCTGTCTCAAAGTTCTGCCCATTTCCTTTCAATATATAAATATGGCCAAAATCACAAAAGAGGTTATCGACACAATTACATACTTCCAAATGAATTTGTCATGCCCCATACGGAACTGGGACAACCAGAATAGAACATGTAGTTGTCAGTTAATTAACTAACACGTATAATAACCAAGTGAGTCACAATTTGCTACCGGTACCTTTTCGGATAATGCAGAGAATGTTCGGGATATATGTAACAAAAAATTACATTTTACAAATTTGGTTGCCATTTTGGAAGCCATCTTGAGCAATTTGGTCTATAAACACCGTAGTGTGACACATATAAGATAGACCAAAACAATAAACACCTTTCAATCCAAAGATAGTTATATTTTACCTGAAAAAAATGGTCAAACCTGAAAAGTGAATTTTTGCCAATATTTATGTCAAGTTTTTGAGAGAAAAGTCCAATATTTTTGACGATTTCAGTGGTGACAATAGTAACAGTTAACCATGGTGCATCAGACATGTTAGTATTCATTGTATAGAATGCAGAATAGCCAATTTTATACATCAACCACAACTT
Source organism: Siphonodentalium dalli (assembly GCA_032622095.1). Lineage (NCBI taxonomy): Eukaryota > Metazoa > Mollusca > Scaphopoda > Gadilida > Siphonodentaliidae > Siphonodentalium > Siphonodentalium dalli. Next base: position 191,428,594 of record CP136062.1, on the reverse strand, counting down.
GCAAGTGATTGCAGGACATGCTGGTGTAATATTTACCATTTTCCATATTTTGGTGGCCATATTGGCAGCCATTTTGAGCCAAAGTAAGAATTTTGGTTCCAGTGATTTGGAATATTCATAGGTAATGATATTCCTCACTTACATTACAAAGTTCTGTTCATTTCTTGTTGAAATATGACTAGAATCCCAATTGTGATTTTTTGTGAAATGTTATACCGCATTCTGTAAAATCTAATTTTTGAGGGATCGGAAGGAGTTAGGACCCCAATAATTGCATATTTAATTACTCCAATGATCGGTTAATACACAAAACACAACATAAAGTCATAATACTCAACCAGTTCCAAACACCATGAATTGATCTAGAAGATATTTGTGAAAAAAAATTCAACTTCCGGCGGCCATTTTGGTGGCCATCTTGGATAGTAAGTTTCAATTTTGGCCCAAAAAAGTGTCATTATGTCTTAGCTTCACGAAAATATATACATTTGTATACATTTTACCCGATTTTCCCGCTATAATTTGCATAAAACTGACTTAGGGTCTGGTCTGAGAAACGGCAGCCATGATGGACGCCATCTTGTCTGGAGTCTAAAAGGCCACTTTTTTTCTTGTTAACATTGCTTAAAAGTTGAAGGACATAATAAGGAAAAAAATGAGTGGGGTGAAGTTAAGTCCCAGGGGGGGGGGGGGGGGGGGTGAAAGGGTACCCCTATTAGCTCCCGGACCATTATAACGAGGATATCTGCGGTCTTCGATCTGATATACGTCCCCGCGGTACCTAGGATGATCTAATCAAGGAGATTTCGCCAGTAGTATCGAAGCCTGCATAGAAAAAGGTGTTCCGTCGTAAATACTAGAGAAAAGCATTAAATGCGAGTTTCCCATAGGGAGCCTTGAATATATAAGATAATGCACTAGCTTACACGATCAATGTAAATATTGTAAGGCCAATGTATTCTCTTATATATGTGAGGCTCCCTATGGGAGACTCGCATATATAAGAGAATGCATTGGCACATGGTTTTCCGCAAAATTTCGGGAAGTTCCAGTCATGGAAGGTTTAACATATCATGTTTGTCATGTCACATGCAATATTTCGGTATAAACGTCATACAAAATTGAAATCGGGTGCTTTAAAATCGTTACCATGCACCCAATGTCAACTGGTTCTGCTAATTGGCCATGATGATGGGGGTCCAGCTGAAATGCTATGGTGCTAGTTGGGCAAACATGTTGTTAAAGGCACGGATGGCCTTCGCGGTGGGTATTCGTGTTAAAATAGCCACGTCCAAAATAATATTAAAATATATACATGCCTTGTTCTTATACCTATGATAAATATGTCCTATATAGTTCGTACGCTGTGTTATATCAATAGCAGCCAAATTATGCTACATTACAGTACGTAAAGAATATGTGATAAGCAAAGCAAACACCCAACACCGGAGAGACCACACTATATAAGTGAATTTATGTTAAAACTGCAACCAAGTTGTTTACAACATACCGGTATAGAGCTCCCCAATCAAAATGTTGAATGGGTCACCATGAATAACTCTCCTAAAAAAATCGCCACGGTGACGAGTGTTTTGCTTTTCGCTCACGATTTGCGTGCTGTGTATATACAAAATTTTGCTCACACCAACTGCATTTTGTGGATCAAATCGCCATCATATTATCAGTATACAATACTTTTAGTATATTCTTGAGGAAATTTTCATAATTTTGTAACTGTAATTTGTAAATTATAACCTATAACGAAGGCCATCCGTGCTCAAATATTACCGTTATCTTCTTCAAGTTTTAATTTATAATCAAAATGGGCTATTCTTGTAGTTTCTTGCGAAAACCAGCGCAACCATAATTAAACTAATTTAAAATATGTATGTTTTGTTTCATACAGACACTGGCTCTTTCTCAACTCGTTCGGATTAGACAAATCGTATACGAAAATGACAACGTTATATAACAGAAGATTACGTATTCATAACAGCATCATTTCCCCCTTCAGCATTTATCAATTCAGCAGGATTCACTGACATCGTAACAAATTAGAAGGACCACTTAACCATTTAAATACTAAATACTCATTGACGATAGGGCTGCCACGATTCATCGCGATTCCGATGCATCGCGATTTAAAGTTCACGATCCAATGCATAGTATTGGGAGGATGCGATGCAAAAACAATTCATGAATGCAAAGTTATCAATAGTCACTCAAAAACTTCTAATACCTGGCCATGCATTTTGGTAATTCTAGTTACTAGCAGGTCTTGTAATTTACTTCAATGGATAATCGGAGATGAACACTGATGAGAATATATATGCTAAAATGATTAAGTGATTCATATAGTTTTTTCATGCAAGTCTGACTCTAGATTATAAATCCAAAATGTACCTTCATTCCATGCCCGACGATATGATTTTTTTCATGCAGACACTTTGCGAAGATGCCAATCCTGGCGACAATGTACTCATTTACCACAATTCGTGGATATTCAGGGCTGCAGGTCAGAATATGTTCAACTTGGTTATGAACCCATGACACAGAACTCATCTCATCCCAATTATTCATCGATCAACAGGCATGATATGAAAAATTTCAATTATTGAAAATGATTTGTGGTTAGTTGCTTTCTAAATGAAAACGATTAATAAATTTCACGAATCTAGAATAATTAAGTCTCCTCTGAGTCCTCTCGTGATACTCAGATATATCATGGATATGTGAAATGTAGTTTAAAAAAATTTATGTTTTTCAGAAGTTCTTGGTACCTGGAAGCAGTGAATTTTAAATATTTTACATGCCATACAAATTTAATAAATTATGTTATAATTGATGGTTCTTAAATATTGTGTTACAATACTCGCTTGTATCAAAGTTAACATTATTTTGGAACAGAACAATGCCCTTCCTGTGAAATTGTGTCTGACCATATATACGATTACTGGAACTGACGCATACATCAATCAGAATTATAGAGTCACTGACTCAATATGAGTGCTCATTGCTTCAAATGTACACGGGGATACGGACTCAGTGCGAGTGTTTATTGCTTCAAATGTGTTTGCTTCAGTGAGCGTGAACAAATTCTAATTTCTTATCGATATGGCCACGTATCGATAGGAATGGCAAATTTAGATGTCTCTCAACTCAGATGAAGCTTTAAAATCGTTCCCGTGCATGATATGACCCATGCCGCATATGCGTGTAAGTTTATCGGCAATCGATACAACACGTGGTAGATCAATACATGTAGACAATATATAGACGGAGCTAGCATACTCAACCATGCACTCCATTTCACATAAAGTCTGTTAAATATTTAATATACCTGGCGAAGGGTATTTAGAACATTCATTTACACAATCTCTTGGGATATTCAGCCAGAGTGTTGCGACAACCGGGAAAGTATACTTATCTGGCGACACTGTATATTTCTCATTGGAATTCTTTTGTCAAATAGACATATTGAAGTGCATCTAGGATTTTAACACGATGAGTACATGTATATTCATCTTTAGAATTTCTCAACGAGCCATGGCACTAAATCAGGTGTGGAGATACCCGGTTATTAATAACTTACTATATAGCAGACTCTGGTGTAATCATACTATTCATGTATTTGTTTTAGGCTGATCAATAACTTACCAACGTCAAAGCAATTTTCTAGTTTTATTTTTTTCGCACAGAAAAGAGACAAACGCTCACACACCATATCAGAAATACACTGTAACAATCAACACCCTTTATTATCTCTTTCATGACTGGAGCTTTCTGAAATTTGCGAAAACCCTGTGCCAATGCATTCTCTTATACATGCGAGTCTCCCATAGGGAGCTTCGCACATATAAGATAATACATTGGCCTAACAATATTTACCTTGATATTGTAAGCCAGTGCATTCTCTTATATATGCTAGGCTCCCTATGGGCGACTCGCATATATAAGAGAATGCACTGGCCCATGGTAAGTAATGCTCCGGCGCAACTCCCGTCTTGAATCTCACGAAAGTGTTAAAATTGTTTCATGCTGAAGACAAGTCTGGACTCGATTTTAAAGACATATATGTCTAGAATTTCGCGTATATATCGACATATTTTGATTCCCGAAATGTAACACAGGCGAGAATTACTATATATATAATTCTGAGCTACAAACCGCCATTTGACTTTAGCTTGATTTTAATTTTAAATTTGCGAGTTTAAAACACGATAACTCTGCTATTTGAAAGTTTCATACCAGAATAGAAGATCGAAGACTACCAGAGCCCATTCGTGACAGATATTGACTTTATAAAGAGGTTCAGGATTTGATGTTGGCCAACTGCAACCACTCCAAAATTAAATATCACATATAGAGAGCGTGTTGGTTTCCATGCCTATTGCAGACGACGAGTACTAAATAGTGTTCTTTTTAGGCTTTTATGTTTCCCCTATCGTGTTGTGCTTATCATATTATTCTGCATGTTCCCGTGGAGTCGTCATGCTCACGGTGGGGAATCACGTGGTTTCGAATTGATGAGTATCACGCATTCAAAATGGCCGAGACGATCGAAAACGCGACCAGAAACGAGGAAAAGGGTATTAAACTAAGATAATGATATATTACATAGTATTCCGGCAGCTGCGAGCATATGCTATATACACTATTTTTCAAACAAGCTGATACCTCATTGTGTCCATGTTCACAGTTGTTTGCTATAACTTTCTGACCAAAGTTGTCAGTCGAAGAATTCTCCTAGATGTATGGACTGGTGTATTCACGAACCTCCGACTGGCAACTTTGTTATAGAAAACTACCGCGTATTTCGGAACAAATAAGGTATGAACTTGTTTAAAAAATAAACTACCGGTAGCATATGCTCGTAACAGTCAAAATGCTATGTTTTATGACAGAATATTTCATCATTTCAGGACGCATGCGTGCCCACTAAGGTTCAGTGTTCACGGTGTCATAGGCCAAATTAATGGCCATTTTTTTAAATGGCCAAAACAAGTTTCATTTGACCATAATTTTTGCCAAAGTTTTTTTTTTTTACCCAAAAATCGGAAATCTAATTCAAAAACCCAAATTATTTTTTTAACTGGAGAAACAAGTTTATAGTATTACCGTCTGCTAATTGATTATGTGATAACAAAAGGCACTCATGGTAGTGCAATATCAGATAATGTAATACAAAATTTCGGCCCATGCAGCGTGAACACTGCTAAAACTCATCCTGATTTAAGTAGTATTGACTCAATCATGCAACCCACTGAGTAAATTGATTCATTGATCGATCTCTTGGATTACACTTCTGCCCCTGTAGACTATGTTTTCAAGTACAGACACGAGAGGGTCGTATATCTCGGCCTCAAAGTAGCATTCTGGACGGAGTATTGACATTATTTGATGTGTAAATGGAGTACCGTTAGCAATTTCTATGTTTATATAGAACATGTTTTATCTCAATTTACTTTATACGGTTCGAAGATTAATTCGCTTTCTTGTTCTGAAGTTTCACGTAGTCCGTGACATTTCGCATGCACGACACATGATATGCATATTTATGACTGTCAATTAGACAGTCGCTGATCTCAAGTACATTACACAAGCTCGAGTGAAATTATAAAAGTATTTCATATGTTGGACCAACATGACGTTGAATGAATGTGAATTTGGCGTCTTGTGCCAATCGTGTTATATATCATGCGATATATATTTTGGAATTCCTTCAGATCATTGAATGAATTCTTTGCCAACTCGACAATATGAACACAGTGCACTCGCAGTGGGTAAATGTGTAAAAAATATAAAACTCTGTAAACAAAAAAATGTCACTAAGAAGAACATGGAGAATTAGATAAACTTTGTTATTTTATTCATGATTGATAGTTCTTCAATAATGAAATTTCGCGTGTTGAAACCATTGTTATGTAAACAAAACTGTTACAGTCATTTCTCAACATACATCGTTAATTGTGTAGTAAGATAAACTAGTTTAATGTGATTTTCAGAATATGTTTCAATTGGTTGACCTTTTCCAATTTTATCGTCAAGTTTTGTTTAAACTTGCGTATCTTAATGGACAAATTTGACTTATTTTTATACCGGTAATTCCACAGTAACAGTAATAACAATTTTTTTAACATGCGAAATCTCATTATTGGTGTGTTATTAATGACGAAAATAAGAAGTCAATCGATGTTTTAATTGTATGATTACTTGTTGACGATAGTTGTTCTACATATTTTATTGTGTTATATTTCGCATAAACCCACACAATCCATGCTCATCACTTTCAGTTTTTATAACAAAACTTATAAGAAACTTGTCTGGAAGCAACGTTTGCATTATTAATCACAAATTGAACAAGAGAAACACTGCTAGTGTTACATCGCCTAAAACGGTAGATGACAAGAGTGCAATCAATTATGAACTTTTGTACTTGTTTTCAGCGTAAATATGATGGTTGTATTTGTGTATTTTCAAGAAGCGTGTGTCATCCGAATGATAGTGACTGCAAGTACGTTTACTTTTGCCTGGTGAGATGAAGGTTTACATAGGAAATTTCGACTAATTTTGTGTTAAATCGGACAACATCCATTGTGTGTGTGTGTGTGTGCAACAAAGTTTCCCAGAGTTGGAGTTTGTTCTGGTCCAGAGGCGGGAGGCGGGGTCTGGAAATTCGAAATTGGGACATCACCTCGAACGAAGACAGTACAGTCGAATACCTGGTAGCTGAGCCGCACGTACCCAGGTACATACACAAGCTGCAACAATGGTAACCCTACATTAGAACATAATACGACGTGTCTCTTTTGTTTCTTTTTGGTTTTGTTAAAACGAAATTATAGGGTTTATCCAAATATCTAATAAATCGTTATCGCAAACGTACACACAATCAATCAATACGCGTGGGCCAATATCGATAGCTATAAACCAGCTAAACAGTTCACATTAACAGCGGAATACACACATTAGTTCCACACCGTATAATCCCGTCCGCATAACTGCCTCGACATTAGTTAATTATTAATATATTAATTACTAAGCTCACCTTGTTTTAGTCTTATCCCGTAATCTTGATTTTGTATAATAGAATTAATTCTATTTGTTGTTCACAGACATCCATGCGTGGATAACCAAGTTACCAGTGCCGTCACTAGTTACTTGACATAAACATTCTTTATCGTTGGTCGATAGCTTGAAAGGCCGCAGTAAGTAAAATCCTTTCACCGGGCATCGATGCGTGTGCATGCATGCCACAGTTTACGCTCTTCGAGATCAATATGGCAAGGGAAGTAATTTCATGAAATTGAATGGAATTCTTTCATACATTTCAATTTGTTCTATTGTTGTGATTTAGTCTAAACGTGATTTCAATGATTTCTATCCACAGAGAGCGTGGGCAGACCATGTAAATTTCTCGGCTGCATATTAAATTTGGATCTGGGTGTTACATGTTCATATTGCTAATATTTCCCGTGTACACAAAACCTAGTTAGATGTTCATCGCGGGGTTGGTGTCCACACTCGAATGTCCAACGGCCTCTCCCTTGACGCAGACACATATTTCCAAGTCCGATTTTCATCGGCATCCCTTTGGTTAGAATTTTCAAATCGGTACCTCTAACATTCCAGCTGTTGAAAATTTCCAACAAACATCCCATATATATGGTTTGGAAATTTCCAACTAATTGCCATTTCATCAATAAAATTGGATTGAAAATAGAATAATATTCGACTTCTGCCGTAAAAACAACACATTTCATATTAACCATTTCTATACTAAAGCATCATTGCGAGTAGTTATACACTACAGGGAGAGTGGCTAAAAGACAACTTGGGCGATGTTTGAGTGAAGTGACTAAAAAACAAGCTTGGCAGTTTTAAATTTTGAAAAGCCTTTAAACGCTATATTCGCGCGAATTTTGTTGGAATAACATCAGTCAATTACTTACATGGCCGATTTTCGTACATGAATCGCCAATATTGTTATTTATGTCCCCGATTGACTGGTTAATAGGTGGCGTGGTCACCGAATGAAAACCATGTTTTTTTTAAAGCAGATTTGTTGTAGTATTTTAGTTTTAAACGCCAATTGCAACTAGTTGTTTTTATTCGAAACATGTTAAATGATTATCATTTATCACTCTCATCGTCGAGCTTGGCGGTTTTGAACATTGCATACTGAGAATTTTCTACTTTAAATGACCGTTCACCGAACCGCCAAGCTCGAATTTTAAATCAAAATATGAAGCTGAATTTCCGCCGATTTCTCGTTTCTAAAACATGTTCCAGCAAGTTTTCATGTAAAATCATGTTAAATGTTTATTATTTCTCACTCCCACGCTCTCTATTTCTTCCATATCAGGGATATGTTAACATGGAACGCTATTTTATGTTCCATGCCGTGCATATGGCTGTTGTTTATTTGGGATCCGAATACCGTGTTTTAAGTTGTAGTTTTTATGACTTCAAGGTGTCTTTCGGGGACATAAGTATGATGCCGCAGAAAGGTAGTTCAGGTATTTATCGACATATTTCGATATCGGGAAACGTTCACAAGTGAATATTATTCGGTGTATTTTGGAGCGCAAACCGACATTTGGCTTTAACATACCTCCAAATGAATAATATATCATTCCAATGAACACTTTTTAACTGACTGGAAGAATCCATTTAGTATAGAAATGGTTACATACTGGTTTGAAAATCAAACTCTCTGAACACATTCAACATACTTTATTAAATACCCAAGTAATGTGTCCAAATGTTGAACATTTTGGCCATTGTTGGGGATTTGAGACACCCCCTGTCGCCCTGTGTCTGGAATACATGATCATCCATCCGTTCGTTGCATTTATGTCAAGCTTTGGATTGGATTGATAAATTATAAAAATAGAGAATAAACCAATTAAAGATATATGTTATTTATACTCAACATTTTTAAAGGCACAGGCGGCGTTCGTTGCAGAAATATTCATATTTGTTCAAATCGCCATCAACAGAAGGAATATTAAAATATATATAGTTTTGTTCATATGCCAAACATAATCAGCGCGTAAATAGTATATTGTCGCCAAGACGTACGATGGTGTACGTAAACAAGAGTCTGCTCCTGTTACAGAAGTTTTGCTTCTGTTTACATAACGCATCGCAATTCTATTGGTTAGTCACTCACAAATGATATAAACGCTCTTTATTATTTCCATATCAGGAAAAGAGTAACAAATAAGGCTCTTTATGTTTACCATATCCGGATCTAAACAAAAACCAGGTTCTGTAACGTTTTTTTGCTTTTGTTTACATAACAAAGGAAAAAACATTTGACAATAACATACTGTTTATACCATATTTCTGATTGGTATAAGAACAAGGTCTGTCTATATTTTACTGTTCTTTTATTTCTTTTTATGCCAGTTTTTGACGGAGCTGAATATTTTAACAGCATACCCACCGGTAACGCCGCCCGTATCTTTAAACGAACATGGCGATTTTAACGCCAGCCTCCAGCGCGGTGACTCACGGGGTGAATGCCTTCAAGGATTTATGAATAGTCAAGGCCTGTTTTCTGTAAACAATTCGCCTTTATGTTCCATGTCTCTTGCAACACATGTTCCTTCGATGGGTTTTCCAGGGTCAATAATAGACCATTTTGTCATACATAAGTCATTCAAGCAGTCCATTATCGACTGTCGGGTTTTAGACGATGACGATGCCTTGGATGTTTCAAATCATCGCTCTTTAATACTCCGTGTGGATACTAATGTGACATCATTTCAAATTCCAAATAATGATAAATTAAAGCATACATTCAATTGGAAAAAATTCCGCACAGAAACGTGGACACATGCTAGCTACCAGGCTGATCTAAAATATCTACTCCCAAATGCTTTTGCGAAAGATCAAAACGATATAGACTCTTTTTATGATGGCATAGTTCAAGCTATAACTACATCTGCACAAAACAACATCCCTCAAAAGAAATTTAAGAAGTTTTTGAAACCATTCTGGTCACAGCAGCTCAAGTCACTGCATCAAAATATGAGGTATTATAGATCAGTCTGGATAGCAGCAGATAGACCAGTTAATGACACGGCTGGTTTATACCACAACTATAAAGAAGCTAAATGCATATTCAGGCGTGAATATCGCAGGGCATCTAAGCAATACCTACAATCTTTTAACAACAGCATTGATGAATGCGCTGAAACAGACCAAGATACATTTTTTCGACTTTTCAACGCAAAACGTAAAAAATTAGGGACCATGTCCTGTTCACATTTCAAACACAATGGAACTATTGTACGAGATTCTCAAGAGATAGCAGAAGCATGGGCAGACTATTTTAGCGATATCTTTTCTGTTCCGTTAACAGACCCATCTTTTGATAATCAGCATTATGAAAACGTAAACACATTTATCGCAAACGAAGCAAAGTCATGCTCTGTAAGCCCTTTAGATAGTCTCATTACTTTTCCGGTTACTCGAATGGAGGTAGTATCCTTATACCGCCGCCTTAATCTAAATAAGGCTTCTGGTTTTGATGGTATCAACTATGAGCATATTATATACGGCGGCGATAGCCTAGCTACAGCCTTGTCTCACCTCTTCAACTATTTTATGCAGTTTGAATATATTCCACCTGCAGCTAAGCGTGGATTGATATTTTCTTTATACAAGGGTAGCCCTAAACCGAAGGACTCTTTTGATAGTTACAGGGCCATAACCCTACTGCCTGTTATATATAAACTATATGAAAGATTACTTCTCACAAGACTGGAGCTTCATACGCCATCATTAATAAAAAATCATCCCTTGCAAAATGGATTTCAGCGTGATAACAGCTGCATGACTTCTTCTTTCCTGGTCACAGAATGTATTTCCTACGCGTCCGAGAAGCATAGTCGTTTGTTTGCTTGCTCCTTGGACGTCTGGAAAGCATTTGACACCGTATGGTTAAACGGTTTACTCTTCCAACTGTTTCAAAAACATATACAAGGCAAATCTTGGAGATTGTTTAAAGTCTTACTTTCTGATATGCATTGTTGTATTCGACATCAAAACTGTACATCACGCTGGATTCCCATGCTACAAGGAACAAGGCAGGGGGGTACTGTGTCACCTCTGCTCTACTCCCTATACATAGATAGTTTACTTTACGAACTTGAAAATTCATCATACGGCTATACAATGAATGGTATTAATTGCTGCTGCCTTACCCATGCTGATGACATGGTTCTACTCTCACTCACTGCTTCAGGAATCCAATCGTTAGTTGATATGTGTGTAAGATACAGTTCCAAATGGCGTTACAAATACAACCCGTCAAAAACGCAGGTTATCGTATTCAACGAATCCACCAGTGATTCACGGAAACGCACAAATCAATGGAAGCTCGGATCACATAATATTTTAGAGACCGATTGTATTACACATTTGGGTATTCCCCTCAGTAAACACAATTTCAGTGCATCTTTCGTTGATAAAATATGTTCTAAACTGAGGAGTACTTATTTTGCTCTGTCAAACATTGGTATTTACGCGGGTGGAATAACACCAATGAGCTCTCTAAAAATTTATAATTCGGTGATTATACCTAAAGGTCTATATGGCAGTGAACTGCTATTTGGCTTAAATGAGACAGAATGTGAACGCCTTGAACGTGCACATCGCTTATGTCTGAAGCACATTCAAGGTCTTCACGTTAGAACGCGAACTGATATGGTTCTTGGTTTGTTGGGTACTCCACCACTGGTGCATTACATATATCGCCGTAAACTGTCTCTGTTATGCTCATTATGTAACCTCTCGCTTGAGAAGACCACTAAGAAATTTTTTATTGCCAGGTTGACACAGTTCGTTCATAACGAACCTTATCCACACATAAATACATGTACATTTTTCAGGGATTTGAAGCAGATTCTACAACAGTTTGGTTTGGATCGATATCTGCTTGAGTATGCGTCAACCGCCACATTCCCTACAAAATCTAATTGGAAGCTCTTAGTTAAACGTGGATCCTTGTTCTGGAAGCAAGAATGGTTAGAAAGGGTTTATAACGATTTGTCGTTTCAGAGATTTCGACTAGTACATGCTAGGCCAGATATGTCATACTTATGGTATGTTTGTAGGAAATATCCCGACGACAAAGAGGACTTTCATTTGGCTGTGTGGTTGTTGTGTACTCATGCATCTACCAATCCAAACAAATGTTGTGCATGTAACACTATGTATACTGATGTCGCTCGACACTTTTTAATAGATTGTCCTGCCCTCGCAGAATCACGAAATAAATTTTGGTACTTATTCATTGACAGGTTTCCAGTTGTTGCTTATCAGTACATTGACAATCTTCCCATAGATCAGCAAATTGCCTTGTTTCTTGGCCACATGCCACATCAACTTCTAGACTTAATTCCTATACGGAGTATTCACTTGTTGCGCTTTTTCATTAAAGCCACTAAATGTCTTTGGTACGAGTGGAATTCCTATATGGAATCTCCACCAAAATTGTTTTTTTTATCATGGATAAAATCACTATCAACTAGTCAGTCAACTAATTGGAACCATTTGTTTAACAAACTAATTGTGGATTGATCGCGTGTATGTAGATTTTAGTCGAGTTACATAGGTTCACACGTGTTCTGGTGTTAGTTTGTTTTTGTTTTAATTAGGTTTGTCCGTCCATCTGTCGAAATGTAACTAATTTGGCGAGTACAATACACATGTGCCGTACTGCACTTATCAAGCCTGGGGGGGAGTATGTATATAGGTGTCTATTTATGCGTGTTTTGTTGTAAGTCTCTGTATGGAAGGGTGTTGGTGTGTAAGTTTGTTTGAGTTGAGCTTTTTTTTTCTTCTTTTTTTTTCTTTCTTTCCGTGTGCGTGTGTGTATGCTTGTGTATGAGTGTTTTATGTTAAGGTAATGTCTCTATTTTGATCTAATTGGCGTGACTGTGCTCGAATGTGGTTTTGTGTTGGTATGGCGCGACTGTACACGTTGTGCGGTTAAGGATGACTGTCTAGCATATATGTGATGGGGGTGCTTTTGTCTTCATTTCCGTATTTTTGTTCTACAACACTTTTGGGTTATGGGTTGTTCACTTTGCTTATATTTCTTTAATTTGTTTCAATGATATATTGTATATTATATGATCTTCTATTAAGGAGGAATTAAAGATATATATATATAAATAGTGGGAAATTCCCGCAAAATAAATATCGTATTTAGTGTCTAGACTGACACTAAAGATATCACTTTGTTATTCAAAATTGTTATCTTCACTGTCGCTTACTTCCGGTAAAATCATCGAATAATAGTGCACGAATATCAATGCGCGACAGGACTTCATGTATGAACACCCAAGTCATCCGCAGAATTATGATTCGGACAGTGGCTCAGACTTGTTGAATTAAACGCAAAAACAACCACTTAAAGTAGTTTTTGACAGTTCTCAAAACGTGCTTCTAAATTCGACAGGAAGTGTAAATTATTTATATTTTCCTGTTACGTATACAAATAGAATGGCAATCTTGACCGAAACGAAAGTGATAAAAAAGACTTGTTTAAACTCAAATAATGCTATTATTTCGTGATTAGAATGTCATCTTATTGTTATTTGTGATATTAAATTAGTATTCGTCCATAATTATTTGTCGTTTTACTGATAAATTGTGGGAACTATTTTCTTTAGCGGACGACTAATTTCTTGCAATTTGAAAGTGGTTCGTTTGCTATCAGTTGGCGAACAACAACAACAACAACAACAATTTTCAACGGAAATTTTGTGTAAGATTTATGAGAAATTATTTGGCATTAATTAAGGAATAGTTAATCATAGTAATCCTCTATACTGCCTTTTGGCAATGATTTGTTAAGAGCTCAGGGCCCTGTTTCATGAAAGCAACTTATGACATAGTTGGGACTTAAGATGGTCATAAGTTCAAACTTCAGTCATAAGTGCGTTTCTCGAACAAGGTCCTAACTTAAGATTGTCTTAACTTTGGTCTTAACTTTAAGACTGCTGTGAGGTGTCATAAGATAATCTTAAAGTTAAGACCCACGTGATAAGTGGCATATCGATCACAAGTATGGCGGCCTATGTTATTTTGCAATTACGGAGATATCTGTACATTGTCTGGGTGGGCAATTCGTCGTCTGGTATACAGGGTCGTGGCTACAGAGTGAGAGGGGGTGTTCGCCTCGAAATGTTCAACTACACCCCCTTAAACAACACCAAATTCTCTTTGGGTTTAAACATTCCAACTGGTACCTCAAAATTTCCAAAACCAAAGTTTGGAGAGGGCAACCCCCCCCCCCCCCACCGTATAACCATATGGTTAGTTTGGTAAAAACAATTCAGAGCACAGGCTTATCATCAGGGACGTGGCGAATGGGGTTTGTGTGTTGTCTACCCCCCCCCCCCCCCCCCCACACACACTTTGGTAACAATGTTTAGCAATTGGAAATTTCATGCCTGACAACAACATTAATCGTACACTATATATAGGTTTCAATTGTTTGAATTTATAACTAGTAAAGGAATGTGTTGTTTTAGACAAACAGCAGCAACCGAAAATCACCAACTTTAGGGGCGTCAGGTTAGAAATTTCTAACTGTTGGAATATTTGAGATACCAATTGGAAAGTTTAAATCCAACGGGTGGGGTGGACATGGCATTTCGCGAACATGGAAGTTTAGCCCGGTTCAATTAAGGGGCGGGTGCAGTTGGAAAATGCACGATGTACCCCCCCCCCCCCCATACAGAGACCAACTAGCCACCACGAGCCTCGTCGAATGTCGGATATAGTCAATTATCGGCTGTGTATGTGACATATAGATAATATATATTATAAAATTGTATTACCCACGAATTAAACTTTTGATAAGAATTATGGCCTAGCTCAAAGCTCACAATCTCCTCTATGTTATTTCATATGTGTGTGGGGGAGATGGGGTAAAATGAGATCAATTAATGTATTGATTCTTTCCTCTTTCCAAATTTACTTCGGCTGTTTACAAAGCAGATATGTCATATAGGAAAGGTAACACAAACGCTCTTTATCAAAATATGTTTTATAAATAGTGACAATTTTCTATAGAGAATATTATTTTTATTGAGTTTATGCCCACGCCCATATGTCGTGATTTTCAAGGCCGTCCAAATTTTTGTCATGTTTTTTTTTTGCAGGGGTGGGATGACCGTTGTACAGCATACTGTATATATGATATTCACACCCGTAACGATGACACCCATTAATACGAGTGTGTTAATGAAAACGTAGTTATATATATATCCATGGTATGACAACCGCATAAAACATCTGCATAAAAATAATAAAAAAGTTACTCTAACAAATATTTTTCATTTCCCTTTGAATCGAAAAATGACGTATGTGTGTCCTGATGACATTGCCGATTTATTTTGATTATTGCTACACGTAGAGAGCGGTGGTCGATAATACATGAGTTATGTCGGCTCACATAAAAAAATCGCCGCCTGATAATTGCTCTCAGTGGATTAACTCGGCGTGAATGCATGGTCGCAGTCATGCATCGATCCATATAATTATATTGTCTTATTTCTGACACCGCCACTCGTCAGTAAACGCAAAGCTCGTCATTGTAAGAGCCTGCGATGTACTCATGTTCGAATTCACATCGTGGAACTCATACAAGTCTAAGATCCATATGCGAATATAAGGCCACTGACTATAGACACTAAGATACATGCGCCCACACACACCCCAGCCGCTATCCAACATCCCTGTCACACAATAATGTCAACTCGGACTCGGCTTTTTCTCGATAACCTCTCAATGCCGTACATAAAGATTGCACAAGCCCACATTTTTTTGTTCCGGACTGTAGAAAATTGTCGATAACCAGTCTAAATGAGCGGGAACTTAACTTACTACTTAAGTAGGACTTAATCTTGTTTTGTGAAACGCGTTCTTGAAACGGAAAAGTTACATCATAAGATCCACCTTAGATCTTAGATTAAGTCCATCTTAAGATAATCTTATGACCTTGCTTCATGAAACAGGCCCCTGCTTTATTGCATACTATACAACAGCTTACCACAATCATAGGATTTTATCAGCTGCGTTCAATTGTTCGCCCTAAAGGTGAACCAAGCGCTTTATTGTTTCGTGCTAAACAGATATTTGAGCCAATCGATTTATTAATTGTTTAAGTCAGTCTCCGCGGCATAAAAAGTAATTATAAATAAATTATTTCACGTACCGGTATGTATCGACATATTTTGAGTACACGTATATGAACAGGACATGAATTTATCAAAGACGAGGAGCACCTGTTCAGGGACGTTGCAAGAAGGTATCCTGGGGGGGGGGGGGTGGCTTGAAATTTCATACCGTACTCCACTGAAGCATACACAATTTCCAAGACCGAGAAATTCTGTCAGAGATTCCACAAAATACCGGTACCGGTCAAAAATATCATAAGAAATTTAATCTACTGTTGGTCATAATTTTTCAAATAATATGTCGTGTCACGACCCACACCCGTTCGCACGTCCATGCAACAAGTAAGTTTACAAGAATGGGTTTTAGGGCATAATCACATAATGGCGCCTTTATCTTTAGTGTCGTTTTAAACGGACATTGCTCTTTCGAGCTATGTAATTTGGAAGGCGGGAAGATAGGTTGATAGATAGGCAGAAGTGAAAGAGACGCTCTTTATTTCTACCATATCAGGACAAGACTAACACGCGATGCGCTTTTCTGTTCCATGCCGTGCACATGTGTGTTGTTTGTTTGGACTCAAACACCGTGTTCAAAGCGCCCGCAGAAAGGTATTTATCGACCTAGTTCGCTACCGGAAAAAATTTCTAAAGCGTATAATATATTAGGTGTATTTTTTGGAGCTAACCGCCATGTGGCTTTAAACGATACGCGACACCACGACGAGAAAGTACATTGACAAAATAAATCCGAAGAAATGGTGATTTTGTGACAGTGAATTTGATTAAAACGGAAAAAGCTATACATGTGATACAAAAATTTAATAAAAAATTCAAAACCTGATCGATTAAAGGCACGTGCGGCCTTGGCGGTGGGTATCCTGTGAAAATATATCCACCCGTCAAAAACCGCCACAAACAGAAAGAACATCAAAATGTAGATAGACTTTGTCCGTATACAAATAAGAAATATCGCATAAACAGTATGTTATGGTCATATGTTTGACCATTGTTATGTAAACAACAGCATAAAAAGTTACTTTTCTGGTGTTTGTTTATATTAGGATGGTAAACATAAAGAGCGTTCTTTGTGGGTGAATTCCTGATATGGAACGAATAAAGAGCGTTTATGCCATTTGTGTGTGATTAGCCAGCAGCATTGTGCTGTCTTCTGTAACACAATCAGGCTCTTGCTTATGTAAAATATAGTAAATCTTTATGATAACATGCTGTTTACGCGATGGTCATGGTATATATGAACGGAACTGTATGCGTTTTAATGTTTTTCTGTTTACGGTGTTTGGAACAAATATGATTATTTTCGACAATTAAGGCCACACGTGCCTTTAAACAAAATGTCAATGTCCTCGCACATAAACTGTGTATATCTGGACACCAGCAATTTAGCAATTTATCGCAACTTACCAAGAACAAATAGGTCTATATGTTCGGGACTCTCACTCACTCCATGTTCATTTTTTTAATATTTCAATGTTGGCATTGTTTATAAATATGGTACAACTAATCATTACTAACTATTCTTGTTGTATTCAGTTCACCAAGGCAATCTCCGTGTCAAAGTATCCACCAGCTTCTATTTTGAAACACATTTACACAATGAGAGCTGTAATGCGATTGGTGCAAATCAGCTACAAGCAATTTTGAGGAACTTATTGTCACAAGCACACGGACACAATATGCTCAATGTGCTTTATTTGAATTCACAGTAATTTCGATTCTCGGCTTGGTAGCCTGATTTCTTTGGGTTAAAATATATATTATTTGATGAGAACTTTATGTATTTCCTTCATGTAAGCATACACTAACCCTAACTCTAACCCTAACCCTAACACATATGGAGAATGGGGGTGGTGCGTGGTTTCGTGTTTTCTTACATGAAGTATATAACGAACTTTATCGAATTCGACTGGACTAGCATTTTGAACAATGTTGAACAAATCAGGTTTTGAATTTGGCATTTGATTTTCTCAAACTTTCTTCGCATTATTATATTTTATGGATGCTAGTATTGAAGAATACTGTCGAATGTATAGGGGTAGAGCTATCAATCCAATTGGTAAATTGAAAACAAAATGTGTGTTTGAAGCAATTTCCCCCAAAGTTGGTGTGATTTCCTCGAAATGGGTACCAGCGACCCTTCTTGTAGTATGTCATAAAAAGTCTCAGATCCTGTGGTCGAAACAGCAATGATTGACCAGAGTCAGAATGTCCAACACAAAATACGGACATACTTCAACACACCACTAGCATTCGGTCGTTATTCATAACTACTAGAGTAGCTCATGGTGGTTTTATATGCTCTTGTATGTCCAGAGCTAAACTCTTCATGAATCAACTAATTGAAGGTCAAGGAACAATATTTGGTTGGTAACACAT
Organism: Siphonodentalium dalli; assembly: GCA_032622095.1. Lineage (NCBI taxonomy): Eukaryota > Metazoa > Mollusca > Scaphopoda > Gadilida > Siphonodentaliidae > Siphonodentalium > Siphonodentalium dalli. The sequence continues at coordinate 191,409,995 of CP136062.1, read as the reverse complement.
TTCCCATTGAGGGCGAAATGGGTGAAATGGCCACGCCCTTTTTGCGCGAAGTACTACCATCCGACGTGACTATATCTCCAGAACCGTTGGACATAGGAGGTTTTCTGACCACTCAAAATGTGCGGAATGGCCACATTATGGGGGGTCAGTAATACATTTTCATATCCAAAAGTCAATGGTTTTTAAGATAATTGCCAAAAACCAAAATAATCCCATTTTTAAGGATCTGAACCCCAATTTTGGGGTTCAGCACATATATCTCAAAGTTGAGCCCCCAATTAGAATTTTATTGACCTATATCCATCGGTGCCACATACATGTATCATTTCTGATATGTTCTGTACCATTATCGGATGGGATTGACCTTCAAGGAGCTCTTGATCCTGAAAATAAGGTTTTTTGATGGAATATATTGGTCGTAGCATGAACAAAACCAGCCATTTTCCCAATAACAATGATGTTGAGGAAATCATCAATTATAGGGTATTTGATCAGTAACCTATAACTCCTGCAAAAAGGTTACCTGGTGATATAATTGGATGTAGTTCATCTTTTGTTATCTAGATTTCATGGCCTTTGATGTGAGATGGCTGCCAAAATGGTTTTAAATGGAATGACATATATCACATTATCAATATACTTGTAAATGAGTTCAATGTGTTATTTTCTTTAAACTTATCGGAGAACAGGATGTTTTTATGGTATTCTAATGTTGAATTGAATTATACTCAGCCCACAAGTATGTTTAGTAAATGTTGAGTTACTACAATTCGATCAATCAGTATGATTCGGTAATCGAGCAGGTTGTGTCTTTTCAGCCCCACAGCAATTTTGATTGGCTGCACCACCATTTTGTATAAAGGTTCTACAATATAATACAAATAATGGCTAGCCTGGCATGATTGCCTATATTTATATCCTGATATATGTATATGTACACGTAGATGTATATTTGCACTAAATTGTTTCTGGTTCAAATTTGGGAGTTTGTAAGAAAACAAGTCATAAGAAAGATGCAGTTGCAGTAATATTAAAATATATTGTCCTGTTCAAAACTAACAAATGCATGTCTATTGGTTATTGGTGATATCCAGTAATACAGACTGAAAATAATCATTCAGATTATTTTTATAAGGGCTTTAGTCCAGTTATAATAAATCCACACATTAAAAATATAGGGCTACCATACATACAGAATATCTTCCAACTTGACAATCGTTCCTTGTGTTCAACTGAGTGAGTTCATGTGAAGTTCATGGAAATGTATTTGGCAAGCTTGATTCTAAAGTGTGTAGCTTTATGGGCTTGAAATTCCGAATGCAATCATGTTGCGTTGTGAGTTCAGATTCAGTTAGAAGAAAAATACAAGCATCAGTTGATATGCAGATATAAATCCATACAAATCTACATTCTGCAGGTAGCCATGCTATGCAATACTCCCTCATGTTTCAACTTATCAAGGAAAAATTATCACATTACCAATGACTATTTAATGCTGTTAAATGTTATAAAGTACAGCCCATTTGAAACTGGTTTGCTGACCCAGAAAAACTTTGTCATATGATACGAGACTGGCCATGAGAAAAAACACATAAAGACATGGAAGTCAGTGACTAATCACAAATAGCCATCCACCATATTTTGTCAGATGTTTTTTGTAGATTCGTGGATGTTGTAATGCAATATAGATCTCCATTATAGTTGCACAATTTTATTTTTCATTTCGTCCCTTTAAATTGACTTTTATTTTTGTTATGTATGTATATGTGCCACTCCAAAAATGTCAGTAAAAGTACTGTAAACCATTTGGTTTGATGTTATATGCACATGAGATATATATATACTTTACATGTCAAATAGTGTGAACCCTGCAGGTACATGTATGTGTGTCAGTCGCTTTAGGTGTGTGGTGTACATGCAGTAACTACATGTATATTTTAGTGAAATTTATGGTATGCACTCTGCAGTATTTCAAAAAACATGCTTTGGCCATGCCTACATATACATATGTACACCGATTCTAACACTATGATTGTCAGGTTATAATCTATGTTTGATGAAAGTTACTATGTATTTTTCATTTGTGTTGCATTTGTCAATATTAATGGGTCCCAGAAGCCCAGATGTTACTAGTGCAGAGCCTATTTAATTTTCATGAGACTGGTGGACTGCATGTCCATACTCCTATATAAACATGACTCTTATCAAACCAAGACGGTATTGTGTAGGTTTTACTAGAATTATATTTAGAAAAAGCTCAACCATTATTTTCCACTGCCCTATATATCACAATATATTCATTTGGCAGTATTCATCCCAAGTTTAGTGGTGATGCTAATAAATTTGGTATGATACTCAGGTAGAGCAAAGCGATCTGAACAAATCGAGGATAAGCCACTCTGTGTAGAAAACATTAAAAAACATGTATATTGTGAAATATTTTAATAATGGCTGCTGGTTTCTACAAACTGGCCATAACTGAGATGACTATTCCTGTTGTTTACCAAACATCAGCGTACACATTAAATATTTTGAAATATATATGTTCTTGAATGTTTCATACAGACACTGAATTTTGCACAAATTGCTCGGATTAGCCAAACAATGCAAAAATAACCAACTTTTGGTAAAATGATGGTACTCTTTCTTAATAGAATCCCTTTGACCTACAAACATCATAGCAATCCAGTAGTACCCATCAGCATGATATAAAATTAGCAGGACCACTTAACCTGGGGTGGTATTGAAAATGAAAATATCTTTAAAATGGTAAGTTATGAGGGCTATTAGCTATTCTGAAGAATTATGTTAGTGAAATTACAGACCCTCATCTTCTTCAACCTGCAAGTGCTGCAACTATCACGGCCAATCAAAAACTAATGTGGGACTGACAAAGGCTCATTATACTATTGATTGAATAGTGATGATTCCATCATTTCCCAAATCTTTGTGAGATGAGGTGTCCTTTTGGAAGAATTGATTACTTCTGAAATATATACTGGTATATATGGTCATCTCTTATCTGATTACAACATGTTTTTACTATGCCCAGATGCAATACCCATTTTAATATCACAACATGTGGCTGCTGCATGAAGCAACAAGTGGTCATTCCATTTAGTAAAAGTGTTTAGCATGTTTCATAGCTTTGTTGATTACAAATTATGAAAACCTGTTTTGTTCAATCTGTACATTTCTGTTGATTAGAGCACAATTGTTACCTGATTTTTGGTAAAGCACACCAGTTTCTAAGGCATGTTCAAAGTCTGGAAGAGCATATGTTGTGTGTCGAGGTCAACACATTCTCAGCAGCAATTTCCAGCTAATCCCATTGTGTGTGGTCAATTGTGCTCTTAAGTCGGTCAGAGCATGCGGATAGTTCTTTAAAAAGTGTCATACATATGTTGTGGCCTTGGTGGTATTGTATACTTGTGGTGCGTAACATGCTGAAATCAGTTTTTGGCAATTATCTTAAAAACCATTAACTTTAGGATATGAATTTATGAAATGTATTACTGACCCCCCATAATGTGGATTTTCAGGGTCAAGAGCTCCTTGAAGGGCAATCCCATCCGATAATGGTACAGAAATTATACCTGTATGTGGCACCGATGGATATAGATCAATAAAATTCTAATTCGGGGCTCAGCTTTGAGATAAAAGTGCTAAACCCCAAAATTGGTGTTCGGGCCCTTAAAAATTGAATTTTTTCGGGTTTTTGGCAATTATCTTAAAAAAACCATTGACTTTTGGATATGAAAATGTATTACTGACCCCCCATAACGTGGCCATTCCGCAAATTTTGAGTGGTCAGGCAACCTCCTGTGTCCAACGGTTCTGGAGATATAGTCACGTCGGATGGTAGTACTTCGCGCAAAAAGGGCGTGGCCATTTCACCCTCAATGGGAAATGTGTTACCAACCAAATATTGTTCCTGGACCTTCAATTAGTTGATTCATGAAGAGTTTAGCTCTGGACATACAAGTGCATACAAAACCACCATGAGCTACTAGAGTAAACTGAATCTCAGAGATTGGTGCATCGGGACCGTTGTATCTCGACGTTTGAAACAGTGGATAATGTTCCAGGATTGTGAATGACAATAGCCTTTCAACGGAGACAGGTTTAGGGTTTTCGAGATATTCCCGTTAAATAACTTCCAGCGCACGACGCCATGATGTCATTTAGCTATGCAGAGGATAACTATTATGTGGGAGACCAACTGTAGTTTTCCACATTTTTCATATCTCCCAAATCGTCGAAAGTTTCATACTCATATTTTATATTTGTGTTAAACTTGGCAATTTCTGTGTTCAGTCTTTCTTATTTTTTGGGGTTACTTTGTCTTAGTCTTAGCTATAAGTGGTGTAACCTTTACATAATTGTTTTCTAAAATATTCATAGTATGTCAAGCAGGTATTGGAGATGGAATAGTAACATTGTCTTTCACTTCTGTTTCCAATGACAAACGTACTATATTGGTCTAAGTGGTTGCACCAGCATACTTGACAGAACCACAGGGAATGTGATGATCCCTGTTGGTGATCGAGTTCTGCTTTAGAAATATGGTTTTTAAACTCATATTCTCATATTGGACATGGAAAATTCATTTCTAGGTATGAGACTTAACAGTTCGAACCTTTCTTTGATTTGAACAGTCCCTGTGACCAGCAAGAAAATAGCACGCATTATCCGTGCCCATGACCCTTCTGACATAGAAAGCATTTCAAAGGATTTGTCACAGATGTCATACTTATAAATCCTACCTTCAAAGTCGGCGGTGTTGTCAGCGTTAGCAGGTCAGAACATAGCTGCTCAATATTGCCCTTTGATGACGCTGATGACGCTGATGATGATTGTTTATTTGTATAATATTTACAAGCGTAGACAATGGTGATAATAAACAAACAAAATTACATTACAGGATTACAGGGGCGACAGGAAGATGGCCCAGATGTGCCCGTTTTCCTGTCGCCCCTAGGTATACAAATATGAAATGGCAACTAATGACGTGAAATTATAATGGAAAGGATAGAATGTAGTTCATAATAGACAAATAAAGTATCCGTTTATCATGAATTGTCTCTGTAATATGGAGTGACTTTAACGGAGTCCTTTATTGCAAACAGGAGAACGTCGAACGAATTGTTCACCCGTGTCACGGCTGCGAAATGCGTGCAATCTCTTCGTTTTATGAATAATATAGAGTTATCTTTCTTCAATCACAGTCGAGGCAAATTTGAAATTGTAAACAAGAAACAAATTTCAAACTCAGAATAAATGGGAATGACAAGAAAGAAGATGTCAAGTATTTTCCGGATGAAATCAACTTAATGAGTTCATTAGTGGATTTGGTCATAACGTTGCAGCACTAAAGATACCATTGGGAAGTTTCCATCGACCCCACTTCTTTTCATTTGTGGTATACATAGGCATTAATTTAGGCATGAACTTAAACTGTGTCAGTCCACAAGTAGTAGTAGCGCAACCAGTAACATACTTCTTATATAGTACTAGCGGTTATAAGTTATACTAACGTTGCTAAACGGTATTACAATTCACAACGGAATAGACTGCGATATATAGTAATAGTATATTATATCCGGTCTCGGAATTAACAATAACAACAGTCGTTCAGTCGTATCTTACCAAAATCAGTAATTCTTTTCTTAATTTCTTAATTATTAATTAAGAAAACAAATACTAATTTTCGTCAGAAATAAAAATATGGTATTAATTATACACAGCCTATGCTACTATTGTACTAACTATTGCTATCTATAAGTCACATAACACTGTTAATTTCACAAGAGTTTTCATAAATTTATCTTTTATTCACATCATACTCATATAATTAGGCAAGTAGTGTACATCATTCATAAACTAGGCTACTAAATTGCCGCTTGCATGATTTCTAGACTTGATAATATTCATGAACCAAAGTTTCAATTGATTATATAATATATAAAATACTATTATTAATACACAATAATTGTTCTTGAATTCAACAAGAAATGTAGATTAAGTCAGTAGTAAGATTAAGAGATAAATATTTGTTTATTAAAAAAGGTTAGACCCACTTCATTTTCAATGCTATTTATTGTTCCATGCATATACTATAGCATTTAGGATTTAAAATAAAATAAAGACCAAGGTAATTAATATTATCATGTAACTTTAAACGGACATGGCTCATTCGAACCTCGAAATTTTGTCTGCGTAATTTGGAGGGACGGATACGATATATAGGTCGATAAATACACGAAATATTGATATGCCGTTTTCAATTTTCGCCCCGAAGTCGGACAAACGCTCTTTATTGCTACTATATCAGGACTAGAATAATACGGAACGCTCTTTCCTGTTCCATGTCAAATGGCTGATTTGTGTTTGGGACCCAAACACCGTGTTCATAGTTTCATTTTTCATTACTTCAAAGCGTTTTTTTGGGTTACAGAATGCTCGTTTAACAGAGTTAAGATATATATATAGACCTATTTTGATACCGGGGGAAATTCAAAAGCTAATAATATTATTTGTATTTTGGAGCGCAAACCTTTAAATGTGCCTTTAAATGGTTCTAAATCTATGATAAAATATTTTCTGATTGGTAAATGGCTATTTGCTTTATTTCCATGCATTCACGTTTTTAATTATCAAATTGGAATGGACATTATGTTACAGAAGGAGGCATGTGGCCAATTACACAATTAGAAAAACGTCAAGCATGAAAACGTCTATTAACATAACTCTAAGTCAGCCGGATTTCATCTGAAATCTGCCGGTCCCAAGCCCGGAAAAAAGACGAGGGGAGCAGTTAATATAATATTGATAATGTAAATAAAGATCTATTAAAAAGTGTATTTTACTCTATCCACCCACATAACGGGCAGGTGGTCGACTAAGCATAACATGATGCAAGCCGAGAATGCTACACTAACACCTGAAGAATAGGTTCCTTGTGACATTTTGAGGCCAACTTCAGATAGAGGATATCTTATATATGATCACATTAGAAATAGATAATACGTCTGGTCCCAATAAATATTACTATATTTTCACAGTCCCTTGCATAAAAATACAACCCCTGACAGATTTAAATTGTCTGATATTTCCCAGATAAGTTCCTTAAAATATAAAATTTTCAGTTTGGTAACCAATTATTACATGGTGTGTACAATACACTGTTCGATTACAATTGAGTTATTATATTTGATTATGAAAAGTAGCAATGTTTTAACAGCCAATAATGTTCTTTGATAATTCAGGAGTAAATATGAAACTCTGTCTGCTGGGATATTTTCGTTTACACACGCAGAAATATCAACCTGCATGCAAGCTAATTTATTTAGCTCCTATTAAATTAAAATTTTGAGGATAAATAATTGGTCTGAGAATCGCATTAATTGACCATTTCTATGCTAAATGGAATCAATACGACATTAATGGGAAGTTCAGAAAGTTTCCTATTCACGGGCGGGGTTTCTAAAGGAATCTGCTCGTCAATGAGCATTTAGTATAGAAAGGGTTATACACATTGCAGCCTTATCCGCAATCCCATCTAATGATGGTCTATTCTTGTTCACACGAAGGCGTGTTCTGGAAATATAACAATCCAGCCTGTTCTCAAGATAATCAGCACATTATCTGCTTATAATAGAACTTGTTTTAGGTAGATAATCTGCTTAGAATCGCCTCATTTCGATAATGTGCTGCAATGAGAGCATTTTAGTCACATTGACTCATTGTGAAGCGACTCTAAGCAGATTATGAGCGGACATTGACAAAAATAAGCCAACTCACGGCTTTTCAGGTGTACGCTCTTTAACATGTGTTTTCACCGTGGCCCGCGCCATAAATAACGGATATGACTCAACTATCTGCTTATTTCAGTATAAAGTAATCACATTATGTACCTATTTCACCTTATAGGTTGATTATGTGCGTATTTGTGCGATATATTGGAACAATCTTGTGATCTCTATCTCAATCGCATTACAGTGAAACATGGGGGGGGGGGGGCGGTCTTAAGCAATTGTAGATATATTTTTTTATGACATGAATTACTGAGTGTCCGTCAATTTTTTTCATATTGGAATACTGGAATAAAACATTCAAGTTTAAATGAAATTTCATTTTTAATTCGAAAACATAATAAATACATTATAATTTAATGGTGAAGGAATTACAGAAATTTACTACATGACGTAACATATTGCATTGTGAATATATGTAATCATAGGTCCATAGATATCCCGTGGTTGTTCAGAAAGTAATTCAAGATAATACTGACATAAGACACCTACATAGTGCATTCTTTGCAATGGTATAAGCGGGAATTTAAAGAACGAAAGTGGTTATCCTCATACAAAATAAGGACACAAGGCACTCAGAGTGGGTAAATAGAAAAAATCAAAATGGTTTGTTAAATATATATTTAGATATAGTAACAATTTCTATGATTTTTCACATTTGCCGCACTGGTAGTGTCATGTGACCATGAGGCGGCTTCAAGTGCCTTTAATATCGAGCCAATGGCTTAGATAGAACACATGTATTTAACTAGGATAATTTAAATAAGGACCAGATCAATTCAATTTGATAGTTGAGTGTAGCAATTTTGCCACGACACACGGCATAACGTTGTCACAATAAGCATCCAATTATTAATGATAATATCCAAATAAAAAATAATTGTGTATGGATATATTATGTTGGGATGTATTAGGCCAAGCACAAAATATTTTGTTTCCTACTTCCGGGTGGGGTAAATTATTTTATTATTTATTATTATACTTTATTTCAGACAATAAATGAACGTAGTATGATTGTAGAATATGTGTAACAATGGAACGTGATGCATACAAAGCATGTAACGAGGTAGAAAACAAATAAATTGACAGATATTATTCCATAAATCCATTATTTTGTATAATCAATGTACAGTAATTCACTCGAAACCTATGCGATCACAGATGAATCATGTATAGGCAGTCACGTGTGAACGCCGACGCTTTGGTTAAAACAATCGCCTCACTAGAGTATCTGGGCCCAACGAGTTGCATCAAGAAGATTATTCATAACATCTCTGTTAATAACTTAAATTTTGAATGAATATCGTGTTTGCGGTTTATCACATTTCAAAGAAATGATATGGCCAGCGCCTCTAGGGGAGGTTCTGCTCAAAAGTTTCAATATTACTGGATAACGGGTGGGTGAGCAATCTGGCCAGCGCCTATAGGGGAAGTTTTGCCCAAATTTTAAATTTTCACTGGATTATGGGTGGGGTGAGTGATATGGCCAGCGCCTCTACCGGAATTTCTGCCCAAATGTTCAATATTACTCTATTACGGGTGGGGTGAGTGAACTGGCCGGCGTATCTAGGGGAAGTTCTGCCAAAATTTCCAACATGTGTGGGTAAATGATCTGGCCAGCACCTTTGTGGAAATTCTTACCAAATTTTCAATATTACTAGATTACGGGTGTGTGAATGAACTGGCCTACGCCTCGATGGGAAGTTCTGCCCAAATGTTCAATATTACTGGTGGGGTAAATTATCTGACCAGTGCCTGAGCTAGGGCAAGTTCTGCCCAAAGTTTCAATATTAAGGGTGGGGTAAATTATCTCGCCAACGACTCTAGGGAAAGTTCTGCCCAAATTTTCAATGTTACTGGGTTACATGTGTGTGAGTGATCTGGCCATCGCCTCTAGGGAAAGTTCTGCCAAAGTTTTCAATTTTACTGGCCACAGGTGGGATGAATGATCTTAAACATAAATGAAGTAATTTCAACCAACTTACTGTATTCAAATTCCACAATGCATGTATGAGTGAAAATGTATAAAACGAGAATTTATTATGCTGCAGGTTAAATGACGCAGAAAAGAAGATCAAATGGTGAGGGTGTGCCTTTCTAGTTAAGTTATACCCGATGAAGAGATTGCGTATACAATTGATAACACAATTCCGTATCAGTGTTCGCATGGCAAGCCGAAAAATAAAGGGAGAATGCCAGTTCGACCACAACTGAGAATGAAGTAAGAATAACTATTATCGTCCAGAAACAAACATACATTGGAGATAGTAATTGTTTCCGCCAAGAGATTGTCATAGTGAGTCTCAGAAGATATCAATATCTGATAACATGAGTTACTGAAGTGGACTCAATGTAATATGATCTGACATTCACAGCTTGGGGTTTGTCTTAAGCTATCAACGTCACATGATGTTACTGTCAATCACAATAATTGAAATACCAAAAAATTTAAATCAAAGGGTCGTAAATATGGTAAAATAGTATGGCCGTGCCTAATTTGCGAACACTCATGTCAGAAACTCATCTTGAAAACTCACATACCAAAAATCATAATTTTCAGATAAACAAAGATGAATAACTCGAGAACGGGAAAATCAAAGGAAAATGGTTAAACACTTCATTGAATGTCATCATAGTAGTGAACAAATGTCCTTGAGATCCGAGCACTACTGTTTTAAGTTATGACATGAACAGACATAGGACAGACCAACATTTCCAGATAAACAGACATGAATAATTCTAGAACGGAAAAAATCAGTGTATGGATGCAAGTCGATATGACATTTTCATGTGTGGAATGCTTCCGTGTCCCACATAGACTATCGGACCAGCTTGCTTGAATGCAAGCAAGTCTATTTTAATTTCTTAATTGGATCCTTTTGGATGGTTTTCACAAAGCATGTGTTATGATCGAAGTTTCCTTACAAATGTGATCCACTAATTTAAGTTTTGATGACAACTTGATTGATTGATTGATTTTCGAAGGAAGTTAGGACGAAAGAACTCATAGATATTCAATACAAAGTGGCAAGAAATCCAGATACCACTGTTAGGTGCCACATTTGTGATTGTCGGTATGGTCATAACTAGAATACCGGTGATCAGAAAGATGATCGAGAAGTATGTTACAGAACTAGTAAAAATGACACTTTCAATTCTGATCTGATGGACTGATAGCAGTACCAATAAGAACAGAATCATTCGAGACCATGTCCATGAAGTATTATTGGCTGGGAGATATACTGGGTCCTGTTTCATGAAAGCAACTTATGACATAGTTGGAACTTAAGATGGTCATAAGTTCAGTCATAAGTGCGTTTCACGAACAAGGTCTTAACTTAAGATGGTCTTAACTTTGGTCTTAACTTTAAGAATGGTGTGAGGTGTCTTAAGATAATCTTAAAGTTAAGACCCACGTGATAAGTGGCATATCGATCACAAATATGGCGGCCTATGTTATTTTGCAATTACGGAGATATATGTACATTGTCTGGGTGGGAAACTCGTCGTCTGATATACAGGGTCGTGGCTACATAGTGAGAGGGGGTGTTTGCCTCGAAATGTCCGACTACATCCCTTAAACAACACCAAATTATCTTTGGGTTTAAACACTCCAACTGGTACCTCAAACTTTCCAAAACCAAATTTTGGAGAGGGCAACCCCCCACCGTATAACCATGGGGCTAGTTTGGTAAAAACAATTCAGAGCACAGGCTTATCATCAGGTACGTGGCGAATGGGGTTTGTGTGTTGTCTACCCCCCCCCCCCCACACACACTTTGGTCAAAATGTTTAGCAATTGGCAATTTCATGCCTGACAACAACATTAATCGTACACTATATATAGGTTTCAATTGTTTGAACTTCTAACTAGTAAAGGAATGTGTTGTTTTAGACAAACAGCAACAACCGAAATGGCAATCAGTTGGAAAATCACCAACTTTAGATAATATATATTATAAAATTGTATTACCCAAGAATTAAACTTTTGATAGGAATTATGGCCTAGCTCAAAGCCCACAATCTCCTCTATGTTATTCCATATGTGTGTGGGGAGATGGGGTCAAATTAGATCAATTAATGTATTGATTCTTTCCTCTTTCCAAATTTCCGTCGGCTGTTTACAAAGCAGATATGTCATATGGGAAAGGTAACAAACGCTCTTTATCAACATATGTTTTAGAAAAAGTGACAATTTTCTATAGAGAATATTATTGGTATTGAGTATATGCCCACGACCATATGTCGTGATTTTCCAATTTTTTGTCATGTTTTTTTGTGCAGGGGTGGGATGACCATTGTACAACATACTGTACATATGATATACACACCCGTAACGATGACACCCCTTAATGCGAGTGTGCTAATGGAAACGTAGTTATGTATATAGCCATGGTATGACAGCCGCATAAAACATCTGCATAAAAATAATAAAATAGTTACTCTAACAAATATTTTTCATTTCCCTTTGAATCGAAAAATGACTTATCTGTCCTGATGACATCGCCGATTTATTTGTATTATTGCTACACGTAGAGAGCGATGGTTGATAATACACGATTTTTGTCGGCTCACATAAAACAAATCGCCGCCTGATCATTGCTCTCAGTGGATTAACTCGGCGTAAATGCATGGTCGCAGTCATGCATCGATCCATATAATTATATTGTCTTATTTCTGACACCGCCACTCACCAGTAAACGCAAAGCTCGTCATTTTAACAGCCTGTGTTGCACTCATGTTCGAATTTACATCGTGGAACCCATGCACGTCTAAGATTGATATGCGAATATAAGGCCACTGACTATAGACAGTAAGATACATGCGCTGATTCGCCCACCCACCCCAGTCGCTATCCAGCATCGCTGCCACACAATAATGTCAACTCGGACTCGGACTCGGCTTTTTCTCGATAACCTTTCAATGCCGTACATAAAGATTTCACAAGCCCACATTTTTTGTTCCGGACTGTAGAAAATTGTCGATAACCAGTCTAAATAGGCGGGAACTTAACTTACTACTTAAGTAGGACTTAATCTTGTTTTGTGAAACGCGTTCTTGAAACGGAAAAGTTACATCATAAGATCCACCTTAGATCTTAGATTAAGTCCATCTTAAGATAATCTTACGACATTGCTTTATGAAACAGGGCCCTGGGCTGGATCAAGATAATTTAGGACACATGACAAGATGCCATGAAACCATGAAAGACGACCAATTTCTATTGTGCAGATGTGAGGAAAATATTAAATTTCTCTTTGCTCATCAGAGTAATGATCATCAAAAGCTGCGAAAAAGGTAAGAAAATAAAGATATAAATCATTATTGATTATTATTTAAAGATGGTCTGTCTCACATGGGCATGTCGTTAAAACGAGTAAAATATATTAAAAAATATCTTAGTTGAAAACAAGCGCATCGATAAACAATACATTTTAAATAAGGGAGTTCACTTTTCAAATACCTCCTCACGTCTGAACGGATTCTTAAAATTCCAACGCCCACCGATCAAGTAAAAGCTATATTTTCCAATTAGAGTACACAATTCTGGGATCAACTGTTTCATAAAAGTCAATAATTATCGATAAACAACCCACCTTGAGTTATTAGAACAAACGCACAAAATATAACAGTCATGGAGTTTGCGACAGAAGATGAAACGACGCAGTCAATTGCCGAGGCATTGGAGATTTTTAATCAATGCTTCGGTATATTCAAATTCTCACATGAGGTCAAGGTATGAATGTATCAAAGAATTGTTCTGAGTCTATACACTGTTGGTTATGGTCACGGCCACTAAACAAGATGACAGTAGTATTTAATTTTTCTTAAATAACAGGCCAAAAGTGTTCGTTGATGCAAGCAAAAACCGTAACCGTGATTCGAAGTATTGCTAACTGTCAGCTATCGCGAGCATTAGCGAGCACAGATACAAGATCAACAGTGAAACAAAGGTACGAACATAATATGTGAACATTGAGGCACAACAAATGCTTTGAATGTCAATATTTCGTAACCACGCGCTTACCAATTAAGAATTATTTGCACCAATTGAACATTGTTTCATTACCAGGGCTAGCCTGCCTGCTCAGTAATACATACGGTCTACTTTGTTCTTGATCCGGAAATAGTCCATACATGAACAAGAAGGAGAGAAACATAGTTAAGAACAGTCTTGAAGAAAAAGATGTCTTTAAAATGTATTTATTCTTTGATAAGTTCCTCAATATAAACTGAGGACAGTGGGTAAACTTAGGCTTAAAAAGTTAATGTTCTGTTTCTCAGCCACCTGCCTCCTGATAAAAATATGGCCAGCTGGGTGCTTTTTAAGGCCCACCAAAAATAAAAATTATATAACAACCGGCTGCTCAGCTTCACAACAAAATTTTTGTCCACTACTGGTCACAGATATAGCCACAGATAATTCAAATTGTATTTGACGCTCCATTTGTTATTTCTGATCACTAAACAAATTTCGTTTGGTTTGTTTAAATAATATTTTATTGAGATATTTTTGTGGCCTTGTTTTCTGCCTTGTAAATAAGGATAGCAGTGGTCTGAGAAAAGTTGAATAGCTTATTGTGAAAGCTGAAGACATTGGCTAAGAAATCAACAGCTATTTGGACGTTGTAACTGGTTGGAATGTGTTTATTCCCAGTCCATTAACAATATATTAACACGTTCACTGCCGACGCTCATTCAATTACGTGTAAACAGTATAAGATAGCTCGTAATCGACAGTCCGAATCGGTCAAACTCTTTCCAATTTAAGAAAGGGGAATAATTCAGTGAAAAATGATTTTTCCTCAGTCCATATACATGTTGAACATTAGCAATATATAGTTTTATGAGTATTTAGTAACTAAATTGTTAATTATGTAATAATTGCACGAAGACGAGGCATCATATGCATCTGGAATTGTAGAAAACAATGATCAAACCCAGGATAGTGTAAGCCAAGCTAACACAGTACCAAATCGTGACGATGAAATCCAGGAGAGTGATAACCATGCTACTAGCGCTGAACAATCAGACACGTCAGTCCATGATGAGGTAGATAAGATTATAATCAAAAGTTTACTATTGTATGGACTAATCTGGCATAAACGAGTTTTCGCCCTTATAAATTTGCTGAACCTAAGTATGATCAAGTCTATTACAATGTTCAGCAGATTCACATGACTTTATCGATAAGACATATAATATGTATACATAATAAATGCATGTTACTAGTGTATACAAACGTGAAAACAAACATCACGTGGGCTCTTTCGACAAAACGTCCAAAAAACATATTAAAAAGATAACATTTGGTTTGAAAACGTTATAACTGGCACAAAAGGATTAATGACAGGCACAAAGCAATTGGTCTTTTAGCAGGTACCAAAATTCGAGTTATATCCAGGCTAGCTTCTAAATTAAGTAAAAGATAATATATGAATATTAGATGTGGAACCCTGAATACATCATGCTTGTACACAATACTATAATTATCTTACACAGGGGAGTAGTACGAAAAATTTGCAGGAATGTATGACATTTTTTTTTGCGTCTTGCATTTTCTGGGACACACCACCCACCAACCTGCAAACAAAATATTTTGTATTCCCAATTATTTTTACACCCCCCCCCCATGTCAATAATTTTAGTCTAATATAACCGCATATAACCCTACAGATAACACTCATATTACTGGGAAATTATCTCCTTTCATTCCAAATGACAGTTTAGCCTGTTTCAGAAGCTGTTTTAATTGAAATTATTTTAATACAGGCCGGACTTGGATACTTTAGGTGTTGTGAGATAAACAGATCATCTGAGTTGATACCCATGCAAATATTTCAATGATTAGATTAATGCACTGATGACAGTTCTTTTCGAGCCATTGATATTCATATTAATGTGTCAGATATTTCATCGCTTTTGTTCCAAACATGCACACAATGATCGAGGCTTAAATATCTTAGTTTCATCAGGACAAGTTTATTTATTTAAATTTTACATTTCTCGAAGCTTCTTTCCAAAGGGTGTCGGGAAGGAAGTTTTTCACATCGCCGTCCCATTCGCAACATGCCATAGCATGTCATCTCCACTGAGGCCCACATGTATGTGAAGCCAAATTCACATTAAATAGCCAATTACACTTAAATGCAATGCATTACGCTTAAAGAGTAATGCATTTACGATTAAGCATAATGCTATTACGCTAAATATAATGCCATTACGCCTAAACGTAATGCAATTATGCTTAAGCCTAGTGTTATTACGTTTAAGCACAGTTGTGCTTAAGCGTAAGGTATTATGCTTAAACGTTATGGAATGTGTATCACGCTTAAGTGTAATGCATCACGCTTAAGTAATTCAAATTCCATATCTCCAAACTCCCCTGGATCTGAAATGGATGTAGCCAATTACTGATGCTAGTAACTTTTGACATATATTTACCTTAGATGATACAATTATATGTAAGGTAGTAAGGCTACGAACACTTAAGCGTAATTAACTATTAAATGTGGATTTGGCCTCCCATACACATGATGTCACAGTAACACACATATGGTGTTTTGCAGTTATACCATGTTTTAAACTGTTACAAATGTCAAATATGGGCACAACAGGTCTTTAGTAAAAAAATTGCACGAGATTGTAAAAAATGTGTATTTCTGCTCGGACCACCACCCACCTTCCTGCAATTGTTTTAGTACCCACTGTCTTGCACATTACTTTCAGGATGATTGTGCCATTCATTAATTAATATAGGAAGAAACTCATAGGGAAAATTGAGATACTGAATGATACGGTATACTTGGAATCATGGACCATTTGACAAATAACTTAGGCAATTTCATTAATTTGTTAAAATCAGGTATGTGAGTTGAGAATATACCTTCAGATCAGTGGATTATTAAGACAAAGCAATAATTTCAAATTATTTTGGCATTGATAATGAACTCAGTGACCATCTTGGCACTGAGTATGCTGATCGCTGATTGGTGAAACGGCATCCCACTTACTATGTAATCGCTTTGTAAGTATCTTTAAGCTCCGTGGTCCAGTGGTTAGCGCGTTGGACTTGTCTTCGCTGTCAACACAGCCAGGCGAGTTCGCGGCTGGCTGGTGGTCTGTTATGAGTTTCCACACAGCAGTGGCTTGGCCGACTTGAGCGATGTGGAATTGTTGGTTGTACACTGTTTGAATCTCGCGCCAAGTTGTGACCCTTGAGCAAGGTCGCTCGTACTGTGTCTGCTTTGCACCACCCATGCATTACAAGGGTACCTGATAATGAGCAGTGAAAGATCTTGTCAGTATGCTAGCCATATGGTATCCTCGCATACTCCCGGCTGTACCTCCCCCTGTCCCCGGGGAGCAGTAGATGGTTACTGAATGTTCAGGCTCATCAGGGTAATAATTGTAAAACTTTGAGCGCTTTGGGCCTCATGGGAAAGGCGCTTTACAAATGCTATACATTATTATTATTATTAAGTATAGAAAAAGAGAGTTGATATTTGGATTAAAATATATTGTTTGATTTAGGCAGATTGACGTTAGATTATAACCCAAATCTGGATAAGGCCATACCAATTATATTAGCTTTACGAACGGCTGAAAAAAATATATGCAGGAGTCGAAAAATACATAATTAAATCTAATGTATTTTACTTAAGACTTCTGATCAAATGATACAGTGTTGGGTATTAAGAGTGGCACTCTTCAGTATATAGGTATCGTTACACTATGATCAAGACTATTTAACACAACCCTATATTTGTCATCAAACAGGTTTGGGCCTCAGACATGGCTAAAACATCAGGTATACTAGACTCCCATTTCTGGGAGAAATATATTACAGTCAGTTCTCTGCAAAAGTTGCCTGAGTTCAAATTTTAATCTTCTATGGGTGTGTTCACCATCTGCAACTCAAATTTCCCTCCAATATGAACTTTTTTCTAAAAAAGATCTTAAAAGTGTAGTAGATTATCGTGCTCCTCGAATAAATGTCACATAATCAGTTCGCCAGTAATCACACTTGGAACACCCATGTATACAAATTATCGAAGTAGTGTGTCATTAGTCACAAGACAATTTCAGTTTTACTAACTTATGAATTTGGCTGATGTTTGTTTATGTTAGACCCGACACACATATCAAAGGATAGGGAATATCAGCTACCTGCTTCCAATAGCTGATATGCGCTTCATGCCGAATTTATCCAGTATATTGGTAGGTATTGCTTCCATGATATGTGCCTGTCGGGCAACCATATATCATCTACTGTTATTTTCTCCGGGTATATAGAGAGAAAGTAGTCTTCAGATGCTGCAACAGGGTGAAATATTGTAACTTGTCACCTGGTACCATTGAAGTGTATTAACTTTACTAGACCGATAACAACCAATTTTGGTGTGGTGACTCGGGGTACCATAGCGGATGTTATAACGGCGTTAGTTTTTCAAAAAATTTATTTAAAACATATTAATAAAACAAAATTAATTTAATTCTTGTTTTTGTTTTTAATCAAATTGTTTAAACAAAGAAACCGACGCTGAATAAATGCTCTGTCTAAGTTCAAAATATGTGCGAAGCGCACGTACAGATGGGCCGCAGGCTCCTCCGACGCTGAATAAAGGCTCCCTTCAGATAGTTATTAATACATCAATCACCATGAAACGATTATATTTTATGCACGTTTCCAGTGGGAGACTCCTGTAGTCTTTTGAGAAAACGGTTAAATGGTTTTGGACGCGGATGCTTGTATTTTACAGACAATGGTGAATTATGCAAGCTCTCGACATGGATTTCTAGGTTTATATCATTTATTACAAAAATTGCATTTCCAGTCACTAACTTTTGCCGAAGGTAATTTATGTTTCAGTGGTAAATTATTCCCGAGGGAATGTCCTTGACTGTATTCACTTATACGAACTGTTTGGCCATATTAACTCAGTTGTGCTATTGTGAGCATTCTCGGATCCTGGTCCACACACAGGTAGACAGTATTGCTCACATCAAACTGCATTCAATTTCTGAGTCCTCTATTCTGCATGGCAATGGGAGTGACTTATTTGTTTACAGCATGTGTTATCATGTTATCACAAGGTAGGTAAAATTTAGTTGAGTAAAATGTTCTTTGTTTTTTTTGGGTCGCGGGAGCATGGCATGCGTTGTGTCAGCCTGAAAGTCCTCCTCACACGAGAAAGTCCAAGTTCGCACTTGGAGCTCTTTCCTGGCAGCGTTATATCCCTATTCGACATAGAATTTTCTGATTATTTTATTTTATTGTCCGGCTGATAACTTAAGTTACAGTTATCCGATAGCGTTCACATTTAGCACATTTAGTATGTAGACTAGCAACACGGAAATTGTGTTCGAATTTGAGTGTTGTCTGACCATTTCTGATTGAGTTATGCCCCTTTCCAACTTACCATTTGCAGATTATTTTTGTTGTCCGGGTGATATATAGCTTTAGTTATTATTTTTTTTATTTCAAATTAATCACACGGGATTACAAGTCCTGCTCGGATTTGGGTTTTGTCAGATAATTATTGGCTGAGTTACCTTCAACTTAGAATGGGTCGATAATTGTGATGTACAAACGATAACTTTAGTTGCTTTCAGTTATGGCGTGTGGATCTATCACATGTAAAGAAGGTTAAGTTCAAATAATTGTTTCGTTCAATGAATAATGTCAGCTGTTCCCTCTTATGTTTTCTGCGTTTATGTTTGATGTTCGGATGATAACTTTAGTTATAGTTATCCGTTACTTTCAAGTCTAGTATGTGGATTGGGTTAATCATGTGACAATATAGTTTGGGTTTTTGTCCGTCAAATAATTTCTAACAGAGATGCTCTCATCTAGACTTAGATTAGATTAAAATTGATTGTTTCATACACCCGAAACACGATTTCAAACAAGTAATATACAAGAACAGAAATGTGCAATATATGGGTGTGGGCTAAAGTTACATCAACTTATATAATACTCTTCTCCTGTGGTCAAAGTAGTAGTAAACACATGCGTCAATTCCAAACAATAGATCAATATTAAAGCCACATGACGGTTTGCGCTTGCAAAATATATCTAATATTCCCTTTTGAATTTTTGCCTGTATCGAAATAGGTCGATAAATACCTGAATTGTACCTTTGTACGAGCATTATATGTCACAAAAATAACGGATTTTATCACTTTAACTTCGAACACAATTTACGGATCCCATAAAAAAACCTTTCCATTTGTATTCATCGGAATTCTGAAATGGGAAACATGTCCGGAAATGCTACACTGCGTTAATTATCTTAAAACCAAACTACTAAAACCTTCACGCATGTCTTTCTCTTTTTAATCATCAAAATTATTATTTTCTTCCCATGGTCTCCAGTTGTATTTTTTCGCGTGACCGCTAACGAAAAGAATTGTACACTGCATTTATTTTGGAATTTCGCGATGCAATAAATTACAAATAAACACCATATAATACATTTTCAGATTTACATTTCCGTGGGATTTCCAAGTGTGTAAAAGATTGAATTCCCATTGGATTTAAACATTTATAAATCACCAGAAATTTAGACATTTACGACATTATTTCCGTCGCATAAATTCCTAAAAATCACTCGTAATTTTGTTCAAATTCCGAGAAATATGAAATTTCCAGTATCACAAATCCAGATAAATCTTAACAAATATTGTGGAAACTTGCTCAAATTCTGGGAAATATGAAATGTCCAATATGACAAATCTGGATAAATGTTGTGGAAACTGGCTCAATTTCTGGGAAATATGAAATTTTCAGTATCACAAATCCGGAAAATCCTGTTAATTATTTTGGAAATGTTAAAATTCTGAGAAATATCCAATTTCCAATTTTGCTACATTGTTGTTTGTGGTGTGCATACTGGGGTAGTACTGTGGTAACCGTTACCTTATAAACTTTTAAAATAGGTGTTTATGATCCAAACGCATTCTTAAAGGAATTGATTACAGATTATACACGTGTTTACCTAAACATTTTTTGCTATTAAATGCCAAATATGTTTAGAAAATAAAACAATGCATTTAAGGGGGAACACATAACATGTTAACGTGGCATTTACGTTCTAAAAAATATTGATGTGTTTGTTACCTAAACGCCACGTTTGTGTCATTAAACACATTATCTGTGTAGTATATAAACACACAAGTACAACGGTAATTAGGTTATAAACATAATGTGTTTAGCTGATGTGTCGATGTGTTTAGGTCCCGGGCGGTTCCAAGGTTCTTTTGTTTATACACTATTTTACCGGAATTTGAGGGGTTAATAACATCGGCCGTGGACGCGTCAACGAGTCAATACATGGAATTAACACTCAGGTGTATTGCACTTATTGCACTACCGAGAATCACCAAAATAATCTGTCTGAACACACACGAAGACACCAGTAATCACCCAGGCTATCGGCATTTGTGGGGTTAATATGACCGGCCGGAGACGAGCGAGCGAGTAAATTTTTCTATGTTGCCCTCAGGTGGCATGTCGCTACGTTATACCGTCGAGATATTGTGTCCACGGGCTCGTTGGGCCGCCCGGGCGGTCCCCGGGCGGTAATTAGTCACACCCTATAATAGCAACTCGGCCCACGAATCGGATCATTGTTTTGGTCTCTTGTTGGGTGCGTAAAACCTATACATTAGTTTTGTTGTGTGTGTGGAAAACCGGCCAGTGATTTATGATGTCTGAACGGAGGGCCATTGTTAAATTTGATAGCTGTTTAATCTTTTATTGAACATGATGTCCAACAAGTATATGCACATACAGTGGATCTGCGATTATGATGGAAACACGAGTTATATCGACTTATTAATGCTCTTTCCCCCTGGGTAGAGACATCAATATGAATAATAGAAGTCAGGTTGGTTCAGGACCAAATGGTGATGTTTTTTAAGTAGCATATATGTTGCCCCATGTGTTTACGATTGGATGGGTTCTATTGTGCAGTTGATCTGATCGTTAGCTGTTACCGGTGCTGGTTGATTTATTTTATGTTGAGCGACAATATTGTCCAGAGGGAATGCCCCTCAATATTATCAGCACATATTATTCATCAAAATCTTTCGTCAACCATAGGAGTTAAGCACAGCTCTCAGATATTGTCCACATCATATCTGGGCTCCACAAAGACCACGCTTGTTGCTCAAACCAAACAGCAGTTTATCCTGAGAGTGTTATGTTCTAAATGACATTTAAAATATCTACAGTATGGGCGATATTGGCTATTATGGGAGTATCAAGAGGTAGGTAAAATATAATTGAGCAGAATTTCCGTTCTTTAATTATGACAGGTTGGTTAGACGGTATAGTGGACAAAACCTTTTTCTTGGTGTAGTCTTGTAGCCACTTTTGGGTGCTTGTATCTAACCATCGAGGAATGAGATCATATGCTCCATGGGTTTCCTGGTAAATAGCAGTTTGATCATCCATTGATCTGATTTGTCCATGTTATTGAACATGAAGCATGATTTCAAGCAAATTATATAAAATAACGTGGATGTGAAATGGGCATGGCAGTAGAAGCCAGATTATCAACTTGTACATTGCTGTTTTCATCTGGAAAATGATTCACGAAATATAGATAGACAGAATGCCAACATTTATTAATATATTTCAAACTACGCATGTAGACCAATGATGAATAGAAATAAGAGATTAATGGAAGTCAGGTTCGAGACAAATGGGGTGATGGTTTTGGCTGCATGTGCTGAGTTCCATTATTCCAACGCCAAACCTAATTGAGGATATTCATGTTTTGGACAGATGTGAACAAAAGTTAATTTCAAGCTGTTTTCAATGTTTTGCACGGCCGTGAAATAAACGCCCTTTAATTTTTAACATTTCAGCAATAAAATAACAAGTAACTCTTTTCATCGTTTCGCGCGGAATTATATATAAATTGAACTAGTCTTTCTGCAGCATGTGAAGTATGTATATACCATTGAACGTGTTTATCCAAAATCTTTTGATCCACGGAACCTGATCAGGGAGTAACAAATATCATAATTTGAGGCTTAAAACGGCACAGTGGCTTTGCCCTAAACTACAATTACTTCGTGTTCTACACCAAAATAATTAGATCCTACACACGAGCCACAAGATATTACTTAGATGTGTAAATTTATTTAAAGATTCACTGAATTGATTTGACACTGAATACCGACTTTTTTTTACCCTGTGCCAATGCATTCTCTTATATATGCGAGTCGACCATAGGTCGCCTCGCATATATAAAATAATGCATTGGCATAACAATTTTTATCATTTATTTTAAATAAATGTTTCTTACAATTTTTATGACATAAAATAAAAAACATCCATTACCCTGCAGGGAGTGTCGTCTGCTCATGTTTGTCTGGGGCTCTGTATGGGTGAAATTATAAAATTGTTAAAGAATACAAGAACAAATTATTAAAATTGTAAAAAATTGTTAGGCCAATGCATTCTCTTATATATGCGAGGCGACCTATGGTCGACTCGCATATATAAGAGAATGCATTGGCACAGGGTAAAAAAAAAAATTTAAATCCTACACATGAGCCACAAGTTATTACTTAGATGTGTAAATTGATTTAAAGATTCACAGAATTGATTTGACACTGAATACCGACTTAGTCAATTGTCCGGAATTGTCACAAATTTCACCATGCGTCGGAAATGAGATTTCAACAGATCTCTTTACACAGTGACTTGACTTGAAACGTATTTTATTTGAAAATAATACAAAAGGGATTAGGGCACAAGTTTTTTCAACTTATGAAGCCCCTCTCCCAAATACAGTCGATTTAGATACAAAATGTTTACAAGATGACAGCTGAACATATTTACATGCATGATTTTGTGATTTTATGGTGATTGATGTAGTGCCTTCCAGAGCATATTGCTATATGGGTTATGGCTAGTTTGGTAGCAATAACATTTGGTGACTGGAGGTCGGTACGTGTACACATGTACTCATACGTTCACTGCTTTCAGGCTGAATTCTTGGAGAAGCGTTGTTTGGATTTCTGTCATTGTCCGATATTATCTCTGATATTTGCAGACATTGTTCTGGATTTATTTTACCATAATTCAGTATAGGCTTTTTACATTCTTATGTCCTGACACCTGACTTATTTGGTGGGCATGTACGCCTTCATCACTCAATGAATGCACAAGATGTTTCCTCACAATGCAAGCTGTTATCCGGTTGTCAGTTTCTAGTTCAGCATCACTGAACATATTCTTCATTATCGCATAGATGTTATGGAATCGAAATGAAAATTTTCTTGAACTAGACCCTTGATGGTCGATCTCAAGAAAAATGGTTTCAAATTGAAGCAAGTTGTGATATAAATATCTTAGGAAGCTAAATCTTCACTCCCAGCAAAATCTACGGGCTTGATTATTTGATGCGCTGCGGGCAACCGTAAACCGCACACCGGGCACACATAAGTCCGGCAGCCATGTTATTAACCACGCAAAGATTCACTCCAGTTAATTGTCATATTTTCAAGGCCAGCTTTCTCACATGATTAACAGCATTCTATTTTGAAGACCACGTTGTTTATTCACACGTATTGTTGTCCATCAATATCAATCTGGTTTATAGAATCCCCAGCTATTATTTTAGAAATGAATGGAATATATGTTGCCGTTATTGTGTTTTGACTGCGAGAGGGAGGGGCTGTCGTTCGTGCAGGCGATGCCAGATAGCGGAACTACAAACAAGTTTTACAACTTAGCAAGCTCCGCCACAATAATAAAATTAGCCGCCGGGTACATGAATTACGTGCAAACTCTACGAAAGAGTTCTGGAAACTTATGAAGCAATTAGATTCAGACACTCATGAGAAACACGCACCGACCTGCGACGAGTTTAAACAATTTTATATTTCCGAGGAAACTTCCGACAACCATGAGTCCCAACCGAAGACGAATATCAAGCGTTCCTGTCAACAGAGACAATTGACAACTCTCACTTAAACGCTAATATCGCGATGATCTAGTTACAAAACGCGATAAAAAACACAAAAAATGGTAAGTCGCCGGGTTATGACCATATCACCAACGAATCTATAAAATCGGCACCAGGATACATGACAAATTTAATTCTGAAATATTTTAATTTGATTCTATCGACAGGTATTATTCCCCGCCAATGGTCAATCGGGATAATTAGACCCATTTTTAACAGGAAGGGAGATAACCTAGATCCGAATAACTACCGAAAAATAACTCTTCTGAGCTGCATCGCAAAGCTATTTACGAGCATAATAAATGAGCGCATAGACAAATTTCTTGACATGAACTGTCTGCACTCGGAGGCCCAAACCGGCTTCCGAAAGGGCTATTCCACAGTCGATCACACCTTTTCCCTTTATGCTCTAATCCAACTTCTGAAAGCCAACAAGCAGAATCTTTGCTGCGCTTTTATAGATTTTTCTAAAGCCTTCGACTCGGCTGGAGAGCCGGTCTATGGGAAAAACTTTTAGCTCACGGTATCACTGGTAATATTCTTAGTGTAATCAAGTCCCTATATAGCGATCTGAAACTGTGTATACGCCTTGGCGGGGAAGAATCAGAATTCTTCGGCAACTCAAATGGTCTAAAACAGGGAGATAGCCTCTCACCTCTGCTCTATGCCATTTACGTAAATGATCTCGAGAACCACCTCAGCTTACACTCTTGCGAAGGCATTGCTCTAGATAAGTTTAGTGGCATCGAAACTGGCATATATATTAAGCTACTTCTACTTATATATGCTGACGATACAGTATTAATTTCTAACACACACGAAGGGCTGCAGAAATCACTAGACACATTTTATTTATACTGCACCCGCTGGAAATTAAAAGTGAATATACTGAAAACGAAAATCGTTATATTTGGCGGTAAGCCAAGACACGCGGACCACCTTAATACATTTTCATTGGATGATCATATTTGAGACATACTAGTAGTGGATAACTATAAATACCTTGGTACAACTTTCCACAAAAATGGCTCTTTTGCCATGGAAAGAAACACCAGGTGCAAGTCAGCAAAAAGTGCCATGTACGCACTGCTCAGCAAAGCCAGAAGGAACAAACTCACCATTGAATGTATCCTCGAAGTTCATGAAAAGTCCATCATACCTATAATGTTGTATGGTTCTGAGGTATGGGGCCACGAAAATTTGACCTGCTTCTGGAAACTTGAACTATGGTCCACACCAACCGCCTTTGTATATGGAGAACTTGGAATATATCCAATCGCAGTGAAAATCAAGACTCGTTTCCTTTCTTACTGGACTAAGCTTATCACAATGCCCACAAGCAGAGTGCCGCTTATACTGTATTATATTATGCACCAATTGTATTCTCACACTGTTTTTAAATGTTTACATGACTCGCTTAATGGCTTCGGAATGAGTAACGTGTGGAATAATCAGTACATCACAAATCCCAAGCACTTCATGCAAACTATCGAACGAAAACTGCACGATTTCTATCTGCAAGAATGGTGGGCATCGATAGCAATATCAAGTAAATTCGCCTTTTATCGTATTATATCAAGACCTCATTTGAACGAGAAAGTTACCTATCAATAACAAACCACCGAGTCGTGCAAAGCATCCTTCTCTTCCGTACCAGCTAGGAACCATAAACTCCCAATAGAATATGGCGCGTGGACCAATGGCGCATATTCGGATAGATTGTGTACCCTCTGCAACTCAGAAATAGGCGATGAGTATCATGTCATCCTTAAATGTATTGAACTCCAAGACATACGCGTACAATACCTGAGCCCATACTATTACCAGAGACCACACGCTAACAAGTTAGCAGCACTATTCAATAACCGCAACAGAAGAATTACCAAGAATCTCTCAGTTTTTATAAAAAAGATCATTGATATATTTCGGAACTCTTGAGGCTACACTATCAGACAAACAAGTAACTCACATTCAAAATATACCGATATAACATACTTGTTTCTTACATGTACCAAATTGTATAAAGAAGGATCCCAACACCAATATAATAGTTTATCGCTGTAGATGCGCTTATTTGATAAGCGCCACGAGTATATACTACAATCTGACTCCTCTTGAGGCTGAATCACTTAAACCATTCAAAATTCATATCCACTGACCGAACACGTAACCATTACGGCGAAATTAATAACAATAATCTATCAGAAAAAAAAAATATATAATTATATACAGATCAAGACACTATTGTATACACAACTATATTATATATCTAAATGTGCATTCATGCAAAACAAATTTATATTTGCATCGATATTTGTAATAACCATGTTTCTGTTATATCTACCTTGATGATCAGAATACTAATAAATTGAATTGAATTGACAGAGATCATTAAAGTTCTCCCATTGATATATATATATATATATATATATATATATATATATATATACGCTCAGAACGTTGCGATGAGTCTAATTAACGTTTGTTTATGACAAGATTACACAATGCAATTTATTGTCTCTATTAACAGTGACAACTATTGGTCGTTACATAAATGATCACACATGTTTATACCAAAATATATTTTCCGGCAGGGCCTTCGATTCATATGTATTATTTTATACCCATGCATCAATATAAAACTTGTTGTCGGAAGAGATAGTTCATCTTTTAATTTTCTAAAACAACTATTAAATTCACCACTTGCAACTAATTAAACCAACATCGATGTGGAAAATTTAACATTTTCGGGCCGGTTTGTGTTTTACTGACGCCCGCAGCGGCATTTTGCATGCCCGCGGCGAGGATTATATGATAACCAGCGTGGAGAGGCTATGCAAGTTTTTGTAACTTGTCATTAGTCCCTTTTGTATCATTATTAGTTTACAAATAAAATATATTAGCAAAATAAGTTTGATTGCGGGCGAAACCAATATACAGCATATATTATAGGGAGCACTTGCATGACTGGGGAACTTTTGCTTCAGTAACTCATGATAAATGTTTTTTTCTGCACATTTCAACATTGTAAATCAGTATGCTAGCACTTCGCTTATACAAATCTCTCGCGTGTCAAGTTACTGTCAACGTAATATCGTTTTGTGATTTGTTTTTAGCCATGACGCCATCTCCTACGGATTCGATGGGAATGCCTGTGGATATGACATCAGGAACTGAGGGCACGCCTACTGGATCAATGGGTATGGCGACACATGTTGACACAGCGATACAGACATCGCCGAGTACGTCGACTGGGGCCAGGAATATGACGACTGAGTCTCATGATGGTGACACCAGCGCTCTGCCTGCGGGCTGGGAGATGCCGAATGAGCCTACATTGGCTGACATAATAGCGACTGCTAATCTCGAGAAAACGCTCAGACAGGACCTGCTGGCTAGTTACGACAAACACACAAAACCACTGTCGTACACGACAAATAGGATTCAAATAGAATTCTATCCGATGTCACTACACGGACTGGTAAGTCATCAACAGAAGAAAGGTGTGTTATTACAGTACTCGTGGTCAGTAAATGCGACTTTTTAAAAAATAAGTTAAGATGTTTCAAAATGCGAATGCTATAATGGCCAATCCATGATTGTATATAATTGCTTTCTTACTATGGAAATTATATTAATGGCAGTTATCTTTTCAAATCCAAGTGATTGTATGGAAATCAATTGGTTATGCGCAACATCCAAATCTAAGTTAACTACAGACCCACATATAAATAGTGGGTCTGGTAACTTGTAGTAAACTTTCTATTTTTTCAACCGCGGGATTCCAGTAGCGCCAATCAGAACTCACTATTAGTTGCATCAAGAGAAAAGTGTCCACTCGAATCGAACAACGTATAGCGCGATATCACATTATTTGGGGGAAGACCGCAATCATTTCATGAAATGAACAGTTGTGGGAA
Source organism: Siphonodentalium dalli (assembly GCA_032622095.1). Lineage (NCBI taxonomy): Eukaryota > Metazoa > Mollusca > Scaphopoda > Gadilida > Siphonodentaliidae > Siphonodentalium > Siphonodentalium dalli. The sequence continues at coordinate 191,381,273 of CP136062.1, read as the reverse complement.
TACGAAAGACGCAGTATCAGTATGAATCTGAGTGGATGTTAATGCTGACTAGGACCATCCAACAATAAAGTTAACTGTAACTATTTTTACATTTATACATGTAGTTGCCTGGTTTAACTGAAAAACGCACGCCAGTCAGTGTAAGCTTGATTGGGGTGGTTTTGCAAAATGTCATACAACCACAGTTAGAATATTATCAGATATCTAAGAATTACCCCCCGTTTCAATTAAAATTATCCGTATATTTAAACGCGATGGCATAACATATAAATGCTCAATTATGTTCCGAAAGTCATTCCGAAGACACCCATCCTTTTTTTATTTCATAAGAATTGTTTGTGCCCAACTTTCCAACTTTATTCATCAAACGAACTCCAAAAACAAGACATGTCGTGTCTGCGGAATTTATTAGTAGATTTGGACATGCCATTTCTGGTTGCAGTAATAACTTACGACCATAGTCGCAGGAATTACCGAACGATGAACCTGTAGAATTCTAGGTATGAATTTAGGAGTGTTTAGACCGCATTTCCAGCTGCCGTTGTACGTCTATTCCGGGTATCCCCTGTGTATGTTGCTTTAGAATAACTCGACACTCTCATGTATCTCGGTGTCCATTTCACTGATGATTTCAGTAATATCGGCTCAAACAAATAAAATATTCTCACAAGAATGGTGTAACAACCATGTGTCAGATTAGAAAGATGAGCAGAAAGAATATCGTATCAAGCAAATGTTTGCTAAAACTTATCGATCTGATGGTGCAACTAAATATAAACTGTTAAAGGTACTCAACCCGTAAAGAGGGTCCCCATCTCAACAGATTCCAACAACAACAATCCGATCAGAGGGTCCTATATTACTATTTCTTTGGCTTTGGGGGTAAAAAATATTTGATTCGAGTCGAGGAACCCATCAAACAAAGCTCAGAGTCATTAGATATTGATTTTTGAAAATTCTTATCTTCTCGAGATGAGTACTTATAACTGCCGTCAATTTGGTAACATGCTCGAGATTTTACGCCAAAATTCTATTCAAACAGACAAGGATGGATAATTCTATAGTCAAGTGGGTAATAATAACGAATTTTTTACTATCTTCTGGGCCAGAAAGAATTCCCGATAATGAAACATAATAGATTTCTAAAATCGATATCTAACAAATCTGAGCTTTGATGGGTGACTTCCTCGACTCGAATCAAATATTTTTGACCCCCGAAGCCATTGAAATAGTAATTGAGAGGAGTTTTATCGGGTTGAGTACCTTTAAAGATATGTATCAGCATATCAAAGCGAGAAGAAATAATTTATCAAAAGCATACCGATCAGATGGTTCTTCCGATATTACGGTCTATTGGATGTGGTAACAATATGTGACATAGTTATCAACAGTCAGAGATGGTAAGATGATACTTCAATGCATCAATGTCATTTCTACGATCGTTCTATTGTACACACGCATTAGTAGGAGCATGCATATCAATTCAATGATTTGTATCTTTGAATGTCTACCCATGTGAAAGGATGGAGCCGACGGTCGGCTTGGAAATAGGAAGCTAAGTTTTTTTTGTTTCTTTTTGTCTTTTTTTGTAATTTTGACGCTTAAAGTTTGTGTTGTATTTTCACATTTCCATTATATTTAAAACAAAAATGTTTAGGCTCTAATTTACGAAACACAATTGTTGAAAAAAATCCTTGAATTTTGGCGTGTATTTTTTTAAAGTCTGAAGCGCGTTATAGTAAATTGTTTATCAAACTTTTTAGCTATAGCTCACAACCTTAATCTAAATAGTGATCTAGTATAATTTAGTCCGCATTTTCGTAGACGAACCACGGTAAGTAGAAGGTAGAAGTAAAACGAGCGAAAGTCTCATAGATTACTTTCAAAGAAAAAGACATGTTAATGCTTTATTCTCATAATCCATAGAACATGACATAATATTGAGAATAGAGATGATATACAAAAGATCGCAGAAGGAGAAGAAACACACATAATTATGTACATAATATACAACATGAAATATGGTCCGGCATTATCATCATCATTATCGTCATCATGATGATCATCATAATCGTCATCATCATCGCCACGAGTAAAATATAAATAAAAAAATATATCAGTTTAAAACGAGCGCGCCACTTTAAAGATACGGGCGGCGTGGGCGGTGGGTATGCTGTTAAAATATTCAGCTCCGTCAAAAACCGCCATAAACAGAAAGAATAGTAAAATATAGACAAACCTTGTTCTTATACCAATCAGCAATATGGCATAAACAGTATGTTATTGTCAAATGTTTATCCTTTGTTATGTAAACAAAAGCAAAAAAACGTTAAACCCCTGTCACACTCAGGCCGCGCTCTCACTGCGCTGCAAAGTACCAGCATATGAGTAACACGCAGGAGGAGCGCCGAAAACTGTCGAAAATTGTCAAACTTTTAAAACAAAATATGCTCCTATTGCGTTCCTAATTTGTCAAGTCTCACGATCTTAGTGCGTTCAAGTCGCTGTCATTGTGATGCTAGTACGTTCACAATAAGTTCGCAAAACGTTCTCTGCGCGGGCGCGGAGAGTATAGATAGCGCCTCCTGCGTTCTCCAGTCATAGTCAGTTTTTATGTTGTGGGGAAAATACCCAACACTCCGCAATAGATTAGCTGTCCGATTAAACTACTGTCACACTCCGCTGCGATCAGGCCGGCGCTTGCATTGCGCTGAAAAATAATCAAAGCGCCAAGCAAAGCGCAGTAAGGCATCCAAGAACGTATTGGTGACGCAGTTGCCACTGGCTAGGACGGGAGAGAGTCTCCGTGATCGCCCCAGAGCGCCAGAGCGCCGCGCTTGTTTTGTGCATGCACAAAACAAGCGCAGAGGTTCGGCGTTCTGACCAGGCGTAGTACCGTCGCCATGACAACGCAAAGCGTACTAACAACGCAATGACAACGACTTGAACGCATTAAGAGCGTTTATGGCGTGGAGGAAACGCAGTGAGAGCGCGCGAGAGCGCGAAAATTGACGTGACAAAGCAGGAACGCAATGGGTCGTACAAAGAGCGCGACGAAAACGTGATAAGCGGGATAGGAGCATAGCTTGTCACGCGCGCCGCATGTATAACTGGTGGGGGAGTTTCTCGTTTCGCGTGCAGGCTGACATTATCAATGGGTATTTTATTAGGTTTTTTTTTATAGAATGGGAATTTTTGGGATGATTAAAAGTCAAACTGCAAGCTGGAGGCCGAGTCCCGTATAAGGTGCATGTAGTTGGGGAAATTCACTTTCGTTTATTGTGTTAATCAACGTTGATTAATGTTGATTTTTGGTTTGTGATAAACTATATGTCAATTACAAATAAAATAAATTTCTGCAGCCCGCTGGGGGTTGTGGTCGGAATCGGTCGAGTCGGCACCGGTTCGTTAATTAGGTGCTGGTTGTTATTGTTATTTAACGGAATTCTGAGTTGGTCATTCGCAAAACCAATATATTTTATATTCTACAATTACATTCTTGGGTTTATAATATATGATCTTGAGCGCGTTACCATTTCTGACATTGGTTCTCTTGTTTTAACAGATTGAAAATTTCTGACAATTTTCCGCGCTTCCACTGTGCGTTACTCGTATTTTGATACTTTTTCAACTCAAACCAAACGCCAGCCTGATCGCAAAGACACACGCAATACAACTATATAATTCAGACATAACATATATCTACCAAAGACACACGCAATACAACTATATAATTCAGACATAACAGATACCTACCAAAGACACACACAATACAAATATATAATTCAGACATAACAGATACCTACCAAAGATACACGCAATACAACTATATAATTCAGACATAACAGATACCTACCAAAGACACACGCAATACAACAGTTGGTGTGAGCAGACCGCATTTCGAAGTGGGATCGTACTGTAAACCTGCTGTAAACGCCGGAAGAACGCCATGTATAACGCTTGGGCGTAAAGCGAGCGCCAGAGTCGCAGTGGCAGCACAATGTGGACGTTCTATGAGCGGGAACCAGTCCATAACACCCCATGACAGCGCAGAAAGAGCGCAATAAGTTTTGGACAGAGCCTCATTGGGCGTATTAAGGACGGGAAAGGCACGTAGTGAGAATTTGATTAAGCTTACTGTAGTCGCAAAGGACAAGATTAATTCCTTGCTGCGACCACGAGAAGCTAATATGCGCTTTTGCTACGTCCACATAACGCTCACGTCGCTCGCTTGGCGCTTTGCTTTGCGCTGTCACGGCGACAGTACTACGTCCTGGTCAGAACGCCGAGCCTCTGCGCTTGTTTTGTGCATGCATAAAACAAGCGCGGCGCTCTGGCACCTATGGGCGACCATGGAGATCCTCGCCCGTTGTAGCCAGTGTCCACTGCGTCACCAATCGGTTCTTGGAGACCTTAGTGCGTTTAGGTGGGCGCTTTGATACTTTTGCAGCGCAATAAGAGCGCCGGCCTGAGTGTGACAGGGGCTTTACAGAACCTGGCTTTTGTTTAGATCCGGATATGGTAAACATAAAGAGCGTTATTTGTTACTGTTTTCCTGATATGGAAATACTAAAGAGCGTTCGTATCATTTATGTGTGATTAACCAATATATAATTGCGCTGTGTTATGTAAACAGAAGCAAAACATCTGTAACACGAGCAGGCTCTTGTTAACGTACACCATCGTACGTCTTGACGACAATATACTATTTACGCGCTGATTATGTTTGGCATAAAAACAAAACTATATATATAATTTAATATTCCTTCTGTTGATGGCGATTTGAACAAATAAGAGTATTTCTGCAACACACGCCGCCCGTGCCTTTTAAAAGTACATCGATAAACAACACATATTTAATAAGGGAGTTCGCTTTTTAGATACCTCCTCACTTCTAACGGCCGTAATTCACAAACTCCTGAACCGACTCTTAAAATTCCAACGCCCATCGAGGAGTAACAACTATATATATATTTGTAAATATCGCTACCCCACCCCCCCTCACACACTTGGTTTAATGATATTTATTCCCACTCATAATATAAATTACAATATCATATATTGGTAATACATGTTACCATGTTCCTTGTGTATATTTGGAGAGTGGATTCGGCGGTAAGCCTATATTGCTTATATTTGCCGTATCCACAATTGACCGTATCGTCGGTGGACATATTATAAAATAACAATGTCGTGACAAAGCAAACAAAATTAAAAGTATTTTTAATTGTCAATTTCTGTTAATTTAGGTAAAGTTTTATTATAAATTGCCAAATTCTGCACGAAAAGGGTTAAAATTGGAAAAGATATCCCTCTCAAAATGTAGATTAACATTTAATCTAGTAATTTTATGGTGTATAAGGGAATTCCGCATATTTCAGTTTGTACAAGATACATCAGCTGGTCAAATTGAAAAAAAATAAATAAAAAATTTGGCTTTATTTTGACTATTGATTTTCAGGAGGCCTCATATTGAAAAAAATAAAACCAACACTGCCCGATATAACTCAAGTTTGGTTTCAGTAAGGTCTATATTTGGATAAAATACTATAAGAAACGATGTGTACTACACATATAGTTAGGTGATGCTTTCTCAGTGGATATCTGTGCATATTCTCTGTCCGCAATGGTTCACCAATCAAAAATATCCACCGTTCACAACTGATTAGTATGTCGTCTTCCCAGTATGCTGGTCGGCAATGGGCACAGGTCAAAGGTCAACCGAATTTTTTTTCTCTAAATGATCACCTAGACCATATTTACAACGAAGTTACGAAACGCGATGTTTTTTTGTTGTTGGGCAAGTTTTCTTACCTAAAGTTATATTAGATGAACACATCCCTCGAAATATTGATAAACATCAATGATAATTTCCTCCATATCCATGCACGCCAACAGTTAATTAAACCCAATTGTCACTGACTTAGAAAATCACCTGCGTCCCACACGTATGACGTCACACTTCACAGCAGTATGACAAGGTAAGAATAACTTGAGCGTTAAACAAATCAAACCGATTTTTTAACTGAGACACTGAGAGTACAACTTTTGATATTATAGAATGCATTGCTCTCGTAACTTTATCTGCTAGGGATGTTTTAGCTAAAGAATATTAACCAGATTTGTTATGTGCAATTCCAAGATAATTAAAGCTGAAAAAGACACGCTGTCACCCAGGGGCCTGTTTCATGAAGCAAGGTCATAAGATTATCTTAAGATGGACTTAATCTAATATCTAAGGTGGATCTTATGATGTAACTTTTCCGTTTCAAGAACGCGTTTCACAAAACAAGATTAAGTCCTACTTAAGTAGTATTTTAAGTTCGCGCGCTTTTATACTGGCTCTCGACAATTTATTACAGCTATGCGCAGAAAATGTTGGTTCTGTGTATGTTATATGCCCAGGTACAGTGTCTGGTGACATATACTAGGGCGTGTCTAAGAATAATTATGATATTGTAATCCAAGGGCGATAATCAATATAATGACTGGTGCATACTTAACTGCACGAGCGCGCTTTTTAACATCTCGGGCGCTTCGCGCCCATCTACTACCTCTTCTTTTTTAACTGTGTTTTCGCGTCAGACTCCATCGACACATAGCTGAATGCTTCCAGTGCCCATTTTAAACAAACGTAACGAGCTCAAATATATTATTTCAGTTATTAAAGGGACATATACATCGTAACTCAGAATGTGAACCTTTACCCATATAACATGCCATTAAGGCGACGCGAGACATATGTTCGCACCTTTCAATGCAGATATTAGGTTCTAATACATTATACGTCTTTGAAGCATCTATAATACCAGGAAACCGAATATGTCGCCACGACGGCATACACATACAATACACCACGCTGGAAGCACTGAACTAAACGCTCTTTATTGATTGCCAACATTCATGGAATACTAACACGAAACGCTCTTTATTTATATTGCTATAATGTGAACAGGACTTCATATCGCACTCCAAATATACTTATTTCCAATCTGAGAAATACTTGTAGAAGCCATATCTAATTGATGTTAATGTCATTTGCTCTGGTTATGTTGACACATATGCTAAACGCCTGTTATAGTTAACAAACTGCGTATGAACTTCGAAAGTACGTTATGTTGAACGACATTTTGCATATATGTTTTAATAAAAACCAAAGCAACGACTTCAAATAAAGAGCGTTTATAATTAACAAAGCGTGAACAGACGGCCGGTTCAGAGGCCTGGGGGAAATTACTAAAATACCAATATAGACTATACCAGTGGTATAGTCTATATTGGTATTTTAGTAATTCCCCCAGTGGTTTGTGGGCCGGTTCACAGTGATATGTTCTTTCGCGGAACCCGGTGTGGCCGCGCGGTCCGTATACTATATATATACATGCTATATATATCTTTTTATTTCATAGTTAATAAACATGTGATGCAGATGTAATAAATGTATAAGATCTGAGATTCGCGTGGGTGGGTTATGATAATATACATAATAATAATAAAATAACACATATTATGTATTATTATCTTGCCGATATATATATGGGGTACATATACAATATATTTTACAATCAAATTATAACATAATAATATAGAAAGGCAAGTAAATAATAACAATAATAATAATAATAATAGCTGACATAAGCATTTTTTTTTTAAACTGAGTATAAATCATTCACTATTATCCTCGATGTGAAAATGTTCGGACTAATTGTCTCAACATGATTATTGTCTACAGTGCGATTGGGTGATTTGAATCGCAAGTGATGTCCAACTCTATGGAAATATATTCTTTTTGTTAAAGCAATTAGAAATGTATATATAGTCCGGTCTTGGCGGTTTACAGTTAGTAGCGGACACCCCGCCAATCTTGCAACCACTGGCCACGTCACTTCTATAGCTTACCAGTTGGTTATTAATTACTACCATTTCTGAAACACCCCTCCGTGCTAGCAAGATGTTATTCAGTTAAATGTGTTTATAATAATATATACATGAACTAGATCCCATCCACATTTCGGACCAACTGCGGATCACAACGTAGGTCTTAACTTTAAGATTATCTTATGACACCTCACAGCAGTCGTAAAGTTAAGACCAAAGTTAAGACCATCTTAAGTTAAGACCTTGTTCGTGAAACGCACTTATGACTGAAGTTTGAACTTATGACCATCTTAAGTCCCAACTATGTCATAAGTTGCCTTCATGAAACAGGCCCCTGACCTCCAACTATCGATTGTTCAAGTGGCGTCATCAATTTATCGTTTTCTATTTGATATTTGCAAGTATCACGCAGGTGTGCACATGTATTTCTGTTATAGTTCGGCTGTAACACTGAGTTGTTAGTTTCATTTCATTGGAAATGTTAGTAAGAGTCTTGTTGATTTATGTGTGTGTCTGTGCCTCGAGGGTTATAGCAGTATGGCTATTGACAAGGCAGTCCAAACCGGAAGACTTTTAACGCAACAACGAAATTTCTTTTTAAGAAAATCTGAGGCAGTATCGAATAACTTTCATGCACATTTTAGGCACGGAAAATATATGGTATGGTCATATCAACCGATGCTGCTGTAATTTCTGTAGCGGAACGTAATCATGAAATTTAAGTAATCGAGAAACAACATTAATGGCTAAATGTGTGACAGCCAATTATTAACAGTAATCCGTGGGTTGACAGCTTATTACTAAAATATGTGACATTGTCATAAGAGAAACATTATCTTTAGATATTTTGGCAAAAATTTAGTTATGCATAAAATAGTCCACACAATCATTCATGATACATGTAGGTTGTACATCAAGACTTGTCAAATGTTGGGACTCACTTACATCCCATACTTTTTGTGTTACATGATGCTACCCTTATTCAATTCAATAACCATTCTATAAATTGTGATATGCAATGTTCGGTGCAAAACAGGAAATAGTGTCAGGTGACCTTTCACTTCCGGTTTGTCGTCTGTTTACATTCTATACGCTGCTTCTCAAAAATACAATGGCTTCCAATATTTTTCCAACAAACTAATGATTGAAGAGTTTGAAAAGTTATTTCATTAAATATACGCCATTAAATACGTCAAAGAGTCTTTGTTTATCTGGGAATATGATAAATAGAATCAACAACTCGTCCACAGTTTAGGGTACGTTCATACGCTGGCAAGCTTGCACGGTATGTTTTGCAGGCATTTCATCATAGAAAACCCCACGGTGCCATAATGTGAAAGTAAACGTGCATATATTATGCATCTTTGCCAAAGCGAACGACATGAGGTGTACAATTTCTGTAGTTCCACTTGTAACGGCGCTACTGACATTTGCCTTCAAATACCTGTATGATTGATTCTTGCGAGTTAATTGCACACTATTTACAGGCAAATTCCGTTAGCATGGCTACAGGTGAAACTACGGGGATTTTACTTCGCATGTAGTTAGGTGTGGTTAAGATGAATTTTATATGCTTGTTTCCATTCATAATATGGCACCATATCGTTTTCTACGACAAAATGCATGCAAACCATACTGTGCAAACTTACCCTTATACGAACGTACCCTTATAGTGGAATTTACAAAACTCGTCCAGTAAAATTAGGTCTGGACCTAACCAAAGGCTCGGTCCAGTCCTAATTTATTGGCTCGTTTTGTAAATTTCGGAATAAACTGTGGACTCGTTGTAGATCCTCTATATATTTATTATATATTATTTACACTATGTACAGGTGGTATGGCATAACAAGGCAACATCTTAGATATACATTATGCAAGATGGGATACAACTAGTTCTCCAATGTTCTCTTTCGCTCGTAAATTGTTTGGTGCTGAAGCTCCAGTTCTGACGCAATCTTGTTAACATCTTGGGCCCACGTCGCTCAGGTGGACATGTCGCCGTCGGCAACTCGATGTCGAGCCAACGTCATTGTTTTATCTGGTGGGTAACAAAGCCAGTGACTTCGGGGATATTCTTATTGTTATTTCTTGATACAATGCAGGGCGTCATTAAAATCTACTAGTGTTAGTCCATAACATGGTTGTAAGGGTTACGTCCAACTTCTTCTGAATGTGGATATCTCTAATTTATTAACCACTAACTACACCCTGACTGACAATCCCGAACACGTCATTGGTTAATTATACCCGGACTGACAATCCTGAACACATCATTGGTTAATTATACCCTGATTGACAACCCCGAACACGTCATTGGTTAATTATACCCTGATTGACAATCCCGAACACGTCATTGGTTAATTATACCCTGATTGACAATCCCGAACACGTCATTGGTTAATTATACCCTGATTGACAATCCCGAACACGTCATTGGTTAATTATACCCTGATTGACAATCCCGAACACGTCATTGGTTAATTATACCCTGATTGACAATCCCGAACACGTCATTGGTTAATTATACCCTGATTGACAATCCCGAACACGTCATTGGTTAATTATACCCGGACTGACAATCCTGAACACGTCATTGGTTAATTATACCCTGATTGACAATCCTGAACACATCATTGGTTAATTATACCCGGATTGACAATCCCGAACACGTCATTGGTTAATTATACCCGGACTGACAATCCTGAACACATCATTGGTTAATTATACCCTGATTGACAATCCCGAACAAGTCATTGGTTAATTATACCCTGATTGACAATCCTGAACACATCATTGGTTAATTATACCCGGACTGACAATCCTGAACACATCATTGGTTAATTATACACTGACTGACAATCCTGAACACGTCATTGGTTAATTATACCCTGATTGACAATCCCGAACAAGTCATTGGCACAATCCTGAACACATCATTGGTTAATTATACACTGACTGACAATCCCGAACACGTCATTGGTTAATTATACCCTGATTGACAATCCCGAACAAGTCATTGGCACAATCCTGAATACGTCATTGGTTAATTATACCCTGATTGACAATCCCGAACACGTCATTGGTTAATTATACCCTGATTGACAATCCCGAACACGTCATTGGTTAATTATACCCTGATTGACAATCCCGAACACGTCATTGGTTAATTATACCCTGATTGACAATCCCGAACACATCATTGGTTAATTATACCCTGATTGACAATCCCGAACATGTCATTGGTTAATTATACCCTGATTGACAACCCCGAACACGTCATTGGCACAATCCTGAATACGTCATTGGCACAATCATGAACAAGTCATTGGCACAATCCTGAATACGTCATTGGTTAATTTGTTTTTCAGGATACAAAGACACAGATTTTCGCAATGAGCGGCTTCTTCCAGATGGTAAGTGTGGGTTTCTTAATTATGATGAATGTTGACAAAACTATCATTACGACCCTGGGCTAAACTGATAATTTGTTATGATGATGATGGGTCCCACTGCATTGCCATGCCGCTGGTAGTAGTACCGTTATTTCATTTCAAGTTATCATTTTCGCGGTGTTTGGCCGATGTGAACAAATTAAGGAAAATACACAGTGTGTATAGAGCATTCAAAACATGTATATTGTGAATTGATTTAATAATGGCTTTATTATTAAAATATTTTAAAATATACATGTTCTTGAATGTTTCACACAGACTCGGGGTTTTACTCAAATCGCTTATCGTATCAACTTTAGAATCAATATAGCGCGGTTCATTTTCTTAACAATTTCGCTTTGCCCTATCAGCATCATAGCAATTCAGCAGGACCTACCAGAATGACAACTTAACCAGCGGTGGTATCATGATCGGACTCACAAGCGGTGTTGTAAAGTGGTCAATTTGTTCAATTCATTTATTTCTCACTCCCTTAATAAATGTATGGAGATAATGGTGGTTAAGTGAAAAACGCACGTTGTTTTCCACAAATTCAGCCAAAAAATGGCAAGAGATTTTCAACAAAAATTTCTCTGGATCTATCTGGCAAACAATCTTGAGTTCTCATATCCTCATTTTCATGGTATACAAAATCTGAGCAACCATTAAGAGACAACAAAACAATGGATTTTAGTATATTTGAGAAGTTGAACATATTGTATGTTTTGTCTCTTTCGGTACCAATAACTTCTGGAATAATTAATAATTTCACACATAACTCCAATCAACAAATATCTTAATATCTTGGCTCTTTGAGAGGAGGCTTCATTTGTATCAATGTTGAATTAGATTTTTAATGCATAACATAATAGCATCATACCGCCATATATAATAATGAAGAATAAAGTAGTCACAAATATTCCAGCCTAAAGAAGGCAAATGTTGATATGCAGTGTGTGCTACCCAAAACAGAGAGTAATAAACTTGTATCAGGCCACAATGTTAAGGGATATGGTGGTCAGCTTTAACTTGGTTACGAACCCATGACCCACAACTCTTCTCAGCCCAATTTTTCATTGATCAACATGCATGACATGAACATTCTCAAATATAGAACATTATTAGTTGCTTTTCTAAATGAAAATAATCCTTAAATTTTATGAATTAAGAATAATTAGGTCTTTTCTCATGATCCTGAGATATGATATGGCTATATGAACTGCACTTTTGAAAAACAAATATTTTCAAAAGTTCTTAGCTCCTGAAAACATTGATATTTTAAATATTTTTCTTGCCATAGAAGGAAATTAAATGAAGTTATAACATCCAATGGGTCGATGGTTCTTACATATATTGTCTCAAATATCGCTTGTACCAAATTTCATAAAGAAATTGCTGACATATTTTGAGAAACTTCACCTGACACATTTTATCACTTGGGCAACTCTTTCCATGTCTACATTATATATTGTATTGATCGATCTCATAAAAGTGGTAAGTTACTAGTTATATCTAGGGGTTTGAAACCCATGCGGGGGGAATCGATTCATTGGGCTGACCATATGTTCAGAGATTCTGGGTACCCAGCATTAACGTTTCCAGAATATGGGTATACATGTACCGGGATATATTCTTAATAACGTTGTACAGATAGTCAGATTGGTAGAAGTATTAGCTGTCCGTCATGTGATGACAAAAGGTTATTGATTGTCGATATGTTTACTTTCGTTAGCAATGGCGTGATCTTCGATTAGCTTGGGAAGAAGAATTAACATATTCACGGAAATGGTCAGCTGAATACTCACAGATTTCGGAATTGGTTTTTGATGACAGTACCATATGGAGGCCACCAATTGCTGTGAGCAACGAGTGAGTATAAATGTATCCACTATCCACCAATTTGCTGACCGGCGAGTGGGTATACATGTATCCACTATCAACCAACTGATAATCAACATGTGATGATACATGTATCAACTATCCACAACTGGCAATCAACGTATGAGTATACATGTATCCACAATCCACCAACTGGTAATCAACGTGAGAGAATACATGTATCCATTATCCACCGACTGTTAATCGACGAGTGGGTATACATGTATCCACTATCCACCAACTGGAAATCAACGAGTGCGTATACATGTATCCACTATCCACCGACTGTTAATCGACGAGTGGGTATAGACACATTCCTATTGGTTACACAATAAGAATTAATTAAATTTCGGATTCCGGCACCTATTTTACCCGAGTTACGACTCTGTGTTATGTGTTGGAATTTAGTTTTGTTTGAATGCATGTAATGAAATAAGGTAGTGCAGATTTTCAACTACAATTTTGTAAATGGCTATAGGGTAACTGTGTTGTTTTATTATCTCTGTGAGCCATCTATTGCTCTTTTTTGTATTATGCATAACTTAAAATTACTATTTTAAACTAACGACTCTTCATTCTGATTGGGCCTGGGTTTCCCTCCAAAGTTAGAGGAGTTTTTTGTAGTCATTTTTGAACTGACAGTAGTGGAGACACAACCTGTGATAGTCTGTTCTTACACAGTGCATGATGTGCTATTCTATCAACTCTTAAGATATGATGATACTCTTACTTATATTCTGACATTCCTAAAGCTGTACAATTATTGCTGAGATAATATATTTTATTATATTTTACTGGGTGTCATCCTTCTATATTGACCGTGGTTACATATGCATAAAAAATAGGTCAAGTTCTAAATAAAATAACGGGGGATGTGGTCGACGTAGTAATGCAGACCCTTCGTATTTCTGTGAATATACATGGTTGACATGTTGGCGGATCTATTTTGGACTGCTCCAATGTGAAATTGACTCATCACCGAAATTCTTCTATCCAAATATAACGGTTGAAATGTGCGTTCTCATAAAGATATCACATTATGGATATCGAAATTAAAAGATGCACGAAATACTGTGTTCAGTATCGAGCGGACAGTGATTAAAGTACACATACATAAGTCGCCTAGTTCTGTATAAAACGATTCTACGAGCACCATGTGACATATATATATTGGCCTTATGCATATCGTGATTCAACATTATTGTTTACCAGAATTATGTGCCTTCCTGAACTTAAATAACAGCAAATAAATTCCTTCAATTGATAATTAATTCTCAACTTAGCGCCAACATATACACTCAAGCGAATTGAGTACACCTATTTATAAATGACGTTGCAATGTAACGTTACTGTTAATGTTATGTTAGGTCGTGACGTCTAACATGTCATATTCCCACTAATGTCAGTTCATTCGGCAAACCTCTACAGATTCTGTCACTGTTTCAGACTCGGCTTTAATGCAACGCCATGATTGGTTCGAACTATATCACGTTATTTTTAGCTCGGTGTCTGGGTCAAGTACAGGCGCGTCAATATGAATTTAGTTATATTCCGTCGGTTCGTGGGTACGAAAACATTTACCTTTAACGTCGAATTAAGGGTTGATTTCGGTAAATTATGTAATTCACACCTGTATATTTTAAAAACATTCAAAGTCTTCATAATACATTATTTACTATTTTACCGACCCGAATGGGTTAAATATATTAGATAGATATCATAGGACAAGACCATTCTACTTATTTCGGCATTTGAATGGAGTTTTAGGACAATTTCTCCAAACTTACAGTTTTTATACTATACCGATTCTAAAGCTTTAATTATATAAAACTGTGTTAAATATAATGTGTGTATCCGATTATATCAACAAAATCGAATACAAGACTACAAGTCTCACATTAGTGAGGTATGATCATCATATCTCTAAAAAAAATAGTACCAAACACGTGGTTTCGGGGGTCGCCATTTTTACGAACACGAGGTCGATCGTTGCCACGAAGATTACACACGTGACATTCTACGGAAGACAGGTGTAGCACCCATACACATGTATCTGAAGCAGCGACACCAACACGTCCTTGTGATATTTCGTTTGAGCGAAATAAATCAGTGATGTACCACGTCAATCCAAAAGCTTACTTTATAATACAAAGATTAGATAATCCACAAAAGGACTGACTCTTATAAATATATAAATTCATGAAGATCATGTGGTAATTTCGCAATTGAGGTGTGGAATTCTATGAAAAATATTTATATCATACCGGTACATTAAGTATGAATCAGGCATCAATTACATTAGCGTGAGCCTTTTATTCGCAATGTGCATGACGCAATCTCATTATATGCGCCCATTTAAACAATGTATCCAGGGTTCCAAACCTCCAGTTATAACAACAACATAAACAATGTGATTTAACGCCGTTTTCTTCTGCATGCTTCGGATAGTGTTGAAATTTTGTGTGTGAAAACGATATATTACTTATAAACTAAACCTAAACATATCTCATTTTATGGGCCCATTTAAACAATGTATTCAGGGTGCCAGACTTCCAGTTACAACAACAACAACAACAACAACAACAACATGAAACAAATGTGATTTACCACAGTTTTCTAGCTGCTTCGTTCTGTTGAAAAAAATGTGGAAATATACGAAATATTACATGTATATAAAGTAACCTTTAAATATATCTAATAAGATAGTATTGTTATTAACATATTACTTGTATACACTTGAACCTAAATAAAAATTAAAATAATTTCTTAAAATATAGCCTGGTACCCTAAATAAAAATTAAAAGAATTTCTTAAAATATAGCCTGGTACCCTGGTACATAATGAGCCGTATACATAATGAGCCCGTCTGCATCATCTCTATTCTTAATCCATTTACGGATGATAACTTTACTGAACTAAATGGAATGAAATATGGTATGTAGGTTCACTGCCACAAAAGACAGGTCAACTTCAATATTGGAAACCGGCCGTTCACTTTTAACAGAGTTGCGACACTTTTATCAGATTGGGCTGATTTTTCCTTTTATTGGTTTTCGGCTGATCCCTTCTGGTTTTGGAAGGTAACATGCGTACTATAAGTGTCTAAGTATACTGTAACATACGTATTATAAGTGTCTAAGTATAAGTAACGGCCCTGCATGGTAGAGAGGCACTTGGGTTGAGCTGTGTTATAACGCGTTTACTCGTGAAATGCGACACAGACTCACGCATGCGTGGTACGGATCTACCCTCTCAGAACTGCATGCATGCGCACCAGGACTGTACATAAACATGTAGTTAAATAATTTAATCACTGGTGTATATATAGTGACACAATTTCCCTTCCAATGTCATTTTATTCGCTGCCCGTGACTTATATAGCAGAATAGGTACCATGCTCTTTATAATTCGATCATTGTTCATTTGTTTTCGAATTTGTAATGTCGGAATGGCAGTGGGATGTCCATCGATTCAGGCCAACGGTATATATTTGTGTTTGGGATTTCCGTACCGACCCTGTATCAACCCCTTTATATAGGCATTCTGTAAGATTGTTGTCAATGTCATATAGAATGGGTTCATTTCTCAGATATACGGTATTGTGTTTAATACAGCTTATACATAAATTTGCAAAATTATTTGAATCTTAAATATAGAATATAAGATCAAATAATACATATACGAATTTGTGTCACAATTTTAGGTTATGGACACGGGGCTCGTGCACATATATACATGTAACTTCCATATGTCGAGAAAAATAAAAGCGACCACACGATGCCTATCCGAAACAAAGACAATTTACGGACCTCACAGCATCACTACCCCTCCCCAAATAATAATAAATGAAAATAAATTAAAAAACATTATGCCGTTGTTGGATATCGCACATGTAGGTCAAATGGTCTGGAGGAACGCTAAATGTATAAGAAATTTCATTTGGGGAAACCACACTTCTTCAAAATTGACTGCAGTGACACAACGCGAAAGTAGTTAATTGATGTATGCTGTTGTTGTAACTGGAGGTTTGGAACCCTGAATTCATCTTTAACAAGTCTGCAATAATACGTTCACTGCCATGTATGTATACGGAACCACACGACGAACACAATATTTGAAATTGATAGATATCACGACACAGTTGCCGTGCACGGAAGAGACAACAGTTAAGTGACAACTATGGGCTTCTATGCATGTATTGATACAGGATTGACCTCTGTTTAAAACCCCTGTCACACTCAGGCCGGCGCTCTCACTGCGCTGCAAAAGTACCAACATATGAGTAACACGCAGGAGGAGCGCCGAAAACTGTCGAAAATTGTCAAACTTTTAAAACAAAGTATGCTCCTATTGCGTTCCTACTTTGTCAAGTCTCACGCTCTTAGTGCGTTCAAGTCGCTGTCATTGTGATGCTAGTACGTTCACAATAAGTTCGCAAAACGTTCTCTGCGCTGGCGCGGAGAGTATAGATAGCGCCTCCTGCGTTCTCCAATCATAGTCAGTTTTTATGTTGTGGGGAAAATACCCAACACTCCGCAATAGATTAGCTGTCCGATTAAACTACTGTCACACTCCGCTGCGATCAGGCCGGCGCTTGCATTGCGCTGAAAAATAATCAAAGCGGCAAGCAAAGCGCAGTAAGGTATCCAAGAACGTATTGGTGACGCAGTGGACACTGGCTAGGACGGGAGAGGGTCTCCGTGATCGCCACAGAGCGCCAGAGCGCCGCGTTTGTTTTGTGCATGCACAAAACAAGCGCAGAGGTTCGGCGTTCTGATCAGGCGTAGTACCGTCGCCCTGACAACGCAAAGCGTACTAACAACGCAACGACAACGACTTGAACGCATTAAGAGCGTTTACGGCGTGGAGGAAACGCAATGAGAGCGTGAGAATTGACGTGACAAAGCAGGAACGCAATGGGTCGTACAAAGAGTGCGACGAAAACGTGATAAGCGGGATAGGAGCATAGCTTGTCACGCGCGCCGCATGTATAACTGGTGGGGGAGTTTCTCGTTTCGCGTGCGGGCTGACATTATCAATGGGTATTTTATTAGTTTTATTTATAGAATGGGAATTTTTGGGATGATTAAAAGTCAAACTGCAAGCTGGAGGCCGAGTCCCGTAAAAGGTGCATGTAGTTGGGGAAATTCACTTTCGTTTATTGTGTTAATCAACGTTGATTAATGTTGATTTTTGGTTTGTGATAAACTATATGTCAATTACAAATACAAAAAATTTCTGCAGCCCACTGGGGGTTGTGGTCGGAATCGGTCGAGTCGGCCACCGGTTCGTTAATTAGGTGCTGGTTGTTATTGTTATTTAACGGAATTCTGAGTTGGTCATTCGCAAAACCAATATATTTTATATTCTACAATTACATTCTTGGGTTTATAATATATGATCTTGAGCGCGTTACCATTTCTGACATTTGTTCCCTTGTTTTAACAGATTGAAAATTTCTGACAATTTTCCGCGCTTCCACTGTGCGTTACTCGTATTTTGATACTTTTTCAACTCAAATCAAACGCCAGCCTGATCGCAAAGACACACGCAATACAACTATATAATTCAGACATAACATATATCTACCAAAGACACACGCAATACAACTATATAATTCAGACATAACAGATACCTACCAAAGACACACACAATACAAATATATAATTCAGACATAACAGATACCTACCAAAGACACACGCAATACAACTATATAATTCAGACATAACAGATACCTACCAAAGACACACGCAATACAACAGTTGGTGTGAGCAGACCGCATTTCAAAGTGGGATCGTACTGTAAACCTGCTGTAAACGCCGGAAGAACGCCATGTATAACGCTTGGGCGTAGAGCGAGCACCAGAGTCGCAGTGGCAGCACAATGTGGACGTTCTATGAGCGGGAACCAGTCCATAACACCCCATGACAGCGCAGAAAGAGCGCAATAAGTTTTGGACAGAGCCTCATTGAGCGTATTAAGGGCGGGAAAGGCACGTAGTGAGAATTTGATTAAGCTTACTGTAGTCGCAAAAGACAAGATTAATTCCTTGCTGCGACCACGAGAAGCTAATATGCGCTTTTGCTACGTCCACATAACGCTCACGTCGCTCGCTTGGCGCTTTGCTTTGCGCTGTCACGGCGACAGTACTACGTCCTGGTCAGAACGCCGAGCCTCTGCGCTTGTTTTGTGCATGCATAAAACAAGCGCGGCGCTCTGGCACCTATGGGCGACCATGGAGATCCTCGCCCGTTGTAGCCAGTGTCCACTGCGTCACCAATCGGTTCTTGGAGACCTTAGTGCGTTTAGGTGGGCGCTTTGATACTTTTGCAGCGCAATAAGAGCGCCGGCCTGAGTGTGACAGGGGCTTTTACCGAGTGCAGGTGGTAAATAAATCGACATAATGGATTCCGAAACCACGTGTTTAGTGGGCTTGGTAAATTCGTTTCTGTGGGTAGTTCATGTGGGAAACTATAAATATTTTCAAATGGAATTGTAGTATGGACATGTGGCCACATTTCACAAAGTTATGTTTTAGGGTAAAATTGGGTTTTGCGTTGTTTGCGTACGAATGCCAAAGGCTACTTTCGAAGACAAATTTCTGCCACTTAGCTTACATTTTCCCAGAAAATGCCACTGGTTTCTGATACTGCAAACCTAGACCTACAATTTAACATATAACTTTAGTCTGAACTCGCAGTTTTCGTCGAGAACGAGCCTCCGGTCCTAACCCACTCTCGTCGACAAGGTATATCCCTAACCCAGACCGTTATCCCGCCTTAAGCAATATGAAAGTGTTGTTTTACAACACATTTCTTCCGGATCTCGATATATTCATCCGCAAAAAAATGAGTTCTAATTGCACCAGAGAGCTAGGCCCCAGAGGTCATAGGGCGAGAAGTCCAGATCGATGCCAGCTATCTGGATAAGAAACGTTCACACCAAGTATGAAACGCTTCCGCTGTGGATAGTACAGCGAATCGAGTGAGTGAGTGAATTACTCTGACATTTCAATGGAATGGAAGTGGCTCAACTTATATATTCAATTATTGAAGATCAACGAAGAGCTATTTTCAGAACCGGGGTGAACTTAAGATTTGGATTTGTGTTGGATAGTCCTTGGACATTTGAGTAATTGCGAAGGAATATTACGAGTGAAAGCTGTATTTGTTGAAGGAACTAAGTGCGGAGAGAAAATGGATATATTAGCGATCGTCCATATGTTCAGCTTCGAAAAGGATACATGTATTTTATCAGTGTGTTCTTCAATTGCAGCTTGTTATTGGTTAATGGAACAGACTACAGATAGAAAAAAATTATATAATTAAAACAGAGACTGGGCATCAAGCCGGGGTTAGTCACAACGTGAGAGAATATGCTGCTGTGCATACATATCTTTGTCGCATATAATAATGCTGCGGGTAACCTTTGGGTATGGATGCTGAACCGTATTTGACAAGTTTAGTTAATGAGTGTTTTGTGATTTTCTGATATTTCTGGTGCTTTTCATTAAGTTTACCTGATTGACATTTCATCCGAATGGTTATTTTCACACCCCATTGGCTGCCTTATCCTGCCATTTTCACCGTTTGTCATCAAAGTTTGTGGGGGGGGGGTGGGTCCCCGATTGCCCTTGAAAAACCTTGTGTTGTAGGGGTGGATGTCCGAGACCGGAAAGGAACAAAATATTGCGTTACCGGGGTGGTGGGCCCTAAAAATTAAAAAACCCCGAAAATTTCAATATTGTATCCTTGAGTTTTTCACCCCCACACTTGATCGAAATGACATTTTCCCTGATGTTGAGTGCTAACAAGCTAGAGTCACTCCCATGCTACGCTCAGAACTTTTTCAGTCAAATCATTTTTCTGTTTTAAAAAAATAACCCCTAATATATATTATATGTATATATTACAACTGAAAAATCGAAATAAAATCAATAGTTGTTTAAAGAAGCGCTTTCTGGCAGGTGTCTTCGATTCATATTTATTATTTTATACCTCAGAAACTATATTAAACTTGTTAAGAAGAGCAACACTATATAGCCTTAAATAGTGCGGACGTATATAACCAGCAGCGGTAATTCGTATATAGCGTGAACCTACATGTAGATGGCGCTGCGTGGAGCTTGATTTCTCGTTTGTATTACAGGGTTCGAGACTTGACTGTCATAGAGAACCCCCACATACCGATCCGACTCAGCCCAGATGGGAGCTGCGAATGGAAGCCTGCCCGGTTCATACAAACATCATGTGATATGGATATCCGGTATTATCCATTCGATCGGCAGCTCTGTAAGGTGATTGTTGATCATATTTTAGTGTGACCCACTAAATACAGAACTAATATATAAGACATGAATGTAGTGGGTGTGTGTTATCTTGGGATGCGGCGCTGTGGTCGTTGGGGCCCACAAATGACCACAGCGCCGTATCAGCAAATAACACACACCCACCACATTCATTTCTTATATTTATATAGCTTTTCGATGATTAATTCCAATAAAAAGCTTTTAGTGATTATGTCAAGAATTTGTGACGTCGTGTTCTTGTTACGGTCTGTGTTATCGGGGCATGAAAGGGGTTGACCAATCACGGAACAGGATTTATAGTTACACAGACGGACTATGTAAAGATATAGCGCGCAGTGTTCACCGTGTATCGTTGCACCCGTTACCCAACTTATGAGAGCGCCTGTGCCCTGATGTTCAGCTGTTGTTAACGTTGGTGATGATTATGATCACAAGCGATGAATATAGATATGCAGGGGTGAATATGATTTATTGATGACTATGTATTGGCTATGTATATGACGTATGGTGTCCCAGTATACTCGCGTGTGAGATGGCATTATATGGGCACCATAATCCACGTTAAGTTACAAAGGACAATGTAGGTGTGTACTTAATAAATGCATGTAGTGTGTGTGTTATTGGGGGATACGGTGCTAAGGTCATTGGACACATTATGTAAACAGCGTCGTATCCCCCAACAACACACCCTACATTAATTTCTTAAATTTATATATATATAGTTTTTGATGATTTATTCCAACAAAAAAAGTGTATTCTTATTGATTTTCACAAAATCTACTGAGAATTTGAGACTAGACCACGCAGCACATTAAATCAGCCCAATATAAGATTTCCAAAACGATATAAATAACTGGCTTCAGATGCAATTCGGCTGAACTTTTAGCACGCCCAATTATAGGGAACTAAGTCTCCAAATGTCTATAGCACCATATTTTGAGGCCTGGGCCCAGTTTCATGAAAGCAACTTATGACATAGTTGGGACTTAAGATGTTCATAAGTTCAAACTTCAGTCATAAGTGCGTTTGACGAAGAAGTCCTAACTTAATATGGTCTTAACTTTGGTCTTAACTTCAAGGTGTCTTAACATAATCATAAAGTTACGATCTAAGTTATGATCAGCCTATTGTCAGAAATATGGATGGGATCTTGTCCGTGTATGATTGTAAATAAATTTAACTGAATAACATCTTGCGAACACGGAGGGATGTTTCGAAAATGGTAGTAATTAATAACCAACTGGCACGCTAGTGCAGGTACGTGGCCAGTGGTTGTGCGATTGTCGGGGTGTGGCCGGTGTCCATTCGCTATTCGAACTGCATGTACACCGCCAAGACCGGACTATACATTTCTAATTGCTGTAACAAAAAGAATATATTTTCATAGACTTGGACATTATTTGCAATTCAACTCACACAATCGTACTGTAGGCAGTAATCGTGTTGTGACAATTGGTCCGAACATTTTCACATCTAGGATAATAGTGAATGACTTATGCTCAGCTGTTTGATAAATTCTGATGTCGGCTAGTATTATATGCTTTCCTTTCTATATTATTATGTTATAATTTGATTTCTATTTTGTAAACAATACTCTCCTAGCTGGGGGTGGGGTAAATATATATATATATATTAATTAAATGTGTCGATGCTATACATCATACATGTTTTGCTAATAATAACGTATTTTGCTGTACCCAGTATATATATATATATATATATATATATATACTAGAAGGTGACCCGACTTCGTCCGGGTTATTCAAAAACCAAATTTCAAGTCGATTGCTAACCCGTTTCCTAGATCTGGTCTGCGCATGCGCGAAGCTGGTGTCGCACGTGCTCGGCGACCCGATAAAATTCGTATCCGGGGCAAGATACATTCACATACTAAATTTCAAGTCGATAGCTACACCCGTTTTCGAGATATATAGCCCAATGTCATTTGCGGTTACCTCGGCCGGTGATGAGTTAACGCGACACAGTCAAATGCATCGGCAGGGTGAGAGTTAACGTAATCTAACTTTATGACCTCTGACGACGTCATAGAAGTTACGCATTCTTTTTACCCTGATAGAAGATCGTATCACTTCTTCTTAATAATTGAGGCAGATAACTAAAACGGATACATACATATTATATATCGTTGGAAAGAGGAAACACGAAAGATTCTCATAGTGTCATTATTATGACTGGCATGTTATTATTCGCGCTGTTTCGAATCGATTTGTAAGCACCGAACTGAAATATATTAGCGCAAAACGGCGTAAAAACAGATTTGACCTCGGCACGTGAAAAGTTGACCTCGCACGGACAAATTAATAGGCCTATGTTGGTCCTGACCCGAAAATACCCCCACATACCAAGTTTCATCGAAATCGGCTGGGCCATTTTCGAGTCCATCGATTACACACACACAAACACACAAACAGATCTTCCAAAATATATAATAGATATATATATATATCTATTATATATTTTGAAAGATCTGTGTGTGTATGTATGTGTTTGTTTGTTTGTGTGTGTGTGTGTGTGTGTGTGTTTGAAATCGATGGACTCGAAAACGACTAAGCCAATTTCGATGAAATTTGGTATTTGGATGTGTTTTCGGCCGGAGACGAACATAGGCATATTTATTTGTCCGTGCGAGGTCAACTTTTCACGTGCGGAGGTCAAATCTGTTTTTACGCCGTTTTTGCGCTAATATATTTCAGTTCGGTGCTCACAAATCGATTCGATATAGCGCGAATAATAAATTGCCAGTCATATAATTTGCACGGTTAGAATCTGTGGCGTGTCCTCTTTCCAACGATATATAATATGTATGTATCCGTTTTAGTTATCTGCCTCAATTATTAGGTACAAGTGGTCCGATGCTTTTATCGGGATAAAATCAATGCGTAATTTCTATGACGTCGTCAGAGGTCATAAAGTTAGATTACGTTAACTCTCACCCTGCCGATGCATTTGACTGTGTCGCGTTAACTCATCACCGGCCGAGGTATCCGCAAATGACATTGGGCTATATATCTCGAAAACGGGTGTAGCTATCGACTTGAAATTTGGTATGTGAATGTATCTTGCCCCGGATACGAATTTTATCGGGTCGCCGAGCACGTGCGACGCCAGCTTCGCGCATGCGCAGACGAGATCTCGGAAACGGGTTGAGATATTGACTTTAAATTTTGTATGTGAATGTATCTTGCCCCGGATACGAATTTTATCGGGTCGCCGAGCACGTGCGACACCAGCTTCGCGCATGCGCAGACCAGATCTAGGAAACGGGTGGAGCAATCGACTTGAAATTTGGTTTTTTAATAGCCCGGACGAAGTCGGGTCACCTTCTAGTATATATATATATGTGTGTGTGTGTGTGTGTGGGGGGGGGGGTGAGAGGGTGTGTGTGTGGGTGTTTGTGTAAAGGATAATAACACACAATGAGCCCGGGTACTTTATCATTATCCACCGACGTGAATCTCAGATCCAATGTATAACATGTATTACATCTGCATCGGAGTTTAGCACATTTGTCAACAGAAGTATAACAGATGGCATTAACATCGTGTATATATGGCTTCCACAATTATGTCTCAGATTGCAAATAAGACTATTTGGAGCATGATATGAAGTACTATTCCCATTACAGTAATATACATAAAAAGTCTTTTGTATCGGTATTAAGAAATAAGTCTATTTGGAGCATGATATGAAGTACTATTCACATTACAGTAATATATATAAAGAGCGTTTTGTATCGGTATTCCACGACTGTTGGCATTTAATAAAGAGCGTTTAGATCGGTGCTTCCGTCATGGTGCATTACGTGTGCATGCCACTGTGTGGACATATTCGGTTTCCTAGTATTATAGATGCTTCAAAGGCGTATAATGTATTAAAACCTAATATCATCAACCGAAAGGAGGGAACATGTGCGGCTGATGTGCCGTGGCCTTAGTGGCATGTGCTGTTGGTGAAGGCTCACCTCCAGAGTTATGATCTATAAGTCCCTTTGATAACTTAAATAATATATTGGGGCTCGTTCTATTTGTATATAATAGGTATATGAAGCATACAGCTATATGTGCATGGAATGTGATGCGAAAACATAGTTAAAGACGCGCCCATGCAGTACGCACCACTCACTATTCTGATTATCGCCCTTTCATAATTATGCCTAGACACGCCCTATTATCTATCACCAGACAATGTACCTAGCCATATAGCATACACAGAACCAATATTTTCTGCGCACAGCTGTAATAAATTGTCGAGAGCCAGTCTAAAAGCGCGGGAACTTAACTTACTACTTAAGATGGACTTAAGATTGTTTTACGAAACGCGTTCGTGAAACGGAACAGTAACATCATAAGATCCAAGATACATCTTATATTAAGTCCACCTTAAGACCATCTTAAGTCCTCGCTTCATGAAACTGGGCCCTGGTCTTCAAATGTGCAAGTTCAGCTTGGATGGGCCGATGTGTAATTGCCATTCCTATTAAAATTCAGATGAAGGTGATGACATGGACACATTATGCCTATGAAGTAAACATAACATCAGCTCGAATCAAGTATGACTTCTTCTCAGAGAATGGAGAATGGGTGATTAACCACTCTACAGTTGAGTTTGAGAACACTAACACATCTACGGAAGACGTTTATTCAGACAAGTTTGCACAGCGATATTCCGAGGTGATATTCATGTTTTACATGAGTCGTCGGCCATCTTATTACGTCATGACGGCAGTGATTCCCGCCATTCTGATGTCGGTGTTGAATCCACTGATATTTTTGTTGCCTGTGGATGCAGGAGAAAAGATGTCCTTTGTTATCACAGTATTTCTGGCGTACACCGTCTTGTTGTCGATGATCACCGGCCAACTTCCTTCGTCATCCATCAACCCGTCTCTTTTAGGTAAGTCGTGGTAATTTGTTCGAACATCCATCTCCGATCAAAACGATTTAAACGGACATGTCTCATTTTAGCCTCAAACAGTAAGGATATGTAATTTTGTAGTATACGGACGATATATAGCTTGATAAATTCACGAAGTACAAGTATATGTATAGGAGATACAGCACAGTAACATATTATATTTGTTGCCTCCGAAACATGCCGAAATATTGCTCTTTGAACGTGCTTGGGACTATACAACACAACAGGCGCCTATTTTTAAAAGCAAATTTAAGGTTTGAGACAGTGCAATTTGTTTTGGCAAACAACGTAATTCGCAAAATATGCATGTGCACCGGGAAGTCCCCGAGAGAAATTATCACACCGTATGACCGTATAAACTAAAATCGCTTCGGTGGCCGTGTGGTATTGACGTCGGACTTTGAGTCGCAAGGCGCGCTCGCCGCCATGGACCGGGGTTCTAATCCTACCCAATCCCAAAACAAAGTGCACTAAATTAAATTTGCTTACAAGTATATGGATATTATATACTCTAAATATATTTACCGAAATCAAAGCAAATTCCCATCTTTTCTGAATTATTTGGCTTGAACATGTCTGTTCGCTTCACATAATGTTCGTATAAAAGCATTTCGCACATTTATCTACCTACCATGATCACCGTAACCGGGCCGGTGGTGACACAAACGAGAAATACTGTGTATATGGTCTTTAACCCACAATAAGATGCCCCAGCTTAATAATCAAGAAAGCCATATCTATGCTAAATGACGCGAAAGGGTGATGCGTGGGCAGGGGACAGAGGTGAGCAGTTGTCCGTAATATCACTTATAAAGTGGCTGGGTGTGTTCTTTTATGCTGCAAGAGCGGTAAGAAAAAACCGAAAATATAAAAAACAAAACAGAACTAAGTTATGGTCCTGAGAGCGACATATGCTCATTTTGAATCATTCTGATAGCTTTAACGGTTATTTAACCCTTTCGGTAACAAATGGATTTTCCCAATCAGTTATAGAAGTATACATTGGGATGGTCTATTATTCAGCTGGAGGGGTTTTCATAAAAAAAATTCAAATATGTTCAGCAAACGATTTTTTAACTCATAATTTGAACATTTCCTAAGGGATGACTACTCGTCAATGAGTATTTAGTATAGAAAGGGTTAATAACTACAAGCTATGACTATAAGAACATCCGAAGGCCTACCATACATGCTGTTTGGATGGTATAGTGTTGTCTTTTCTGAATTATATACATCCATCACAATAGATTTTACTGCAAACTGGAAGCATTCGCATCGTAAAAAAACTCGAAAGTTTGAGATAAAATTTCTTCGACTTTTAATTGAAAATTGTTTTGATTGAACTATAAAGTTCGAGTTCGAAAAATCTAACTGACCGACGAATGATTGCCGGCCTTGTGCCTTAGCTCAGATGAGGTTTAGCGCTGGAAACGAGTCCACATCACAAAGTGCTAAGATAACATTCTGGCACCCCATATAAAAGCCATTTTTATCGCAGTTTGTCACGTTTGTGCCCATCTCTTACACAAATAAACCGGAATTGGAGTTTGCCATTGTATAACCAAAGAATTCACACCAGATGTGATGTTAAAAGTAAAGTGTACCAATATTCATGTTCGGCAATGAGTTAATCTGTTGGGACATTCACTTCACAAATAAAAGTAAGACATATTATATATCAAAGTAAAGCACACTGAGCACCTACTGGATAAATTATCATCGCGATAGGGCCAGAACCAGAAAAAAAACAAACAAACGAACGGATTGTATTGGTTTTTGCTTTATCTTCGATCTATTTGGGCGTTCACCATGCACCTGACTTTCCTGGCATGATATTTAAGGTTAATAAGGTTATTTCTCCCATAACTATCAGCTAATATGCTTGTAAACATGTCACTATAATGCTTGCGATGCTGTTGCTATGGTACACGAGAAAACGTATATCGTCGGTGTGCTTCGGAAATGTCGTATACTGCGATTTTTGTCATTTTGGCGCGAAATATTTTTATTGCAGAATCGGATTCTACGTCATCGATTACAGCGGGAAAAATTCAATCCTGGCTAGAAAGCCCATCCTAGAAAAAATTTAAGACGTGTTCTTATTATGCATTTTTTTGATTGGTCAATTTCTTGTGCTTCCGAAATGTCGTATAAGTTATACGACATTTCTGAATTATATTTTTGACCGCATGGTGTTATACGTCATTTCGGAATTACGTCCCATCATTTGAAAGCGACCAAACATCGTTTGAAAGCGACCAATCCCACGACTAGAACTTAAAATCTGTGATTATTAATCATAATTGTAAGCCCAATATGTGTATATATACACCACCATTAACAAATCCAGCCTAATTGTCCAATTGTGTTTATGTATATATTCATTTATATCAATAATTCTCATATTTTCAGTTTATAGCTTTCATAGCTAGTCATGGCGGACCAGGTTGAACGTGTTCCCGTGCTCCCATGCCCCAGCACCCCACTATTCAACATATGTATTATTTGTATATAGCCTATTATAACATTATACCGTTCACGAAATATCTTGTAAATTTTATGTTTACGCCAATGGGGCGCCATCCCTGCAAATATTCGTTTTCGGAGATATCTCCTCGGTTTCGAGGAGATATCTCCTTGGAATTGCAATTCCTAGCAGATATTTGCTTGGAATATGGTCCATTATGGGGATATCTCCTTGGATCCAAGGAGATATCTGCTTGGATTATAGAGATATCTCCTTGGATCCTAGGAATTATCTCCTCGCAACTACGAGATATCTGCTTGAAATATTTCCAACGAGATATCTCCTTGAAACCGAGGAGATATCTCCATAATCCAAGCAGATATCTGCTCGGATTATGGAGATATCTCCTTGAAATAGTTTTCAACGAGATATCTCCTTGGACCCAAGGAGATATCTCCATATTCCAAGCAGATATCTCCTTGAAAATATTCCTAGCTGATATCTGCTTGGATTATGGAGATATCTCCTTGGAAAACCGCGGCCATGAAATATTAATGATGTCTACACAGTACATATATCTATGATACATCCAAGCAGATATCATGCTCGGAATATGGAGATATCTCCTTGAAATATATTTCAAGCAGATATCTCCATAATTCGAGCAGATATCTGCTTGGATCCAAGGAGATATCTCCTTGAACATATTTCAAGGAGATATCTCCATAATGCGAGCAGATATCTGCTTGGACCCAAGGAGATATCTCCTTGGATCCAAGCAGATATCTGCTCGCATTATGGAGATATCTCTTCGGTTTCAAGTAGATATCTCCTTGAAAATATTTCCGAGGAGATATCTCCATATTCCAAGCAGATATCTCATTGAAACCGAGGAGATATATCCATAATGCGAGCAGATATCTGCTTGGATCCAAGGAGATATCTCCGAAAACGAATATTTGCAGAGATGGCGCCCCATATACGCCCGATCGTTATGGGTAGTGGAAATGGTATTGACATACATATTACCTTATTTAAATTGGATATTAATTATTTATGAGTCATTTTGAAGATATTAGAACACACTATTAGAACGTATAACAACATTTCTGATTAGAGCATTGATGCTGACAACAGAGGGCAAACTGTCACGACACGATCATGAAAATGCAAATCAACGATCAACTGAATGTCACCTTTAATGGTATAGGGTGCATTTACATTGATATAGAACTGTACACAGATCTACACGCAGACTAGTGTAAACGGGTTGATATAGAAATGCACACAGAAAGAAAACGGTATTAGTTCGTGTGAGCAAAAATCGTGTCCGATATACGTCACGGTCATCGCCGAAGCATTGCGACAGGCAAATCTGTTTTGATTAATTGTTACTCGGGCTTGGCGAGTGTGTTTTAGTGTTCGTTGTCATTTCAACCCGTGTATTTCGAATATTGAACACGGACATGGCATGGAAAGTTTGGTCAAAGTTTTCAACAGTTGGAAATTTCATACCTGACACAACATTAGTTGTAATTTCCAAAACCAACAATAGGTTGAAAATTATCTTTTAGTTTGATTTTCAAACATTTTATTTGGGGGGGGGGGGGGGTGTATTGTTTTCGGACCAATATTTGCGTAATATCCTACTTTTTATCAAAATTTTGGGCTGGAATGGCCATTGATGAGTTGGAAGTTTTCCAACCTTATCATGGGGTGGGTGTCAGGTTGGAAATTTCCAACACTTGGAAAGATTGTGTCCTGGTCGCTCCCCGTGGACAGTCAAAAACTGCTAGTTAATTTAAGAAAACAATATTGTCCTACATTTGGCCAACATTGTCATTGGAATTATCATCAGTTGGAATTTTTAATACATTTGGTCAAATAAAGGGTGTTGTAGGGTGGATACCCATTCCATACAGATCCAAAATGGCCAACGCCCAGATGGTGTCAAACAGGAGCTCTATAGATATATAGATGATCACCTGAAATCCTAAATATTGGTGTAATCGCCATCTAAAGCTATATGGGTGCCTCTCTATTTGTGCACACGGTTGTTTATTATGTATTCCTATGCGATTTGCATTCTTTCTTCGAACCATTATCAAGTGGAATAAGGATGCACATTAAATAAATGTGGCACATACCAAATAGCTGTTGTCTGCTGATAGTTGATCCATTTTTATGTCTGGCCTAAACTGACACGACTCGTAATGCATTGTCAATTACCAGAGTACTGATCAGCGCGCGTTCACTATTGGTAATTATGTTGTGATCACAGTAATGCGCGACACGTGACTTCATACAGATCTGTATACAGATCTACAGCAGTGTAAACACAGCCATAACACAAATAACTTCCAGTTGGTGGACGTGTTGGTGCTGTTCATGTAGTCTTATGATGATCAATTAACAGGATACATAGGTTGTTAGCATAATATTAGTTTAAGTCATATAAATTGGGTTTCTGGTGTATCCGCCTGGTCTAATGTCAGCAAGGTTGGTAATGTTTGTCATATACGATCGCTATGATGTTTATCTGATTTCTACACGTAGTATGCTGTTATGTGGTTACCCACTGGTACCAATAAATCCCAACAAATGCTTTTTGCAACAGATGACGTAACCAGAGATAAAAATGTAAAGTTAATGAATAATATACAATAAGACTTTGACTGCCACATTGAGAATGACAATGAAATACGCCCTCATTTGAGCCCATGCATTGGTGATACTAATAATACCAATCGTGTGTTTATTAGACGTGTATTCATACATAATCAGTCATTTCATGTGTGTATATATGATTACGACTGCCAATATATCCGTTAAAGGAACCAATTTTGTAATACAACACGTTATGTAATAGGAATTAGTACCTGATTTGTATACCTTAGCAACCATTAATTTGTGACCGCAATATTGTGTAATAAGATGAAAACATTCATTTCCCTCTGATGGTAATTTGTGTAAACTAGTTAATTAGAATATATCATGCTTAAAATATCATGCTTTATCGTATAAAATATGTTCATTAATCGACAATATTCGCCCTGACCAAACCACTAAACGTTTCATTTCATATAGACACCGTTGCGTTTAAGGTTAGAGTAATGGGCACATTTTATGCAATTTAAAGCAGTTTTCGATCATGTACTAAAATTTACGGAGATTTACAGGATTTAAAGCAAATAATCCCATCTGACTACCATGCATTCTACGATAGACTAGCTCATGTCTAAAACAAAATAGGCTAATATAGCACTGACATGAGCAATATAATGCTTTCGATGTTATTGTGATTATATAGTTTCAAACTGATGTTACTAATTTTAAGTGCATAGACACGAGGAAGGATTTCCGTGTGTGTCAGATTATCGATACTTTATTATTTTTGTTTAAATTGGTATTGTTTAGGCCAAAAAAAATTAATGAATTGATTCTCAGGCACCGCCGCTCTCATAAAATAGGGGCCGCCTAACTCTTTTTATTTGAAATCCAAACAACCAACGATCAAATAATTCAAATCGCAGCCGATTCACGTTCAAGTGGCGAGTTCTCCGTTTGCGGAAGTGCCGGAATTCGCTATTTCCGGTTTACGCTTTTAGCACGTGGTAATGTAATAATTACGACAGGAATACCACTTCGAAACGAACTACGGCGAGTTATGGCAGTGCGCTGCTGGGGAGATGATAGGCCTCGGTATTTACGCAAAAAACATGATTAAATAAAGCGAACTAATGTCATTCATTAAAGCAGGTTGCATTATTTACAGTTATTTATAAGTTCACAAACAAACGAGTCCTGCAGTTTCTACACTGGCAAATTCCGTGATTTGAAAAAACACGATGTTGTTGACACCGAATTATATTTCGTGACAAAATTGTCAGAAAATGGGCTGTATTGTCCATAGAATGCGATAAAACAATTGGGCAAATGGCCGAAAAAATATTCATTGATGAGGATGAATCGGCCGAGTCGATACCGACAAATATAAACCCCTATATTTGTGAAAATGACATTGACACTGACGCCAGTGACGGTGACAGTAGCCAAAATGATCATGAAGAAGTCAGAAAAAAGAAACCATACGTACATATGTCCATCTCCTTCCCAGACATCTGCATAAAATGTGGTGGAATGGAAGATTTGGACAAGGTTGATGGTTGCCACCCACAGTGTAAGACGCGTCTTGAAAAATTTCAGACAGTGCTATCTCGTAAGCGCAACTTCTCTGTGAGAAACAGGAGAAGTTGAAAGCTAAACGAAACAAGGCAAAATGAGCATGTCTGCAATTTCCCAAGACGCATTTAAACAGTGTGAATGGCAAACATCAGTTTAATACCTCACTATATTTAATATAATCATTCCATTTTCAGTCCTTTCATTTGCTTAGCTTTAAAGTTTAAGAGGAACAACCTCGATGTTATTTTAGAAGTAAGATACTTCAATGCATATATTTTATTTTATACACTTTTCCAGTTTTATTTCACTACTAGTCTGTTGTTTTGTTTTGTTTATTGGTTCGCAGTTTCAATTATAATGATTCCACAATTAATTGAGCCTTCTGGTCTTGATTTCGGGGATCCCAGATGTATGTCTGAACTGGCCGCTGGAAATAAAAAATAAAAATAAAAACCGCCCTCCCTCATTCATTTGAAAAAAAAATTGCCTGAGAATCAATTCATTAATTTTGTTTGGCCTTAAATTGGTATTTTCTTTTTATTATTATGTTTCAATAACATATCAATATTAATACTTTTTTCATTTTGAACAAAACGTCATTCCAATTATTCCAACTCATTCATAATGAATGCGTGGATAATACCAATGATCGCCAGTCTGCTAATTTACCATGACCCGTCTGAATGTGTACACGCTTTCGGGATTACCCATAATGAACATGCAGTGGTTATGGGTTGTTGTCCACCGTCTGCTATATAATACACTTGTCATTCTGGTTAGTTTCATAATTAAGTGTAATTGGACATATCTAAATTACGTATTGGATGTAATAGGAATTGGTAACATCACATTATCTCAGCATTGCGGGTACACAACCATTATTTAGCTTAATTGAGGACCCCAGTATTCTTATATGATCGTAAAATGTTACAGAAACACACATTCATTGTCATCCAATGTTTATAGAGCATTCTCTACATTGAAATTGTGTGAATTGTGTGAATAATTAATAGCCATCATAGTTCGGACATAGTGTCGAAATGTCGTATATGTCGGACATTCACGAACAATAGATCTGAATTGTCGTAAACATGTCGTATAATCTGTTTATAATTCCGAAATGTCGTATGAGCTCTAATATCCATATAAGGCAGTTTATCGATAAGCCATGATATCCATTGAATAGAGGGCCTATAAATTAGTCTCCATGCCTGACGACATTGTTGTAGGTCATACAGAAGAAGAATTATTTAGTTTTTTTGCTCTCCTGTAAAATTTAGTTTTGGCGGCAAATTTTATTATACGACATTTCCGAAGCACACCGACGATATACACTACATACAAATTAGAACTTTCCAGTGGTTTGTTCAGAATATTGGAACTTACAGTAATAACAAGTACATAATTAAAATACAATGGACTGTTGGGATGTCATTGTGACCTAGCTTTTCTGAGCTGTCAACATGGTTATTTAAGATTGTGAAGAATAATGTCAATTATCACAGGTTTATCATATTTTAATAAAGACAAGACTCTGGTAGACTAGACAAACAATTTCCTGTAACATTCAATAGCATTGAGAAAAGCTTACATTTGGAATTGCACTGCTTTGTGGTGATGGGTTTGGACAAGATCCCTAAACTTGAGCACGCAAAAGAAATAGAACTCCAAAGTTATCCATTTGCTCGAAATTTGAATCAGTAACGTTTTAGCTATTTGAACAATTCCCAAGGGATACTACTCGTCAGTGAGCGTTTAAAACAAACAGTGTTAGGCCTACATGATTTTCAATACATTGCAGGAGTTTACATTACCAGCATAACAGTTATTAGTGCTACATGTGTCGTTCTGACCGTCAAAATATTGGAGATCCACCATCGGGACGAGAGCATTCCGGTAACCTACACCGTGGTCCGGATGACGAGGGCACTCCAAACTGTCATGCGCCGACGCAAGAAGTCAAATCGGAACTCGGTACATCCTGCCGATGACGAAGAACCCACCGAAGATGACACAAAGAAACCCAGTGAAGAAGATAGCGTCACATGGAAGCAGTTTGCCCAGGAATTAGACGCGCTAATGTTCTGGGTTTCGGGCTTCATAACCGTTCTGGGTATTGTAGGACTTCTGCTCGCTATTACCATACCACCATATGTCATGTATTCCATTCCAGTTGAGCATGTGGACGAGTCAGCTATGCCGTAGTCCTACGGATAAATCGCTGCAATTATAGGCTTTTGATGTCTAATCCGATTGTAACGTTATATTAGATAACATTTCATGAACCAATGTTCTGCTTGGTCATAGAACATGAACATTTATCGCAAACAACGTAATTCGCAACATATGTATGTGCACCGGGAAGTCCCCGAGTCAAATTATCACACCGTATAAACTAAAATCGTCCAATCAGCGGATAGTCGTCCTCCTAGAGAAAACACCGGTGCAGAATAAGAAAAAGTGTGTTGACACACAAATTAAATTTTATTTCCACATAACTTGACCCCACACAGACGCGCATTAGTTAAACAACTATTTCTAACACACGTTTCAAGAATTAATCTATCGATCTTATTTTCAGATATTTTGAAATCGCTGCCAAAGTTAGGAACCCAAATATTATTGCCAATTCTAGTCGATGTGAAATGACGATACTATCATCAATATTAGCTTTAAACGTAATTTTCTGATGTAAGTACCTCGATAAATGTACATCCCAGGTACCACCACAAACTTCTTTCATCTTAATCACTTATTGTTCTAGTATTTCATATAGTTTCGTCTATTTGTCTCTGAAATATTTATTGATCTTCCTCTAAGAAATTGAGAAATATTCCTCTGAGTTTTAAATTATTAGACTTAGACACAAGTTTTAAGTCACAAATAGAACACTTAATGCATGGCCCTTTGTTTCGATCTGTGCTCAACTGTGTCAGGGTGACCAGTTCTCTACAAACAACATCCTCGGTTTCTTGTAAAGACGACTCGTCATGTGGGCGGCTGTCCCCTCCAAATCACTGTCTCTATAGCGGCGCTACGCCCATCTCAATCATCTGAAAAAAATCAATCCTATGTGGTCCTGCAAATGGGGGAATTATCGTTTGAAACTAAATGTTACCTACGTCGTTCTTGTCCTCATTTACATGTATATCCTGAATCATATTCACCATGGATTATGTTATAATCTAGGTGGTTTATATACTGGTGATGTTCAATTGCCAGGGTATTATTATGCGGTTGTCAATTGGATCCAAGCCAAGGTGATTTGACATTGTGTATCCACATGTAAACAAGGGCTGTGTAAGCATTTTAATGTATTTAACCAATTCTTTACTAACACAGAATCATAGACATAGACGAGTAGTAATTCCCTTAGGAAATGTTCAGATAATAAGTTGCCATATGGCGTTTGTTGAATTTGTTATTTTAACATTTCCCACTAATGAATAGAAATGCTGCTGCAATTGTTTTAAATAATTACTCGTCTGCGTGCCGTCTGTTCATTTTTTACCGAACACCCATCCAGACGACCAACAAACAGTTTCAATATATACTTTAATAACTGAATGGGCGAGTTTAATTAAAAAATAAATGGTTGAGAACAAAGCGAATTATTCCCATACATGTCTAGGCTTCGCACAGAACTATGCACAAGTATATTCACACGGAAACCACGAGTGCATTCCAAATCCACCTCCAACAAAATAGACTTTCAAGAAGTCGTCTTGGAAGAATATATTGCTATGTCTTGTCAAATTCTGAGAGGAAGATCGGCAAATCCGAGACAAATTATCACGAGAAAACGAGAATATTAGTGAATAATGATCAACACGATAAACAGTGGCATTGCGTATATATTAGTAGTTCTCCTTGACACGAAACATTCTTTAGATAGCTGCTGGCGGTGCATCGTTCAGAAAAATAAAACATTTTCTTCCCCCGAAAATTGATTCCAGATAATGAGTATGTAATTTGTGGCAGTGATTAAAAAATCTGCTATTGTTTTAACAATGTCTTTTGCATTGGTGTCTATTATATATCGCCCCAAACTAATGCGTCCATGCATTAACATCATAAATACGGGAGTACCTAAAACGCTGAATCAGCTGCTGATCAGCAGGTTACCGAATAACTTCATTAGAATTTAGTTAAACTGCGTTCGGGGAATCTGCTGAACTGCTCCATATGAACTGCTGAACGAAATTTTGAACTGCTGAACTGGGGTGGATGTCGGTCAAATGGTTTTTCCTCCCTTGATATGGTTATGGCCCATCGATTACAAGTCATTTGCACAACGTAAATTCTACTAACTTCGTTATAATTAAGTTAAACTGCGTTCGCGATAATCTGCGGAACTACAGACGCCCCGTACTGCTGAACGCGGCTTTGAACTGTTGAGCGGGCATGGTGGGCGTTCAAAATATGTCCCCTTCCAGTATTGGGATATAACTCTTATATTACGTGTCATTTACACAACCCACGACCGTCTGCCTTCGTTATATTTGAGTTAAACTGAAATCGGGAAATCTGCTGATCAACATCTTAGGTGGTAACCTGCTGATCAGCAGCTGATTCAGCGTTTTAGGTACTCCCAATAAATACTAACCTGCTTCTGACATCTTTTCAATATTGTGACGAAAAAACAAAAATCACAAATCTACATTTAACTCTTAGAGATTCCTGTTGCATCTCGCAAGACGACTACCCGCTGAAAGGACGATTTTAGTTTATATGGTGTGATTATACGATATGTGAATCGTTGAGCGCTGCACCATAACTCAAAACTGCAGACGGCGCTACCTTTTTGAAGATATAAAAACTTCACATAAATGGGGTTATAGATTCGAGCTCATTATTTGATGGCACATGTGACACATGTGAGCATCTTTATAGCGACATGCCCCTTATGTATTGACTTGTATGGTTTAGAATTAATCACATGCACCAGTCGTTCAAACGCTAATTCAGAGTCGACAATATGTGCAAAGTTTATATTGGTCGGTCATATATTGATTCCACAAAGCCTGAGAGAATATATGAGAATACCGCACTCAATACACATATCACCATGCACCTTTCCCAGAAGAAATGGAATACATCATACAATGTGTAAAGAATTGTTGATTGTTTCCCATAGCATTCAATAATTGTATGCAATTTCTATTCCACGTTTTAAACACTTTTCAAACTCAATGTTTTTTTAATATGCAGAAAAGCTAAACCCAATTCCACGGGTAATCGCAAGAGGTTGTTAATGAGTTGTGACGAAAAGCGTGTTCCAAAATTGAGAAACAACGAAGCTTGCCTAAATTCGCGGTATTTTTGGAGTCTGTCGTGGAATAATTATATACCATATTTTCTTGGCCATTTGTTGGAAGAATTTCAAGCAAACCAGTTGGACTCAACAACTTCACTTTGGAGTTGAACGAGTAAAACCACTAGAATTACAATGCTGTTAGTGTTATCTGGACATCAGAACGCGATGCATGGAATTACAAGTCATTTAAGGACACTTGTTTTGTGAGTTATTGTTAAACATTACCAAAAATAGCACACACCCTCTCTACGTGCATGTATAACAAGTATCGGACAAAACAGTGGATCTACATTGGAATGAGAGAAGAAATTATTTCAACTTACAATTCTCGTCTCCTCTAGCCAAAGGCTGCGATGAGCAACATAATGTGTTTGCAATCAGCGTCATTTTCGGTTGACCTTTGAGCGTATAGAAGTGTCTGTGGACGAACACCA
Organism: Siphonodentalium dalli; assembly: GCA_032622095.1. Taxonomy (NCBI): domain Eukaryota; kingdom Metazoa; phylum Mollusca; class Scaphopoda; order Gadilida; family Siphonodentaliidae; genus Siphonodentalium; species Siphonodentalium dalli. Next base: position 191,342,440 of record CP136062.1, on the reverse strand, counting down.
CACCGTATATGGCACCAATTATACCTGGTACAATCATTTGTGATGTTTTCGGGAGAGAAGTGGCTTGCACTTGTTCTTCAATCCCGTTGCCGAATGTATAGAGAATATCAATATCCGCATAGCGTAGCTGAAAACATAATTAATTTTTTCTAGTATGTGGGCATCTATTCGGCGAGCCTCTATAACTATGCGGATGTTCTGTTTATCCACCGAACAGATTTAAATGTATTTTATCGCAGATTTTATAAAAAAAACATGGCAAAATTCACAGGGTCTTTGTTGAGAAGCGATGACCTATTTAGCGACTTTATGAAACAGTTTTGCATGCGACTGCACTGCGAAATAGTCCGCTTTATAATTTCTAAATTATGCCGGCAAAATATCATGGCATGATGCAATTTCTAATAAAATATAAATGACTAGCTTAAAGTTCAAATTTAAAACTGAATTGTACGAGTATAGCAGTCATGTGAATATTGTTGTTTGCGCTTGAAGTTGAAACTTATTAATGATCGAAAGTCTGAACTTTAGCATTAGTATTAGTACCAAGATCGATAGTGCAAATGCAGCTCATGGAAGAATATTGTATATTTTGTAGTACAAACTACCAAGTTATAGACTTCACCAATTGAACATTGAACAATTATATTTGGGTCCGAACTGCTGGAGGTCAGCTGGTCCTAGTTCTTGTAACCTTTCTTCCCCGCATATCATTAAGTTTATATGTCTAGTAGAGAATACTTTATCTGTCTAGTTGACGAATAGAGGCGTGGTTTATCGGACGGGCTTTATATGTATAGTATAGAAGGGTAGGAGGTGGATGATTAAGTTTATCTGTCTAGTAGATAATGCTTTATCTGTCTAGTATATGGTAAGATGCGTGGTTTATCGGATGGGCTTTACATGTTTAGTATAGAGGGGTAGGAGGTGGATAAATGTATTTATATGCATATATGGCGAATAAATATGTTTAAACTAGGTATTTTGTTGGTTCTCTTAACACCACTCGATGTTCATAGATCCATTGAAAAATTGACGCTGGTTGGTTATTGTTACAACAAACTTTTTTTCTTTTGAAGTATCTAGTGTGATTTCCTCTAAGAAAATACATTGACAAAACAGGATTTTCCGTTGAGATTTCAAAAGCGGATTGATGGGCCGAAAATAAATTGGCCGAAAATGAAAACGTTCAGAAAATCGATATGCTTTAACTTCCATTTCTGTGATAAATGACAAACCACCCACAATAATGACAATTATACCCGAAAATAATTCCCGTTGGTCTGAAATGAAAACATTTAAGGGGGAGGCCAAGTGAACAATTTTTAATGGGGATTTCCATGCAAATCTCCGGAGCAAAACTTTCAGAGTTGCATATACTTCTGAGTGTGACTTGATGTGGCATTGGAAACAACACTTATTTATCTGGCGGGTCCGCTTAGTAAATTATAAATTTAAAAATAAATTTATGTCCGATAATTTTTTTTCTGGAATTACATCACTTGACCTACATCAGTTTAAACCGTAATACACAAAAAAATCATTCAATAAATAGCAAGCTCAATCACGGCATGAGTTCCAGATATCCGAACTTCCGAAGCGACAGCTTAGAGATTACATTAGTGACGTAGGTTCCTGTATGTCTGGAGCGACGGTTTAGAGATTACATTAGTGACGTAGTTTCCTGAACGTCTGAAGCAACACTGTAGAGATAATATTAGTGACGTAGGTTCCTGAACGTCTGAAGGGACGGTTTAGAGATTATATTAGTAACGTAGTTCCTGTATGTCTGGAGCGACGGTTTAGAGATTGCATTAGTGACGTAGTTTCCTGAACGTCTGAAGCAACGGTTTGGAGATAATATTAGTGACGTAGGTTCCTGGCCCTCATGACACGGATTGGAATACGATCACGTGATTCGAGTTCGCTCGGCATTGGGGCTGAATTGGTCACTCTCACCGGTTAGTCACTATCACTGATTTGTTTGTGATAGAGTTACTCAGGTTCCCGAAATTGTGAAAAATTACCCAGTTTGGGGAGAATTGTGATAAAGTTACCCAGGTTAAGCAAATCTCACATGAACTGGATTTAATAGTGACTGAAGCAGTGCGGCGATACTGTTGTTTTGTGTGACAGCCCTCGTTGAGTATAAATTTAGAAATTTTAGTACTGGAGTTGGTCATTTTGGTTGTTATAGTAAAATTGTATTAAACTCGGTCGATTTATCACAATTGCCCCAACCTGAGTAACTTTATCACAATTTTGGGAACCTGTGAAACTTTACCACAAACAACTGGTGAGAGTGACCATTTCAGTGGCACTGCATGGTGAGAAAGGTCGACGTTAGATATCAAACATTATATATAGGTGATCAGTATACAGTCATCAGACCAGGCACATCCTGGTGTCAACTACACGTATTATATTTATATTTAATTACTATAGTTGAATTTGACAAGTGTCAAAACACCATTTTCCTGTATTAATAGCGCATCCCAGAATGCAACCAAATGACACTCGTAACAACATTACAGCAAATGAAGTCTCCGCAAAAAAATGTTTTGCAACCTTTTTCGCCAGCTTATTTTATTTAAAAACGGCTCTAAAAGGCATTAACATGACGACACAATCACTACTGCATAACAATATTTATACAAATGAACCTAATTTACTTCCATGTCACGCGCGACCATAATTTATCGTTCGCATGGATTGAGACATATTATTTCTTCACAAAAAAGAAACATGCAACCGAATTATTCCGATACTGATTTCGAATCCTTATGAGTTTGGATTATCCCTCTATTATCAAATTCACAAAAACGGCAATATCAATATTCAAGTATAATCGTTCAATATAACTATAACTTCACAATCATAATTGTACTTGTAGAAATCATTTTTTCACACAAAACGAAAAAGTTAATATAATGAACTGTTACACTTGTACTTGAATATTGATATCGCTGTTTTGTGATTAAAATTGTAACTATAATAGTTGAACCGAGGACCGGATCATACAATGTTCACCTGATACAGACCAATGTTACTCTGTAGTAATACAAAACTATTAGTTAAAATTCCTCAGTGATAAAGGGTATGTGGCATGCCACGCCAGCCGTTGAGGCATGCCAATATCCCATAATATGTCAAATATAGCGAATTATCGAAATATGAAATACCACGAAAAAGCGAAATAGGAAAATACAGCGAAATTGCGGAATAAAAAATGCATCGAAATGACGAAATAGCGCGAATTATGAAATAAGAAATTATTTTGATTAACTAAATAACGGAGATATTTGAAGAAGTGTTTTTGACGAAATAACGGGCATATTTGGAGAAGTTTTTTTTAAAGAGCGTACCCCATATATGAGGGAATGTAATGGCTTACAAGGTCAAGGAAAATATTGTTAGGCCAATGTTCTTATATATGCGAGGTTTCATATGCAGTGGCACAGGGTTTTCTTACTATTTCAGGAAGCTCCAGTCGTGGAAGGGTTAACAGAGTAATGTCCTGGAAATAACACCATATGAGACAGAAATAACACTATATGAGACAGAAATAGCACTATATGAGACATAAATAACACTATATGAGACAGAAGTAACACTATATGAGACAGAAGTAACACTATATGAGACAGAAATAACACTATATGAGACAGAAGTAACATTATATGAGACAGAAGTAACACCATATGAGACAGAAGTAACACTACATGAGACAGAAACCTTAAATGAAACAGCATACTGTAGGATTTAAAAATGTCCTTCCACTTGTCTGTGTATATATATATTATAGAGCAGCACTCTGGAATTCCCTGCCGATGAGTACACGCGACATAGCAAACTACGACCAATTTAAAACGACATTAAACAAAAATCATAACAAGAAGAATCCACAATTCAAATTTTAATATACAAGTAACACACAAGGAACACACAAGTAACACACAAGTAACACACAAGTAACACACAAGTAACACACACACACGTCTTAGAAACTTTTGTAGTGATTTAAATGCGCGCACAATTCCAAACCGATATCTCTACCACTGATTGTTGTGTTTGCTGAGGATAGAAGATAGCTTCTGTCATTACGTATTCCAATGTCGTCGTTACTGTCCCCATAGTGGAAACATCCCAAAACACTATAGTTCCCTCAGTTGTTTTGGTTTTATCTATCTACTGTCAAGCCCCGATATTAAAGCAACATATCAGTGATAATTATATATACAGTTTACGGTACCCCATCATGACACATAGTGAGAATGCCACCCTAAAAGTCACAATAATGCCCAAAGATGTGAAAATGAGGGAATTTCGGTGAATTTTCCAAATTTGTCCGCCATTGTGGGCGCCATTTTGGATTTGGGGGACTTTTATTTGGATGTGATATAAGGACAGTTCTTCGTCTCAGTGTTCCCAACTCACAATAGTAAGCAGGTGTGGAGTTGTCGTGACAATAACTGTCACTGATGTTAAAATCAGCGATTTTCGGCGATTTATCTATATCTGGTGGCCATTTTGGCCGCCATCTTGGATTTGGATGAATATTCCCCAACTCAGGTGAAAGAAGAATCCTAGCCCGGGTATATCCTGCACATATATAATCGTGGCTGGAGTAATAATAGCAATAACACTCATTGATTCGAAACAGGCCTTGCGTTATTAGCGTCGATTTGGCTTTGACCGGATTATACCGGCATTTGGGAAAACGTGATATCGGACTAATATCCAGGAATAGATATTATGGTCCACGTGTGTTCGGCAATGACTCTTCCAGACGATAAATGTATAAAATCGCGTCAAGGTGCCAATATTTTCCCACAAAGACAAACGAAAGGTGGTGAAATGTCCGAAAAATAGCAAATGTTCACATTTCGGTGGCCATCTTGGCCGCCATATTGGATTTTTGTGTCGGATTTTTGGCTAATTTGTAAGGGTTGTATATATACCATAACGAATCGAACGGAAAACAAGACCGCATGTGACATCATCTTTACTATAACGGCGATCAAAGAGACCTGGTGCATATAAAAAATGGCCGCCATGATGGACGCCATCTTGTCTGGAGTCTCTGTTTCAGAAACCTCGAGCTTAAATACCCGAAGGTTGTGACGTTTTCGAGTCCAAAGCCAACGGGAGAACAGGAATTGGCACACGTGGTGGGCCTCCCTGCTCGTGCCAGTTTGGACTCGAGAACCCTAGATCGGCCATTTCAACTTCCGGCTTCTCTGAAAGCGGACGTTAACTGAAACAGGTGAGACATTTCACATTCCCCTATGCTACTTTTTGAAGAATTGTTTTTTCTCAATATAATTAACTGAAATTAGTCCCACTCCATCAACACCTCTCTGCTAGGCGACTTTCCTCTTGACCAGTTTTTCTTTATTGAGCGCACCAATGTTGTGGATGTACCTTTTTATAGAAAGTTCAATTGTTTCGTCGCGATTCACATCTGTTGATCTAGATGAAACTCTAAGAGAATTGTCTATGGGAACTAGAGCATGTCTTTTCTTTTGTTCATATTTCTTTGCATCATCTTTCACAGTAGTGCGGACAGTTTCGCAGACAAGTCTACGGGGTCTAACTTCTCCGGGGTTCACATAATGCAGTTACTGGTTGTCATCTGTAAAGCGCACTTTCTTCCAAATTTCTTCCCGCACACTTGGATAGTGAATGGCATTCCAGTGCCTAATGAAATCACCTGGTTTGGTATATGTTGACGTAATACAACCCCGACCTTGCACTTCATGCCACGAGGATCCCAGATGGGCCTGGTAAATTCAAACTCTTGTTTGGAAAATTCTTCCATCTCCTTCTCAGACACTTTTGTTTGAAACATTATACGATAGCCTGGAAGTAAAGTTTTTTTATTAAATAAACGTGTCTAGGTTTCACAAATCTTCTACTTCGCGTTTGCTTAATAGGGGACATCTCTGATGATGATTCCAAATATACAGGGCAATCCACAAGTTCACAACCCATTTCGTCATCAGACTCCGAAAATGCTAAGCTTTCACAAGGGACACTGGCCCAGGTCTCAGGAATGGTATGATCTATATAAGGCTTTACATGATCAATGTGAATTAGATTTGGATCAGAGTCTGGAGTTTTCTGGATCGAACAATTATACTCTGATGTTTTGGAAACTACTTTAAACTGCCCTACCCAACCAAGGCCCAACTTTTTCTTTCCTTCGGGCGGATACCATCGCCACACATAATCCCCGACCTGAATAGATTTTAATTTTGAAGTTTTATCATAATACTTTTTCTGCCTCATGGCTGCTCTCCATATCTGCTGATAAGCGAATTCAAAGATGTTACTTATTGTATGTTTAACCCACTCCACATATGCAATCGGGCAAGCAGGTATTGATGGTGGACACCCGACCATGAGATATATAGGCAGGTTGATTTCCCTTCCAAACATTAACACATTTGGACTACATGAAGTTGAAGCATGTTCCGTTGCTCGATAGGCCATCAAAATATATGGCAAGTGATTATCCCAATCCCGATGAATTTCATTCACAAACATGGAAAGCATTTGTAACAAGGTGCGATTAAAACGTTCTATCATCCCATCATATTGTGGTCGATATGGTATTGTACGAGATTTGGTTATTTGTTGAAAGCATTTTTAACAAGGTCCGATTAAAACGTTCTATCATCCCATCATATTGTGGTCGATATGGTATTGTACGAGAGTTGGTTATTTGTGGAAAGCATTTGTAAAAAGGTGCGATTAAAACGTTCTATCATGATATCATCCCATCATATTGTGGTCGATATGGTATTGTACGAGATTTGGTTAATTCTAACTTTTCACATAAAATTCGGAAAAGATGAGACCCAAATTCGTGACCTTGATCAGTGTGAATCCTGTATGGACATCCAAAACGACGGATAAACAGTCAATAAAATGTTGGCAACAGTTTGAGCTGTATGACTACCAGATGGAAAAGCTTCTTTCCATTTTGTGAAATAATCTCCGATGACAACTACTTATTCATTTCCCGTTTCAGTTTGTGGAAGTGGCCCAAGAATATCTATGGCAATACATTGTAATGGAGCTCTATTTGAAACTTGTTGCAGTGGATGACGTCTAATACCCGACCCAGGTCAAAGGTCACATGAAGCACACCAACGGGAAATATTATCAGTCATACCCGGCCAATAAAAACGGTGTTTTATTACGTCAAGTGTCCGATCCCTCCCAAAATGTCCAGCTACTATATCTGTATGGAGTTTCTTAAATATTTCAAGCCTTATTTCCACTGAAGCTACCAATGATGAGTATTCCCTTTTATTTAGTTCAATCTTTTTGAAAAACAACCCATTGCCACAGTTAAAATCTAATAAGCAGGAAATAGGGAAGCTAGTTTTGAAGTAGGGCCTCTTTAGGCTCAGTGGGTTTATTGGAAACAGACCAAGACTTAATTCGTTTCGCGAGTTCTACGTCCTCTAATTATGTTCACTTCTCCGACATCCACTCACCATTATCATGGGCAGTTGGAACTCATTAGCCGCGCCATTCAGCTGATGCTGTCGTATCGCTGGAAAACACTGATTGTGGCAGTTCTCGATCTCTCCCAAAGCAAACAAATGGAACAATAACCATAGCGACGACTATTACAGAAATTTGATTCAAACTCAGTTAACAGAGTTCTATAGTTACTGAATGCATTGGAAAGTTAAAAGTTTACTATAACCGATGTGAATCTTAAACTAGAATGGTGAATGATACATTTCGGTTCAGCTACTAAAACATTCGGCTACAAAAAGAATCATTTCACCCAACCCTTTGGGTGTTTATTTCACAGCAGTTTCTGGGATAACCTGTGTGTCGGCTCATAACATGCGTGCCAATTGAGGAGAACACGCGAAGGATTTGTGTAAATGTTAGCCCAAACGACATTTCGAAGTAACGACTGCTTTGTTGTTTATTTCGAGGAATAATACCGCATCATATGAATGCAGCCCAAATATATTGACAGGTGTCAAGGGTCTAACTCGAAACTGAGCAATAAAAAACTAATATAATAAATACCGAGAATATTTAATTTAACGCCAATGGGTCGTTTATGTGCGTTTAAGAGTGTATTTATGCTTAAAGCAAAGTGAAATAACGATCTTAAAATGAATTGGCCGGTATATTTTATTAGTTATCAGGGTTACCAGGGTCGTAGTTGCATAAATTACAATATATTTTTATGCTAAGATAATTGCGTGGTAATTTGTTTGTTTATAATTGATCGGTATTCAGGTACGTTAACCCAACTCCCATATATGGACATACGTTCGTACTCATAATCACCAATTTTTGTACCTAGCTTGCCTGTCCTAAGTTTCACGGAAAAATTGCTAAATTTATTCTATTTGTCGTTATATATATATTTACCACCACGTTTATTATTCCATTCATAAAAATAAAATGAAACAAGCTGAAGATGATATGTTTAAAATTTATTAAGCATGAAACTGACGATAAGTGACAAGTTGTTATCAGAGTACGTTATACTTGAGATAGTTACGTTACGCACACGGTCCCCTATCGTATTGCGATAATCGAGATGTCAACTTTTCCGCTTTTATAATTCTCACTAAGTTTACCGTGTTTATATCCGTTTTATCCTATTTGTTGTTGTGTATTGCATTACTTTGATCAAGTCTGCGCTTGTGTTATTCTCACAAAAGGTAATGCGTGTTTACATTTCACAATTCTACTGCATAACGCGTCACCGCTCAGTGCACTGGTTCAGTCTACGAGTGCGGCAGAAAAAATTTCACATGTCCGAGCGCCATTAATTCCTTAAATACGACACTATTTAATCGAATGAGGTCAAATATTCGCATATAACTTGACTCATATGTTATTCTGCACAATTCTGGCCAGTGCCGACTTTCATTTCGCATTACTTTCGTTTTTATCGAAATATAACCGTTTTCTATGGAGATGTAAATTTGTTCAACCAAAACAAAATCATAGTTTTGCCAATTTCAAGCTAGTTTAATACTTTATAGTGCATAATCTGGCTCATCGAGTGATGGTAGACGTTCCTTCAGTGTACACAACAAATATTTGGTCCCAACGAAGCAGGCTAAAATCCTGAAATTTGTCAATTGACTTTGAGTGTGAAGAAAATATTCATTTAAACTTCCAAAATTGGTTGAAATATGCTCAACAACATTCAGTTGAATGGTGACATTATTTATAGTCACCGACTAACTTCCACGGTGAATAAAATTTGTTTTTATTGATGACAATTATGTCGCGAGTCATAAAAATGTTAATTTTCGGAAGAAAAAAAATTCATTGTTTCGCCAATTTCAAGCCAAATGTCAGGGCATTACATATAATGATTAAGATTGCTAAAGAACTGGAATAATGAAATGGGAAACTTTTACTGACATCTGGTAAGGATTGAGGAGCAGTTGCTAGAGGCCCCAACCCCACCCCCATGGAATACGGAATACCACTTAACACAGAAGTTGGAATACGGAATACCATATGGAATACATAAAATTATATGAAAACTTCATTTTTTGGAAGGTCGACGTACGAATACCGGTATATTTGGAATACCGAATACCTCCCTAACTGAGGGGCCGAAATACGGCGTACCTCATAACAGGGCATGGAATACGGCATACGAAAAAGGGGGTGGGGGCCTCATGCTATGGAGCCTCCCAATATATTGTCTGCTCCACATCTCAATAGAATTCAACAACATTCAGTTGAATGGTGACATTATTTATAGTCACCGACTAACTTCCACGATGAATCAAATTTGTTTTTATTGGTGACAATTTATGTCGCGAGTGATAAAAATGTAAATTTTCTGAAGAAAAAAATTAATTGGTTTGCGAATTTCAAGCTAGTTTATAGCGAACATGGGAACCAAGGTTCACTTTATGCCATTTACGCACACTTCAGAGTGAAATCTGGGCTTATATTTCGGCGAGAATCCAAATCTAGATTCTCGCAAATTACCCTGGATTCTCATGAAAAAGTATATATGGATTCTCGCAAAATCAGATGAAATATATGCCCTAGTGGAAATATAGCAAATCGTTTAATGTTTTAGAATTTTTGTTTTCGGAGATTTATATATATGTTTAAAGACATATTATGGACTTTTTCGGGAGCGATAAATTGATAAGTTAGTGCTCAGGCACTTTTCCAACGTGGGGAATGTTATCATTCTACTAACATCACTGAAAATTTCCAAAAAGATCTACCACACCACTCCACATAGAACTACTCCAAATTGTAAATATTTACATCTCGATTCGTGGGCGCAACTATCGGCTGTAATTAAACAAAAATCATTTTGACACCGAGAGTCATTGCATTTAACTAATATATAAGAATGACGTTGTGTAACATCCAATTGGATTAATATTCGTAACAAATAACTACTTTGAGAAAGATTATTCTTAATTTCTATTTATTTGATCACTCTGCCCGGTGTCTCCCGGAGTGTTTCACATCACTTTAATCAAGGAAGACTGTTAAGAAAAACTGCATTTCAAGACCACCAAACAACTTTCCTTTTTAGGGCCACCAGATCTTCCAAATATGTACTTCTTCCATTTTGCTATCAAAGACCGAAAAATGTCTTTAAACTAGAGATCCAAATACCCCCTAAGGGCCCCTCTATCTTGATATATTAAAGACCGAAAAATGTCGTTAAACTATAAAGACCGAAAAATGTCGTTAAACTAGAGATCCAAATAACCCCTATATCTTGAGATATTATAAAGACCGAAAATGTCATTAAACTATTAATTGTTGTTGCTGTTGTTTATTAGGGTTTATCGTCATTCTATTCGCTAGGCCACACACGACGTTGTCAATTTTACGGGTGGAGGAAAGACCACGCAGAGGCTCAATTTCACTGGGAAGTTGTTCCACTGCATGTAGAAACCACCGACCCCCGGAAAGCAATTGACAAACTTGCCCAGATACACGATTCCGGTCACCCTCCCTATGGTGGGGTTCGAGCCAGCTTCGTCAGCGCTGGACGGCCTGGGACGAAGTAAACACCTGGCACTCTACCGACTGGACCACCGGGGGCCCCTATTAAACTGTTAAAGACCGAAAATGTCGTTAAATTGCAAAGACCGAAAAATGTCGTTAAACTAGAGATCCAAACATCCCCACCCATATTTTTAGCTCAACTTTACTTTGTAAAGTTTGAGCTATTGCCATGGCTTTGTCGTCCGTGTGTATGTGTGTACGTAAGGCGTCAACAATGCAGGCTACAGGTCGTACCTTTGGTCGGATCATTATGAAATTTGTCATAGCTGTTGACATCAACATTTAGACCAGATTATTAATTTTGGGATCATTCGGAAAAAAAACATGGCCGCCAGTGGCCATCTTGGATTTCAAAATTCAATCCATTAGCACGGGCTACAGGTCGTACTGTTTGTCTGATAATCATGAAATTTGTCAAGAATGTTAATAATGACATGTGGATGGGAACGAGTCATTTTGGGGTCATTTCGGTCAAAAAACATGGCCGCAGCAGCTATTTTGGATTTTACTCTTTGTATGACTAAATCTTTAGCACAGGCTACAGGTCTTACCTTTAGTCTGATCATCGTAAAAATTTTCATGGCTGTTAAAACTGGAATGTAGATGGGAACGAGTCATTTTGGGGTCATTCGGACAAAAAATATGGCCGCCAGTGGCCATCTTGGATTTCAAAATGTAATCCATTAACACGGGCCACAGGTCGTACTGTTTGTCTGATCATCATGAAATTTGTCATGGATGATAATATTGACATGTAGATGGGAATGAGTAATTTTGGGGTTATTCGGCCAAAAAAACATGGCCGCCAGCAGCCATCTTAGATTTTACTCTTTGTATGACTAAATTCTTTAGCACGGGCTGCCGGTCGTACCTTCAGCCTGATCATAGTAAAATTTGTCATGGATATTAACAATGACATGTAGATGGGAACGAGTAATTTTGGGGTCATTCGACCCAAAAACATGGCCGCCAGCAGCCATCTTGGATTTTACTCTTTGTATGACTAAATTCTTTAGCACGGGCTACAGGTCGTACTTTCAGTCTGATCATCATAAAATTTGTCAGGAATGTTAATAATGACATGTAGATGGGAACGGGTCATTTTGGGGTCATTCGGTCAATAAACATTGCCGCCAGCAGCCATCTTGGATTTTACTCTTTGTATGACTAAATCCTTTAGCACAGGCTACAGGTCGTACATTTAGTCTGATCATCATAAAATTTGTCATGGCTGTTGAAATTGGAATGTAGATGGGAACGAGTCATTTTGGGGTCATTCAGACAAAAAACATGGCCACCAGTGGCCATCTTGGATATCAAAATTTAATCCATTAGCACGGTCCACAGGTCGTACTGTTCGTCTGATCATCATGAAATTTGTCATGGATGATAATATTGACATGTAGATGGGAACGAGTAATTTTGAGGTTATTCGGCCAAAAACATGGCCGCCAGCAGCCACCTTAGATTTTACTCTTTGTATGACTAAATTCTTTAGCACAGGCTACAGGTCGTACTTTCAGTCTGATCATCATAAAATGTGTCAAGAATGTTAATAATGACATGTAGATGGGAACGAGTCATTTTGGGATCATTTGACCCAAAAACATGGCCGCCAGCAGCCATCTTGGATTTTACTCTTTGTATGACTAAATTCTTTAGCACGGGCTACAGGTCGTACTTTCAGTCTGGTCATCATGAAATTTGTCAAGAATGTTAATAATGACATGTAGATGGGAAACGAATCATTTTGGGGTCATTCGGCCAAATAACATGGCCGCCAGCAGCCATCTTGGATTTTACTCTTTGTATGACTAAATCCTTCAGCGCGGGCTACAGGTCGTACCTTTAGTCTGATCATCATGAATGTTTCATGGCTGTTGAAATTGGAATGTAGATGAGAATGAGACATTTTGGGGACATTCCGACAAAAAAACATGGCTGCCAGCGACCATATTGGATTTCCAAATTCAATTCTAAATCTTTCCATTCATTGCTCATCACACAAATTTAACTTCTTCTCAAAGTTGAGCTACAGTGTCATTGACACTTTCATTTGAGACATTAAAGAACGAAATATGTCGTTACACCATTAATGATCATTAATACTTAATTTGTGTTTATGAAAGTCTGGTTTGTTTCCAGTACATATTCATTGGAACGTAAACAATTATTCTGACAGAAATCATGTTAATATTGCCTTTCGTTACTGGTTTCCTTGACTCACATATCTCTCACTGCTTAATACTTATAATTAAATCAAATGTTCTGTGTTTTGTGTCACTTCTTCATAGCATTCTGTATTCTGCTATTGAAAAGAAAAACAGTTGTAGTATACCTTAAATGTATGAAGGCCTTGGTGGGTATCATGTGAACATATTTCCACCTGTCAAAAACCGCTACAAACGAAATAATATTCAAATATAGACAGACTTTGTTAATATACAAATGAGAAATATCTCATAAACATTATGTTATAGTCGTAAATTTGCCGACTGTTATGTAAACAAAGCATAAAAAGTTACTTTCCTGGTGTTTCTTTATATTATGATGGTAAACATAAAGAGCGTTCTTTGTTGCTCAATTCCTTATTTGGAAATAATAAAGAGCGTTTATACCATTTGTGTGTGATTAGCCAGTAGCATTATGCTGCCTTCTCTAACACAATCAGACTCTTGTTTAGGTAAAATTTAGTAGGTCTTTATGTAAGCATGATGTTTAAGGGATAGTGATCGTATATTTGAACCAAAATGTATGCGTTTTAATATTGATCTGTTTACGGTGTTTGGAACAAATATTTTCGACAACTAAACCCTCTCGTCCCTTTAATATAATTAATATAACATCCCTCATCCAATAATCTCCAAATTGCTTATCTAATTTCAATCCTAGTTACACGTCACACCGCCCTCATCATTTGCCTTTAAACCGAGTATACACGGTGGTGTAATAGAACAACCATTAATTTAACCGTAACCGTAGCATATTTACACGTATGCGTGTACGTTTTCACGACAAATCCCCGCCGATCTGTTATTAATGAACCAAACAATTAACATGTCAACACATTCTGGCCCGCCAATGCTACAGTGTATAAACGTAACGGGGCAAATATGCATATTATATTGACAGCTAACGAGAACATTCATCACTATCAATCTGATCACCCCTTTCAGTGGATACGATAGAAACTAAACGAGTTGTTACTTCTAATTACCCGTACTTAATTACACTACTTGTGTGTTAATAAAGTACGACCCCACCCCAATCAGAACTAAAGGTGAAACATGGGATTTAGAACATTAATATTCACTCTTACACAGTTCCACATTCAAGGTGTGTCTTGTGTAATTGTATGTCAGTTGTAACGTTGTGAAACCGCAACCGAACTGAATTATTCTATTGCTAAATAGTTCATGGGTGACCTGATGCATGCATCTTAGTTTTCTTGTACATCATCACACAGAATAAACCGATCTCAATATAAACTAGATGTCTGATTCCATGTAATAAGATATACTTCCATGGTATCGGCATCCCATGTGTGTGTGTTCTGTGTATAGGTGCGTTCCCATTCATGCTTCGTGATATGATGGTAGACTTGAATTGACATTTCGAAATAAGATATCTATTCCAAGGGTTTATCTCATTTGGTTGGACCAAGCGTGGACGGTTACTGGCAGTCAAATGTATCATGGTCCTGACAAACTGAGCCGCCATTGACCCATGCAGCCACGCGTTCAGTTTTATTCGGCAGGGATACATTTTAGGGCTAATTACAACCCCTCCCAATGAAGACCAAATCCTGTTCAACAGTCAGAAAATTAGGCGTGTCTGATTATATCGTAATTTACATGTAGATAAAAATTGTATAAAGCATATTAATGTACCATAACTCTGTTATTGAGCATTATTTTTTGAAAATTCTTTCAATTTCTGATTCAGTATCTTTTAGAAGTTTTAATGGCGGAGGAACGACCGCTTAGTTAATTAATAATGAACCATAGCCGGACGCTTTGTGTCGTATGTAGACTATATCTGATTTTGTGACGTCACCAATTATTATCTAATACGACGCTTGTATTTGAATTTTTGCGACCACCTTTGTCGCACAGTAGATCGGTGGGCTTAAAGCATTAATGTCGTAATCGGAAATAAACATGTGTGTCAGTCAGTTACCGGCGTTCCGAAATGAGGGGAGTTACTATCAGAATTATGCACAGTGAAGTTCATTCGTAGCGGCGGTTTACATTTTATTGAGAACATAATTATGACATATTAAGGACTGTCAAATATTTGCATTGGAGTGGCCTGAAATATAAATCGCGCGTGCAATGAGAAAATCTTAATCACTCTGGCAGGGCGATACTGGATACAATACTGGAATCGAAATTCCGTGATTCATGCAAACGTTATTATATCGCGTTTAAATTATCCTAATATTACATAGTACATACGTGAATCTGATAATCCTTAGATATCCTTCCATGTTCATGAATCGACAGGGAACACACACTTATGAACAAAGCAGAAGATACATTCAGGTTATCGTGAATTCGGTCGATGGTGAAAGCTACATGATGACGTTGTTTGTCGAGTTACGTTGAAATCGACATGATGACATTTCTGAAATCGACAAGCTTCTTCGTGTAGTAAACATCTCACAGCACACAGCGTCAGTAATATAATTGTTAATTTCAGTAAAATACTCCCCTCTCGACAACAAACAACAGTCTTGGTGTTTGAATACTATTAGTTTGATGTTGGGAGTTTATATTCTATAATAATTTGTGCGAAAGCGACATTATTATAGATACCACACCAACTATAGACGCAGAGATTGACAACCTGATAAACTTACCTATTACCCACCACGAAATTTCATTTTGTATCAGGAATTTGAAAAATAATAAAGCGTTTTCCGAGGACAGCATAATAAAGGAATATTTGAAATGTTCTGAAGAAATACTTGAAATTGTTTAACGTTATATTTAATTCTGGGGTTGTCCCAGAAGACTGGTTGGTTGGTTCTAGCGCACCCATTTATAGGAACAAATACAGTAAGAATGACGCGACTAACTATAGAGGCATACTTATTTTAAGTTGTATCGTGAAATGTTTCACGTCAGTCCTGAACAAGAGAACTCGAGATTACTCAGATGAATTCGGTATACTTCATGATAACCAGTCTGGATTTCGAAGCAATCACTCCACCGCGGATAACATGCTTATATTGCGCTTCTTAATAGAGATATAATATAATATAATATAAGAAGATTTCGAGAAGGCCTTTGACATAGTTTGGCGAAATGCATTATGGCTTATGATGAACTGAATAGATGGTAAAATTCATAGGGTAATAAAAAGTCTGTACACTAATAAAAAAAACACAAATTTCATACAACGGACACATATCAGACAGGTTCCCGTCAATTATTGGCCAAAACAGGGAGACAACTTATCACCTTTTCTTTTTTGTCTCTTCATTAACGACGTTACAGTAAGGGACACCGAAGATAAATGGGATCGTTACATGAAATTATTTATTATGCCATGTGCTATTTTCAGTTTCTAGAAAGGATATCCAATTCCAACTCGATTGTTTTTTTTTACAGATATTGCTTGTCTTGGAAGTTGAACGTTAATATCGACAAAACTAAAATAATGCATGTCTCGAAGTGTGGCAGACCTAAGAACCTCCGGTTCACATACAACAACAGAGATATAGATAGTTTATTCTTTTCTGCAATTGGGCACATTTTTTCATCGGTCTGGTTCATTATTTAGAAGCGAAAAAACTTATAACATAAACGGCAACGAAAGCTATGTATGCTGCCCTAAAAACCAGAAGTAATAATGTATCTATTCCTGCACACATCCAACTCTTGTACTACCCATACTACTTTATGGTTGTGAAATCTGGGACGATGGGGAAATTCAATACTAGAACGTGTTCACACGAAGTTCTGCACGTTTCTGTTGAGAATAAGGGATTCAACCCCCAATTACATGATATACGGCAAGTTAGGAAGGAACCCATTATCAATTGATATTAAAGTTAGAACTGCCAAATTCTGGTGTACACTTGTAAACAATGAGGGTAGCAAGTTAACACACACGTTATACCGTTTACTGTATGCAATAGACGACGGCACCATGTTTAACTCTCTTTGGTTAGATAACATCCGACAAATTTTAAATGACTGTGGCCTATCATATATATGGATTGATTAAAATGTGGGAGTTGACGGAAAACATGTGCAAGTTTGGTGAGAGATCGATTAATAGATCAATTCGTTCAAGAATGGCATATATCGCTACAATGATCTAGTAGAGGCAATACATACAGCAGCCTAAAGCTAACCTTCAAACCGGAACATTATTTAACAATAAAAAACGATAACATCAGACATACAATCACGAAGTTTCGAACTTGTAACTTCCCTTTACCAGTCGAAGTTGGCCGCTGGAATGGAATATCGCGCAAGGACCGTACCTGCCAATTATGCAGGAACCTAATTGGTTGCGAATACCATTACTATTCATTTGCCCAATATTCGATAATGAGAGAACATGTTTCATACACAGTACATATAGGAAACCACACAACTTATCAACATTCCTACATTTGAAAAATTTATAAGCCATGTAGTCGAGAAACTTCAAGGGACCCAATCACGAACATGCACACGCACACGAGTATACGCATTATTATTACTATTATTATGGATCTCTATTGAATATGATATATCATTTAATAATTTAACAATCTAATGCTGTTCTTTCACTCTGTTAACCTTGTATTTGTATTAGTATTGTGTTCTACCATTGGCTGATGGAGTGAGAAGTAAAGCTATATTCGTTACATGTAGTTAATATGTAGTTACTTTCATGTAACATTTAGTTACTTTCATTTTACGGCAGAGGTATGAACAATAAGATGTATTATTAAAGTTCAAACCGCGATGTTGAGGTTATTTATAAATGGACAGCCCTAAATATGTTCCTGTTTTGTGTATTGTTCAGAGTAGTGCCTCCAAGGAGGAGTTTCTCGATGTTAATATTTGTAATACCCAGGCTAGCAAGTTGGTAAAACAACAAACATCGTTGATCTGTATAAAATGGACAAACAAAATATAATGATTTGCTTGTTTATAATGCGATTTAAGAAATTTAATTAGTCTGGTGGCACAAGAACTGGATCAGTCACTAGGTATTTTGTTTTAAAAATACGAAGGGAAGATGGTTGTTTTATTTATCTTTGACAAGATGTTCCATTCCCTAGTTGCTTTTGGGAAATATGTTTGTTCAAAATGATCAGTTAACGAATATGGAGGAAAACTTGTTTCATCTCTAAACTCATATCAAGTAGCTGATTCGGGGCGGTGGGTAAGAGATTGTTGATGTATTTAGGGGTCTACTTATTAGTTACTTTGTACATGAAATTCAGTCTATGGGATTTCCTTCTGTTTTGTTAACCTCAATGCCACTTGCAAGATTTATTTACCATACTTCATAATAATTGACGACTTACTGGTAGTATTGTTAAACAATTTCTCGTAGAAAAACTAATTTTGTTGCATTAATTGTTTTCACCAGAACACATCATTTTTACGTTAAACAGCTTGTGCTCACGATACAAGCACATTATCTGCTTATAATATAACTTGGTATAGGTAGATAATCTGCTTAGAATGGACTCATTTTGAGTCGATAATTTGCTGAAAGTGAGGCCATTTTAGACATATTATCGACTCATAATGAGCTCATGATTCTGAGCAGATTATGTGTGGACAGTGACACAAATAAGCCAACTCACAACTGTTCAGCTTCACGCTCTTTAACATGTATTTTCACTGTGGCTCGCGCCATAAAACGAAATAACGGGTAAGTGTCCATTGTCTGCTTATATCAGAATCAAATAATCACATTATATACCTATTTCACATTATAGGTCGATTGTGTGCGTATTTCCGCGAAGATATGTTGAATTAAAATCTTTTGCCAAATGAAATTATTTTTGCCAAATTCAGTTTAAGAATATTTTTTAAATCTCAATTTCAAACTATCAAATTGAAGCACAAAATCATTATCCCCTGTAACCAGTGTATGCTATAGTACTGAAACAGCGACTCTTTATCCTCACAATATGAAAAAACAAATGTCTACGTCGGTCGATAGACAGTTTGATAGGAAATATTTTCAAGAAAACAAAAACTAAAAACACACTGCATTATCTGGAATATGAACCCAACTAGGGTATGCGCTCAGTCTGTATTTCTGAAATCACCACAGTCTGCTAGAAGAAAAAAAATTCATTTCATATATTAGTTTTTGGCAGCTATTTGCAGAACTTTTTTAAAAGGAAAAATCACCATAAAATTACATAATGTCTGAAAAGATGAATCAGTATTGAGTAAGTATGTCTGCCAGATAATTATAACGTGGTTGAACAAAATGTATGTTTTATGTTATTCTGGTCCTTTCTCAGATAAAAAACAGTCCTGCAGATGGCCGTCAAAAAACTAAAATATGCAATGAAAAATGTTTAATTTATTTTCTCGGAGACAGTCATGATTTCAGATGGTAGACTGAGTGCATACTCTAGTTGGGTTCATAGTCTAGATAATGCAGTGTGTTTTTTTTTAATATTTCCTATCAAACTGTCTATCGACCTACATGAAATTGTTTTTAATTTTTTTTTAAGTCACTTTTTTTCTTCACAATTTGAATATATCTTTCAAACCGTTATATTACTATAGCATATATTGGTTATAAAGGAGAATGCTTTTTCCTTTCAAATTGGTTATTTGAAATTGAGAGTTTGTGAAAGTTTCCAAATTATATCGAACTCAGTGTTCGCGCTGGACCGAAAAATCTTTTGGCAAAAAGTTTTGACCAAATGGAAATTTTATTGACTAAATTGGTTCACAATTGATGACTCAAATATTTGATCTAAACTTTATGTGTTACTCAGAATAAAAACATAATTAATACAACACAAAAACAACTTTAAAACATAATATCATACGAACATATAGGTGTGCGTTATGTCACACGTTAAATACAGATCAATTCATGAATTCATGTAAGTCAATATTAATTAATGCAAAATATGACGAGATTTCATATCTGACCATATACAAAAGCACGGTGGAAATCGAAATCAGAAATGGCAAACAATGAACTAACATTCTTTATAATTATAATCACATTAATCCGCTTAACCATTGACTATTAGTGTTTTACATCCAATATTCATTGCGTTCACTGATAACAACTCTCTTCAAAGCATATATACAAACACTGATTAGATATCAAAGAGTTGTGTAATGTCCCATTTGTTCAGCCGTCACCATTCAATTAACGCCCCCGTTACAAAATAAATCTGGGTTTTCATGGGTACGATATTTCCGAAGTACGAAACTCGCGATACTTTCGTCACCAAAATTCGTCGGCACTGTCGTTCTATTCAGCGCCTTTGAATTAGCTTTCCGTCTCCATTTGGGGTAAAAAAGAAGTTTGGCGGCCAATTTGGCCACCGACAACGCGAACACTGATCGAACTTAAATTAATGCAGCTTATGCAAAATTTATTTCTATGCGTTGACAGTGGCTACTTCAAAGACTGTCGTTGTTGCTTTATGCCATAACTTATACATTGTGTCCAAGCAAATTAGATACTCTAGATACAATTTCTGATTTTCGCAATTGTCGTGCATCTATAGGTGGTACCAAGTTGACACCAAAGAACAACGAAGCCATCCCGACATCAGCTAAGTAAAGGATAGATCATCTCAACGAGTGTCTTCAGAATTAAAAAGGGTGAATGCGTCTTGTTTGGGTATATACACATGCATGTAATCTCTGTAAATATTGTGCAGTGTCTTAGCCATTAAGAGCTATATACAACAAAAATAACTTAGTGTCTGTATCGTCCAACTCTCAGTAGATCACTCAGCATGTAACAATTGTCGTTCATGCACGTTTCCGGAGGGAGGTTCCTGTTATTAGTCTCACGAGAAGAACGCTTTAATAGTTTGCGGACGTACGTGGATACGTGTTCGGACAAATAATGACGGATTGTGCCACTTCTCGAATTCTCGAACATTTATAACAAAAGTTCCCAGTCACAAGATAACGCATGTGCAGTGTCTTAGCCATTGAGAGTCATATACAACAAAAGAACTTAGGACATGTATCGTCTAATTCTTAATAAATCACTCAGCATGAAACAATTGTCTTTTGTGTACGCTTTCTGAGGGAGACTCCTGTAATTATTCTCATGAGAAGAACGGTTGAATGGTTAGTGAACTTTTATACCTGTTCGGAGGGAGTCTCCTGTTATTATTCTCACGAGAAGAACGGTTGAATGGTTAGTGAACATTGATACCTGTTCGGAGGGAGTATCCTGTTATTATTCTCATGAGAAGACCGGTTGAATGGATTGTTGACATGGATACCTGTTCGGACAGACAATGATGAATTATGCAAATACTCGAATTCCCGAACATTTATAATATTTATAACGTTCCCAGTCACTAACTTTTGCCGAAGCCGATTGGTTTATATAAAGTTAAGCGGTGATCTTTTTCCTAAGGGAATGTTCTTCACTGCCGTCAGCTCTTTTATATTTACCTATACGGACTGTTGACCATAGAAACTCAGTTGTAATATTGTGAACGTCATCGGATCCTGGCTCCCACAAAGATAAACGGTATTACTGAGATCAACAGCATTCAATTTCTGAGTCTCTATTCTACATACATAGAAATGACTTATTTGCTTGCGGTATTTGTTATCATAGGTTCAGTACAAGGTAGGTAGAACTTATTTGGGTAAAATCTCCTTTGTATTTTCGATGGTGAGCGCATGGCAATGCATCCGTGGTGTCCGTCCGGAAGTCAGTCTCCCCTCCGCCCGAACTTAAACGCTATTGACCGAATTTTATGAAAGTTAGTAAATAGTTTCCACATGAGAAAGTCCCGGTCAAGTTTGTATTTGGGGCTCCTTTCTGACATAGTTATGCCCCCTTTAAACTTATAATTAGCTTAATATCTTGTTGTCCGGGTAACTTAAGTTATTGCGATCCGATAGCGTTCACATTTCGTATGTCGATTAACCACACGAAAATACAGGTCGAATTCGAATTGGGGTACCATCGGACCATTTCTGACTGAATTATGCACCTTTCCGACATACAATTTGCCTATTGTTTTGTTGTCCTGATGATAGCGTTAGTTATTATTTGGTTGCTTTAAAATTTGGTGTGTGGATTAATCACATGGGAATGCTGGTCATACTCGGATTTAGGTTTTGTCTGATAATTATTTTTTCGATTATTTTGATTTCCAAATGTTGATTTTAGTTACCGGTATTGGTCATTCAGTTATGTAATGACATGTAAAACATATTAAGTTAAAATATGGGTATGCTTCAAAGAATACTGTCAGCTGTTCCTCTTTTTAAATTTTTCTGCGTTTATTACACGCTGGTGTTCAATAAAATAATATTACCAATATAGACAGTTGGAATAGAAGTTTATCCAATTATTTTTTTCGGAATTTATGCTCGTTTTAAAAAATCCACCGGCGAAAAGTATAACAAATTTTCGGGGGATATTTAGTCAAGCGACCTATTGTTACAGTAACCATAGGTTCATTCAACAAAGCACGATGATTGGTTGTCGAATCGGATGAGGCACTTTAATATTGATTGTATCTTAATTTACACCGGAAACACGATTTAAAACAAGTAATAGACAAGAACAGAAATGTGCAATATATGGGTGTGGGCTAAAGTTACATCGACTTAGGAAGTTAGGAGTAGTAAACATGCGTCAATTCCAAACTACATATTAATGTTGTAACTACATGGCGGTTTGAGCTCCAACGTACACTAAATAATATTCGCTGTAGAATTTTTGACAAAATTTTTGTTTAATACATCTGAGAGGTCGAAAATATATTTATATTCCTTTTTTTGTCCATTTACCTAGAACTGGTGGAATAACTAATAATTTAACAAAACAATCATATCACCATATTGCATGCCTTATGAGAGAGAGAGAGCTTCAATTGTGTCATAATGTTGATTTAATGTTTTTAATGTCATGGTATAACATCGTGCCCGAATACGTTACAATGCAGAATAAATAAAAACAAGCAGGGGGCAATGAACTGGAAATAGGCCAGTGTTAAGAGATAATATTCAGGTGGGTTTTGGATGTGGACCTAGAACTAATCTCAATCAAATTTTTCATTGATCAACATATATTTGATCATTCTCAAATAGTGAATTGTTTAATAGGTGGCCGTCTTAATAAAAATAAAGAAATTCCTTGAATCAAGAAACGTTAAGTTCACTCTCAATGTCTTCAGATAGGATAGCATGGAAATATAAAATGCAATTCTGAAAAAAGGGTTATGTATTACAAAAGTTCTTGATAAATAACAGAGTTTCTCACAACATTGATTGTCACATGTTCGTCAGAAGGTAGTTAAATAGTTGGACGAAATCTCCTTTTATTTACCAGATGTTCCATAGACGGTCAAACGTGTAGATCACCTAATGCACATGACAGTTTGTACAACAATAGAGGACACACTAAATCCCACATTAAATCTCATTGCAACATGTAACTTTTGTTTTAATTTGAAATATCACTTTCGATAATCATTATCCCACTTGGCATCAAACTGCCAATCTCGTGGATACCCACCCCACCCGGAGTGGCTATATGTCATGCATGGCCTGCTGGGTTTGCTGACGGTAGGTGAAAAGGCAACAATTTCACAAAACCTCAAAAAACAACTGTGACAATGATACATGGCTGCCCAACAGCACAGTGGATGTGTAAATTAAGTTTTAACCAGATAAACGTGTTCAGATACGAGTTATCTTTCGGTTTTTATTGTTCACTTTTTGTGTCGCTGCATAATTCTCTAAGACAGTTTAGTAGTTTGGAATTGGACGATACTAATTAAACATAATAATTTCACTGCTTCATATCTGATCGTTGAGATCCCACAACACCGGAAGTCGACACGCCCATGAAAATGGTGACTGGATAACAATATTTAATACAGCTTATCTCAAATTGTTGAAATCAAATTGAACAAATGAAGTACATGCACACGAAGTTATCGATGGAATACTGTGTATGTTTATGATGCTCCTTTAATGTCAAATGTTTTAATAATTATCCACAATTTTTCCATTGTATTCTTAATCACATAACATTTGCCAAATAGGTTTTTTTCCAATTCAATTAAAAATAATTTATTTGATAATGAATAATATATTATAAATACAACAACGGGACCCACCAAAGCATAGTTTGTAGTGCATGGTCTACAGGAAATCGGGATAATGGTGATGTGCAGAAGAGGATGGGGAGCGGGTGAGACTATATGATATTCAGATATTTTATGTTGCAATTTGAATACTATACTAATCACTGAGAAACTCTAATTATGACGTTATGCTTTGATCCATGTGATGCTAAATATTGTAATGATTGAATAAATCAGGGTCAATATTTTAGCTATATTCTCCTCTTAGTGGAGATTCTTGTAAAATATTGTTTTGTTTTGCAGATAATTACTGTACTAAGACTAAAACTACTGTATTGTATTATTACTAGTACATTACTAGACCTTTTAAGTTTTCTAATTTGCTTTTTATTCATTATTATGGGTATCATGGATCACGAATATTGTTTGGGCTTTTAATAATAGGAATATGTTAGGCTGGTTGGTGGTATTGTTGGTAGTGGTAGCTGGTACGCTGTTACACAGAGGCACAAGTAACCAGAGGAGAGGGAGCTGGGCTGAGAGTTATATATTTGATATGTGTACATGTACAATATCATTCCCTGTCCTACCAGGGCCCTATATTATAGAATACATATTTTTGTAATATCAGTGTTAATTTGTGATTTACTAATTTTGTAATACATATTTTGTGTTCTATAGTATTCGACTGAATTTCTATCAGTACATTTCTTTCATTGTAGATTGAAACTCAATATATGACCATAACTCATGTTGAGTACATTGACATGCAATGACTGATATTATCTTTTTTGCTAATCATCTACATACAGGAATCACTTAACCGGAAAATCTTTGCATTTGGTGGGAAAAGGGGCGCTGAAAATTTTCATCTTTCCATAGTAGTCTTGTTAATATGTAAGAACTCGTATCAGAGATTGACACAGTACTGGCTGAGCGGGTACTACAGGACTGAAATAACACAACTTTTGTATAAGTTCAGTATTATATTACATCTGCATAGGCTACATTATTGATATTTACCGTGCGAATAATGGTGAGTGGGATTTGATGGGTACATGTTCTTTGTAATGCGTTATCACATGTTCGTCACAAGGTAGGTAACATAGTTGGACGAAATCTCCTTTTGTTTACCACAGGTTCCATAGACGATCAAAACTGTAACTCACCTAATGCACATGACAGTTTGTACAGAAATAGAGGACACAAAAAATCCCACACTAAATCTCATTGCAACATGTAAATTTTTGTGTTTTATGTTTGAATTTATGAAATATCACTTTTGGTAACTATTATCCCACTAGTCACCAAACCACCAACCTCCTGGATACCCATCCTGGCCTAGATGGGCTATATGGCCGACCTATGCATGGCCTGCTTAACTTCGAAAAAGCATTCGACTCAGTGTCATGGTCGTCTCATGTTTTTTTCTCAATTTTGGCCATTCCATAAAAATGGATGGTCATTCTATATGAAGACGCTAGATCGTGCATCGTGCGTAATGGTCACATGGCTTTGGACAGTGTGATTCCATATCCCGGTATATGTTCTCCTCTACGCTGAGGTATTAGCATTGTTGTAAGGCAGACTGACATGATAGTCCTCGGTGGTTCAGCGTATACAATATCACAACGAGGACGACACAGCGTTCATACTGGATGACAATGAAGGTAGCATGCGTGAGGCCTATATTCAATACTTGACCAATATGCTCGGGTTTCGACTTTCGAGACTGCGCATCAACCCGGATAAATGTCAGGCGGCGTGGATATGATCACGAATAAACTATGAATCAAACATGTGGCATGATTTTAAGTTATCCACACAAAAACTTTCTCGGCATGAATTTCGACACTGGTCTTCCAAAAATGATGTCAAACTACGACAGTAAATTGGACGATTTAGAACGAATAACTAAGATATGGAGTCACACGCTACTATATAGCCCCCAATTGGACGAATAACTGTCACTGAGACACTTATTCTCAAAAAGCTAACGAACATATTCATATCTCTCACTAGTCCGATGATGCTTTCATTAGTATATTTTATACAGTTTTATTTGGAACTCTAAACGAGACAGAATACCAAACTCCATGCAGGGTTTACATCCCTTCATGAATCGGTAAGACCGTTGCTACCGGCGACATTTTACTCACATTTGGTGGACTTCCGCGATATTAAGATATATACTAAGCGAGCATGGCAACATGCTGCCCTTGTTAAAATCAGTGTAATTTCATTCCGTAAGTTTGGAAAGTCCCATTAGAACCAAAGAACTATGTTGCGAAACGCTGTGATTTGGTTCTCTGATTATTTTATGAACACAAAAGTATAAAGGCACATAGACGACAATGTCGCGACAACACGCGTGGCAAGTCAAACACAAGAGTTCTAATTTGCTGTAATTTTGACTCTTATAGCTTGCGAAAATCGTCAACAAAACTACCGCTCTGCTTCTCCATTCTGTCATTATGTTTTTAGTGCGAGAATTGTTCTCAAAGCACATAGGAAGTTCGACTTTCGGAAGATCGGTTTTCACCATTTTGACTGGAAAACGGCGCGCTAAATATAGAAACCACAGACTAGGACCCAGCCGATGAATTATGTATTCAATTGTAGTTGTATTGTAGAGGCATGAATATATTCCGCCGTCCAAAATATCCCGCCACTCTGACTTTTCTAATCAACCTGAACTCAAATTGAAGGACACAATCTGGACGCCATAAATATTGTGAAATAAAACGTGACCGCGCATAATCATATTAATAGTTGAATCTGATTGGCTACTTCGAATAAATCGCACGACTCGATCGCAGAAAATCAAAATTATTTGATTCCTTGCGGGGCCGATCGTGCGACAAAATGTCGTATGATTTTCCACCGCACACGCTACGATTTGACCCGTAACCGGTGCCCGATACTTGTCATACGATATATATCGCATTGTGTGCGGCGCGCTTAAAGTATATTTGTCGGCACAGTTTTCTGGCCTCTTGCAGGTCGATATCAAATAGCAAACCGCCCATGAATCGTATCACTGTTCTGGTCTCATGCTGTGTGCGTAAATCCTACACGATGGGGATGGGAACACAAATTATATCGACTTACACAGTGTTCTTTTTCCCTGGATAGAGAGAGCGATATGAATAATAGAAGTCAGGTTGTATCAGAAACAAATGGTGGTGGTTTTAGTAACGTATGTTTCGTATGCTTTTTATACGATTGGGTAGGTTCTATTGCGCAGTTTATCGGTGCTGGTTGATTTATTTTATTCACCTACCGGTATATCTTTCGTCAATCATAGGAGTTAAGCACTGCTTTCAGATATTGAGAACATATCTGCATGGGCCCCACAAAGACCACCGATGTTGCTGAAACCAAACTTCAATTTATTCAGAGAGTGTTGTGTTCTAAATGGCAATCGAAATAGCTTCATTATGGGGCGACATTGGCTATTATAATGGGAGTATCCCGATGTAGGTAAAATAAGGTTGAGCGATATTCCGTTCTTTAAGTGTCATTAATGTTCATTAGACACGTAGAAAAGTAGACACACAATTTGTTTGAAGTTTTGTAGCCATTGTTGGAGGCTGCTATCCGACCATCGAGGAACGGGATAATAAGTTCCATGGATCTCATTTTATCCTGGTAAATAGCAGTTTTAGCATTCTTAGATCTTGTTTTATCTTCATGTTTTTAACGTGCAGAATGATTTCAAGCAAGTTATAGACAAAAAAGGTGGATATAAAAGAGGCATGGCAGTAAAAGCCAGGTTATCAACTTGTATGTACAATTCTCTTTTCGCCTGGACAAGGATTCATGAAATTCTTGGTCCATATATACAGAATGTCAACATTCCATTATTCCAGTTGGTTTTGTCAACGCCAAATCGAATTGAGGATATACTATGTGTTGGACAGATATGGAGAAAAGTTAATTTTCAAGCTGTTTTCAATGTTTTACACGGGCGAGAAATAAACGCCCTTTATTTGTTTTTAACATTTCAGGAATAGACTAACAAGTAACGATTTTAATTGTTCTGTTGTAAATATATGGATGGAGCTAATCTATTTTTGTTTGTTGCATGTAAAGTACGTATAAAATACTTAACGTATTTATCCACATTTTTTTATTCACGGAACCGGACCAGGAAGAAACAAAGATCGTAATTTGAGGTGTGAAACGACACAGTACGTGGCTTTACCATGAACTACAATTTAGATCCTATAGTCCGGTGGAAAACATCAGATTTCTTGCCTATGTGTGTTTTGGAGTATATACAATGTTTTTTTGGTGATTATCCTTGACTATATGTCTGACAACAAAATTCAGCCGGGTGCCACCCTGTCACTGCTGGGCAATTTTTTTTATGACACTTTGAAATTTAGAACCCATTTTTTCTCTGAAATTCAACCTAATGATTATTACAAGTGATGTATGTTAATTACATTGGTTTATTTTGTATAGTCATATTCTTATTCAACTTCTTATATATTTATAATATATATGTGTTGGTTTTAGCTAAAAATTTGAACTTTTTTTCCATAAATATAGATATTTTCGCAAAATTTAGCAAAAATTTAGAGATAATAATATACCAATCAAGCTAATATTTTCCATAGTTTATAAAAATGTGCATGAATTATATGTAATCATGTTATGCAATTATAATGGAAGAATTACAGCATATTGTTTATGCTAACATGGTGCAATATTAACCCATTTCCCGACTTGTAATATACATTGAGGTTACTATACAGATATGTAGTCGACTTATTTTATCTAATTCTTAGAAGAATGGTACGGTATTTTACCCAAACACATGCTATAGAAAATAAATATGATTGAATTCATGCATTTAAAAGATATGGCTTGACTTTACCTCATCATTAACACCTTAATTTCGTATTGGGTAGCAGGCCTCATCAAATTCACAACGCTATAACATCACAGTCGTCATCATCGTCATCGGTATCACACTCATGACCAGCAGCAAACTTTGTTTGTTTATTGTGAAACTCACTTTCTCCCCCACACTGGCAAAAGACAGTACACGACAGTTTAGCTTTGTTGCATGAGCATCTTGCTGTGTCACATTTATTTTCCGAGAAACAGCCGCATCTAATCAGTTTAAGATTGTCCTCGGGGGCACAGACAGTGTTTGGAGGGAGACTTATAGGTTTTAGAATTTTTGAGTTAACATCTTTCTCTCATCCAAAATCTGTTGCTGTCATATCTGGTGGGCCAGGTCCATCAGCAGCGAATGCATGTGATGTTGTTGGTGGGAGCAATCGTAATTTCGGTGCAGTTTTGATGGTTTTGCTGCTTATTCGACGACTCCAGATTGTGAATCGTATGTCATTGAGCTTTATATCACAAATTGTGTAGCTTGCTTTATGACATTTTTAATGGAGGCGTCAACGGTGCCAATATCTCCCAGTTCGATCCCGCTCTTCATAGCTTTAATTGATGTCGCTTTACCGATGCCAAACATGCATGCAGTGGTATCGCAGCCGGACAAAGCATGTGTGGCTAGTAGACCATCTATATATGGAGCACAATTCTCTGCACTTAGTCTAATATCTACAGATTTTCTCCCCGATGATGTTCCTTCCATGATCACATAAGTTGTTAGACGTCTCTTATCATAATGATAAACCAGGAGCGCAAAGACATCAGTGTCGTCTGAAAGAACACTGACATTTTTCTCGGCCATTGACAACTGGACAACCTGGTGTACCATAATCACATCTGCTTCCTCATGGGTATTACGCAAATCACACCTAACTGACACTTCGGAGTTACAAACTTGAACTGGTAAAACACTTGCTGACGTTATAACGACATTGTGAGCAAAACGTTTTGAAGATGTAGTACGAATAACTTCATCACAAATACACTGAATGAGTTGTATCTTGTTGTCAGTTACACCAAGAGTCACGCTTTGTGTCGGAAGTGGTGAGGTAGGATT
The DNA here is from genome assembly GCA_032622095.1 of Siphonodentalium dalli. Taxonomy (NCBI): domain Eukaryota; kingdom Metazoa; phylum Mollusca; class Scaphopoda; order Gadilida; family Siphonodentaliidae; genus Siphonodentalium; species Siphonodentalium dalli. The sequence goes on along the minus strand of CP136062.1, from coordinate 191,312,117 downwards.
AAGTTGGTGTCTCCTACTTGCCAGTTTCTTCCTTGATTCCCTTGTGGCATCTTTAATACTATACTCGTGGTATCTGTCAAAGACTAAGTATACATCTGCTGACTCCATTTTGGACACGACAAAACCAGCAAACATTTGTGCATAGTCCTTAACAGTTGCAACTGCTGGCCACGATAACACCCACAAAAATGCACAACCATCTGGAATGCGACGTCCTCTATCCATAGTTTCCACTTGCAATTTATTTTTGAAGTTTGCTTTGGATTTTGTGATCCGGATCTCTCCAGCATCAGTGAACATTGATGTCGGTACAGGCGACAGTTCATACGACATTATTGAAGACATATTTATATCTCTCATTCCCATCATACCAATTACTCTTGAGTAAATAAGTTCTGTCGTATACAAAGGTGTGTCGTCGACTAAAATTTTCTTCTTGCTCTCAGGCCAGGTAGACTCAAATGTGGACAGATATTCCTTTCCAAGTTCGATAGCATTGTGTATGTTGACATTGTCAGCACTGATTCTACCAGAAACAATGTTGTTTAAACCAGGTGGGTAATTTGTATGTTCTAATGGATGTATGCAATTATCAAGTTTCTCTCTAAGTTTGCTTCTATCATCAGCATCACCAGAAATCCTTGACTTCCCTTCCTCCTTGTGTGTGTTTGCATCAGTGTCTATCGGATCAGCTGTAAGATTTGCTAAGTCAGACAGAAGGGTAGTGCATGTGTGCAAACTCAATGCCCATTTCTTGACTGTGTTTGGATTGAGCGTGATCCCAATCAACCCTTCAGGCCCCTTGCCATACCGCATGAATGTAGTTTCAATGAACATATCACTCCACATACCATTGAATAGACCATTGTTGTGATGGGTAACATGTTGCCCGATCAAGAATTTCTCAAGCAAAGGTTGTGGCAATGCTTCCATTGAACGAAGGTAATATAGTCCATATTTGGCATTATTGAAATGCTTAGAAGCAAAGAAGTATGGGAGCATAGAACGCACAGACCACAGGTGGAGTAACCAATTACCCTCTCTTTCGGCTCTCACAAATGCATCATTAGGAAAACTGGTTTTATCAGGTTATTTATCCAGTGCTTTGCCGTGTTGCTTTTAGATGAAATCTTCTGTAGCGCTGTATCAAACACTGTATAAGACGAGGTTGTTCCTATCAGATCTCTAATACATTCCTCAGTCAAAAGTCTCAAAGCTCTCACATTTTGTGGAAATCATCTTGGGTACACCACCAAAAACAGAAGACATAATCTCCTCCATTCGGCTGCCAGCCATTAGTTTACCGACACAACAAACAAAGCCCACCAGAGGGTGCATTCCGCCTAGCCTATTCACAACACTTTAAAACTTATTTGGATACACCCAACTCACGTCAACTGCATACTTATATAAACATTGGTCATTGGTTGAAACTGTAAAAACTTGTCCGCATTTATTTGTGAGATTTTGACATTCTTGCATGACAGTCAGCATTGTGCTGTGAGACATTTACATTGTTCAATGTTTAGTCCTTGATGAGATGCTTGGTAACCTGTACATCTTACATTGTACACCCATGAGCATTTTCTTCAGTTATTAAAACTACATGAAAAAACACATGATTATTGTTGAAACGGTACTCCATAGATTGCACAAAAACTTTTGTCTGCGACACTTGTATGATTATGTATTTGTGGTACCATTTGATATGCTAGGTTAAAAGTTTTGTATCCTTTCCATTTATTTCCATTTAATGGAATTTAATTGCAAGAGTGTATAACACATTTTGAACATGATTACATGATACAGGCTAGCGGTATTATAATTACCTTCATGCATCTCATCTTATATTGTGTGCAGTGATATCACATTACGAGATTCCCAAGCACAGTAGAGTTCTGTGGATGCTGATTGTATGTTGTTTTAGTGCAGGCAGGTAAATTAAATAGCTATGGGAGACCGATTGTGTTGCCATTTTTAGGCTATCTTTATTGGGCTCTGGAAAAAAATGCCCAAAAGTGCCAAGGTGGCACCCGGTGGAAATACAATGGGTATAACCCATAGATGGGTAAATTACAAAAAAACATTGTATATACTCCAAAACAACCCCAAACCTGTTTGCCACCAGACTACTACACGTGAGCCACCTAATAGAAGTTTTTTTTAAACATTAAAAATAACAATATCTGAATTTTTGACATTGAACCACCATTTGTACGTTTTGTACACCATAAAATAGATTTTGTCAGCCAAGCTAAAATAACAGTAGTCGCCTCTTTTAAATAGCATTATGATTGAGGTCACCAATCACAAAACAAGATTTAGTGTATCGCGGACAGGCTATATAAATACATTCGAAATAATACATTTATGGATGCGTTAAATTTCAAATATACGTGCATTTACGTGCATTTATATTCGAACTAACATATTTATGGATAGTGTGACACAAGAGAAGGCCCACATTCAGGCTACGGTGTTCATTACTAATCCCACTTTTAGAAGACTTGTATACGTAGTCCTAATATTTGCAAATTGCAACATGCTGGAACGTGTCAAAAGTCTTAGACAAAAACACGTGCCACCATGCACAACTTGGACCACATGGGTTACATGCCCACGGTATGAAAACCGTCAGAAGGTCGCACCCTGAGTGAAGGGAATATCAATCACAGAGGGTACATCGTGTCTGTATGCCCCCATCACAACGGATTATACTACAAACGATCTGTTTGGTCCATATATTATATAAAAATGTACAGGTGCAGTTATATTGAAACGGATATTTTCTCGTACTCTAAAATGCTGATTGAAAAGGAAAGTATTTACAGATTGGGGACGTCTACTTAGTACATATTTCACGTGTGTCATAGCCAGTTGTACATAGCGAAGTATTTAGAATGAGCACACAATCAAAATGTACATTGCAAGACATCTAAGTCGCGTCACTGCCCTTCTGTCAGCACAGTCCTTATAACCGTTGATAATTAATTTGGTTATAGGCATATACACCTGTCTGACTCCGAACGTATTTCTATTCAAATTCAATCATTTCAAAAGTGTACCGTTGAACTAAATATATAGACCTTGATAACCAAATAGACGGCAATTAATCCTGTCATGAAGATATATATAACAAATTTTGTTAATTTCTCTAAGTTGCAATCTTTTTCTCATATCAGAATACACCCTTCATGGTTGCAATGAATGATCGCAGATATATGGAAAATTTGCTTACGGTTGCTACATAATTGGCACAATAAGATACAGTTAGATGTTATAACAGTCAGCAGGTTTTACGAAATCGTTTAAGAAAACTCAAATTTTCACCCAATAGAAGAAACACAAAACTATGATTGCAGAAGAAGAAGAATATATCGATGTTTGAACACAATATGAAACGGTATATTGAACTTTTTTTCAATGATTTAGTTGGAAATTTGAAGATATTATGTTGATGAATTTCTGCTGACGTAGCCGCCCTGTGGCAGCCATTTTGAAAGTTGATCGGGCCAAATATAAACAAACAGTTTTTCGGCATCAAACCCTCCATTAGTTCAATGAGGAAGCGCAAGAATCAGAAAAAGCACAATAAGGGAGATTCGGATGACCAAAGAAATTCCACTTTAGAAAGTGAGGACAGTATAAATCCGTCACCCAAAAAACAGCTCACGATGGAAAATTTCATGTCAAAACCAGGCCAAGAACCACCCTCGCCTATTCTTGGAAACATCCCCGAGCAATTAACAGAACTCATAAAACGTGTAGATAGTCTGACAGAAGCATCTCAGAAAAATCATGATAAATATTCGACAGAACAGAAGACACATCTTTCTGAATTCGGTAAGATGATAAGTCAATTCAAAACTGAAATTGTGAAATCCTTTAATGATAAATTACAAGTACTAGAGAATCGAATAACAATTCTTGAAACTGAAAAATTTAAAATGATAAAAGAAACAAAAGAAAAACAAGATAAATGGAACGAAGAACACGAACTCCTAAAACAATCATTAAATGGCATTGAACAACAAGGACGGAAAGACAGTGTCCGAATCTTTGGAATTCCTGAGGCTAAAGATAGGGAGACACGTCACGATTGTGCAAATCAAGTGATGCAAATTTTCAACGATAAATTAAAGCTAAATATGTTTCGTGGAGACATTTCAATAGCCCACCGAGTTGGGAAAAAACATACAAACAATCAAACCGAAATTATGGAGCTAAACGCAGATAGAAATGGGAACAATCAACAGGGTGCGAAATATAATAAACCTCGCCCCATTCTTGTAAAGTTCTATGCCAGAGAACCAAAACTTCTTGTTATTGAAGCCAGAAGGCAGCTGAAAAATACAGGCTACTCCATTATCGAGGATGCAACCTATACTAACTATCAGCTGCTGAGAACAGCATACAAATCTGATAACATTATGAACTCCTGGATAACCAATGGCAAACTGTATGCCAAGAAGATTAATGGTGACATTGTGAGATTTCAAACAGCATTGGACCTTGAGAACATAATCAAGGGTCAAACAGGTTAATTTGCAAATCTACAGGGGTTGTCTAATTTTGTTCATGAAAATATGAATTGTCATTAGGTTGGAAAGTCTCTAGTAATATAATAATGCTTCATGTAAACATTCCAAGTACATCATGTAAATATTCAGTCTATTTTAAAAATGATGATACTGGCTGTCACACTACCAATTTCGAATGGGGGTTCCCAGGCTGATCTCAGGAGCAATAGCTGAATAATGGCATACAAGTACTGTCAGTCTGCATCATAAACAGCTTTTTCTCCAGGGATTTGCATGGGCATCCAAATTCGAGATTTACTATTCGACTCCTCCCTCTATAATCTCTGAATGGACTAACTTACTATTTCGCAAAGACATTTTCATAACAATTGAATCTGAGCAGACTTTTGAGAAATTTGTTGTATGACAAACAAGTCAAATTTAGAGCAGAAATAGGTATCAATCAAGTGTTAAAACTGTTAAGGTGTAACTTTACATGAAATTTGTTTTGTGTTCCATGCAAAACATATAAATAAGAACTGTCAGAGGATGGTGAACTTCATGTGCATTGTTATTGATTCATAAAAATGTACACTTTCTTTGTGCATCATGTAAATACTTGGGCTTTTTGTTGGGATAATTGTGTTTATTTATAATTAGCATGTACAATGACATATTTATCAATGTGGCTTTATATATATATATATATAACTCGCCTAACCAGGGTGTCACGTGACAGGCTATAAATATGGATTGTCTTGCTGATCTCTGGAGCAAATGATGAAGAATGGGGTAATCTCAAAATACCATATCAAACTTTTGCTTCAGGGATCTGCATGGGAATGTGTACTCAGTACCTGCCACATGAACCCCCAATCGATTTGAATGGATTACACTAATAATTATCTAATATATCACAATGGATAACGCAGATGACCAGATTATTGTGCAACTTATGTGAGAATGTTACCCAAAAATCATGCACATCTCGATCACACCGACAATAATGGTGTCAATGAAAGAGTATATATTTGAGTTGTCCAAAATTGCATACATGTGGACACATACTAAGACTGGTACATTAAAAATCTGAGTTGCCAGATACAGTTATAGACATATTATGTATAGATATTCATTACTTGTCAACTCAAAACTTTTCATTGACTGGCAATCTACAAGTTTCACTTTTCTTGTTTACATAGATGTTGAAATTACCTATATATGTGTATAGTCGGTTTGCCAAGCTCTTAATCAGTGTTAATATGAAAGACAAACTCACCACACATTGCAGAAAACTTAATGTCCATTTGGAATAATCCTGATATATAAGATTAAATTCCATAGAAATTGCACTGATAATTTTCACATCCATTACGAAACAACACAGCGATATTATGGTCAACAAACAGACTAAACACGAGGATTACGTGTGGTCAGTGAAATTTCCATTGAACTGCTTGGCCGCAAAATGGGTCAACTATCTTGGTCTGACATCACTTATTAGGGTCAATAGCATTACATGTCACGTGTTGTACATAGGAATTTCAGCAATTATCGATTTTTGGTGAGTTACAAAACAAGGCCGAGTTGTTTTTACACAATCGACATATGTCTGTTCACTTGTTCGTTTGTCTATCTGTCTTCACATCGTTACTCATTTAATGTGCAAAAATATATTTGTGTACAAATACACAAATACAGAATAGGGAACATACTTATACGATGTACTACTTAAATGATTAACCGACTGCTTATATGTTGGCATGCCACACCAGGGTGGCCTCGGCACATCGAGGCACGATGATAACCGAACACCGGAATACAGAAATGATATTTGTATCGATCATCTGTATTATTATTATATGTATGTGTTTTTCTTTCAGCATGGTATGTAAGGAGGGTGTGAGTGCAAGTGACATTGGTTATTTTTTACACGTTTCGGTATACTCCTGTATAACTTCCACATTAAGAATTTCAGTTGAAGTCTTTTCCGCCCTTGGTGGTCGATCGGTTGGACGTCTGCGTACTAACGTCTGCTCATGTCTGTAAAAATTATTTCTTCAAACTGTCGAGGGCTGAACGAAACTACTAAGCGTCGCGATGTTTTTCGACACTTGAAAGATTTGAAACCGTCTATAGTATGTCTACAAGATACACATTTTACAAAAGATATGGAAAAAATTATTTCAGCCGAATGGGGCTCCAAAACAGAAATAGCATCTTTTAAATCAAATTCTCGTGGAGTAGCAATTCTGTTCAATACAAATTTAGATTTCCGCATACACGAATCTCTGAAAGATACTGGCGGAAATTATATCATTTTGGATATCACCATTGAAAATGTGAGAATTAGTTTGGCTAATATTTATGGGCCAAATAACGATAACCCAGAATTTTACCATAACCTGCAAAAAGCAATTACTAAAATAGGCAATACTCAAATCGTAATATGTGGTGATTGGAATTTGGTTCAAAATCAAACGTCCGATACTTTTAACTATAAACATACAAACAGTCCACGCGCACAAGAGGCGGTGCATAGTCTTGTCGATAGGCTCGAACTAATTGATGTATGGAGATCCAATAATAAAGAACTTAAGCGTTTCACTTGGAGAAGAAAGTCACCTATAAAAATGGCGAGGCTAGACTATTTCCTCGTATCAGATGATATTTTAAGCCTAATTGGAGAGAAACCAAACATACTGCCGGGATATAGATCCGATCACTCGATTATAACATTATCACTAACATTAAATACTCACCAGAAGGGTCACGGTTTTTGGAAATTTAATCTTTCACTTCTACGAGACAAAACATATATCGATATGATGAATGAGCTCATTGAAACCAATAAGATTCGATACAACTACACTACAGACGAATTAGATAGTTCCCCTCATCATACTTGTAAATGTGATATCAGCAAAAGACTTTTTCTAGATTCACTTTTATTGGATATAAGAGGGGCTACCATTGCTTACTCTTCAAACAGAAAACGAGATCGTAAATCAAAAGAAGAATCTCTACAGAAAGCTAAATATGATCTTACCGAATTGGTTGATAGGAATGGGTCGGACATTGAACAGAAGGTGAAACTTCTGGAAGAGATACAAAAAGTCGATGACGAGTTAATGGATATGAGAAAGGAAGCTACAATGGGTGCAATGATAAGATCTAGAGCAAAATGGATCGAGGATGGCGAAAAACCAACAAAATATTTCTTAAATTTGGAAAAGCGTAATTATATATCGAAAACCCTGACCAATCTGATAGACTCAAATGGGAAATTATTAACCTACCAAAATGACATTATTAAAGAAACTCGTAACTTTTATCAAACTTTATACGCTTCAAAATGCACTACTCAATCCGAGACACATTTTGCCACTTTCGACAATAACGTTTTGAAACTAAATAAAGATATTTCAGATAGTATAGAAGGGCCAATCACCATACATGAACTGTCTGCAGTATTAAAACAAACAAAGAATGGTAAGACATGTGGATTGGATGGATTTCCGTATGAATTTTGGAAATTTTTCTGGCGAAAGCTTGGGCCTTTTTTATGTGAATCTCTCAATGAGTCCTATAAATCAGGAGAGCTCTCCATTACACAAAAACAAGGAATTATAACTCTTCTCCCCAAAAAAGACAAAGACAGACATCTTCTAAAAAATTGGAGACCGATTACATTATTGAACAGCTCATATAAGCTGGCATCTGCATGTATAGCTCAGCGGATGAAACAAGTTCTCCCCCATATCATTAACGAGGACCAAACGGGTTTCTTGAAGGGCCGATACATAGGAGACAATACACGACTGATTTATGATCTTATATACCAAACTAACTTGAAGAAAATTCCTGGCCTCTTACTACTTTTAGATTTTGAGAAAGCATTTGACTCTGTATCGTGGAAATTCATGCACAAATGTCTTGAATTTTTCAACTTTGGAGAAACGATAAAAAAATGGATTTCAATATTTTATACGAATATTAACTCTTCCTTACTCATAAATGGGCACATATCACAATGTTTCACACTAGGTCGAGGCTGTCGGCAGGGCGATCCTATATCTCCGTACATTTTTTTGATTTGCGCAGAAATCCTAGCTCTCATGATTAGAAATAATTAAAAAATCAAAGGAATTACCCTCGATGGTTTTGAATTTAAGTTAACGCAGTACGCAGACGACACGACACTTATTCTAGACGGTTCCGAAAGTAGTCTGAGTGAGGCTTATTCCACCCTAAATGCCTTTGCTAAAATATCGGGACTCAATCTCAATGCGAGTAAGTGTCAGGCGTCGTGGATTGGATCAATGGTGGGGCGGCAAGAAAATATATGTCCGGACCTTCATCTCACATTTGCTGACTCATTTAATCTTCTTGGAATCAACTTTAATACTACTTTAAACAAAATGTCGATTAATTTTGAAAATAAGCTGAATGAAATTAAACGATTAACAGAAACATGGAATCATCGACTACTTACCCCATTTGGTCGTATAACAGTTATAAAATCCATCATTATCCCCAAATTAACTCACCTATTCATCGCATTACCTAACCCCAACAACAATTTCATGACCAAACTCGAAAAAATACTATTCAATTTTCTCTGGAATTCCAAGCGGGACCGAGTAAAAAGAAAACTCGTCTGTCAAGACCACTCTCACGGTGGAATGAAAATGGTAGATGTAAACAATTTCCTCATGTCAATGAAAATAACTTGGGTGAGACGATTGTTATTGAAAAGTTCAAAATGGACACCCCTAACAGACCTTCCTATCACCAAAGACCACCTATTTCTGACATACAACCATGTTTTTCTAAAAAACAAAGCTAGTGTCGTGAACAATCCTTTCTGGCATGACGTATTACTGGCTTTTGCAAATATGTTAGAAAAAAATAAGAAACAAAATCGATTTCAGGCATGCACTATTTGGAACAACCCCAATATAAAACTGGAAGGACATACCATTAATTTTTTTTCATGGCGAAAAAAAGGAATTATATATGTAAATGACTTGTTTCAAAGAGGTGGCATATTACACACAGAACAATCTTTATTCGAATGTTATCATATACGTACAGATTTTCTGACAATGAACAGCATCCGCCAACAAATAATAGCTATGTCACAAAAGCTCAACCAACCCTTATTTCGTATTGAAAGCCCTTTCCTTCCAAGTAATTTTGTTATCCCATTGAACAATACTCATGGTGGACAGGACTTCTACAAAATTTTAAATTCAATGAATATCGTACCAAAATCCCATACAAAATGGCAGGCTGAATTTGAGGATAATGACATTCAATGGGAAAACTACAACCGGCTTGCTTTCACCACGACGCCTGACACGAAAATGTGGTGGTTACAATATAGAATTAATCATAGAATACTTTCCACAAAGAAATTTCTTAAAATGGTCAACCTAGAACAAAATGATTTATGTAATCGCTGTGGCACAACATCTGAAGATATATCCCATATTTTTTGGGACTGTCCGCTTGTAAAAAAAACTTTATAAATGATGTTACTATTTGGTGCAAATCAAATGGTATCGCCTTGTTAGCCACAAGAAAGATTGCAATTCTTGGATCCCTATCAATGGGCGGTAACTCTATGATGAATCTGTTTTGGCTACTGATAAAACAATACATATACAAAACTAAATTTAATCCTGATATGTTATCACTAAAATCCTTTCTATCAGAACTACAATCTAGATATTTACAGGAGAAATTGTTGGCACAGTGCCAAATGAAATTACCCTCTTTTGAGAAAAACTGGTTTTTAATCATTGAAGCTCTTAACAAAACGTCAGAAGCAAACAAACCATGATGTATCAAAATATCGTTCCCACCAAAATCCAAGTTTACCTCTCCAACTCACAAGTATTGACCAGAGGAATAAGTGCCGAAAAACCGCCGAGTTGACCCACCAGAAAGGGAAAAAACCTATTTCAACATCAATCAAAATCCCATTATACTCAGCAAAGAGCTATATATAAACAATTAATATCTTATAAGCATTGAACCTACCGATATTAGCTCTTTGACTAAACATATGGCTAACATAGCTTGCGGGACCCATACCAGAAACGTGTATAATTATAAACTTGTCGCGATGAGTGAAAGAGCATGTGAGCGAAAGGATGTATGCAAGTTACTGATAGATGGGGATGAAAGAGTTAGTGTGTGATCTTTTTTTGCAAATCTTGTTACAATATTTATATACATTTAATCTTGATCAATAAAAACTTTAAAAAAAAAGAAAGAAAAAAAAAAGATACAGTTTGCTTCGCTTTCCTGTTGTTATTATGCATTAGTTCAAATATAGGATGATGTCAACCAATATCGAAGAAACATCTATGTGTTCTATAAATATCTTTAACACCCTTATTTCGTAAAACCTGCTAGAATCTCACCCCGAATAGATTGCCCATTTGTTTCGCCAAAACGCTACACACGATAACCAAACTCGGTCATTGGTTGAAATCAAGAATAGAATCAATCAAGATTTTAGAGAGTATTTGTGCAATCTTCGTCAATACAGTCATGAATAAGTGTAGTGGTATTTCAGGTGATTGGAAGACACTCGTGGAATGTTGAGGAAAATATACCTTCAACATATGGGACGTTTCATATATTCTTGTTCGGCAAATTTCATGAGCAAACGAAAACATAGAAACGTTTGTATTATTTCCTAAGATATTACTCTAACAGTACAGGAGACGCATACAGTAGCTGCTATGAAATAAAAGGCATTTTCCCTGCAATCGCGATGAAATTAAATAATATCAGGCTCAATTTACTGATCTAAAATTGATTCCCCACAGTCCTCGCAGTTAATTTGACATTCATGCGATTATAAGACATGGTTTCATAGAAAAGATCTGCATATATATGTTTCTGTGACATTTTCCCATTTTCTTCCCCCAAATTGTTTTGTTTCATTTAAAGCTAATTGATACTCGATGATGGGTATTCGTCGTTCGTTCATCAAATCCTTTAATTTAATGACAGAAAACAACCATATTCGCTTCATTTTATCATTTTAGGGGGTAGTGTTAATGTTTAATGTTTGGCTGCTTTATTGTTGCTCCGTTGGGAGTGATTTTGACTTCTACTTATCCCCACGGGTTTAACCCTTTACCCAACAGAAGGGCCCTGTGCCAATGCATTCTCTTATATATGCGAGTCGACCATAGGTCGCCTCGCATATATAAGAGAATGCATTGGCTTAACACATTAAAAATTATAAAATTGTTAAAGAATGTAAGAAAAAATGGTAAAAAGTGTTAAAAAAAGATTTTTATTAGGCCAATGCATTCTCTTATATATGCGAGGCGACCTATGGTCGACTCGCATATATAAGAAAATGCATTAGCACAGGGCATAACTGTAACTATCACAATGTGGTCAAGGAGCCGGTTCCAATGATATCCATATTTGTATGGTTCTATTGAGACAGACCGAAGATATTTTAGGCTGTTGAAGCTTTATTTGGCCGGTTTTGGCCGTTTTGTTGGGTAAAGGGTTAAAGCAACATAATTGATGATTCAAACAAAATTGTCCGATTGACGAGACCTAGAAGGGCGTAATAAGTTCGAAAAGTTCTGAAAATAATTGGGACAAATCATTAGATTGTTCTCAGATATGTGAAAATGGAAAAAAATACACTGCCATGCAGTTGTTGATTGATCGTGCTGGCACACACTTCCTTTTATTATATTAGTTCAGCAGATATCAATAACACCAAGTACATTTGCGGTGCTCCATTATATGCCTAAGGATGGAGGGAATTTTGAAATAGTGGCTCAGTCTCTCTTGATTTTATTATTTCATTTGTCTTACCTTTGGACACCTTTTATAATATCAGATTAGTATCATCGAGTCCGGCAGATGACGCCCGTCATTTTGATATATAGAAATGGAAAATGTGATTGGGTGCAACGAAACTTAAAAAGTTTTTTGGGATGAAAATGTTCATTAGCTGGCTTAACCCTGTACATTTCAGAATAAGCCTGTGGCACTAACACGCAACATTTATACTTAAATATTTCGTGCATATTTGTACTTTGAAACAATAATGAGTACATTTTTATTAAATAACGTAGTTTGGTAACAAACTTGCCAAAATAAGAAATAAATTTAGTTGATTATTTCACACTAATATGACACTATTGACACATTTGTTGAAGTGATATCCAAAGCTTCAACACATCAAAATGTATTAGACTCAATTACATCAAAATATAAAATGATTGCTACCAGGGAGATATGCTAAGTAAGTAATTGTAACTTGTCCTTAATCCATTTTGTATCATTTTTAATTTACAAATAAAATGTGTTAACAAAGTAAGTTTGATAGCACGCGAAACCAATATACTGCATGTTATAGGGGACTTGCATGACTGAGGAACGTCTGCTTCATTATAGTCCAGTGCATTATCGTTTCACCTCAAACTAATTGCAACACAAAGTTTCTCAGTGGGAATAAGTACTATAATCCATCACAAACAACATACTAAAAATAAAAAAGAATCAAGAAAGGCGAAATTGATGAATTTTGTGAAATAAATTTGTCAAAATTTGGTAAAGTACTCAATTTATGGCTTTTCAAGAATGTTTATACAAAACTTTATTTCACAAGGCCTTCCATTTATATATCCATGTTTTAGAGTACACAACCCTGATTACAGAACAGAAAACCTTTCCGAGACACGTTGAGTATTTTTTGAGTTATTTGCCTCCAAAATTTGGAGTTTATCTAATTTCGGAGCCTCAATTTCTCAAAATTAGTTAAAATCCATTTTTTATTGTCTTGTATGTTAAAAACTAAAGAAAAATGAATGGATTTCTTGCTGTTTTAGTCATTTCCTCTCTAGGTTGTGCACAACATATGATTTCTTCATGCATCTATGATTGAGAGGACAAAAATATTCTTAAACAAAATGTGTGTTCCACCATTGTATGGACAGCCAAATTTGCCTGTGGTCAGAACCGGTGTGTTGAAATAGCATATTTGAAGTCATACAACTCAATTAATATATATCCATTTTCCCTGTATTTACCATAATCACTTAAGTATCTATGGTTAAATACGCTGTGAAGGAATTTCCAAAATCATGGTGTAGAAAATCAAATCATGATCCTATGAATCCTAAGAATTGACTCTTTTATAAAAATGACATTTTGGGCGTTTTTGTGCATTTTTAAAGGTTTTTGTCTATAAATAGTAAAAACAATGTGCATCTAATGAGTAAAATCATTTGAACTTTCCTCCTAAAACACAATTAGAGTTTAAATGATAGCCTTATTTTGGATATGTCAATGAATGTCACTGAATTTCCTCATTTTTCTGGAAACTGAAGCCAAATTTGAATATCTGAAAAATGGGGTAGGGGAAACCATATTGACAAAATCTCAGAAAACATGGACATTGATGTATAAAACTTTACTATCACCAGCTCCTACAATCATTATTCTTTGATATAGAGTATAATGCTTCCTGTTTTGATGTTCATATTTAGAGCTACGATCCGTTTTGTTGCAACTTAATGGCGAAATGGTGAATCATTATTTCGGGGTTGTTCTATATAACATGCATATAAAGTTCTAAATCAACCTCCAATAAAGTACTAAACTTTTTATTATCCAAGAATGATCTACAAAAACTGGAATAAAACAACCCTTTGCCTCCAATGACTAGAATATGGTGACAAGATCGTAGCCTTTTGTGATTTCCTATCCCATTATCAATGTTCAAATTTGGAGTCAGTTTCTTGAAAAATATGTGAAATCCAGTGACTGTTGATTGGCATAACCAGTGTAATCCTATTTTTCCAACACAAAGTGTTTTAGGAGGAACGTTCAAATGATTTTACATATTAAACACTAATTGTATTCATTGTTGTTTACTATTTGTGCCAAAAAAACATTTAAAATGGACAAAAACACCGCAAAACAGTCCAAAATGGCATTTTTGGAAAAGAGTCAATACTAAGGATCCATATGGCCATAAGTTGATTTTGGCACATATGTGTTTAGCAATTCCAGCACAATGTATTTAACCTACTACACTTAAGATGTTATGAGAAATACAGGGCATATGTATATCAATTTATTGAGTTGTATGACCTCAAATATGGTATTTCATCATACCAGTTCTGTGTCACAAGGCAAATTTGGCAAAGTCCATACAATGGGACACACATTTTGTTTAAGAATATTTTTGTCTTCTGGATCATAGATGCATGAAGTAATCATTTTTTGTGCACAATATTGTGAGGAAACTAATACAGCAGCAAGATATCCCTTCATTATTCTCTAGTTTTTAAAATACTAGACCATAAAATATGGATTGAGCTAATTCTTGGAAATTGAGGCTCCGAAATTAGACAAACTCCCAATTTTGGAGGCACATAACTCGAAAAATACTAGAAGTATCTGGAAAATGTTTTCTGTTCTGTAATCATGATTATGTACTCAACAAAATTGATATATAAATGGAAGGACATATCAAATGAAGTTTTTTATAAACATCCTTGAAAAGATATAAATTGAGTCTTTTAACAAATTTATTTCACCAAATTTACCAATTTCGCCTTTCTTGATCCTTTTTGATTTTTAGTATGTTGTTTATAATTGGTTAATAGACATAATCCTGCAATTAGTTTGAGGTTTGGCACTTTTTTCTCATAAATGCACTGGACTAATAATCATGATCAATCTTTACTCTGCACATTCCAACATTGTAAATCACGCACATCTTTATCGAGAATCTTTTATCGAATGAGTTGCGGATGGCGCAAGCAAAATGTAACTATGCGCCGTCAGCAACGAGTTCGATAACAGATTCGAGGTCATGGTGCAAGTTGTGTTCCGTATTTATTCTACACCGTTGTATCAGATATAATAAACCAATTACTGTCACCTTCATTGATACTATGGCTACCTTTATTGATGTAACCCGGATGAATAACCAGTAATGGTCGGGGCATCACCCGAAGCGGATCGTTGACGTAATGTACATCATCTTTCTTGGCGACAACGTCATCAAGAATAGTTCCGGCTTGTATTCCACTGGAGGTATACACTTATATGTATTCCGTTGAAGACATGTGCCTTACGCCAATGGGTGTGGAATAAAAGTTAGCTACACACTTCGTTTACGCAAATCTCTCGCGTCTACGTAATCGTGTTTTGTTTTAGCCATGACGCAATCTCCTACGGATTCGATGGGAATGCCTGGGGATATGGCTTCTGGAACTGAGGGTACGCCTACTGGACCAGGGGGTATGGCGACATATGTTGACACAACGACAGAGACGTCTGATGGTATGCCGACTGTGATGATGGGTATGCCGACTGATAGTGATAATGATAGTGACACCAGCGCTCTGCCTCCGGGTTGGGGGATGCCGAGTGGGCCTACATTGGCTGACATAATATCGACTGCTAATCTTGAGAAAAGGCTGAGAGATGACCTGCTAGCTAGCTACGACAAACACACAAAGCCGCTGTCGTATGCGACAAATCAGATTCAAATCTCCTTCTACCCAATGTCGCTACACAGACTGGTAAGTCATCAACAGAAGTACGTGTGTTATTACAATACTCGTGGTTAGTACTATACACTTTTATAAGTAGCAAGGTTTTAAAATTTGAATACTATAATGGACAATAATTCACGGAGTCAGAAAGGCACACAATTGATTTCTTACTATTGAAATTATTTTAGTAGCAGTTATCTTGGCAAATCCAAATGATTGTATGGCAATCAATTATTTGTACGGAACAGCTCAGTCTATAAGTTAGCTACATAGCTACATATAAATAGTGGGTCTGATAACATGACTTCTATTTTCCGAACCGCGGGATTCCACAAAAGTAGAGTCAATGGAAACGGGCCAGCTCGTCCCATGGCGAACTCGGTCCAATCGACCTGCGACAGCTCGCCCCGGGGTAGCTCGGTCCAAGGGATTTGATAATAAAGTTGTTTTCCTTTTTTGGTGTCCTTTTGTTTCTCTCTCTCACTCTATCTTTTTCTCTCTCCCCCCTCCCATCTATAAAGGCGTATCTCGATTTGCAGACGGCTATTGTTCCGGGGTTACCAGCATGACGTGCCGATAATCCCTTAGTTCAATCGTTTGCCGCTTATAGTCTATTCCTAATTTCGTTTGGGGTTTTAATGGTTTGTCCTCTTTGTTGTTTTGGGGTTTTAATGATTTGTTACATTTTGGGGATTTGATACTTTGGCGCTGATTCAATGTTGATGTTAGGAAATAATCTGTCATGTTTTATTTATTTATTAATGCAAAATAGTAATAAACTATATACAAGGAGATAACAAACATAACAAATACACGACAATAGTTAAAGAAAAAGCTCAATGGCGAAATAATTCAGCGATATAATCCAATAATTCAGCGATATAATCCAATAATTCAGCGATATAATCCAATTATTCTAGAATGCCAATCTAGTTCTCACTGAATATTCTCTTGAAATGTCGAAGAGACGCATTCACCGCCAGACATTTTCTCCTCTGTGATTGAACCCTGCCGCCGCCAGTAAGTTGCAATATGGTAGATTCTGTATATGCCTGCTCTTTCTTTCTGTACTTTCTACTGAATAATCAATATTATCAATTTGAAGGCTCTTTGTGGTCTGGCGTTTTTGTTTTTTTCCGACGAATGGACGCTTAAATGTGATTAACTTTGGAGAGACATAGGGTTTTTGTAGCTCAATACAGATCCCCGTTAATAAAATAATATAGTTCACAGCCAGGTTTCCACAAAATTGTACCCATGGGCTTTACAATAACTACGTACATGCATGTGACCTGCTACTTGCACAGATAAATAAATATTGTCCTTATTTCCAAACTATTTACATTTGATTTTATCTTTACAGTTACATTGTGTTTAAAATCTCTTTCAAATAAATGAGTCATTAGTCCAGATTTAAATTCATCAAATGGTATAAATTGATCAGTTATCTGGCAGACGGATACAGAATAATGGACTAGATATGGTGAATGACCGACCCCCAAAAATCCCGTTACAAAACAACAGTTTACTACTATTTCCCTGAGTTAACATGAAAATCGCTCATCTGACGACGATTCATTTGAAACGAATTCAGGCGGTGTGCTAAAACAACAGTGCATCGGGACTGTTTTATTAATACAGACTATAGACGCAACGATCAAACCTTGCCGGCCATATATCTGCAGGCTCGTCGGCTAAGTGAGAACAAGAAAACCATTGTCAGAAATGGTAACGCGCTCAAGATAATATATTATATACCCATGATTGTAATTATAGAATCTTTTTCATTTCTGTTATTTGTAATTGGCATAGCTTATCACAAACCAAAAATCAACATTATTGACATTAATGTAAACGCCAATAAACGAAATTGAAATTCTCAACTGCACATTTTACCGGGCTCGGCCTCGGCGTCGCACCACAGCTCGGCATCGGGGTCGCACTACAACTTTTAATGTGTCCCAATAATTAACATTCTATAAATAGAACCACCAACGCTATGGCAGCGCCCAGGCGAAACAAGAATTTGTACATTAGTATACACGCGGCGCGCGTAATAAGCCATCTATAAGCCAAAGAGTTGTCGGGAGGTAGATTGGATAGTTGAGCTATGCTAAATCGAATTACCAATGCATGTGAAACCTAATCCTGATTGCGTTGTCGGCATTATGTTCTCTCAGACATCGATTATATTTCCTTTGAGTCGCTCGATTCTCTTTGATCTTGATTGGTGTGTTTAGTGACGATGACAAAATGCAGCACGTGCGTCTCGCTTCGACAATGTGAATAAAAGTGAACGGTCAAGGCTGAAATACGAAGTCAAGATAAGTGCGATATCGCGTTTAAAGGCAATTCAACGATAAATAACTGGGACATACAATTGACAATGCCATGCACCCCGTTAATTCTGTTCTGTTCGATAAAATAAAATTCGAAACACGTGATCGTTAGACGTCCAGTGCCATTTTTTCAATTGATAAATACCATATCTACACCGTCGGTGGTATCATGCCGCGCCAGAATAAAACAAACTCTCTGGTGTGTTTATAATGACGACTTAAAATAAATTTAATTCACAAATTCATATAAACATCGCATGAATAATGCAGTATTAACCGTGAAAGCGAGGTGGTGCCGCGATATAATTAGGGCTGTAACAATACACTTGTTCATGATATGAATCGCGATACATGATCACGATACGATACCTATCATGATACACTAAATTAGTGTTCCCAAATGAACATCACCTCAATTATTATAACTAACATTTTTAAAACTGGAGAAAGAAATTTTAATTGTTAGCTAGCTGATTGACAAATACAAATATAAATAGACATGTAAACTTGAAAATTTTAGGTCTTGCTCATTTACACATGCCCATCTTAAGAAATTACTTAATTTCCAGTATCACGAATTTGCGATACACCTGCCACGATACGACACGCGTATCGTTCGATAGTGTATCGCGGTGTATTGAATTCAAGACGAATTGTTACAGCCCTCGATCGGTACTATAACTGACCGCGGTTGATGCATGAATGCGGTCAAGTACCGCGATACCGGATTAATTAATTTTCCATAGCTGTAATTCTACAGTAGTTCTCGATTTCCTTACATAAATGTAAATTAAAATGCAACAGTCTTCTTCCTTCATCTCTTCAAAGGGGAAAGCCTAATTCGTATGTGTCAGTTGGTCGAAATTAGTACACATTAGGCCTGAAAAAATAGTGATGTTTCCGGTAACCAACCGGTGGTGTCTATTAACTGAAACCAGAATAATAGGTTTATAGAATATATCGGTTGCGATTCGGTATTGAAATAAAACCGAAATAAACCAGAGAAACCGTAAAACTCACATCACTAATATTCGCCCAACACATGTACATTGTAGGTCAAACCAATCTACGTCAATTTGCAAATTTATGCATGCCGCGTGGACCGTAGCTACGTCACCGGTAACTAAACTTTATTTAGAGTGAACGATAATGCCCAATATTAGTGATTAGATCATACTAGGTAAAATAAAGTTGTGTTATTTGGGGGTCTTTGTATTATTGGGATATGAAACGGGTGACTCAATTGGCAGTTGACCAATCACCTACCACAATTTCTTCCGGGCCTATCGGGTAAATGTTCGAAATATATCATGGATTAATATAATTTCGACCTGATCTCTGAAAAATAGTGCCACTGTCGGGGAATAGAATAAAGAGAAAGTGGCACATGAAGTCAAAAATAGTTTCCAGTTAAAAGCTGACGTAATACAAATTTTGCGGAGAATCACGCGCTTGGTTCCGCTTCCGATTACAAATATTCAGTGAATCGGAATGGCACGTGCATTTAATGTATTTTTTGTTATGATTTCAATCTGTTTTTAACTTTTATGTTTTGAAACTATAACTGCCTGGTGAAGTGTTGATTAATTTTGGAAGAATCCATTTATAATGAATTATTATAATTTATCGAC
Organism: Siphonodentalium dalli; assembly: GCA_032622095.1. Lineage (NCBI taxonomy): Eukaryota > Metazoa > Mollusca > Scaphopoda > Gadilida > Siphonodentaliidae > Siphonodentalium > Siphonodentalium dalli. The sequence continues at coordinate 191,292,063 of CP136062.1, read as the reverse complement.
CATTGATATACCCGAAATAATTTGCTCGTGGTAGAGCATCCATTGTTCGCTCACGGAGGTCGAAGTGGAGAAGTAGCATCTATTTTTAGTATAAGACAACTAGCCGGGGAATTCTCCAAATACAAAGCCGCACGAAATCGCCATTGTATAAAATAAAAAAAACACGGAGTTAAATAAATGGGATTTGTCACCACACACAAATTATGGATTGTATATATCATTTATTTTTAAGTTAACTGTATACAAGTAAAAGAAAATTATAAAAACATGTCAATTGATACAGTGGTTTTCTTGATCACATCACAACATCACAGTCCGAAACGCAAACGAAGCGAGCGTTGTGTGTTTTCCCGATTAGTGTAAACATATTTTTATTTCCAAACCAAATAATTGACATAATACACAGATGACATAAATATACAACATATAAGAGTTAATTTTGGAAATGAGGATCAGACAACAAGCCCGAGGGCTTATATGAAGTCTTCTCCTCTTTGGCGACATGTCCCTTCCTCAATAAGTGAGGGGGGGGGGGGTTCGATCAGCCGGGAAGGGATTGAAATAATGGTTTAGGAGAAGTAGAGATACATAACTAAATTTGAGTTAGGGCTGGAAAAAGGAAGAATATAGTGTTAGGAATATCATGATGTAGGGAGAGAGAGAGTGAGAGAGAGAGAGAGAAAGAGAGCAAGAGGGTGAGAGAGCAGAAGACGTGGGGGACAGATGAATCGTGAAATGATGACAGTGGTGGGGAATTTTCAATAATTGAGTTGGTACGTGGTTACAATTATGCTCGTCTATAGTAAGTTGCATGCGTCAGAAGCCATGGGAGGGGGTCAATCACATTGGCTGTTAACTGGTTCCATCTGTCAAAAAGTAATTAATTAAACAGTCACACACGGCTACGAGTGTTCATTATCAAAGTATGTCGTGGAATATCTATCTTTCGTGAGAACAAGTACGTAACCAGCAGCACTAACCCGAAACAGGACAATTCCTATTTCAAGGGTTTTCACTGTGAATTTCGGAGCATCCCTCATGTAGAATCGTTTCATGTATGTGCAGGCTAATAGCAAGTAAGTAATATACAAAGTAATCGTTATCGGAAGGCAATTAGTGCTACATATTTTCTGGGGGATATCTTGCTGGCGCATAACGCGACCGGAATCCAAAGCAATTTGTTACTCGTTCAAATCATGGGAATCTGTTTGTTCTCATAATATATGTCTATACTGCATTAAATATTTGTTTGTTTTTCACGAAGACTAAGCTCCCTTGATCCCCGTAATAGAGTATTATCAGATTGGACAACATTGGGTAGTGAATCATATAGTTCTCTTCTGGCCTCTTGATAAAATGTACACTCAAAAAGAGATAGTGGTAAGTTGTATCGAGTTCCCCACATAAACAGAAGGGGAATTGTTTTACATGATTGTCTGTCAGGTCACAACTCAGGTGGCTGCAGTTCAGTCTTAACCGGGTATGAAGTATATTAGATTTACGGCTTTTACTATGATAAAAATACGCAGGTGGACATATATTGTCACTGTTGAGTTTCTTTTTGAAATCTTCGATTGTTCTGGTGCACTTTGTAGTTTCCGGCAGTTTGTTCCATTCAGTAATTGCAGCTGGTAAGAAAGATTCCATATAATAGTCATAGTTAATATTCGAGAGTAGTCTTATATGTTCAAATCTGAAGTTATATCTGGAATTATTTGCCTGGATTGGTCGTACATAATTTCTTAAAATTGATAGAGCAGTTCCACGTATCATTTAAAAAATTGACATAGCTTGTGTTTTATACGACGTGATGAGAGGAGTTCCCAGCCAGTTTCTGATAAAAGACGCTCGTTACTCGTACTGATGGTTTGACCTGTTACTATTCGGGCCATTTCGTACTGAACCTTTTCAATGTCATCACTAAGATAATTAGGGCAGTTATCCCAAACAGGGGAGGCATATTCCAGTATTAGTCAGACAAATGTGTAATGTATTTTTTCAAGCGTTACTCTGCTTAGCCTGTATCTATGTTTACGTACTAAGTTTACTCGACTCCACGCTTTATCAAGCATAGATTTGATGTGGATTCCCCATGAGCCCATGTTGTCGAAAGTAAGTCCCAGGTGTTTATGGCTGTCAACCTCAACAATTGTCGCGGCTCCCATGGTCAGAGGTGGTGGTATACTGGTGTTTCTTTCCTGGATATTAAGAGAGCTTCAGTTTTTAGGTGATTGAATTTTACAAGCCATTCTGATGCCCAACACATGAGAGTGACGAGATCATCATTGATTAGTTTTGCGGCCATAGTGGGGTCTTCGATAGTGAGAAATAGAGAGGAATCATCTGCAAATAGACGAATGTTGCACCGTATATTTTCGGTTATATCATTAATATAAATTAAAAACAGAAGAGGTCCTAATACTGAGCCTTGTGGGACACCGGTTGTTACATCTTGTAATTCCGAATGTGTGCCGTTTATGACAGCTTGTTGTTGCCTACATTCAAGATACGATTTCATTAAGTTATACAAGTTTCCTCTTATACCCATTTTCGTCAGTTTAGTTGTCTAATAAGAGAAATTTAAAGTTCTTCTGAAGACAAAATATTAATTTATTGTTCTCTATCACCATTGTTGTATACAGAAAGCCCATTTTCGGACAATAATATATCAAGGTAATATCAAGTATCGCGGCCTCGTCTTTCTGTTAAGTTGAGCGGTGTCTGCAAAAGAACACAACATGTGCCTTTAACTATTTTATAATTACCTATCACAAGTACGAAAGTAGGCCAGGGGATGGAAGAGTTACCTTCTCCCATATCCTGGATTGAGAAAATGATGGCGTATATGCATTTTGGCTCCTCTTCCTTTGTTATTCTCTTTTCTCAATGAACAAATTAAAAAATATATATATAAAAACACATGTTCCCGGACTGCTTACCGGTGGGTGCAGCCTGTTCTCATGAAAACCAGCACATTATCTGCTTATAATAGAACATGTTCTGGGTAGATAATCTGCTTAGAATCGCTTCATTTTGTCGATAATGTGCTGAATATAAGAACATTTTGAGGCGATTCTAAGCAAATTATGTGCGGACAATGACAAAAATAATCCAACTCACGACTTCATCGGCCGAATTCTGGTCCCTGGTCTAGACCAGGGTTTCATGTAAACTATAGTCTAGACCAGGCCGAAACCACGGTGATCGCGATGTGTTACACAGCTTCGATGCGAGTAAACTGGGATTATTGGTCAGCACTGGTCCGTATTCTCGTCTTTTTGAAACTCAGGTTTACGTAAACCAAGGTTTGCCTTCTTATTGTCATTCAAGCCTTTGTCGGTTTGTTCATAATTCGAACCATGTGGTAACGTACAAGTTCTGGTAACTGAAACATAAGTATTTTTTGGAAGCATTTAACTTTATGTTAACCAAATTGTAATTGTGTTATATTTGTATGTCGTGTAGAGTAAAGATTATAATTATATATGAACTGGACAAGATTTAATATAATCCATAATTATGTGTGTTATAGATAATAGTCTGCAACTGAGACCTAGTCCCCCCCTGGTCTGAGATTTTTGTATAAACCGAGACTTGATCCTGAGACGAGAATAGCGAAGTGTGGTTTCGAGAATATATTTATGGTGCAGAACTCTAATACGGATTATTAGTTTGATTGTAAGCCAGTCATTCGCACGATGGTGAATAGTTTGAGCAATCACAAGCTGGCTTTTAACTGGACATTATAAATGATCTAGTGTAACTGTGTGTTATATAATGTCACCTATCATAACTGTAACAATCGTGCGTGCGTGTACCCCGGCGATTTGCTGTGGATGAGCATGGGCGACCCGACATAACAGTGAATGGCACATCGGATTTTCATTTTCGTCTTACATCACATGGGCGGGATGCGGGGCTTTCCCGGCGTATTCATAACATTGACGTTGGAATGCTTCTTAATGGTGATTACTCGTACGGCCCATTCACGTAGATTATTCCAGTGTTTTGAACAAGAATAATACTGATGTTTTAAGTAATTTTATTATAAACGTAAAGCAAAAAAAAAAAACAAACAGTAAAGAGGATAAAAAAAAAAATTTCAAAACATTGAAATAAAATGAAAAAAAAAAAAAAATAGAAAAAAAAAATCAAATTATATAAATTTATGATTCTTTTATTTAAACGCATTTGCCGAAAAAGAAATACAAGAATGGAGTTTACTATCTTGTGTCCCTAGAAATCTCGGGGGCCCCGGTGGTTCAGTCGGTAGAGTGCCAGGTGAATTACACTGTCTCAGTCCAGTCCGTCCAGCGCTGACGAAGCTGGTTCGAACCCCGTCATAGGAAGGGTGACCGGAATCGTGTATCTGGGCAAGTTTGTCAGTTTAGTTTAAACATATTTTATTGCCATATAATATATACATGTATATATACATATAACAATTGGGATTGGGGCACAAGTGCCGACACTTAGATTTGTCCCGTTCCCAGATAAACAAACAGGGGTTAGAGAGGCACCGACCGAATCGACAAAGCAAATATACATATATTGTTAATGTATTTATAATGTGTATACTATATTAGAGCGGGTTGAACAACGGCGGGGCGTTGTATGCAGGACAATAATCTGCAATGTCATATAGTATATCTTTGGTATATAAATTCAGTGAGATCTTGGTTACTGGTTACTGAGGGGGCGGGCGTGATAAGTACTGGATTAATTGTCTGATGTGTGGTGGGAGTTGTGGCCCGGTCGGGCGGTGCCTCACTAAGCAAAGTATAAAGCGGCAAACAAACAAACAAAAATATATTTATTTTTTTCAATTAGTGCAACAAAGAAAATGGTATATTGGGTAACTCCCATACATGTATGTAATTTTGTTTTGTGTTATGTTTTATAATAAGTAAGAAGTTTTGTAGTAAGACTGATCCAAGTCCACTGGATTCACGAGAATCATTCTGACAGTGCAATGTATTTATGAACGGCCAAGAACATTTCAGTATTATCGCGGTCACAATTAAGGGGTTTCCTATTACTAGGTTTTCAAGGGTTATATTACCAAATTGTATCAAATTATCGAATAGTTCCTGTCTTATTTGTGTATAATGAACACATTCAAAGAAGTAGTGATAAGCATCTTCGATTGGGCTACCACACGCACACGATGGATATAAAGCTATATTAGTTATTTAATTTGTCGAGATTAAGATCGCTACAGCAGCATCTGATTCTACAATGAAGAATGTTCAGTGTTCGTTTACCTGTATTATAGTACCTTGGCGGTCTTGGCATTTTCACCTCAATAGCATTTTTAAAAGGGTCGGTTTTTAAACACCTCTGCTCGGGTTTTAATTGATTCCACTCGTTAACACAGGACGGGAAAAATGTTGCGCGGAAACTGGGTGGCGCTCGAAAGGGAATAAAGTTGGTACCGTTCCTCAAGTTATAATCAGTTGAATCTTCTACTTTCTGTTGTAAGGCTTTTAGTAAATAATTTGGGGCGTTTCCGGTTGCGATTTTATGAAACAGTGTCATTTGTTTGACGTGTCGGCGTTCAGATAGTGTTTGTCAGTTGCTTTCCGGGGATCAGTGGTTTCTGCACGCAATGGGACGATTTCTCGGTGAAATTAGGCCCCTGCGTGGTCTTTCCTCCACCCGTAAACTTGACAACGTCGTGTGTGGCCTAGCGGCTAGATCGACGATAAACCCTAACAAATCAAACCAAACCCTAGAAATCTCTGAGAAATTCTTATTATAACGTACATTTTGTTATATCGTCCTTGTTCCAATAATGTCTTACCATTTGGATTCTTGGAAATTGGAATGATGGCAACTGAAATGATGGGCGCAATTGTTTTTAGCCCATTATATTTTTGGGTCGAGATCTAAAAGGGCGGTCTCTGAGACTGAGTATTCGGTGCATGGGGAGGTGATATATAAACAATGTATAGCCACGTATAGGCCATGGGTGGTTCCATCGGCGTGAAACAATTTTTTTTTTTTTACTCAACTAAAACATTTACTCAAACCGCTGACATCAAAATAGGTTATCATAATAAATAAACATAATGGTAGGGTCGTGGCGACATGGGAACTTGGGGTGTCTCACCCCCCCCAACTTTGGATGGAGCGGATTGGAAATATAGACAACACCCCCACCATCCACATGGAGACACTCTAATCACATGCTAATAAAGACGACACACCGCACGTGTTCGGTGATAACCCGTTACATTAATGCTCAACTATTCGCGACGTGAACGCAATCATATTGTTCGAGCACCAAGCGTGCCTTTGTCCGTCGATACACCGATCGTCGTTGATTGAACAATAATCCGCCTAATCTAAATCGAGACCAGGTGGTTTCGCGAGACCAGGTCCTGACATGGAACACCGTGATTATTAGGGTGGTCTAGACCAGGGACCAGAATTCGGCCGCATGTGTACGCTATTTAACAGGTGTTTTCAATGTGGTTGGCGCCATAAAACAAAATAACTGGCAAGAGTCCATTATCTGCTTATTTCAGAATCTATGATCACATTGTGTACTAAATTCACATTATAGGTCGATTATGTGCGTATTTCCACGATGATATGTTGCAGCCGTGGGTGTGCCCACATCGGGGGAAATTGATTGAAAATGGAAATGAAAACACAATCGACTGAATTCTGGTCTCTGACCTAGACCACCCTAATAATCACGGTGTTCCAAGTCAGGACTTGGTCTCGCGAAACCACCTGGTTCCAAGCTGGAACGGCGGATTATTGTACAATCAACGACAATCTATGGACAAAAGAGTGCTGAGCGCTGCATCGAGATTGGCGTGTTGGTATCGCCAAACCTGACCACATGAAAGCGGCTTATCTCCGTATTGTATAGCGGTACCTGTATGCCGTCGCATACAGGTACCGCTATCACATGGCAGAGTTGGTGCTAATTTGAAATGTAATGGTCACAACGTTGTTCTTGAAAAAAATCCAGAGTACAAGGTCCGGTGGGGTTGTATCCGAGTCCCGATCGCAGATATTTCCAATGCCATATAATTGTTTTCCAAATCCATTTTTAAAGACAAATAATGACAAATAAACTAATTTGAAATGTCAAGTCTTAAGAAACTGGAGCAGGAGGTCCCATTTAATTTAATTTAATTCAATTTAATCGGACATGTCCTTATTTTGTACCACAATTTTTCGTTTTGTCTTGATATAATTTTGATAGTTTTTCTTGTTATATTGTATATCCAGTTAAGCAATAATTTATTCCCAAATGATGAATTAGTGCTTTCAAAACTAGCTCCGACCTCAATTCATTTCAGAAACACGGAACTAAAGACACCCGCATCCAACGCGAATTACGCTTCGATTGCAAAACTACTATCATTCCCTATTTATCTGTGTCGACCACACCCATCAATAAGATATTGCGCGTAGAAATAATAGCACGAAATTCTGACTTAATCCACCGAACGGTAGTATGCTTCAAACAACACAAGAATATTATAAACAAGAAAACCAACGTCAGAAATGGTAACGCACTCAAGATCATATATTATATACCCATGATTTTAATTATAGAATATAAACTATATTGGTTTCGCGAATGACCAACTCAGAATTCCGTTACAATAACAACCAGCACCTAATTAACGAACCGGCGGCCGACTCGGCCGACTCGGCCGTCTCCGACCACAATCCCCAGTGGGCTGCAGAACGAAAAATGTCTATACAAGTTGAAATATAAGACTTACAAATTATCTTTTTCATTTTTTTTATTTGTAATTGACATAGCTTGTCACAAACCAAAAATCAACATTATTGACATATTAATTTAAATAACAATAAACGAAATTGAAATTCCCAACTACACCTTTTACCGGACTCGGCCGCCGGGTCGCAGTTCGACTTTTAAATCCGTCCCAAAAATTCCCATTTCTATAAATAAATTCCCCAGCGGCCAGGCGAAACAAGAATCTCTACATTAGTATACACGCGGAGCGCGCGTAATAAAACTCCAATGGAAAGCCAACTAAACGCACGCATGATTTATAATCAAGTTACTAATATGTATCGTTACTGCGAAACCAGAAATCGGTATTCTCGTCTTGGTTTATACAAAAATCTCAGACTAGGGGGGGGGGGGGGGGTACTAGGTCTCAGTTATAGACTATTACCTATAACACACATAATTATCGATTATATTAAATTGTATCCTGTGCATATGTAATTATAATCTCATCTACACGGCATACCAATATAGCACAATTCCTAGTTGGTTAACATAAAGATAAATGCTTCCAAAAAATACTTATGTTTCTGTTACCAGAACTTGTACGCTACCACATTGTTCGAATTATGAACAGACCGACACAGGTTTGAATGACAATAAGTAGGTAAACCTTGGTTTACGTAAACCTGAGTTTCAAAAAGACGAGAATACCGACCAGTGCAGACCAATAATCCCAGCTTAATCGCCCCGAAGCATGGTAACACATCGCGATCACCGTGATTTGGGCCTGATCTAGACTATACGCGAAACCTGGTCCAGACCAGAGACCAGAATTCGGCCGATACAGTCTCTGTTAATTTTATAAATAGTTTAACCGTAGTTGAATCACTCAATTGTGTTGATTATATGGCTACGATAAAAACACATCATAAATCATGTTTGTTCAGTGAAAAATTATATAATTTTTTACAAAATTGTTCGTGCTGACAATGAAAATAAAATAAGCTACTCCAAACCTTCGACTGATACCGATGTGTTGGGTATAATTTAGGGAATCGGACGGCGATTTACGGAATCGGCCATGTTGTTCACGACCGAGTGAAAATGGCGTATTTATTGATGAAATGCGGTTTAAATCACGGAATATGACGATGAAGCGAACCACATGCGTCGGCGGTACATTTGTCAGATAAACTGTTTCTCTGTATTCGAATATTTGCAACTCCCGAGGTCAGAGCATTTGTGAAAAAAGACGTTACTAAAATTATGTAGTACCTCAAAATTTGCAGAGCGATGACAGCTTTGGATTTTATCCCATGATCTAATAAAGCCTGAGAAAACGAGCGAATAACTCCCGAGATTTATTTCGAAAAATAAGACTCATAAAGTTGAAACAGTCAGCTGAGACCTCCGATTATCGATTTATCAAGTGGCGTCATCAATATATCGTTCTTGATTGGCTAGTTGCAAGTATCACACAATGGCACGCTGTGCATATGTGTTCCTGATATATTTCGGCTGTCGAACTTAGTTGTTGCATGTAGTTTCAATTTAATTTCTTGGATAATGTTAGCACGTGTCTTGTTGATTAATCTGTGCAATTGTGCCCGATGGTTAGCAGTATGGCTATTGGCAGGGCATCCCTACCGGGAGGAATTTTGATGGTTATGTAACAAAGCCAGACACTTCGGGGATTTCTCATTTCGCAACCATGATACCACTCAGGTCGTCATTAAAATGGCTGGTGGTAGTCAATAAGATGGTTGGAATGGGTTACGTCCAACTTCTTGATATGGATATCTCTAACTTTTTAACCACCAATTACACCCTAACTGACAATCCTGAACACGGCATTGGTTAATTACACCATGACTGACAATTCTGAACACGTCATTAGTTAATTATTAACAACTGATTACACCCTGACTGACAATCCTGAACATGTCACTGGTTAATTATTAACCACTGATTATACCCTGACTGACAATTCTGAACACGTCATTAGTTAATTATTAACCACTGATTACACCCTGACTGACAATACTGTATACGTCATTGGTTAATTATTAACCACTGATTACACCCTGACTGACAATCCTGAACACGTCATTGGTTAATTATTAACACTGATTACACCCTGACTGACAATCCTGAACACGTCATTAGTTAATTATTAACTGCTTATTACACCCTGACTGATAATCCTGAACACGCCATTTGTTAATTATTAACACTGATTACACCCTGACTGACAATCCAGAGCACGTCATTTGTTAATTATTAACCACTGATTACACCCTGACTGACAATCCCGAACACGTCATTGGTTAATTATTAACCACTGATTACACCCTGACTGTTAATCCTGAACATGTCATTAGTTAATTATTAACCACTGATTACACCCTGACTGACAATCCTGAACACGTCATTGGTTAATTATTAACCACTGATTACACCCTGACTGATAATCCTGAACATGTCATTAGTTAATTATTAACCACTGATTACACCCTGACTGACAATCCTGAACACGTCATTGGTTAATTATTAACCACTGATTACACCCTGACTGATAATCCTGAACATGTCATTAGTTAATTATTAACCACTGATTACACCATGACTGATAATCCTGAACATGTCATTAGTTAATTATTAACCACTGATTACACCCTGACTGACAATCCTGAACACGTCATTGGTTAATTATTAACCACTGATTACACCCTGACTGATAATCCTGAACATGTCATTAGTTAATTATTAACCACTGATTACACCCTGACTGATAATCCTGAACATGTCATTAGTTAATTATTAACCACTGATTACACCCTGACTGACAATCCTGAACACGTCATTGGTTAATTATTAACCACTGATTACACCCTGACTGATAATCCTGAACATGTCATTAGTTAATTATTAACCACTGATTACACCCTGACAGACAATCCTGAACATGTCATTAGTTAATTATTAACCACTGATTACACCCTGACTGATAATCCTGAACATGTCATTGGTTAATTATTAACCACTGATTACACCCTGACTGATAATCCTGAACATGTCATTAGTTAATTATTAACCACTGATTACACCCTGACTGATAATCCTGAACATGTCATTAGTTAATTATTAACCACTGATTACACCCTGACTGACAATCCTGAACACGTCATTGGTTAATTATTAACACTGATTACACCCTGACTGATAATCCCGAACACGTCATTGGTTAATTATTAACCACTGATTACACCCTGACTGACAATCCTGAACACGTCATTGGTTAATTATTAACCACTGATTACACCCTGACTGACAATCCTGAACATGTCATTAGTTAATTATTAACCACTGATTTCACCCTGACTGACAATCCTGAACATGTCATTGGTTAATTATTAACAATTGATTACACCCTGACTGACAATCCTGAACACGTCATTTGTTAATTATTAACCACTGATTACACCCTGATTGACAATCCTGAACACGTCATTGGTTAATTATTAACCACTGATTACACCCTGACTGATAATCCTGAACATGTCATTGGTTAATTATTAACCACTGATTACACCCTGACTGACAATCCTGAACACGTCATTGGTTAATTATTAACCACTGATTACACCCTGACTGATAATCCTGAACATGTCATTAGTTAATTATTAACCACTGATTACACCCTGACTGATAATCCTGAACATGTCATTAGTTAATTATTAACCACTGATTACACCCTGTCTGACAATCCTGAACACGTCATTGGTTAATTATTAACACTGATTACACCCTGACTGATAATCCTGAACACGTCATTGGTTAATTATTAACCACTGATTACACCCTGACTGACAATCCTGAACACGTCATTGGTTAATTATTAACCACTGATTACACACTGACTGACAATCCTGAACATGTCATTAGTTAATTATTAACCACTGATTACACCCTGACTGACAATCCTGAACATGTCATTGGTTAATTATTAACAGCTGATTACACCCTGACTGACAATCCTGAACACGTCATTTGTTAATTATTAACCACTGATTACACCCTGATTGACAATCCTGAACACGTCATTGGTTAATTATTAACCACTGATTACACCCTGACTGACAATCCTGAACATGTCATTGGTTAATTATTAACAGCTGATTACACCCTGACTGACAATCCTGAACACGTCATTGGTTAATTATTAACCACTGATTACACCCTGACTGACAATCCTGAACATGTCATTAGTTAATTATTAACCACTGATTACACCCTGACTGACAATCCTGAACATGTCATTAGTTAATTATTAACCACTGATTACACCCTGACTGACAATCCTGAACATGTCATTGGTTAATTATTAACAGCTGATTACACCCTGACTGTTAATCCTGAACATGTCATTAGTTAATTATTAACCACTGATTACACCCTGACTGACAATCCTGAACACGTCATTGGTTAATTATTAACCACTGATTACACCCTGACTGATAATCCTGAACATGTCATTAGTTAATTATTAACCACTGATTACACCCTGACTGATAATCCTGAACATGTCATTAGTTAATTATTAACCACTGATTACACCCTGACTGACAATCCTGAACACGTCATTGGTTAATTATTAACACTGATTACACCATGACTGATAATCCTGAACATGTCATTAGTTAATTATTAACCACTGATTACACCCTGACTGATAATCCTGAACATGTCATTAGTTAATTATTAACCACTGATTACACCCTGACTGATAATCCTGGACATGTCATTAGTTAATTATTAACCACTGATTACACCATGACTGACAATCCTGAACACGTCATTGGTTAATTATTAACCACTGATTACACCCTGACTGACAATACTGTATACGTCATTGGTTAATTATTAACCACTGATTACACCCTGACTGACAATCCTGAACACGTCATTGGTTAATTATTAACACTGATTACACCCTGACTGACAATCCTGAACATGACATTGGTTAATTATTAACCACTGATTACACCCTGACTGACAATCATGAACACGTCATTAGTTAATTAACCACCAATTACACCATGACTGATAATCATGAACACGTCATTGGTTAATTATTAACAACTGATTACACCCTGACTGATAATCTTGAACATATCATTGGTTAATTTGTTTTTCAGGATACAAAGACACAAATTTTCGGAATGAGCGGCTACTTCGAGATGGTAAGTGCGGTTTTCATAATGATGGTGAAAGCTGGCGAAACGATTTAGTCTATAGGTATTGACCGTTTCACTAACGACCCTGGCTAAACTGCTAACTTGCTATGATGCGGGTGGGTCCTGCTCAATTACCATGAGGCTGGTAGGCCAAAGCGATGCTATAAATAACAGGTATCCTTATTTCATTTAAAGTTGTCATTTTCGCGGTGTCTGGCCGATCTGAACAAATTCAGGAAAAGCCACAACGTGTATAGAACATTGAAAATATGTATATTGTGAATTGTTTTAATATTCGCTGTATTATTGAAATATATTTTATTTAAATATACATGTTCTTTAATGTTTCTCACAGACACTGTATTTTACTCAAATCGCTTAGATTAGCGAATCAACCCAATCATGACAATCTTAGAAACAATAATGCGTGGTTCATTTTCTTAACAGCATCACTTTGTCCTACCAGCATAATAGCAATTTAACAGGACATACCAGCATGACACTTGGCCGTGGGTGGTATTTGAGAAATCTGATAAAAAGAGAGATGGCTCTCAGAATCGTTAACATTTTCACAAGAGGAATTATACTCTAATAGTGGGGGCAACGCTATGAAACAGACCAAAATGACATCTAATATATATTTTGGAACTTCTGTCAGTTTGTTTGTTGTTTGTTTGTTAGCTATGGCCGGGAAAACTGCCGGACGGATTGAGCCCAAACTTCCCATCTAAGGGTAGAATTACAGATAAAGTGTCATCGCACCGCTTCTGAGAACGTCAGAACACTGCCTCTCCATTCCCCCGTCATCGCAATGGTAATTAATGGGTTAATCGCGTGATAGTTAAAGAGCGTTCGTATCCGCAGTGTCGTTGATAAAGAGCGTAAATATATGTCCAGACATGAGCGTGTTGTGTCTGTGTCCAGACATGAGCGTGTTGTGTCAATGTCTGTGTTCGTGGGAATGGGGGAGATTTTCATCGGTTCAGTTTTTCCGCCCGAGGTGACCTTCACCTTAAAACGGGTACCCACAAATGGACTTCTGTCTGTTTGTTTGTCTGTTAGCTATGGCCGGGAAAACTGCTGGACGGATTTCGACGAAATTTGATACATACGGATAATTTTGTCCGGGGAGTGTTTTGGACGGGTCAAATCGTTACCCCGACCTTACCTTGACCTTCAAAATTGTTAATTCAAGGTCAAATCGGGTAAAACTGACGGATTTCGACGAAATTTGATACCTACAGATGATTTTGTCCGGGGAGTGTTTTGGACGGGTCAAATAGTGACTCCGACCTTACATTGACCTTCAAAATGGTCAATTCAAGGTCAAAGCCCGGGTCACCTGCTAGTTGGTTATATTTTCCTAATCCAATAATATTTTCAGCTATTATTTTGCACTATCGCTTCAAATAAAGCATCTAATCGGACCGTGAGACATACTACGCGTACACCAGAGGGACAGAGTCTGCACCTTCTATGAAACTCTCATTCGTCGCGGAGGGCTACTGCGATGTATGTACCCAATCATGTTTGATCATTGCAGCATTCAGTTGTTCCATAGCAAGAACAAAACGTACTACACGTCAATTTGGACACGTTGTAGCTGCACCTAGCTGGTATGCATGGCTGCAGATTTGAACATGAACATTTAATAAACCGCAGAATTGTATCCGGCGCTTACTGTACATCAGTTGGGATAGTCACAGCTAAAATGGATTTTGAGATTTCGTCTTTGATGAAAGTCAGTTGGATCCAAGTCAGGTGGCTCCATGTTTAATGTATTTCTCCAGACGCATATTTGAAGATGTGCACGTCCTTGTTCATGTTCTATTGGAAGAAGGCTGCAAAGACTTGGGAGCTTTCGTTGCATCTTTACGCCCTACCTTAGATGTCCAAACATTCATTCTTGCATCATACATACTATTTTATGTATTGCATGAATTTCCAAAATATTTACTACGATAAGTTTTAATCAGATTATAAAAATAAGATGAAGAGTTTCTTCCCATAAAACAATAAATAGAAAAAAAGGTGCAAAAAAGAGACTCGGCAATCAACTAATGTATTCACCACTGTTACCAAAGGCTTCATATTTTAATTAGCTTGAACGTAAATCATATCAAAAGATATATATATATATATAAATCTTGTTTACGATATTTGAGGGGAAAATTGTAGCGGGGTTTGTAGGCCAGGCTATTAAATTGTTATTACCTTGGACAGAAATATTTCAATAGAATTGTTTATTATCTGTTCCTGGAATTTATTGAAATTCTTGGGATTTGGCTGTGCAGACATTTAGTACTCTTTCAACGTTCAATATTTCGTGAAAGGATACACTATACGGGCTGACATACCACCATGGTTTCAAGCAATTGTACCAAACAGCATGGATAAGCAATCATGTCATTTATCTACACTATCTACCTATCAAGAATCTTGTAATCATATTGTTACTGTTATTGTACTCTATTTCCAAAAACTTCAAGTGGATACCTAACACTTTGGTCTCTGATCCTCTCCAAATATTTCTGATAATTTTGTGACAATCAGTCTTCGTGACAACCCTGTCTCACCATTATGGATTTTCTTATCGTGGATATCAACAGAGCTCCAACTCAGAGAGGTGTCTTCTTTCATAAAGTCAACAACTGCCTGGAGTGGATTTTCCATATCAGGCAAGGATGCGGATTCGTCAGCAGCGTTTGCTGCAGCACGTACAGCTCGATCGCCCACGAAGGACTGGTGGCAAGCAGAAAGGTAATGAGCGTCCGCTGCATGTAAATCACTCAATGTACCACTCAAGCGAACCATGACGTCTTTTGTCCATTTGTCATAACGTTCGTCACATTTGCGGACGATGGCTTCCTTTTGAGAACTACCACCATCTGACAGTTGTATTTTTCTGAATACTTCTTATTCTTCGTAATACAGTGTAAGTCATGACAGAGGTGTGTTTCTGTTGTGACAATACCGCACTATTAAATACATAATACATAAGCCGGTCTCCGCCTTGAGGGATGTCGAGGGTGTGGTGGAGAGTCGACACGACGTGCCAGATGAACGCTCTTTAAAACGTGTTCACTGCGGCCCGCGCCATTCAACAAAATAACGGGTGTAAGTCCTATATGAGCTTATTTCATAATCACATAAGTTCCATATGAATCTATGTGAATATTTAGATCCTATGTGAATCTACTTGCACGAGGATATGTTGGTCTATCACATTATTGATATCGCTCTCGTAGCGTGGTCCCAATGTAGTATGAAGCTCTTTATGTATATATTGACAAATTTAAAGGTGTTATTGGATGCGCAGTTGGATAATACAGTTTAGAGTCATGCCGTTGTGATTGTTTAAAAAAATAATTAATTGTTCCATGATAAATATGTGAATTTGATATCGAAAAAGCTACGCAATTCTACGGTATTCTGCATGTTTACACGTCCGTTTATCTTTGCTGTGGCCATGTGCAATGCGGCGTAATAAAACATTTCTCCACGGCCGACTGATCATCATCCTACGGAATCTTAAAGGGGTACTGTACCCAAATGTTGTTGTTGATTTCTTTAGTGTCGGCGCGCACGATCCCGATTGTGCCCGGTTAAATCCGGCTGCCGGATAAATCGGGCCCGATAAAATTGGGTGGGGGGGGCGGGGGGGCGGGGTCAGAGCACACGAGTCAGATTTTCACTCCGGTCATATGCATGCTATGGTCACTGTAGTATAGCCAACTGGTGTGGTCAGCCTATCTAGCCAGTTACTAGTGCTATAGCTAGTCGTGGTGATTAATATGTATTTCTAAAGACTAATGGTGTAATAGACCTTTCCACAGCTGCCGCCCTCATGTTGCGTTTATTATACAGTCAATATATTTATTGAAGTTCGACCAGGAGCGTATGGCAGTGTAAGAGTTAATGACACAGTCCAGTTTGTTTTGGTTTATTTGGATCAAGTCCATGTATGCCAGAGTGGTCACTCACTGCGCTAAGAGCGTATGAGTCTTTTCGCACGGCTGATTTCGTATCGACTTGAGAAGCTTGTCACCTGGAACAAGCTTCACTCTACTTCGGATTTTGTAGTTTATCGTTCGCTGTTCTGAAAGTTATAATCATGTCTGAGGGTGATGAATTTGTCGATAATTCTGGTCGTCGTAACGCAGATGGGATAAGGGGCAGCCCTGCGAAAACAACTGACACAGACGCCGCTGTTTATGAAGCATTCTCATTGTTCAAAGGGTATTTGGACAAAAAGATGTTCACATTAACTGTTTAAGGAAGAAATCCTTGAACTTGATGATGACAACAAGACGGCATTGAAAAGGAAAAGAGCCATCGAAGATTTCGATTTCAAATTTGTAGGCCACCGCGAGCAATTTAAATTCAATCGAGACGTTTTGGACTTATCCGACGATATCGGAGCGGCGCTGACAGAAACAAGTTGAACAAAGCAAAAAGTTTGGTAGATGACCTTCAAGATAAAGTAAATCAGCGAAACAAAAGGACTCGGTTGGCAGACAGGTCTCCAGCGGGTTGGAAGACAGTAAAATATTACGACAGAGATGATTTAGCTGTTGACGCAGACGACTGTGCCAGAATAAAACTCGCAGAGAAGTTGGCGATGAGATGAAGGACACTGAAGATTCGGCTGCCAACAGACGCTGATTTCTGGTTGGATATTTCAATCTAGCTTCGTTTGGGAAAGTTGCAGATATGGATTCAGCACAGAGGTGTCGTGAGATGCAAGTTTGTGCTTTGTGATTCGATATATTGGTATCTGGATGCGCGTTGCCATGTGTGTTTTTTTCTGTTTATAAGTAATTTGAGTGGCAACGTTCGTTATGTTGCAGTTTAAATATTACGTGCGTTTAATGTGGCCCAGATGTTGCCGTGTTTTGTTCGACCCAGAGGTGTTCTTGTATGTTTAGCCCAGATGCGGCCATATTTGTTTAGCCCAGATGAGGCTGCAATTTTTTAGCACAGATTGCTGAATTCGTTTAGCCAGATGTGGCTGTAATTTTTAGCCTAGTTGTGGCTGTATTTGTTTAGCCCAGATGTGGCTGTATTTGTTTAGCCCAGATGTGGCTGTATTTGTTTAGCCCAGATGTGGCTGTATTTTTTTAACCCAGATGTGGTTGTATTTGTTTAGCCCAGATGTGGCCGTATTCGTTATGCCCAGTTGGGGCATTGTTATATAAAGGTTAAAAGGAGCAAGGAAATTCCTGGAGCTCGGTCAGCATGTCTGCTCAAACGTTCCGAGCGGACCGTATAAGATGAGGAAACGTCGGATGCAGTTTCGATTTCCGGAATGGTCGTTGCACCAACGCGGCTCAGTGCTGATGCCACACGTGAGGCGTATAAATGGTGCGTTTTCAAAGCGATGTTGTTGTGTAAACGAACAGATTATATTATGTACATTTTGTTATTCATGAAATTGTTGATTGACATTAGTTTAGACGAAAAGAAGTTTGGATTACATAGTTTGCGTTCAGGGGGTGCTACGACTGCGGCCGCGGCAGGAGTTCATGGCCGTTTATTCAAGAAACATGGGCGATGGAAATCCGACAGTGCAAAGGACGGTTATGTTCATGAAGATATGCCCTTAACACTGTCCGTTTCGAGGAGTCTTTGCATTTAAATGCATCAAATTTCAGTTTAATTATCATGTGATAAATATTTCACCCAAGTTGGCCCTAACTTTACCTTATGATACCTTATGCTGTTAGTGGACGCTGGCTTCTGCCACTATGTCCACGTCTTCTGTGTCTGGCTCTCCGAATTCACCAAATTCAGGCCCTATGTTGTTAAGTCTATCTAACGCCCGACTCGTCTGTGAACTTGTCAAACCCAATTTTGCTTTAAAATCAAGTCTCACCTCTTGTTCCATCCAATAATCATCTAGTCGATTTTTGAATTGGTTTAAACTGTCGGCGTTGACTACCTCTTCTGCTAATTGGTTCCAGGGCTCCACAACTCTCTGACTAAAAGTGTGTTTTCTTGTGTCTCTGGTTGCCCCTTCTAAAAACAGCTTGAAGTTGTGGCCTCTGGTTTTGGATTCGGAGTTCCGTGTCAGTATATTTGCTACTTCCGGGTCATATGTATTGAAAATTTTGTAGCATTCTATCATATCTCCTCTATGTCGTCTATATTGCAGGGTGGGAATCTTTAGTTTTTCAAGTCTGTCTTCATATGGTAAATGTTTTAAAGTAGGAACTAGTTTTGTTGCTCTGCGTTGGACTTTCTCAAGTTGGGTGATGTGTTTGATCAAATATGGTTTCCATGCTGGCTGTGAATACTCTAATCTTGGTCGAACCAACCCTTTATACAGTTTCGTCATCATTTCTTCATCTAGATGTGTAAACGATCTTCTAATCATCCCCATCACTGATTGAGCGCTCTGTGCTTTTTCATTTATATGTTGTTCAAAATTTAAGTTTTTATCTGTGGTGATGCCTATGTCCTTCTCGCTGTCGACCTGCTTCAGTGTGTAGGTTGTTCCATCAACTCCCTTCAAAGTATAATTTGGAGTATATCCTTCTTTTCCAATGTTCATCATTACACATTTCTCAGGATGGAAACGAAGAAGCCATTTATCAGACCATTTTTGTAGTTCATTAAGATCTTGTTGTAGAGTTTCCATGTCGTCTGGTGTTGTTATCTCTCTGAATACTTTGGTATCGTCAGCGTACATCATGACATCAGATTTTGTTGAACTTGGCAAGTCATTTATATAGATGACAAATAGTAGTGGTCCAAGTACGCTTCCCTGAGGAATCCCACTGATGACATTGTAGAATTTTGATTTCTCCCCATTTACAACTGCCCTTTATCTTCTTCCACTCAGAAAATCCTTAATCCACCCTAATATGTTGCCTTTGATTCCATATGCTTCTGTTTTTCCTATCAGTCTACGATGTGGCACAGAGTCAAACGCCTTCATGAACTTTGTGAATCTATATCTACACATCCCGATTTGCATTAAAGTTCATATATTTCGTACCATACATTCTTTGTCGTTATTCCATAAATAATTGATGTTCGGTCGAGCCCGGCGAGTTAGAACATAAATATATTTATTGAAGTTCGACCAGGAGCGTATGGCAGTGTAAGAGTTAATGACACAGTCCAGTTTGTTTTGGTTTATTTGGATCAAGTCCATGTATGCCAGAGTGGTCACTCACTGCGCTAAGAGCGTATGAGTCTTTTCGCACGGCTGATTTCGTATCGACTTAAGAAGCTTGTCACCTGGAACAAGCTTCACTCTACTTCGGATTTTGTAGTTTATACCCCCCCCCCCCCCACCCACCCACCCGCAACATAACTATACAGAATATGCGCCAAAGAGCTGAAGAGTTGTAAAATTATATAAAGTTTCGAAATGTATTATTATTGAATTGTTCGTGAACGATATATATCTACACATCCCGATTTGCATTAAAGTTCATATATTTCGTACCATACATTCTTTGTCGTTATTCCATAAATAATTTATGTTCGGTCGAGCCCGGCGAGTTAGAACATTAATCATTTTCTGCCCACATGTCTACCAGTCGTTGTTCCTTGTCGTCATGTTGTCGATCGATCAGAATTCTTGATTTAATTGCGAATAGCGGTCGTCGCTAACTATTCCGACATTTTGAATGAGGTTTTTGGTCATGTGACAAGCAAAACACGCGCGTTGCCATCGTCACGAGCCGGATTTTCCTGATGAAATCAAACTCAGTTTGATCGGTCCGATTAAATCGGATCCGACAAAAACCGCTCCAAAGTTAGGCGCACACGTCCCGATTGTCCCCGATTTATCCGGCAGCCGGATTAATCGGGGACAATCGGGATCGTGTGCGCCGACACTAAGTCTCTGAATTGTAGAATAAGGTAACCATATTTCCATTATTTGAAAGTCTGTTGAGTACGAAGTAATGTTACGGGTGGCAGATTAGCCGGAATGCGAAAATACCAATTGTCGTTGTCGAGTAATTTTTTGGACAGTTTTCAAGCAAATGTATCAAATAAATGTTATATTATGTGCATACTAGTCACATATACTCATTAGGTCACTGTATAGTCACTAGTCAGTGAGTGGTTTAACTATACGCCCTTTATCAACATATTTTTTGCACGATCATGTGTGCCACACTTTGCACAATCCACTGTCCGTGAATTATTTTTATTGCGTCTTGTACACGGACATTCGTAATTTAATTTATGACTCCAGCCATAAATTAAATTTATACCAAATTATTAACTTTGATTTTAAGATAACCTATTAACCTGAACGTTTACATAATACATCTTCGACTCAAATTACTTAGTTTTCTATATATTATCGATATTAGATAGTTGTTATCACCGGAAATTTATTGAAAATGGCGTACATTACCCCTTTAATGCAGAACTTTGAAAACCGCTAAGAAAAAAAAACACGCGAAAGCGTGGTTTGGCGGCCGGACATAATATACTATATCCTGTATTGATCGACCTCAGAAAAATGATGCATAACTAGTTACACCTAGCCGATTTAAACCTATATTTGGCAAATTTTGTAAAGGCATTGGAAAACAAGCGACTCGGCGGGCCACAACATGTTTAGAGATTTGTGTAATCTTGGATGTACCCATATCAATTCTTAATAACATTATAGAGTGGTAGAAGTATTAGCTGAAACTCACACCCGTGCGTGGTAAATCACCTGACCATTCGTCATGTGATGACACAAGGTTGCCGTCAGTCGACATGTTTACTATTTTTAGCGCTGGGATGATCTCCGATTAGCTTGGGAAGAAGAATTAACATATTCACGGAAATGGTCAGCTGACTACTCACATATTTTGGAATTGGTTTTCGATGACACAACCATATGGAGGCCACCTATTGCTGTGAGTAACGAGTAAGTATACATGTATCCAATATCCACCAATTGGTGATCAACGACTGGGTATACATGATCCACTATCCATCAACTGGTGATCAGCGAGAGAGTATCCATGTATCCACCTTCCACCAAATGGTGATCAACGCGTGAGTATACATGAATCCAGTATCCGCCAACTGGTAATCAATGATTGTGTATAGACACATTCCCATTGGCAAAACAATCACAATGAATTAACTTATTATGTTTTTGTTCGTCCGTCCCGTTTAGGTTCTGTTTGAGACCAATAACTTTAGTTGTGCTGAATATAATGAAATGAAATTGCATAATGTAGGTTCACCACCACAATATAGATGTCTTCAATTTCGGCTTCCGGCCACACATTTTACCCGAGGTATGACTCTGTGTTATATGTTGTAATTCAGGCTCAAACTTGTGGTTGAATGTAATGAAATGGGGTAATGCAGATTTACGTACAACCACATTTTTGGAAAACACATATTAAAGTGTATTGGTTCCTTTGATATACAAGTTTATAGACATATAATGCAAGTCAAGTTCGATTTTGGGTTCCACTGCATGCAGCCACCACTGTTATCAGAGTTGCGACCCTCTGTTGGAGTTTTGGTTCAATATATATTTCCATATAACTTCGGATACTGAATGAAATTAGTTATGTGTGCATGTTTACAACCATAAAATACAGGTCAAGTTCTATTCTAGTTATTTTGTTATGAAATGTATGGAGCGGAAGACGGATTCAGAAATAAATTAGTATAACATCCGATAACAAAAAGAATCGAAATCCTGTTTTATGGTTTAACCAAAGCAGTCCATAATGGCACCCATGGATATGTATCAAATTTTAAAATTGGTAGAAAAGTTTCAAATACGTCACCAAAATCACAGAAAACAACCACAAATATTGTCATATGTAGTAAATAACACTCTAATGGTAACAGATTAAAAAATATGCGGCGCTTACTTACCAGCCAAAATATGACTGGGTGTACACTTACATACATAACAATCAGACAATTAAAGAAAGTATATTTTGATTCAGGAGAACCCAATGTTTGTTGAGAAATCCACATTTAAAGTTCCAAAACATTTTAATTTTAATTTTCCAAAGTGAGTGTATGAGTCGTGACTGAACTTTACCAGATAATAAATTCACCGGAGTCTTTTTGGAGTGGTTTGGTTAAACCTTAAAATCATTCAACATATTCAAACGCAAATACAACAACGGGTGTGATATATATGAAATACTGTTTTTGGTTGTCGAGCCGACAGTGGTTAACTCATTCCACATTAAATTCATTAATGTCAATCATAGTTATGGGCCTTATTGTACTTAAATAACAACAAAATTATTGCCTCAACTAATTCTCAAGTTCGCGTCGGAGCACATGTGCATGCACGTTCTACTATCTTGTTTACTATCTTTTGTGTTTTGTAAATCTTCGTAAAAGTGGTATCAGTATATAGTGACTACATTCAAACAACAGCCTGACCAATCGTCAACAAAACAAATCGGAATGAACCAACTGAGGAAGTGGCTTAAGAAACTTATCATATATTCAATTCTTGAAGTTCAACGAAGAAATATGTTCAGAACCGGTGTGTTAACTTAAGTTATTAGATCGGTGTTGGGTAGCCATTGGGCAGTTGATTGGAGATTGCGAGTGAAAGGCTGTATCTGTTGAAGGAATTAAGTGCGAAGAGATGAGGAAGAGTTTTGTGATGATCTACATGTATGTTCTGCTGCGAAACTGCAGCCATAACCAACTCTTCCCATCGAGATGCCGAATATATATGTTTGTACATGGTTAACATTGCCAAGTGGAGCGATGTGTCAGAATTTTACAACTAAGTCCTGTCTTTTACTAGTTGATAAATATCTGGTAGAAATAACTATAAAATAGGTAATATTCAGGTTAAATATGTGTATTATACATTTATAATATTGATATTGCAATACGATGCATGATATTAACTGAATATTATTCGTCTGCTCACTTGTTTTGATTGAGTTCAAATCATCTGGACTTATTAAACAAGAAATGCATGAGCGTGGCAGCCATGGCGTGGCAGCCATTTTCTGGATTTACCTATTTCCAAAACAAAAACTGACTCTCTTAAAGACGGTGTATCTCTTCAGGGCCACAATAACAACAACAACATATTTGTTTTACAATCAGATTCAAGACTACACAAAATAAAACAAAAATAAAACTAAAGATTGCGTAGTGTATTTGTGTATAAAGACATAATAAAGTGGTGTATTCCTGATGTAGCCGACCAAAAATATTTTCTGTGATGGAGAGTGCTAACAATTTAGAGTATACCCCTCTTGCTCACGCCGAAGGTTTCCGCCAGATCGCCTGAATTTTCTGTTCTAAAACATAACTCGTAAAACTGTCCCGAAAGTTGTATGCATATATCAGAAACAATCGAAATAAAATCAAGTGTTTCCAGATAGGTGTCTTCGACTCATATTTATTATTTTATTAATCAGAAACTACATCTATATAGAACTTGCTAGGGCGGCGATATATATTTATTGATGTACGACAGGTAACGAGTTAACGAAGTTGTCCAGTTTGCTTTGGTCATTCAAACTGGGTCAATACTGCGCCGGCTGAACGATGTTCAAGGCAATCATAGCGATAAGCTCGTGTGAACTTATTCACACGACTGATTTTGCATTGGATTAACTCGCTTGACACGTAAGCTTCACTCTACTCTTGAAGTTCCGCGTTGTATCCCCCCACCCACCCCATGATTGGGAGATGCTTATAACAATTGTAACAATATAATATTCATCATTTCATGTCTTATTTGTTATGACTGATCGTCTGCGAACGATATTTATCGCTACACTTCACGTTTGTCCATTAAAGTTTACATTTAACATCATGCATTCGTTATAGTTATTCCATAAATACTTTATGTTCGTTCGAGCTGCAAAGGAGTTAGAACATAAATACACTATCCGTATATAGTGCGGGACATACCGGCAGCGGTAATTCATATAGCATGGACGTAGATGACGCGGCATGCAGCTTGATTTCTCGTTTGTTTTACAGGGTCCGAGACTTGACTGTCATAGAGAACCCCCACATACCGATCCGACTCAGTCCACGTGGGAGCTGTGAATGGAAGCCTGCCCGGTTCATACAAACATCATGTGATATGGATATCCGGTATTATCCATTCGATCGGCAGCTCTGTGAGGTGATTTTTTTTTACATATTTTAGTGTGACCCACTAAATACCGAAATAATATGTACAGGACAACATGAAATAGTGTGTGTTTACACGGAGATCGGCCACAAGTTACCGAACTTAACCCTTTACCCAACAGAAGGGCCCTGTGCCAATGCATTCTCTTATATATGCGAGTCGACCATAGGTCGCCTCGCATATATAAGAGAATGCATTGGCTTAACACATTAAAAATTATAAAATTGTTAAAGAATGTAAGAAAAAATGGTAAAAAGTGTTAAAAAAATATTTTTTTTAGGCCAATGCATTCTCTTATATATGCGAGGCGACCTATGGTCGACTCGCATATATAAGAGAATGCATTGGCACAGGACATAACTGTAACTATCACAATGTGGTCAAGGAGCCGGTTTCAATGATATCCATATTTGTATGGTTCTATTGAGACAGACCGAAGATATTTTAGGCTGTTGAAGCTTTATTTGGCCGGTTTTGGCCGGTTTGTTGGGTAAAGGGTTAACAGAGCCCCTCTCCCTGGAATTCAGCTGTTATTGAAAGTTGATAATTGTTATGATCACGAGTGATGCATATTTGCAGATGCTATATGATTTCTTGATGACTGTATGGAGTATAGTGTGCCAGTAGTACTCGAGGTGAGCTGACATTGTATGGGCACCATACCACACATCAAGTTACAAAGCACGTCATTTGTTAATTATTAACCACTGATTACACCCTGACTGACAATCCCGAACACGTCATTGGTTAATTATTAACCACTGATTACACCCTGACTGTTAATCCTGAACATGTCATTAGTTAATTATTAACCACTGATTACACCCTGACTGACAATCCTGAACACGTCATTGGTTAATTATTAACCACTGATTACACCCTGACTGATAATCCTGAACATGTCATTAGTTAATTATTAACCACTGATTACACCCTGACTGACAATCCTGAACACGTCATTGGTTAATTATTAACCACTGATTACACCCTGACTGATAATCCTGAACATGTCATTAGTTAATTATTAACCACTGATTACACCATGACTGATAATCCTGAACATGTCATTAGTTAATTATTAACCACTGATTACACCCTGACTGACAATCCTGAACACGTCATTGGTTAATTATTAACCACTGATTACACCCTGACTGATAATCCTGAACATGTCATTAGTTAATTATTAACCACTGATTACACCCTGACTGATAATCCTGAACATGTCATTAGTTAATTATTAACCACTGATTACACCCTGACTGACAATCCTGAACACGTCATTGGTTAATTATTAACCACTGATTACACCCTGACTGATAATCCTGAACATGTCATTAGTTAATTATTAACCACTGATTACACCCTGACAGACAATCCTGAACATGTCATTAGTTAATTATTAACCACTGATTACACCCTGACTGATAATCCTGAACATGTCATTGGTTAATTATTAACCACTGATTACACCCTGACTGATAATCCTGAACATGTCATTAGTTAATTATTAACCACTGATTACACCCTGACTGATAATCCTGAACATGTCATTAGTTAATTATTAACCACTGATTACACCCTGACTGACAATCCTGAACACGTCATTGGTTAATTATTAACACTGATTACACCCTGACTGATAATCCTGAACACGTCATTGGTTAATTATTAACCACTGATTACACCCTGACTGACAATCCTGAACACGTCATTGGTTAATTATTAACCACTGATTACACCCTGACTGACAATCCTGAACATGTCATTAGTTAATTATTAACCACTGATTTCACCCTGACTGACAATCCTGAACATGTCATTGGTTAATTATTAACAGCTGATTACACCCTGACTGACAATCCTGAACACGTCATTTGTTAATTATTAACCACTGATTACACCCTGATTGACAATCCTGAACACGTCATTGGTTAATTATTAACCACTGATTACACCCTGACTGATAATCCTGAACATGTCATTGGTTAATTATTAACCACTGATTACACCCTGACTGACAATCCTGAACACGTCATTGGTTAATTATTAACCACTGATTACACCCTGACTGATAATCCTGAACATGTCATTAGTTAATTATTAACCACTGATTACACCCTGACTGATAATCCTGAACATGTCATTAGTTAATTATTAACCACTGATTACACCCTGTCTGACAATCCTGAACACGTCATTGGTTAATTATTAACACTGATTACACCCTGACTGATAATCCTGAACACGTCATTGGTTAATTATTAACCACTGATTACACCCTGACTGACAATCCTGAACACGTCATTGGTTAATTATTAACCACTGATTACACACTGACTGACAATCCTGAACATGTCATTAGTTAATTATTAACCACTGATTACACCCTGACTGACAATCCTGAACATGTCATTGGTTAATTATTAACAGCTGATTACACCCTGACTGACAATCCTGAACACGTCATTTGTTAATTATTAACCACTGATTACACCCTGATTGACAATCCTGAACACGTCATTTGTTAATTATTAACCACTGATTACACCCTGACTGACAATCCTGAACATGTCATTGGTTAATTATTAACAGCTGATTACACCCTGACTGACAATCCTGAACACGTCATTGGTTAATTATTAACCACTGATTACACCCTGACTGACAATCCTGAACATGTCATTAGTTAATTATTAACCACTGATTACACCCTGACTGACAATCCTGAACATGTCATTGGTTAATTATTAACAGCTGATTACACCCTGACTGTTAATCCTGAACATGTCATTAGTTAATTATTAACCACTGATTACACCCTGACTGACAATCCTGAACACGTCATTGGTTAATTATTAACCACTGATTACACCCTGACTGATAATCCTGAACATGTCATTAGTTAATTATTAACCACTGATTACACCCTGACTGATAATCCTGAACATGTCATTAGTTAATTATTAACCACTGATTACACCCTGACTGACAATCCTGAACACGTCATTGGTTAATTATTAACACTGATTACACCATGACTGATAATCCTGAACATGTCATTAGTTAATTATTAACCACTGATTACACCCTGACTGATAATCCTGAACATGTCATTAGTTAATTATTAACCACTGATTACACCCTGACTGATAATCCTGGACATGTCATTAGTTAATTATTAACCACTGATTACACCATGACTGACAATCCTGAACACGTCATTGGTTAATTATTAACCACTGATTACACCCTGACTGACAATACTGTATACGTCATTGGTTAATTATTAACCACTGATTACACCCTGACTGACAATCCTGAACACGTCATTGGTTAATTATTAACACTGATTACACCCTGACTGACAATCCTGAACATGACATTGGTTAATTATTAACCACTGATTACACCCTGACTGACAATCATGAACACGTCATTAGTTAATTAACCACCAATTACACCATGACTGATAATCATGAACACGTCATTGGTTAATTATTAACAACTGATTACACCCTGACTGATAATCTTGAACATATCATTGGTTAATTTGTTTTTCAGGATACAAAGACACAAATTTTCGGAATGAGCGGCTACTTCGAGATGGTAAGTGCGGTTTTCATAATGATGGTGAAAGCTGGCGAAACGATTTAGTCTATAGGTATTGACCGTTTCACTAACGACCCTGGCTAAACTGCTAACTTGCTATGATGCGGGTGGGTCCTGCTCAATTACCATGAGGCTGGTAGGCCAAAGCGATGCTATAAATAACAGGTATCCTTATTTCATTTAAAGTTGTCATTTTCGCGGTGTCTGGCCGATCTGAACAAATTCAGGAAAAGCCACAACGTGTATAGAACATTGAAAATATGTATATTGTGAATTGTTTTAATATTCGCTGTATTATTGAAATATATTTTATTTAAATATACATGTTCTTTAATGTTTCTCACAGACACTGTATTTTACTCAAATCGCTTAGATTAGCGAATCAACCCAATCATGACAATCTTAGAAACAATAATGCGTGGTTCATTTTCTTAACAGCATCACTTTGTCCTACCAGCATAATAGCAATTTAACAGGACATACCAGCATGACACTTGGCCGTGGGTGGTATTTGAGAAATCTGATAAAAAGAGAGATGGCTCTCAGAATCGTTAACATTTTCACAAGAGGAATTATACTCTAATAGTGGGGGCAACGCTATGAAACAGACCAAAATGACATCTAATATATATTTTGGAACTTCTGTCAGTTTGTTTGTTGTTTGTTTGTTAGCTATGGCCGGGAAAACTGCCGGACGGATTGAGCCCAAACTTCCCATCTAAGGGTAGAATTACAGATAAAGTGTCATCGCACCGCTTCTGAGAACGTCAGAACACTGCCTCTCCATTCCCCCGTCATCGCAATGGTAATTAATGGGTTAATCGCGTGATAGTTAAAGAGCGTTCGTATCCGCAGTGTCGTTGATAAAGAGCGTAAATATATGTCCAGACATGAGCGTGTTGTGTCTGTGTCCAGACATGAGCGTGTTGTGTCAATGTCTGTGTTCGTGGGAATGGGGGAGATTTTCATCGGTTCAGTTTTTCCGCCCGAGGTGACCTTCACCTTAAAACGGGTACCCACAAATGGACTTCTGTCTGTTTGTTTGTCTGTTAGCTATGGCCGGGAAAACTGCTGGACGGATTTCGACGAAATTTGATACATACGGATAATTTTGTCCGGGGAGTGTTTTGGACGGGTCAAATCGTTACCCCGACCTTACCTTGACCTTCAAAATTGTTAATTCAAGGTCAAATCGGGTAAAACTGACGGATTTCGACGAAATTTGATACCTACAGATGATTTTGTCCGGGGAGTGTTTTGGACGGGTCAAATAGTGACTCCGACCTTACATTGACCTTCAAAATGGTCAATTCAAGGTCAAAGCCCGGGTCACCTGCTAGTTGGTTATATTTTCCTAATCCAATAATATTTTCAGCTATTATTTTGCACTATCGCTTCAAATAAAGCATCTAATCGGACCGTGAGACATACTACGCGTACACCAGAGGGACAGAGTCTGCACCTTCTATGAAACTCTCATTCGTCGCGGAGGGCTACTGCGATGTATGTACCCAATCATGTTTGATCATTGCAGCATTCAGTTGTTCCATAGCAAGAACAAAACGTACTACACGTCAATTTGGACACGTTGTAGCTGCACCTAGCTGGTATGCATGGCTGCAGATTTGAACATGAACATTTAATAAACCGCAGAATTGTATCCGGCGCTTACTGTACATCAGTTGGGATAGTCACAGCTAAAATGGATTTTGAGATTTCGTCTTTGATGAAAGTCAGTTGGATCCAAGTCAGGTGGCTCCATGTTT
This sequence comes from Siphonodentalium dalli, assembly GCA_032622095.1. Lineage (NCBI taxonomy): Eukaryota > Metazoa > Mollusca > Scaphopoda > Gadilida > Siphonodentaliidae > Siphonodentalium > Siphonodentalium dalli. Next base: position 191,261,601 of record CP136062.1, on the reverse strand, counting down.
AATGTATTTCTCCAGACGCATATTTGAAGATGTGCACGTCCTTGTTCATGTTCTATTGGAAGAAGGCTGCAAAGACTGGGGAGCTTTCGTTGCATCTTTACGCCCTACCTTAGATGTCCAAACATTCATTCTTGCATCATACATACTATTTTATGTATTGCATGAATTTCCAAAATATTTACTACGATAAGTTTTAATCAGATTATAAAAATAAGATGAAGAGTTTCTTCCCATAAAACAATAAATAGAAAAAAAGGTGCAAAAAAGAGACTCGGCAATCAACTAATGTATTCACCACTGTTACCAAAGGCTTCATATTTTAATTAGCTTGAACGTAAATCATATCAAAAGATATATATATATATATAAATCTTGTTTACGATATTTGAGGGGAAAATTGTAGCGGGGTTTGTAGGCCAGGCTATTAAATTGTTATTACCTTGGACAGAAATATTTCAATAGAATTGTTTATTATCTGTTCCTGGAATTTATTGAAATTCTTGGGATTTGGCTGTGCAGACATTTAGTACTCTTTCAACGTTCAATATTTCGTGAAAGGATACACTATACGGGCTGACATACCACCATGGTTTCAAGCAATTGTACCAAACAGCATGGATAAGCAATCATGTCATTTATCTACACTATCTACCTATCAAGAATCTTGTAATCATATTGTTACTGTTATTGTACTCTATTTCCAAAAACTTCAAGTGGATACCTAACACTTTGGTCTCTGATCCTCTCCAAATATTTCTGATAATTTTGTGACAATCAGTCTTCGTGACAACCCTGTCTCACCATTATGGATTTTCTTATCGTGGATATCAACAGAGCTCCAACTCAGAGAGGTGTCTTCTTTCATAAAGTCAACAACTGCCTGGAGTGGATTTTCCATATCAGGCAAGGATGCGGATTCGTCAGCAGCGTTTGCTGCAGCACGTACAGCTCGATCGCCCACGAAGGACTGGTGGCAAGCAGAAAGGTAATGAGCGTCCGCTGCATGTAAATCACTCAATGTACCACTCAAGCGAACCATGACGTCTTTTGTCCATTTGTCATAACGTTCGTCACATTTGCGGACGATGGCTTCCTTTTGAGAACTACCACCATCTGACAGTTGTATTTTTCTGAATACTTCTTATTCTTCGTAATACAGTGTAAGTCATGACAGAGGTGTGTTTCTGTTGTGACAATACCGCACTATTAAATACATAATACATAAGCCGGTCTCCGCCTTGAGGGATGTCGAGGGTGTGGTGGAGAGTCGACACGACGTGCCAGATGAACGCTCTTTAAAACGTGTTCACTGCGGCCCGCGCCATTCAACAAAATAACGGGTGTAAGTCCTATATGAGCTTATTTCATAATCACATAAGTTCCATATGAATCTATGTGAATATTTAGATCCTATGTGAATCTACTTGCACGAGGATATGTTGGTCTATCACATTATTGATATCGCTCTCGTAGCGTGGTCCCAATGTAGTATGAAGCTCTTTATGTATATATTGACAAATTTAAAGGTGTTATTGGATGCGCAGTTGGATAATACAGTTTAGAGTCATGCCGTTGTGATTGTTTAAAAAAATTATTAATTGTTCCATGATAAATATGTGAATTTGATATCGAAAAAGCTACGCAATTCTACGGTATTCTGCATGTTTACACGTCCGTTTATCTTTGCTGTGGCCATGTGCAATGCGGCGTAATAAAACATTTCTCCACGGCCGACTGATCATCATCCTACGGAATCTTAAAGGGGTACTGTACCCAAATGTTGTTGTTGATTTCTTTAGTGTCGGCGCGCACGATCCCGATTGTGCCCGGTTAAATCCGGCTGCCGGATAAATCGGGCCCGATAAAATTGGGTGGGGGGGGGGGGGCGGGGTCAGAGCACACGAGTCAGATTTTCACTCCGGTCATATGCATGCTATGGTCACTGTAGTATAGCCAACTGGTGTGGTCAGCCTATCTAGCCAGTTACTAGTGCTATAGCTAGTCGTGGTGATTAATATGTATTTCTAAAGACTAATGGTGTAATAGACCTTTCCACAGCTGCCGCCCTCATGTTGCGTTTATTATACAGTCAATATATTTATTGAAGTTCGACCAGGAGCGTATGGCAGTGTAAGAGTTAATGACACAGTCCAGTTTGTTTTGGTTTATTTGGATCAAGTCCATGTATGCCAGAGTGGTCACTCACTGCGCTAAGAGCGTATGAGTCTTTTCGCACGGCTGATTTCGTATCGACTTGAGAAGCTTGTCACCTGGAACAAGCTTCACTCTACTTCGGATTTTGTAGTTTATCGTTCGCTGTTCTGAAAGTTATAATCATGTCTGAGGGTGATGAATTTGTCGATAATTCTGGTCGTCGTAACGCAGATGGGATAAGGGGCAGCCCTGCGAAAACAACTGACACAGACGCCGCTGTTTATGAAGCATTCTCATTGTTCAAAGGGTATTTGGACAAAAAGATGTTCACATTAACTGTTTAAGGAAGAAATCCTTGAACTTGATGATGACAACAAGACGGCATTGAAAAGGAAAAGAGCCATCGAAGATTTCGATTTCAAATTTGTAGGCCACCGCGAGCAATTTAAATTCAATCGAGACGTTTTGGACTTATCCGACGATATCGGAGCGGCGCTGACAGAAACAAGTTGAACAAAGCAAAAAGTTTGGTAGATGACCTTCAAGATAAAGTAAATCAGCGAAACAAAAGGACTCGGTTGGCAGACAGGTCTCCAGCGGGTTGGAAGACAGTAAAATATTACGACAGAGATGATTTAGCTGTTGACGCAGACGACTGTGCCAGAATAAAACTCGCAGAGAAGTTGGCGATGAGATGAAGGACACTGAAGATTCGGCTGCCAACAGACGCTGATTTCTGGTTGGATATTTCAATCTAGCTTCGTTTGGGAAAGTTGCAGATATGGATTCAGCACAGAGGTGTCGTGAGATGCAAGTTTGTGCTTTGTGATTCGATATATTGGTATCTGGATGCGCGTTGCCATGTGTGTTTTTTTCTGTTTATAAGTAATTTGAGTGGCAACGTTCGTTATGTTGCAGTTTAAATATTACGTGCGTTTAATGTGGCCCAGATGTTGCCGTGTTTTGTTCGACCCAGAGGTGTTCTTGTATGTTTAGCCCAGATGCGGCCATATTTGTTTAGCCCAGATGAGGCTGCAATTTTTTAGCACAGATTGCTGAATTCGTTTAGCCAGATGTGGCTGTAATTTTTAGCCTAGTTGTGGCTGTATTTGTTTAGCCCAGATGTGGCTGTATTTGTTTAGCCCAGATGTGGCTGTATTTGTTTAGCCCAGATGTGGCTGTATTTTTTTAACCCAGATGTGGTTGTATTTGTTTAGCCCAGATGTGGCCGTATTCGTTATGCCCAGTTGGGGCATTGTTATATAAAGGTTAAAAGGAGCAAGGAAATTCCTGGAGCTCGGTCAGCATGTCTGCTCAAACGTTCCGAGCGGACCGTATAAGATGAGGAAACGTCGGATGCAGTTTCGATTTCCGGAATGGTCGTTGCACCAACGCGGCTCAGTGCTGATGCCACACGTGAGGCGTATAAATGGTGCGTTTTCAAAGCGATGTTGTTGTGTAAACGAACAGATTATATTATGTACATTTTGTTATTCATGAAATTGTTGATTGACATTAGTTTAGACGAAAAGAAGTTTGGATTACATAGTTTGCGTTCAGGGGGTGCTACGACTGCGGCCGCGGCAGGAGTTCATGGCCGTTTATTCAAGAAACATGGGCGATGGAAATCCGACAGTGCAAAGGACGGTTATGTTCATGAAGATATGCCCTTAACACTGTCCGTTTCGAGGAGTCTTTGCATTTAAATGCATCAAATTTCAGTTTAATTATCATGTGATAAATATTTCACCCAAGTTGGCCCTAACTTTGTGAATCTATATCTACACATCCCGATTTGCATTAAAGTTCATATATTTCGTACCATACATTCTTTGTCGTTATTCCATAAATAATTGATGTTCGGTCGAGCCCGGCGAGTTAGAACATAAATATATTTATTGAAGTTCGACCAGGAGCGTATGGCAGTGTAAGAGTTAATGACACAGTCCAGTTTGTTTTGGTTTATTTGGATCAAGTCCATGTATGCCAGAGTGGTCACTCACTGCGCTAAGAGCGTATGAGTCTTTTCGCACGGCTGATTTCGTATCGACTTAAGAAGCTTGTCACCTGGAACAAGCTTCACTCTACTTCGGATTTTGTAGTTTATACCCCCCCCCCCCCCCACCCACCCACCCGCAACATAACTATACAGAATATGCGCCAAAGAGCTGAAGAGTTGTAAAATTATATAAAGTTTCGAAATGTATTATTATTGAATTGTTCGTGAACGATATATATCTACACATCCCGATTTGCATTAAAGTTCATATATTTCGTACCATACATTCTTTGTCGTTATTCCATAAATAATTTATGTTCGGTCGAGCCCGGCGAGTTAGAACATTAATCATTTTCTGCCCACATGTCTACCAGTCGTTGTTCCTTGTCGTCATGTTGTCGATCGATCAGAATTCTTGATTTAATTGCGAATAGCGGTCGTCGCTAACTATTCCGACATTTTGAATGAGGTTTTTGGTCATGTGACAAGCAAAACACGCGCGTTGCCATCGTCACGAGCCGGATTTTCCTGATGAAATCAAACTCAGTTTGATCGGTCCGATTAAATCGGATCCGACAAAACCGCTCCAAAGTTAGGCGCACACGTCCCGATTGTCCCAGATTTATCCGGCAGCCGGATTAATCGGGGACAATCGGGATCGTGTGCGCCGACACTAAGTCTCTGAATTGTAGAATAAGGTAACCATATTTCCATTATTTGAAAGTCTGTTGAGTACGAAGTAATGTTACGGGTGGCAGATTATCCGGAATGCGAAAATACCAATTGTCGTTGTCGAGTAATTTTTTGGACAGTTTTCAAGCAAATGTATCAAATAAATGTTATATTATGTGCATACTAGTCACATATACTCATTAGGTCACTGTATAGTCACTAGTCAGTGAGTGGTTTAACTATACGCCCTTTATCAACATATTTTTTGCACGATCATGTGTGCCACACTTTGCACAATCCACTGTCCGTGAATTATTTTTATTGCGTCTTGTACACGGACATTCGTAATTTAATTTATGACTCCAGCCATAAATTAAATTTATACCAAATTATTAACTTTGATTTTAAGATAACCTATTAACCTGAACGTTTACATAATACATCTTCGACTCAAATTACTTAGTTTTCTATATATTATCGATATTAGATAGTTGTTATCACCGGAAATTTATTGAAAATGGCGTACATTACCCCTTTAATGCAGAACTTTGAAAACCGCTAAGAAAAAAAAACACGCGAAAGCGTGGTTTGGCGGCCGGACATAATATACTATATCCTGTATTGATCGACCTCAGAAAAATGATGCATAACTAGTTACACCTAGCCGATTTAAACCTATATTTGGCAAATTTTGTAAAGGCATTGGAAAACAAGCGACTCGGCGGGCCACAACATGTTTAGAGATTTGTGTAATCTTGGATGTACCCATATCAATTCTTAATAACATTATAGAGTGGTAGAAGTATTAGCTGAAACTCACACCCGTGCGTGGTAAATCACCTGACCATTCGTCATGTGATGACACAAGGTTGCCGTCAGTCGACATGTTTACTATTTTTAGCGCTGGGATGATCTCCGATTAGCTTGGGAAGAAGAATTAACATATTCACGGAAATGGTCAGCTGACTACTCACATATTTTGGAATTGGTTTTCGATGACACAACCATATGGAGGCCACCTATTGCTGTGAGTAACGAGTAAGTATACATGTATCCAATATCCACCAATTGGTGATCAACGACTGGGTATACATGATCCACTATCCATCAACTGGTGATCAGCGAGAGAGTATCCATGTATCCACCTTCCACCAAATGGTGATCAACGCGTGAGTATACATGAATCCAGTATCCGCCAACTGGTAATCAATGATTGTGTATAGACACATTCCCATTGGCAAAACAATCACAATGAATTAACTTATTATGTTTTTGTTCGTCCGTCCCGTTTAGGTTCTGTTTGAGACCAATAACTTTAGTTGTGCTGAATATAATGAAATGAAATTGCATAATGTAGGTTCACCACCACAATATAGATGTCTTCAATTTCGGCTTCCGGCCACACATTTTACCCGAGGTATGACTCTGTGTTATATGTTGTAATTCAGGCTCAAACTTGTGGTTGAATGTAATGAAATGGGGTAATGCAGATTTACGTACAACCACATTTTTGGAAAACACATATTAAAGTGTATTGGTTCCTTTGATATACAAGTTTATAGACATATAATGCAAGTCAAGTTCGATTTTGGGTTCCACTGCATGCAGCCACCACTGTTATCAGAGTTGCGACCCTCTGTTGGAGTTTTGGTTCAATATATATTTCCATATAACTTCGGATACTGAATGAAATTAGTTATGTGTGCATGTTTACAACCATAAAATACAGGTCAAGTTCTATTCTAGTTATTTTGTTATGAAATGTATGGAGCGGAAGACGGATTCAGAAATAAATTAGTATATCATCCGATAACAAAAAGAATCGAAATCCTGTTTTATGGTTTAACCAAAGCAGTCCATAATGGCACCCATGGATATGTATCAAATTTTAAAATTGGTAGAAAAGTTTCAAATACGTCACCAAAATCACAGAAAACAACCACAAATATTGTCATATGTAGTAAATAACACTCTAATGGTAACAGATTAAAAAATATGCGGCGCTTACTTACCAGCCAAAATATGACTGGGTGTACACTTACATACATAACAATCAGACAATTAAAGAAAGTATATTTTGATTCAGGAGAACCCAATGTTTGTTGAGAAATCCACATTTAAAGTTCCAAAACATTTTAATTTTAATTTTCCAAAGTGAGTGTATGAGTCGTGACTGAACTTTACCAGATAATAAATTCACCGGAGTCTTTTTGGAGTGGTTTGGTTAAACCTTAAAATCATTCAACATATTCAAACGCAAATACAACAACGGGTGTGATATATATGAAATACTGTTTTTGGTTGTCGAGCCGACAGTGGTTAACTCATTCCACATTAAATTCATTAATGTCAATCATAGTTATGGGCCTTATTGTACTTAAATAACAACAAAATAATTGCCTCAACTAATTCTCAAGTTCGCGTCGGAGCACATGTGCATGCACGTTCTACGATCTTGTTTACTATCTTTTGTGTTTTGTAAATCTTCGTAAAAGTGGTATCAGTATATAGTGACTACATTCAAACAACAGCCTGACCAATCGTCAACAAAACAAATCGGAATGAACCAACTGAGGAAGTGGCTTAAGAAACTTATCATATATTCAATTCTTGAAGTTCAACGAAGAAATATGTTCAGAACCGGTGTGTTAACTTAAGTTATTAGATCGGTGTTGGGTAGCCATTGGGCAGTTGATTGGAGATTGCGAGTGAAAGGCTGTATCTGTTGAAGGAATTAAGTGCGAAGAGATGAGGAAGAGTTTTGTGATGATCTACATGTATGTTCAGCTGCGAAACTGCAGCCATAACCAACTCTTCCCATCGAGATGCCGAATATATATGTTTGTACATGGTTAACATTGCCAAGTGGAGCGATGTGTCAGAATTTTACAACTAAGTCCTGTCTTTTACTAGTTGATAAATATCTGGTAGAAATAACTATAAAATAGGTAATATTCAGGTTAAATATGTGTATTATACATTTATAATATTGATATTGCAATACGATGCTTGATATTAACTGAATATTATTCGTCTGCTCACTTGTTTTGATTGAGTTCAAATCATCTGGACTTATTAAACAAGAAATGCATGAGCGTGGCAGCCATGGCGTGGCAGCCATTTTCTGGATTTACCTATTTCCAAAACAAAAACTGACTCTCTTAAAGACGGTGTATCTCTTCAGGGCCACAATAACAACAACAACATATTTGTTTTACAATCAGATTCAAGACTACACAAAATAAAACAAAAATAAAACTAAAGATTGCGTAGTGTATTTGTGTATAAAGACATAATAAAGTGGTGTATTCCTGATGTAGCCGACCAAAAATATTTTCTGTGATGGAGAGTGCTAACAATTTAGAGTATACCCCTCTTGCTCACGCCGAAGGTTTCCGCCAGATCGCCTGAATTTTCTGTTCTAAAACATAACTCGTAAAACTGTCCCGAAAGTTGTATGCATATATCAGAAACAATCGAAATAAAATCAAGTGTTTCCAGATAGGTGTCTTCGACTCATATTTATTATTTTATTAATCAGAAACTACATCTATATAGAACTTGCTAGGGCGGCGATATATATTTATTGATGTACGACAGGTAACGAGTTAACGAAGTTGTCCAGTTTGCTTTGGTCATTCAAACTGGGTCAATACTGCGCCGGCTGAACGATGTTCAAGGCAATCATAGCGATAAGCTCGTGTGAACTTATTCACACGACTGATTTTGCATTGGATTAACTCGCTTGACACGTAAGCTTCACTCTACTCTTGAAGTTCCGCGTTGTATCCCCCCACCCACCCCATGATTGGGAGATGCTTATAACAATTGTAACAATATAATATTCATCATTTCATGTCTTATTTGTTATGACTGATCGTCTGCGAACGATATTTATCGCTACACTTCACGTTTGTCCATTAAAGTTTACATTTAACATCATGCATTCGTTATAGTTATTCCATAAATACTTTATGTTCGTTCGAGCTGCAAAGGAGTTAGAACATAAATACACTATCCGTATATAGTGCGGGACATACCGGCAGCGGTAATTCATATAGCATGGACGTAGATGACGCGGCATGCAGCTTGATTTCTCGTTTGTTTTACAGGGTCCGAGACTTGACTGTCATAGAGAACCCCCACATACCGATCCGACTCAGTCCACGTGGGAGCTGTGAATGGAAGCCTGCCCGGTTCATACAAACATCATGTGATATGGATATCCGGTATTATCCATTCGATCGGCAGCTCTGTGAGGTGATTTTTTTTTACATATTTTAGTGTGACCCACTAAATACCGAAATAATATGTACAGGACAACATGAAATAGTGTGTGTTTACACGGAGATCGGCCACAAGTTACCGAACTTAACCCTTTACCCAACAGAAGGGCCCTGTGCCAATGCATTCTCTTATATATGCGAGTCGACCATAGGTCGCCTCGCATATATAAGAGAATGCATTGGCTTAACACATTAAAAATTATAAAATTGTTAAAGAATGTAAGAAAAAATGGTAAAAAGTGTTAAAAAAATATTTTTTTTAGGCCAATGCATTCTCTTATATATGCGAGGCGACCTATGGTCGACTCGCATATATAAGAGAATGCATTGGCACAGGACATAACTGTAACTATCACAATGTGGTCAAGGAGCCGGTTTCAATGATATCCATATTTGTATGGTTCTATTGAGACAGACCGAAGATATTTTAGGCTGTTGAAGCTTTATTTGGCCGGTTTTGGCCGGTTTGTTGGGTAAAGGGTTAACAGAGCCCCTCTCCCTGGAATTCAGCTGTTATTGAAAGTTGATAATTGTTATGATCACGAGTGATGCATATTTGCAGATGCTATATGATTTCTTGATGACTGTATGGAGTATAGTGTGCCAGTAGTACTCGAGGTGAGCTGACATTGTATGGGCACCATACCACACATCAAGTTACAAAGGACATTGCAGGTGTGATTATTACGCCCTCTATGGGTGTATTGTTTGAATGTGTTTTTGGCATGTGATAGGAGCTATGGAGATATCTCGCAGAACACATTCCTGGTATCACACGATGCCAGTTATTTTCGTAAACTGTAGTAGTACGAAGAGTAATGTCCTATTCTCACAATATAACACAAAAGGTGACATCCAATGTTTTTTCTGGGGATATTGTCCAAGATTAATAATATAACCAAGACATCAGTTATAATTTGCGGAAGATGTTATTTAATTTCGGTAAATATACAATAAACTGTTTTGTCCGCATATGCCATATATTACGACAAATAAAAAAAGCGGAACGACGGTAAACAGGTAACGGAAACAACTTCGATATGAAATGATTAATCACCCATGTCTGACGTTGCATCTATATCTATATTTGCGAATGTCTGTCTGTCCGTCTGTCTGTCTGTCTGTGTTCTATGGAAATTCACAGGGGACCATCTAGATGGCACAAAAGTTGTCTAATAGTGGTAACTTTTCGCGAAAAAGATAATGGTGCGGGTTAGAATTTTCTAAAGTGACGCTGAAAAGGGGAGGGACAGCAACAACGTTTTGTCGCCGATTTCTACCAAAGTTGTACATGATCATCTCCATGATATGAGGACTCTAATGGTGTGTTTTAAGATGTCTAAAGTCGCACCGTTCGAGTCAGGGGTTCGCGGAAGGGGAGGTGGCACCAACTTGACACAAATGTTTTAGCGTCGATTTCAACTAACTTGATACACATTACTCTCCATTATACAAGGATTCTAATCGTGTGATTTAAAGATGCCAACTTGGGCCTTTTGGATTAGAAATGGGGTGGGGGTCACTAAATTTTGTAGGAATTTGTTTAATCGCTGATTATCACCAAACTTATACATAATGATATCCATGATACCAGGAGTCTAATGGTGTGGCTTAAAGCTGTTAAACGTGACGTAATTTGTGCGAACTAATGTGTTTATGATGTTCATGTTTTTATCCCAATTAAAAAATATTAAACAAAACAAGAAACAAATTAGCGTCAATTCCAACCACGTCGACTATACGATTTAAAAATGATAACGTCTGAAGAACGCGCAGTTGTGAATAAATAGTACTTCTTTATTGGTATTCTTTATCGATAAACAAAATAACGATCATTCAGACAAGGTGACCCACTACTTTTAATCCATGTATAAGAATGCCGTTTTGTGATGCCATTTGGATATACAATTTATGAGCATACGTGTATCACATTCAGCAAGAGTACCCACTAAATGCCTGTGCAAGGTCGGGTAACCCTACTGGTATATGATATTTACCGTTAACTTTATCTTTAGATATTTCAGTGCAGGAACCAATTCTGGTTATAGACGCATTGATCCAGGTGCTATCACGACCGAGTACCTTTATAAGCATGTGTTGGCTCCAGTATAACGTTTTTTGGCGTGTACTCACCGAGTTGTGTACACGGGTCGGCCATTAGTGTTAATTAAATTAAATTGTATTAATCCTCATCATCATGTTGTTATACAGGGTACATACGTGTATACAAATATATGATAAATTGTGTGCGCATGCGTCAACTATGATGTGGCGGCTCCTTTTTCTAATTCGTATGATGCTTGACACGAGCTTATTATCTACGCTACTAAGGTACTTTTCTGCGCCGAACTATTGCTTGATTATTCTATAGCAGGCATATTTACTTGAAGTTGATGTACATCTCCTCCATTCCTGGATATAGGTGTCTTCTAATAAAGCTGTGAATATATTGGTCGTTCCAGTTGTTAAGAGTTGTTTTATATAAATTTTTCCATGGGTTCTTGCAAGTATTTCTTGAATGTCTAGTATATAAAACATAATATCAAATCAGTGGTAGACGTTGACATAATTCCATTGTGAGAGCAACCTGCCCCAATATGAGAACGCGCGAGTCTTAATTATACCCCCGCAACGAAGTTGTGTCGGTATACTGGAATCATCTTGTCCGTCCGACGTCCGTCCGTCGTCTGTGGACACAAATTTGTCCGGAGTTTTTCTCAGTCGTTTTTTTTTTTATCATTTTCCGTGAAACTTGGCACAGACATCAACCACCATGTGAACCTATGCACCTACGATTATGACGTCTGACGGACGTTTTTTAATGGAGTTATCACCCTTTTTCGACTTTTTCGCAACATTTTGTCCGAGCTTTTATTCCTACATTTTTTGGTCAATTGTTTTTTAACTTGGCACAGAATTTTAGAAAACATATATATTACTATCATATATATTACTATATTTGGGCTGACTTAGTGAATGAACGTACCTCATCTCGCTCTTCGATTATCGCTATGAATACCAAGAAAAAGATCGCGATAAGGTTCTAAAGTTGGATGAATATTTCTACTACGGACATGGATCTATTTCGAAATTCTACATTGTGAATTGAACTTGAGTATAATGTTTTTTGAACTGTTGAACTTTTCTCCCACAGCCATTGGGACCTTCCTCTACCCTGTGTAATGTCGCCATATTTATCCACCTGTTCATATTGATTGTCTGTCATTGTTTCGCCGAAATTGGACAATGGCATACCCAACACCTCTGGCCAGATAGGTGTGATAAACAATCAATATAAACTGTATCCAGTGGTTAATTGATCAATCGCCACTCAAATGACGTCAACGTGACTCCTAGATCGACCAATTAACACATCTAACTATCAGCCATGGATAATATTCTAACGGAAACAGATGCCATCCTCAATATGGACTCCATGTGTACCATTACGATAGTGCCGACGAATCATGATATCTCAAGTATGGAATCAAAATCACCTGACCACACTTACGCTCAAAGTCAGGCACCAAAGACTTTTACAAACGCATTCAATTGTTTCACTACGAGTATGCAAACTGATAGCAGCATCGACAAAGACATTAAGTTTTATATCATGTTAATGATGGAGTTCATACACAATACGCCAAAGGACGCGTTGGTAGCCAAACTCCTATTCTCGACAAAGGAAGATGAATCAAAACTAGATGCGATGCGACTGACATTGTTTGATGAAATAAAGAAACTTAAAATTGTTAATGTAGCTCATGACGCAATTATGAAACGGAGAATTCAAACTAAAACCTCCGAAACTGTGTCCAAAAAGCTGGCAACTGACATCTACCACCTCTTCTATTGTCTGCTTGAAGAGAAAGTTGAATATATTACGCATATGTTGAGTGTACCGCGTACCAGAAGCCAACAACAGAGCCAGGCTAAACCCGACTCCACGCATACAGGTCTGCCGGATAAAGCATGCAATGTGGATCCTAAGTCAGCGAATACTGACCCCACACATGATGTGCACAGTGATATCGGAATTCGAGCGAATATAACGCTTCTGCAGCAGTCAAAGGACAAAATGCAAACACATATTGATAACATCTCGTCCGACCTATCAGCTAGAGTTAGCACCAATGAAGTTAACCAACAAGACATTATTCGAAGACTCGAAGCAGTTGAACATTTAACATATACACACGGCCTTGCGGTGGAGCGCATCGAGAGCGATAAATGCAATGGTGTTGCGAAACTGAAGGCAGACATAAAAACAATGAAACAAGATATTTCAACAATCCTGGAAAAGTGTGAACAATTTCTACACCAAGTCAACTCAACCAAAGGGTCAATAGCTTCAATTGGTGGGAGAATTAAAACTATTGAAGAAATCCACACAAAGAACAACTCGAAGTGCAAATCGAACTCGCATAAACCATCTGATAAGTGTGATTGTGAACACCGCTGCACAGAGAATCTAAAAGCGGATATGCAAAGTTTCGTCGGCCATATATATGGTGAACTCAACAAATTCGCACACTTGACGTGGAACACTATCCACGCTAACCGTTCACAAAACCCACCGGAAACCAGAGAATATCCACGATCACCTCCAGTTAGTGCTGTAGACATTCAGCTAGTTGGCACCAGCGACCAACCGTCTCCCATACCCAGTGCTTCAAAATTCTGTCCGCAGGAAACTTCCACACCTAGTTCCTCTCATGTTAAACACACATATAAAGAGCCGACAAACAAACAATTAGGCAAGAAGAACAACTCTATTAACCATGTGCGGCAATCAAATCAAGACACAAACGTTGTTAATCAAGAATACAAGTATGATCTTCGTGATATTCCTGTAGATGATTGTGACGATACCCACCAGAGTGCCACAGAAGACACATATCTCGCCAATAAACGGAACAAGATGAAGTCAAATAACCATGGTGCTAACGACGACCATTCAAACCACAACAAACGCACTGCGCGAAATAATGACTCGTTCAAAAACACATCGTATTCCAGATTCTATCAGAAGTCAAACGACGGCCCTATTCAAACCGTGCGAGTGTTCCTAGGTAACCTCGATGTTAAAGTCGACGCCTGTGTGCTTTCAGATTATCTGGATGACTTTGAAGTGCGGCATTCAGTTGTACGAATCCTGCAAGGTGGAAAAGCTGACGGTCCTGTGTCGGCAAGAATAAATATCCACATCGAAGATGTTGATGAAGTACTTAAGAAAGGTTTCTGGCCAATTGCAGTATTATGTAGACCATGGCTCTCCAAACGTTCATTTGACGATAGGCGTTCATCCATGAACTACGGATCAAATGGCCGTACATAGCGTCGTGATCGCTAATTATTATACACGTGCATATATGTATTGTACTCAATGCTAGTAATGTCTAGTCATAGGAAAGGTCACATATATAGGCCATATGGGGCGGCTGTCCTCTCACTGCTAAGTTTGTGTAACATAATGTTCAATATTGTTACATGGAACGCCACAGGGGCGTTGGGTAGCAGCAGCTACATGTCTGGTTTGCTGGAAAAGCAGGACGTGGATATTCTGGGTATCAGCGAACACTGGCTTCATAGCCATAATGTCCACTTCCTCGACACTCTCGACTGTAATTATCAGTGTCATGCAATATGTGATTTCTCACAACGCCTGCCCATGCAAAGGGGTCGTAATAAGGGTGGGGTAGCAATATTCTGGCATAAGAGGCTGGATAACGCAGTTTCTGTTCTTGACTTCAATGATGACAGGATATGTGGAATTCAAGTGCAATACAATGAATCCCAGTATATGTATATCCTACAGGTCTACCTGCCGTCTACAAATTACGCCGTCTCAATGTATCGTGAGTATCTCACCGAATTAGACAAGCACATTGACTACTACTCTTCGATAGGAATTGTCATTGTAATGGGTGATTTTAACGGCAACATTCAGAAATCTGACGCAAGAAATCGTACCTTTAAGAAACTACTATCACGCAGAAATCTTGTTTCTGTTAATCAAGAGGATCCGTCCGCGCGTCTAATCGCAACACATGTGCCTGCTACTGGCGGTTCTGGTACAACGATTGACCATATTTTGGTTCACAAAGCTAACTTACCATTTGTGAATAATATACAGGTGATTATTGACTCTGCTACAGATTTTTCTAATCACAGACCAGTCAAATTGCGCATTGATCTTGGATCTCGTCACACTCGCCGAAGTGATATTCGCAATAGTCCCAACTGGAAGAAATTTACTAAGTCAGATTCATCTGTGCTAGCTTATCAAAACTGTATAGATACACTTTTGCCAGATAGTTGTGCACCTGTCTCAGACAACGCAAGTCTAGACACTTTTTACTCGAATGTCGTCAAAGCTATCGATTCTGCGTCTAAGAGTTTTGTTCCAACAAAATCCTCAAAACCACACGTTAAACCGTTTTGGAACGAACGTCTAAAATCTCTTCATAATGAAATGCAGAGCTTTAGACGGATATGGACCGCGGAAGGTCGCCCTAGAGGGCACACAAATTCATCTTACACGAATTATAAAGTAGCCAAATGTGCCTTCCGCAGAGAATTGCGTCAGTCGAACCTCAGATTTCTTTGTAGCCAAAATGAAATGGTCGATCATGCAGCGAACTTAACCAGGGGCAGTTTTTCCGACTTTTTAATCAACGGAAGTCCAACTGGTAGGGCACAAACTAACAACTTTTTTGAAGTCAACAATGTCACACTTAGAAACCCGGAAGAAATCACAAATGCATGGGCCGATTATTATGAAATGTTATATCACCCTCTTGAATCTACCACATTTGATGCAGCTCATTACGATTATGTCACTAATTCTGTTGATGATATTGCTTCTAACACACATGGGTGTAATGTCGGTACTGCATCTGACAAACGGCTTCTCTATCCCGTATCAGTACATGAGCTCATATCTGTCCTCAAATCAATGAACCTGGGCAAAGCCCCGGGACCAGATATGATCTGCTATGAGCATATTGTATACGGGGGAGAATCTCTACATAAATGTATATCTTATGTTCTCAGCAAAATGATAGAACTTCAACACATACCTCAGATGGCAAAAAAAGGCATGATGGTGTCTCTCTATAAGGGTGGAGATAAGCCGAAATCACATTTTGATAGCTATCGAGCAATAACCCTTCTCCCAGTCGTGTATAAGACCTTAGAAAAGGTAATCTTATGTCGCATGGAACGTAACACACCAAATCTAATCAAAGTACACCCACTTCAAAACGGGTTTCAAAAAGAGGTCAGTTGCTTGATGTCGTCATATGTGTTACACGAAAGTATAAGTTATACCAGTGAACAAAAGAACAAGCTATTTTCTTGCTTCCTAGATGTTCAAAAGGCCTTTGACACAGTTTGGATTGATGGCTTGCTTCTCAAATTACACAGCTGTGGTTTCCAAGGTAAAATTTGGCTACTTCTACGCGAATTTCTTAGCGGTATATCCTGTGTAGTCAAACATTCAGATGTCATCTCAAGGTCAATCGAAATCAAACAAGGAACAAGGCAAGGGGAAATACTGTCCCCTTTATTCTACATGTTGTACATCAACGAGTTACTATATGAAATCGAGGCGTCCAACTGTGGTCTCCGGCTTATCTCCACAAATTGTTCCTCTCCCACACAGGCGGATGACATGACGTTGCTGTCGCTATCGAACTATGGTTTACAGCGCCTATTAGATATATGCTCATCTTACAGCCAAAAGTGGAGATTCATGTATAACCCAAAGAAAACCAAAGTCATTGTATTCAACGAAAACGTACGTCCAAACGGTGCCTTAATTCGAAAATGGTATCTTGGGGATGGAATTGTATCCGAAACCGATGAAATCACACATTTGGGTATTCACATTAGTAAAGTCAATTTTGTAAAGGAATTTGTTGAAGTGGTAGTAGATAAAATCCGATCTACATACTTTCTTTTGAGCAACGCCGGGCTCTATGCTGGTGGTATCACACCATCAAGTTGTGCAATCATATATGAATCAATTGTGTTGCCAAAAGGCTTGTATGGGACAGAATTCCTTTGCGGTATGTCTCAAGCAAACATATCAGATCTCGAGAAAATTCACCGATTTTGTTTGAAGCGAATTCAAGCATTGCCGGTGAGAGCTAGAACTGACATCGTATCTGGTCTTATGGGCTTAGGCTCTATCTGCTCAACCATAGATGCTCGTAAACTCAGCCTCTTTGGTAGTCTTTGTCGATTATCACCTACCAAAGCGTGCAAAGAAATCTTCACCTTAAGACTACACTCGCACCTCTCTGGGGAGTACGTCAACCCAAACTCGTTCTTGTCCGATATTGAACGTATTCTCATGTCATATAACATTGTTCAATACTTGTACCAATTCTCCTATCGCGGCATGTTTCCAACAAAATCAGAATGGTCCCGTATACTCAAAACTGAAGTTAATAACAAACGTGAACTCGACTGGAAGCGCAACATTGATAATGACCCATCCCCTTCTTCGTTTCGGGAAAATACACAATTGCCTGCAAATGTCCCTTTTGTGGCGATGCTGTCGTATTTACCCAGATAGAAAGGGTGCCTTTTTCACAGTTGCACAATTAGTAGCTGCCACAGCTGTACATGCATGTGAACCTACTGTATGTATGTTATGCAATATCACTCACCATGATGTAATTAAGCATGCTCTAATTTACTGTAATCACCGTACATTATGCATCCTTCGAAATGGTATGTGGTACCAGCTAATTGACAAATTTGGCTTATTGTTTTACCTCTGGACAGATGAACTCGATGATGATGAACTAGTACTTCTTCATCTAACAAAATTACCTGGCGAACTTTATTCATTCATCGACGAGCCCATGTGTTTCGTTTCTTTCATGGTGCACCACACACATTTACTTTGGAAGGCATACAGTACGATGGTGTCAAATCTTTGACAGGATGTTTTACAAGGCCACGCTCCAGTTATAGCCAACAGCTAGCACTTCGGCCTTCGCCTAACACATGCACGCTTCAGCAATGATGCATGGTTTAGCGTTGAACTATGTACAGAACTTTTATGAGGTCGAAATCACTCAACAAAAATAGGTAAACCTATGCGTCGAATGGCGGGATCTCAAGCAAGCCTTTAACTATGTAAAAGAGCGTGAACTGTCACGGGGTGTTGTGTGCGTTTGCATGTGGGGAGTACGTGAGGGTTTGTGAGGGTGGGTGTGTGTGTGAGGGTGTGTGTGTGTGTGAGGCTGAGGGTGTGTGAGGGTGTGTGAGGGAGGGTGTGTGTGTGTGTGTGTGTGAGAGAGAGGGTGTGTGTGTGTGAGGGAGGGTGAGGATGTATGTGTGTGAGTGTGGGTGCGAGGGTGTGGTGAGGGTGTGTGTGTGTGTGAGAGAGAGAGAGAGAGAGAGAGAGAGAGAGAAAGAGAGAGAGAGAGAGAAAGAGATAGAGATAGAGAGGGCGTGTCTGTGTGTGCGAGGGTGCGCGCATATGTGAGAGAAAGATATAGCGGAGAGAGATATGGGAGTAAGAGAGAGAGAGAGAGAGAGAGAGAGAGAGGTGTATATGCGCATAGCGGATCCGCAGATACCTGTCTGAGTGCTGCGAATACGCTGTACGTGTGATTGGGTGTGCGATCTCGTTATCATATACATATTGTACATAACAAGTGCGATGCGTTGTCTTAATACTCTGTATTTCATATAACTGTATTATTATGCTCCGTCTTGTATGACTTGTGCTTTTCTTGTCTTTTTCTTTTGAACTGTGTATATGTTACATGTATATCTCTGTGAGCTCTTCATTAATGGAGGAAATAAAGAAATATATAAAATATATATATATTAGTGTTAATTAAATTAAATTGTATTAATCCTCATCATCATGTTGTTATACAGGGTACATACGTGTATACAAATATATGATAAATTGTGTGCGCATGCGTCAACTATGATGTGGCGGCTCCTTTTTCTAATTCGTATGATGCTTGACACGAGCTTATTATCTACGCTACTAAGGTACTTTTCTGCGCCGAACTATTGCTTGATTATTCTATAGCAGGCATATTTACTTGAAGTTGATGTACATCTCCTCCATTCCTGGATATAGGTGTCTTCTAATAAAGCTGTGAATATATTGGTCGTTCCAGTTGTTAAGAGTTGTTTTATATAAATTTTTCCATGGGTTCTTGCAAGTATTTCTTGAATGTCTAGTATATAAAACATAATATCAAATCAGTGGTAGACGTTGACATAATTCCATTGTGAGAGCAACCTGCCCCAATATGAGAACGCGCGAGTCTTAATTATACCCCCGCAACGAAGTTGTGTCGGTATACTGGAATCAGCTTGTCCGTCCGACGTCCGTCCGTCGTCTGTGGACACAAATTTGTCCGGAGTTTTTCTCAGTCGTTTTTTTTTTTATCATTTTCCGTGAAACTTGGCACAGACATCAACCACCATGTGAACCTATGCACCTACGATTATGACGTCTGACGGACGTTTTTTAATGGAGTTATCACCCTTTTTCGACTTTTTCGCAACATTTTGTCCGAGCTTTTATTCCTACATTTTTTGGTCAATTGTTTTTTAACTTGGCACAGAATTTTAGAAAACATGGGAACCTGCGATTATGACGTATGTTCGCCTTTTTTGGGTGGAGTTATCCCCCTTTTTCGACTTTTTTGAATTTTATTCACAACATGCATAATTTTGTCTGAGCTTTTATTCCAACATTTTTAGCTCAATGTTTTTGAAACTTAGCACAAATATTTAGTACCATGGGAACCTGTGATTATGACGTCTGTCTGACTTTTTTGTGGAGTTATTTCCCTCTTTGGACTTAGAACATTTTCGCAACATGCATAATTTTGTCCGAGCTTTTATTCCTGCATTTTTCAAGTCAATAGGTTTAGGATTAGGGTTAGGGTTGTGCACCTGCAATGGGAATCTGTTATTTTATTATTTTAACTAAATGTTTACTGACTTGTGAAACGTCTGTTTTAAAAACACGGGGGTATTTTTAGTCCCATTGGGACAGTCTTTGCACACCTCTAGTTTTGACTGTTATGATTGGGAATATACCAGTTTCGCCGTATATAACTGCTGTCGGTGTTGTGGCTTTAAGACCTATCGCGAATTTAAAAAAAAACACATTTCAAGTTTTTCAAAATATTTGAAGTTTTCGTGGAAACACATTTCCGCTCCATATTTCATTATTGGTACTATAGATTTCTCATATATTTCCATTATACTTGACACGCTTAAGTTGTTGGCCCTAATTTTATTAAGAAGCACGAACATCGCATTTGTCGCACTGATGCATCTGGTATTTCTGCAATAAGGAGAATCCCGTACAGAAAAGTTATCCCACTTTTCAAGTTCGGTAACTCTAAACATAATAAATACTCCACCGGTGAATGTGGCGCTTTATTCTTCCCTCAGTTTGCTTGGCGGTAATTGTGAGATTGGTTTACGATTGTACATCACATTTTTGATCTTTCTAGATCATATTTTGTTATTTGTTTACTGTTCTTCCATCGCTAAAACCCCCCAGAAACAGTCGAATGGTACTCGATTGGAATCGGTAAATCTCCACTGTATAAGATCCCAGATACAGGAGGGATAACTCCAAATTCACACAACGCAACACAACTTTTACCTAAGTATTTTAACCGTATATATGATCATCTTACCAATAAAAACTAGGTTTTAAATATTTATTTTAACTTTTATCAATGTGAAAAAGGGGGATATCCTGAACACAACAAAAAAGAACATAACGTTACTTTTCGATAGAATAATGTTGCGTTATTCTCAGTCAAAATTTACTGACGAACACCACGACATACAGGGATGTGGCTAGAGGGGGTGTGTGGGGGGGGTGTCTCACCCCCCCCCCCCCCCCAGCAGAGAGCTATATTTTCAATAGTTGGAAATTTCATACCAGCCACAACGAAATTTCACACCAACAATAGGTTGAACATGTTCTTGTAGTTTGATTATAAAACAATTTATTGGGGGGAATTTATTGTTTTTCGACCAATATTTGCATATGTTCCTATTTTTGGTCAAAGATTTTGACAGAAATGGACATCAGTTGGAAATTTTCCAACCTTAGGGGGGTGACAGGAAATTTCCAACACTTGGAAAGCATGTGTCCTGGTCCCTCCCCCGTGGCCAGTCAAAAACTTCTAGTTAATTTAAGAAAACAATATTGTCATACAATTGGTCAACATTGTCATTGGAATTGTCATCAGTTGGAAATTTTCCAACCTAAGTGGTGGTGTAGGGTTTGAAATTTCCAACAGTAGGAAGGCTTGAGGCTAGTCTAGATGTTAGGATTTTGCGATTTTCTTGTTCAGATTTCAAAATTTTCGCACACCGGGCCGAACCATGGTCGGCCCGGTGTGTCATTGCCCCATCCACATGGCCAATACAAAACTGCTAATTAGTTTAGCAAAACAATATTTTACTACATTTGGTCAAACTTGTAGACATAAATGGTCATCAGTTGAAGAATTTTCCAACCTGAGGGGGAGCATGAGGTTTGAAATTTCCAACACTAGGAAAGCTTCAGTTGAGGCCAGTCTAGATGCTAGGATTTGCGATTTTCTTGTATATAGTTTTCAAAATTTTCTCACACCGGGCCAAACAGCCATGGTCGGCCCGGTGTTTCCTGGTCTGTTATCGGTAGCTGTGTGCATTTGTCTGGAATTAGATCACTAGTTGTTTTTTTGGGGGCAATTTTCAGGTTAAAATATGGCTTATGAATATATAGGAAATTAGGCCTGAGCATGAGGTACAAGGGGGGGGGGGGTGCAAATGGAATTATGCATGCAAAAAAGTTGTGTTTGTGCGATTACGACTCAAGAGGGGGTGCAGTGCAAATGGAATTATGTAAAAAGTTGTGTTGGTGTGATTCCGACTCAAGGGGGGGGGGGTTGCAAATGGAATTATGCAAAAAGTTGTGTTGGTTTGGTGTGATTCCGACTCAAGGGGGGGGGGTGCAGTTGGAAATTTCCAAGGTGGACACCCCCCCCCCCCCCCAGCGGAGACCCTCTAGCCACATCCCTGAAGACATACCAACACTATTTTAGAGTTGGGTTCATAAAAACTGTGATCTCGCAAGTTATTTGAGTATAATGATGTTGTAGCGTAACTGCCGTTTATATCGAGTCCGAATTGTGTATAGATAGTATTTTCGCGACTTTAATTAATTGGATCACGCTGAATGTTTTGCTTTTATCCAACAAACAATTGAATTGAATTAATAACTTTTATTTTTTAATTAAAAGTGAATTCTTTAATTAATTTCATACATTTGAATTTGAAACCAAAATTAAATATTACTAGCCTGCAACTTATAATTAGACTGGACTCCTGGTTTAACTCAAGCAGTGACGATATATTGCGCTTTTAAATAGTATTTATCGGACGTTGGTTTATTTTAGCCTATATATGATGCAGAAACTAGAATCATCGTGTTATTTATATTCAAATAATATTAATATTGATATACAAATATCATATAAATACTGAATATTAAATTATTTTTTCATTAAATCAGGTGTCAAGTCTAACTATAAGTTGCAGGCTAGTATTTAATTTTGGTTTCAGATTCAAATGTATGAAATTAATTAAAGAATACTCTTTTAATGAAATAAAATGTATTAATTCAATTCAATTGTTTATTGGATAAAAGCCAAACATTCAGCGTGATCCAAATAATTAAAAAAAAATTGGATTGGGTGGGATGAGAACCCCGGCCCGACGGCGAGCGCGCCTTGCGACTCAAAGTCCGACGTCAATACCACACGGCCACCGATGCAACCCCAAAAAAGGAAGCTCGAATGGCCGCTGTATTCTGACGTCGCACTTAGGACACTATATGCACATTTTAAGGTCTCTATAGTATATATATATAGGAGATATAGCACAGTATTTGTATGCCTCCGAAACATGCCGAGCATTGCCCTTTAAAATTTGATTTTTGAGACGGTGCACTGTCTCAAAAATCAAATTTGCTTCTAAAAATAGGCGACTGGTGTGTTGTATAGTCCCAAGCATGTTCAAAGGGCAATGCTCGGCATGTTTCGGAGGCATAAAAATATAACATTGCTATTGTGCTATATAGTCCAGGAGATATTGGTCGACCTCTGCACCCCCACCAGGACTTAACTTCACCCCACTAATTTTCTTCCTTATGGTCTCCTCTAATTTTTTTCACTTGTTAACAAGAAAAAAAAAGTGGCCGCAGAGACTCCAGACAAGATGGCGTCCATCATGGCGGCCATTTTTTTAAATGCACCAGGTCTCTTTGATCGCCATTATAGTAAAGATGATAGCACATGCGGTCTTGTTTTCCGCTCGATTCGTTATGCTAATATACAACCCTTACAAATTTGCCAAAAATCCGATACCAGAATTAAATATGGCGGCCAAGATGGCCGCCGAAATGTGAAAATATGCTATTTTTCTGACATGTTACCACCTTTCGTTTGTCTCTGTGGGAAAATGTTACAATTTTTGCGTCATATTATACATTTATCATACAGAGGAGTCATTGGCGAACACATGGGGACCATAATATGCTTTCATTGCGGGATATTTTTGTCCGATATCACGTTTTCCCAAATGCCGGTATCATAGCTCAAAGCCGAATCTCCGTTAATAACGCGATGTTATGTTTCGAATCAATGATTGTTATTGCTATTATAACAACACCCATGCATATATATTTGCAGGAGATACTCGAGCTAGGATTCCTCTTATACCTGAGTTGAGGAATATTTGCCCAAATCGTAGATGGCGGCAAAATGGCCACCAGAAATAAAAAATCGCCGAAAATCGCTGATTTTAACATCAGTGAGCATTATTGTCATGATAACTCCACACCTGCTTACTATTGTAAGTTGGGAACACTTAGGTGAAGAACTTTCCTTGTACCATATCCAAATAAAAGTCCCCCTAATCCAAAATGGCGCCCACAATGGCGGACATATTTTGAAAAATCACCGAAATTCCCTCATATTCACATCATTAAGCATTATTGTCGAGACAACTCCATCCATGCGTACAGTTGAGTTGGAAATACTGAGGTGAAGTAATTACCTTACATCTCATGCAAGAAATGGTTTTCCAAATCAAAGATGACGGCCAAAATGGCGACCGAAATTTGAAAACAGCCTACATTCCTTTACTTTCTTAGGATGGGCGTTATTGTTTCGCGATTTCTACTCACCATTACATGTTGATATGTATGAATTATCCATTGGGGTTTGGCAAGTAATACCCACAGTCAATATGGCGGCCAAACTGGCGGGCAGAAATTGAAAAGAAGCCGATATTATCACATACTAATTTCAACTTTTTGTCATAATATTGATTTGTATAAACGAAACGGTACATAATATAAGCCATATATTAGTTCCAATGTAAGTCGTAGCCTTTTGGAAGGATGAAAACCCACAATCGCAATGTGGCATTTCAAAATCCATTCTCCACTAAGGGCTCATACTGGCCGTAACCGTATATAGGTGCGCCGAATAGTCATATTATGACTTCCAAGAATCAAAACAACAGTACCTGAGCTTATTCTGAATTGCCACATTCAGCATTATCTAGACTCGTTTCCGTCTCTTCGTCAGATTAATCTATCTCACTCACAACAACAGTTCACTACTCTTCTTTGTAGGAGTGTGCCACTAATCGGAATGTTTCAAACAATACATATGCCGAAAGCTTGGAATTCTTAGCGAGCTTCATTCGTGGTATAGCTTATGGTATAATTCAGATGCTACATATGGGGTATATGCGTCATCTTGTGCGATACACTATAAAGGTATTCGGTCGATGCGTATATACTAGCTTTCAGAATGACCTATCTATCTGCGTATTGTCAGCTTTGGTGACCTAATGGGGATAACAACGTGTACACCTGGTGATCTTCCCAAACAGCCATTTCTCAATATATGGTTCATCAATTCACATACTCATCTAATGCACTGACGTACCCGGACAACTTCTGTATATGGCTTCGAATGCTGAAAGCCCGACATTTGACGGATGCATTTCTGCTAAGGCGTAGAAGACCATAATGCATAATATACCCAAACTCCTTGAACATGGTCATAAGAACAAGCTTGTTGGCGTCCAGCAATCGTCTCACCGAACAGATCCAAGCAGATGATAACAATACACACGGTGCTCGTTTGTGGGTATGTGTCATGATAGTGGAAATGAAATTGGAACATGACTGCACCGCCCCTTATTTTGTTATGTTTTAGATTCAGACAGGATCTCATGTGTGGCTTTGCTTTCCTTGTATGCTAAGATTGTATGTTCCCATCCGTTTGGAAGCCGTTCTTAAACAACTGGACCAGGAGTATTCCACTGGCTACTGCTGTATAAACCCCACCAAGACTGGGGTGTAGTCTTAAAGGCGATACCTTTGATAGTTGGTTGATATGTCATACTCACGTTGGGTGGTATGGTTCAAGAAAGTACAATGCCATCAACAAAAGGGTGAAATGTTCAACGCGAAGAACATCCAGAGGAATGTTACGTTGATGAGCTCTTGCATTCAGTTCAACAAACGTTGGTACACCAAGTGATTTCTTGGTAACATCATCAATGCGACCATTTTTATGCATGAGACATTAACTACTATATTCTAAAGTTATATATATATAAAGCTACATGATCATAAAGGTCGCGTTCCCCCACGACCACAGCCATTGCCATCGAGACTGTAAATTGTTCTTTAAATACATAGTGAAATAAAGCACCACAGTTCCTGACATTTTCTTGAATAATACCGCCCACATACTGACACTAACCCCGAGAGAGGATAACAAAACACGCATACATTCATGCTATAAAGACATTATCGTTTAGTCCATCCGACTGTTTTGAGGGAGGCTAGCATATTATTATCCAGACAAAAGTGTACGTAGTTGAATCAGAAAGGCTTCGAAACGGATGTGGAATACAACCTTACCACACCAAATAAAACCGACACGCATGACATTCGATATCTTAAACATGCACCAGGTGTAGGGGTGGTGTATACAGTGGCCCATTTCATTCCCTCTATCATGGCGCATGTCCACAAACTAGCACCGCGAGCATTGTTCTTCTCTGCTGGGAGATATTCGACGATACAACTGCGGGGCGTCACACAGTTTGCTTCGGATAATGGTCAAGAAGTGTGGGTAGTCTGTACACTAGGGTCTTCTCCTTAGCAGACAGACATCTGTCCAAGGGAATGAGACAGCTAGCAACCTTCGAAACACTGTCGAAGTTTTCCACATATGCCAATGCGTTCGCTGAGTTTGTGAGTTGACGAACCATCTATTGAGAAGTGACTAGATAACTGGTTCGCCAGGTGTACATGTCGTTATCCCATGGGGTATGGGACACATACATAGAGATGACCTTCTGTAAGCTAGACACCGGAAAATGAATTGTTTGAAACGTTATGATTAGAGGGACCCTACTCCCAGGAAGTGGTGAATACTTTGTCGGTGTGAGCAACCTAGATTTGTCAGACAAAGAAATGGAAGCTGGTCCAGATAATTATGGACGTGACGTGGCAAATCAGAATCTGTTATCAGGTAATTGTTCTGATATAACTATTCGGCGCACCTACGCTTACGGCCATTATCGGCGCTAAGTGGAGACTGGGTTTCGAAATGCCACATCGCGATATTAATGGTGGTGTTTCATCTTTCCAGAAGGATACGAGCTATGTTATGCGTTTTGATACCTTTAGGTTGAACTAGTAGATGGTTTATGTACAGTTTCGTCCATACATACCGATATTATGACAAAAAGTTGAAATTAATATGTGAAAATATCGATTTCTTTTCAATTTATAGCCGCCAATTTGGCAGCGATCTTGGCTGTGAGTATCAATTGCCAAACCCTAATGAATACTGCATGTCACTATTCCATATCAACATGTAATGGTGGATAGAAATCGCGAAACAATAACGCCCATCGTAAGAAAGTAAAGGAATGTAGACTTGTTTTCAAATTTCGGTCGCCATTTTGGCCGCCATCTTTGATTTGGAAAACCATTTCTTGCATGAGATGTAAGGTAATTACTTCACCTCGGTATTTCCAACTCAACTGTACGCATGGATGGAGTTGTCTCGATAATAATGCCCAATGATGTGAATATGGGGGAATTTCGGTGATTTTTCAAAATCTGTCCGCCATTGTGGGCGCCATTTTGGATTTGGGGGACTTTTATTTGGATATGATACAAGGAAAGTTCTTCGCCTAAGTGTTCCCAACTTACAATAGTAAGCAGGTGTGGAGTTGTCATGACAATAATGCTCACTGATGTTAAAATCAGCGATTTTCGGCGATTTTTTATTTCTGGTGGCCATTTTGGCCGCCATCTTGGATTTGGGTAAATATTCCTCAACTCAGGTATAAGAGGAACTCTAGCTCGAGTATCTCCTGCAAATATATATGCATGGGTGTTGTTATAATAGCAATAACATTCATTGATTCGAAACATAACATCGCGTTATTAACGGAGATTCGGCTTTGACCTATGATACCGGCATTTGTGAAAACGTGATATCGGACAAAAATATCCGCAATGAATGCATATTATGGTCCCCATATGTTCGCCAATGACTCCTCTATATGATAAATGTATAACATGACGCAAAAATTGTAACATTTTCCCACAGAGACAAACGAAAGGTGGTAACATGTCAGAAAAATAGCATATTTTCACATTTCGGCGGCCATCTTGGCCGCCATATTGGATTCTGGTGTCGGATTTTTGGCTACTTTGTAAGGGTTGTATATTAGCATAACGAATCGAGCGGAAAACAAGACCGCATGTGCTATCATCTTTACTATAATGGCGATCAAAGAGACCTGGTGTATTTAAAAAAAATGGCCGCCATGATGGACGCCATCTTGTCTGGAGTCTCTGCGGCCACTTTTTGTCTTGTTAAAGTGATGTGAAACGTAAATTGAACCTCACAATTGAGTTCCCTGCGTTATTCTGTGGAAAGACTGAATAAAATAACCCCCATACACGAAATGCCCTAACCATATATCAGTTTGTACTAATTATACGGCCACGTAACTAACTATTTACTTTCCCTCAATCGGGACGAATAATTCCACTGTAAACGCGAAATAAATACACAAACGAGTTGTCGTGTGCAGTCGCGGAAACACCCGAACACTTCCGACTAGGTCGGGATTGAGTCGGCTTTCGTTCTCAGAAAATAGCTTCCGTGGAGGGAGGCCGTTTGCTGGAATAGCGTAACATCAGCTTAATAAAACGAAAAACAAGCGGTATAGTCAATTCGAATGGGAGGGATATAAAAGGAATTATTGCCTGAAATCACCAACGGAAGAACATTGACCGAGTTATGAAAGAATTATAATCAAAGTGGTCATGATCGAGCAATGAACAACGGTAACAGTTGAAAATGTTACTATTTATAGAAATTTGTAATCGTTGCAGATCGTTGACCGATTTTATGATCGAACTACAGCAGGTACAGTCTCGTGCAGAAAGAGTTGTCTTACATGTGTATTTCAAACTGTTTAATTACCTGTGCAATGCTACATGTGTGCCATATTGCTATTCACTATTCTAGTACAGACCGTATTTGTTTGGGACAGCGATAGTGATATAGATATCCATATGGAATTATGTTTTCTTCAATTTTTGAGTTTATATAGGCCCAAATAAATATACCATAAGATGGACTCAATCATTGACAGTTAAAATTGGATGGAAGTAAAGAAGTGTTGTGTATTTGCACTAAGTAAGCGCAATTGCTTTATGCTTAAGCGCAAATATTTGTATGCAAATAAATAATAAATATAAAAAAGACTCCCATGTGATTTGCTCTAAACTCAAATTAACTCAGGCCATAAAACATTACTCAAACATAGGTGAGGACTCCACCCAGATCCCATACTAAGATGGATGTTCAGACTGAGGAAACCAGTTGGAGATAGGTACATGTATTTGCTTAAGCATAATTCATTTCAATTACGCTTAAGTGTAAATGAAATCCACTTAAAGTCATTAGCTTCACTCCCGGTGGGTATATAT
This sequence comes from Siphonodentalium dalli, assembly GCA_032622095.1. Taxonomy (NCBI): domain Eukaryota; kingdom Metazoa; phylum Mollusca; class Scaphopoda; order Gadilida; family Siphonodentaliidae; genus Siphonodentalium; species Siphonodentalium dalli. The sequence goes on along the minus strand of CP136062.1, from coordinate 191,232,380 downwards.
TTCATGTCAGACAGAACTGTATCCGATATACCATAAGAAACGTCATAAAAAACTAGAAATAAAACCCCAAGGTTGCATATTATTGATGCGGTATTGGCCCCGTATTAAATTGTTGAAAACTGCGGTCAGAGTAAGAAATCTTCTCAGATACAACCACATTTTCGGCGCGAATCATCGCGTGGAGGTCATGGAATTATATTCGGAAGAAATCGGAACCGCCCGAAAAACGACGATCGGCTGGCACGCACGGTTAAGAGAACAGCCAAAACAATAGCCGACATGTCGATAACCGAAAGTAGATTCAACAAAACACAAACTAGATAATGTGATTATGTCTTGATTTTTGCATCGATATCTCATGTTTTCTAATTGAAATGTCGAGAATTAATTGGCAACTAACAAAGTGTACACACTGTGTATATGTTATATATGGATTGTTTGCAAATTTAGGCGTGAATGGGTATTCACAGCATGCAAAATACGATTGCCACACCTCCGAACCGATCAGCTGATCCAGGTCGTCATGCTTCTCATCGATTGAAAATAAACAAATCGGGGAATTCCTGCCCTTCTTATCAAACGTCAACACATTTGGTCGTATTTAAGATGAAGTTATCTGCAATGGCATTATTGACTTATGTAAATGGAAATTATTAGCAATATTTCAAACGCAGAGAGTGCATGAACCACCGATCGATCTATAAATTATAATAGCCCAATCGGGCTGAACTAGATCGATTGGTCTTCCTGGCATAGTGGTTGCTGCTGTAAGAGAGGGAACTCTAAATTTCTTAAATATTAAAATTTTGTTTTTTTTCAGATTTGTACAAGTTTATAATGAATATTACTAGTAAAAAAATATACCATTGTCTTTCATTAGTTTCAAAATAAATGAGAATTTTTTTTAACTGGTAGAAACAGCTGGTCGAAAGAACAATTTAGAGTACTCCCCTTATCCCAGATTCACTTTATAGTAGCTTATTACACTTAAGCATAAATTATTTATGCTTAAGCATAATTAACTTACGATCAGCGTAATACATTTGAATTACGCTTGAGTGTAATTGGGTTCATCAGCTATCTCACCTCTATGGGAGGAAGCCAAATTAACATTTAATAAATAATTGAGCTAAAGCCCCCCCCCCCCCAATCAAGGAATCTCTAATTACACTTAAGTGCAATAAGAATATTTCTTATCGCGCTTAAGTGCAATAAGAAGATTCCTTATTGCGCTTAGAGATTCCTTATTGCGCTTAAGTGCAATACGATATTCCTTTTTGTGCTTAAGTGCAATAAGATATTCCTTATTGTGCTAAGCGCAATTAGATATTTCCTTATTGAACTTAATCGCAATTATATCTTCCCTTATTATATCGCTTAAGCTCAATTATATCGCTTAAGCTCTATTATTTATTAAATGTTAATTTGGCTCCCCATATACCTCATGTATATTGGTATAACCTGATGTAGGTTACTGGCATTAGTAATGCGGTTGCATCCATTTCAGCTTGAGGGGAGTTCAATGAGAGTGTATATGAATTACGTTTAAGCGTACTTCATTTACGCTTAAGCGCGGAACTCATTTACACTTAAGCATAATTAATATGAATAATGCTTAAGCAAATACCTAACTCCAACTGATTTCCTCTGTCTGAATAATTGAGTCCATCTCATAGTATATGGGGGAGTCTAAACCGATGTTTGATTGATGTCTTATTGCCAGAGTAAATTTGAGTTTAGAGGAAATCGCATGGGAGACAGCCTTTTCAAATATATTATTTATTAGTGTAAATCAATTGCGCTCAAGCGCAAAAAATATGTGTCTAATAATATATTTGCGCTTTAGCATAAAATTGCCATAAATGTGATCTATTATATGGGAGGCCCTTTTCACATTTATTATTTATTTACGCTTAAGCGCAAATAACCTCTATCATTTGCAATTAAGCAAATAGATCATATTTGCGCTTAAGCGCAAATCATTTGCACTTAAGCGCAAATAAAAATCAATATGCAATGATCCCCCCTGAATTAATTTTACATGGCACAGGCCTAAACACATCACTAAAGTTGATATAGCCCCACCATATGAGGGAAAGAATCCCACAGAAACCCCAAGATCTGTTTTATGACCATGGAAATGATATAGATCTGTGTAGAATATGTCTCTTTTATAAAATATACTATATCTCTGGGATGGCGACACAAATTCTTGGGGACAGGGATGCTGATATTATGAAAATAGGGGTTTTTCCCCAACTTCAAGTCAATGAGTACACCATATGAGGGAAGCAAACCCCAGTAACCCCTAATTCCCTATTTATGGAAATGGTATATATCTGTGCAGGAGATAATAAAATATACATGAGCTCTGGGAGTGAGGCACCAAATCTTGGGACACCAGGGACAGAGATGCTGATATGCATATGGAAATATGTTTTTTCTTCAACTTCGAGTCTGTATGGGGCTATTACTATGGGCCCATGCTAATATAATATGAGATGGACTCAATCATTCACATCAGAGGGATGTAATGGAGTGTTAGGTATTTGCGCTTAAGCGCAAATAAATTGATAGACACATATTTGTGCTTAAGCGCAAATGATTTACGCTTAAGCACAAATATTTGCGCTTAATGATTTATGCTTAAGCACAAGTATTTGCGCTTAAGCGCAAATAAATAATAAATGTGAAAAGGGCCTCCCATACTATTTCCGCTAAATCGCATATGATTTGTATTTAAGTATAAATGATTTGCTCTTAAGTGCAAATGATTTACACTTAAGCGTAAATGATTTGCGATTAAGCAGAATCAGAATAAATGTGAAAACGGCTTCTCGTATAATCGCTTAAGCATAATTCATTTATGATTAAGTGTAATTAATCTATCAATGAAAATAAATGACCAGTGAGCTTAAGCGTAAATCAATTACGCTTAAGCACACTTTAATCAATTACGCTTAAGCACACTAGTCATAATTCTATTACTCATAGGAGTAATGCTTTATCTACATCATACGGTTAAGCGTAAGTGAAGTACGCTTTATATGTGTGCATTATACACCTGAGTCAGTGTAATACATTACGCTTAATTGTAATTCACCTACGCTAATGTGCAATTAGCTAATACATGTGAAAAAGGCTTTCCATTATAGTTATCATCCATCAGAATGAATAGTGCTTACTAAAGCTTGACAACAGAATTTGCCATTAAAAACATTTCATGGCCAATGAGCTAACAAATGTTCTGTACTGGCATATTGAATACCAATTATTTGTACTATTGTACAGGTATAATGTAATTAAACAGTTTTGAGTTACAAAAGTAAGACAACTCTTTCTGCACGGTACTGTGCTTGCGGCCAGATTGATGTAAAAATTCGGTCAATGCGCTTACAATTTTCTATAAATAGTAACATTTTGGAATTATTACCTCTCGATCACTGTTCGATTATAATCTTTGCCACTAACTCGACCAATGTTCTTCCGTTTGTGATTTCACGCAACAATTCCCTTTCTATTCCTTCCCTGTCGAATTGACTACCGATTGCGATGTCAATTTGTTTTTCGCTTTAATATTCTGATGTGCATGACGCTATTCCAGCGAACGGTCATCCTCCCTAGAAGCCATTTCTGAGAACGAAACCCGATTCAATCCCAATCGAGTCGGAAGTGCTCGGGCATTTCCGTGACTGCACAAGACAACGCATCGGTTTGTATTTTCGTGTTATTATGGTGAGATTAATCGGGACGATTGATGAATATAAATAGTTAGCCGAATGGCCGTATAATGTGTACAAACTGACTTCAGGATGGGGGATTTTGTGTATCTGAGTTATTTTATTCACTCTTCCCACAGAATGACGCAGGGAACTCAATTGTGAGGTTCAATTTACGTTTCACATCACTTTAAGCGTAAATGAGTTGCGCTTAACCGTAATTCATATACACCCCCATTGAACTCCACATACTCAAGCTGAAATGGATGCAACCACATTACTAATGCCAGTAAGTTAACATACATCAGATTATACAAATATACATATAAGGTAAGACAGCCGATGGAATTATTGCTCTTAATATAATTCCAATGTATTATGATAACGCATAAGTCAATTATGCTTAAGTGTAAATGATTACATTAAGCGTAACTGATTTACGCTTAAATGCAATTAGTTAATATAAAATGTGAAAATGAATCATTTGCATTAAGCGCAAGTATATGTCTATCAATATATTTGCGCTTAAGCGCAAATACCTAACACTCCCTTTATACTTCCCTCTGATTGTGAATGATAGAGTCCATCTCATAGTATATTATCATGGACCCATAGTAGTAGCCCCATATAATACTGAAACATTGAAGAAAAAATATTTCCATATGCATACATGTATATCAGCATCTCTGTCCCTGGTGTCCCAAGAATTGGTGCCTCACTCCCAGAGGTCTAGTATATTTTATTAAAGGGACATCTCCTACACAGATATATACCATTTCCATGGCCATAAATATGGAATTCGGGGTTACTGGGGACTCGCTTCCCTCATATGGTGTACTTATTGACTTGAAATTGGGGAAAACCCCAATTTTCATATTATCAGCATCCCTGTCCCCAATAATTTGTGTCTCCATCCCAGAGATCTAGTATATTTTATAAAAGAGATATATCCTGCACATATCTCTACCATTTCCATTGTCATAAAAGAGATATTGGGGTTACTGGGGGGGGGGGGTGCTTCCCTCATATGGTGGGTCTGTGCCATTTAAAATTTATTCAGGGGGTGATATCAATGCATATTAATTTTTATTTGCGCAAATGATTTACACTGAAGCGCAAATGATAGATGTTATTTTGCGAAATATTTGCGCTTGATCGTAAATGAATAATAAATGTGAAATGGGTATCCCATACATGAAATGCCGTATCTATATGCTATAGCGCGTATATCCTACAGGTCTGGGTGAACCACCGATCAATCAATAATAGCCCGATCGGGCTAAAATAGACTGATCGGGGTAAAATAGACCTATCGGTCTTTCACAGCCAGCCTGAATCTTGGATAAAGGGAGTAGGCCTACTATAAATTGTTCTTTCAAGTGAAATAGGCCTCCCATACATGAAACGCCTTATCTATATACTATAGCGCGCATACCCTACAGGTCTGTGTGAACCACCGATCAATCAATAATAGCCTGATCGGGTTAAAATAGACAGATCGGGCTAAAATAGACCGATCGGTCTTTCACAGCCAGCCTGAATCTTGGATAAAGGGAGTAGGCCTACTATAAATTGTTCTTTCAAGTGAAATAGGCCTCCCATACATAAAACGCCTTATCTATATCCTATAGTGCGCATATCCTACAGGTCTGGGTGAACCACCGATCAATCAATAATAGCCCGATCGGGCTAAAATATACCGATCGGGCTAAAATAATCCCATCGATCTTTCACAGCCAGCATGAATCTTGGATAAAGGGAGTAGGCCTACTCTAAATTGTTCTTTCAAGTTACAACCATTTTTTTGTAAACAAATTATTCTTATTCATTTTGAAACTAATGAAAGACAATTTTGAAACTAATGAAAGACAATGTATAAATTTTTGCTGGTATATTCATCATAAATTTGAACAAATCTTCAAGCAAACAAAATTTCAATATTCAAGAAATCTCTTACAACAGTGTCAGGAAGACCAATCGATCTAGCTCAGCACGATTGGTCTATTGTGATGTCAAATATTATTGAAATATTGCTTATAATTTACATTTACAGAAGTCAATAATTCGCATGCAGATAACTTCACCTTGTATTCGGCCAAATATGTTGACGTTAGATTAGAAGGCAGAATTTGTTTATTATTGGTGAACCTGGATAATTTCGGAGGTGTGCCAATCGTCTTTTGCACACTGTGAATACGTACTCATTCTCTCCTAAATTTGCAAAAATTCCATATACATATAAATATATATACAGAGTGTGAAAACTTTGTTAGTTGCCAAATAATTGTCGACATTTTACTTAGAAAACTTGAATGCAAAAACTATGATAGGCCCCCTATTATTATTTTTTCTCTTTTAAATAATCTACTTTCGTTATCGACATGTCGGCCTTTGTTTTGGCTGTTCTCCCAGTCGTGCGTGCCAGCCGATCGTCGTTATTCGGGTGGTTCCGATTTCCTCCGAATATAATTCCATGAGACTCCGCGCGCTGATTCGCTCCGAAAATGTGTTAGTATCTGAGAAGATTTCTTACTCTGATCGCAGTTTTCAACAATTTAATACAGGGCGAGTACCGCACTAATAATATGCCACATTGGGGTTTTCTTTCTATTTTTTTATGACCTTTCTTGTGGTATATCGGGCACAGTTCTGTCTGACATCAAATATATGCCCACCGGGAGTGAAGCTAATGACTTTAACAAGTGAAAAAAATTAGAGGAGACCTTAAGGAAGAAAATTAGTGGGGTGAAGTTAAGTCCTGGGGGGGGGGGGGTGCAGAGGTCGACCAATATCTCCTGGACTAATATCTCCTATATACAAATAATTAAAGTCACGAAAATACTAACTACGCACATTTCGGACTCTATATAAACGGCAGTAACGCTACAACATCATACCCAAATAACGCGTGAGAACACAGTTTTTATGAACCCAACTCTAAAATAGTTTTGGTATGTCGTGGTGTTCGTCAGTAAATTCTGACTGATTTCCCCCAGAGAATAACGCAACGTTATTCTAACGAAAATTAACATTAAGTTCTTTTCTGTTGTGTTCAGGATATCCCTCTTTTTTCACATTGATAAAAGTTAAAATAAATATTTAAAACCTAGTTTTTATTGGTAAGATGATCATATATATACGGTTAAAATACTTAGGAAAAATATGTGTTGCGTTGTGTGAATTTGGAGTTATCCCTCCTGTATCTGGGATCTTATACAGTGGAGATTTACCGATTCCAATCGAGTACCATTCGACTGTTTCTGGGGGTTTTAGTGAGGGAAGAACAGTAAACAAAATAACAAAATATGATCTAGAAAGATCAAAAATGTGATGTACAATCGTAAACCAATCTCACAATTACCGCCAAGCAAACTGCGGGAAGAATAAAGCGCCACATTCACCGGTGGAGTATTTATTATGTTTAGAGTTACCGAACTTGAAAAGTGGGATAACTTTTATGTACGGGATTCTCCTTATTGCGGTATTTCTTTCTTTCGCAAAAGATCCGATTTTTATGAAAAAAGGTCCCCAAGTACTTGCAGCTATCTACTAATTCAAGTTTGTCATTTGCAATTTTAAACTGGAATGTTTTATCTCTTTTCTGTGTTTTACCAAATATCAAAATGTTTGTCTTATTCGAATTGATATTCAAGCGCCGGGTATGACAGTACGTAGCTAAAAATGTTTAGTGAGGTTTTGCCTGACGATGTAGGATGTATGTATTCGCGGATGTCACATTGTTGCAGTATGTAAATTTTATGACCGCGTTAAGTGCTTTCGATATCTAGGTGTGAACAATTCTTGAATATTTTATTTTCGGGAACACCATGCATGATATAACAGCTAACATTGCTGATGAATTATGTCTCAGATGGAATGCGGACTAAATATATATATTATCAAATTAACAAGTGTTTTAGTTTCTTTAGAAAGAATCGTTTTCTTTTTTAGTTTTGTTTCTCTATATCCCCAAATTGGAAGACAACACAGAGCATTATCGAAGTGACCAATGGGTGCACATCACCGCCTTGTAACTCAAATCTGTATGTGGGTCTCCCGTAGCAGATGATGCCATGCCGAATGAGGACCCCATGTGGTGAATTTTGTGACGCTAGCCCGCTGTGCGGTGCAGCGTCACTTTAAATTCACCCTCTGGGAATTAGCTCTTTCTCCAAATGTCCAGCATCATATTTTGAGGCCGGTCTTCAAATTGGCAAGTACAGCTGTGCTTGGCCGATGTGTAATTGCCATTCTTGACAAAATTCAGGTGAAGATGATGGCATGGACCCATTATGTTTATGAAGTGAACATAACGTCAGCTCGAATCAACTATGACTTCTTCTCAGAGAATGGAGAATGGGTGATTGACCACTCCAGAGTTGAGTATGTGAACACTAACATATCCACAGGGGACGTTTATACAACCATGTTTGCTCAGCGATATTCCGAGGTGATATTCATGTTTTACATGAGTCGTCGGCCATCTTATTACGTCATGACGCTAGTGGTTCCCGCCATTCTGATGTCGGTGCTAAATCCACTAATATTTATATTGCCTGTGGATGCAGGAGAAAAGATGTCCTTTGTGATCACAGTATTTCTGGCGTACACCGTCTTGTTGTCGATGATCACCGGCCAACTTCCTTCGTCATCCATCAACCCGTCTCTTTTAGGTAAGTCGTGGTAATTTGTCAGAACATTCCATCTCCGATCAAAACGATTTAAACGGACATGTCTCATTTTGACCTCAAACATTAATTGTATGTAATTTAGCAGTACATGTATATGGACAATATATATATCTAGATAGATTCACGAAGTACTGGTATATGGGCATTATATACTCTAAAAATATTCACCAAAATCAAAGCAAATTTCCAGCTGCAGAGAATGATAATTTCTGAATTATAGTATATGGCTTGAATAAGTATTTTCGCATCAAACAAAGTCCGTATAAAGCTCTTCGTTGATTTATCTGCCTATCTTAATCAACGGAACCGGGCCGGTGATGACACAAACGGGAAATACTGGGTATAATGGTCTTTAAACCACAATAGTCGAAAGAACTATGTATCTATGATCATTGCTGCGAAATGGTGATGAGTGTGCATGTGCAGGGGGCAAAGGTGTCCCTATAATGACTCTTACAAAGGGGCTGGGCGTAACCGTCTGTGATGCATAGTACGGAAAGAAGACCCGAAGTATCAACAACAACAAAAGAATATATACCTTATAATTTTGCTGAGAGCTCATTCCGGTATCTTTAACGGTAATTTAACCCGTTTGGTACTAAATGGATTTCCCCACCCAGTTATACAAGTATACATTGGAATGGTGTATTTTCATCTGGAGGGGTTTTCATTAAAAATCAGTAGACGACATGTCATACAAGTACAGAAAGAGTCCTATATATTTATTGTTGGAAAATGTTCAGATAATAACAAACGATTTTTAACTTATTATCTAAATATTTCATAAGTGTAACTACTCGTCAATGAGTATTTAGTATAGCAATGTTTAATAACTACAAGCTATGTATGACTATACGAACATCCGAAGGCCTACAATGCTATTTGGATGACACAGTGTTGTCTTTTCTTATTTATGTATATGCATACACAATCGATTGTACTGCAAACTGGAAGCTTCCGCATCGTAAAACAACTCGAAATTAGGCTGTTAAATTCGAAATCTTCGAATTTGAATTGAACTCATATTCCCATTTGTCTTTCAACTATAAAGTTCGAGTTCGAAATGTCTATAACTGACCGACGATGATTTGGGATCGTTACTCCTTATATCAGAGGCTGGGAGCTGGGAACCAGTCCACCCCACAGATAGCTAACTTATCATTTTGGCACCCCATATGCAAGTCATTTTTTATCTCCGTTTGTCACGTTTTTGTCAGTCTCTGACACAAATAAACCGGAGTTTGCAATTGTACAACCAGAGAATTCACAGCAGATGTAACGCGTCCCGATATAGTTAACGATTTTTTTCGGCAATGTGTTCATCTGTTAGAACTTTCGTACCATTCACTTCATAAATAAAAGTAACACATGTATCAATGTAAAGCACATGAGAGAAATTATCGTCGCGATAGTGCCGATAGCAGCAAAACGGCGTTAAACCCCAAATGAAACAAACAAATGAACGGATCATGGTGGTATTTTTGCTTTGTCTCTGTGATCTATTTGGGAGTTCACCCTGCACCTGGCCACACATTTCCTTGTAAAATTTCCTGGCATATCCTACGTGAGTCTTGGCTCCTGATCATGGTGGAATCACCACCAATATTGATCAATTGATCATTTGCATCTTGTTCTATCTTTTGCCGTTTACTTCTGACCACTGAGTGATGACTGACGTGGCACTGACAGTCCACACTCCGCAGTTGCAAATGATAAAAAAGATGCAGATTGATAAATTGATCGATATTGGTGGTGATTCCACCCTGATTAAGAGTCACGACTCACGTATAGGATATGTCGAACAGAAAAAACACACGTTGCTAACAAGTCTTCCGGTAGTTTAATGCTCGACACATGCATATTCCGTAGACTCAACGGTGACATTTTATGGTGTTACGCCACACCTTAAAGTGTTTAGCCTAACACCTTCATGTGGTTACCCAACACTTAATCATGAAAGTGTTACAATTCATTTCCAACACATATAAAATGTTAGACTTGTATGCGTTCTGTTTGTGCACTCAAATTACTGTCACTATACAAAATCTTGGAAAGTGTTGCATATATATAACACTTGAGTTTTAAGAGTGTATATTTGAATGATAATTTCTGGCATATGTCAGTTTATATTAACCGATGAACTGCATACTGTTTTTGTAGTAAACACTGGGCATATGCATATAGCGCACCAAAGCCCGCTATAACGAAATGCCCGAAAATTATCTGCGTTGGAACGTACCTTCATACGCTAACCCTTTTTTATTCTAAATAAATTGTACAACTCAGTTGTACACGTATACATTGGAATGAGATTTTTCAGAGAATATAAGCAGACGACAGATAATACATAGATAGAACGACACAAGTGTGTGAACTGGTTAACGTTATTGCACGAGTTTGTTGTGACGCGATGGTAAAACGAGAACCGGAGGTTCGAGTTTTACCTCGCGACACGACAAACGAGTGCAATAACGTTAACATGTTCACACAACTGTGTTGGTCTATGTTTATTGTACACTCTGAAGGTTGCAGCTTGTAACCTACTAACATTTAGGTCGATATTGTTGTATTTAATTGAACAAACGTGTGCTTAATGTAGACTATACCCCATAATTTAGCAAAGACATTGTCTGTTAAAGTTGACGTCGCCAGTGACGTCGTTGACGTAATAGGTTTGTATTGTTCAAGAACAACACACATCGTTTTATTGAACGTTTCAATTCTTCTGTATTTTGCTGCCATTGGGAGTGCAATACAAATGCAGAAAGATTTATATTTATATTTATTTGAGAGAAATGTTAGGATCATAAGTCCACAAATGAACTATGCCTGTTTAACTTATCATTTGATCATTGCTCAAATGATACTACTCGTATATGGTTAGCCTACATGAATTGCAATACCTTACAGGAGTCTACATCATCAGTATAACGGTTATGAGTGCTGCATGTGTCTTTCTGACCGTCAAAATCTTGGGAATCCACCATCGAGACGAGAGCATTCCGGTAACCGACACAGTGATCCGGGTGACGAGGGCACTCCAAACTGTCATGCGCAGACGCAAGAAGACCAACCGGAACTCGTCGATGACGAAGAACCCACCGAAGATGACACAAAGAAACCCAATGAAGATGACGTCACATGGAAGCAGTTTGCCCAGGAACTGGACGCGCTAATGTTCTGGGTTTCTGTCTTCATAACCGTTCTGTGTATCATAGGATTTCTGCTCGCCATTACGATACCACCATATGTCATGTATTCCATTCCAGTTGAGCATGTGGACGAGTCAGCTATGCCATAGTCCTACGGATACATCGCTGCAATTAGGCTACATAATGTCCAATCCGATTGTAACATTAACTTAGATAACATTTCATAAACAAATTTCTACTCAGTATAGCACGCAAATAGAACATGAAAATTAATACTAAACAACGTAATTCGCAACATATACTTACTTGTATGTGCATCGGAAACAAGGAAAATAGGAAACACCATGCATAGGAAAAATATGATAAGCATAGGCTTAAATATTTATTTTAGGAACGCGCATTAATATTCGCGCATAATGGATAAAGGAAAACAACAAACGCTCTTTATCATAGGTGATCGTTGTATGATATGTGAATTGTTGAGCGCTGCATAAAAATTAAAAACTGACAACTCTACCTTTATATTTCAAGTGTATATCTCCAGATTATAATGTTGTTCTTACTCCATCAAATTTGGTATGTGAGTTTATCAGCCCAATATACAGGTCAAGTTCGAATATGGGTTTGCTCCGCCCATTTTTGCGAGAGTTGTGGCCCTTTTTCGACTTAGAATCCTGTTAATTTCTGGTTTCCGGGTGATAACTTTAGTTTGTGTGATCATATCTGAATCATATTTAGTATGATAGTTTATCAGCCCAAATACATGCAGGTCAGGTTCGAATATGGGTTTCCTCTGCCCATTTTTGTGAGAGTTATGGCCCTTTTACGACTTAGTATCCTGTCAATTTCTGGTTTCCGGATGATAACTTTAGTTTGTGTGATCATATCTGAATCAAATTTGGTATATGAGTTTATCAGCTCGAAATACAGATCAAGTTCGAATATGGGTACGATCCACCCATTTTTGTCTGGTTGCTTCGGATTTAGGGTCCTTGTTATTTTTTTCCATAAAAGCTGATGCCCCCAATGAAGCCACTTTTTTGGGGGACACTGTGGCCGGACGGCCTTTTATTTATCTTGTTACAGAAGATAATATCAACCAACAAGCTTAGTTCATTTGTATAATTTATCATGTTATAGGGGACAATATCAACCAACAACCTTAGTTCATTTGTATAATTTATCATGTTATAGGGGACAATATCAACCAACAACTTCAGTTCATTTGTAGAATTTATCATGTTATGGGGGACAATATCAACCAACAACCTTAGTTCATTTGTATAATTTATTATGTTATAGGGGACAATATAAACCAACAACCTTAGTTCATTTGTATAATTTATCTTGTTATAGGGGACAATATTATAGTGGACAATATCAACAAGCAAGCTTAGTTCATTTGTATACTTTATTATGTTATAGTGGACAATATCAACCAACAAGCTTAGTTCATTTGTATACTTTATTATGTTATAGGGGACAATATAAACCAACAACCTCAGTTCATTTGTATAATTTATTATGTTATAGGGGAGAATATCAACCAACAAGCTTAGTTCATTTGTATAATTTATCATGTTATAGGGACAATATCAACCAACAACCTTAGTTCATTTGTATCATTTATCTTGTTATATGGGACAATATCAACCAACAACCTAGTTATATTGTAGAATTGATCATGTTAGGGTTATATATCACTGACTATGTGTGCCCTTTCGAATATTTTCTGTGACAATTTTTTTATTTAATGTTCAGAGACTGAAAGGGTATTCAATACTTGTTGCTGATGTTTGCATCTTTTAACTTATGTAGCTTTTTACTTTTCACATTTAATCTAGAGTCCAATTTGCATTCTCGAACGTATACTTATTCTAAATATCACCAACCCCACAAGCATCCTCATTTAGGCTTAAAATGACAATTCTTTTATAACCTATTCTATAAACAATGTATTTTGTATGTTGTCGTTTACAAATAAAACATTATTATATAATTACATGTTGTGTAAGACATCCGGGTTATCTGCATACGTAGAATCCGACATTATTAATTCCACAAAGCCTGAGAATATATGAGAATACACACTCAATACATCTACCGCCATGCACCTTTCCCAGAAAGATACGTGGAATACACCATACAATGTGTAAAGAATTGTTGATTGTTTCCTATAATGGTCAATTATTGTATGAGATAATGAGCACATTTCTATTTCACATTTTAAACCGTTTTTTGACAGAAAATATTTTTGAATATACTATATATATAAACTCAAGTCCACGAATAATCGCAGGAGGTTGTGAATGAGTAAGTTGTGATGAAAAGTGTGTTTAAAAAGTGAGAAAAACGAAGCTTGCCTTCATGTGCCTAACTTCACAGTATATTTGTAGTCTGACGTGGAATAGTCATATGCAAGCCTGTCTTGGTCATTTGTTGGAAGAATTCCAAGCAAACCATTTGGACTCAAAAACTTCACTTTTGAGTTGAAACAGTAAAAAGAATGAGAGTTATCTGGGCACCAGAACGCGATGCTTGGAATTACAAGTAATTTATTTTGTGAGTTATTGTTAAAATTATCAAAATAGCACAAACCCTCTCTAAATGCATTTATAACAAGTAACGAACAAAACAGCGGATCTACAATGGGAATGGGAGTATAAATTATTTCAACTGATAATGCTCGTCTCCTCTGAACAAAGGCTGTGATGCGCAACAAATTATGTATGCAATCAGTTTAATTTTTCGATGGTTCTTTGAGCGTATATTAAATTGTGAGTTGACGAACATACTGTATAATGTCGCGAATTATACCTTGTATAATCATGTATGTTGTTTTCGGGAGAGAAGTAGCACATAAGTGACTCGCACTTGTTCTTCAATCTAATGGTCATCAAAGAGATAGGCATTACTCTATATTTTCTTACCCGGGTACGAAATGTAAACTGAAGAAGAGACAAGTAGGTAACTTAGAGATACTGATACTGTCCGTCCATTCGACCTTGCCCTCCTAAAGCCAATATTAACAGGGCGAAGCTTGACTTATGCTGTTTAATTTTGAATAATGCTGTAGGAATAATAGTATAATTGGAGAAACAATGCGTGAATCATATGATAAAATAACTGCAGGAACATGTATGTGCTTTGACTTCTACTAAGTTCTGGTTCTAACTTCTTGGCCCATCTTATCCACAAGGCATCACTCGAAATCACCACAAGTCCCCAATAGAAAGATTTGCCCCATCCCAATGTGAGCCTATGATTAATTAAGTATTATTCGGAAAAGGTAAATCTGTTGGTTTTTTTTTTGGGTGGGGGTTGCTATGCCACCCAGGCTGATTTTATGAAGGCAACACCAAACTCATTCTCATAGATTCAACTTGCAGCTTTATTATTAAATAAAATTTGTGATGAATTTTAGTGAGTCAGATTATCCTTCATGAAAATCCCAATGTCAGTGTTTTAGTGGTCTAGTTATTACAATTCAAGTATAAATATATGGGTGTGAACTAGAATTATCGTCCTACTCTTGGTATGTATTGCTTAAAGGCACTGATGGTCTTCGCGATTGGTATGATGTTAAAATACTCACACCCATTAAAACTGCCATAAATATAAATAATATTAAAATATAGACCAATCATAAATATCGCGTAAAGTGTATGTTGTTGTCAAGTTCGTACGCTGTGTTATGTAAACAAGAAACAGGTTCTGTAAAATGTTTGGCCTTTGTTCACAAAACAAAGGATACAAACCTGACAATTGCATAACATTTACAAGACATTTATGATTGGTATAAGAAAAAATTATGTCTAAAATTTAAATATTTTTTCTGTTCATGGCGGTTTTAACTGATGTGACCATTTTAACAATACCCACCGCGAACGCCATCCGTGCCTTTTAATGCGGTGAAATATCTATATCTTAATGGTTCATAATGTAAAGAACGTTAGGTTTAAACAACAATAAAGGTTGAATTTGATGCTGAATTTATTATCTTTTGAACCTAAAGTTTCCATTCATCTGTCAGTTGATACAAAACCAAGTATAATCTAATCATTAAATCTAACGTATACATTGGGGGTGCAAAGGTAGGAAATAAATTTAGCAAATAAAAATGGATTATTAACTTATGATGTCCTTCCCATGACAGCACGGGTCTCTATTTCTATGGTGTGTGAAGCTTAAATACGTATTTGCGATTGATACTTTTTAAAGCATTGTCCATGTCATTAAAACAAATATTAGAAAAGTCCCGGTACAAGTAAATATTAGAAAATAAGATAACAAATGATGGCTCCTTCCAGTATATCTAAACTTTTACACGGTGCAGAAAATATTTTTGTGATAGGCCGCCCGTAACTGAAGTTATGCAGATTTAATTTTCCATCATGGATTATGCAGTCTTAATAGTTAATGTTCCCTCATGTGACGTCACATGAGGGACTACTAGCGACACGCATTGTCAAACTTGAAATGCTGACGCTTTTATCTACCGGCGCACACTGATCTAAATTCTAAATTGACTACTTTTAACTAATTAGACTAGCCCTGGGATGGAAAAACTCCTATTGTTACAGACCGAGGTTTAATGACGCCCGTAGGCCGGTTTACTTCCCGCAGTGCGGTTTTTAGGATGACCAGCGTGTGATGACATTATTTGCATTTTCTGTTGTGGAGTTATCCTTCTTTACGTATTTTAAATTTGGTTTTCATCCTGTCCATGTTTTAGTTTGGCAACGTGCGGGTATGCCAGCAATCGAGGTGCAACTTGTTTAATTTTCATTTGCCTGCATGGTAAGCGGAAAATTGCTTTAGAGTACGTTCAAACGCTGGCAAGTTTGCACTGTATTTTTTTGCAGCCATTTCGTCATCGAAAACAACATGGTGCCAGAATATGAACGGAAAAATGCACATAACATGCATCTTTACAAAAGCGAAAGACATGAGAAGTACAATTTATGTAGTTCCACTTGTAACGGTGCTACTGGAATTTGCCTTCAAATACCTGTATGATTTATTCTTGCGAGATAATTGCATGCTATTTACAGGCAAATTCCGGTAGCATCGCTACAGGCGATACTACAGAGATTTTGCTTCGCACGCAATTATAGCTGTGGCACAGATGCACTTTATGTGCTTGATTCCGTTCATATTCTGGCACCATATCGTTTTCTACGACAAAATGCCTGCAAACCATACCGTGCAAACTTACCAGTGTATGAACGTACCCTTATATGACCTTCTAAATTAGTCAATGTCAAATCGTATAGTCGATCTTTAAGACTGAAAAGCACATTTACTATCTGCAAGAAGTCGCTCATTTGGGAAAAGTTGTGTCTTTGTATTCTGAAGAAAAAATACCATTAACTGGTTCAGTGTTGAAAGCCCATATTTGGACCCTATGTAAGAGTGCTGGAAGCCCAGATATGGGCTTTGGCAATGACACTGTCTTGTTTAGTCAACTCTTGTTTAGTTTAATCATTTAAATAGCGTTTGTCAGGTAATATTTCAGAAATATTGTTACATATATAATTAAATTGGGACATTGTGAAGTTTGAATGGATGCCGACCAATAAAATTGTCAGAAAAGGTACTTATATCGCGAAAGGTTTGAGAAAAATTACAAATGTTTTGCCCTAAGGGCGGCCGACAACCAAGCTCATAACCATAACCTAATCAGACATTCAGGCTCATATCGATTACCTACTTTGACAAACAGACAACCAGGCTCATAACCATAGCCTAATGAGACATCCAGGCTCATAACCATTGCCTAATGAGACATCCAGACTCATAATCATTGCCCAATGAGACATCCAGACCCATAACCATAGTCTAATGAGACTTCAAGGCTCATAACCATAGCCTAATGGCTAATGAGAAATCCAGGCCCATAGGCATAGCCATAGCCTAATGAGACATCCAGACTCATGACCATAGCCTATTGAGACATCCAAGCTCATAACCATAGCCTAGTGAGACATCCAGGCTCATAACATAATCACAAATGTATATATAAGGGGGTCAAATTTGAGAAAAGAGTGCAAATTATCAACTGCGAGCATAAAATTCAATAATTTTCTGTTTGTTGAAATATATATACGCATTTTATTACGTGTATGTAGGATATTTAGCAGCGAACCAGTTAAGGACGTGTTCAAGATCCGCAGTCATGAGAAACAGAGCGGTAAATCACAATACAGAAGATAAGGGTGGATCACTTAACCAGGGGTGAAGTTACTTTAATGCATTAAATATTTTTCACGCACTATAGAATTAATCACTTTACTCATTTGATCTGTATTCATTAATATAATCAGATCTACGTTTATGCTAATATTATTATCAGGTTTTATAACATCTGCGTGGGTTATCATAATTTCATGTTTTATGTCGATAGCCACACCAACATTTGAGCCACGTAAGAACACATTCGTCGTATATAGAATGAATTATCTAGGATGAGGTTAGTATGTTTTCATTTTTCTAGCATGTATATCTATCCTTTGTTAGATGTATATATACTATTATTCTAACAATTAGGCTACTTGTGATTTTTTTTTTTTAATTATATGAAATTGGTCTGTTTTAAGAGGGAAAACACAAATTTAATTTGTTTTCGTATTTCACGTTTACAAGAATTAAAGTTCTCAGCAATCCCAGTCTGTTATTGACTTGAAATAGTGTGTTGATATATGTATTATATAAGTTATATGATTTTAGATTCCACTCAGTTGTCCTATATCAGTATTATAGCTTTTTTTTTCGACCACTATCGGCAACATAGGTTGTTAACTTAAAGTCCTGAATTTTAGTGGATAACAACTTCACAAAGGCCTTGTTACGATTCTAAAATATATATTTTTTTCAGTTATAGACATGTTTAAAACTGCCACATAGATTTAGTCTGAGTTTTTAAAGTCTTGAATAAAAACATTGCACAAGGGTAAATATGTGTTTCAGCAGTTTCTATCACCAACTCCGGCATGCCTTCGTGTCGTTTTTTTTACAACGACTGTGTGGTCTTGAATGGTTTCTAGTAAATATAGGACATAATAGTTAATGACGACAATGACAGTCTATCATATAGTGTAATTTGTCTCAAAGACAAACACGCTCACAAGATATATTACGCAGAATCCTGATTAGGAATTTACGAACATTAATACATCATTTACCAAGAAATAAAAATATATGCTTTACGTGATAAATAATACCAATATACCCTGATATACCACACTTTAATTCAATAAACGTGCCTCTCCGGACATGAGATATTTAATTGCTGATCATACCAAACATATCACGAGACAGCTCGATGTTGAAACTCGGCGAAAACAAACTCAAAGAAGTGGAGAGCGCGGTACATCTTGGGATACCCCAAAATCAGAAGTCCGATCGTTAACCAAATATAGATAGAGCATGTGAACTAATACGTACAACCTTTTTCGGTGCATGCAGGTCGGCCACCACAAAATATATATCGCCAATATATCAACTGATCACACTAAAGCATGTTGTACTCCAAAACGCTTTATATGGCTGTGAGATGTGGTATCAGCTATCATAAGCAAATTTCCTGCAACTCGAACTATCTTACCGCATGTCTCAAAACAATTCAGTGTTTACCGACAAGGACCAGCACGGAATTGGTCCTGTCCCTTTTGGGTGTCAACCCACTGAGAGTAGAAATTGAGAAAGGGAAACTCTTTTTCATGGGTACCCTGATCAATTTACCATGCACCCATCGAGAAGCTCTTCGAATTCTCCGGTTCAATCTTCATGGGTACTTTCTGGGAGATATTATTCCCATTCTTCGGAAACATAACTTGTATGAGTACCTGACCACATTTGCAGAAACGGACTTCTTTCCCAACCAATCACAATGGAAGGCTACAGTGAAACAATACATGACGTCCTCGTCCGAAACATTTCAAGTGGACAATGTAGCTGCTCTCGATTTCTTTCGGATTGTGAAGCCACGTCGCACGTCCTCCTGTAGGGGATGGGAGTTATGTTGGGCCAATCTTAAGTATCTCACAATATCAGTTCGAATGGCTAACATCCTCAACAGGACGACTTACGACAACACTTCTCTTTGGAAACATTGCGGGCAACTGTACCATAATCAAGTAGATCATATGTTCTTGCACTGCTTCTCTCCGCATATCACGGATATCAAAAACCACTTCTAGTATCGAATATCTTCGATTTATCGACGTTCCTAATTCTAGACCGCCTATAGCCACAAAATGTCTTGATGTATTCATTTGGCTGCCAGTCTGTGTGGGTTGGATTCTTCAAAAATAAACAACGAGGGTGAACTTTTTGTTGAATGTTTTTCATTCATATACATTTTGTGCACCACCTAGTCCGTCGAGTGAGAACAGCATTGTTGTTATTGTATAGCATGCCTTTTTGGACATTTTGATCGTATAAATTATTATAAAAAAAAAAAAAATTTATTGGAATAAACATACATCAATGAAGGAATGTAAACATAAACAGAGGTACATATTATTATATATCAAGTGACATTCTTCCAATTCGCTCACATCTCGCTCGCTTCATTTACACGTCTTTCGTACACCACATGCACTGCCAGTGACTGACATGTAAATTGGGATTAATGGAATATATGTTCAAATTAATATATTAATTCAGATTTTAAATATTTGAACTTTCTTCCTGTGTACGGCGTATCGGTACGACATCTAACCATAGACGGCATTGTGATATTGGCGGGGATATCGTTTTTCCGGTTAGAATAACTAAGTGAGTTTTCGAGTTGGTGAAGAGATCATTTCCAGGACACTCAAGTTGATTATTGTTTGACTAAAAGGAACCAGTTTTTCGAAAATTCTTCTTGTTTCGATTGGTATCGTGCGGTATACTTCTCACATTGGTATCTATAATTCAACTCTTTGAGGAAAACATTTAGCGATAAGTTAATTGGCTTGAATTTAGTCCTATATATGTATTGTTTAATTAGGAGCCATAGCATGTTAGTTGTAAAGTTAGGATCCGTTGGTGAAGAGCCGAGAATCATCATCGTTTGTTGGGAACAGAGATCAATGCTGTTAATTTTACCCCAATCGCCGAGTTCCTTAATGAATTTCTGAACGTGAACACAGTTCCAAAATATGTGGGAGATGTCTTCTGTCTCGCTTTTACATCTGTCGCATTTATCATCTTGTCGTAAATTGGACATTTTGAGAAACTTGTTGGTTGATAATATTCGTGAATTTATTCGGAATTGTAGCCATTGCAGCTTTGTGTCCGACGTCGTGAGAAAGGGGAGTTTATCCAGTTTGCACCAATTAATTATGTTGTCGGGAAATAACACTTGCCATTTTTTGTGTGCTACAGTAGAAGTTGGAATGTCGATTAAAATTTTATAAAAGTCTTGTCCTCCTCGACAGTTTTTAAGCAATTTAATGAAATTATTTGGTAAAAGGGGAGTGACTATTCGAGTTATAGGTTGTTGAAGTTTTTTTGCAAGTAATTTTATCTGATGTTGGATGGTATTAAGAGTGATGAAGTTTGTATGTATGTTACAGATCCTTAGTAGATCGTCTCGTGTAAGAAAACAACCTGTATTGTCCAGCATATCGTTTAAAAAGATAACCCCCTTTTCTCGCCAGGGCCCTATACTATAGAACACAATTATTGTGATCACAAGCTTCTGTGGGGCACACAAAATGTATCGATTACCCTCCACTCTTATTCTAACAGTGAAAATGCGACTTCTTGTAATGCCGCGTTCACATGCATGGTGACCAATAAAATAATAGGTTTTTCACATGTGACTCGATTAACCAATGAACAAAAATGATTCATTGGAGACACTCATTGATATGTTATCGCTAGTGCATGGTCGATCCGTGTTCAATTTGATTAGTGGTAATCGGTATCCTTTAAATAATCGCTCAGTGAGTACACCGCAACCGTTCGTGCATTGTGTTATATTTCGTCAATGGTTATCGTCTGTTCCAACAATTCTAGTAGTACGATGTATTTCAATTTCTAGTTGGGTTGTCATTCAGAATCGCTGGAGTATTCTATTGATAATATGTACAAGAGACGTAGCTAGAGGGTCTCAGGTGCAGGTTTAAACTCCAAGTTGTGTACCCACAAAGGAGACCCTCTAACAACGTCCCTGCACGAATGTCATAATTGGGCAATACTCCAATATAGACTTTAGGTTGTTTTCCACGAGACAACCGCTTGATTGCCGCAGTGTGAATGCCATTCTGATCAAACCCACAGTGTTTACATAATATATATATATATGACAAGGTCAGACAATGTTCGGTTTCCCATTCCCGAAATTTGTTGCATTTCTGACTCACCGAACCGATTATGGTCGCGTAAACGGCATTGTCGCTTGTTTTTCTTCTTTCAAAAGTGAATAAAAACCTCCTTACACTGTCAAATGCAGTGGAATGTCTAAAAACAACTTTTGTATACTTTGAAGTGAGAAAATTTCTTCAAACCAAACCCACAGGCGCTTGTGAATTTTTTTTATATATATACTATATACATAGAAGGCCGGACAATCTGGTGGCAAGATTGAGCAGCCATTGTTGATTCGGCCGTGTAGGAGTTAATGTGCACCGATTTTGTTCGGGTAAATGGCAAAATGTTTTATGACTTACGTTAAAAAACAGATTAGTATACGAAATGTGCTACCTTGTGCCCTCTCTGCTTGAATTTGACAATATTTGGTATTACTAACTGTTTACAACGATAAAACATTGCACCTTGATCGGGAATCCATCCGTATTTCATCTTGGACCCGCAGTGAATTATTGATGTTCACCGATTGGCCGAGCTATTTCTGGATTATTTGCGGGAAATTTGAACTTACTTCCTGGTTGCAACTTCGAGCGTCCATATTTGACAGCATGTCGTTTTGTGTATCAACAAAAGTCATGTGACATACGGAAAAAAAATAAAGAGGTATTTTTTTATTTCAACCAATCAGCGGCCAGCTACAATTCACTGTGAATATACGGACAAAATATTGACTTGTCACTTATATAAAATCATCTAAGATATCAAATACATACACTTTTTATTGGAATAAGGAAATAAGCAACATATGCAGTGGTAATCGCATATTATACTGTATGTATACGTAAGTTATTGTATATTTAGCCGTTTACCCGAATTAAATCGGTGCAGATTAACCCCCGCCGGCCAAGGCGCCAAACCAAATTTAAATTTGGCCGCCAGATTGTCATACCTTTCTTTTTTATAGTAAGTAATAAAATATTTGTTACATGTACCTGTGACCAAACCATGAACATGCACTCCACGGTTGGTGATTATTGGAATACCATAGGGGAACACTCCGACGTTCGTACTCAGATTTCACAAATATTCGTACCTTGCTTGCCTGTACCAAGAAAATGACCAATTTGATTCTATTTGTCGTTATAAATATTTATTACCCCATTTGTTATTTCTTTTCATAAAAATAAAATAAAAAAAAGTCGAAGATGATATGTTAAAAATGTTTGAAGCATGAATTTGGCGATAAGTTGTTATCAGAGTACGTTATACTTGTGATAGTTACGTTACGCACACGATATTGGCAAATGTGACTCTTTCACATTGGTCGAAAAACACAATATATTTTTTCGGACGGTCATTTCGTAAACAAAGCCACGTGAATATCGACCAACCAGAAAGAGGGCATTATATTGCCACGATGAATGGTGAATCGTCCCATGTTTATGGTCACATTAGAAAGATTTCTAACACTTGAACGTATAAAACAGGTTTATATCGGCATTCTACAGCACTTTACATGGTAAGGAGTGTTTATATCACTTTTGGAAGTAGCAATATACGCGACAATACCGTTTATCCGACCAAAATCGGTGCAGTGAGTCAGAAAATCAACGTTGACGTCGTTCGGCGCTATTCGGTACCGAATTAGAGACACCCCCTGTGGTAGTATATGAGGTATATATTTCAATATGTTTTTGCTACAAGTTCCCCGTGAT
Organism: Siphonodentalium dalli; assembly: GCA_032622095.1. Taxonomy (NCBI): domain Eukaryota; kingdom Metazoa; phylum Mollusca; class Scaphopoda; order Gadilida; family Siphonodentaliidae; genus Siphonodentalium; species Siphonodentalium dalli. Next base: position 191,208,798 of record CP136062.1, on the reverse strand, counting down.
CAAACCCAATCACCCATCGGTAATGCGCACACGAGAACACGGGTATAATCTACACTATTACAATACACTATTACAATACAGTGGTAATGCACTTGACGCCTCCTGTGTACCTCCCAAAACCTTGTGATTACAATTATGATGGTCCATAGTATAGGCCCCAGGAGGTGAAATTTAATACTTTTCGTATTGCTTTATATTTGGGTTATTCCATAACGTACATGCTGATATTTTGCGATTTTTTCTATCTTTCTCTAGAAACTTTGTAAATGCCATCAGGACATCATGCCAAAAAGGTTTGTTTAATTTCTTTGCCTGTTTTTCTATGTAAGGGTAGTCATAAGTAAGGAACATAGGGTCATCAATTAAAGGTATATCTATTAATGAAGTCCACTTGGCACTTTTTGTCACGAGGCGCCTAACCCAAGTTATTTTCATGGACATCATAAAATGGTTCACATCAACCATTTTTAATCCGCCATTCTTATAATCATGACATATAACTTTGCGTTTGATTCTATCACGCTTCGAGTTCCAAAGAAAATTAAAAGCATTGTGTCAAGATTTTTCATAAAAACATTACCGGGATTTTGGAGAGCTACAAAAAGGTGTGTTAATTTTGGGAGTATTAGTGATTTTATCACAATTATTCGACCAATGGGTGTAAGTAACCGGTGTTTCCATATTTCTATCAAACGTTTGACTTCAGCAAGTTTTTTATCATAATTTATCTTCATTTTCTCAAGGTTTGTATCAAAGTGTGTTCCAAGGAAATTGAAAGTACTATCGAATTTTAGTCCAAGGTCTGGGCACATAATATCTGTACGTTTCGTGTAAGATCCAATCCACGACGCCTGACACTTGCTATGGTTACTTTTTAGACCTGAATAATCTGCAAATAAGTTTAAAACAGTATATACTTCCCTAAGACTTTCTTCGCTATCGTCTAAGAAAAGCGTCGTGTCGTCTGCATACTGTGTAATTTTGTATTCTAAATTGCCGAGGTTGATACCTTTAATGCGGTCATTAGATTTTATCATAATAGCTAAGATTTCTGCGCATATCAAAAAAATATACGGCGAGACTGGGTCGCCCTGTCGACAGCCACAATGTAGTTTGAAAATCTGAGATATTTGCCCATTTATTAAAATAGATGAGTTGATATTCGTATAAAATATAGAAATCCACCTTTTCATGTCATCTCCAAAATTGAAAAGGTTAAGGCATTTATGTATAAATTTCCATGATACTGAATCAAAGGCCTTTTCAAAGTCTAGGAGGAACAGTAACCCACGTTTATTAGCCAATTTTGCCTTGTGAATAAGATCATAGGTAAGTCTAGTATTGTCTCCGATGTAGCGATTTTTTAAGAATCACGTTTGATCCTCACTTATTATATCAGGTAGGACACGCTTTAATCTTTCAGCTATACACGAAGAAGCTAATTTGTAAGATATATTCAAGAGTGAAATTGGTCGCCAGTTTTTCAGATGATTTCTTTCTTTGTCTTTTTTTGGGAATCAGAGTAATAAGTCCTTGTTTTGTATAAACATTTTGATTGATTTGATTTGATTTTTTTTTAATAGAATTTTTTTTTTAAATAAGTGTTTTTGATTGAACTCCTTGCTCAAATTAAAAATGTTTTCTTGTTTTAATCAAATTTTTGAAAAACTAACCCTTTAAAATCTCCACTAGGGAAATTCGCCACACGAAATTTGGTTGAAATCGGTCCAGGAGTCTACGAGAAAAACGCGAACAGACAGACAGACAGTATTACCTTCCCCTAAACACGCCCTAAGCACCTCCTAATTTAGGAGTCCTAAATTACTCTTTTATAACTAAAGATGTGTTGTTTCGAATTTATTCATCATTGTATTGATTGTAACTCAAGTTGAATATATGTCGCTAAAACACGCATTATGATTGGTCGAGGGCTGCTAGCTTTAGTTTTTGATTCACCGGCATCGTCCACTGAAGCGTACACACATTTTGAATATAACACGCTGCATTTGACAACGCGCGTCAAATACGTCACAGCGCAACCACAGGAGTCGGGTAATTGAGTTCAACAGGAAAGATGTTTACCATACATGTAGATACAGTTAACAGGAAATTGTTCGGGTGCTGCTCCAAGTAAGATCATGCATTATTATATGATCATAAGTTTCTTTCCCAGTTCCTTTGTTAAAACACAACGAAAAAATCGGGATATCTAATGATGTTCACCTCATTATTCAAACAAGAGGTTAATAGAAAACTTAATCAGATTTCGCGAAGCGAAATCTGAAAGTTTTCATGACGGTAACGCGCATGAGATCCGTATACCTATGAAGCTGTATTATTGTGTTCTATATATAGTTCACGTTACCTGAGAATAGTATCAGAGCACGCGCTTAACGTAACGTAAAGTGGCGCTCTCTTAAATGAAAGGCGCAATAAAAACGATTTTCCTATTGGTCAGATTGTCTATCTTAACCAATCAGATTTGACGTTGCATAGACATGGTTGTTGCTAAGCCTTGTAGTTCAAATACAGAAATCACCACCTCGGCGTCAGTATTTCCACAAATTACCTATTATCACACAACAAAAGGATGAGATGAAAACTATATACATAGAAGGTTAGTGATCTAAATAAAAAATTGTACTTCATATATTGTTTCGGACCGAAAAATGTCACCAAAACACTTCTTTTAGTTTTACTGTGATTTGAGACTTCCGTTGTTTGAGTCTGACTTGGTCAGGTTTGTGTTTGAAACTGACAGTTTCAAACTCTGAGTCTTTGTTATTGCCGTGCCATCAACTGAATGAATTTAATCGCAGAAATGCGTCTAATTTATCAATTCTCAGCAGTCTCTGTTCCAACTCCAAAGCTTAACAACACTGCGAGTCACACTCGTCTTCGGGCTATTGAGGCCATGTATGCATGGTGTTATGACCGGTTTGTATTGTGAATGGGTTAAATTATCTGCTCGTAAACCCTCACAGTAGACAATTTTATACCAGGTTCTATTCAGTATTCAGAAATAGCTCGCAATGGAAATTCGCATGGACGGTACATATTTTGTTAAGATTTTTTAGTCAAAGGTGGTAGCCGGATATTTGGTTTAAATAACCATCAGTGGCAGTGCTTTGGTTTGTTTTGTCCATCAGTCTGTCTGGATCACTTTATATTTTACTTTTACAAACATATTTCAGAGTTAATAAATGGCTGATATATAGAGTCCTGACGAATCTTCCAAAATGAGGACTTAGCCCACCAGATGTACACAGGTACAATGAACCTAAATGCCTGACTTAAATAACTAATAGTTGTATTAAATGCTATTTCTAAATCATGTATATGAACCCCATGTTATGTAAACAAACAGTATGTAAATAGTATGAGATAAGCAAAACACTAATCGCCAGATATACCCCATGCATTAAATGAACTTTGGTTAGAAATTCCACCAAAATGTTTATAACGTATCAGTATAGCGCTAGCTAACCCTCACCTTTCAATAATTTCGGTGTTGAATAAGTCACTGCGAATAAGTCTCCTAAACACATTTCCTCGGTGTTGAGTGTTGTTCTTATTGCTCACTCTCTATGTGCTGTATATAAACAAACGCTCGACTCACACAATGTGTGTTTTGAGGATAATATGGCATTCATACTATCATAGTATTATACTATTATAGTATAATATATTAGTATATTCTTTACAACATACAGGGTCAGGGTATTATAATTTAGTAACTGGTATTCCTAAATTATAACCTACTAGAAGGTGACCCGACTTCGTCCGGGCTTTGACCTGACCAAGTGAAGGTCAAGGTCAGGTGTGGTAACGATTTGACCCGTCCAAAACACTGCCCGGACAAAAGTACCCGACAAAAGTACCCGTCGAAATCCATCCGGTTTTACCCGATTTGACCTCGAATTGATCATTTTGAGGGTCAAGGTCAGGTAGGGGTCACGACTCGACCCGTCCAATACACTCATTGGACAAAATTAACCCTACGTATCAAATTTCGTCGAAATCCCATAAAAAATCGCGATTTGACCTTGAATTGACCCGATTTCAAGGTCAAGGTCACGTCGCACGGGCAAATTAATATGCCTATGGCACTGCCCGGCCGAAAATACCCCCACATACCAAGTTTCATCGAAATCCCGTGATATTCGTGCGTTTGACCTTGAAATGACCCGATTTCAAGGTCAAGGTCACGTCGCACGGACAAATTAATAGGCCTATGTCACTCCCAGGCCGAAAATACCCCCACATACCAAGTTTCATCGAAATCGGCTAGGCCGTTTTCGAGTCCATTGGAAACAGACAGACACACAGACACACAGACACACAGACAGATCTTCCAAAATATATAATAGACTACAAGGTGACCCGACTTCGTCCGGGCTTTGACCTGACCATTTTGAAGGTCAAGGTCAGGTGTGGTAACGATTTGACCCGTCCAAAACACTGCCCGGACAAAAGTACCCGACAAAATTACCCGTCGAAATCCATCCGGTTTTACCCGATTTGACCTCGAATTGATCATTTTGAAGGTCAAGGTCAGGTCGGGGTCACGACTCGACCCGTCCAATACACTCATTGGACAAAATTAACCCTACGTATCAAATTTCGTCGAAATCCCATAAAAATTCGCGATTTGACCTTGAATTGACCAGATTTCAAGGTCAAGGTCACGTCGCACGGGCAAATTAATATGCCTATGGCACTGCCCGGCCGAAAATACCCCCACATACCAAGTTTCATCGAAATCCCGTGATATTCGTGCGTTTGACCTTGAAATGACCCGATTTCAAGTCAAGGTCACGTCGCACGGACAAATTAATAGGCCTATGTCACTCCCAGGCCGAAAATACCCCCACATACCAAGTTTCATCGAAATCGGCTCGGCCGTTTTCGAGTCCATTGGAAACAGACAGACACACATACACACAGACAGATCTTCCAAAATATATAATAGACTAGCCGATGAGCCCGACGTTGTCCGGGCTATTCAAAAACCAAATTTCAAGTCGATAGCTATTCAAAAACCAAATTTCAAGTCGATAGCTCCACCCGTTTCCGAGATCTGGTCTGCGCATGCGCGAAGCTGGCGTCGCACGGGCTCGGCGACCCGATAAAATTCGTATCCGGGGCAAGATACATTCACATACCAAATTTCAAGTCGATAGCTCCACCCGTTTCCGAGATCTCGTCTGCGCATGTGCGAAGCTGGCGTCTCACGGGCTCGGCGACCCGATAAAATTCGTATCCGGGGCAAGATACATTCACATAGCAAATTTCAAGTCGATAGCTCCACCCGTTTCCGAGATCTTGTCTGCGCATGCGCTGCACGGGCGTCGCACGGGGTCGCCAATACGACAACGACCGTGTCCGTGGGATTTTACCCCTAGACAGGAAGTTTGGTCTCGATCGGTGGAGAATCGTAGATTTGTATAAATGACAAACAGACAAACAGATAGATTGTATCAAAATATATAAGAGAGATATGTAAATTAGATAGATTGTATCAAAATATATAGGAGAGATATGTAAATTATCTACACACCATTACTGGTGTTTGTCAAAGTTTAGTGGGGTATATCAATACTCATTCACGATCATATCATTGAGGTCCGGAGGATGTGGGTTATCTCTCGAATACAGATTGTATCAAAATATATAGGAGAGATAGCCGATGAGCCCGACGTTGTCCGGGCTATTCAACAACCAAATTTCAAGTCGATAGCTCCACCATATAAAATTTCAAGTCGATAGCTCCACCCGTTTCCGAGATCTCGTCTGCGCATGCGCGCAGCGTGCGTCACACGGGCTCGGCGACCCGATAAAATTCGTATCCGGGGCAAGATACATTCACATAGCAAATTTCAAGTCGATAGCTCTACCCGTTTCCGAGTTCTCGTCTGCGCATGCGCGAAGCGGGCGCCGCACGGGCTCGCCAATACGACAAAGTCCACCGCCTGGTCAAACTACACACACGTACCAAGTTTCGTCCCGATCGGTCGAGAATCGTAGATTTGTATAAATGACAAACATACAAACATATGAGACTAGCCGATGAGTCCGACGTTGTCCGGGCTATTCAAAAACCAAATTTCAAGTCGATAGCTCTACCCAGCCCGACGATTTCAAGTCGATAGCTCTACCCGTTTCCGAGATCTGGTCTGCGCATGCGCGAAGCTGGCGCCGCACGGGCTCGCCAATACGACAACGTCCACTGCCTGGTCAAACTACACACACGTACCAAGTTTCGTCCCGATCGGTCTAGAATCGTAGATTTGTATAAATGACAAACATACGGACAAACATACAGACAAACATACGGACAGAGGTCTTCAAAATATATATGAGACTAGCCGATGAGCCCGACGTTGTCCGGGCTATTCAAAAACCAAATTTCAAGTCGATAGCTCTACCCGTTTCCGAGATCTGATCTGCGCATGCGCGAAGCTGGCGTCGCACGGGCTAGCCGATGAGCCCGACGTTGTCCGGGCTATTCATCCGGGCTATTCAAAAACCAAATTTCAAGTCGTTAGCTCCACCCGTTTCCGAGATCTCGTCTGCGCATGCGCGAAGCTGGCGTCGCACGATAAAATTCGTATCCGGGGCAAGATACATTCACATACCAAATTTCAAGTCGATAGCTCCACCCGTTTCCGAGATCTCGTCTGCGCATGTGCTGCACGAGCGTCGCACGGGCTCGCCAATACGACAACGTCCACCGCCTGGTCAAACTACACACACGTACCAAGTTTCGTCCCGATCGGTCGAGAATCGTAGATTTGTATTAATGACAAACATACAGACAGACAGACAAACAAACAGACAGAGGTCTTCAAAATATATATGAGACTAGCCGATGAGCCCGACGTTGTCCGGGCTATTCAAAAACCAAATTTCAAGTCGATAGCTCCACCGTTTCCGAGATCTGGTCTGCGCATGCGCGAAGCTGGCGTCACACGGGCTCGGCGACCCGATAAAATTCGTATCCGGGGCAAGATACATTCACATAGCAAATTTCAATCGATAGCTCCACCCGTTTCCGAGATCTAGTCTGCGCATGCGCGAAGCTGGCGTCGCACGGGCTCGGCGACCCGATAAAATTTGTATTCGGGGCAAGATACATTCACATACCAAATTTCAAGTCGATAGCTCCACCCGTTTCCGAGATCTCGTCTGCGCATGCGCGAAGCGGGCGCCGCACGGGCTCGCCAATACGACAACGTTCACCGCCTGGTCAAACTACACACACGTACCAAGTTTCGTCCCGATCGGTCGAGAATCGTAGATTTGTATAAATGACAGACAGACAGACAAACAAACAAACAAACATACATACAGACAGAGGTCTTCAAAATATATATGAGACTAGCCGATGAGCCCGACGTTGTCCGGGCTATTCAAAAACCAAATTTCAAGTCGATAGCTCCACCCGTTGTCCGGGCTATTCAAAAACCAAATTTCAAGTCGAAAGCTCCACCCGTTTCCGAGATCTGGGTCTGCGCATGCGCGAAGCTGGCGTCGCACGGGCTCGGCGACCCGATAAAATTCGTATCCGGGGCAAGATACATTCACATACCAAATTTCAAGTCGATAGCTCCACCCGTTTCCGAGATCTCGTCTGCGCATGCGCGAAATTGGCGTCGCACGGGCTCGGCGACCCGATAAAATTCGTATCCGGGGCAAGACACATTCACATACCAAATATCAAGTCGATAGCTCCACCCGTTTCCGAGATCTCGTCTGCGCATGCGCGAAGCGGGCGCCGCACGGGCTCGCCAATACGACAACGTTCACCGCCTGGTCAAACTACACACACGTACCAAGTTTCGTCCCGATCGGTCGAGAATCGTAGATTTGTATAAATGACAGACAAACAAACAAACAAACAAACATACATACAGACAGAGGTCTTCAAAATATATATGAGACTAGCCGATGAGCCCGACGTTGTCCGGGCTATTCAAAAACAAAATTTCAAGTCGATAGCTCTACCCGTTTCCGAGATCTGGTCTGCGCATGCGCGAAGCTGGCGTCGCATGGACTCGGCGACCCGGTAAAATTCGTATCCGGGGCAAGATACATTCACATAGCAAATTTCAAGTCGATAGCTCCACCCGTTTCCGAGATCTCGTCTGCGCATGCGCGAAGCTGGTGTCGCACGGGATCGGCGACCCGATAAAATTCGTATCCGGGGCAAGATACATTCACATAGCAAATTTCAAGTCGATAGCTCCACCCGTTTCCGAGATCTCGTCTGCGCATGCGCGAAGCGGGCGCCGCACGGGCTCGCCAATACGACAACGTTCACCGCCTGGTCAAACTACACACACGTACCAAGTTTCGTCCCGATCGGTCGAGAATCGTAGATTTGTATTAATGACAGACAGACAGACAGACAGACAAACAAACATACAGACAGAGGTCTTCAAAATATATATGAGATAACGAAGGCCATCCATGCCTTAACCAATAAGGTCCAAATGATATGTATGCTTTCAGTAACAGTGCGTGGAACATACATTCAATTGTTATATACCGGTACAGTGTCCGTGAAATATAAACACACGGCACCATTGAAACCGGATTTAAACCGGCACATGCGACTTGAGAATATACTTCAAAGTATCAACCTGTGCGGGTACAATTATTATTCATCTAATCTAATTGTATATTTACATATTATGGCCTTGGATGGAGTAAGTTTTCGAATAACGTAGTACGTTCTTATCATATTAACAGTTCTGAGAGAAGTCAGATATTTCAGGGGTTAACATAACTTATTATCAGACCTGAAAATAGATATGATTTTCGCAGCGACGTTCAACGTCATAACGTCTTGTCCAATCAAAGCGCGTTTCATAGCGCCCGCTCTCCCGCGGCAAAGCCGCGGAAGCGAAGCGACCAAGGGTATACGTATGCGGATATGAGATATACTAATTGACTTTTCAGCCCAATCTTAAAATAGATTGAACTTACCTAAAATAGATAATTTATTCATAACTCAAGGGTCAGCCGAGTCCAAAATTATTGTTGGCGACCGCCGCCATTTTGTATTGATTATTACCACCTCGAAATGTGTAATTGGGCAAAATGCTCCAGGGCAAAAATAAAAAACTTTGTTCAGGCAAATGTTAGCTATACTTCATCATATGTAGGAACAACATGCTCCTAAAGCCAAAGATTTTTTTTTTAAATGAATGTAAATTAAACCAAAGCTCTGGTTAACAAAAAAGTTGTATTGCATGAAAAAGTTTTGTTTACATATTTTATAAAATTATAAAAAATATTTGCCCCGAAAGAGGAATATAGGGGCCTTACTGGCCGTTTAGATATTATCTCCCATTTTCTAACGGTATTTTCGCCTAAAAGATTGATGAATTATTCTCAAAGTTCAAGGCCGACAAAGTGAAACTATAAGTTCCGATTGAAAGATCGCAGAGTCCTTTTAAGATAACTTTTAGGAAAACCAGTAAAGGCGTCATGACATCAAGACGTGCATCATGACGTCACAACCTATATCGGCGCGCAAAACTCCAGACACCGAGGACTGCGTCGATGGCCAGACAGCTGAGACACGTATTACACGGTCAGGATAAACGACACATCTGCCAAACATTTACGTTATATGTGATTATTTACATATATGATTGTCTTGTGTCCCTTTACGGTTTATCATCAAATCCTTCTAAAGATAAAAATTCATCCGATAATCCCATGAACAGTAACAAGCGGGCGCAAATTACGTTTACGTATGACCATATTATAACAAGAAAACCATAATCATAAATGGTAACGCCCTCAAGTTATATTATTACGCATAAATATAAATTATAAAACAAAATGTTAAATATATTGGTTACATGAATGCACCGCCTCAGAATTCCGTTAAAACAACTAATCCTTCAAATTATTACAAAAAACTACGGCTTATTACTGCAGGTTTCTAATTCACCACACCAGAAGTCTCTAAATGCGGATAAAAAATCGGAGTCATTGTGTTCCCGCCATTAAATCTTCAACAGTGGTCCAGCCATTGTTGATATCTAAACATTGAAAGCAATTAATGCGGTCATAATAGTTACATACTGTAACTATCAATCTAGCGAATTTGACATGATTGATAGAACAAACCACTATTATCATGATCGTGTCGTTATTTGTTTAAAATACGTATCAATTGACATATACGATCCCGTTCCCTCATTAAAATCAACATATTTCGACCATTTTAGGGGATCTCCGCGAATTCGGGGAACTCCGTAAATAGACCTCCGCAAACAGGGACATACTGCGAATTGTCACAACAGGCTATCTATCAGTTGATTGAATACTATTTCCCATTTTACTAAAGTAAATTAACAAGTAAATATCGAATGACGATACATATATTAGTAAACAAGCATTGCAAATAATGTTATTGGGACGAAAAGTCGCAAGACTTGTTCCGTATTATGATGATCATGATCATGATATGATTGATAGAACAAACCACTATTATGATAATCGTGTCGTTATTTGTTTAAAATACGTATCAATTGACATATACGCACCCGTTCCCTCATTAAAATCAACATATTTCGATCATTTTAAGCGAACTCCGCGAATTCGGGGACTTCCGCAAACAGGGACCTACTGCGAATTGTCACAACCGGAAAAAGGAAAAACCAATTATCTATTTATAAAAGCTCCACAGACACACGGCGCATTCGGCGACACACGGCGATCTAAAATTTTCCCACCAGTATATACCCGATGGGCGTGAATAAAACAGTTACCGCATTGTTTCTTGGTTGACGCGAGGAATTGTCGGTCCTTGGAAGTCAATATTCACCTCGGCCTACGGCCTTGGTGAATATTGACTTCCTCGGGTTGACAATTCCTCGTGTCAACCTCGAAACAATGCGATAACTGTATAATATCCCCAAGTCACTGGAAAATAGATGTCTCACTTCATATAGCAAGTGATAGCCGAGAACATGCTTTTTTATGCAGTTTCATTCTATTTTTAGTGGATTGATTACAAGTTAATTTATTATATTTATATTATATTTATTATTCTCTCAGGAAAATTGTCGCTTAACGTTAAATAAATCAACTAGCGTCGGTAAAAGCTAATGGACCGCGGAACTGTTTTATTTACAATATTGTTAAATGTATGTCAAGAGAATTCCATGGAAGGGATATTTTGCCCAACCATCTTTACCTAGCATCTGACGAATTGGAGACAATCGATGCTGTTAAAGGGACACAATGCGCTCGCAGTGGGTAAATGTGAGAAATAAAAACGTTTGTAAAACCACCATCACTAAGAAGAACATGGAAAAATAGACCGACTTATTCTTAATTTGTTTATTGATAACTAATCAGTGACGAGATTTCGGATATTGAAACAATTGTTGTGTGAAATTTACTGTTACGGTTATTCTATTAACAAACATCGCCAAATGTAAGTAAAATGGAAGGCTTAAGTTGAAAAATCTCTGTTTCTTGAAAAGTGTTTATTGCTCTGACATGCAATGTAGACCTTCATGGTTTGATCAGTATATATGCCCAACTGTTTGTTAATAAAATGCATTTTGACAAGATTTGCTTATAATTTGCATCAAACTGACTCAGTGTCTCGTCTGAAAAACGGCGGCCATGATGGACGTCATATTTTTTATTCGTGTTAACATTGCATAAAAGTTGAGGGCCATAATAAGGTAGACGATGGGTGGGTGAAATTAAGTCCTGGTGTGGTTCTGTGATACCATATCAGCTCCTGGACTAGCACCTGGATTTATTCTGTTTAATTGATAGATTTGTTTATTATGTCCAGTTGATATGTTCCATTAAAAGCATCTTGTTAGGACTGATGAAGCAATTTGTAAGTCACTCAGTCACTGGTAAAGTCTTGAATGACTGGTCACAATCTGGAACAGTTTATTAATTAAAAAATTATATGAAACAAAAGAGAGGGGTTCCTTTTGGGTTCTGACGTAATAAATAGTATATACTTCAGTATGAGGAACAACAATTCAGCATTTGGAAAAACCAACCCACCCCGACTACGTGTCCGGACATTTTTCTCCCCACCCCCCCCCCCCCCCCCCCCGCTATGTGTAGAAAACATTCAAAAATATGTCTATTGTGAAATATTTTAATAATGGTTATGTTGGTTGTTGCATACCGGCCATAACTGAGTTGGCTATCTTCTTGAATGCGTTACAGACACACTATACAGTTATCGCCCGCTGTTGAGGAAGCCAGTATACAGTTGTCCCCGCTGTCGAGGGAGACATTGAGATTTGTCACCCGCTCGAGAACGGAATGTCTCCCGAGGAGCGCAGCTCCGAGGGAGACATTCAGTTCTCGAGCGGGTGACAAATATCAATGTCTCCCGAGAAGAAGGGCAACAACTGTTTTGTTATCCGATTAATACAGAAACAAATCCTTTCCATCCACACGCACGATGTTGCATTGAGTCATGAGTCATTTCTTTCCCGATTATGTATGTTTTCAGTAACTTCATATCGTCCTATATGACTTCTGTACTATAATCAATCGATAGTCAAGTCGTTAATCGTTTGACATTCACCGTTTATTTACGATCATTTTGATGGTTGAATCGTCAATATCAGTCCATGCAATGTAAACCAATAAGCCATATAGATATGTTTTCCCCTTCTGCATTTAGCATATTCAATGCCGTCTTGTGTGCGGAATTTACTCGAGATGTTCACTTCACTTCACCTTCCCACGAAACCTATTGGGTAGTTGTCGATTTCATTAATGTACATTCATATGTGTCAATGCTCCCGAGTACATGGCGACCCCCCCCCCCCACAACATACTTCTATTATCACATTGCAGACATGGCGGAGAGGTCTGATGTGATACAGGGCCATTCGCGACAAACGTGTGTATTACGTTGACCACCAGCAAGCATGTATAACCAAGCAACCTCAAGGGAACGTCATGTTCAATCTTGTACCATAATGTCGACATGATATAATAACGCTTGTCCGATAAAAGTATCAATTTAAAAGTTCGAATATTAGTGTTCACTAAATATATGCAAATTAGCAAACACCACAACTGGTGTTTTTTTTGCGAATCCGTGGGTATATATCAGATTTATGACTCTAGTACGGCTTAGTGGTGTGAAATAGCTGATGTACTGCAGTGTGTGTGCTTGGATATGGTCTTGCAATATAACATCGGGCGGGCGACGAAAACAATGTCTCCCGGCTCAGCTGGCGACAGTGTGATTTGTCCCCCAGCACGTGACAGGACATGTGCCAATCAGATAGGTGTAAAATAGGGAGGAGGATAACAATGTGATTTCTCGCCCAGCACGTGACAGGACTTGGACCAATCAGAATCGGATAAAATAGGGAGGAGGGTAACAAACCCTTTTGCTAAAAAAAAAACACATAAATGAAATAACGATATTGTTTCCTGCATCGCTTTGTCCTACCAGCAGAATATCAATTCGCACCAACATGACAGAAAATTAGCATGATCACTTAGACAGGGTGTATAGATGAATATAAATGCCGAACAAAGTGAGAGATGCTCCCTCAGTAAAAAAAAAGTGTCACCCAACCTTAAAGTGATGTGAAACACTCCGGTAGGGTGATAAAATATAAATGGAGAATAATACTGTTCAAAGTAGTAATTTTTACAAATATTATATCCAAATCGACAACACGCACCGTCATTTTTATATATTAATTAAATGCAGTCTCTCTCGATGGCGAAATCGTTTTTGTTAGTATATCGCCGATAGACGCGTCCCGAATCGAGTAGTAAATATTTACAATTGAGCATAGTTCAGACGATGTTTTCTGTGGGGTGGTAGGGTTGATTTGCTTCAGATTTTCGGCGATGCTAGTAGAATGCTACATTCCTCCAGTTGGCGTAGCGCCTGGTTACTAACTGACCAGTTTGACCCACCCAAACAAGTACATAATATATCTTTAAATAAATCAACCAGCGTCGTTAAAAGCTTATGGCTGGGGGCGCAATGTTTTGTGATAAATACTGTAAGCGAAACGACAGGCATTTCGAAAGAATTTCACAACGCGTTGCATATAACTTACCATTATTTGGCGTTTTCCGTGTATCCATACCATGCATGGTATGCACAGTCTACTATCCGATGCGAGAACTTATAACTATTTTTTTATTTGATCCTGTTCATACTTCATGCGCATGTTTGTGGTAACACACCATCACTTGTATTATATTTGTAAAATAGTATATGCTTGTAAACTATTAGCCCATTCCACCATCTCATGACTTTGTGCAATCCGATGAGTTTAACTATTAAGTATTTTTATTTTCACATTTTCACATTTCATGTCATGTTTTTATAGCAACACACTTCTCACCTGTAAAGTTGTTATGACATTGTGTTATGCTATGAGGTAATGATAATGTATAATGGTAATGCATTAGAGTTCATTACATTTCTCCAGTAATAAAAAGTAATTTGTAATGGGCCCTTTGTGTGCACTACTTGTAATTCAAACTATTGCATTATTTCACAAACATTCATGAAATTCAATTACTATTTCATTACTTTTTAAACTATTTTATCAAATATGTTATGATTGTCTTTTAGGAATAATGGTGGTTCTCTTACTACTAGTGAAAGCTTGGACAATACAATTATCATAAAACTTGTTAGTAAATGAGGTTTCCCCCAACATTCACAACACAAATTATCAATCCATAATTATTGCTATCATATACATGTAGCTACATTTCTCTAACTTTGTTCCAAGAAAATAAAATTCCCCAGTTTGGAGTTCCAGTTTAACCTATTACACTTAAAGTAATGGTAATGTTATGGTATTACAATTGAAAGTATTGGTACTGGTAATGCATTACTTCTCATTTTAAAAATAGTGGAAATTATAATGCGGAAAATGGTAAGCAATGGTAATTGTAATTCCCACAAAGGCAGTTGTAATGCTTTACTTTGTAAAGTAATGGACCCATCCTTGACTTAAATATATTTCATTTTCTTTCAATCATTCTCATATTTCATGTCCAATTTTATGGCGTGACAACCCTCATCAATATGGTTTATATCAACATCTATCACATGACCGTGTGATATCCGATAACTTAAATACTTTTCAAGATGTAATGTATATACTAGTTGCTTTATAATAAATTTTCTGCGGCCACTGAACTTTCGCAGTGATGATATTAAATGCTGATTTATCTCACTCTACTTTTATTGGGCCATCCACAAGACTCCAAATACTTTTCGTATCATTATTCTTATATTGTGTGTCACTTTAAAGGTTTGGTATCAGGACCGGGAATCTACGTCATCGGAAGGTAACCCTACAAATTGTTTGAGTTGTTTTTGCTGTTTCCGTATCCCGTATCGCCTGGACTGGGACTTGTCAAACCAGTTCAATCAAACACATTTATAGTGACACTCAGCGGGTCCTTTCCTCGAACAATGTCATAAACGCAAACTATAATTCCACATTTATTATAAACTGCATGGTGAAACAAATATTGCTATGTATATATCACAGATAAGTAGCCAACCACCTGCTGCGGTTGTTGCAAAACGTCATGCATTCTTGCGTGCGTTGATCCGCTCACGTTCCGTGAAGCTGCTGCCATGTCATCAAAGCGTGTGACCTACGCGCACAGTTTCGGATTGACGGTGAACAAGATAGAGCTGAGTGCACACAGAGACGCCCCTGCGTCCGTGATGTCTTTATATTCACCTGTGGATAAAGAGAGGGTTTTATTTACTTGAAACGTTTTATTTGTATAATAATATAAAAGGATTGGGGCACTAGTTTTGTCGTTTTGAAACCCCTCTCACAATACAATGAAATTAAGCGCACGAATGTTAACAAAATTACGGCTGAACATATTTACATGCATGCTTTGTGATATGGTACTTTGTGTAAGATGTTGTGACGTCTTCCAGAGAGCATTGTTTTGAGTTATGGTTAATTTGAAAGCCTGCATGGGTTGATGGAATTGTTTGGTTGTTCGTTCCATTTCAACTGCATGGTGGGACAGCAGGCTTCCAAAAAATGTGTTGATTTTATGAAAATGAGGTTATTTTCATATCTGTTTGGCAATTACTGTCAGATTGTTGCTCGAAAGAAGGCAATAGTGTGTAGATCGACAAAAAGGACTGACGCTTGGGTAGGGCGTGGGAGGCGGTGAGATGCACTATCAGTCTATCACGACCTCTTCTTGGACGTTTACAATTACATTTTTTTATATAAATCTGGTGCTGGAAACACGTTTGTGTCATTCCCCGAAGTACACGAAAAACATCACAAACATTCGACATCAATGTATTATGGTAGAAGCTCCATGTGAAGACGTCTCGCGTGCTGAATCAGAGATGTATTCACGGTTCCAGCCACAATTGACAACAACATAAACCATAATTGATCATCGGTTCTGCTCTGTTTTGTTGAAAAAATGTTGAATACCAATAAACTTGACCTATATATATACCAAATAACATCATTCTATCATTGAAAAATTTACCCATATGCTCTTGGTGCCCCTCTAAAACATCGAAATATAGGAAATTGATGTATAGAAAAATCAATATGAAACAAAATAGCGGCTTAAATTTAGTGTAGCACAGCTCAAAGTTTAAACATATCTTATTGTATCATTTATGAACACTTTGGGTACAAGTTATAACAACTTAGATCGCTCCTCTCCCTCATCTCATTCCAAACGTACTTTTTAATATTAAAAGTAAAATTTATTTCCTAAAATTAACTTGGACATTGAATATATATTTAAAGAGCCACTTAATTTTCGTGTCACTGATTATTTTGTATAGTGGCTTGACATACGGTTTTATTGCAATCTATGCCATAAAATATTATTAAAATACTATAAATCATCACCATTTTAAACGTCAGTATCTCAGAAATCATAGAAATATTACCCCCGTTTTGGTTCCCAGAATGCAAAAGAATTCAAGCTAAAAAATATTATTTTCAATGGAAGGGGAATAACTCTATCTTTAAGATTTAGATATCCCCCCTCCATTGAAAAATAATACAATTTGATCTACAATCCAGATGAAAAAAAACACGTCAGTGACTCAACAAAAACATGTTCACAGTTTATTACACCGGATAAGTTGATAATACAATGTTTTGGAGCTTACTTTTCAAATGGTATATGATATGGCATATATTTTATATATGTGATCTGGGGGTTCGAAGATTAAGTGGGTCTTTAATGCGGTAATACCGTGCTATATACCTAAACATATACACACGGTAGAGCATGAATCCATGCATATCATCAAATCTCATGGCTATAGTCAAAATACTATCCGCTCTTATAGATAGTTATACCCACGCATCAAAATGATATTGTAACATGTTGATGAGATCTCTGAACGTAAAACATTTAGACCAGATAAAGTGTGATTAACAAGTAACACTTCATTATTGAGGTGGGTTCCACGATGGCAGATTCTTCTAAGTTTCGGTAAAAGTTGTGTTTCTTGGAAAGTATGGTTATGTTACTACGTCACCAAACTATGCGCACATTCTAACTGTAACTGTGAAACCGTAACGGATAGGATTTCAATTTCTTCGGTTTGTATCAACATTGTTTAAATATCCAGACACTCAGTCAACTAGGTTTGCTGTATCATGCAGTCATCACCAATGAAACATGACGGCAACTACCATCAATTGACCGAAATATAATAAAATATTATTATTGTGAACGGTGTGCTTAATATGCTAGATCGTGCGAAGCGAAAATCTCACTGCCCACGATTAACCATGCGTTGTCGAGTTCAATAGTCATACTCGTCGTCGTCATTTTTGCTAAAATAGAGACCTTTCGCAAAATCACGATTACGATTACGGATATGGAAAATATCCTACTAGTATACGGCCAGAAATTGTATCTTTACGCTCGGGGGTCCTTGTGTGAGAAGAAATATAACCCACACATTTTATTTATGTGCAGATATGTCAAGGATGTGTCACCGGTCCTGTTTGTGGACGCTCTAACATTATCCGTGTGGTGTATAATACACTGATAAGAACATGGGATCTGAAAGAGACACACATTACTTTTTTCATCAAATATATGTATAACTGAATATATTGGGGCATATGCCGTCTCACAAATTAACCATCGTATGTAAGTTGTGGTGGTGTCCACGTTACCAGGACAATATATCCTATCCGTAATCGTCATAGTGATTTTGCGAAAGGTTTCTATCATTTTTCGGATCGACATAAATTTACGGCGGCGTAGTCGTAACTGCTAACATTGAGCTAATTGCGAAACATCTCTCTTTTAACGCATTAATAAATTAACACCATGTACTTACATCTTTCCTGAAGACAGTCGAACTCGTCTTGATTAGCGTATTCGTGGAGGACGACATAACTCCCAGGCAACAGCCAGGTCGACTTTGGCGTAGATAGATCCGCTGTGGCAACAACACCGTGACGCAAGTTACAGGCATCCATGAAGTTTGCCATCTGGTCGATGTATTCCGCTTGTAACCGTGAGTTGTCAGCAATATTTCGCATTTCTACCAACTCAAATGTTCGAATGCCGTTAGAATCTGAAAATAAGAGTCGCATACTTATTACGCCACCGTAGTGTGGTGTTTCTAGCTTTTGGTTTTTTGATATCGCATGGTCGATCGATAATTCACTGGGTGATTGTACATTCGGCAAACCTCGTCAGATTCCGTCACCGTTTCATCGTACCGATAATTACGAGAGTACAACTAAGATTGGCACATGTGTTTACGTCACCGGTGTAATTGTGGGGACATGCTTCTATTATGAAGGTTTGCTATCCCGAAGGTCCGCTATTCCGAAGGTTCTCTATTCCGAAGGTTTTTGTTATTTTTAGGTTAATTCTATATTTTAAAGTATTGAGACTAATTTGAGAGGGTTCATTTTCACAAAGATTCTTTATATGGAGTGTGCGCTCACATCCGAACTGATCATGCGCGCACACCGATACAGATACAGGAGGAAATAACTTAACTTAGAACATTAAATGTGATTTTGTTTTGTTTTCGCTGGTTTTCTTGAGATTTTATGTCATTACGTGGGCCCATACCTTTGAATTCTTGGCATATACTATGAATGTTGTGGTATATATGGACCCTCCCGCATTGGGACATGACATAGGTTCAGTTGACTTAAGTGGTGTTCTGTGTGTGCTCCAATTTGGAGTTCAATATTTTAAGGGCCAAGTTTAGAATTTTATGGGTCCATACCTTTGAACTCTGGGCATATAATATGAATATTGGGGGGCATGTCTCTATTCCGAAGGTTCACTATCCCGAAGGTCCACTATTCCGAAATTTCTCTGAATGTTCGCTATTCCGAAGGTTCACCAATCCGAAGGTTCGTTATTCCGAAGGTTCTGTGTTCCAAAGATTTTTTTTATTTTAAGGTTAATTCTATATTCTAAAGTAACGAGAGGGTTCATTATCACGAAGATTCTTTTTATGAAGGAAATAACGTAAAACATTAAATGTGATTTTGTTTTGTTTTCGAGGGTTTTCTTGAGTTTAATGTCATTACGTATGACCTTATTTCTCATTACATATTCACGCCAAGGAGCCCACACAATTGCTATGTTACGATGCGATTTAATGTGATTATGTGTGACCTAATATCTCAATAATCTGAGGCAAGAGTACGCCTGCTAAAGGCGAATTATAACAGTTGGGGGTATAACGCTCAATAAATACTGGAGGCTATAACAAACTGCGCAGTAGAATATCGCTGAATGGACGAGTATGAGATGAGCCTAAATGCAATTGTGACTTTGTTTAAAGGCCCACTTAATTTTCGAGTCATTAATTTTTTATAGTATATACGGTTTTAATAACAATTTATGCCATAAAATTTGAATAAACTACTATAATTCATCACCATTTGAAAGGCAGAATACTTCTATCTCCTAGTTTGAAACACCTTCAAAATACCGCGTCGTATATCTAGCAATTAGCAACCAACATGTCCTCCTCGGCTTTCCATAGAATTCAACGTAATTTGATACTTATGGGTATTTGTGTCCGGGAAGTGTTTTGAACGGGTCAAATCGTGACCCCGACCTGACCTTGACCATTAAAACTGTCAATGCAAGGTCAATTTGGGTAAAACGGACAAATTTCGGCGAAATTTGATACCTAGGGATACTTTGGTCCGAGGAGAGTTTTGAACGGGTCAAATCGTGACCCCGGCCTGACCTTGACCTTCAATATGGCCAATCAAAGGTCAACTCGGATAAAACGGATAGATTTCGACGAAATTTGATACCTATGGGTACTTTTGTCGGGGGGGGGGGTGTTTTGGACGGGTCAAATCATGACTCTGACCTTACCTTGACCTTCAAAATTGTTAATTAAAGGTCAAGTTGGGTAAAACGGACGGATTTCGACGAAATTTGATACCTATGGGTAGTTTTCTACGGGTGGGGGTGTTTTGGACTGGACAAATCATGACCCTGACCTGACCTTGACTTTCGAAATAGTCAATTGAAGGTCAAATCGCACCTTTCACCGGAAAGCAGATGGGAAACAGCCCGGGTGAAGTCGGGCCTATCAGCTTGTGTAATAAAGAAGACAGTTTGATGAAAGTAATGTATGCCACGAGAAACGGGAAAACTTGAAATATGGAAGTACGCAAATTTCCCGCATAAAATTTGAAAGCTAGTTTATAGAATAATTGTATTATTATTTATATTTATGGCTAATAATACGATCTTGGTGGCGTTACCATTTCTGACTATGGTTTTCTTGTTCATAGACTGTGTTCTCGTTATATATATTGTTAGAGCGCTCTCATGCGCGGTTATCGCAGCGGAGATTATAACATAACAGTGGTTACGTTCGGATACATTTGTTGAATTACAACACTATGTTCCGATTTGTCGACCCCAGTTTAAACCCAATTTAGAGTTCAAGTTCGAAATTGAAATGGCCTTTTCCCCTTACCGTGAAAACGATAGGAATCACTGAACTAAATGGTTTCCTGTAGGCGACAGTGTTAACGTTTCGGCCAAATTCACTGAATTGAAGCCTACAGGCCACTCCAGTGATGCTTACCCAGCTAGATTGACACCAGTTGATCACGAAAATACAAGAAAAATCATAGGTCATGTGTTTACTTTTTAAAATAAATCCCCAAGTGTACGACAGGGCTATCCCACAGCCAAATGTGATCTGGAAAAACCCAGAACTACAGCAGCTAGTTAAATAAATTTCCCGCTCACAAAAATCCATTCCCCCCATTAATTCACCAGTTTAAATGATTTAGATATGATGTACAAATCAAATAAACGCGATGTCACCCTTTAATAACGTGTCGCATGTATCAGATGAAGGTCATTCTTCAGTTACCTTCATCTTTAGCATTCCACGGTGTTCTCGCTCCCCGACTCTGGAACACATTTAGCTCCCTGATTCCTATAACAGCAGTGCATATACGCCATGCACCGCCTGGAATAGAGGCCGTTGTCTGAATGAATCGGGACAGGATCGATGAGCTGAGGGATAGCACTCTTCATTGTTTTATCTTTTATTTGACATAGTCTATATTAACTCTTCCATGACTGGAGCTTCCTGAAAATTTGCGAAAACCCTGTGCCAATGCATTCTCTTATATATGCGAGTCTCCTGTGGGAGCCTCACATTTATAAGAGAATACCCTGAATTGCAAGGCCAAGTTAGTGAATGTATTCTCGTATATATATGGGATACTCGCATATATAAGAGAATGATTTGGCACAGGGTTTCCGGAAAAAAATCAGGAAGCTCCAGTCATGAAATGGTTATAGTTCACTCATACTGATCGCAATGTCACATTGATTAATCCTATATATGCGGGCGCTTGAAGCCTCTGAGTCGTTATTTCGTGGGAGAATCCGGTTTTTGATTACGGATTACACTCCGCCCAATATGGTTCCGTAAACGAACAGACCGTAATCGTTATTTCGTGGTTATCGGATTCTGAATCTGATTACGCGTAATCGGAATCAGAACATTCATAATGGAAACAAACCGAGATTTCCCCACCTCGCAGTTTTAACACACCATAAAAGATAAGAATCCGTCACTTTGGTATAAATTACTGCAGAATATAAACAATCCATATCACAGTATTTAAAATACCAAGACTAATTGGTGCCGTCGAGTGTGAACAGTGAGGAATGTAGCAATTATTGATAGTAACGCTGGGGGAGCACTTTGGTTGATGGCGAGGATTGTCAATTTCATTGCCAATTTCATCATGCATGTTCATTTCATAATTCCATCCATAAAATGTCGGCCATCGCTTTCAACTAAACTCGGCGAGTAACGTCATCGTTGACCTGAATGTATCTTCTGCTTGGTTCGTAATTATATGTTCCTTCTGATTCAAGAAATAGTAGGATTATATGATATATATGGATTATCATATACATATATGTACTATCTAGTCTTATAGCAATTCCATATTTAAAATGTTTTAGTTCGTTAAATGCAGTTGTTTCGCACAACAGTCTCTGTAATGCCGAATCACAGGCACCTTTTTTGGGCCAAGTATTGTGCAGTAGTTGGAAAATAAAGCTTTGAGGTACCGGTACATGTACCTATAATGTTGTGGTCTTGTTATTACATGTGAGCTGCATCTCTGCATCAAACAAACATACAAGTGAAGCTTATCTAGGGTCGCATGACTATAGTCGAAACGTCAGTCAATTAATTTTATTAAATACCCACACGTACAATTTCTAGGGACGTGCTAGATGGTTCCCATAGGGGGTGTCCACCCATGTTCGCAGAATTCCATCTGCATCTCACCCCCGCCCTTTGGAAAATTATCCATCCTGACATACCCTAAGGTTGGAAAATATCCACTAATTACTGGTTGGAAAATCAGACAATGAGAACAATTCCAACCTATATATGGTGTCATATTTACAACTAATTGTTTGTCCTTGTGTCAGGAATGACATTTCAGACTGTTTGGTTGGTAGATACCCCAAACAACCCATATCACCACGTCCCTGTACAACTGGCAAGTTTCGTGTGTTCTCTAAAAACGTCTTCGGAAGTTGATTCAGGAGAGCTGCTAGAAATCGTAATGTTAGACTTGCTCGTGCAAACCAAAACAGTCTGGAATTAGTCTAAGATTCCTTCAACGTAAACCAGCTTGTCAATATCGATTGGAACCATGCTGGTTTACGTCGAAGTCTCGTATATATATCTTTCTATATCGGGATTTAGCGTTGTTAACCTGCTCACACAAAATCCACAATAACTGTAATCAAATGTCACTATTCCATTGAAAATATTTTATTATATTTGATTTAATCTGAACTCCACAAGAGTTGCCAACTGAAAGAGGTAATATAATGTGAAAATATATATATTATCAGACTGTTTACAAGAACACTAACATATTTGACCTCGGGAAGTGAAAGTGTGTATTAAACGTAAACAAACTGAGGTACTCGTATCACACGGCATATTTTGATGCATAATTTAACAAGAACGTTTATAATACATCATTATGGCTGTAAGATGTCACTCTTTCCGATATATATAGCATCACGTATTAAGTTGTATGATAAAATGGGTTGAAATTGACGATAAATTGTGCCACTGGATATGAGCGTGATGTTGCTATAGAAAGATTTATACCACGATCGCCTATCTTACTATATAAATAAAGCCATCTGTTTAAATTTTACATTTAATCAACACCTGTTGATTAAACGTGCTTACTGTTGATTAAACTTCGCAGAGTGGACTAAACTTTCTCCATACACTTTGAACGGAAAAGTGTTTATCCATCGCATTGTAAAGATTGTGGCATAAACATCGCAGAGTGCATGGGTTAAACTTTCTCCATACAATTTGAAACGGAAAAGCGTTTATCCATCGCATTGTAAAGATCGTGGCATAAACAAAATATACGCATAGTGTTTCTGAATAACAAATTTAATCCACTCGTGGGATTGGCGATTTACACCCCGAGCTTAATCCACTCGTGGGGTTGGAGATTTACACCACGAGCTTCAGCGAGTGATGTAAATCGCCAATCCCACGAGTGGATTAAATTTGTTATTCAGAAACACTATGCGTATATTCTATATATATACAGGGGGCTTCGACGTATAACAACATTATCCCACACTGAAAACAAATCCGTGTCACCACCATTGTAAGAGGGCGACATATTTGCCCATAATATTCTGACACACTTAACATATTTTATCAGAATGTTCGGCCCTTTTTTTCTCATATTGGCTCAGATGTGTCAACTGTTTTAGTAAAGCTCGCTGGTGTGTCATATCGCTCGATTCCGTTATTTCGAAGAACCACATCTTGATTTTGTGATACAGAGAGAACAGATATATTTTAATATGGAAATACCCAAGTGTTCTCAATAAAATATGTTACTATAGCTGGTTTACGTCGAAGCCTCCTAGGCCTGTATACATCTTTCTTGGACTAGTTTGGAGTTTAATATTTGAGCCTACCTTTGTCAAGTCTTGGTGGAATGTACTGTACAGGAATTATCGACATTCCAATCTCGCCGCTTGGTCGCGGGAAATCTCCCTGTCTGAATATGGAGTCACTGTGGAACCACCGCGTGGCGGCCTCTGCGTTTTTGAATTTTAACATCACCATGCCGAATGTCTCATCTGTGCCGTTGACGGTGCCGAACACTGGCTTCACCTGAGCAAAATAAAAGTTTAAAGTCACATTAAAGGGATACTCAAATGTTGTTGTTGGTTTCTATAGTCTCTGAGTCAAAGAATAAGGTAACCATGTGTCCATTATTTGAATGGAAAATTAGTCGGAATGCGAAAATACAAATTGTCTTTGTCGAGTAATTTTTTTACAGTTTTCAAGCAAATGTATCAAATAAAAGTTATATTATATGCATACTATATAGTCCCATATACTCATTTAAGTTATTGTGTAGTCACTAGCCAGTGAGTGGCTTGAATTTACTTCCCGTATCAACATAATGTTTCACACGATCATGTGTGTCATGCATTTGCCAATCCACTATCCCTCAATTAATTTTGATTACGTCTTGTATATGGAAATTCGTAATTTTTTATTAACATTGATTTTAAGATAACCGATTAACCTGACCGATCACAGAATACATCTTCGACTAAAATTACTTATGTTTCTATATATTATCGATATTAGATGGTTGTTATTACCCAGTGTTCACGCTGGACCGAAAAAAACTTTAGCCAAAAGTTTAGCCAAATGAAAATTTTATTAGCCAAATGAAAAAAACTTTAGCCAAATGTTTTTTGGCCAAATTAAAAAAAACTTTGGCCAAATTAAATCATCGTTTTCTGGTCGGTTCACAATTGATGACTAAAACGTAAAATCTAACAGACACAGGTAAAATACACAATAATTTAAATAATGTTTATGAACTAGA
The DNA here is from genome assembly GCA_032622095.1 of Siphonodentalium dalli. Taxonomy (NCBI): domain Eukaryota; kingdom Metazoa; phylum Mollusca; class Scaphopoda; order Gadilida; family Siphonodentaliidae; genus Siphonodentalium; species Siphonodentalium dalli. Next base: position 191,183,326 of record CP136062.1, on the reverse strand, counting down.
AGTATTTTTAACCCGGGACTGTCCTTCTTAATGTTATTATTTGTTTGTTTGATATCAATATTTTTTTTTAAATAATTAAATATTTATCCTTGCGAAAATATCTAAGTGACATCTGGAAACTAATAACTTAATATTGTTACGCCATTATCAAATTACAATCTGTCATAAAAGCATGCATATTATTTTGACTGTATCGGTATTGACGACAAATAGCCACAAAATATCTGTCGTGATTCACATTTGGCTGATTAAGCTATTGTCTCACACTTGGTGCTCATAAACCTCGACCGTCATAAATACAATGTCATCATAAACATGCATTGTGCGGGAGTCCCGCGAGTGACCAGACAGACAATGGGGGATTAGGGGATTAAAAAAAAAGAGTAAAATAATAACCTTTTGCTGTTTCGTGCAGAGTGACGTAATCTTTCTTCAGATTAAAACAGCCTGTTACGAACAAATTGCTTGTATAACAGCGTCAATGCACACTTTACAAAATATTGCTTTCTTCACATTGTCATGATTCAACCACGGTCGGTTTAATGTCCATGCGTCTTTGAATGTCCGTCTTGTGAAAACTAAAGATGATTGCATATCACTGTGTAATCGCTTGGTTGATAGAGTTGTCGATCGGGTTTCCCTTTGTACTGTCCGCGATCGGGTTTCCCTTTGTACAGTCGGCAATATATTCCCACTTTCGATATTTTCGGACTGGATCGTTCATATGACAGAATTGAAAACCCACTTGCAAAAATTTATGTTAGATTTGGAAATAAAAATATGTTTACTGTACACTAATTGTTAGAGCTTACCTTTTGCTGTTAGGGTGGATACACACATGCATGTAATCTCTGTAATTATCGTGTATTTGGCGTTTTACATGGATCATACAGACCATGTAATATGTGTCCGCTGACAACCCAATCATTGCGGCTATGTTTGACCACAGTGGGCCAAGCTCTGAGCGAACAGAGAGCCATTGACTGAACGAAGTCGTCAGGCCGCTTAAAATAATTGTTCGCGCGATAACCCAAATGTTGGACTTGATGTTTAAATCATTGTCAGTCTTCTCTTGATTTTTATACAGGTGATGGGGCCCAGGATTTCCCCAACGCAGGGGCTATGATCCCCAACATGATGGGGGATATTATCAGGATTTCTTACGCAGGGGCTATATGATCCCCGACTTGAGGCTATATATGATTCGGAACGCTACAAGGTGGGGTGGCTAACTCTGAGCTATTTAAGTAAAACATATTATATTGTACATTTTTTGCCCAGATTATTCCGACCGATACATTCAACTAAGTCCCTTAACGATTTGAAGCTTTCGAAACCACACGCCAAGCAAGTATCATGGTCGAAAATGTTCTATATCAAGCCTGTATACACCAGATGTGTCGCTTCTGGTGTTCGTGCATTAATAAAATGCCAGATATCTCACAGACTTAACTAATTTTCACATCCATAAGAGACGACCTGTTTTGGACTGGCCTTAAATGTCCTGATAATAGAGAGTTTGACTTCGCTTATGACTACTCACTTGTCTGGCCTGTTAACAATGAACCGCTCGCGCGCAGGTGATCAATGTTGTCAATTATTGGTGTGGCCATGTAAAATACATGTATTTTACATACAGAGATTACATGCATGTGTGTATCCACCCTTACGGAACGATATTTCATAAGTACGAAAATAATGAAATACTTTCGTCACCTAACTTCGTCTTGAATGTCGATCTATTGAGCGCTTTTATGAATTAGTTTTCTGACTCCATGCTATCAGTCTCCATTTGGGGTAAAAAAAAGTTTAGCCAAAAGTTTAGCCAAATGAAATTTTTATTAGCCAAATTCGAAAAATATTAGCCATTGGCTAATTTGGCTACCGACAGCGTGAACACTGTTATTACCGTGAAATTATTGAAAATGGCGTACAGTAGGACCACCCCTTTAAATTTTCACACCACGACGACTATTTATCACGAGCTGTTCGTGCGCTGGTACTTTTAGTTTGCATGAAACAATGGCAATATAGTTTGCCATTTGCGTCGTTGTATGGTTTATGATGGAATAATGTCATGTACCTTACCAACTGAGCCACCTGACACTAACCCCCCCCCCCCCCCCACGAAAATTCACAGGTAGCTCGCGTACTAAAAGGGATATATCAAAATAGCCTATACGGATTTGGTTGAATACCCGATTATCTCAGTCGTGGCAACGAGGTATACAGTATTTCCACGAGAGGCTGAAAGCCTCGAATGGAAATTCTGTATTTCCTTGCAGCCACGAATGAGATAATCGGGTATTCAACCAATAACCCGTTGGTGTTCTTTTTATTATATACTAGCTGAAACAGGCTCCTTTCCGTAGCCTTTATTCGGCGTCGGAGAGGCCTGTGGGTCCCTTTGTGCGTTAGGGGCCTATGGTCCCTATGTGCGCTTCGCGCACAGACAGACAGATCCTCCTCTTTTATACACATTGATAATATGATTGTGCTACTTCAATATATCATCGGGCAAATAGGTTCATATTGGACCTAAATATTGGCATTGGTTCATATTGGACTTATTTGGTTCTGATATAAGCCCGTAGTGGTCGTTATTATGCTGGATGGCGCGGGCCACAGTGAAAACACATCTATAAAGAGCGTACATCTGGTGCTGAAATAGGGACATAGTGAGCGTATTTGTTTTGCTTTTTTTGTTATTTATTTAATTAAACAGTTTTAAATCATAATTTTGAAAAACTAACGCCGTTAATACCTCCAACAGTGTACCCCGGGTCACCATACCAAATTTAGTTTAAATCGGACCAGCAGTCTGGGAGCAAAATCCGTCCAGACGGACAGACAGACAGACATATCCAACTCTTATATACAGATACGCGTTACGTTATTCCCCCAAAACTGATAGTTTTTGTTCCACATATCACTGCAAATTGTTAGAAAACTTCGACATTTGCGCTCAGAATCAAATAATCCAAACTCAGAGATCCGTGACCCTCCTTAAAACTATAGTGTTATCTATCGCATCTGTCCAGGCAACTGATATAATGTTCTACGCCACGGGTCCCACTATTTAATGCATGTATACTGACCTCAAATGTCTTAAAAGGGCAGTAATGGGCACTAATGCACAAGTTTCTGCACATAAGCGAACATAACGCTCTTTATCCGCTCCATACCATGAATAGAAGCGAGCAAACCGCTCTTTATCCAGTTCATCTATGTCAATACTAAGTTGCTGTGTATAAGCGAGCAGAATTTAACGCTCTTTATCCATACCATATCAGGAATAGGAGATATCAAAACGCACTTTATCCATATCATATCAGAAATAGGAGCGAGCAAAACGCTCTTTATCAATGTCATATCAGGAATAGGAGATATCAAAACGCACTTATCATATCAGAAATAGGAGCGAGCAAAACGCTCTTTATCCATGCCATATCAGGAATAGGAGCGAACAAAACGCTCTTTATTCATATCATACCGACAAACATTGGATGTTCTGCGTTGTTACATGGACACGATTGACTTAGAAGACCACGAATGCCTCAGCTTCTTCCATACTAGTTTGAAGCAACAATTAGGATTGCGATTAGCAAAGGAGAGGATGTCTTCAATCCGCGGATGCCAATCATCTCAATAGACATAGCCTTTCAGTCCAAGAGCATTCTATTTCCAGTGAGACTCAACTTAGTAATGCCTATCAATATGGCTCAGCCTCAAGAAGGCTGAACAGAATTTATAGCATCGCCTTGTTTCGCAAACGGCCAGCTCTATGTCGGGTGCTCAAGGGTTGGTTCACCGAAAAACGTCTTATCCATACAGCAGAAGATCACCATGTAATGGGGGGGGGGGGGTAGCTAGACTGTAAGATCAAACTCTATATTTTATTAACGTCTCTGTATGTTCTCTGTGTATGTTGACTCAATAATTGTAATTATTCCTTCCTAGATATACAGTGTGAAGCAGGCAATCGCTAATATTTATGCGTACAATATGCAGTAATTCAGAAATCAACTAGTTTTTATTTCGCCACACAAACGCATGGAAGATTCTCTAATGGTGATAAAAATGATTATGATACAAGTCATAAATAAATTGTTGCAACCAAGGTGATTAATATGTGAGAGAGACGCTGAGTATACTGCATGCCGAGTACTGTATGAACTTCATACTATGAAGTCTCAAACTGACCAATTCGAATCCGATTCACATACAGTAATGCTCTAATTAATCGACCTCTTAACCACAACAGAATTATGGGTAAGTTTTCAGGATTTAGTCAGAAATATGGCTTCTTGCCATTCATCGGAAAGCTATCGGTGAGAGGTTCAATTCGGTGATAAAAAATATTCGAGTCGAGGAACCGACCTATCAACGCTCAGAGTTATAAGATATTGATTTTTGAAATCTATTATTTTTCAACATCGAGAATTATTAGTGGACCATTAACAGTCGACGAGCCGACGGACTCGGACAAAATTGCGGATGAAGATGGATAACTCTAAAATCAAGAGGCCAATTTTCGTCGAACAACATGTTGATAAATAACACGTTTCTGGCAATTTAATACTATAGTTGACAGTGGTTAGCATTATTTTTGGGCAATTAATCGACTCTGATAACTGAAGCGGCATTTCTAAAAATGTTTCTGTTGGAATCTGATTGTATGGGGACCATCTAATCGGATTGGTTACATTTAATCGGTGGTCGGGCGTGACAGACGAGTGTGACAAAATTCACGCGATTCATCTTTTCAACAATTTAGATAGTTTTACCAGGGGTAGAGTGTCTGTGAGTTACAATCTGACCGGGTTCCGCCCATTAAACTGTCAGTGGACGACACACTCCCAGGTTGTTTTTCTTAAAATTTTAATAATTTTGTCACACAATATCTTTATTTTTCAGAATCATCAAGTAAACAACACAAAAAAACCCAGACTATTTCAATTCCACTCATTTCACTAATTTTGTCATACTGAAAAACAACTTAAATATTTAAATTAAATTGAACCCTCAGTCAAGAAAGCATATTTAGGCAGTGCTATGGACATTTCTTTCTGTATGGACATCACAAGTAGGGAATGTCGTCAACTCACCCTCTTTTATAGGGAAAGGGTAATTTAGTTACATGAGGAACCCATGCACATTTTATTGTGTTTGCTGTTCATAATTACTCAGCTAATCCATACACAAAACCCCAACAACTAGGCACGTGACAATATATTCAGGACATATATATCTACATGCTTAATATTATCTGGCAAACACTGATAAAGTCAGAGCTATTAAGTGAGACAAATACTCTTCAGTTCTACCAAATCAGGAATATCCTAACAAGAAACCTTCTATATTGTTCCACGTTGAAGAAAATCGATTTTTCTACATTTTTGACATGAATAAGTATTTTTCTGTGGCGCATAAAGTCTGTATACATGCGTTTAGCGTATTTACGGGACTTTTAACCCCGCTATACTAAATGGATTCCCCCATCCATTAGGGATAAAAGTATAAAATTTGAACGGTCTGTTGTTTTTTCACAGGGGTGTTCAGGTAATAAAAGCAGAAAAACAGATACTATACAGGTAGAACTATTCACAATCATTTGTGGGATATGTTCCGATAATAAGTTCAACAAATATACTTATATATGGTCGTTTATAATGCACTTATTATCTGAACATTTCATAAGGGAACTACTCGTCTGTGAGTATTGTCTATATATAGATAGGGTTAATCGGCAAATTTCATGAATTTTAAGGAACATACCTTGTCCGTTATACCGATCACTTCGCCCTCGAATGAGAAATTCTGTATTATTCTCCTTTCCTTTATGCATGCATTGCGCATGACTCCTATGTGCTCTGATCGAAAACGTAATAGAACGTAAACGGCCCCATTAGCTTTCTCGACCTACAAAAGAGATTAGTGAACAGTGTCATTGTAGAAATATTGAAGAAGCCCCATCACATTTGAATCATATTAAAGGCACGGGTGGTCTTCGCGGTGGGTATGTTGCTAAAATAGTCACTCCCGTTAAAACTGCGATGAACACAAATCATATTAAAATATAGACATATTTTGATCTTATACATATCATAAATATCGCGTATCACCTGTTTGGCCTTTGTTTACATAACAAAGGGTACGAACGTGACAATAACATACTATTTACGCGATATTTATGATTGGCATAATAACAAGGTACATTGTATACATGTGTATATTTTAATATTCGTTTTGTTTATCGCGGTTTTAACGGATGATACTTTTTTAACACCAATACCCACCGCAAAGGCCAGCTGTGCCTTTAAATTTAAATTTTAAACGTAAATTAACCCTTTACCCAACAGAAGGGCCCTGTGCCAATGCATTCTCTTATATATGCGAGTCGACCATAGGTCGCCTCGCATATATAAGAGAATGCATTGGCTTAACACATTAAAAATTATAAAATTGTTAAAGAATGTAAGAAAAAATGGTAAAAAAAGATTTTTTTTAGGCCAATGCATTCTCTTATATATGCGAGGCGACCTATGGTCGACTCGCATATATAAGAGAATGCATTGGCACAGTGCATAACTGTAACTATCACAATGTGGTCAAGGAGCCGGTTCCAATGATATCCATATTTGTATGGTTCTATTGAGACAGACCGAAGATATTTTAGGCTGTTGAAGCTTTATTTGGCCGGTTTTGGCCGGTTTGTTGGGTAAAGGGTTAAGAGGTAACCAATATTTCCAACAGCAAAGTAATATAAGTTCCTCACATCTGATAATTTGAAAGACTTTAGTCTTCTGACTTGTATGTAAAGTATAGGAAACAACTGTTATGAACTATACCTATTAAACAACTGTTATGAACTATACCTATTGTTATGAACTATACCTATTGTTGAATTTCAAATGGAGATAATTCATACCTCAGAATTAGGTCACATGTTTCTGAACAGAAACAAATATTTCTAAAAACCAAATTAAATCAAACTGTAGTTAAAATGTTTATGGAAATCATAAAATAAAAGAAAGCTAATATTGTGATGTATTGTTCACTCGCTGGTTTATTAGATGAAAACGAAGCACTTTGGTTTGATACAATTTTCTTTCGTGATTATTTTTACGAGGCGCTATGGTCAATGCTAAGAATAACATGGAGAAATAAATAGACTCTGCTCTTATATTCATTATACTGAAATACTGGTATCAGCTTGTTCATCCGTCGGGGCATCCGTCCGTCGGTCTGTCTAACCTTCCGTCCGTCTGTGGGCGCAACTTTGTCCGAGCTTTTATTCCTACATTTGTTGGTCAATGTTTTTTAATCTTGGCACAGGTATTTCATACCATGTGAACCTGTGCGATTATGAGGTCTTTTTGATTTTTTTGTGGAGTTATCCCCCTGTTTCGACTTAGACAATTTTCAATGCAGGGGTATACCTTTGTCTGAGCTTTTATTCCTACATTTATTTGTCATTTATTTTTTTTAACTTCGCACCTATATTTAGTACCATGGGAAATTGTGCACCTGCGATTATGAGGTATGTCCGACTGTTTTATGTGGAGTTATCCCCCTTTTCGAGTTAGAAAATATTCAGTACAGGGTATACCTTTGTCCGAGCTTTTATTCCTACATTTATTGGTCAATTGTTTTAAAACTTGGCACAGGTATTTAGTACCATGGGAACCTGTGCATCTACGATTATGAGGTCTGTCCGACTTTGTTTTTTTCTGGAGTTATCCCCTTTTTGCACTTAGAACATGTTCAATACGGGGTATACCTTTCTCCCACCTGGGACAGGCACATCTGTTACTGATAGTTGTCCAATAAACAAAATATCGCGGGTTCAAGCCATTGTAATGTGAAAACAAACAGTAATAGTGATTTGTCAAGAAATATCTCTCATCGCGTAAAAGTTCAATTTGTTGGTCTAAATATGATTTTCAGAATATATTCCAATGCTTTTACCTTTTCCAATAATTACTGTCAAGTTTTGATTAAACTTTGTTATGTGTCTTAGTGGACTAATGAACATGGATTGGTAATGGTTCGAAATGCGAAATCTCGTTATTGGAGAGTTATTAACCCTTTCATGACTAGAGCTTCCTGAAATTTTGCGAAAACCATGTGCCAATGTATTCTCTTATGGGCGCCTCGCATATATAAGAGAATGCATTGGCCTAACAATATTACCATGACCTTGTAAGCCAGTGCATTATTGTATATATGCGAGGCTCCCCATGGGAGACTCGTATATATAAGAGAATGCACTGGACATGATCTTCAATGCTGTACCAGCGCAGCTCCCGTCACGAAAGGGTTAATAAATACAAATAACAACAAAGTCGATCTTGTTTGTTTATACTTGTTGGTTATATTTGTATATAGACTTTAAAAACAAATTCTGTTAATTCAAATGAACCCAATTCGAATGGTTTGAGTCCCTTTAAATCGCGTGTTTGTCTGCATATCCAAGGAGCGCGCGACATAAACACACCGTACGCACATCATGCAACACAAAGCCTTGACAATCAGCATTATCGACCAGGGCAACCAATACTCATTCTATTGTGGGGCATATTGAACAGGTTGTTCTTCCCTATTGAGAGGTACTGTACGGTCATAATTATTTTATAGTTGAGGGCTACGGGGACCTATCGAAGTAATTAGTGGATACTAAAGGCTCATTGTAGAGAGCCACACATCTATCAATGGGCTTCTCAACGACCCTCTGAGCGAAAGTTTCAGATAATATTTTCTATCCGTACCATAATTACACATTTATGTTCATGTATAAGTCACAAGCTACGAAAATAGCCCGATGTGTATGTGTGTGTGTGTGTGAGGGAGGGTGTGTGTGTGTGTACATGTGTATGTTGTTAGATTCAAATTGATTGCAGAACATGTCTGGAAAGCAATCTATGTAGGGTAGAGGGTTAGGGTAATTTATGTGAAAAGAACTTTCATTTTCATTCGGCACCAAATAGAGAACATAGCAGTTGATTATCAATGTTATTGACCCTTTCATGGCGGGAGCTGCGCTGGTGCAGCATTAAAGATCATGTGCCAGTGCATTCTCTTATATATGTGAGTCTCGCATAGGGAGCCCCGCATATATAAGAGAATACTATGGCTTACACAGTCATGCTAAATATTGTTAGGCCAATGTATTTTCTCATATATGAGCGGCTCGCATATATAAGAGAATGCATTGGCACAGGGTTTTCGCAAAATTTCAGGAAGCTAAAGTCATGGAAGGGTTAAATTTGAAACAAGACACAGAACTTCTATTTAGAGCGCGTGTCAAAGGTAAAACGACTTCCTTACTTTCAGTCCGATTGGGTCAGACTTTCTACTGGTGTGACTTTCTGACGTCATTGTTCTGGTTGGTTCTGGCGGCGTCTGTAATGGTTCGCTCGTCGGCGCCGGTGTCCGCTTTGATGTTACTGACTTGTTAGACTGTTGGCTTTTCAATGTTGATGTTTTCGATGTTCTACTCTTGAAGCTAGGCGCTTTGCTTGCTGTTTTGGTCGACATGTTAAACTCGCTAAAAAAAAATATGGAAAACTCAATTAAAAGTCGCACAATGACCTGTGTTGAAAACAAATATACAATCACCATTCATATAATAACGACATCGTTCAAACACCAAAGGGGACGACACCAATAGAAGTTAAGATTCCAATTTCTAAGAAGTTTCACAACAAGTTTCAAACGTCCGTTTCATGTCTGTCTAACATCAAGATAACGTGGCACATATACAATTATGACACATAACATGCCCCTTTGCCAGTTTATGCCCCATGCAGATCGTTGAATCGAGAAGCGATTCTGGTATAAATATTGAATTTCGATAATATTTAGCTGTCGTCAATTCCCAAAGTAGATTTACGAGCATCTGATACAGATACTGAGCTGCATGATGCCCGAAATCGTTTCCGATAACAATTTACAAATGCGAAATGCTATTGCAAATGAAGCAATTTATCATTATGAAGGTCTATTAACCCTTTCAGTGCCAAGTCCAATTTTTGTATCAACCCATATTTCCTTGATCATTTTTCAAATTGATTTATTATTATAATGTGATACATTGGTGGAAAGAGCTCTTAGAGCTCTTTCCTTTAATGTATCACATTATTATAATCAATAAATAAAAAAAAATGATCAAGGAAATATGGGTTGATACAAAAATCGGACTTGGCACTGAAAGGGTTAAAGACATATTATGTACTTGTTCGGGTGCGTGAAACTGATAAGTTGGTATTCAGGCGCTATGCCAACTGGAGGAATGAAACATTCTAATAACATCGCCGAAAATTTGAAGCAAATCGACAGTACACTCCATAGAAAACATTGTCAGAACTAAGCTCAATTGTAAATATTTACTACTCGATTCGGGACGCATCTATCGGCGATAAACCAACGAAAACGATTTCGCCATCGAGAGTCACTGTATTTAATTCATATGTAAGTTGACGATGTGTATTGTTAATTTGGATATACTATATGTAAAAATTACTACTTTGAACATGATTATTCTCAATTTCTATTTGATCACCATACATGAGTGTTTCACATCACTTTAATTAAAGCTGACATTGTCAATCATACCGTTACGACAGTACGGTGGTCGGTCGGTACCGTTACGATAGAACTGTGATATATAAGGTATGATTGCATTATACGTGCTCACATACCACATACCAATCATTCGACATTTTTCACTTAATCCACAACGTTCTTATGTTCAGAATTGACTCCATGCTGGACCTATACATGTATGTCGAAATTGAAACAGTGTTACGACTGTGAGTTGATGTTCACGAGAACAAGCTCAGTACATCCCGTTGAAGATAAACTGTATACTGATAACCATGGCATTTTTTTCGCAGACAAAGCTACAGCTTGAAACTAATGGACTCAGTTGAGAGATATAACACTTAAATGGTTCAAACATTGACTTGATTATTGGCCTGTTTTTTTCCGTTTTTTTTTTAAAGAAACGATGTATTTGTGCAAGTTGCAAGTTCTTCTCTTCCAGTTAGACACATTCTGGTTTTCAAGATAAAAGTACAATATTCCTACCAAATGCAATTCATTTGAAATAATAAATCAATGAGTTTACTAGATAACAATATCAGCTTTTATATATGCAAGAGACTGCACAGCAGGCTTACAAGGTTGAGGTAAATATTGTTGTCGGCCAATTCATTCTCTTGTATATGCGTGAGGCTCCAGTCATGGAAGGTTAATATAAATGACATCGAATCATTTTAATTCCTAGCTGAGAGGATCTGAGACATCTGCAGGGTTAAAACATTAGTAACCACAATCAATCTTAAAGTGATGTGAAACACTCTGGCGGGGTAATCAAATAGAAATTGAGAATAATCTGCTCAAAGTAGTTATTTTTTACGAACATTAATCCAAATTGACAACACACTCCATCATGTTCATATATTAATTAAATGCAATGACTTTCGATGACGAAATCAATTGTGTTAGTTTATTGCCAAAAGTTGCGTCCCGAGTCGAGATGTAAATATTTACAATTGAGCGTAGTTGAGATGATGTTTCTATGGAGTGGTATGGTCGATTTCTTTGAATTTTTCGGCGGCGTTAGTAGAATGCTACATTCCCCAGGTTGCCATATTGCATAAGTATTAACTTATCAATTTCACGGACTCGAATAAGTCCATAATATGTCTTTAAAATTTGCAGAAAATATATTGTTATTATATTCCATAGTGAAATATGTCTATATGCACTCCAGGCAATAGTATTCTTCCAATCTGTTGTAGAAGTATTTTGAAAGCTTTTGTTCACCGGCTCTACTTTTTGCCCCCCAAATATTTCTGAGGACTATTATAATCAACATGTCCGTCCGTGCGTGCGTTGGGACGTCCGTGCGTCATTCCATCCATCATTGTTTGCATTATAACTTGAGCAATATTCAACATAATCTTGATTGTTGGTACGCGGTTCAAATTTGAGAAGACACAGTCCAAGTTCGAATTTGGTCACGGTCCGATGTTTTTTAACGGAGTTATGCCCCTTTTCGAATTATAGATTGCCGTGTTCGTGTTGTTAGCATGGTAACTTGGGCAATAGTCAACAGAATATCTCGATATGTGGTGTGTGGTTCAAATTTGAGAAGACGCAGGCCAATTTCGAATGTGTTCACGGTCCGATAAATTTTGACGGAGTTATGCCCCTTTTTCGACCGACTTATAAATCGCTTTTGTCTGGTTGTCCGCATGGTGACTTGAGCAATATTCGAGATAATTTCTTGATATTTGACACCTTGTTCACATTTGAGAAGACACAGGTCAAGTTCTATTTTATTCCATTTATAAATAGCATTTATGTTGTTTCATTGATATAAATTGAGCATTCTTCAAACGAATCTCTTGATACTTGGTGTGTGGCTCAACTTTGAGAACATGCAGGTCATCGTCTATAGTTTGAGTCAAGTTTTGCCAGAATTTGAATTGTTTGTTCTTTTAAATAAAAGCCAACGTCCCAAAAAAGCCACCTCCGTTCGGGGGACTTGGGGTCTGCGACCTTTTATTCAGTTATGTACATGTGTCACGGTCCTATACCTTGAGCAGTAATTGAATGCTGCATGTGTTTGCCATTTCATTGAGCAAACAATTCGTATATACTCAATATAATAATACAGCTCTCTGTCATTCTATTAAAATAGAACTTTATTTGGTTACACCCATTGTAACATTTATGCACTTATACCAGCGAACGTGCCGACCAAGCAGTTGGAGGCGCGTCAATAATCGATCATGAATTGGTTTCATATGACCGATACATGAACTGTGTATATTTGCACACTTCAGAAAATCAGATGAGCAACATCGATATATCGGCACTGTGTACAGTGTGCTTGACTTTTCGTTATTCTTTCCGAGCAATCACGAATTGCGAAGCGGCTTCCCATATATAATTTTAAAATCCACGCCCGATTTGATATCGAATTAGTAAAACTTTCTTAAATTAATTTTCAGCTCATCGAACAAAAGTTAAAAGCAAAATACTTGAAATCACCACCCATTTGTGGCGAAAATGTCTGTGATGAATACCATGTTGTTACTTTGCGTACAGAACTTAAGGATCTGCGAGAAACCTATATCCCGAAGTATTACTGGGAAAATTCTAACAAAAATAAATTCCATACAGATTTCTGTCACTGCTTAACATAAGTATATTGAAAAGAGTGAGCATTTTCTTTAAATTAGCGCTTATAAAGTTACCACGAAGCAAGTATTATATTATATTATATATAATGTAAATATTATTTGAGTTATACCATTTAAGAAAACATATTTATGAATGTATAAGCATTATTTGCCTTTTTTATTAATACCATATAATATGATGGAAGCATTTATTGGTGTACATGTATGTTATGTATTGTTTGTATATATGTATATACGCTGTAGCATGTTGCAACTTCGATGTTGACTTTGCTAATAAACAAATCAATTCTATCACATCGCGAAAATCCGCAAAATCATGCTTCATTTTTACGAATACAATTAAACGATCGTAATTAAAAACGCTCTTTATTACCTACTGCTTTTGGGAGACGAAACCGTGAGAACTCTTTATCAGAGACGATCATTTTAATTTTCTGTAGCTTGAAAAAAAATCAAAAACGTGCTAAAACTTTTTTTTTAAAGTCGATATCTGATCATCAGAAACTCATATTAAAGATGGCGTGTCAGATCTGACACAATAAAACAACCAATAAAAAGCTTTGTGTCGCTTTCTGTACACCGGAAAATAATTAGATAGGATCCATGAGCCCATTAAAAGCCCCATTTATAGGACGTTTCCGATGTACAAAGGCGGTAGGGAAAAAACAGAGCGGCATTAACCATTTCATGTCGGGAGCCGCGCTGGTACAGCATTAAAAACCATGTGGCAGTGCATTATCTTATATATGCGAGTCTCACATAGGGAGTCTCGCATATATCAGGGAATGCACTAGCTTACAGTGTCAAGGTAAATATTGTTAGGCCACTGCATTCTTTTATATACGCGAGGCTCCATATGAGAGACTCGCATACATAAGAGAATACATTGGCACAGAGTTTTTGCAAAATTTCAGGAAGCTCCAGCCATGGAACTGTTAACTACGAGCTTTTGTAATTGTTTTCGACGTATTATTTGTAAATGATTTTGTTGATCCATGTGTGTTACGAGTGATGGTGATTGTATTTTGTTTTTGTCGGAAAATTGGCCGAGGACATTCTGAACTATTGTCAAATCTGACGGGGAACTTTAACAAACATTGATTCCACTTTACTATTATTTCGAGATGAAGTACTCGTTGAAAACCATATAAACATATCAAAAGTATGGTTACTTTCGAACCCAGGTAACCCTACTGTAGTCGTATATAATATTGAAGTTTTTGTATGGCTTGCTTTTTCCAAATTCCGATAAAGTGATAAATAAAATCGCTTTGTCGAAAATCCGGAAGCTGTAACCCGCGTAGAAATAAGCGGTTAATATACATGAACGAACTGGAATGCCGAATATCGAATGCATCAATTTCTCGAGTTATCAAATATACAGAAACTATTTTTAATAATTTTAAAATGTGTTATTTTTGTCAAGTGTCTCGACAAAAAATCTAGAACGTACATGGAACTGTAGGACAGTGATACTCTTTAGGATAGTGATACTTGGTGTTCAATTATGAATTTATAGATGAATTTTTATTTTCTTAACGCATTGTTAAGTCACATATTGTAGGGCGCATAGGCCGCGACCACTGACCACTGGGAATAAGGATAAAATAATGTATTACACGGTGATATATTGATCGTTGCTAAGGGCGCGTACGCTATTTGCAAGAGTTCGATAAGAGTATTCCATGGTACTACAAATCAGATTTGATGGACATAGGCGAAAATCAATCATCTACCAACCTGACATGTACGTTATACATGATAGTAATAGCATAACCTACCTTTAAAATTAAGAAATGTTTATGTCCTTAGAAGTCACTGGAGAATATTCCCAGTCATCGATCGAAATTTCAGCAGAAGATTGAAACGTGATCTCGATCGCAATGTGTATTTTCTCATCAATAGGTAGTAAACAAAACGAACTATGTTGACATTGTTAACGGAAGCGTAGTATCAGCGCCCCCTAGCGGAGATCCGACCTCGCATTCAAAAGAAATGCAAGTCCGGGCAAGAAGGTCTTAGTTTGAGACTGTAAATCTGCAACTGCGATTTATCGCCTGCTGATTCGCATTGTTGTTGTTACGATTTCCAATGGCTGATTTATTGTCGCCATACAATTGTGGTCGCGTGGTTGTTTGAAGCTTATTTCTAAAGTGGCTAATGCGAAATCTTAAGGAAGTGTCGACCCAGTAATGCGTACAACCCTTGTGGATACTACAAAGTGTCGCAAAGGGTCTATGGAATATTGTAACACTGCTTGGAGCCATCAGTGTGTTGCACTTGAGAAGGTCCAGCGAATGGCGGCGATTAGCATTGTCACAGAAATACATTCTACTACCACCCCTGGTCAAGTGGTCCTGCTAATCTGCTATGATGCATAAGCCGGAAGTAAATAAAAACATTATTATCTCTTCATATAACAATGTTGAAATAGTTTAGTGGGAATAAAATAATAAATATGAATTGAAGACCCATGTCCGGAAACGCTTCTATCAATTAATATTCATTTTATCCGAATATTTTATTATAAAATCAGATGATAAAGTGGTTTATTGTTCTATTTTTAGCACAAACCACTCAGGCGATACCATATATCGATCATTAGTGTGTTCCCATAGCTATTTTACGAACGTCAAATATCCCAAATTAATTATTTGAATTGTTTTTATTTACATAGTTATAAGCGATAATGAGTCTAATTAACGTTTATTTATGACAAAATTACACAATACAAATTCTGGTCTCCGTTAACAGTAATCACTATTGTTCGTTAGCTAAACAACCCCACGTATTTTGACCAGAAAATATTCGAAATATAATGATTATTAATCGATAGAATCCTTTCCGGACAGGAGTCTTCGATTCATATCTAATTTTTATACCCCGTTAACTATATAACATATGTTTACAAAGAGATAGACCATCTTTATACGACATCAATTTGTAGGAAATGTTCTTTTTATTGTACTTATGTTGAGTAAACTTGTCTCTGAAGTTAGACACGAATCGGTGATTAGAAACGACACATGGTAACAGCCATTTTAATGGGTTTTCCTGTTACAAAAAATAGATACTGTCACGTGATTGCAGTGGTATCCCCAGCATTACAATGGGACACAACTTTGCCTTGCAATTTGAGCTGTTTCGTGAGATAATCGATGCTAGAATTCCAAGTTTCATAATATTGAGAAACGATTTGTCTACCATATGCAGTGATCGTGATATGCCTTTTAGCTCAACTTGACGAAGTCAAGCTTGGCCTATTGTCACGGATTTGCATTTCCGTGCTCCGCCCATGCGCACGTCAACAAATTCCTTTGGTATATATACCATATACAGACCACATCCCTCAACCGACCGTCACCATACTTGGTCTTCATTGTTTTTGGACCAATATTTGTATATTTTCCCTTTTGGACTGAAATGGCCATCAGTTGAAAATTTTCCAACCTTAGGTTGGAAATTGCCAACACTAATCTTGGAAAGCTTGTGTCCTGTTCCCTCCCCCGTGGCCAGTCAAAAACTGCTAGTTAATTTAAGAAAACAATATTTTCTACATTTGGTCAAAATTGTCATTGGAATTGTCATCAGTTGGAAATTTTCCAACCTATATCAGGTTTTAAATTTCCAAATCGAGGAAGGCTTGAGGCTAGTTTTGATGCTAGGATTTTGCGATTTTCTTGTTCAGATTTCAAAATTTTCACATACCGGGCCGAACCATGGTCGGCCCGGTGTGTCCTGGTCCCTCCCCCATGGCCAATAAAAAAATGATAATTAGTTTAAGAAAACAATATTTTACTACATTTGTTCAAAATTGTGGACTGAAATGACGGTCATCAGTTGGAAAATTTCCAACCTAAGGGGGAGTATGAGGTTTGAAATTTCCAACACTATGAAGCTTGAGGTCAGTCTAGATGCTATGATTTAGCGATTTTCTTGTTTATATTTCAAAATTTTCTCACACCGGGCCGAACAACCATGGTCGGCCTGGTGTGTCCTGGTCTCCCATAGTCGTGTACATTTGTCTGGAGTTAGACCACTAGACGTTAGGATTTATGCAATTTTCAGGTTCAAATATCAGAATATTAAAAAAACATATTTCACTGCTGTATAATAAAATTGGTAGAACCATAGCATCAAACAGCTGTAGCATGAGGTCTACTTGAAACTTCATATTTCTGGTTTTGTTCAAGAGGGCATACATTGCTTTGGTCGCTACTCTGCTGGGTTTTTTTGACTGCCCTACAAAATCTGCCATTGTAAAATAATTCTACACCAAGGTACATGAATTCATTTAAATATCTATCTGTATACCGTTATATACAAACACGGGTAAGCACTTGGGTTGTCTTTTATAAAATATCAAAACTTTAGTTTTTTGCGTGTTTACATGAAGACCCCAAGCGTATGCATAATCATGAAACGCTAAAAGTGCTCTGTGCATTGAAGCTTCGTCTTCGGTGAACATAATGGTACCATCAGCATATAATAAACATAGAAGGCCTAAATAATACTTTAGATTTGTATAGAATAATTCATCAAGGTATTTCAGATTGCCTATGGCACAATCATTAATAAATTTATGTAAATCGTTGATATATAACGAAAATAAAAACGGTGACATTAATTCACCCTGGAAAAGACCAATATGGCTCTGGAAATAATCTGATTTAGTCATGCCAATCTTAACACAAGTTTTTATTTGGCTATACAATTCTTTAATCACTCTGAAAATTTTCCCATCGATGTCATTTCTGATAATTTTCTCGGATGTTTATTCATAAACAAATTTCCTTCCTTTGACTTCCCTCAAGACAGAACTCATATTCACTAGAAGAGCAGATAAACGCACCCTCTTCAGTCTCTAATGAAAGTGAAATATCTGAAAGTCCACTGAGTACTATGAGTTTGTATAAGTGTGTTTAAGTCTGGCTTTTGTTGATAGTGAATTCACAATAGTATCTGCTTCTGTGATGATTTTATGGACGTGCCCTTGTTTTGTTCTGTATATCCACAGGATATATGATCTGGGATCCGTTATGTCGTTAAGAACCGAAACCTAATAATGAAACGTACTGTATGTGAAGTTCGTTAATATACCAGAGACGCTCGCCTGATGACTTCAATTGCTGGCTATTTATTTCTGATTTCCAACATTTTAAATACCTATTTTCGCGCTTGGTCTTAGTAAACATTTTCCAAAGTATATAATTTACGCCTCCTAATGTTATCAAGCTATGCTGACAATCAAACATAAAAAATATTTTTGTGTAGACTTTACTGTAGCAGTATAATGTTTGCAAACTATACTAAAAAACACTTATAAAGAGCGTTCCATTTGCATGCATATGCATTTTATATACACTTATCTCTATACAATTCATATTATATTTGGGTCACTTTTTCAATTTAATCCCTTCATACACTGCTAATGAACTTCGGGGTCCAGCCCTTTATATGTAACAGTCCTCAATTTATAATGTTGTTACCCCTTATTAATTGTAAGTGCGTTACAATTCGTGCAATTATGTACGATATGAACATAGCTGTGTTACAGCACTAAATTTATCATCTGGCAGTACAGCCAATGCATAAGCATACACTTTTGTTTACAATTAAGATTTTTTCCCGATAGTACAATCAGGAAGGTCTATGTGTACGTTTTACAATAATTCGTGTATAGTATCATTTTTGTGGATATTGCTTGGTGTGTGGCCCTCGTGATATTACTATCCCTATGATTTAAACTAGCTGAACGGTTTGACTGGTACGCTGCCGTTCTATACTTATTCTATATTTATTTTGACATTCAAAATTGTCCGTGTGGCGCTTCGGAATGTGTACCTAGGTTTATTACGCACCTTTGTCCATGTTACCGAAGACAGGTTTACCCCTGTACTCTACGGTGTTCCCAGCCCCCCTGGATCTCTATATTGTTACAACATATTACATGTAACTCTGGTCAATGTATAACTCTGATCAACTTATAAAAAAATATTTTTATTTCACAAAATAAATCATCTGAGGTTATCACAAAAATAAAAACATACAAAATATAGCAAGCACCATTTATTCAGCAGTTATCGCATTCACTCAACAAGCGACTATCTTGTCCGGATTCCGAGAAACGTATTGAAATAAGATATCAATACTATTTTCTGTTGACTTCAAACCACTATTAATTTGAATCGAATTTAAAACCAGAGAGTATAAATATATAACAAAATATAACATAACGCCGGCTCATGCCGCTGGCGTTTATCCTTGAACCTTTGTTATTAACCATTTCTTTCTATATGGCATCTCTCATCGTTTATAACACCTTGAAAGTGCAGAATGATATTTCTCATTGGTGGGATATGTTCAGATAATAAGTTCAACAAAATTTTAATGGTCGTTTTGTTGAACTAATTTTCTGAACATTTTCTAATGAAGTTACTCGTCAATGAGTATTTAGTAACAAACATTATATGTACGTCATGTCAATATATGTCCACTCAACATATAACCCATTTATAGAACCAAATTAGTATTTATTACATGATCCTACCCTTATACCATTCAATAAAACCATTATATAAATTGTGATCTCAAACGTTCGTTTAATAACAGGAAATAGTGCCAGATGACCTTTGACTTCCGATTTGTCGTCTGTTTACATTCCGTACGCTACGTCTCAAAATACCAATATTTTTCCAACAAACTATAATGAATGAAGAGTTTGAAAAGTTATGTCATTAAATATACGCCATCAAATACGCCAAAGAGTCTTTATATATCTGGAACTATTTCTTTACGCGGACAATCAACGCATAGTTACGTGAAACGTTATCGCAGGACTTATGGAAGTCGATGTTAGTTTCGCGTCCCATTTGTTGATTTAAATATGTGTTTGTCCAGGTTTTGGATCATGTACTAAATAGAATCTACAACTCGACCCAGTATACAAAATTCGTCCAGTAAATTAGGTCTGGACCTCGCCATTTACTGGACTAGTTTTGTAAATTCCGCGATAAACTGGGGACTCGTTGTAGATGCTCTATCTAATTCATGACAAATGTATCATATTATTGGCGTTTGCGGGTTTTTCTTTATAATCGCTTTTATTTATGTAGCATGTTGGGAGATAGCGAGGTACCACTTCGCAATATTTTTACTAGACCTTGGTGATGAATAAAACACTTTCCATCAAGCAATTCAACACTGGTTTTACTCGAAAACTGGAATTATATAGGGGTATTCGTGAAAAACCTTAATTTTTGAACAATTTATCAAGAAGCTTTCGATATATATAGTAATTCAAATGTGTTTTGGTATTATTATGTAGGATTCATCAAAGAACATTGTGTGGCTTGTAAGATTCAAATTCGTGTTGGCAACCGTATTGATACGTACATATTATTTATTTATTTTATGTTCTGATTATCTCCGGTCCAAAACGGTCGGTTGTCGAGAATGAAATAGAACATTTTATGGCACAGATATGATCCAATTAACAAGGGTAACAAACATAATTGCTGAATTTGTCATGTTTCCGTTGATTAGGATACTCATTATCTCAAAACGTTGATCTAAGTACCCAGGATCTCTGAAACGATGATTGGGATTAGCATGATCTCGAAACGTTGAGTAGAGTACACGTGATGTTGATTATGGTACCCGGGATCCATTTAACATGTATTATTATTATTATACCTCATATTAAAGCCTATGTTAATTTCCCATAGGTGTGATTTGACAATTTGCAATGTTTCCCGCCCATGAAATATTGCCGGTCACCATTTTTTGCAATGTTTACCGCTCCGACCGAAAGAGCCCGAACATGTTCACGGAAGCACCCGAACGAAATTTTATGACGTATTTTGACCGTGACATTCAAACCGGAAACCCCAAATCGTCACGATTCAGACGACTTCCGCATTCTTCAAAGTAAACATCATGGATGCCGGTTAAATATTCAGAACTGCTTACATGGTTATTCGGTATAATAAAAACAACGGTGACCTGGCTCGAGGGCAACATTGCGGATAGTCTCCCATTGGAACCAATGTCTCCCTCGGCTCCGCCTCGGGAGACATTGGTTCTTCGAGAAGACAATCCGCAATATTGCCCTCGATCCAGGTCATCATTTTTATAGTGTACCCATGATCCATGTAACATTTATTAGGGAACCCAGGAACCATGTAACATTTATTAGGGTGCCCAGAATCCATGTAACATTTATTAGGGTACCCATGAGCCATGTAACATTTATTAGGGTACCCATGATCCATGTAACATTTATTAGGGTACCCATCAACCATGTAACATTTATTAGGGAACCCAGGATCCATGTAACATTTATTAGGGTACCCATGATCCATTTAACATTTATTAGGGTACACAGGATCCATGTAACATTTATTATGGTACCCAGGAACCATGTAACATTTACCAGGGTACCCAGGAACCATGTAAC
Source organism: Siphonodentalium dalli (assembly GCA_032622095.1). Taxonomy (NCBI): domain Eukaryota; kingdom Metazoa; phylum Mollusca; class Scaphopoda; order Gadilida; family Siphonodentaliidae; genus Siphonodentalium; species Siphonodentalium dalli. The sequence goes on along the minus strand of CP136062.1, from coordinate 191,161,651 downwards.
ATTTATTAGGGTACCCAGGATCCATGTAACATTTATTAGGGTACCCAGGAACCATGTAACATTTACCAGGGTACCCAGGAACCATGTAACATGTATTAGGGTACCCAGGAACCATGTAACATTTATTAGGGTACCCAGGTATCATGTAACATTTATTTGGGTACCCAGGATACATGTAACATGTATTAGTGTACCCATGATCCATGTAACATTTATTAGGGTACCAATGAACCATGTAACATTTATTAGGGTACCCATGATCCATGTAACATTTATTATGGTACCCAGAATCCATATGACATTTATTAAGGTACCCAGGATCAATGTAACATTTATTTGGGTACCCAGGATACATGTAACATGTATTAGTGTACCCATGATCCATGTAACATTTATTAGGGTACCCATGATCCATGTAACATTTATTATGGTATCCAGAATCCATATGACACTTATTAAGGTACCCAGGATCAATGTAACATTTATTAGGGTACCCATGATCCATGTAACATTTATTAGGGTACCCATGATCCATGTAACATTTATTAGGGTACCCAGGATCAATGTAACATTAATTAGGGTACCCATGATCCATGTAACATTTATTAGGGTACCCATGATCCATGTAACATTTATTAGGGTACCCATGATCCATGTAACATTTATTAGGGTACCCATGATCCATGTAACATTTACCAGGGTACCCAGAAACCATGTAACATTTATCAGGGTACCCAGGAACCATGTGACATTTATTAGGGTACCCAGGATCCATGTAACATTTATTAGGGAACACAGGAACCATGTAACATTTACCAGGGTACCCAGGAACCATGTAACATTTATTAGGGTACCCAGGAACCATGTAACATTTATTTGGGTACCCAGGATACATGTAACATGTATTAGTGTACCCATGATCCATGTAACATTTATTAGGGTACCCATGAACCATGTAACATTTATTAGGGTACCCATGCATGATCCATGTAACATTTATTATGGTACCCAGAATCCATATGACACTTATTAAGGTACCCAGGATCAATGTAACATTTATTAGGGTACCCATGATCCATGTAACATTTATTAGGGTACCCATGATCCATGTAACATTTATTAGGGTACCCATGATCCATGTAACATTTATTAGGGTACCCAGGATCCATGTAACATTTATTAGGGTACCCAGGATCCATGTAACATTTATTAAGGTATCCATGTAACATTTATTAAGGTACCCAGGATCCATGTAATATTTATTAGGGTATCCGGGATCCATGTAACATTTATTAAGGTATCCATGTAACATTTATTATGGTACCCAGGAACCATGTAACATTTATTAAGGTACCCAGGATCCATGTAATATTTATTATGGTATCCATGATCCATGTAACATTTATTAAGGTACCAAAGATCTCGAAACGTTGAGTTGGGGACCCATGATTTCTTAATTGTTGATAATGGTACCCAGATTATCAAAAACCTCACCCTATACATGGAACGTCATTATCTTAGATCCGTCCCCTGATTCGATAATAATAAGACATAATGGTTGATCGCCAAGAATTTCTCCAATTTTATGGAAATATATTGGAGAAAACAAGACGTATTTTTTTAACAATACTGGGATTAAATTATAAGAAATTTAACGTTTGTTTAGTTTAAGATTACCAGTTAATAACCAAACAGTTTGAAGAAAAACTTACTATAACGCAACGCGCGTTATATAATTTGACTTCAAACTTTTCGGTTATAACTGTATATAACCTTATCAAAACAACAGGTATTTCTTTAATAAATGCTTCCACCCGCCTGAATAATTAAAAATGTTATCATGTCGTCATCAAATTACTTTCTCCTGTTTCTTCGCGGGCCGATTGACGACAATTTGGAAATCATGTGTACCAAAATCAACATTATGGAGATCATGAGTACCCGGTACCATAATCAACGAAAACATGCGAAGTTTCCCACTTTACCGATTCAACAACAATACAAACATTTCGACTGCCGCAGAATAATCGCTCGAATATTTAATGAACTATATGAAACAGGCTCCCGAAATATATTCAGCATTGGAGGGGGCGGTGCCTTGTGCACTTAGCGCACATTTTGATCGTCTAAACATTTTGTTTTTATAAAAAAAAAATATATATATATATATTTTGTTGTCAGATGGCTGTCATTGCTCAATTGAACAAATATTGTATGGTTTTTTTTAACTTAATTTTGTTCTTTCTTAAATGCAATTTTTTTTAAACTAACGTCATTATAACATCCACCAGGGTACCCCGAGTCACCACATCAAATTTATTTGAAATCGGACCAGGGGTCTGGGATAAAATTCGCGAACTGACGGACAGACAAACAGATAGACAGACAGATCGTACTCTTATATATATAGATACAACAATTCGAACGGCGTATTTGTATAATCAATAATAACCCAATGGGGTTACAATATAATACATGTATAGCCATAACAATATATAGTTAATTTAGACATGACATTCTGTTCAGCATTATCAATCGTTTTTCTTGCCAATTTATCGGATGATATCATCGGTATTTAAATTATCACACTTTTCGGTAACTCAGTCACCACTTGGAATGAACGGCATATACTTGTTATGGATGTAATATTGGGGAAATGAGTAATACATGTACAGTCACATAATGTTTGGGGAAATGAGTAATACATGTACATGTACAGTCACATAATGTTTGGTAGGTAACAGTATCAGGACTGAACGTTCACAGGGTGGCACAACAGGGACGTATTTAGAGGGTCTCCGTTTGTGGAATGTCCAACTTTTTTCAACTGCACCCCCCCTTGAACCAGACACCCCCCCCCCCCCCCGCCAAGTCCTGGAAATTTCATTTAAATGCCACCCGCTTATGTTGGAATACACCAATGGCACATCACGATAGAAATTTGATGGAACTGATGGAAATTTCCAATCAAACACCCCCTATATTTGAAAAATGTTTCAACTAATTAATGGCCATTCCAACACATTGATGGAATATAGACAAATATTCTACTTTTGGTCTCAAGTCAACATATTTCACACTGAATACTGGTTGGAAAATCCAACTATCGACAATGTCAGACTAACTCCCTGTGTGAGCCTTATATAAATAAGAGAAATTAGATAATGCACTGGCACAGGGTCTTTAATTTTGCACCAGCGCAGCTCCCGTCATTAAAAGGATATGCACTGATTGGATTGAATATGGATTCACAATGATATATCACAATTATCACGTTGTCCCGAGTTCTGTGTAAGGAGGTGGGGGTTCTTTCGGATTTTCTGGAGGAATGCTGACATATGTGTCGTTGGAATCTTCTGGTATCGAGTACGCTGGTGGACTCTGTGGTCCATCCAACTTATCTGGGTCAATGTCAGTCAAATCTTCATAAGCTGGAGGATCTATGAACACTCCTGGATTTCTGCTGGAGTATCTAACCTATTATAATACAACAAAAACTTTAAAGATGGTCTGTATCTTCCCGGAAAGTAAAATAAAAACATAATATATATGAACCCAGGACACCTGTCTGGGCAAGTTTCTATCAATTAACATAAATGTTATTTTAAATTTCGGAAAAGTTTCTAAAGGCCCACTTAATTTCGAGTCACCGAATAATTTTGTTATAGTGCCTTGATATACGGTTTTAATAACAATATGCCATAAAATATGATTAAAATACTATAATTCATCACCATTTGGAACGTCTGTGTCTCAGAAGGTGCCCATAGAGTAATAGAAAATAACTGAATTCATAAAATCATTTACCTGTTATGACTCACAGAATGCAACATAATTCAAACTATAGTTTTATTTTCAATAGAAGGGGAATAATTGTATATCTAAATATTTAGAGTTATTCCCCTCCCATTGAAAATAATAAACTTTGTGCAGAAACTTGGGCATCGAACTGACGTCGACAACTCAACAAAAACAACATGTTCACATCGAAATAGTTGAAAATACAATGTTTTCGAGCTTCCTCTTTCAAATGGTATATAATATGGCATATATTTTACAAAATGTGATCTGGGGGTTCGAAAATTATGTGGACCTTTAACATAAATGTTATTTCAAATTTCTTATCACATCCGGGGAACCGTTTCATGGGCTATTTTTAGAACAGAAATCCGCGCGAAACTGTTCAGAGCATACCAAAATCTATATATACCCTGTAAAAATTAGCAGCCTCAATCACGGCAAATTGCATTTCACCACGATCGAAATAAACCACTTCATTATGCCTTTATATTTACACACTAAGTGTTGTCATCACTAAATCCAGCATTCTGATTGGTCGGCGCCCACGTGGCTAGTTGCAGTTATTTCTCGGTGAATGCGTAACGCCTCATAACACCAAACGAATAACACCATCGATACGTCATTAGGTTTGGAAAGACGAACGCGTAATGCTTTGGGCGCATTTTGACTCGCGCAGGATTGACTTAATACATCATCGGGTTTCAACATGAAGAGAAATTGTTCCTATTAACTTTTGCCAAGGGTGCTATTGGGTATTTTGGGCTGATCTTGTCACGATACACTTTTCGATTTAAATATATTTACAAAAGCGGCTTTTTCGCTAAATGTATATAAATATAAGGATTAACTGTCATGTGGACTATTTTTATGGAGATGTAACGGTGAGGTAAGTGGACATAACTTGTATGTAAAACCCTTCGGGTTTTACACAAGTTATGTCCACTTACCTCACCGTTACATCTCCATAAAAACAGTCCACATGACAGTTAATCCTTATATAAACAACTAATATACCAAATCTTCAGATGTATCTGTATTTTAAACACAAAAGAGCTATTAGTAGCCTTGAAATTGGTATTACATCTTTAAATTTATGTCGTAATCATTCTGTTTATTGACATATTTTAGTGAACTTTCAATAATAGATATGCGAATTACAAATGAACAGAACGGATAATTGAATGAACACTGTTCTGTTTCCTTTGTGATCTATATGTATGCAAACCACAGTTTCGTTCTGTGGGATAGCAACCTTTATATAGCTGTGGTTAAAATAAAGCCAAAAATATCGTTAACCCATCCTATAATAAGTACTCACTTATGAGTAGTTACCCTTTAGGAAATGTTCAGATAATAAGCTCAACAAACTTATTTTCTGACCATTTCCCTCCAATCCATAGGACTCCTTCTGCACTTTTATTATATGTCGTCTGAACACCCTTCCCAGATAAATAACAGACCATCCCAATATATACACATATAGCTGAATGGTGTAATACAGTTAGTATAGACCGAGTTAACAGAGATATACGAAAAACGTGGCGAGCTATAAAGCAGAATAGAATGATAAACATCACGTTCACAGAGTATAATACAACTGGAACATTCCATGATGCCTCTATATGTGTTTTAATTGTGACTGACGTCCGACGGAATGAGTATAAATGTTTGGTGGATGGCATTTTGCTCAATATCATAATTTACCTTTCCTTGATTTTATTTCATATGGAATAATTTATATATATTTGATCTTTGAGTTGGACGTATATTCGAACTGTCCTATACGTATATAGCAGGGCTGTCTAACATAACACTCGCGTGACATGCAACGGTAAATAAAAATAAAATTTCGATAATAAATGAGAATATTTGAAGACTGCAAAAATAGAGACCAATACATACGGCGTTTTAAAACTAAAAACGCATTTGCAACTAACCTGTCGATTGTGGGGCGGTCTTGATCTTTGTTCCCTGAGAAGTCGGCCTTGAGAATTCCTCCGCCGACAGCAGACGATTACACAAATACTCATCACAATTACAAGAAGGCTTAATCCTCCACCCACCAGGGCCATGATCATAACCATGTCTTTGTTACATATAGAATCCGTGTCGGTATATTCACCACAGTTGTGAGTAGAATCGCACTCTAGCGTCTTGGAAATACAGTGTCCATCGCTGCACAAAAACTCGTCATCAAAGCATATTGGACCTGTAGGTAGAATTTCGTGAGATTAACTACCTTTATTCCGCGAGAAGCTAAGCGTTAAATTTTACATTATTCACATTGCAGATAAATGTTAAAATGTTGCTCTGTATATTTCGAAGTTCCAATGAGCACTATATATATAGGCAAACGGCATCCGAAAAGCAAAACCCGGATCAGGGCTACAAGAAACCCGGAAGCACACATGAACCACAGACAAATTGTTCACAAGACACCCATATATCGTAGCATAATTTAATCAAATGTCGCAGATCACACGTCCCCAAGATCACTGGATATATTGGTAGGTTGGCTATATTTTTTAAAGTCCAATTCTGGAGAGACAAAATTTATTCCAACTTGACAATGACCTGTTCTTAAATGTGAACGGCACACGAAATATCAAATGATTCTTTTGCAGATTGCTCAAGCTAACTTTTGGACAACAGAACAAATTGCGATTTCTAAGTCATACAATTGTGCATAACCCAAAACCATTAGACCGTCACCAAATTCGAACTTGACCTGTGTTTTCTTAAAGGGGTACTGTACGCCAAATGTTGTTGTTGGTTTCTATAGTCTCCGAGTCGGAGAATAAGGTAACAATTTTTCCATTATTTGAAAGTCTGTTGAGTACGAAGTCATGTTACGGATGACAAATTTACCGGAATGCAAAAATACAAATTGTCGTTGTCGAGTAATTTTTGTAAAGTTTTCAACCAAATGAATCAAATAAAAGTTATATTATATGCATACTAGTCCCATATAATCATTTAAGTTATTGTATCGTCGCTAGTCAGTGAGTGGCTTGAGTGTTCTCCCCGTATCATCATACTATTTTAAGCGATCGTGTGTGCGATCGGTTTAACAATCCAGTATCCCTCAATTACTGTTTTTGATTACGGTAATTCGTAATTTAATTGACGCCATTTTATGGCTCCAGTCATAAATTCAATTTATATCAAATTATTAACTTTTAAATTATAAAATTTTAAGATAGCCTATTAACCTGAGCGTTTACAGAATACATCTTCGACTCAAATTACTTATGTTTCTATATATTATCGATATTAGATCGTTGTTGTCACCGAAAATTTAATGAAAATGGCGTACAGTACCCCTTTAAGTGTAAACCATTTACCAACAACAAATCAAGAAGTTCAGTTAAACATTGTTCAAATTTCCTTGTTACGTGGTCCTGCTAATGTGCAATAATGCTGGTGGGTCCTGTTGAATTGTCATGGTGCTAGTAAGCCAACTGATGCTGTCAAGAAATGTACCGCCATGTTTTCTAAAGTTGCAATTTCACGACCTTTGACTAATCTGAAGGAATGGAGAAAAAGCTATTCTGTTTATAAAACGTCAAAGGCCCACTTAATTTTCGAACCCTCAGATCACATTATATACAATATATGCCATATTATATACAATTTGAAAGAGGAATCTTCAAAACATGGTATTTTCAACTAATTCGGTGTAATAAACTGTGAACATGTTGTTTTTGTTGAGAAACAGACGTATGTGCTGTGCTCAAGTTTCAGCACAAAGTATATTATTTTCAATGGAAGGGGAATAATTCTATATATTTAGATATAGAGTTATTCCCCTTCTATTGAAAATAAACGAAAGTTTGAATTATTTTGAATTCTGTTGCATTCTGGGAGCCATAAAAGGGAAAAATATTTTATGATTTCAGCTATTTTCTTTTACTCCATGGGCACCTTCTGCGATACAGACGTTCCAAATGGTGATGAATTATAGTATTTTAATCATATTTTATGGCATTTATTGTTATGAAAACCGTATATCAAGGCAATATAAAAAATAAATCGGTGACCACAAAATTGAAATATTTAAAAATGTATATGTTCATGAATGTTTCATTCAGACAGTAGCTCTTTCTCAAGTCGCTACTATTAGCAAAAAAACGCAAAATAACTTTCAACATATACCATATAGTCGGTTTGCAACAGCCGTTATTAAAGGTACTCAACCCGATTCGATGGTCCCCATATAATCAGATTTCAACAACAACAACATCAGTTTATTTAAATGCTGATTCAGCTATCAGAATCGATTAATTGTCTAAAAATGATGTTAACTACAGTCAACTATAGTATAAAATTGCCCGAAACGTGTTATTTATCAACATGTTGTTCGACGAAATTTGGTCTTATATTATCAACACAAAGACTCTTGATTTAGAGTTATCCATCTTCATCCGAAAGTTGGTCAGAGACCGTCGGCTCGTCGACTTTTTGCTGGGTCACTAATAAGTCTCGATGGTGAAAAATAATAGACCTCAAAAATCGATATATAATAAATCTGAGATTTGATAGGTGGGTTCCTCGACTCGAATCAAATATGTTTTACCCCCGAATACAAATAAATAGTAATTGAGGGGCGTTTGATCGTATAATGCATCTTTACGTGCGATGCTATATTTATAGCCAATTTTATGCTTGGGAACTCGCAACATTAATTGGTAAATTCGTACAAGAACGTTCACACCATTCTGATCACAACTGTATGCACACGTGGCCAATATACGCACTCCTACGCTAGTGTTGGGCAAAGTCCTACCAAGACGGGCACATTGTTAACTAACTAAAATAACAGAAATATAACATAGACGTCCCTTCCAGGGACTGGAGTGCATGGGGCTGGGGCTGGCTCCCCATTTATCAGACGTGAAGCCGACCCTGCATGGTGGCGTTTTTGGCCCTGACATTCATGAAATTGTAATAAAAAATAACCTTGTCGGTAGTTTATATGGAAACATGTATATAGTCCGTCTGTGTTACAGTAAAACATGTATATAGTCCGTCTGTTTTACAGTAAAACATGTATATAGTCCGTCAGTTTTACAGTAAAACATGTATATAGTCCGTCTGTTTTACAGTAAAACATGTATATAGTCCGTCTGTTTTACAGTAAATCCTGTATGGTGATTGGTCAACTGCAAGTTGGGTCACCCGTTTTATATCCCAATAACACGAAGAGTGATCACGAACACGACGTCACACATTATTGACCTAATCACTAATTTAAGCGGTCAGCAGAATAATTGGGTGTGCTTTTCGAAGTTCAGCCGAATTGCACCTGAAGCCAGTTATTTATATCGATCAGATTATCGTTGCTAAGAGCTTGGAAATCTTATATTGGGCTGACTTAATTTGCTGCGTGTGCTAGTCTCAAATTCTCTGCAGATATTTTGGAAATACATAAGAATACACTCAGCTGTTTGTGGGGATAAATCATCAAAAGATGTATAAATATAAGAAATTAATGTAGTGGTGGGTGTGTGTGTTATCGGGGATACGGCGTTGTGGTCATTGTGGGCACATTAGTGCACCGACGACCACAGCGCCGTAACCACCAATAAGACACGCACCCACTACATTCATTTCTTAAATAGCTGATAATACACCACAAAATATTTTGGCATTGAACAAGCTGGCCCATTGGTAGTGAAGGCCCCAAACTTTACTCAACATACATGGTCAGGGTTCACTGGATTAAACTATTTTGCATTATGTACCTTTTTGATTTTGGTTTCTACACATTTCGGCATTTCCTCGATTCGTAAATTAGAATGGTATGTTTACTTTACAACATAAATTTCTCTCATCAACATCATAGCAATTGAGCAGGGCCCACCAGCATCATAGCAACTCGGCATGACCTACCAACATCATAATAACTTAAAGATGCATAATCCAATTAAATGCCCCTAAATTACTATTTATTTGGAGTCGGGTGTATACAAATATATGAACCGAGTCGAGGAACCCACCTATCAAAGCTCAGAGTTATTATATATCGATTTTTGAAATCTAATTATTAGTGGCACAGTAAAAAGTCGACGAGCCGACGGTCTCGGACCAAATTGTGGATGAAGATGGATAACTCTAAAATCAAGAGGCCACATTTCGTCGAACAACATGTTGATAAACGACACATTTCTGGCAATTTTATACTATAGTTTTCTGTGGGTTACATTATTTTTGGGCAATTAATCGATTCTGATAGCTGAAGCGGCATTATAAAAAATGTTGTTGTTGGAATCTGATTATATGGGCACCATTGAATCGGATTGGGTGCCTTTAATAGGACCCACCAGCATCGTAGCAATTAAGCAGGACCCACCAGCATCATAGCAATTCAACAGGAACCATGCACCAACATCATATATAGCATCTTAGCAGGACACACCAGCAACATAAGTCATAGCAACTTAGCAGGACACACCATAGAAATTCAACAGGACCTACCGCCACCATAGCAGAACCACTTGATCAGGGGTGTTGATATGAGCTTTATACAATAAAGCCAGGCTTTACTCTGTTAAAGGCCCACTTAATTTTCGAATGACCAGAATACATTATTCACAACATAACCCATATTATATGCCATTTGGAAGAGGAACCAAAAATATATATATTCCACCAGAATACGGAACAACTGTGGCCTTGGCGTGTCCACCAAGTGATAGAAATTCTCAGATTCATTCCAAAACTTCCCCCCTTGTCAATCCAGAATGCATCAGAATTCAAACTAAGAGATAGAGTTATTCCCCTTCCATTGAGAATACTAGACTATATAGTACAGTCTGCATCAAAATTAATCACAGAACACACCTCGGTACCTCGACAAAAACAATGTTCCCAGTTTATTCGACCGGATCAGTTGATAATACAATGTTTTGGAGCTTCCTCTTTCAAATGGTATATAATATGGAATATGTTGTATATAATGTGATCTGGTGGATCGAAAATTAAGTGGGCCTTTAAGCATAATGTTCGTTTTCAAAACACCTTACAGCACATGTTTAATTTCAACTGCGAAAACGTGGTGGTGATGTTGTGACAAATGTTTTCAATGTAATTCTCACCTAAGAAGCAATATTGTGAAGAATTATAGAGATACACGTCCACAATAGTAGACACTAATCTTACCTGGTCGAGCAACTGTGAACATTATTTTGAACGTCGGTGGTCTGCAATATGTACAGTTCCGGGTTTGGTGGAAGACGAAAGTTGCAGCATCACGCTCAGTGAAATAGTATGTATCTGGAACATAGCGTCCGGTAATATTGACTGCAATAAAACGATGCAACGAGTCAAGAACAATATCAAGACGATCTGAACAGGATGCAGATCCAGTCTGAGTTTAGTATGCCTGTCATTTGCAGAATGAGGTCCCGCAGCGGGCTAGCATCACCAAATTCACCCTTTGGTGTCCTCATTCTGCTTAGGCCTCATTTTCTCTGGAAAGTTTCTTTTATTATCAAATTTCTATTGAAACTTCTTCACATAGATTATATTTCTTTTTTAGTTTAGTTTCTCTATATGAGGGTATCACCCCCCCCCCCCTTCGGTACGCGGGATTCAGGGTGTTTTGAAGCCGTACGCGGGATTCATACCCCCGAATTAACTGGTATTCGGGTTCAAGCAAAACATCTTGGACGCAGGTTTTGATGGCGCAAAATAATATTTTGTGCTAGTTATATATCTGTATGAATGAGTGGGTAGAATAGCTTCTTGGGCATATTCGACCACCATGCCATCATAAAGTATCATTAATCGTATCATAGCGGCCTCATAGCGCCCATAACGCGACCGGCGTCTCTTCGGTCGTTAACCGGGAAGCGTCCGGAAACTATATTTGATTTGTGTTCCAATTCCAAACTTTTAATTAACAGGTATCGGTGTCGTCACTTCCGACTTCTGCGTTCGCGCGTTTGTTAAAAATGCTGGTGGAGGCGTCTATGTTGTTATTTCGTAAAAACTCCCAGCAAAAGTTTTTAAAGACTGACCAAAAAAGCTTCCTCTTTGAGTTATTGACGAACTATAATTTAGTGAATATAAATAACGATTTAATCAGTAAATACGGTGTCAAGAAATGGATTCACAGCTCAGGTGTATCCGAGTTCACAACAAAGCTGGTTCTCAAAAGAATAAAAGCTGATAAGGAGTATCCAAGTGGGCGAATTCTGCTGATAGAATCGGATACAGAGTTCAACAATGCCAAGACCTGGATGTCGGCAGAAGCTCTTATCGGGCCTACCAAGACACAGTCTGCAAGGTACAGTTCTGTCCATTTTTTTTTCGGGGGGGGGGATTTTGTTTGGGAACGGGTGGGGACAAGAAATCCTGGCAAGCGCCTAGGAAACAAAATGCTGTCCATTTTTTTTTCTGGGACCTAGGATACAAAATTGTGTCCAATTTTTCGGGGGGGGGGGGGGGAGGGGGTGATTTTTTTCTGGTGAATCGAGTGGGGCAAAATATCCTGGGAAGCTGAGTGCTGTCCAATTTTTTAGGTGTGGGGAAAGGTTGAATAAATCTTTAAAGGAATGGGTGGGGCAAGATATCATGGCAAGCACCTAGGAACAGAATTCTGACCAATGTTTTTTCTGGGGCATAGGAAACAGAATTCTGTCAATTTTTTGTTTCTGGGGGGGGGGGGAGTGAGGTGATTTTGTTTGGGAACGGGTGGGGTAAGATATCTTGGCAAGCGCCTAGGAAACATAATTATGTACAATTTTTTCGGGGGGGGGGGGGGGTGATTTTGTTTGGGAACGGGTGGGGCAAGATATCCTGGCAAGCGCCTAGAAAACAGAATTCTGTCCGTTTTTTTCTGGGGCCTAGGGATCAGAATTCGGTCCAATTGTTTTCTGGGGGGGGGGGTCGTTTGTTGAACTTATTATATGAACATTTCCTATGGGATAACTACTCATAAATGATGTTCCATTATGGAAAGGGTTAAGGAGGAAGTTTTTATATTTTCAATCTATAGAAACATAAAAGTAATCACACACCGTTAAGGGTAACCTGCCCTTAATAGATTAAACTGTCATTGTATCTCGTCAAATTATAGTATCACAAATACTCTACTCCAATATCATGTCAGGTATAATGGATCATAATGTGTCTATGTAACTTCTGCTTGTATCTGTCTGATATTAAAACAGTCAATTTGTATGTCATTTATCGCATATTATTTCTTAACATGTATTCAGGAATATTTACATACTAAGTGTTGTCATCACTATATCCAGCATTCTGATTGGTCGGCGCCCACGTGGCTAGTTGCAATTATTTCTTGGTGAATGCGCAACGGCTTATAACTCCAAGCTCATAACAACATCGATATGTCATTTGGGTTTGGAAAGACGAACGCGTAATGTTTTGGGCGCATTTGGATTCGCGCAGGATTGACTTAATAAATCATCGGGTTTCAATTGTTCCTGTTAACTTTTGCCAAGGGTGCGGTGGGATATTTTGGGCTGGTTTTGTCACGATACACTTTTCGATTTAAATACATTTACAAAAGTGGCTTTTTCGCTAAATGTATATAAATATAAGGATTAACTGTCATGTGGACTGTTTTATGGAGATGTAACCGTGAGGTAAGTGGTCATAACTTGTGTAAAACCCGAAGAGGGTTTTACACAAGTTATAACCACTTACCTCACGGTTACATCTCCATAAAAACAGCCCACATGACAGTTAATCCTTATTTCACCCCCCAAAATTAACTGGTATTCAGGATTCACCCCCCAAAATCCACTCACACATGAATATTCATAGTATTCATTCAGTATATCGACCAAGTAGGTGCCCATACATATGAACCACTTTTCGTACCATCGCCCTAACAACGCCTATATATACAAAAAAAAACAGTCTGCACACGATAAACGTAACCTAAAAACAATCAAATTAATTCGGCCATCTTCATCATATAATCTGTCACCACACCCAGGGGTGATAGGAAGACAGTCAGTCATGACTATATCACCCCTAGCAATATACATGTATAGTCTATCAATATTATATTTATTTGTAATTGTACTTTCCATGTGTGTATATTGTAAATAAAATTATCCTATCCTATCCTGGTATTCAGGATTCAGGGGGAGGGGGTGATACCCTCCTATAACCCCAAATCGGCAGACGACACATTGCATAATCGAGGTTCCCAATGGCTGTACATCAAAATATTCACAATTTGAAAACTTCAATATGAGTCTATTGTCTCCCATAACAGATGAGGCCATAATGAGGTTCCCAGAGGGTGAATTTGGTGATGCTAGCCCGCTATGCGAGATAGCGTCACTAAATTCACCCTCTGGGGACGTCATTCTGTAATGACAGACACACTAAACTCATGCTTGATTATATAGCTCTGTGGCTGTTTGAAGCTTAAATAATAATTGCGCCCTCCGGGTGTATTATCAGCGAGAGATTCTTGGTGTTGTGGTCGTTTGGGGGGTTTGATCTATAGAAATGGGAATTTTTGGGACACACTAAACGTTATAGTGCGACGCCGAAACGAGTCCGGTAAAAGGTGTAGTTGGGAATTTCAATTTCGTTTATTGTCGTTTACATTATTATGTCAATAATGTTGATTTTTGGTTTTTGATAAGCTATGCCAATTACAAATAGAAGAAATGAAAAAAGATAATTTGTAAGTCTTATATTTCAACTTTTATCCACATTTTTCGTTCCGCAGCGCATTAAGACTTTTTGTCGGACTGTCGGAGACAGCCGAGTCAGCCACCTGTTCATTAATTAGGTGATGATTGGTGTGACAATTTGCAGTATGTCCCTATTTGCGGATGTCCATTTGCGGAAGTCCCCGAAATCGCGGAGGTCCCCTAAAATGGTCGAAATAGGTTGATTTTAATGAGTTAACGGGTGCGTATGTCACTTAAACATATTACTTGTCGTCGAACTCGTATTTTATATAATAGAATGAGTCTATGTGTATTTGGAATTGATCGAGTGTTGGAGCCTCAACAGCGAAGTCTGGCAGAGAGTTCCAGCTATTTACCACCCTCTGCGTGAAAAAATATTTTCCTATCTCCTTGTTAACAGTGCGCATCTGTAGCTTTTTATTATATCGTCTTGTTCTTCCTGATGAATTGCTTTCTAATAGGTCACAGGCATTGGTATTGTAATGACCATTCAACAGTTTATATACCTCGATTAGATCTCCTGTAAATCTTCGATATTTTAAAGACATCAGATTGAGTCTTATCATTCGGTCTCGGTAGCATAGAGTTTTAATTTGAGGAACTAGTTTCGTTGCTTTTCTTTTTATTTTCTCTTAACACAATGCTTTGATATTTGTGATGTGGGCTCCATGCAGAGTTACCGTATTCGATTATAGGTCTGACCATGCTTATGTAGAGCGATCCGAAAGTATCGATATCCAAGTTCGTGAAAGTTCTATTGACTGTGCCGATGATTTGAGAAGCTTTATTGTTTTAGGATATTGTAGGAAGGCTAATCTTGCCGTGTCAAATTGAGCTATATAGCGATGAGATATCTCGCAGGACAACACATTTCGGGTTTTCGCGGGGTGTGTCCTCGCTAGATGTCTGATAGTTGCAGTATCTAACTATTACGATCGCGTTAATTGCTTTCGATGTTTAGGTATGGACAATGGCTGGGTCACTCTTGAAAATTTAATGGCGGGAACACAATGCCTCCGATTAGTAGATTTTTGATCCGCATTTAGAGGCTTTCTGGTGTGGTGAATGAGAAACCTGCAGTAATAAGCCGTAGTTTTTTGTAATCATTTGAAGGAATAGTTGTTTTAACAGAATTCTGACCAATGCATGGTCATGCAACCAATATTAATTTATATTTATGCCTAATAATATAATCTTGAGGGCGCTACCATTTCTGGTTTTGGTTTTCTTGTTCTCGTATGTGTTAGAGTTCCGCGGGTTTCAGGCCCATGTTCAGATGGTTCGGAGATTCATACCCCGCGATGTTAGTCGGTATTCAGATTCATACCCGCGCTGTTAGTCGGTATTCAGATTCATACCCCACACTGTTAGTCGGTATTTAGATTCATACCCGCGCTGTTAGTCAGTATTCAGATTCATACCCCGCGCTGTTAGTCGGTATCTAGATTCATACCCCGCGCTGTTAGTCGATATTCAGATTCATACCCCACGCTGTTAGTCGGTATTCAGATTCATACCCCGCACTGTTAGTCGGTATTCAGATTCATACCCCGCGCTGTTAGTCGATATTCAGATTCATACCCCGCGCTGTTAGTCGGTATTCAGATACATACCCCGCGCTGTTAGACGGTATTTAGATTCATACCCCGCGCTGTTAGTCGGAATTTAGATTCATACCCCGCGCTGTTAGTCGGTATTCAGTATCATACCACATGATTTTAGTCGGTATTTAGATTCATACCCCGCGCTGTTAGTCGGTATTTAGATTCATACCCTGTGCTGTTAGACGGTATCAGATTCATACCCCGCGCTGTTAGTCGGTATTTAGATTCATACCCCGCGCTGTTAGTCGGTATTCAGTATCATACCACATGATTTTAGTCGGTATTTAGATTCATACCCCGCGCTGTTAGCCGGTATTTAGATTCATACCCTGTGCTGTTAGACGGTATCAGATTCATACCCCGCGCTGTTAGTCGGTATTCAGTATCATACCACACGCTTTTAGTCGGTATTTAGATTCATACCCCGCGATGTTAGTCGGTATTCAGATTCATACCCCGCGCTGTTAGTCGGTATCTAGATTCATACCCCGCACTGTTAGTCGGTATTCAGATTCATACCCCGCGCTCTTAGTCGGTATCTAGATTCATACCCCGCACTGTTAGTCGGTATCTAGATGCATACCCCGTGCTGTTAGTCGGTATTTAGACTCATATAATACCCCGTGCTGTTAGTCGGTATTCAGATTCATACCCCGCGCCGTTAGTCGGTATTCAGATTCATACCCCGCGCTGTTAGTCGGTATTCAGATTCATACCCCGCGCTGTTAGTCGATATTTAGATTCATACCCCGCGCTGTTAGTCGGTATTCAGATTCATACCCCGCGCTGTTAGTCGGTGTTCAGATTCATACCCCGCGCTGTTAGTCGGTATTTAGATTCATATCCCGCGCTGTTAGTCGGTATTCAGATTCATACCCCGCGCTGTTAGTCGGTGTTCAGATTCATACCCCGCGCTGTTAGTCGGTATTTAGATTCATATCCCGCGCTGTTAGTCGGTATTCAGATTCATACCCCGCGCTGTTAGTCGGTATTCAGATTCATACCCCGCGCTGTTAGTCAGTATTCAGATTCATACCCCGCGCTGTTAGTCGGTATCTAGATTCATACCCCGCACTGTTAGTTGGTATTCAGATTCATACCCCACGCTGTTAGTCGGTATTCAGATTCATACCCCGCACTGTTAGTCGGTATTCAGATTCATACCCCGCGCTGTTAGTCGGTATTCAGATTCATACCCCGCGCTGTTAGTCAGTATTCAGATTCATACCCCGCGCTGTAAGTCGGTATTTAGAATCATACCCCCCGCTGTTAGTTGGTATTCAGATTCATAACCCACGCTGTTAGTCGGTATTCAGATTCATACCCCGCGCTGTTAGTCGGTATTCAGATTCATACCCCGCGCTGTTAGTCGATATTCAGATTCATACCCTGCCCTGTCAGTCGATATTCAGTTTCATACCCCGCGCTGTTAGTCGGTATTTAGATTCATACCCCGTGCTGTTAGTCGGTATTCAGATTCATACCCCGCGCTGTTAGTCAGTATTCAGAATCATACCCCACACTGTTAGTCGGTATTTAGAATCATACCCCGCGCTGTTAGTCGGTATTTAGATTCATACCCCGCACTGTTAGTCGGTATTCAGATTCATACCCCGCGCTGTTAGACGGTATTTAGATTCATACCCCGCGCTGTTAGTCGGTATTTAGATTCATACCCCGCACTGTTATTCGGTATTCAGATGCATACCCTGCGCTGTTAGACGGTATTTAGATTCATACCCCGCGCTGATAGTCGGTATTTAGATTCATACCCGCGCTGTTAGTCGGTATTCAGATTCATACCCCATGCTGTTAGTCGGTATTCAGATTCATACCCCGCGCTGTTAGTCGGTATTTAGATTCATACCCCGTACTGTTAGTCGGTATTCAGATTCATACCCCTCGCTGTTAGTCGGTATTCAGATTCATACCCCATGCTGTTAGTCGGTATTCAGATTCATACCCCATGCCGTTAGTCGGTATTCAGATTCATACCCCGCGCTGTTAGTCGGTATTTAGATTCATACCCCGTACTGTTAGTCGGTATTCAGATTCATACCCCTCGCTGTTAGTCGGTATTTAGATGCATACCCTGCGCTGTTAGTCGGTATTTAGATTCATACCCCGGGCTGTTAGTCGGTATTTAGATTCATACCCCGGGCTGTTAGTCGGTATTTAGATTCATACCCCGTACTGTTAGTCGGTATTCAGATTCATACCCCGCGCTGTCAGTCTGTATTCAGATTCATACCCCACACTGTTAGTCGGTATTCAGATTCATACCCCGCGCTGTTAGTCGGTATTTAGATTCATACCCCGTACTGTTAGTCTGTATTCAGATTCATACCCCACACTGTTAGTCTGTATTCAGATTCATACCCCGCACTGTTAGTCGGTATTTAGATTCATACCCCGCGCTGTTAGTCGGTATTCAGATTCATACCCCGCGCTGTTAGTTGGTTTTCAGATTCATACCCCGCGCTGTCAGTCGATATTCAGATTCATACCCCACGCTGTTAGTCGGTATTCAGATTCATACCCCGCGCTGTTAGTCTGTATTCAGATTCATACCCCACACTGTTAGTCGGTATTTAAATTCATACCCCGCGCTGTTAGTCGGTATTTAGATGCATACCCCGCGCTGTTAGTCGGTATTCAGATTCATACCCGCGCTGTTAGTCGATATTCAGATTCATACCCCGCGCTGTTAGTCGGGATTCAGATTCATACCCCGCGCTGTTAGTCGGTATTCAGATTCATACCCCGCGCTGTTAGTCGGTATTTAGATTCATACCCCGCGCTGTTAGTCGGTATTCAGATGCATACCCCGCGCTGTTAGTCGGTATTCAGTTTCATTCCCCGCGCTGTTAGTCGGTATTCAGTTTCATTCCCCGCGCTGTTAGTTGGTATTCAGAATTTCAGATTCATACCCCACGCTGTTAGTCGGTATTCATATTCATACCCGCGCTGTTAGTCGGTATTTAGATTCATACCCCGCACTGTTAGTCGGTATTCAGATTCATACCCCGCGCTGTTAGACGGTATTTAGATTCATACCCCGCGCTGTTAGTCGGTATTTAGATTCATACCCCGCACTGTTAGTCGGTATTCAGATGCATACCCTGCGCTGTTAGACGGTATTTAGATTCATACACCGCGCTGTTAGTCGGTATTTAGATTCATACACCGCGCTGTTAGTCGGTATTCAGATTCATACCCAACGCTGTTAGTAGGTATTTAGATTCATACCCCGCGCTGTTAGTCGGTATTCAGTTTCATTCCCCGCGCTGTTAGTCGGTATTCAGATTCATACCCCGCGCTGTTAGTCGGGATTCAGATTCATACCCCGTACTGTTAGTCGGTATTTAGATTCATACCCCGCGCTGTTAGTCGGTATTTAGATTCATACCCCGCGCTGTTAGTCGGTATTCAGATTCATACCCCGCGCTGTTAGTCGGTATCTAGATTCATACCCTGCGCTGTTAGTCGGTATTTAGATTCATACCCCGCGCTGTTAGTCGGTATTCAGATGCATACCCCTCGCTATTAGTCGGTATTTAGATTCATACCCCGCGCTGATAGTCGGGATTCAGATTCATACCCCGCGCTGTTAGTCGGTATTTAGATTCATACCCCTCGCTGTTAGTCGGTATTTAGATTCATACCCCGCGCTGTTAGTCGGGATTCAGATTCATACCCTGCGCTGTTAGTCGGTATTTAGATTCATACCCCGCGCTGTTATTCGGTATTTAGATTCATACCCGTGCTGTTAGTCGGTATTCAGATTCATACCCCACGCTGTTAGTCGGTATATAGATTCATACCCCGCCCTGTCAGTGTTATTTCGGATTCAAATAAAAGACTAGTATGCAAATTTGAAGTGGTATTTGATGGTCACAAATGGCCTTTTTAGCCATGTTTTTAATTTTTCGGCCTCGTTCTGTAAATAATCGGGCACTATTTTGCTCGTGACAGGCATTGTTATTGAGAACAATTATGAAAATAGATGTCATTGAAGTGTGAAATCTATGTCCTTTATCACATATTTTCTTAACTGAAATTCAGTATTCACCCCTTTGTTAACTGACATTCAGCATTCCCCCTTTTGTTAACTAGCATTCAGTATTCACCCCCTGTTAACAGGTATTCACCAACCAGCTGGGGCGATACCCTCATGTGCTATACATCGCGATCCAGTTCCGGGGGTCAAAATAGGTCGTAAATACATTAACTCGTCCTATATACTAAATACTCATTGACACGCAGTTGCCTTAGGAAATGTTCAGATAATAACTCCAACAAACGACCAGTTGAACTTATTTCCTGGACATTTCCTACCAATAATATCAATCTCTCTGCACTTACAGTAGCTTTTCGTCTATCTGTCGTCTGCTCTTATTTACCACACCACCCATCCAAATGAACAATAGACCATTCCAATGTATATGTTGTAACAGAACGAGAGGATCCATTTAGTAAAGAAAGGGTTAGGCCACAGAGAGACTTATTTAATGAATTCTCTTCTGTGTGAAGCAATGGAGACCGTAATTCTTTATATGATTAGAGTATTCATGATGGGGTAAAATTAGAGAGCGTTTGTCTCACTTGTGTGCGAAACATTTAAAGATGCATAATCCAAATTAACGCTCTTAAATTGCTATTTCTTTGGCTTCGGGGGGTAAAAAAAATATTTGATTCCAGTCGAGGAAACAACCCGTCAAAGCTCAGAGTGATCAGACATCGATTTTTGAAGTTTGTTAATTCTCGAGATGTTCAATTATTTGTGGCCCAGAATCACGCCGTCAAACGAACAGTCTCGGTCAAAATTGCGGATGAAGATGGATAACTCTAAAAACAAGTGGTAATACGGCCAAATTTCGTGAATACTCAAGTGATAATAGGGCCACAATTCGTTGAACAAAATGATAATAAATAACACGTTTTGGGAAATTTGATACCATAGTTGACAGTGGTTAGCATTATTTTTGTGCGATTAATCGATTCTGATAAATAAAGCGTATTTTGAAGAAATGTTGTTGTTGTTGTTGTTATTGTTGTTGTTATTGTTGTTGTTGTTGTTGTTGTATCTTGATAATACGGGGACCCTCTGATCGGATTGAGTACCTTTTAACAGCTGGAAAGTTTGATTCAGAGTATATGAAACCTATTGACCGATATCGATATGGATTTTTCAACCTGTGTGACATCTCCCAAATTACGCGGACCTATAATTCGGTCAAACGTGCATTACAACGTATCTTGTATGGCTGGACCTTCGAATATTCGAACAAGAAAACAGTTTCAGAAGGAGTCGGGATATCGAGTAGTCCACGGGAAGAGAAAGGTTGACGCTCGAATGCAAAGTAATATACAATTCACCAAGTAATTTACGGATGCTTCACGTGTATTAACATATACCATAAAACTTCTATGCGTCTGCTATAGCCGAAAACAAAATCAGATTAAACCCACAAACTCATGCATGGGGAATTTTTATGATCAAAGTCAATATTGACTTTAGGCCATGCACGAGAAAGCCCCAAGCCCCGATTCGTCATATCGTGTAGATACAAACATTGCTCATGATTTAACAATTTCTTAACAAAATGGATTCTCCCACTCAGGTATGGGGATATACAATGGAATAGTCTATCTTTCATTTGGAGGGATGTTCAAGAAAGCAGACAACAGCAGAAGAAAAACTAATACAAGTGAAGAAAGATTCATATTCATAGGTGGGAAATGTTCAGATAATAAGTTCAACAATAAGGGAACTACTCGTCAATGAACATTTAGTATAGCCAGGGTTAAACTCGATATGACGAATTGGGCAGAACAGACTGACCAAATATGTTCAGTGGTCGGAAGGATCAATATTATTTACAGGCCTCACATACCAGTTTATTCGCTTTTGTTACATTCCGACACTGTTCCGGAGAACAAATTATGTCGATAAATACGTTGAATATTTTTATGCATACTACACCCCCCCCCCCCCCCCGCACACAGAAGCATGAATAACAGTTAACAGATGGGTGATTCACCACGATCATCATATTATTTATTGCTTCCTTTTGAGGGGGGGAGAGAGAGAGAGAGAGAGATAGAGAGACGGACGGAGAGAGACGGAGAGAGAGAGAGAGAGAGAGAGAGAGAGAGAGAGAGAGAGAGAGAGAGAGAGAGAGAGAGAGAGAGAGAGAGAGAGAGAGAGAGAGAGAGAGAGAGAGAGAGAGAGAGAGAGAGAGAGAGAGAGAGAGAGATTGTACATAATACTTATTTAGTATTGCGTTTATTTATTTCAGCCTGTTCTCCAGAAAATAAACTCATATAGAACTTATTTCAAAAACACAAATAAAAGCCCATATCGGCATTATTTATAATTCGTTTACGCTCAATGTAAACCTAATTCGGAATAACTGGTTATAAGTCCATTGCGGGCTTATTTCAGAATAAAATAAATTAAGTCCAATATATGAACCTATATGTGAATTTTAGGTTCAATGTGGACCTATTTGCACGATAAAATATTGGTTATTTATACGTTACACTTAAAGGCCCGTAGAGCCTTCGCGGTGGTATTGCTGTTACAATAGTCACATCCGTTAAAAACGCCATATATAAACAGAAAGAATATTAAAATATAGACATATATACCTTGTTCTAATACCAATCATAAATATCACGTAAATAGTATGCTATTGTCAAATTCGTATGATGTGTTATTCAAACAATAGCCAGATTATGTTTACAGTACAGTGTGTAAAGAGTGTGTGATCAGCAAAACCCTCAACACCAGGGAGACCCCACAGAGGAAATTTGGTTAAAACTGCCGCCATGATGTTTACAACATACCGGTATAGCGTTTGCTAATCCTCGCCACCCAATATTTCAGGATTGAATAGGTCACCGTGAATCACTCTCCGCCAAAAAATCGCCATCATGTGGAGTGTTTTTCTTATATATCGCCCATTCTTTACGTGCTGTATACAAACAAACGCTCAGCTCACACAAAGTGTATTTTGTGGATAGTATCGCATCCATCCTCTCAGTATAATATACTATTAGTATATTCTTGAGGAAATTTTGATAATTTGGTAACGTTTATTTATAAACTGTAACCTACACACAAGGCCAGTCGTGCCTTTAAACTATTGTCTTTGACAATAAATCATTCCACATAAACAAACAAACGGCTAACCAAATTATTGATAGCGATAGAAAACACTTGTAATACTCACGCAGTACGGGGTTATTTGTGAATTTTGATGCAAGCTGTCCATCATAAATAACCAGATAGTCCCCCTTTTCAGCATAGACGTTCTCAATCTTAAACAACAGGTTTTTTCGTTCGAAGGAAATAACCTCTAGAGATCTATTGCCATCATTCCAATAGAGAATGCGTCCAGCGTAAGTGTTGTGGTTCTCCAGGTGTAGTATCTCCTTAGGTTGCATGTACTCCATATCGTCTGGAAGAGAAACTGGGTTTTTTCAGAAAGTGCCTGATAATTACATGTATAGGATCAAGAGTACACATATGGTAGTACATGTACATAGTACAGAGTCTGCATGGAACGTGATATATATATATTAGTGAAAGGTCAAGAGAACATGTATAGTAATGGCATGGCCTATACTTTACGCGTATGACTATAGGGTCAATAGTGTACATATATAACAGTGACATGGTCAAAGACTGTATAATAACATCCATAATATATATATCTATATTTTTATAATTATATATATATCTGGTTCAGCTGGAATATATATTTATAAGAGTCTGCTTGTCTATCCGTCTGTCTGTTCGCGATATTTCTCTGACCACTGGAACGATTTCAACCAAATTTTTGTGTGGTGATACGGGATACCATGGCGGATGTTATAACGGCGTTAGATTTTCAATTTGTTTTATTTAAAAACAAAAGAAATTAATTTAATAAAAAAAAATATCTTTTGTTAAATTGAGCAATTGAGTTAAATCTTTAAAAAAAATATCTAAAAAATTAAATCTCAAAAACAAATTTTAAACTATTTTTTGTTATTGAAATTTGTCTTAATAAAGGCTCTGTATAAGATCAAATGTGTGCAAAGTGCACAAAGGGTGCCGCAGGCCCCTAACCAGAGTCCATGCAGGCTATAAAATTCTTTAGACCAATTGTTTGGCCATTTCTGAATTTCTTGGCCATTTTTCGGAAACTTTGGCAAATATGGGATAACAAAATTTGGCCAAAAAACATTATAGCCAATTTGGCCACCGACATCGTGAAGCCTACTCCTAATTAACTTTGTGCAACAACCGGAGCCCCTCCGACGCTGAACAAGGTATAGTCTATGGCAGGGTCAAGCACGAACATATAGTGTAGTCAGTGGCGAGAGAGTACAGATGCACAGTAATGACAGAACCAACTTTGAGATTCAATGTAAATGAACAGTTTTTTCTTCCTGAAGGAAATAACTTCGAGGGTTCTACCCCCATCATTGCAACGGAGAATGTGTCCTACTAACGTTGTGTACCACTGACAAATATGGCAGTGACAGGGTCCAGTGTGTACATATATATAGTGACAGGGTCCACCGAAAACAGTAGTGCCAGTGTATATATAGTAGTATCAGGGTCCGAGTAGGAACTCAGTGGTGACAGGGTCTAGAGTGTGCGTATATGGTATAGTCGCGGTGGCCAGAGATTGCATGTATATATAGTGATGGCATTGTTCACCGAGTACATATTTTGTAGTGACTGGCTCCATGCAGGTAGAACATTACTCTATAGTATTGGGGACCAGAGTGCTTTAAATCAATAAATCAAGGCTTCGCCACACTATTGACTCAGTCAGAAGCTCTTCAGAGATTGAATTAATTATGCTTTTCAGTACATTCGACCATATAACTATATTGAAATTGAAACAATGTTATCAAGGTATTGACTAGATAATTTTCACAGAACTACACTCAAATATAGCTAAGTTGATTTATCAAGACACTGTAGCTATGATTAATCATGAGTACATCGTGTCACGAGTCTCTACTCTGGCTGACGGGCGTTAATCAGAGGAGATATTCATGGCATGATCTCAATCATATATGATATAAGGCATTATCTTGGTTTGTATATATACTTCAAGACGGTTATATATGATGAATATGGGTCAACAACTCCATAATTATGCTTTCAATATGGTATCCTGCCAGTCTTCAATTGAAGACATCCGGGTATGAGAATGTTTTAACGTGAAGCATGGTGCTGTGGTTCATTACGAGTCATATGTAATATACTTACATGTCGGCATCGAATTGTCAACAGTGGACAATGCGTTCTCGATTACCATGAAAATGTAAACACAACACAAACTGATCGAATTCATCTTTAACTTCCCGTTCTTCGACCGATCATATGTATGTTAAAGATATCGATCCGTGTGCAGGTGCTCTTTCCATTATGTAACGTACATCCTGCAGTATATATACAAGTTCACGCAACACTGATCTAATACGTCATATTTCATATTTACATACAGTCGCAGTTTCCTTTCCTCGAATCGTGCCTAAATATAATATAAACACACGACGTCTATTCACTAACAGCTGGAGTGCACAATGACTGACCCATATATAATTGAATATACCTGAGTCACACACAGGTACGATTTAAAATGTACTGTCACTGACGCGAGAAGTTTATTAGAGTTATCATTCTTTGACAGGCCTGCTCTCCGATCTGTGGCTTTGTCTCCTGTGTCTGAAATGAAAGTTTTATGACCCAATGTAATCATCAAGGATTGCAGTTATGCCAAGAATTTGTTTCGATTTTTACACCTCCAATATTCAAACAGAGTTCATTCCTCGCGCCACGTTGGTCTGACCACTGCCATAATGTATGCATGATGTAAGGAAATCTTACATTTTAGCTCAACTTGACGAATGAGCTATTGTCATTGGATGGCGTCCGTCGTCCGTTCGTCCGTCCTCATTTTTATTAACGGTCTCCCAGGTCTCCTTACATCTATATGCAGGATATTCGCTGACGACACTAAATTATTATCTAACAACCGAACGACAATATTCTTCAATAAGATATAAACACAGTCTGCGAATGGTCAACATACAATGGTTACTCCCTTTCAACTCGAATAAAATACACGTCATCCATTTTGGTCACAATAACCCCGAAATGACATAATCACAAGACAGATGCCCCGTTTTTGCTAACATGAAATCTGACGAAGAGAAAGACCTAGGTGCATTCATTGATAAAACATTAAACTTTGACAAAGATTTAAACGAGGCGGTAAAGAAAGCAAATCGGGATCTCGGCATCATGTATATAACATACATTGACATACAGAGAGGAGAACAGTGTTGTCCCCTTGATAAAGGCATTATTACGACCGGTTTTTGGAATACGGGAACCTGTACGATCATATACAAATCCATAAACATTCGAAAGCCATCGAATGTGTACATGGAAGAGCATCTATAAGCTGGTACCAAAGGTAGGGAACCATATAGAGAAAGCCTGATTAACCTCAGTCTTATGTCGCTGAGTATATGAGACTCGGGAGGGGGGTCTTATTGAAACATATAAGATTCTCCGGGGTTCCAAATCTTGAACCTGACACGAATATGTTCCAGAGAGTATAAGATATTCGAGAACGAGTGGCCATAAGCACACTCACAAATTACACCCCAGCAATAGATGCAACACAGATACCCGTTTGCACTTCTTTCCCGAAAGAGTGGTGCATCATTGTAATGGAATAATTTATTACAGTTAGTGGTAGATTCGGAAGACCTGAAAACTTTCAAAGAAAGACTTAATTCGGAACTTTGGAACATCAGGTATCAATTCGTTGAGTAACAATCCAATACCGTACATACATAAACTGAATATGAACAGACAGCTTGCGACGCGTGAAAACTTCAAATTAGATTTCATATTCCGTAACGTTGGGCAAAAAGTCATCGCGACTTAATCGGCAACCGACATATTTATGTTATGTTAACAATTTCCTTTAAGACATCCTACTGGACACATCTCTCATCCGATAGTCACCATAATTAATTTGGGTCTTCGGGTTAATCTCTAGATGGGAGCTATCGATTATTTCCGAACATTGTTAAAAATCATGGCCGCCAGCAGCCATCTTGGATTCAAAATATGAATCAATTTGAACACATTACAGTCCGCATTTATTGGATAACTGTTTTGAACACTTACAGGCAGGTTTAGGATCACCTCTATAGATGTGAGCTATCGAATTTGAAAGATTTTCGAGGAAAAACCTTACCGCCGGAAGCCATCTTGGATTTTATTATTTTCATGAGTGACTAAATCGTTGGCACACCCTGCAGGCCACATCCCTCATCTAATCATCAACGAACTTCATATGGATCTTCGCCGTGACCATTCATTAGATGGGAGTAATCGATTTCCCCGAAATTCCTTAAAAATCATGACCGTCAGTAGCCATCTGGGATTTTACATTTGAATACATAGGCACATCCTGCAGCCCACAATTATTGTAGAATTCTTCGAAAATTTACAGGCATGTTTAGGAACACTTCTAGGTGGGGGCTATCGAATTTGAACGATTTTCGATGAAACGCATGGCGGTAGTCAGCCTTCTTCGATTTAACTCTTTCATGACTAAATACTTCAGTATACACCATATATATAGCCTTCATGTTGATCCCACATTTCATTTGGCTCTTCGGGTTGTCCTATATTGTTTTAACATTTAAACTTCCCGCATTCCCTGCATGTAATGTATGACATTATCCCCTCTCCAAATTGAGCATTGACATTTGTCTATTACAATTCATTCTGCATTAGCTTGAGAGAAACTCAACTGTCCATATCCATTCGTAAATTTCTCGGATCAATATCAAAGTGAATTGTAACCGACAAATGTTATCGGATCTGAATGAAATTTTCTGCGACGGTTCGCCACCGAGAGTGCTCTCAAAGGAGGTTGCAATGATGGCAAGAGTTATCTTTCTCTGTTTATCTTGAAATAGTGGTTTTCGGCCCGAGTATCTAAGCCATGGGATAAAAGAACGCAATTAATTTTGATATGGATGTTTAGCGTCACAAGCCATTAAGGTTTCAGTGAAGTGATGGTGATGCTCGAACTTTCCCTTTTTCAGTTATTCTCAGTTTATTTAAATTTTTTGTTTTAATTTGGCACCGCGAGAATATGCTTGATGAAACCTCTTGTTTGTTTTGTTTCTATGTATATTTGTTCCTTTTGCTTTGTTGTTTTTTTTTTCTGTGCATCCATGATCACAGTAGGGTTGAGTTCGACGAACGAATGAATGATGACGAGAATATTGCATGAAGAT
The DNA here is from genome assembly GCA_032622095.1 of Siphonodentalium dalli. Classification (NCBI taxonomy): domain Eukaryota; kingdom Metazoa; phylum Mollusca; class Scaphopoda; order Gadilida; family Siphonodentaliidae; genus Siphonodentalium; species Siphonodentalium dalli. Next base: position 191,133,222 of record CP136062.1, on the reverse strand, counting down.
TGTCAAATGAAAGCTAGTATCTCACCAAATGCATACCGCAAAACAGAATTTGCTGGAACATTGGTGCTTTTCTGTCCCTCTGCAAACAAATAATCCATTGTAATGAGTTAATATTAGATTGAGATGCAACCTGCTGTACCGGTATAGAGCCTTATATGTGATATATAGCCATAACAACATATATAGCCTGAGGACAAGGTATAGCATGTACAACTGTAAACCGTTAATCATCATTTTGTCATTGTCTTTCTAATCAGATATTGCAGTTGGTCGATGTCAAATATACTAAATATAATTGATGATCCAATCCAAAATAATGGCCTCTTATGTGTTACTCACACTGGAATTAGAGGTGCGCATATGAACATGGGATAATACGCAATACGTGCATATTGTCCGGAGCTTATATCCACAGTGATTATAGAGGTGACACGTGTATATAGCTGGACTCGTTAATCTTGGATTTCTCTTCCATGTATTCTCACCAAAGTCGCAGCTATTGTTTGAGATTATCGCGATATATGTAAGCGAGGAAGACGTTGACAAGATTGATCGAGTTCGCATGTGAGTATATATTCAAACATTATAAATCTCCATTCTTTATTGTCGTTGTTAAACCATGGTATGGGATCGTGTGCTTATTCCGAAGCCTGTGTTTCCCTTAGCCCACTGGGGTTTTGAGTTTAAACCTGATATTTTACCTCTGCCGAAAGCTGTGTGTTCCTTGTTTTCAATAAAACGGATTAAAGGTCTACTGTATATACACTACTCTACAAACTTGATAATTATAATGAAAATGAGTTTATGACTCGACTCATAAACTCATTTTCATTATAATTACCATGTTGTTTGTATCGTTCATAGAGCACAGTATTGTGTATTTTGCACTAATCCATGGCTCAAATTAATTCATTTGTTGATACATTCTGTTGAGTATAAATGGCGATGGTCCCACAAATGGCCGGATTTAGTGTACTGTCCCCCTTTAAGAATCAATCGAGGGGTACAATGTTTTTCTAGTATTACACTCAGAAATTATTCGTCCTATTTTGCAACTGCTGAATGAAGATACATGTATTGACAAAATAAATCATTCACAGCTCAAAATTACCACAATATTCTGGAGAAGAAAAATCACAATGGCATTGTTGTCCAAAGCAGTACAGCAGTTACCCAACTTCATTGTAAGTATTGGGGTTGTCTTATCATTAACTGTCTGATTTGACACCAAATAATTCAAAACTTTCCATTTATCAGGCAAAAGAAAAGAATTTTTAAAATCTTGATCATTCGATCACCATGATCTAGATCGTGCCATGAAACTCTACTCTGGTTAATGCCCGTAGAGATCATATTCCACCAGTACAAAATCGTGGAACTTTTTTAAGTTTTGACAGGGAACCTTATAAATTCGAAAAAATAAAGCGGGGAGTATATTTCTTAGTTAGTATCTGTTCCTTAATAATGAACTTCACTGTAGGTGAAGGTCCCAACTTGAAATTTCACGATTTAAGTAAATTTGTGAGCGATTTTGCTCTGCGCCGCTTACAATTATGGAATTTACCCTGGGTAATTAATTCGATATTTAATACGATATCGGCTCACAAGTCAGAGAAAAACATGCATTTTTTAGTTGGGAAAATTACCTACAGTGAAGTACATTATTAAGGAACAGATAACAACTAAGAAATATATTCCCCGCTTTATTTTTTCGACTTTATAAGGTTCCCTCTCAAAACTTCCAAAAGTTCCAATGTTTTGTACTGGTGGAATATTATCTATACGTGAGTTAGACATAATAGAGATTCATGGCATGATCTCTCCAGGATCGTTTAAATACACAACACCATCCACAAGTATTATATACCTTGTGGATGATACGCTATTGCATTATCTATACCGTGTATGTTGGGCAACGGATACATCATACATAGACGCTCTTTATAAAAGGCGACCATTGATTTTTTTTGCAAGGCTAACACAAATTCTAAAAGTCGACATCTGGTCATCAAAAAATCATACCCGTATATTAATGGTCTCACGAGTGCAATCTTATTATATTCTGGTATAGAAAACGTACAAATGGTCGATTTGTGATTGCAAACGGACATGGAATATTTAACCCTTCCATGATGTGAGCTGTGCTGGTGCAGCATTAAAGAGCATGTGCCAGTGCGTGCTGTTATGTAATAGCTTACACGGTCAAGGTATATATTGTTAGGTCAATGCATTCTCTTATATATGCGAGGCTCACTATAAGAGACTCGCATATATAAGAGAATAGATTGGCACAGGATTTTCGCAAAATTTCAGGAAGCTCTGGTCACGGAAGGGTTAACTCTTTCTTTATACTAAATACTTATTTACGATTAGTTCAATTGTGAAATTATATTTTTATATGTCAATCGTCTGATTATATATCCTGAACATCGATACAGATGAAAAATTTAAATGAACACCTTTTATATATAACGGAATGGGAAAATTCAATTAGTAAAAAAGGGTTATATTTGAGATAAACATAATTGAAACAAATATAACGTTGTTACTATTGCAGCAGTTGTCCAATATGAATCGTACTTCTGTACATCGAGATTCATACACATGCTAACGCCACAGTGACGAACTGGAGCTCGTCCGTGTATATTAGAAGGCCAATGAATTTGCACATGGAAATGACGGAATCGACTGCAGTCCGCCGGCGGATTAAACCAAGTCCGGTGGATGAAGGATATTCGTGGATCATTCTTGCAGGTTTGTATATGTGACCCGCCATATCAAATCCAGTCGTAAGTCGGGATTTTTTTACCCTGTGTCAATGCATTCTCTTATATATGCGAGTCGACCATAGGTCGCCTCGCATATATAAGAGAATGCATTGGCCTAACAATTTTTTACAATTTTAATAATTTTTTCTTGTATTCTTTAACAATTTTATAATTTCACCCATACAGAGCCCCAGACAAACATGAGTAGACAACACTCTTCTATATGCTTCTATATATGTGTGGGGCTCCCTGCAGGGTAATGGATGTTTTTTATTTTATGTCCTAAAAAATGTAAGAAACATTTATTTAAAAAATAATTATAAAAAATTGTTAGGCCAATGCATTCTCTTATATATGCGAAGCGACCTATGGTCGACTCGCATATATAAGAGAATGCATTGGCACAGGGTAAAAAAAATCCCGACTTACCACTGGATTTGATATGGCGGGTCACATATAGCTTAACTATAAAATAGAGGTCAATTCCGATTAAACAGTTTGGTTCTGATGGCCAATTTCACGAGAGTTGCGATTCTTTGTTGGAATTTAGGCTCAAATTTCATTACCGGATGATAACTTCATCTAATATAGACTTGATGGAATGATGTCTCTATTTTGGGTTTCATCCATCCATTTTTTACTAGAGTTACGGACTTTTCTTCGACAAATCATCGTTGATGAGTAGTTATCCCATTGATCTTCGACAAATCATCGTTGATGAGTAGTTATCCCATTGATCTGATAAGTTCAACAAAAGTTGTTTGTTGAACTTATTATCTTAACATTTCTCTGCAATAAATAGGACTTTTATTATCTGTCAACTGCTAATATTACATATCTAAATCAACAATAGACCATTCCGATGTATATAACAGAATGGGAGAATCCATTAGTATAATATAAAAAGGGGTAAATGGGGATTTGTTAAATGATTACCACCAGAGTTGTGGGCATTTTTGACTTACAAACTTTAGATTTTATTGGTTTCCATATGATAAATACAACTGTTTAGGTATCCTTCTGAAAGTCAACTGCAACAGGCCAAAAGTCGTATTTGTATGGCTGCAGGGGTTACTCTCAAAAAGTGCCGAAGATTACACAGGTTTTGAAAATGTGCTGAAGGGTACACATTGTTTGCTATGTGTTCCTGAAAGACTGGCGCCCTTTAGCAGTTTGTTTTCAGTTAATTTAAATTTTCAATGGAACATAAACATTTATTCTCAAACAGAAATCATGTCAGACGTGAAAACTAAAGGTTCTTTAGAATGAGATTTCAAAACATGTGTACCTTTCAGCACTTTTTTGTGTGAGAATGACCCCTCACGGGCCCTCAGCCGTATAATGCCATGTCTGGTGTTGCTCGTTTTTCTTTTGTTCCCATTTTCCTGAACTTTTAATTTTTAGTTCTATTTCAGCCAGTTTCTTATGTTACATGTTGAGTGACGGTCATACGAAGACTTTCGGAATTCTGTACGCCGAGTTCTTAGATTACTTTGACACGAGCGCGGCCGGCACAGCATGGGTGAGCAGTGTGATGATCGCTCTCAGTCTGGGGTTAGGTAAGTGCTTGCAAACGAAAGTTTTGCTGCATTATATATTTGAGACCTTTCGCATAATGAACTACTACTATATACGAATAAGATTATAGCAGATTAGAAGCAGTCCTACATTTTTCGGACGGTCCAAACACCTTTTTGCAGAATTGACGATTTATTCGAGTCCGCTTGTGAGAAAATAGTGCCGTTCAAACTTCTAGCCAATCACAGTTAGGTGATATAGTTCAGTTTGTCGTGATTATAGTCAGTGGTAGGCTGGATGATTGTATGCTAAGCTCGTGTGCCCATGCTGGGCTTCTCGAAACCATAATGGTAACTACGGACATGGCAAAACGACAACTGATCGATAGAAATAACACAAGTTCGAGTGACGTTTTACCATATTCTTAATTCTGATCAGTTGTAGTTTACTATGCGCAAAGTGTCCATTAATTGTCCGTTTCCGATGCAAAAACCGTCATCTACCGATTGAAAGCAGTTCATTGGGTAAAGTGGACGATTCTGAACCAACAGACGAAGTATAGCAATTATATTTCCAGCTTTGTAAATCGGGTGTTACTTATCGGATTGCGTTGTCCTTTGGCATGGTGATAGCACAGGTTAGTGGAAAGGATAGCCACATACTACGATTTTCATCAATTAATTTTTATCAGAGTTACGGCCCTTGTTTGATTTGGAAATTCGTGAATTGAGGACTCGAGGGTATTAGTGGAGACATTCGTCCGACTTTCATAGTGCAGGTTTTATCCGCACTTTTTTCCAGAGTTATGGTGAATATGGCCCTTTTCCTGAGATCTGACCCGGGTTTTGTTTTGTCTGCACTTTCTTCCAGAGTTATGGCACTTTGCCATAGTTATGATCCGGAGTTAAACTGAGAGAAATGTCCCACTATTACTTAATTTTCTCTCTAAATATAGGCATCATTGAGCGTACAGTCGGGGCATTGGCTTTTAGGAAGTTTAGGCCCATATAGACCTTATTTTCAGTTTTCAAATAATTCCAATATGAGCTTATTTCGCTTGATTATAAAATAACCCCATAGTGTGCTTATTTTCGCGAGAACGGGCAGAACTTTGAAATTTGAAAGAATAAGATAAATAAATATATAGTCTAAAGTTAGATTGCCTCGTTTGCAAATGTGTTGTGTGGTAATTGTTCTGTTTAACCCTTTACCCAACAAAGCGGCCAAAAACGCACAAATAAAGCTTCAACAGCCTAAAATATCTTCGGTCTGTCTCATTAACACCATACAAATATGGATATCATTGAAACTGGTTCATTGACCACATTGTGATGGTTACAGTTATGCCCTGTGTCAATGCATTCTCTTATATATATGCGAGTCGACCATAGGTCGCCTCGCATATATAAGAGAATGCATTGGCCTAAAAAAATCATTTTTAATATGTATTAAGCCAATGCATTCTCTTATATATGCGAGGCGACCTATGGTCGACTCGCATATATAAGAGAATGCATTGGCACGGGCCGTTCTGTTTGGGTAAAGGGTTAATTCATGCGCTCTTCTGTGCTCTCAATTAATGGCCGATGTACATGTCTCTTATTTCAGGCCCTGTGAGTAATTACAGTTAATTAATTAATTAATTTTTATCAGAGTTACGGCCCTTGTTTGATTTGGAAATTCGTGAATTGAGGACTCGAGGGTATTAGTGGAGACATTCGTCCGACTTTCATAGTGCAGGTTTTATCCGCACTTTTTTCCAGAGTTATGGTGAATATGGCCCTTTTCCTGAGATCTGACCCGGGTTTTGTTTTGTCTGCACTTTCTTCCAGAGTTATGGCACTTTGCCATAGTTATGATCCGGAGTTAAACTGAGAGAAATGTCCCACTATTACTTAATTTTCTCTCTAAATATAGGCATCATTGAGCGTACAGTCGGGGCATTGGCTTTTAGGAAGTTTAGGCCCATATAGACCTTATTTTCAGTTTTCAAATAATTCCAATATGAGCTTATTTCGCTTGATTATAAAATAACCCCATATTATGCTTATTTTCGCGAGAACGGGCAGAACTTTGAAATTTGAAAGAATAAGATAAATAAATATATAGTCTAAAGTTAGATTGCCTCGTTTGCAAATGTGTTGTGTGGTAATTGTTCTGTTTAACCCTTTACCCAACAAAGCGGCCAAAAACGCACAAATAAAGCTTCAACAGCCTAAAATATCTTCGGTCTGTCTCATTAACACCATACAAATATGGATATCATTGAAACTGGTTCATTGACCACATTGTGATGGTTACAGTTATGCCCTGTGTCAATGCATTCTCTTATATATATGCGAGTCGACCATAGGTCGCCTCGCATATATAAGAGAATGCATTGGCCTAAAAAAATCATTTTTAATATGTATTAAGCCAATGCATTCTCTTATATATGCGAGGCGACCTATGGTCGACTCGCATATATAAGAGAATGCATTGGCACGGGCCGTTCTGTTTGGGTAAAGGGTTAATTCATGCGCTCTTCTGTGCTCTCAATTAATGGCCGATGTACATGTCTCTTATTTCAGGCCCTGTGAGTAATTACAGTTAATTAATTAATTAATTTTTATCAGAGTTACGGCCCTTGTTTGATTTGGAAATTCGTGAATTGAGGACTCGAGGGTATTAGTGGAGACATTCGTCCGACTTTCATAGTGCAGGTTTTATCCGCACTTTTTTCCAGAGTTATGGTGAATATGGCCCTTTTCCTGAGATCTGACCCGGGTTTTGTTTTGTCTGCACTTTCTTCCAGAGTTATGGCACTTTGCCATAGTTATGATCCGGAGTTAAACTGAGAGAAATGTCCCACTATTACTTAATTTTCTCTCTAAATATAGGCATCATTGAGCGTACAGTCGGGGCATTGGCTTTTAGGAAGTTTAGGCCCATATAGACCTTATTTTCAGTTTTCAAATAATGCCAATATGAGCTTATTTCGCTTGATTATAAAATAACCCCATAGTGTGCTTATTTTCGCGAGAACGGGCAGAACTTTGAAATTTGAAAGAATAAGATAAATAAATATATAGTCTAAAGTTAGATTGCCTCGTTTGCAAATGTGTTGTGTGGTAATTGTTCTGTTTAACCCTTTACCCAACAAAGCGGCCAAAAACGCACAAATAAAGCTTCAACAGCCTAAAATATCTTCGGTCTGTCTCATTAACACCATACAAATATGGATATCATTGAAACTGGTTCATTGACCACATTGTGATGGTTACAGTTATGCCCTGTGTCAATGCATTCTCTTATATATATGCGAGTCGACCATAGGTCGCCTCGCATATATAAGAGAATGCATTGGCCTAAAAAAATCATTTTTAATATGTGTTAAGCCAATGCATTCTCTTATATATGCGAGGCGACCTATGGTCGACTCGCATATATAAGAGAATGCATTGGCACGGGCCGTTCTGTTTGGGTAAAGGGTTAATTCATGCGCTCTTCTGTGCTCTCAATTAATGGCCGATGTACATGTCTCTTATTTCAGGCCCTGTGAGTAATTACATGTGTGTTCGAATGTCGTTCCGGAGTGTGGTTACTGGTGGAGGAGCCCTAGTTTTCTTGAGCTTTCTGATGACGTCATTTGTCACCAAAATGGAATACATGTACATCACCATGGGTGTCTTCAGTGGTGAGTTACTGTATCTGACTGTGGAACTTCCATATTATGTAAACGTATAAATGATATATCATTCAGGTCGAGAAATACACGAAACTCCAATATTTAGGCTTTATGACATCATATACTTTGAAAAAATTTTACAGTAAGAAAGGAAGTAAGTAAGCAAGTAATGCTTTATTCTCAAGTTAATCTCAACCATTATACTTATATGGGGCATGAGAAAACGAGGTTGGCACGGTAATCGCACCCCGATATGGGAGAAAATCGGGACCGATTTTCAGCTTGATTTGAGTTGACGGACATCACAATGTGCCATTCTGATCGATACATGCATGACCATTCTGATCGATACATACATGACCATTCTGATCGATCATGACCATTCTGATCGATACATGCATGACCATTCTGATCGATACATGCATGACCATTCTGATCGATACATGCATGACCATTTCGATAAGAAATGAGAATTTGTTCACGCTCACTGAAGCAAGCCAATTTGAAGCAATGGACACTCTTACTGAATATGTGCGTACATAATTTAATATATATGATGCATCAAAAATATCTATTCGTGATATGCTAGTCTTCAAGTTATCCTATCTAGAAGCAAATTTGATTTTTGAGACAATGCAAATTTTTTTTGAGATTGGGTGGGATGCGAACCCCGGCCCGACGGCGAGCGCGCCTTGCGACTCAAAGTGTGTCAATACCACACGGCCACCGAAGCAACCCCAAAAAAGGAAGTTCGAATGGCCGCTGTATTCCGATGTCGCACTTAGGACACTATATTCACATTTTAAGGTCTCTATATATATGTATATAGGAGGTATGGCACAGCAGCAATGTTATATATTTTATGCCTCCGAAACATGGCGAGCATTGCTCTTAGAACATGCTTGGAACTATACAACACACCAGACGCCTATTTTTAGAAGCAAATTTGATTTTTGAGACAATGCAAATTTTTTGAGATTGGGTGTGATGCGAACCCCGGCCCGACGGCGAGCGCGCCTTGCGACTCAAAGTCCGACGTCAATACCACACGGCCACCGAAGCAACCCCAAAAAAGGAAGCTCGAATGGCCGCTGTATTCCGACGTCGCACTTAGGACACTATATTCACATTTTAAGGTCTCTATATATATATGTATATAGGAGGTATATGGCACAGCAGCAATGTTATATATGTTATGCCTCCGAAACATGGCGAGCATTGCTCTTAGAACATGCTTGGGACTATACAACACACCAGGCGCCTATTTTTAGAAGCAAATTTGATTTTTGAGACAATGCAATTTTTTTGAGATTTGGTGGGATGCGAACCCGGCCCGACGGCGAGCGCGCCTTGCGACTCAAAGTCCGACGTCAATACCAGACGGCCACCGAAGCAACCCCAAAAAAGGAACGTTCTTTATTGTTCATATATGCCCCTTTAAGTCGTCTGAGGTCAACGACATTATATTATTTATGATATTATTTATGAGTGCCATGAGATATCTTATAGAGGTCGGATGTCATCTATGCATGTGTATAAGGGTAGGGATATTAGCTATTTGCATTGTCTCAAAAATCAAATTTTTATCCTATCTAGTTTTTTCGCACAGGCATGGACAAAACGCTCTTTATTTTTACCATATCAGGAATAGACTGACCACGGACACTCCTTATCGTTTCGTGCTTTTTCTTGTTGGTGGCGATGGATTCAGTCTCGGGGGAAGCGACCCACATTCCATATGACTCGGAGACTCTGGTTTTACGGTCACTGGTTTAGAACATGGGGAATGTTTATATACTGGTACTAATACTAATTCGTGCGCCACGAAATAGCTAATTGTGTAAACAAATGTGTAATTCCACTATAGCTAGAAGCGACTTTCGGCCATACACGTATACTACAGATAAATATCATTTCGTGGCCACGAATTAGTTATTTCGTGGCCACGAATTAGTATTTAGTGGCCACGAATTAGCTATTTCGTGGTCACGAATTAGTTAATTCGTAGTCACGAATTAGGATATCATGGCCACGAATTAGTATTTCGTGTTCACGAATTAGTTATTTCGTGGCCATGAATTAGCTTGTCCTAAACCAGCCGCCGTAGGTTTTACACAAGCTATATTATATTCTTTATATTCTTTATTAGCCTCCATCGAGGAGAGTATTGTATGTTCATATACGGATATTATACAAATAATGTACAGTCTTACACATAAATGATAAATATATACATATTGTGGTATGGTCAACAAGTGTCACTGTACTGAAGCCTCGTGCACTCATGGAGTTAATCAGCTATTTACAGTCACGGTACAGCTACATTCAGTTACCGGTAACTAACTTGCAGGCATGCATTAGGAATGTCGATGTGTCCACAATAAAATTGCTATACACCGAAAACAATTCCGAGTCTGCGCAAGTGTCCTCGTTCCCTAAAATCAGCGAGATAAATTGATTATCAGTTAGATTGCTCAATAAGAGGTAAATGTTCACTCCATATTTGTTCACAATTATGTCCCAATATATGTTCCGAAAGTGTAGCAGCGCTATCGATTGGCATGCGAACAGAACGTGTACCAGTTCATTTGGATAAGTTTGTCCACAAGAACGACACAGTTTGTTGTTGACGTATGTTGTTTTGTTCAACAACAGCGCAAGGTGTTTGAGCTGGACCTCGTACTGTCTATTGGCAGAGAGTATCTGCCAGATTGTCCATGGTTTTCTGGGGTTCTGGTGGCACGTATAGAATGTCGACAAATCATGATCTTGTGATACAGATGTTTGCCAGTGATTCGTATACAGGTCCGACACCCGCGACTTTACTAAAAACTTCCACTGTGCCTTCTCTGGGAACGATCCAGTGTCTAAAAATTATATAAGGTAATGTTTTAGATCGTATTTTTCTAGAATAGGAAATATTTCAGATACAAAACCGGAAGCAAGTCTATCGAACAGCATATACTGATATGTTTTCACTAGGAAAATCCTCAGTGGAACGTCATGGTTACGTGGAATGTGAACTAGGTTTTCGAGGAAGCACAGTTTTCGAATGTCTATCTCTCGCTCTATAGGTAAGAGTCCAAGAAGACCAAGGGCAACATTTGTCCTAGTCCGGGATGGAACAGCCTGTGTGTTTTTAACGCAGGTTCTGAATCCTCTTTCCAATGTGCATAAAACAGACATTTTGTGTGTAGGCAACAATTCGCACCCATACAAAGCACGTGGGAGAACGATGGATGAGATCAGTTTTGCCATTGGAGTCTCAAATTATACTTCGTATATAACGCTCACTCGGTCCGGGATGAATATCTCAATAAATACATTGCCGGAAACTTACGTCATGGTTTGTTTTAACATCACGGTTGTAACTTGATGATATATATAATCAAACCAGTTGAGGCTTGTTCGAGTTATCACGGTGTCGCTCGAGCTAAAAAAAAAAAAATTAGAAATGGGTTCCGTCCGTGATAACATTGGAGGGTTCTACCGCAGTCATCATAAGTCAGATTTAAATTATCTTTGGTATATACTCGTGAACCACCATGTATAAGGGAAGGGATATATTCACATGGAATTATCGTGAACCACCATGCATATGGGGACGGACATTTTCACATGGAATGTTCGTGAACCACCATGCATATGGGGACGGACATATTCACATGGAATGGTTTCGTCCGTTTATTTTGCAGTCATGGGCCTCAGAGTAAAAAATATCATCTATGTCAACTGTGGATCAATGTATCTCAGCCGTCGAAGCTCTGCGTGGGTCATGCATGTTTCAATGATCTTTAGTATACTTACGAGGCAGCATGGAGGGAACAATATCCACATATGGTCCTTGGAGTAAAATACGCCCATCCAGGTAACTCCGACATCTTATAGAGGTCGGATGTGAATTATCTTTAGTATATATGCTCACGAGGCAGCATCCTCATATAACATTAAATGATTATACCGGTGATCTTAATCTTCCTTCGTGGACGTCACATGAGGGACTACTATAGCGACACACAATGTCAAACTTTAAAGCCTGTCGCAATTGGCTTTTATTTACTGATTGTGTATACACAAACGGCTGGACCATCGGAACTGAAAATTTAAACACATGGGTAATTTGACCCGGGTTATCTTATTATATAGGCCTTGCTGACATCATATGCCTTAGAGGGCCACTAATAATTAATTCAATTAAATAATTAATTATATACCCATAATGGATGCAATCTGGTCGGTGAAAATTGAAACACGCGGATAAATTGACCCGTAGAGTATAATGCGATAGATGACGTTGACCTAAGATGACTTAAAGTGGTAAATATAAGTAATAAAGAGCGTTTCGTATGTATAAAAATTGTTAAAGATGGGTCACCTGACCAAGGGAGTGTCGTGGGATAGGCGCATACTGGCTGAGAATAAAGAACTACTTACTTACCTTTGACTTCCGATGACTTAAAAGGGGGTAATAAATTATATTATCAATAAAGAGCGTTTATTATCAGTCTAGAATATATATATATAGGAAATTGGTGGTAAAACCATTGTATGATATGAAGAGTATTAGTCAGAGGTTACATGTATGTCGCGTCGTGTTATTAAAGGTCGTAAATGGAATCAGGATAGAGATGTTGGACTGTTATTTAAAAATCGGCCGCCAATTTTCCCACATATCTTCTGGAATGATAATAAACGCTTTTTATATTATCATATAGTCTATTAGTTCCACCGTACGTCATCTGAGTTCAAATGTAAGTAAGTAATATTTTATTCTCAGTTCAGCAATTATTCATGGATGAAACATGAGAAGATGTGCCTATCCCATGCCATTCCCCTGGTCAGGCGACCCATCTGTAAAAAAAAATTCCTTCATAAGGAACGTTCTTCATTGTTCATATATGCCCCTTTAAGTCGTCTGAGGTCAACGACATCTATCTCATGGCACTCTATGGGACAATTTATCCACGTGTTTAAATTTTCACCGACCAGATTGCAACAATTGTGTGTATATAATTAATTATTTAATGTGTGTAATTAATTATTAGTGCCCTTTTAAGACATTTGTAGTAAATAAAATCCAATTGCGACAGCCTTTCAAGTTTGACACTGTGTGTCGCTAGTAGTCCCTCGTGTGACGTCACATGAAGGAAGATTAACGATTCAAACTGCATGATCAACAATGTAATATTCAATCGCATGAATCGGCATAACTTCAGTTACACCGGTGTAATCGTTTAATTCATATCTTCTTATGTTACATGCCCATCCAGCGGTATCTCCGATATCTTATGTTACATGCCCATCCAGCGGTATCTCCGATATCTTAGGTCAGATGTGAATCATCTTTGGCGTATTCTTGAAGATGGAGGATATCAACATGTAACAGTACAACATATGCCGGTAATAAGGCCACCTCAGAAAGTTATAAACCACAACGAAAAATCACAATTGTGTGGGGATACTCTGTGTACTTACTAAATTTCGGATAACATTAGTTTTAGAACTCGACCAAGACAACTTCACACAGACGCATGCAAATCATCGCATCGGATTATATCGTGAAGTAATTGTATAGAGCGTTAGCATAAAGTATCCTGATTCCTAACAGAACGTATGGACGGGCGGAACTTCTTGTATGTAGCTTTTGGCCATGGTTGTTACTGAACTTGCATCCATGTTTAACTCAACTTGACAAGTGTGAGCTATTGCCGTGGGTTGGCCGTCCGTGCGTCCGTCCGTCCATCTGTCAACAATTTCCGTTAACACAACCTACAGGTCACATGGCTCATCCGATCTCCATGTGGATCTTCGTGGTGACCTCTTGATAGGAGCCTCCTTTTGTGGAAATTCGTTTAAAAACATGGCCGCCAGCAGCCATCTTGGATCTCAAATGTGAATCCACCAGAACATACTGCAGCCCGCACTTATTGGATAATTCGACCGATTTTCGACGAAAAAGATGGCCTACGGCAGCCATCTTGGATTATACTCTTTGCTACATTAAATCCTTTAGTACATGCACTCTACAGACCACATCCCTCGTCCGATCATTACCAAACTTCATAATGATCCGCGGTGTGATCTCTAGATGGGAGCCTCCTATTTTTTTTTACCGAAATCCGTTTTAAAAAACATGGCCGCCAGCAGCCATCTTGGATTTAAAATTTGAATCCATTAGCTCACCCTGCATCCCGTATTTATTGAGAATTGTTTTGAAAATTTACAGGCATATTTAGAATCACATCTAGGTGAGAGCTTTCGAATTTGAACAATTTTCCGTGAAAAACATTACCACCGGCAGCCATCTTGTATTTTACTCTTTGCATGACTAAATCCTTTGGCACACTCTACAGACCACATCCACCATCCAATCGTCACTAAACTTCATATGGGTCTTCGGGGTGACCTCTAGATGGGAGCTATAAATATTTTTTTGAATTGGAAAACATAGCCACCAGCATCCATCTTGGATTTTACTTTACATATCTCTCAATGTTGACATCTAGTTTTACTTCGACATAACGGGCTAGTAGCACCAAATTCACCCTCTGGGGACCACATTCGGCATGGCCTCGTCAGATTGAAGTTCCCAAATGGTGAATATTGTTATGTGCACCCATTGGAACCTCGAATATATTCAATGTGTCATCTGCCAATTTGGGAATATAGAGAAACTAAACTAAAAAAAAGAAAAAGAATCTATGTGAAAAAGTTTCTATATAAATTTGATAATAAAGCAACTTTCCAGATAAGATGAGGCCTGAGCAGAATGAGGTCCCCAGAGGGGGGATTCAGTGATGCTAGCCCGATATGAACTTGTTGGTCCATCGTTCGCGCTGAATGCTTCTTGATGGTCCGTCATTCGCGAACACAAAACAAACACGGATTCCAACATATCTGAACATACATATAGAATACTTTTGACAACTTTTGATATAATGACATGATGTGTCGACACATAAGGGTGAAGTGGATCTAACAACAAGCGAGCCATCGCTAATGTTGAGTTATCTCCTCAGATATGTTCCATGTCAATTCGTGGCTAGCAATAAACGCATTCATACATTCAGAAAAGAAGTTTATATATAGTTGGCGCAAGCATCGAATGTCACGGTATGCATGGTTGTCAATCCTCTCTTTGTTTCAGGAGTCGGCGCATCATTCGCCATCACGCCTTGTGCCACCATAGTGAATATGTACTTCGAGAAACGCCGCGCTCTTGCCACGGGGATCCTTGTTTCTTCAAGTGGATTAGCTGTATTCATAATTCCATATATTTACACGGCAACAATCCACGAATATGGACTAAGAGGAAGTATACTCGTGTCCGGTGCGATCTATCTTAACATCTGCGTCGGCGCAATGTTTCTACGGCAACCAGTGACCAATGACGAAGATGCTGAGCACAACTCGCATGAGGAAGATTCTGATGACGGAATAGCCCTTGAGTTGGTCAAATCAAACGGGTTAAACAAAAACGATAGTAATGATCATTTTCATCACGAGCTGACCAATGGAATAACTGAAATAGTTCAGAAGAATTCAAGTGACAATTCTTGTCTTCTCACACACATGATGAAAAATCCTGAATTGTACGACTTCGACAAAAGGACTAATGAAGAATCGGAAGTTGTTAGATTCAATTGGAGAATAATATTGAACCCAATATACCCCGTGATTGGATTGAGTATTTTCTTCGGAGCGATGGCATACGTCTCGACCTATTTCTTGGTGGCTGCGCACGTTGAGCATATCGGACTCGGGCGAGACAGTGCCTCTGTCGTTCTGTCCACAATAGGTCTTTCCGAACTTGTCTCTCGGATTTTCACCGGCTGGTTTCTGGATTTCAGAAAACTCAAAAGCAACTACACGTACTCCACTTACATGTGTTTCGCCGGGCTAGTGACGTTCTTCGTTCCTCTTTGTGTTAACATGGCCAGTCTGTGTATGTATGCAGTGCTATTTGGAGCATTCGGTGGACCTTTCTTTGCGTTTGTTCCGCTTCTAGTTGTTGACTGTTTTGGGAACCAGGACCTTCCGAGCAGTCTTGGAATCACATATACTATCACAGCAATCGCTGCTCTTGTGTCACTGCCATTCGCAGGTACGTCTTCCAACGCTGTAAAACGGCTACGAGTAATTCCTTTACTAAATGGATTCTCCTAACCATGTAGTTACAAATGTGTATAAAAGTGTTTATTGCATGATCGTATCCTTATTCCATTCAATAAACGCATTCTATAAATTGTGATAATGCAACCCACGTTGCATGCGTAAGTGGAAATAGTGCCAGGTGACCTTTGACTTCGGGTTTATCGTCTGTTTACATTCCGCACGCTATACGTCTCAAAATACTAAGGCTTTCAATATATTTTCCCAACAAACTCTAATGAATGAAGAGTTTGAAAAGTTATTATCTTAAATTTAACGACATTAAATACGTCAAAGAGTCTTTATTTATCTGGGACTATTTTTTTACGAGAGCAAACAACACTTAGTTAAGTGAAACGCAGGCCTTACATAACCCTATGTTAGTTTCATACACCATTTGTTAATTTAAGTCTGTTTTATCGAGGTTTTGGATCATATAATAAATAGAATTCCCAGTTTATATATAGCGTGATTTACAAAACGTGTCCGGGAAATTAGGTATAGACCTCGCCAAAGGCGCGGCCCAGACCTAATTTACTGGACTCGTTTTATTAATTCTGCTATAAACTGGGGACGAGTTGTAGATCCTCTAAATATCGGAACGATCTATTATCCATTTCGAGGGGTTTTCAGGAAATAAAAGCAGAGGACAGATAATATAAGTACAGACGGATTCCTATTCATGAATTTGAGTGGAATTCATTTTCATTATAATTACCATGTTTTTCACATTGTTCATAACGTAAATGAGTGTATTTTGCACTCATCGATCCATTGCTCAAATTCATTAATTTGTTGCATATATTCTGTTGAGTATAAAAGGGGATGGTCCCATAAATGGTCGGATTTAGTGTACAGTTCACATTTAAGAATTCTTGATGATGTATCCTGGCATTCTATCTACATATGACTCTTATATCCATTATCCACAGCCCCTCAGATGGAAAAATATAAAATACTGCCTCGTTGTGAATCTCGGATCTTTTCCGCACATCAATATTCAAGCACAACAGTGTTTTATGACGTGTTCTATTATTCCTCACCCACAGAATGAAAATCAAAATAAATATGTTATTCAAATTAAACAGACATTGCTCCAAAACCAACGTTCGTGTTTTCTTATCATAATTTTCAAACATATTATACTGATTTCCAAATCAATGGTTGATACAGTTTCAGATCAAATACACATCGTCCATGTGTTAAAGTGATGTGGAACACTCCGGTATGGTGATCAAATATAAATAGAGAATTTTGGAGTAATTTTTACAAATATTATATCCAAATTGACAACACACAACACCATTCTTATATATGAATTAAATGCAGTGAATCTCGATGGCGAAATCGTTTTCGTTAGTTTATCGCCGATAGATGCGTCCCGAATCGAGTAGTAAATATTTACAACTGAGCGTAGTTCTGACGATGTTTTCTATGGATTGGTACGGTCGATTTGCTTCAAATTTTCGGCGATGTTAGTAGAATGTTACATTCCTCCAGTTGCCATAGCACTTGAATACTAACTTATCAATTTAACAACGCACCCGAACAAGTACATAACATGTCTTTAATAGCACAAATTTCAAACCTGTGTAAGGCTGTGTTCTCGGGGTATTGTGGGAGGTGTTGTTTTTTTTTATATTATTATTATCTTGAAACATGCACTTTTTCTACAAGTTTTCTGTGATTTCTCTACTTTCAGGATGGTTGCGTGACGTCACTGGAAATTGGAATGCGTCGCTGTTTTTCATCGGCACATGTTTTTTCATTTCCAGTGTTATAATGTTATTTGGACCACGTGTTATCGGAAAAAATCGAAATTAAATATCATTATTTACTTTCGAATATTGACTTCCTTGAGAATGGCTGTGTCCGTCCGTTAGATGGGATGCAGTACCACCATATAAAAGGAATTTAACAATATCGATCTAATTGAAAGGATGAATACGGCATACCCTCGTGCAAATAGGTTCACATTGGACCTAAATATTCACAAATATAGGTTCATATTGGACTTATTTGATTCTGAAATAAGCCCATAATGGCCCCATATATATACATATGTCCGGTTCGATAGCACAAAATACGCTGTGTTCGAATGTTTTGTTCTTTTTCTCAAGAATTAACAAGTTACTAAATCCGATTTTTGGCGCATAAGTTAAAATTGTTGTTCGTCACAAGAACACGCCAACAACGATCTGATTGCCAGACAATTTAGCAATGGTATACATGTACTAAGCTTCACTATTTTACTGGGTGCATAACAAAATCAGGATATATGTTGATGAAAAACTTGTAAAAAATGTTGTGTCACATTCAACTATAGAACGGAAAAAAATAGAAGCGAACATCCATTCCAAATTTCATTGATATTTGTCAACTGGTGTTGGATATATCTGTTCGGACGAACAAAAAACAACATTTGCAGATAAACAAAGACGAATAACTCTAAATCGAAAAAAAAACGATATATTGTCCATCTCGAGCTGGGAGTTTCAGGAAATAAAAGCAGAGGACAGATAATATAAGTACAGACGGATTCCTATTCATGAATTTGACTGGAATTCATTTTAATTATAATTACCATGTTTTTTTTACATTGTTCAGAACGTAAATGAGTGTATGCACTCAATTGAAAGTCATCAAAGTAGTGAACATCCATATAAAATTTAATTGGAATTCGTCAAACGGTGATGGAGATATCTGCTCGGACGGACAAAAAAACTACCATTTCCAGATAAACAAAGATGAATAACTCTAAGAGGGAACATCCGGGGATAAAAAACGATTGAAAACCTTGACTGAATCAACTGAAATGCCCTCGTAGTATCCATGCCAAATTTCATTCAGATCCGACAACTGGTGTTTGAGATATCTGCCCTGATGGACGGGCGGCTCAACGGAGTGAGGGACGGCTTGACGGACGGACGACGGACGGACGGACGAACGTGGTCAATCCAGTATAACCCACATTCTCTTCGAGAGTGGGGGTATAATGATGCGATTTAATCGCTCCTGGATAAAAGCGGTCGTCAGTTTCCCTGTCCGGTAAGTAGTAATAATACACGGATATAATTAAATTAAATTAAATTATTACGATCACATTTGCCGAACTTTAAAATTCCCCGTACGATATGCCGACTTCGTTTCAGTTGATTCCGTCAAATTATATATCATAAACGAAAGGAAATGTTATGCCCTATAACATACACTGCGTAATAGTTTGGATGAGTTGACATTTTTTTAGAATTACTGAAGATATTAGGCAGACAGGGAAATTGAATACCAGGTTTACTCCAAAATTTCAGTACATTTTGCAAGTTTTCGGTACGATATCTCGATTTCCCTTCGTTTAATACTATCGAATTATACAGCCAAAGAAAGGAAATTTCATGGTAAATAAGACACAGTGCGATATATTGTGACTGAGATGAACGATTTTGAGAATCTATGGGGAATATGATAAATGGTGTGTTTTTTTCCAATTTCTATACTGCGACGATTTTCGTTTATAGTGCGAACAAACAGTATAAATTATATAGTAATGGTTGCGTCAAAATCGGATGCGATGGGGCATCTTTAAAAATATTGACATGCCGAAAATTTCTGTTATGATAAGTACCTATCAATATATCATACCATTTCCATGCCCTTATTGTGTATAGATGGTTATAAATATATCCTTCCAAACTTGTTGTGCGTCACGAAAGGGTTAAGTGCCACATTTTCGCCCGCAGCCGATTGTTTACAATTTACAAGATTGTGCTAAGATCTATCGATATTCAAGAGTAATATTACAACATTTCCAGGAATCGACAGACATTCTGCAAAGCATCCTGTTCACAATATCCGCATAGCAATCATTCCGCTCAAATGATTGGTCCATACATTGTCGTGGAATTTCGTCTCCCATATGATTGGACATGATATATAATTGTGTAAAATAGTGCTTACACTGGTGAAATGCAACGTCGTATAATTGGACAATTCCTCTGGTATAAATATTGCTGGTGCGCGTCTTTGAAGGAATTGTTATTTCTTGTCGGCTGAGAACTCAGGTTAGTGTACTTATATGTGCATGGGCATTTCATTCTTATACAGTTAAGTTTTTTATATATTACTTAATATTTTTATTTTTATCTTGCTATTTTAATCTCATTTTAGAAATTGTGGTTTGTTCATTTCAAACGACATCTAATTAAAAAAAAGTAAGATCTAAAGAATGACAAGCAATTTTGAGAATTCACACAAATCAAACAACGGCAACATGTTACAGATTGAAAACATAAATTGATGAAATCAAAAGAAAAGAAAATATGAATTAAAAAGTTATACTGGACCATTTGACGCTTGTCTCATTTTGGTAATTATGACGACAGAGGGCGCTCAGATCGTCAGCAACAATGAACACGTAAATAAGCCCTGTAAATGAAATTTCAACGCATATCATAATGGAATGTATAACATTAGAAACTTTTTGGCGATGAAATAATTGTCAACGAATTATATTTTAACGCTTTGTACATGCGCACTATCAAATCGGTGAGACAAATGTTAGAATAAAATAGAATATAATATTTATTGCAAGACAACAGTTACATGTATATATATAGGCAATTGCAAGTTACATAATGAATTAACACTTAAAGTGACACAACAATCTTCACCAATATACCCCGATTGACTGAAGCAATAATATATATATATATATACGGCGGAATCCCGCAGATAACTATTTTTAGCCACAATTCCAATCCGCGCGATCCGATTGGTCGGCGACCTTTCGTCACCAATTTGATACGATTGTTTTACGACTTGGGAATAATAAATCCACTCTCATTCTCAAGACGAAGTAAATTAATTAAAACCTATAGTTAGAACGTATATTTGAATTAGATTATCGGAGTTTTAACTCGGTGTATGGTGGGTGTGTCTTTTTACCGGATTCCGGATTCCGGATCCCGGATTTCGACCCGGATTTTAGGTGTCTTTTTACCGGATTTCGACCCGGAATTCGGGTATGAATTTCATGCTTGTTTTATCACACATTTAACCCATTAAAAGCCCTTTCTGGCACGCGGAAACTGGTTAGGAGGTGAGATTAAACCAATATAGGGCTAATAATCGTATTTAAAGGTACATATCGTGCCCGGATCAGCATACTTCTTATTTTTTCATATAGACACGGCGGTTGGATTGATTTTACGTGATCATGATGGCATTTAAGGGAACACACCGTGTCCGGATCCGAATTAATTATCTCGTAATTATTGATCATATTTAAATGTAGATATCATGTCCGGATCCGGTTTTTTTCTCTCTCCTTTTTCCATATAAATTATCATGTTTTTGATATATTAAATGTCACGTGGAACAAAGTTATAAGTTGATTTTGAGACGTTATACTAGGCTGTTGGATTTATTTCACGGAATGATTATCGCATTTAAAGGTACACACCATGTGCGGAACCGAATTAATTTCCATGTATTTACTGATAATATTTAAAGGTACAGATTATGCCCGGATCCGGATTTTTCTTCTTATAAAGTAATGCTTATTTAATACAATAAATGTAAACTGAGTCGCGTGGAACTAGGTTATAGATGTTGATGTTTAGATCAGATCATTCCCGGATTCGGATACAAATAGTTCTTTTCTATTTCATATAAATAGTCAAGTATTTAATACATTAAATGGCAGCTGAGCCACGCGGAACTCAATTTATTTGGAAACGGTGAACATGGCGCTTGGATTGATTTCACGCGAGAATGAGCCCATTTACAGACAAACTTTATGCCCGAATCTGGATCCGGATTTTATGTGTCTTTTTCTAATTTCGACCCGAACCCTGATCTCAATTTTATGTTTATTATAACCCATGTTTAACACATTAAAAGACATTTCAGACACGCGAAAACATGGCACAGGTTGCGTTTAACAGTAATATCATTGGGATTGAAATAAATTGAGTTTAAATGGTTTATTGTTTTAGTTCGATTATAAACGATTATATTTGTGATACTAGTAATATTACTATTGTAAATTCGATATTTAAGCCGGTTTAAGTGAGATAGATGTACGACTTGTATTAAGCGTTTTATGTCACGACGCCCGAATCGCTATAAAACACGGATAGCATATTCATCCCGTTGCGTGGCTCAGCTGCCATTTAATGTATTAAATACTTGACTATTTATAGGAAATAGAAAAGAACTATTCGTATCCGAATCCGGGAATGATCTGATCTAAACATCAACATCTATAACCTAGTTCCACGCGACTCAGTTTACATTTATTGTATTAAATAAGCATTACTTTATAAGAAGAAAAATCCGGATCCGGGCATAATCTGTACCATTAAATATTATCAGTAAATACGTGGAAATTAATTCGGTTCCGCACATGGTGTGTACCTTTAAATGCGATAATCATTCCGTGAAATCAATCCAACAGCCTAGTATAACGTCTCAAAATCAACTTCTAACTTTGTTCCACGTGACATTTAATATATCAAAAAGACGATAATGTATATGGAAAAAAAAAGAGAGAAAAAAACCGGATCCGGACATGATATCTACCTTTAAATATGATCAATAATTACGAGATAATTAATTCGGATCCGGACATGGTGTGTTCCCTTAAATGCCATCATGATCACGTAAAATCAATCCAACCGCCGTGTCTATATGAAAAAATAAGAAGTATGCTGATCCGGGCACGATATGTACCTTTAAATACGATTAATCGGGTTGAATGAGCACGACAGCCCTATATTGGTTTAAGTCAGAAACGGCTTTTAATGGGTTAAATGTGTGATAAAACAAGCATGAAATTCATACCCGAATCCGGGTCGAAATCCGGTAAAAAGACACCGAAATCCGGGTCGAAATCCGGGATCCGGAATCCGGTAAAAAGACACACCCGTGTATGGTGCGTTGAATGGGAATGTTGGGTCGTCACATATGAATTCAACGATTATTGAGTCATTATTGGCAATTTATTGCCTGGAAAACTGGTCAAAACTCGTTTCGAATAAGTTCGTGTGTTGTTGACATTGTAATTGAATATTGTCAACAGTGGGAATTCTCAGCCCGATGACCAAGGAGCCGAGTGACTCGGGTCTTAATGGGACCTGTTGGAGAACCAATCGTTCAAACACGCAGATTTAAAAAAACAGTGTGGGTAGATAGCGTCAGACAAATGTACATGTACATGTAGCAAGTGCAATTTGACACTGAAATGTACCAAGCTATATATGCATGTATGGCTTTGGATTGGACTGGTTGCATTAGGCCTACACTGACTACATACAGGCCCTGCAGATTCAAATTCAACAAGTCTCAACAGTGACCCGTATAGTATTAAAATGACTAATTTCAAAATGTGTGGCCCAATTATTAGATATATTTTTTTGTTGGGGGAAGTGTAGATCATGCCATGAATGATCTCTGCTCTGGGTAATATGATTATCATTGTATCACCTCTTGTTTTCATTAGTTTGGATGGGTAGGGAGCAAGTCTAAGTTCTTTATTGATATGATATAGCATTACCTTCTGTTTTAGTTCAGGCAATTCGTGATAGCATTGACTTCTGTATTAGTTGGGGCAACTATGATTTTCGAGTATATATACATGTGCACCATATGAGGGAAGCAGGTCCTCAGTAACACCATATTCGCGCTACAGTTTATGACATGGACATACTATAGATCTGTGCAAGAGACGCTGATTTAATAAAACTACCAGAGCTCGAGGAGTGAGACACCAAAGCTACCGGAATGAAACACATATTTTTGGGACAGGGATGCTGATAATATGACAATATTTAGGGTTTTTCACCCGATTTAAGTCAATAAGTACACCATATGAAGTGAGCAAACCCTCATTCAGTGACACCACATTCTTGCTATATGACCATAGCTATGGCCCAAATCTGTGCAAAAATTCTTTTGAAAAATTATATTAAAACATACTAGATGAGACATCCATTTTTTGGATATAATGGATGCTGATAATTATATGACATTATGGATTATCTTTGATTGTTGCACACATACAGTTAGAGGTAACTGTACTAGGCTTATTTAAAAAGGTTAAAATTAGCACATGCTATTCTTGTGATGCTAGGCGATACTCCAGGTTATGACAATTAATATGTTATGGGTAGGTTAGATAGTAGTTACAATTAATTGCACTTGCGCGCAATTAATCATGCTTAAGTGCAACTCATAATGCTTAAGCATGAATGCCATATTTGTACTTAAGCACAATATTTTATCGCACTTATGCACAATGGTTTGCCCTTAAGTGCAATAAATTTTGCTTAAGCGCAATTCAATATAAATGTGAATGTGGCCTCTCATAATACATGTATGTCAGTAAGAACTAAGGTTGAGTTATGGATAAACCTATTTATTCACCAGGGGTGTTTTATATAATAGTTACATATAACCATGAAATGCGCTTAAGATTAGCCAATTGATTGCGCACAGCAAGATTGATTGCGCTTAAGCACAAATAATTATGTTTTCAAGAACAAATTACTATGCTTAAGCGCAATCGACTGCACTTAAGATCAATGATTGCGCTTAAGAACAATGATAAGTTCAAGTAATCCCGATTAAGTGTAATTATTTATGCTTAAGCTGATTAAGTGCAATTAATTGCGCTCAAGTGCAATTAATTGCGCTTAAGCGCACTTCATTACTAGATGGCAATTTGGCCTCCCAGAGGCTAATGCCTGTAGAAATCATATTGTACCAGTGAAAAACCTGGGAACTTTTTGAGGTTTTGACAGGGAACCTTATAAAGCTGAAAAAATAACACGGGAATATATTTCTTTGTTAATACCTGTCGCTTAACAGTTTATTCATAAGTATGCGAAAGTGCCAGCTCGAGATGACATTATTTAACAGACTTGATGGGTGAGTTTGCTATGCGCACTTACAATCATGCAATTTCTCCAGGGTAATTAATTCAGTGTTTTTGTTATATCAGCTCACTAAAGCCACAAAAAGCATGCATTTTCGAGCTGGGACCACCCCATACTTTGAAGTTGATTATCGAGGAACAATTATAAACAAAGAAATATGTTCCCTGCCTTGTTTGTTCAATGTTATAAACTTCCCTATCAAAACATAAAAAAGTTCCCAAGTTTTGTTCTGATGGAATAAGATCTCTACAGGCACTAAGCAGAGTAAAGATTCATGGCATGATCTAAGGGATGGGGTTTCTTTAATTTCAACTAGATAGCTCCAGGTTGTTGACCCAACATTCAACAATAATTTAAACAAGGACTAAATCATGCCAGAAGCTGGGGTTTGTCCCACAAAAATATTCATGATTGCCAATTACTCAATTAATAAATTCAATTGCAAGTCTATCACAGCTAGTGACAGTCAATTGTGATATTCAGTTATTAACAGACTTTTTAATTATATTAAATTTAATTCATTAGTGAAAATTCATAGATGTGTTAAGTACCTTATTAATAAATCATTTAAAATAAGTCTTCTTAAATATATCTCTTCATGATATTGATGATGTCCCTCCCTCCCATGGCAGACCCCAGACTCCTATTCTGAATACTAATAAAAATAGGTGATTTTTCTGTGTACCAGCAGGTACCAGATAAGAAAATATGGATAGTGACAATGGAGTGAAATCTCCTGGAACTGTATGATATATCTCACTGAGAATAATTGTCATTGAGCATCAAATTGATTATTTTTTTGTCAAAATGACATATTTTGATATAATTATGGACAATACTTCAGCAGCAAAAATGTAATTATTTTCATATTTATAATAGTGTGAAATAACCATGGCTTCTATCCTATATTTTTTGTATCCGGTACTCATGATTCACCTCTGTTATTCATGATTTATGGCAGGTGCTAGTACATGTATACCATCAGTAGTCACAGTAATCAAACTACAGTAATGCCCTAATTAGTCGACTCCATAACCACAGCAGAATTATGGGTAACTTTTCAGGATTTAGTCGGAAATATGGCTTGTTGCCATTCATCGGAAATCTCTCCCATATAATAATGAAGTGGCAGTGTCTCAGAAACAGAACATTAATTTGATTTGGCCTTACTAAACTCAGCAGAACCACCACCATCATAATACAGTAATGCCCTAAATAATTGACTCCTTAACCACAGCAGAATTATGGGTAACTTTTCAGCATTTAGTCGAAAATATGGCTTTCCGATGAATGGCAACAAGCCATATTTCCAACTAAATCCTGAAAAGTTACCCATAATTCTGCTGTGGTTAAGCAGTCGATTAATTAGGGCATTACTGTATGTGGTTCATTTATGAGACAAAATACCAAACATGGAGGGTCGGAACTAAAACTAATTACAACAAAAAATGTCTATTTAGGAATAAAATCAATTAACCCTTTCATTATGGGAGCAGCATTCACCCTTCCATGATTGGAGCATTAGAAATATTGCAAACCATGTGCTAATGCATTGTTATATATGGTAGTTTCCAGTAGGGATCCTAGAATATGTAAGAGAATACATTACATTGGCCTAACAATATTTACCTTGACCGTGTAAGCCAGTGCATTCTCTTATATATGTGAGGCCACCTAGTATGGTATCTGCAAATATAAGGGAATGCACTGGCACATGATTCATTGCTCCACCAGCGCAGTTCCCATCAAGAAATGGTTATATTATATATTCGAGTCTCCCAAGTCCTTCCAATTGCATGTTTTGTAGATTTTATTTTCCTGCTTTACAGAAGAAATTTAATCATTTACAAATTTCCGGATTCACTAAAGATGGATTATCTCTTCCTCTAACATGTGTTGTATAGTCTACTGGTTATAAAATAATAAAAAATAAGCCGGAGATACCATTAAAATACTGGAAATTGATTGTATACTATTATAATACTAATTGATAGAAGTGTTTCCAGGCAAGGGCTTCGATTCATATTTATTATGTTATACACAGGAAACTATAAAATAGTTGTTACAGAAAGAGATAATTATTAATCCATCTGTAAGAGTAAGGATTTTTCAAGTTGTGTGTTTTCAAGAATAGGAGTGTATCACACTGAGCCAAATTCAATATATGGTCAGATATTTCAAAAACTATAAAAAAAATTAACAGCTTTTTCATTGTTTTAGTAATTTTCTGACTACAATGTAGATTGTGTACAAAACGTGATTTCTTTATTAGTCTATGATGAAGACAAAACTATTTTTGAACAAATTGTGTGTTAGACTTACAAACTGAAGGGATTTCCAAACACCTTGTGATGATATCTTTTTACAATTTAAAGTTCAAATAATTTTACACATTTCATGACTGGAGCTTCCTGAAATTTTGCAAAAACACTATACCAATGCATTCTCTTATATATGCCAGTCTCCCATAGGCAGAATCACATACTTAAGAGAATTCATTGACCTAACAACATTTATCTTGACCATGCAAGCCAGTGCATTCTTTTATATACAAGGTGCCATATGGGAGACCATTATTTAGGATTAATCCTTCCATAACTGGAGCTTCATGATTTTTTTTGAAAACCTGTGCCAATGCATTCTCTTATATATGCGAGTCTCCCATAGGATGCCTTGCATATATAAGAGAATGCATTAAGCTAACAATACTTGTATTGAACTTCTAAGCCAGTGCACTCTCTACTGATTGTTTTTTTCTATTTATGCCCCAACAATTGTTAAACAGACAAAAATACCCAAAAAATGTCATTTTTGGAAAAGTATCAAGACTGAAGGATTAATCTCAGTCATAAGTTAATTTTATTCAACAAAACACCAAAAATAATGCCATGAGAAAAGCAGGGTATATGGATTTAAATTATTTCAATTTGCTCTGGAGGGGGGGGGTGTTAATATATATTCAGACACGTATGTTACTTTTTTACCTTTGACCATTTCTGCAATTCACCCAGCCCTCTTTACAACTGTTTTCCTCAAGCAGTTTTCAACACCCCTCCCCATCTGTCTGTCTGAATATATTTGTGGAGATAAATGAGGAAAAAACTAGTTTTTTTCCTCACAGAAACCCCACTGTGAAAATATTTCAGTTAATTTTGTGTTAACTAAAGCTATTGTTCTTGTTTAATATTACAGTTTTCACCACTTTTACATGAAATATTAAAGGGACCAATGCACTCGCAGTGCGGCAGTGGGTAAAATGTGCAAATATATTTGATAACGAGAGGCCGATCACGATCGGTAGATGTTAACCCATCCCTTGGCGATAAAAATTTAATATGATCGGATAAATGAGAGTTTTGATGTTGAATTATAGAGTATACTGTTATGTACTATTATAGACAAATGTACATAACACAAATTATTGGAATTTATGGGTCACTGGCATTTATATAAGAGAATGCACTGGTACAGGATCTGTAATGCTAAACCGCCACAGCCAGCAAGCCCATGGGTTAAATGTGTAGGTGTGACCTGGACATGGAATACTTGGGTTAAGAGAGTCCAATTTAAGTTTACAATAATAATGTGTCCTAGTATACAGATAAGCAACCTCACCACTGACCCATTAATATCAATTATATAGCAGAGCTGTCAAAATATCACAGGAATTGTTTATGTTGAACACTAACCTCTCTATTAAACCAATAACAATTATAATGATATCAGACCATCTGAAGATATAACTCTGCAGCAGAGATGTCTACTGTTAATATCATGTGATGTTTATTGTTGAATCTTTATTTTAAATTAGATACCATAGCCTTCTTTATCAGATTATTTGCAAATTGGCATAAGAGACATCAGAAAATAATATAGCCTTATCAATAGCTAAGTAGTCCAAAGGCAATTGGTGAATTAGATTTAATGTTCCTCCAAACAGATTTACCAGTACATAACACAAGATTTTGGACCGATTTAATCAACTTTGGTGTGGTGATTCGGGATACCCTTGGCAGAGTTATAATGGTGTTAGTTTTTCAATTTTTTTTAACTTAAAAAAAAAAAATTGTTTTTAATTATTAAAAAAAATTAAAGGGACACATTGGAAATCTTTTTATCAACTTTTATCATAATCATCAATATCTAAATGAAAACAAATGACAATGTCAATGACATTTTTTTTATTATTATTATAAAAGTTAAAAATAATTTTTTTTTAAATCGACCATTTTTTAAGGGTCATAACTAAAATTAATCGGAACAAACCCATATTCGAACTCGATCTGTATTTTGGGCTGTGACACTCACATACCAAATTTGGTTCCAATCAGATAAAAAATGTTTGAGTTATGGCAGAATGCGTGAATTCTAAGTTGAAAAAGGGCCATAACTCTGTAACAAAATCTCGGATCAAACCCAAATTCGAACTCGATCTGTGTTTTGGGCTGAGAAACCCATATACAAAATTTGGTTTCGATTGGATAGAAAATGTTTGAGTTATCGCATTACTCGTAAAGTGTATACGGACAGACAGACAGACGGACGAACGACGAGTGGTCAATCCGGGCAACGACACTATGTTTACCATACTATGGTATGGGTAAACATAAAAACATCACCTATTAGAAGAACATGGAGAAATAGATAAACTTTGCTCGATTGGCTTAAAGATGGATCATCTCTTCCTAAAATGTTTTCTATAATTTCTAGGGTATAAAATAATAATGATAAGTCAAGTTGTCAAAGACACCAGTCCAGAAACGCTTCTATCACTTAATATTACAACTGATTGATAATCAGTTGGGACAATCTTTTTTTTACTATTTTCCTGCTTGCTATGCTCCGAACGTTTCTTCAAGCAGTAAAATGTCACAAATTATTTGTAGGTATACTAGTATATATACCAGAAAATTCAAAATAGAATGAACAGTAATTGATAGAAGCATTTCCGGACATTATTTTATACCCAAGAAAATATATAAAACTTGTAATAAGAATATATAGACCATCTTTGAACTGTAATAAAAATATGAAACCGAGATTATTCCTTAAGAAATAATTTCAAGAGAGGGCACTTATTTTCTAACCTTTCAACTCAATCAACCTATATAATTAGGAGGCACAAGTTTGAAGTCAGAATCACTGAGTGTATTCTATTTACAACCGAAGGGGTTCAGAAACTTTTTTTTAAAACTCAATATACATGTGATTGGTATATACACATGTATGTACTGATAACCTATTTTAGTATGAAATTTTCTCCAGTCTTCATATACGCTATTACCATACGCTTGTGTATATATGCATTTTGTTATGAGAGGCCAAAAGTAACAATTATCGGTGAATCACTCATCCATAGAGAAACCTGGTTCATTTTAACTTGAGACTGTCAGGGAGGTGGCGACGATGTCACAGTGGGGTTGTCTCCCCCCATAACTGTTTCCTTCCAAGTGGCCAGTTTCATACCGGTATAATCTGGATGAATCGTATCATTTAGTATAAGGTATATTGCAGTCTGATAGATATCCAGACTCGTAAGAAAGAAATGAAACACGGTTTAATTTTATTTAGACTGGGTCTATTGATATGGTTTTTTTTTAAATAACGTGAACTTTGTTGTCACAATTTGGGATTTAAAAAAAAATGTGTCCAATTGGCGCGTCGTCATCAGATAACTTAATATAGTAATGCCCAAAGTAATTGACCACTTAACCACAGCAGAATTATGGGTAATTTTTCAGGATTTAGTTGGAAATATGGCTTGTTGCCATTCATCGCAAAGCTCTCAACGAGAGTTTTCCAACGAATAGCAACAAGCCATATTTCCAACTAAATCCTGAACTATTTTCCATAATCCTGGTGTGGTTAAGGGGTCAATTACTTTGGGCATTACTGTATGTTCTTTTTCAAAGTATTTTTTCAAAAGGAACGCATGACAGTTGTGGGAAACGACAAAACATGTGGTGAGAAATGGCCAAATATATGGTGCGAAACAACCAAACACGTGGGGCAAAGTGTACGAAACAACAATAGTACACATATGGGAGGCCAAATTCACATTTAATTGCTAATCACGCTTAAGTGTAATTCATTATGCTAAAGCATAAATTTGAGCTTAATGCGCAATGCCTAAGTGTAATTTAGATTTCCATTATACCATACTTAAGCGTATTACATTATGCTTATGCGTAATTCATTTACGATCACACATAATGCATTTACGCTAAAGTAAAGCGTAATAGAATTGGAAAAACTCCCCTGAAGCTGAAATTGATGCAGTCAATTACGATGCTAGTAACCTTACCATCCGCCCAGAACATTATACATTACTAAGTTAGATACATGTAGGCCTACCATTACATATAACGTTGTAAGGCAATACAAACCAATTATGCTTAATCGTAATGGAGTTACGCTTAAAGGTACTCAATCCGTAAAGAGGGTCCCCATCTCAACAGATTCCAACAACAACAATCCGATCAGAGGGTCCTATATTACTATTTCTTTGGCTTTGGGGGTAAAAAATATTTGATTCGAGTCGAGGAACCCATCAAACAAAGCTCAGAGTTATTAGATATTGATTTTTGAAATTTGTTATTAACTCGAGATGAGTACTAATAGCTGCCGTAATCTGCTCTGGATGTGTACTCCAAATCTATTCAAACAGACAAGGATGGATAACTCTAAAATCAAGTCGTAATTTTAACGCAATTTTGACTGAGTTCTGGGCCAGATAGTATTCCCGATAATGAAAAATAATAGATTTCTAAAATCGATATCTAACAAATCTGAGCTTTAATGGGTGACTTCCTCGACTCGAATCAAATATTTTTGACCCCCGAAGCCATTGAAATAGTAATTGAGAGGAGTTTTATCGGATTGAGTACCTTTAAAACATGTAAATACAACGAACATAAATTGTGTTCAATTATATAACCATGGCGGGGGATGACTGATGCGGGTGCACTCTGGTAACAGTAACGAATCACACTGGTTATAGTCCGTGGGCCAAGCAAGATATTTTTTTCAAATTGGCTGCACCCCCCCCCCCCCCCCCCCTCCAACAAAGGTTTCTATATATCAAATTAAAGGTAATCATATCGCGCATCAGATTTTGCTTGTTGCCCGTTTCAGAAAGTGTCCCAAAATAGATTTTGTAGGGAATACAACCCTTACCCCGAAAATAAAATGAAATTTTTCTGGAGTACTAGTGTTAAGAGCATAAACAAAATATTACAGTTATAAACTGCACAATATATCGTTTATATTAATTAATAAGAAATTATCATAAAATGACACGAGATACAAAACTAGACCAATTTCGAGCTAGTTAGAAAAAAAATGCGAAAAATATTTTGAAATTGCGAACAATTACTTGGATTTTGAAAAATATTGTCACTTATAAATGGCTATAACTTGTGAACAGCATGGGCTATTGATCCGTAACATGGCTAAAAAAAATTGCCCCAATGACATACCAAAACGATTTTAATAATGGAATGCCAAGAGTATTGCTGTGAAAATGTGATATGAGCGTAAACTTAACCCCACCCACTAAACTATAACTTTTGAAGAAAAAACGAATTATGTAGTTTACACTTAGAATGCTGCATGTCAAGTTGGTTTTAGAAGCATAAACTATTTCGTATATTTTTTAAATTTTTACTTGAATTTTTATGGAAAAACTGAACACATATGGCTACAAATGCTTATGAGTGAGACTTACGTTATACAGAACGGTATTTTCTCATTTGTGCCGCGCATGTCGGGACAGTGATCACAACTGACAATATATATGGCATTACATACGCTCCATATATATTTGACAATAATTTTAGGATGGCCTCCAAAACGGCCAACAAAATCGAAGTTTCGTACACTTTCCGCCACAGACGTGACTGAGTTCGTTATCCGGGGACAAGGGAATTGTTAATAATGAGTTCACTTGTAAGAAGTGCAATGTATCATACTATGCAACAACTTCAACAATCTACTAATATCAATGATGACCCACTTACATCCTGCCAATAATTTGTATGTGGTTTATGTGACAAGCCGACATGTGTTCAAGTCGATGAATTACGATAAATTTTCTCTTGTTGTAAACCCACATACGCACAGATGGTGGTCACGGCCAAACAGAAGTGTCGATATTAACCCATAAACTTCCCAGATTCAGCCAGAATTACAATATTGTGCCCGGTCCGGGCTGCGAGTCTTATTATTGCGGGCAAAATATTTATTGTAATTCTGGCTGAATCTGGCAGATATGGGTTAATATCGCCACTTCTGTTCCGCCGTGCGTGTATCAATGGCTTTGAAAGCCAGGCTTTCTATGACACCCCCGCACGGTTATGGCCACTAAAACCACTCCTATACACCACAGGGGCGGTCCGGGCTGTCTCATTCGCGGTGAACATATTCGGCGATGGCAGCATTTTGAGGGTTAATATATAGCGACACTTCTGTGTGGCCGCGACCCCTGTCTGTGCGTACATGGATGACTTTCCATGACACCCGCTCATAGATATTGCCACTAAAATAACCCATTTACTCCGCATGGTGGTCCGGGCTGGTCCGGGTGGTGTTTAGTCACACCGAGTACGTGACTAAACATATATTTTATCATATTAAATTCCTTATTTCGGTGTGTGGCGTAAATTATATGTTAGGAGAAAATATGAACTGGATTAATTAAGAAATGAATGTAGTGGGTGTGTATGATATTGAGGTTATATATATTTAAATCCCAGCCGCCATGTTTTCTATTGTTTACCCTTGTATAATATCTAAGACTATCCACCGCTGACAACAATAGCTGGTGATTATCTTAACAATAACCGGGGAGTATTGAAATATTCCCCAGTTATTGTTCAGATAATCACCGGTTATAATTTGCGCTATTCCCTCCCATATAAGCGATCACACTTTGCGATAAACGAACGGTTTGTTACAGGATAACAATAAAGCACAATTCAATCAATTCAATTGTATTCTGGGTGAAAATATAGTACTTTTTATGCTTGGGTAATCATGGGTAATCGGTGTAATATTGTTTCCCATTTGGGTACGTTCACACGCTGCAAGTTTGCACGGTATGTTTAAATTGTTTTTGCGGGAATTTCGTCATAGAAAACCACATGATGCCAGAATATGAACGGAAACGGGCACATAACATGCATCTTTACCAAAAGAAAAATTTATCTAGTTCCACTTGTAACAGTGCTGGAATTTGCCTTCAAATACCTCTATGATTT
This sequence comes from Siphonodentalium dalli, assembly GCA_032622095.1. NCBI lineage: Eukaryota > Metazoa > Mollusca > Scaphopoda > Gadilida > Siphonodentaliidae > Siphonodentalium > Siphonodentalium dalli. The sequence continues at coordinate 191,098,928 of CP136062.1, read as the reverse complement.
ATTCTTGCGAGATAATTGCATGATATTTACAGGCAAATTCCGGTAGCATCGTTAACAGTGGAGATTTTACTTGGCACGTAGTTAGCTGTGGCACAGATGCACTTTATGTGCTTGTTTCCGTTCATATTATGGCACCATCTCGTTTTCTATATGACAAAATTTCTGCAAACCACATGGTCCACACCGTGCAAACTTGCCAGTGTATGAACGTACCCTTACAAGCACGATGGAACTCAGGAACGTGGAGATAGAGGTCACAGAGAAGCGTCCGATTACCCAACTAGAGACGTGGCTAGAGGGTCACTGCGGGGGGGGGGGTGTCCACTTTGGTATTCTCAACTGCACCTCCTCCGCCCGTTGAACCAAGGTTGGGAGATTATATTAGCACCACCCTTGGGTTGGAGTTTTCCAACCAATGGCATATTATTTCCTGCTGTGGATTTCTATTCAACTGATGATTATTTTAGTCCACAAATTATTTAATTTAACCGAAAGTAGGAAATATTCGACTTTTGCTGTAAGACAACAAAATTGACATCAAACATATGTTGGAAAACCAGACTATCAAAGAAATTTGTTCTTAAATTGCCAACTGTTTGGTAACAGTTGGGAGAGTGCCTTTGGTTTGTGGTGCATTCCCTCAACCGATGTCTGTCGCCACGCCCACGAGGAATCCAAATGGAAATCTCCTTATAATAAAGACAAAACAAATGTCAATTATGAGGAGACTTCAATTTTACCATCTACCAATTTTACACTCAAAACTATATACAGGGTCGTATATTGGGTGTCTACCGTGAAATAATAGCTCCCCCATAAACCAGACCAAACTCCTATATCCGCGAAATTCCATTTGCACAACCTTGTGTCGGAATAGTACCTCAAACTGTCCAACCTGTCATTCCCGAACAGTTTTCAACTGATGCATTGCTATCACCGACCCAATTGTTGACCGAAAGCAGAAAAATATGTTGAATACAAACAACATTCCCACCAATTACTAGTTGGAAATTCGAACCATTCGAATAATTTCCAGATAGAAATGATGTAAGATTTCCAACTATAGTGTTGTGTCAGGCATGATATTTCCAACTTGAACATTTCGACCAATATAATAATCGCTACGTCCCTGACTAAAAGAAATTCGGGCGGAAATTACATGTAGTCAAATACAGAAATTAAACTTAGAATTTAACTTCTGCTTAAACTTTCGAACTTGTCCCCCCCCCCCCCTTAAGCTGGAAAGTTTCCAATTGATGGTCATTTAAGACCAAAATGTGAATCAATAGTAGAAAAATATTATGCTGTTGGTCTATATATAACCCCTGTCCTGTTGGTGGGGTGTGTCATAAACGGAGATGTTGTTTCAAAAGAGGGTATATTTCATACTGTGGTTGGTAATGTTCAAGCCGAGTGGGTCTCAAATGCGGTTTGGACTTCACGTATAAAGCGGGAGAGGTTTATGAGAGTTTTCCGGATTTTGCCGTTGAATAGGGGCTTTCTGTTTAAGAACGTTTGGTATTACGTAATAATATTTCTTGATATATTTTGTTCGGAGTTTTTTGACATTTAAGAAAGAAATGAAATTCGTCTCCTAATTCAAGTTGGCATAAAGGTACATATCCTGTCGGAGTAGTCGTCGTTTGTCCATGACCCTGTGTCAACTGGCAAATGGTGATTTCTCGTTCTATATTTTATTAGACGTGTAACGGCTGTTCTATCTGTTAGGGTTATATGCATAATTCTACCAAAGTCATGTTTAATTATCCTGTAAAATGCACTTTTTCTAGAGATATCTATGAAACGCGCCACTCCTGTCTGTATGTGTCCATGATTTTTTGTTTCACCGATTCATTAAAGCTGGTATAGTCGTTAAAGGCTTGATTTATCCATTGTCCAGTATTCGACGGACATGTTCCGCCCATAAAAAATTTCCAGTTAACCTCATTGTAAAAAACTAGCATAGATAAGTATAATTTCAAAGGGATTCGATCGCAATTCATTATCAGTATAATTTACTCCAATAAGATGACAGCGGATTTGCAATTACTTTCCGATATGGCAGATGCCTAACTCTCCGTGCACAAATGGGGTTGGGTCGACTTTTTTTCAGATTGGCTACAAACTTGAGAAACCATAATTCTAGTTTTCCCAGTGGTTTAATATTTTCGTGGCCCGTATGCGCCGTATGTCATCAAGGGGACGATATATTTTTGGTATATTTCCAAAACAGATTCTAATGTGAGTTTATTAAGTCGCATCCAGCTAATAATGGCGTATATACATCGCGCTTGTTACACTCTTGCATTTCAAATTGTGCTCTTTGGTGCCTGTTTGCTGAACCACGTTCCCAGGTATTTTAATTGATCGACAAGTTCAAGAGGTTGGCCATTAATATGGATAGCAGGGTTGGGTTTCTTTTTTCTAGGTCGTTTTCCAAAAAACATTACTTTTGTCTTCGGTGAATTTATATTTAGCTTCCAATCATAACAGTATTGGGCAAATATATATAAGTGGCGTTGACGCTCTTCGTTCGAGATGAGCACCTTGTCGTCAACATAAATCAGTAAGAACAATTTGAAAAAGTCAAGTATTTCATTGTTCAGCCCTTTCAAACAGGCGACATCTACTCCATTTATATCTTGAATATTAAGATAATCTTCAAGATAGTTGAGATATATAGGGCGAAGGGTATCGGGGATAACCCATCCCATTGTTTTAGACCAATTTTACTCACGAAATAATCTGATTGAGAGTCTTCGTTCTTTGCACACATTTTTGTTTTTGTTATAGATATATTTGATTACGTCTAAAACTTACACCTCAATGCCTTAGTGTAATAGTGCGTTCCTCCAAACTGAATCAAATGCCCTTGAAAAATCTACAAAAGCGCAATACAGGCTCTTTTTCTTTCATTTCATGATTTGTATGAGTGCAGGAAGGGAGAATATATGATCTATTGTGGAGTATCCTTGTCTGGATCCTGCCTGGGCTTCCGAATGGATCTGTGAGATTTGTCTGCCAATAATGCTTGTGAATAGTTTCGATAATGTGCTCAAAAGTGTTGCCTTTCTATAATTTTCCGCGGCGAGAGGGTCGCCCTTTGTATAATTTTCCGCGGCGAGAGGGTCGCCCTTTTTATAATTTTCCGCGGCGAGAGGGTCGCCCTTTATATAATTTTCCGCGGCGAGAGGGTCGCCCTTTATATAATTTTCCGCGGCGAGAGGGTCGCCCTTTATATAATTTTCCGCGGCGAGAGGGTCGCCCTTTATATAATTTTCCGCGGCGAGAGGGTCGCCCTTTCTATAATTTTCCGCGGCGAGAGGGTCGCCCTTTATATAATTTTCCGCGGCGAGAGGGTCGCCCTTTGTATAATTTTCCGCGGCGAGAGGGTCGCCCTTTATATAATTTTCCGCGGCGAGAGGGTCGCCCTTTATATAATTTTCCGCGGCGAGAGGGTCGCCCTTTGTATAATTTTCCGCGGCGAGAGGGTCGCCCTTTATATAATTTTCCGCGGCGAGAGGGTCGCCCTTTATATAATTTTCCGCGGCGAGAGGGTCGCCCTTTGTATAATTTTCCGCGGCGAGAGGGTCGCCCTTTATATAATTTTCCGCGGCGAGAGGGTCGCCCTTTATATAATTTTCCGCGGCGAGAGGGTCGCCCTTTGTATAATTTTCCGCGGCGAGAGGGTCGCCCTTTATATAATTTTCCGCGGCGAGAGGGTCGCCCTTTGTATAATTTTCCGCGGCGAGAGGGTCGCCCTTTATATAATTTTCCGCGGCGAGAGGGTCGCCCTTTATATAATTTTCCGCGGCGAGAGGGTCGCCCTTTGTATAATTTTCCGCGGCGAGAGGGTCGCCCTTTATATAATTTTCCGCGGCGAGAGGGTCGCCCTTTGTATAATTTTCCGCGGCGAGAGGGTCGCCCTTTGTATAATTTTCCGCGGCGAGAGGGTCGCCCTTTATATAATTTTCCGCGGCGAGAGGGTCGCCCTTTATATAATTTTCCGCGGCGAGAGGGTCGCCCTTTGTATAATTTTCCGCGGCGAGAGGGTCGCCCTTTATATAATTTTCCGCGGCGAGAGGGTCGCCCTTTATATAATTTTCCGCGGCGAGAGGGTCGCCCTTTGTATAATTTTCCGCGGCGAGAGGGTCGCCCTTTATATAATTTTCCGCGGCGAGAGGGTCGCCCTTTATATAATTTTCCGCGGCGAGAGGGTCGCCCTTTATATAATTTTCCGCGACGAGAGGGTCGCCCTTTATATAATTTTCCGCGGCGAGAGGGTCGCCCTTTATATAATTTTCCGCGGCGAGAGGGTCGCCCTTTTTAAATATTGGTCTTGTAATACCGATTGATCAGCTCTAAGGGTACGTTCATACGATGGCAAGTTTGCATGGTATGTTCTGCAAGGCATTTCATCATTGAAAACCACATGTTGCCATAATATGAAAGTAAACGTGCATATAATATGCATCTTTACCAAAGCGAACGACACGAGAAGTAAAAGTTGTGTAGATCCACTTGTTACGGCGCTACTGACATTTGCCTTCAAATATCTGTATGATTGATTCTTGCGAGATAATTGCAAGCTATTTACAGGCAAATTCCGGTAGCATGGCTACAGGTGGCGCTACGGGGATTTTACTTCGCATGTAGTTAGGTGTGGTACAGATACATTTTATATGCTTCTTTCCATTCATATTCTGGCACTATATCGTTTTCTACGATGAAATGCCTGCAAACCATACTGTGCAAACTTGCCAGTGTATGAACGTACCCTAAGATATGACACATGTGTGCAAAATAAGGTTAAAATAATCTACGTATATAGTCGACCAATGGATTGCATGCTACATTTTAATTCCTCATTATTAATCTGATCATATCCTGCATGGGGCTTTTCCGTTTTTCAGTCGTATCATTGCATATACGACTTCGTCTGAATTGATTAATTAAAGTACAGCCTATGTGTCGTTCAGGGGTTTCCGCGTGTGATATTACATGTATAATATGTATTGAATTATATCCTTCTATAGAGTTATTTATTACAGTTTCCTCCAATTCAAAAAATGTTTTAAAGTCCCCTGAAACGAACAAAGATTGATTTCTTGACGTTAATTTAGATATTAATCTTATTGAGTAACGAACTATAACTTAATGATATATACAAATCAATGTTAAATTAAATCTACATTACAATAACGTTATCCAATCTAAATCTCGCTCAATAAGAATATCTCTATAATTCAATTGCAGGTTTCGAAATGACAAGACATCAAAGGACGGCAACATTTCTCCTGTTGCTGATAACAAACAACCTATTTATCGAGATAGCTGTGCGTGCTAACCCAGGCCAATGTTTGAAAGGGTGGGGTGCCGTGTTTGGGCATGTCTCCGGCCTTGGTGAATCAAGGACTCAATGGGGTGACAGCTCATCTACCACCAGGTGTGCAAAATATCAACGGCGTAGTCTCGATTCCATTCTCTGACCTACCTATCGTCGTCACGGCTACGTTCGTTAATGTCCGACTGGGTACAATCACATTGACGCCATTCAGAGAAGAATTTCTCACAGCGAACCTACGCGTGAATATTATCGGAGGAAGTATAACGTTGAACTTCGGTGCTGCAGCGTCAACTACTAAAGATATGACTAATGCAGAAATAAACTTGGAGACTAGCGTGCGGTCCTATCGAAGCATCGTGACCAATTCCGGTGTTAGATATGATTTATCTTTGTATATAAAGGACGGAAACGCTGTCCGGGGGTTCAGCATGGACGCATCTCTTGGGACCAGACAGTTTCTTTCTGATGCTATAGAAATAAAACTAAAAGAGCTCCTGAGTCCCGGATCAATCTACCATGTATTAAGTTTCACCGTTCCTGACAGCAGTGATACTACAAGAAGATTCATCCCATCCGCCATAGATTATACTTTCAATTTTGACCAATCAGGAAGAGGAAATCACGTGTTTGCTGCCCTAATGACAATGCCGGGCATGACCGCGCCAACACATCCACATAAATATATTTTCGGGAATGAGCAGCTCATGTCGACGCGAAACGCTCAGCTAACGTTCAACATCGAGAATCATTTCATGTTGAATTTTCTCGTGAATGAGATTAAAAAGGTAGATTTGCTGCGCAACTTGGATTTACGGGTTGTGGGTGGATGTCCAGGATCAATCCAGTTAGCTCAAACGGCCCGCAATTTCACTAATGGGGCAGATTTGGAAGCATTCAACATAGCTGTTCACTCCGACAGAGTTCATCTTTATTTTAAAGCAACGAAGCATAACGCCACTCCAGGAGTCCATGCCCACGTCGAGTACAATTCAACATATTCCTTGTCTTACAGCGCTGGACGAATCGTGTTTACACTCGCGACCCACCATGAAAGGAAATGGACAACAACGGAGGATTGGCTCATCGCGGTACACATCCTCACTCTTGGTGTGTCGGTCGTCGTCACATACGCAATAGTGATCCCCGTCGTGACAGGAGAGATTCCTAGTGTTTTTGGCATGATAAATAACGTACTCTCACGAATGCAAAACGGAGTGGAATTCAAAGTTGGGGCAATCGTTTTGAACAGAATAACAAGATCTCAGTTCAAAACCGACGCTAGCGGAAATCTGCTCTTTGGGGTTATAAGCGCCCAATAAATGGGATAATCGATAGTAGTTTTGAGATCGAAAAATATCCCGCTTCTAGCGCCGACAGACTATAAAACTATATAGCATTGTGGATGAACAAAAGTAATTGTTTGAACGCGTGTTTGTTGAACTGTAATTCGAGGCTGAGTGTTATTATAATGTCGTTGTGTGCGACAAACACCCGATAACCTACCCTTATTGTCTAAGACACACCTTTTATAAACACAACCTTTCGTGACAATAATTATTGTATAATTATTTTTTTAGTTTGCAATTAAAACGCATTGTGCATGAATTGTGTTATGACTGAGATATATCCGTTTTATGGTGTAGAGTTCCTCCTGGATCCCATGTGACAAATGGATACCATATAGAATACACACGTTGTGTTTCTGAATACCAAATTTACACCACGAGTGGGATTGATGATTTACCACACGAGCTTTAGCGAGTGCGGTAAATCAACAATCCCACGAGTGGTGTAATTTAGTATTCAGAAACACTACTTGTGTATATTGTTTAAACCATGGCCCTACTGATAAGAATAATATTATAGAAAATTAATTAAAGGCACGGATGGCCTTCGTTATAGGTTATAATTTAGAAATAACTGTTTCCCAAATTATAAACAATTCCTCAAGAATATGCTACTAACATAGTATAATGATATAATTAATGCGATAGTATCCACAAAACACACTTTGTGTGTGCCGAGCGTTTGTTTATATGTTAAATAGTGAGCGATAAGCAAAACGCTTAACACCGTGGCGAGTTTTTAGGAGAGTGATTTGCGATGACCAATTCATCATTGAAAATTTTGAGAGGCGACGATTAGCGAATGCTATATCGGTATATGTTGTAAACAACTTGGTGATATTTCTAACCAAAGTTCACTTAGTGGACTCTCCCCGGAGTTGAGTGTTTTGCTCTTCGCATACTCTTTACGTATAATGTTTGTTTACATAACATGACATTTGTTTAATTAACAAAATTCACTACGCGGTATTTATGTTTGTGTAAGAAAAAAAATTGTCTATAAATTATAGAAAAATTTTGTTCTCATAAAAATCGCGTATATTGCATGACATTGTTAATATAATATTCTGTCTGTTTATGGCGGTTTTAACGAATGTGACTATTTTAATTTTGAATAGGCATTTCCATGCAAATCTCCGCAGCAAAAATTATAGAGTTGCAAATATTTCTTGGTGTTGTATTTCCATAAAAATATTCTCTAAAATAAATTTATAGCAAAAATTGCGTATTTACCATGCAAGCCCAGCCGCCAGTTAAATGTTATGTCTGTTTAATGATATGGCTGCTTTAGTTCCCAGACAATTGCTTCATATACAACTTTTGCTGGGGAAATTTGCATGGACTTGACCTCCTCCTTATATTTAACACAATATCCACCGCAAACGCTTACCGTATCTTTAAAACACCAAGGAATTTGCCAACACTTCAACCATCTGTGCATGGACCCCGCGGCAACTCAGTACATTAGTGCTGTTACCTGGCGAAGAGATATGAAACCTGAGTGAATTGTGAAATTGTACAAAAAAGGTACAGAAATAATTTATGATAACATTCTTTTGGTCAAATGAAAGTATAACTACCGTTTTGTTTATTAACGTGTCAACTATATTTTGCCACCGAATGATTAATACCGGTGTATGGGAAGCCAAATTGAAATTTAATAAATAATTGAGCTTAAGCGCAATAAGGAATCCCGAATTGCGCTTAAGCGCAATACGGGAAGATCTAATTGCGATTAAGCACAATAAGGAAATGTCTAATTGCGCTTAAGCGCAATAAGGAATATTCTTATTGCGCTTAAGCACAATAAGAAATATTCTTATTGCACTTAAGCACAACAAGGAATATTCTTACTGTGCTTAAGCACAATAACAACTAATTGCGCTTAAGCGCAATTAACAATCTTCATTATTGCGCTTAAGCGCAATTAGCCACATTACATAAACTCCCTGTAATTCAGATGGTGTAGTCCATAGTGCGATGGGTGGAGTTTATTGGTGACTGTCCAAATGTAGGCCTATTCAGATTCTACTATTTGCAGAGGGTTGATCTCATTAGGTTGTAATTGCACTTAAGCGCAATAAGGAATATCTTATTGCGCTTGAGCGCAATAAGGAATCCCTAATTGCGCTTAAGGACATAAGGGAAAATCTAATTGTGCTTAAGCGCAATTAGAGATTCCTTATTGCGCTAAAGCCCAATTATTTATTAAATGTCAATTTGGCTTCCCATACCGGTGTAATAACGCGGCATTGTGAATGAATGAGTTTATTGCTAGCAACGAATTGACATGGAACATGCAAACATATATCTATATTTATATTTGCGAATGTCTGTCTGTCTGTGTTCTATATGAATTCACAGGGGACCATCTAGATGGCACCAAATGGGTCTACTAGGGGTAACTTTTTCCGAGAAAGATAATGGTTCTGGTTAGGATTTTCTATAGTGACGCCGTTGTTGTGAGAGGCAGAAAACGGGGGGGGGGATTTTTTTGTCGCCGATTACCACGAAACTTATATATAATCATCCCCATGATATAAGGAATCTGATGGTGTGGTTTAAATGTGTCAAAAGTGACACCGTTCGAGTCAGGGATGCACGGAAGGGGAGAGGGGCACCCAAAATTGATAAACTAAGTTTAGCGCCGAGGGACCATCTATATGGCACCAAACGGGTCTACTATGGATAACTTTTTACGAGAAAGATAAAGGTGCGGGTTAGAATTTTCTAAAGTGACGCCGTTGTCAGGGGCAGAAAAGGGGGGAAATGTTTGTCGCCGATTGCCACGAAACTTATATATAATAATTCCCATTATATATATGAGGAATCTAATGGTGTTTAAATATGTCAAAAGTGGCAACATTCGTGTCAGGGATGCACGAAAGGGGAGAGGGGCACAAAAATTGATAAAAACTAATTTTAGCGCCGATTTCCAACAATTTGATAAGAATGGGTTTAGTCGCCGATTGCCACCACACTTATATAATATCATCCCCATGGTATGAGGAGTCTAATGGTGTGGCTTAAATCTGTAAAAAGTGGCGTCATTCGAGTCAGGGGTGAACTGAAAGGCAGGGGGCACCAAAATTGATACGCAATAATTTTAGCGCTAATTTCCACCAATCGTGTGATTTAAAGACGCCATGTTGGTGCTGTTTTGGTGAGAGATGGGGGTCGGTGGGCACTAAATTTGATCAAAATTGATTTAGTTGTCGATTAGTACCAAAAAAGAAGAGATGAACAATATGTTTAGCGCCGATTTCCACCAGATTGATACATATTCTTCTCCGTGATACGAGAAATCTAAGCATGTGGTCTAACCAACTAGATTGATTGATACGCCAAATTGGTGCCGTTTGGGTGAGAGATATGGGGCCCTAAATTTGATACGAATTTGTATACTCGCCAATTTTCACCAATGTTATATTTATTTTTATTATATTTCCATAATGAGTCTAAGTGTGTGGTTTAATGATGATAAAAGAGGCGCCGCCTCCATCTGAAATAGGGATGAGAGGGTCACCAAAACTGATAAAAATATGTTTAGTGCCAATAACCATCAAATTCATACAAGTTCTTCTCAAATGACACGAGGAATCAAATCGTGCGTGTTAAAAACGTATGAGCTAGCAAAACAGATACATAGAAGAAAGCATTAAAGGTATTTTCTCATTTTATTTAACAGATACACATATTCTTGCAAGCTGAAAGACATCGAACCGTCAGTGGATTGCATATTAGAATGGATCATGTATATATTATAACATAATTGAGTCTGTTCCATTCAATATATATAGTATCCACACACAAAAATAATACAATAAACCACTCAAAATCGCGCTCTATGTCGGGCACATGTAGCTGATATACGTACATAGCAACATTTCTTTTAAACTGAGAATATTTTGCCAATAGATAGCGCCGTGAATAGAGGAGCACCTGGACATTTCTTTAAAACATCTGCATCTTCGTGGAGATATGATAGCCAGGTGTCCTCAAAATCGTAGTTTAACCAACTAGATTGATTGATACATCTCTATATATTTAAAGCCCAATTGTCCGCTTTAAATTTTGCGAACTAATGTGTTTATGATGTTCATGTTTCATGTCATAACGTCTGACGTATTCGCAGCAAATACATAAATACTTTTTTATTGGTGGAACGGATTAATCGCGACAAACAAAATGACAATTGACAAGGTGAGCCACTACTTACATTCCATGTGTAAGAATCATGTTTTGTGATGCTATTTGAATTTTGAATATACAATTTATGAGAATACGTGTACCACTTTGAGCAAGAGTAATCTCTATTCCCACCAAATATCCACAACATGCAGAGGGATTCACATCACTTTAACCTGGGCAACGCCGGGTAACCCTGCTATATAGTACATATATACAAAAACACCAAAGTATATCGATGCGCAGTAGGGAACATCAACATAAATACACATGTATCTTATATACATTCAAGATATATATATATATATATATATATATATATATATATATATATATATATATATATATATATATATATATATATATATGCTGCATGGTAACTCAACACAGCAACTCACAATTGTGAGCAGATCTTGATCTTGCACCATCCATATATACTTCACACCCACACCGAAATTCAAAGGAGAATAAATTAATTCATTGACCTCCAACATGAAGAGCATACAATTAGTTTGTTGTGTAACACAAAGCATTGATGGATGTGCACACAGGATTTATAGTGACCATATACATAGATTTTAGTGTGTATGTGCATAATATTTATACAAATTCCGAGGTCTATAGAATGTGACGACCGAATTTTCTCCCGCGCATATCAGTAAATTATGTTGACCGTGTCACATGGGTATGCTCTGGCGTGTATTTCCTCTCACGTTTGACGACCGTACCACCCGACAAGTTTGTGTATAAATGTTGCCGTAAGTATGATTATGCGGCCCCCAATCATATTGCACAGACTGAGGGGGCAACAACATGTCAGTCCCACCAAATAAGACCGATCGTGATGAAGGGAGTCATGCTATACGAACGTTTCTATGCCGAGACGATCAATGAGTTCACACCAGAAAATATACCCCAGCTGTAGAATTTCGGGTGAATTACGTGAGAAAAGTACGTGATCTAACTGATTGTCGAACTGGAGGCTGCAAGTGATGAATTATTCTTAAAGGTAGTTATATATTCAGTAATAGAGCTAGGTTCTTCAGTTCTTGAGACTTTTGGGTTCCAACTATACTCCAAGTCGATAGGGGGTCTTTGTTTATGGTTGTATACCATTCACATCCTGTGTGGAAATAGTATTCACTAATGTAAGTATATCACTTTGCCGTTCAAAACGTATGGGAATTAGGCAGTTGATATCTATATAATTCAGACAATTGCACAACCGAGGTACTTATAGTCACACACACGATTTTGCTTTGAGCTTCAAATCTGAGTTTCAACAAAATGGCAGCGCTTAGTCTATATACAGTATATCATATGTTTGATCGATTACTTACTGATGATTGTTCTTGTAGATGTGGCTATTTCATTCCCCCGACTTCACAAGCATAATTATCCTTGTGTGGCTTAACAGTCTATTAATTTATTTTTGCACGTCCAAAACTTGTTAGTTTCACATGTTAACTATAGCGTCCTTAAAATTAACACGTCTACACTCATTTAAAACGAAACCGGGCATTTCTTCGCATGGGTTCTCTACTTCAAAATTGTTATACCCCTCTTTCCGTCAACCGATTATCAATATTCGATGGCAAAATGATCGGAAAATAAAGATGGATCTGTTATTTTATCCAAAACTTGAATGCTTTATTTTCGAAAATTCAAAAATCGAGGATTTCAACATAAATTGAACTCTTCAAACTGGATAAAGACTATACACGTGCACATATAGGCCTGTCATTGAGCATGCAGGTGTGCACTCCTTTGTCGGATAACAAAACAGTTGTCGCCCTTGTTTTCGTGAGACACGGATTTGTCGCCGCTCTCAACCTGGAATGTAACCTGGGGTCACCATGCAGGTCTCGAGCGGGCGACAATCCCCTTGTCTAACTCAAGCGCCGACAATAACAGTTTACTGCATATATTGTTACTCAATTGCGCGAAATTATATAAGGGTGTTCGTCGTGTGAAATTACACAGGTCCCCAGAACAAAAATTGACCCCACCCCCAATAATACTTAATCCTATAGGATTAACCCTTTACCCAACAGAAGGCCCCTGTGCCAATGCATTCTCTTATATATGCGAGTCGACCATAGGTCGCCTCGCATATATAAGAGAATGCATTGGCTTAACACATTAAAAATTATAAAATTGTTAAAGAATGTAAGAAAAAATGGTAAAAAGTGTTAAAAAAAGATTTTTTTAGGCCAATGCATTCTCTTATATATGCGAGGCGACCTATGGTCGACTCGCATATATAAGAGAATGTATTGGCACAGGGCATAACTGTAACTATCACAATGTGGTCAAGGAGCCGGTTCCAATGATATCCATATTTGTATGGTTCTATTGAGACAGACCGAAGATATTTTAGGCTGTTGAAGCTTTATTTGGCCGGTTTTGGCCGTTTTGTTGGGTAAAGGGTTAATCCTATAGGATTCAGTATTATTGGGGTGGGGTCAAATTTTTTTCTGGGGACCTGTGGGAAATTATGATGTCTCTCCGCCTCGAATTATACAGCCCCACGAAAAATGTACACTTATTTCCATTCATCAACAGTGTAACTGTGGCGGGTAAATAGCAACGAACGAAGAACTTACAACATTTTCAATCGGTTTCTTTGGTCAACATTCTCACATGAAACATATCATTGTATACTCCGAATTATATTGGGCCACCACTCAAGCGAGCAATTCACATTCGGGTGTTATAATAAATGGGGATGGTCGACATAATATTATAATAGCCCAGGTACAATTGGCCACATGTTTCCGTCACAAATATGGAATGTTAAAAGTATCTTGGCACCAATGCTTGCAGTTGGAGTTGACATACCAATAGTATAATTATTATGAATCAGTTGAGGCGGAAGAGAAAGATAGAGTGAGACAGAGAGTGGGATACCACTCTGTGTTTAGAAACAATCTCAAACATATCTGTCTTTATTTGGAGTGTTATATGTGTCGATACTTGGGTCAGGCAAGATCTGATACACATTCTGGGTATATACTTACTATTATAACGTTTCCCTATCTGTCGTGTTGGGTTAGTTCCAATAAAATAATATCGAGATCGAATCCAGATAAGAAAATCCTTTATTAGACGTGTACACAAATTATGATAATCACATGCAACCATCCTGACCAAAGCTACTCTATCTCAAACTACCATGACCAAAACTACTCTGCCCCTACCCAGATACGCGCTAGTCCCTTCTATACTACAACAATAAGTGAGATCACTGAGTCGCGGACATATTGGGTCATGCCATGGTTTAAGTGCTACAGGTCAAAGTTCTGGAGGTGCATTCCATATATGGAATTCATGAATATTCAAAACGCCATATATGGAATGCACATCCAGAACGTTTACCTGTAGCACTTAAACCGCGGAATGGGGGCTGGATGGCTCCAATGTGGCCGCGACTCAGTGATCTCGCATACATAGTCAATATCACAAAAATAAGTTGTCACATTTCTGTCCGCTGCCCACATGTGTATCAAACAACTCCTGTTGGCCGTTCGTCACACTATACCTGTGTAGCTCCCTCCTCAGCCTGAACCCGTCCTCGTTCTTAACTATTCTGCGCATCGTGTGTGTCTGATAAAAACATAGCGCTGCGTAACGTGCGTGTCCGTAACGAAACTGAACATCACTCATGGCACATAGAAATCAGCATCCTGTCCCTTAGGCCAGATTCGTCATCTCCGGTTTAAATCTCAGAGTTTAAACCTTTTTTAAACCTACATTGGCGGTCCAGCCAAACCGGGTCTAAGGGGGGGGGGGGGCGTTTTTGTCGTTCAGTTGCCAGCTAATTGACAACTCTATTCGGTGATATGAGCATGCACTCAAACTACCATGTTACCAATCCGACCAAAAGACAGGCCAATAGCATGCTTATTGACACGCCATAAATTATCGCGAACGCGTGCGCGCTCATGGGATTTATTCATTGAGAAACAAGTATCGCTAAGGTTCGGACCTTTTGTACTCGGGAATTTTGTTAGGGGGGGGGTGATGACACGTAACATAGTGATGATTGAATCATTGGTTTTGTTGATGAAGAAGATGAAAAACATGAAATAATAGGAAACATGAAAACAACATGAACAAGGAAAACAAAGTGCATATGAACATAATGATGATGAGTTTGATGATATGACATTCTGGGCACGAAGAGGTCTCGAGTGTTCACGGGCAAATACAGGGGTCATTATATTTGCGCTCTGAGTCTGAGATACACGACTGTGAAAATAAACAAATACGCGGTTTGGTGACTAACTGAGTTGTTTCTCAAAGTTCCGGTATGAATTTGGAATACTAAACGTCAAAATTGAAGAGACATGAAGAGGGGAAAAAATCATCGCATAGTCGCGTTTTAACTGGCAGAGAAAGTATTGTCCGATTGTTTAATTTCGGCCAAGGCAGTGCGTACATGTTCCAAATTATCGCGTTACCAACACTTAACTGGTATCGCCACCTCAAAATATTCTGGTTACAAAACGTGGAACAGGACATCAAAAGCGGAACAGGATTGTTTCGATTTCAGGCCCGCATGTGTATATAGAAATGAAAGGCGGGGTGCAACGAAATGCAAAACAAAGCGTCTTTTTGAAAAGTGGCTCACGGAATGTTGGTTATCATACTTCATTATATGGAATCCGGATGTGCAGTGTCATGCATGCAGACGGAATCCAGCTGAACGGGCCCAGACGATCGCTATTATGATTGGGCTTAAATCACGATGTACCTGTCAGGTAAGCGGATCTGTGTTGATAGCTAATTATTTACACTCAATTTCCAAGAAATTGTGCTCATTCGGTTAACGAAAACATTCATCCATCTTCGGAGAACCCGTCATACCAAGGGCAGAGATATATCTGTTGACAAAGTTTTAACATCCGTGATAACAGGGATATATATACAGCAATCATGGTCAAGGCGGAGAATACAAGGGTTTTGACTTGAACCTACAAAGACTTCACGATCACAAGGTAAGTTACTATCATAGTCTGATAACGTTGATATTGACATATATATGGCAAGTTTTGTAATACATATGTTGTGTTCTATAGTATTCGACTGAATTTCTGTCAGTATATTTCTTGTAGATTTAAACTCAATATACGCCCATAACTATTTTTGTGCAGAATATATGCATTGATATGCAATGAATTATATGATCTTTTTGGCGAAACATCTATATACCGGAATTCACTTGACCTGAAAATCTTTACATATTTTGGAGAAAAGGGGGGGGGGCTGAAAGATTCATCTTTTCATGTGTTCATAGTACTCGAACGATATATACATCTTTGTAATATGTAAGAACTCGCATTAGAGATTGATAAAGTATTGGCTAAGCGGTTTCTATAGTACCGCAAAATACACATTTTGTAAAAGTTCAGTATTAAATTACTACTGCATAGGGTACATTATTTCGCCCAGCGGGTGACTTTAACTTGGGAAATTTGTATTTCACTGTGTCAACATATTTCGCATGTGTCTGGCGGTTTACCAATATGAGTAAATGTTATCCCGAAATTACCATTGCTTTTCTTTGTTATCATATGGAATCGTATTAATTCAGCTCCGAATCGGATCAAACCCGCCCAATATATATTGTCACGTGTCAATGGTACAACTGTATACCGAGAACAATCAGCAACAAGAAATAAAGATGCATGCATCAGATCGACCATGAATTGTTTTTACAAAGAATTACTTTTAAAATCTGATACAATTTATGATGTATTAAATAACGTGTTCTACTAAAGTACACATATACTATGCATGTTAACTACATATATCTTTCTTCTAAACGGGGTAATGTGAAATTATTAATTTTATACTTGTTCTTGGTATAACCACTTAATGAGTATCTTAAATGAAGTTTGTGACGTGAAATTAAGTACATATTGATACGATATTTTGTACATGGACGGAAGGTAGTGGCGTGTTTACGATGAGAAGAAGCAAAATAGTTAATTAAAAGTAAAATATTTGATATTATTACTGACCTTTAGTAAAGGAAATAGGTTTATAAAAATGTTATTTAAAACATTAAACTCAATACCATGTGCGTGTGTACACGGCGCGTCACAAGTAGGGACGCAGAGACAGGGGTTGGGGTGTACGTACTTATATTGTATGGGACACTATCGGGTCTATTGAAAATGTCATGTGCATGTTTTCACGTCTGGTCATCGCATGTAGGGATGCGGCGACAGACAATTGGGGTGCACGTATGTACTTTTTTTCTAATATTGATTGCGACACTGCCTGGTCTGTTTGACAATTTCGTGTGCATGTTCTCACGACTGGTTATATATGTAGGGACGCGACCACATGGGATTGGCGTGTACGCACTTATATTGCATGGGACCATGTCTGTTTGAACATGTCCCCTGTAGAGACGTGGCGACATGAGGTTAAGGTGTGCCTACTTATATTGCACGGGACACTGTTTGCTCTATTTGATTATTTCATGTGTATGTCATCAAGGCTGATCACATCATGGGGGTTGGGGTTTACGTATACTGATATTGCATGCAACACTGTCGGGTCGATTTGAACATTTCATGTGTATATGTTCTCATCATGGCTGGACACAGTGGCGTGGTACGAGGGGTTGGTATACGTACTTTTATTGCATTTGATTATATAGGCAGCATCTTTACTTTGATATATCTCAAATTGCATATGTGTATTTGTGGTGACAACTAGATAAACTAACGTTTCTTTTCGAATTCCGAAAACGTGAACCTCAGCATCCATCTTGAATTTTACTATTTGCATCATAAAAGTTTTTTGGAATACGTTACAGCCGCATCTGTCCGTCTGCATATCGGATATCACGATTTGAATCTATCGGCAACCATATAGCCCACATTTATGAGCAGGTAATTATCAAATTGTACATGCACGATCAAGCTTCATATCTAGGGGTAATTTGGCCATGTAAGTACCATGTGCTTGGTCGTGGGTAAACCAGACATCTCGTTCAGATAGATGCGTATATTTTAAGTTCTAATATTAAATTTATAACATTTCACCAATGTACGTGACTAATTTTTTGTTAAATAATTCATGGGCGATCTGATGCATGCATCTTCTTTTCTTGATGATTTTTTACGCCGTGACCACGACGATTCTCCGGGGACACACTATAAAGTGTAAGCCGAGGCCTGCTCCAAATAAAATGTGTAAGCGGGGTGTAATGTGACGTTAGGTCCGTTGTTTCTCAATGGATATGAATGAACCTCGTTTTATATGTCCGGGCTGAGACATGGAATACATTAACGTTTGAATTGTTTTTAAATTCACAAATTTGTTGATTTTATTCAACTTTTTCGTTCTGGAGCCAGGGGGGGGGGGTCAGGAAAACAATTCCGGACACTAGGCGCTTTTTTATTATTTCTGCCCTCCGAGTACCCACCACCCCCTAATTTTAATTTTTTATGATTCTGGGATCATTTTTCCAAACAGCTTCAAATGACTATTTTACTCAGTTTTCCTGATCTTATCCGATCAATGTTCCGTATCCTGATTGTAGAAGCATTCCTACTTTTTATTTACCAACAAGACTGTAAAGTTTCAAAACAATTCTCCAGTAAATGTGGGCTGTAGGATATACTGATGGATTGACATTTGAAATCCAAGATGGCTGATCATGACCATGTTTGTTTTAAACAAATTTTGGGGAAAAAATGAAGGCTCCCATCTAGAGGTCACTTCGAAGATCCATATGAAGTTTGGTGATGATTGGATGAGAAATGTGACCTGTAATGTGTGCTAAAGGATTTGGTCATACAAAGAGTAAAATCCAAGATGGCCGCTGGCAGCCATTTTTTATTTTTTACAAAATTCGGGAAAAAATGGTAGGCACCCATCGAGAGGTCACACTGAAGATCCATATGAAGGCTGATGATGATCGAATGAGGGATAAGCTCTGCATTGTGTGTTAAAGGATTTAGTGATGCAAAGATTAAAATCCAAGATGGCTGCCAGCAGCCATATTTTTCTTTAAAAATCATTCAAATTTGACAGCTCCCATCTAGAGGTGATCCTAGACCCATATACCGCATATCATTGAAATCGGTCAAAGTTTGTTTTAACATCTTTTTTTTAATTTTATTATGGTTTTTTTAATAGTCTATTTTTATTTGAAGAGTTCAGTGAAGAGTTTACATTTATTTGAAGAATCTATTATTGTGTTATAATTACACCCACTTCATTCTCTATAGTAAATTCCCGTTGAGTTTATCAAAGCTATTGTAATTAGCAATAGGCAACGATTTATTTTTCAAACCATTTTCCAGATATTCAGATGCAGTTTCAGTAGCTTTAGGGTGTTAGAAATATGAAACAAAGTCATTAGTAACGACAGTGTTTGAAAAAAATTACGTTTTTGTCAAATAATTGGATGGGGGTCCGGGGGTAGACAATTCGCTATTTTTTAAGGAATGGCAAAATTCTGACAACACAGCATAACGGCAAACATTTCGGATCCTTATGGCAAACCTGTATATTGTTCTCATCGGGACTGATCAATCTACATATATCAATACAGAAACAAAACTTTCCTTTCATAGAAAAAGAAAATTCTGATAAAAATCCCAAGTATACCCCCATCAAAAATATTTTGAAAAAAGCTTTTTTCAAGTATGGTGACAATGTACTATAAAAACTTTGGGTATTTCTGTATGTTATTTCTATTATCAGGCACTATTACATAAATGTTGATGCAAAATTGAGACTTTTCGGTCATATACGTGGAAATATTTGATGATAACAAAACTACCCCCAACCATATTTTTTCAACATTATGGGCCTATCCAGACAAAACACAACCTAACCTATAATAAAACCACAAATTGGTTTCATTGTCAGGCATTGGAGTGTCGATATGAGAGCAGATGGTTGATTTTGGTTTAATTATTTCTTGGAAAATGGACAAAATATAAGTGTTACCCTTCAAAAAACTATTTTCAAGCTTATTACAGGCCTTATTTCTGCTATTTTCGGGCGGGTTACCCCGATAAATACGGGGGGGCGGTTTCGCACGAAATTGTTAATAGTAATATGTTCTTTTATGATATATTATTAAACCTTTTGACCAGTAAAACGTGTTTATTCATTAATTATGCCGATGCTTTGTGGAATGGAGAAAATGAATGGACACAATCTTTTGACAACTTAAAGACATATTATGGACTTGTTCGGGTGCGTGAAACTGATAAGTTAGTAGCCAGGCGCTACCCCAACAGGAGGAATGCAGGATTCTACTAACATCGTCGAAAATCAAGCAAATCAATCGTACCTCGTCATAGAAAACATCGTCCGAATTATTCTCAATTGTAAATACTTACCTCTTGATTCGGGATGCAACTCTCGGAGATAAACTAACGAAAACTATTTGGCCACCAAGAGTCACTGCATTTAATTAATATATAAGAATGACGTCGTGTGTTGTCAATTTGGATATAATATTTGTAAATATAACTACTTTGAGCAATATTATTCTCCTTTTCCATTTGATCATCCTGTCGGAGTGTTTCACATCACTTCAATGTATTAAAGTGCGCAGCATGATGACTAATTAAATAGGGTGATTTCAAAACAAACATGTGATGCAAAAGGTTCATTATCACCGTGTGTTAACACAACACTTAGGGGTGTTAACTACGAGGTGTATTTACGACAGCAAACTTCTTGAAGAAATGTTCTGACATTTTATTCCAAGAAGAAGAGACCACCTCAGTGCAGACGGTGATCCACCGCACCTGGCTCATCGACATCTATGACATTGGTGCATATTATCTTTCCGTACATCGTTTAATCTCGTTATCGTTTGAGCATTAGTGCATTATCATCACATCGTACATCGTATAAACTTATTATCGTTTGAACATTGATACATATTGTTTAATTGTTGCTGTTATTTACTATTATTTTACCTTCAATTAAAATCAACAAAGTAACGGTACATCCTAGGTTTCTATCTAGTTACACAAATGTCAAGATCATAGAATAATCAGTCTAATTGCACATATGATAATCCCTTCACACCTCCTACTTACCAATATGATTTTAGGCGAGCGGGTTGTACCACAGAGAAATGGGCGGGTAGTCACGAACCCTTATCGACTGATTATAAATCAATGCAATTGTTATCAAATATGGCATATGGATTTTGGCGACTATAACAAATAGTATGCTTAACTT
The DNA here is from genome assembly GCA_032622095.1 of Siphonodentalium dalli. Classification (NCBI taxonomy): domain Eukaryota; kingdom Metazoa; phylum Mollusca; class Scaphopoda; order Gadilida; family Siphonodentaliidae; genus Siphonodentalium; species Siphonodentalium dalli. The sequence continues at coordinate 191,077,814 of CP136062.1, read as the reverse complement.
AGTATTTCTAATACAGTTACTTCAACCAGCTGCCTTCATGGAAAAACATAACCTGTCTCGACTTAAGTTAAGCATAATTTCAATAACTTGATAAGATTTGACGTTGAAATGTTGAGTAAGAAGAACAAAGAATTCCAAACAAGTTAAAATATCATTAATTATGGCATACTCCATAATAAAGTGTCTTATTTATACTTAGGTCTTCTCAATCAACCAATTTTATTCAAATAAAGACGAAAATCTCAGGAAAAATACGTCACTTTTCACTTCAAAGACATTTGTTTACGTGGGATCATTATATTCCATGGGGGTGGCCATTTAAAATCATGTGACAGTTGAGTTGTGACTTCATCAGCTGGTAATAGAGTTATCTCCCCTGGCAATTAAAAAATTGATTTTTTCCTTTCAAACGCCGACTTTCGCAATGATCTAAATACGGCGGTTTATTGCTAATTTTTTACTTTATAACTTACCAGTGAGGAATCAAGTTTAGCGGAGCGCGGTCGGAATTTTCAAATTCAGAGTAATTTTCACAAATTCAACAAAAATCGTTACAGAAATAATTGCGCGGATTTTTAGTTTAGTAAACAAAGGATATTCTATCCGCTGCCGAATTGTGCTATTTATATTGGAAAATGAATCGTAATTGCTTAAACTAGCGATGTTTACAATCACCTACCGTCACGAGACGGTGATGTCATTATTTGCCGAATTCCGGAAATGGGCGAGTTATCGTTCTTGTTCGGGGTTGCCTATTGCTGTAATTATATCCGATAATTACATCATAGGTCGAGATTTTATCAGTGCAGCGAAAACGACCCAAAAGTATTGTATATATCTTTATTCCTCCATATAATGATGAGCATAATATATAAACATTACAAATAAATTGAGAACATAAATACATCCTGCGTGCAGGAGATTTGGCAATGCAATATACATATACAGGGTTATATAATTTGACTGACAAAGAGACAAATACGAACATAGTTTAGTGCATTTAAGCATGCTTGTATTCACGAGTACACGCACGATCATTAACTTGCATATGCATATCATACACATATATATACACGTATACATATACACACGCACTTTCACACACACATGCAGACACATATATGTATACACATGTAACGGTGATGCACCTATATATGCACGTTTATATGTGCTTATATGTGAATGTTTATAAGATTAAATACACCAAAGCATATATGGGACATGGGTGTATATATGAGGAAATAAGGAGTATGGAATAATTAACGTTGAGCTGAAGCGGGACGTTATACTGTGTTTTAAAAGGTTATACTATATGTTAAAAGGGTTATCTGAAGTGCACGCGAGATAACTCCAGAATTTGAATTAGAGCGAAAGTTGTATGGCACCTATACATATATATACATATATATACATATATATACATATATATATATATATATATATATATACTTATATATACATATATATACACATATATACCCTCCCACACGCACCCCCTCACACACCTACACACACCCACCAACACACCCTCACACACACCCTCACCAACACACCCTCTCACACCCTCACACATGCAGGAACGCACGCATATGTATATACACGTATAGTGATACATATATACGGACTGACAGAAAAACGGCTTTCCAACACAGAAACACGAGTATGTAGACAGAACAGACAGACTGACACATGCACACATAATGTCACAAACACAAATATAATACATGCAGTGTCACAGGCAGTTGCATACATAAGTAAATAGAATAGCATACATGTACGCGGCCAAGCTATCTAAACATTTGATTCAGTGTATGGTTGCCTCCTTTTGTAAACGTAAATTAGATCATGATTGTATAACCGCAATACATATATATATCTTTATTGTCCTCCATAATTGAAGAGTTTAACAAATGGTATATACATAATACAGTATCAAAGGTAGCCAAACATTTTGGACAACATGACATTTAACAAATTATAGTATGTACACAGAATGACACAAGTGCCACCAAGACATGGTATACAAGTTGGGTCAAACTAGAGAGTAACCTTACCCACAGGCAGATATACATTCAGACATACAATCGGACATACCGACATTCGGACATAATATGCAGGCATGCAGACAAACACAGCCACGCAAACATAACTTTCAGTCTAAACATATTTACATTATGCGGATAAAATCCGAAAGGTACACAGGATAAATTCTTAGACTCGCATTTTCTAATTTACTGGCGGCAAACTGTTATACTTGGAATGTTATTTAAACGTTAGTATTGTGTCGATAACTGCTCATATACAATGGATGTATGACAAAGCATAATTACAAGGAGTATAAAGGTGCACACATGAGCGAATGTACGTCGTATATTGTTACTTTCACACCGGTAACATCATATCCGCATGGGTGAGTGCAGTCTGCTTAAAACCATACCCAAACTCCAACGATCGTTGGAGTCTGAGTATGGTTCCAATCAGACTGGCTCCTGATATGCCATTGTGGATTTTCGTTAAAACGTTTGGTGATTACTCAGAATGAAGACTTGACAGCATCCTGTGTGATAACCATAATATGTGGGTATGGTGAACTATAAATGATACGAACAACATAGGGTCATCAATGAAAGAAAATATTTCAGAGGGAAGTTTTGTAAGGTGAATCATAACAAGTTCATCATCGTCAAGCTCGTCCACCCAAAGATAGAACAGCAATCCAAATGTGTCAATAAATTGGTACCACATGTCATTACGACGAGAGCACAATATATGGTGAGCGCAATAAATCATAACGTGTATTACCACGTCGTCATATTCCAAGTGACATAACGCACACGTACCCTGGTGCTTGGTAGCAGTGGTCGCAATAAGTTGGGCAACGGTGAAAAATTCTCTCTTCCGCTCTGGATATTGCCGACAGCAACGCCAAAGTATGGACATCTGTAAGTGACTTTGGATTTGATAGAAGCATGCTAGTGTTGGGTCGTTTTGAACATTTTGCGTCCAGTCGATATCACGCTTACTGTTGACTTCCGTTTTGATCAGTCGGTTCCACTCTGGGCGGATTGGACACGTACCGACTATTGCGAATTGCTGAAGATATTGGTTCAAGTTATGAGAAATAAGAATGCGTTCAATGTCAGCAAAGTATGACTGAGGATTAGTATATTGCCGAGAAAGGTGCATGTGAAGTCTTGATACAAAAATGTCCTTGCATACCTTGGAAGGCGATATTCGACAAAGGCTACCAAACAAACTGAGTTTTCGTGCATCTATAAAAGATGAAATAGGACCAAGGCCCATGAGACCTAGGGCAATATCGGTTCTCGCCCTTACAGGCAGCCCTTGAATGCGTTTCAAGCAAAATCGATGGATTTTCTCGAGCGAGGTAGTGTCCGACACAGACATGCCACACAGAAATTCTGAACCATATAATCCTTTTGGCAGCACCATCGTTTTGTATATGATGGCACAACTCGACGGAGTGATCCCTCCGGCATAAAGTCCAGCATTACTTAAGAGGAAAAAAGTTGACCTGATTTTGTCTACAATGACTTCAACAAATTCTTTGACAAAGCTGTACTTGTTTATTTGTATGCCCAAATGAGTGATTTCGTCTGTTTCGGACACGGTACTTCCAGCGACAGTCCATCGTCTACTTGTGCTGCAGCTTTGGCGAGACGTTTCGTTAAAAACGATGACCTTACATTTGTTAGGGTTATACATGAAGCGCCACTTTTGACTATACGATGTGCATAAATCGCATAAACGTTGTAAGCCGTAACTTGAGAGGGACAACAGTGTCATATCATCAGCTTGTGTTGTATAACCGCAATACATATAAGACAGACTGGTTTGAATGCACAACACAAGTGCACGCTGCATGTGCATATAATTATTCCAGTGTTAACCCTTTCATAACGGGTGCTGCGCTGGCGCAACATTAAAGACCGCTCTGTATCAATGCATTATCTTATATATGCGAATCGACCACAGGTCGCCTCATATATATATCAGATAATGCATTGGTCTAACAATTGTTTTTCATTTTTTATAAATTTTTCTTACATTCTATAACAATTTTTATCATTTGTTCTTATACTCTTCAACAATGTTATCATTTTTATCATTTTTCTTACATTCTTTAACAATTTTATCATTTTTTCTTACATTCTTTATCAATTTTTATCATGTTTCATCATTATTCGTTACATTTAAATTTTTTTTATCATTATTTGACATTATTTCTTATATTCTTTAACAATTATAAACAATAATATAACATTTATTAGGCCAATGCATTCTCCTATGATCGACTCGCATATATAAGAGAATGCATTGGCACAGGGTTTTCGCAAACGTTCAGGAATCTCCCATCATGAACGTGTTAATCTTGAAGAAAAATGCCCCCAATATTCTGGCAACCTGCTGGCGTGGTAATTATTTTATCCTTAGAACTTGTTGTCGATGATTCATGTGAAATTAAATAACATGCAGCCATGCATGCACGGCAGCAGGTTTACAAAATATCTGGGTATCTGTCTTAGAGTAATTTTTTCTTTAAACTGGAAGGCTTATCAATTGTATCATTGTGCATTTAGAAAAAAGGAGACATTCTACTTTAGAAAGTCATTGGGCACACAGTCCGCACACTCACGTAAGAGTCTTCGTTTCCCGATTATAAGACCCGCCTCTTAAATACTATGTTCTAAAATCACAACTTCTCATCCTATTGACCAGGCCGTACTAATGCTGTGAAATTTCGCAAGACAAATCAGAAGCTTATCGTGAGAGATTCACGATTACCTCTAATCCGATATGTTGACCTAAAAACTAAAACAAATAGAATATTCTTGGAATTAATACGTTTATTTTCATAATTAACGTACCTTTACTTTGGAACCACACGCGCATGCACGTATGTTCTTGATTACGCAATGTGCGGCGACTAGTCTTGTCATCAATGTTTAGGGTATGTTCACACACTGGGAAGTTTGCACGGTATGGTTTGCTGGCATTTCATCGTAGACAGCGATATGTTGCCAGAATAAACGGAATCATGGACATAAAATGCAATGTATATACCACAGCTAACTTCGTGCGAAGTAAAATATCTGTAGTTCCACATGACAGTAGCGAAGCTACCGGAATTTGTCTGTATATAACATACAATTATCTCGCAAGAATCAAGCATACGTGTATTTGAAGGCAAATCCCAGTAGAACCGTTACAATTGGAAGAATACAGAAATTTTATTTCCCATGTCGTTCACTTTGGTAAAGATGCATGTATTAAATTATATGCATGTTTCCGTTCATATTGTGACACCATGTGGTTTTCTATGACGAAAGTCCTGCAAAACATACCGTGCAAACTTGCCAGCGTATGAACGTACCCTCAGTTACTGGCTGTGGTGGACTGCAGACTGCAACTCTTCAAGAACGTGTGTTAAAACCTTTGTTTAAATTAATGCTGCATTGCCAGCCATTTTATCAACTAACAGTTGAGACAATTCTGTTAAAATCATGAAGGTATATTTTAGAAAAGGTCACAGCAATGAACAGTATTCCAGAAAACACATTCAATATAAACATTTCATTTCCAATTGGCAATGTTTGTTGATAAAATGACTTTCACTGTAACATGCAGTAATTTTTACATACCAATTTTTCAAAAATGCTACATTTCGTCATCGGAGAGTTATCACTGATAAAGTAACGGTTAGCATATCTTAAAGGGATACTGTACTCAAATGTTGTTGTTGGTTTCTATAGTCTCTGAGTTGTAGAATAAGGTAACCAGATTTCCATTATTTGAAAGTCTGTTGATTACGAAGTAATGTTCCGGGTGGCAGATTAGCCGGAATGCGAAATTACGAATTGTCGTTATCGAGTAACTTTTGGACAGTTTTCAAGCAAATGTATCAAATATATGTTATTTTATATGCATACTGGACCCATGTTATAAGTTACGGGACGCTTAGTGGTCGGATATGGTGTCATGTGAGGCGACGTGAGATCAATATTAGGCGAGGCCGTAGAGCGAGCCTAATATTGATATCGCTGAGCCTCACATGACACCATATCCGACCACTAAGCGTCCCGTAACGTATTTATTATGTCAGTGGACAAAATCCAGCATATCCCTTTAATCGTCGCTGTAATTTATTGTAATTTGATAAGATAAATGTGTCGTCTATGGTCATTAACTTATGTAACGTCACAGTGACGCGTCATGGGCGTTGAACGTCAACGCATTGAGTCAATGGCTAATTACCAGAAGTAGGAACTTTTGTTGAGTTTGATAGTTAATTTATGAGTCTTTAGAATTCCTCAAATATATCGCATGCAGGTTTTGGTACATGGTAATATGTCTTTCAATTCACAGAAAATGATTTCCGACAGATATCCCCTTTCTTGGCGCCAAAATACACCAAAAATATTCCCGAGGCGACTGAGTTTCTGAAAAAAACTAGATGGCGGATAAGCACCTAATATTGATTTCATATTAGGTCACCGACCTAATATGGGTTCATATACCGTCACTATATATCGACGCTGATTGGCTAATTGCAAGAGCTGATATAATAAACTCATTTAAGTCATTGTATAGTCACCAATCAGTGAGTGGCTTGAGTTTACGCCCCATATCAACATAATTTTTTACACGATCAAGTGTGCCACGCGCTACCCAATCCACTATCCGTGAATTATTTTTGATTACGTCTTGTACACGGAAATTTGTAATTTAATTTATGACTCCAGTCATAAATTAAATTTATATCAAATTATTAACTTTGATTTTAAGTTAAAATATTAACCTGAACGTTTACAGAATACATCTTCGACTCAAATTACTTAGTTTTCTATATATATTATCGACATTAGATCGTTGTTATCACTGGGAATTTATTGAACATGGCATACCGTACTTTAATGCCAATGTTCTTCTTAGCAATTATGGTTTCACATGTACACAAATTGTTTATCATTCAAATTTACCCGCTACCTTACCATATATTCATGTAATCTATATAACAGATTTGTGTGCCAGAGTTGGAAATGAAGCTCGCTACTTATATCACTGGTCTTGGTCGTCGACGATGCTCACTGTTTTCTGTTTGAGATCTTTAAGACGGGTTGCAACATAACTCATTCGATCTTATGTGGGAAAGGGAAAGGGACAGTATGCACGTGGACCAAAAAACTTTGTGGTGTACTCGGAAAAAGGAGCATTTTCTATAAGCGGGCGATGGACAAGGTGAGTATTAACTTAAGTAACCATGTCTTTACTCAATTGGTTCTCCCAATATGTTTCCATAACATACATTGTAATAGTCTATTATTTATTTGGAGGGGTGTTCATGAAAAATAAGAGCAGACGACATGCATACTAAAAGATAGCACACAGGCAGAACAGTTCACACTCATTGGTGGGAGAACTACTCCCCTCGAGTATTTAGTAAAGAGATCACAACTAAGAACAAAACAACCATAGTCAGAAATGGTAGCACCACCAAGATCATATTATTGATCATTATTAGCCATAAATATAAATTATAATATATGTTATTAATTGGTTGTTTCCATATTGAAACAACCAATTAATAAGTATTTTATTAATTAGCAACAATGCAATAATTGTTTCACAGGTTGAATATATTAACATAGATATATCATTGTGTGTTTTATTAAATTAACAATTATTCCAACAATTTTTATTCTTGTGAACTTTGTGAAGAACTTACAGCGATTTCACAGTACTGTCAGTTTCCACTGCATGGGAATGATATTGATACGAATACATGCAGTTCATCCACGTACATGTATATTTACTCCCAAAAACAGTGACTGTCCGTAATTCATCCGAAATCAACTGCAATCTATCTTCCGTCGACCCAATATTCTTTACCGATCGAGCTAATTACGTATGACGTCAATTACGTCACCTAGACTTATTGGCCGCGTTTTCTACTTATTGGCCGACTTTTTGTTACTTATTGGCCGCGTTTTCTACTTATTGGCCGACATTTTGTTACTTATGACGCGGGCAGCGTTCTACTTATTGCGGCCGATAACATATAGCTAATTAATAATATAATATATATTGGTTACATGAGTGCACCGCCTCAGAATACCGTTTAAAACAACTAATCCTTCAAATTATTACAAAAAACTATGGCTTATTACTGCAGGTTTATCATTCACCACACCAGAAAGCTTCTAAATGCGGATAAAAACTCGGAGGTATTGTGTTGCCGCCAAGAGTGCATGCCACAGCCATTGTTCATACCTAAACGTCGAAAGCAATTAACGCGGTCATACTGGTTACATACTGCAACTTTAACACATCCAGCAAATACACACCCCACGAAAACCCGAAATGTGTTGTCCTGCGAGATATCCCATCGCTTTCGCTCATTTTGCCTTCCTACAATATCCATAAACAAGATCATATATTATATACCCACAATTTTAATTATAGAATATAAAATATATTGGTTTCGCGAATGACTAACTCAGAATTCCGTTAAAATAACAATAACAACCAGCACCTAATTAACGAACCGGCAGCCGGCGTCTCGAACAACAACTATCAGTGGGCCGCAGAACGAAATATATCTATAAAAGTTGAAATATAAGACTTACAAATTATCTTTTAAATTTTTGTATTGGTAATTGACATAGCTTGTCACAAACCAAAAATCAACATTATTGACATAATAATGTAAAGAACAATAAACGAAATTGAAATTCCCAACTATACCTTTTACCGGACTCGGCCTCCTGGTCGCGCAGTTCGACTTTTAAATAAACCGGAATTTCCCATTCTATAAATAAAACACCCACTGTTAATGTCAGCGCCCACAGCTTTCTAGAATCTCAAGGACAGCATACACCGGTGGTGTTAATAACATGGTGCTATATAGATAAACGTTGTTCTTATATTCATTATGTGTAATGGACCTTTAATATACTCTTTAACTCACCTAGATCCCCTTCTCTCCCTCTCTCTCTCTCTCTCTCTCTCTCTCTCTCTCTCTCTCTCTCTCTCTCTCTCTCTCTCTCTCTCTCTCTCTCTCTCTCTCTCTCTCTCTCTCTCTCTCTCTCTCTCTCTCCCCCCCCCCGCAAATCTCTGTCCGTTCAGGTTACAGTGAAGTAATTCGATTGGTATCGCCCTCCAACGGATTTTGGACCAAGATGCAAGAGAGAATTAAAAAATTCTGGGCTCTGGTTGGTTAATATTTAAACATATAAAATACATGCAATCACTCCTCTTGAAATTTCAGACTCCAAACAAAACATTGGCACATTGTAAAGCACGTGGTTCCTAGATTAAATTTTTTTGGTGTGAGGTAAAAAATGTCAATATTTTTTTCATGCAATTCTGACTCGATTATAAATCCCAAATTTAAAGGTACATTCCATGCTCGACGATATGATTTTTCATGCAGAAACTTTGCGCAGATGCCAATTCCGGTGACCATGTACTCATTTATCACAATTCTTGGATAGTCAGGGCTGCAGGCCATTATATGTTAACACTGAGGCCTATGGGAAATAATTACTTCACTGTAACCTTCAACCCGCTCTTCGTCCGTCTCGCCCAACTTCCTGTCGACCCAAAAGGCCAACTCCAATTAGCAGATGTGCAAACCATTCATCGTTCATTACATTCCTCCATGTATCAACAAGAACATGTCCACATGTTAGGACATCAAAACCATAATAGACATGTGCATGTACCTATGTTCGATGGATGCATCGCGTTGTTTGCACAGATTCCTTTTCATTTCAGGCTGGACTACACATTCAGCCATTGTTTCTGGACTTCAATTCTTGGATTGCGAAGTGTGATCGAGGGGTCGCCGATAGCTATCGACTTCAAGTGCTTCCAGATAGCGACGGCAACAGACGACAGTGGCGCGACAAAGGAAGCGTTCAATTCTGCAGACACTAATAATGACGGTGAGTTGACATTTTCTGTACGTGTTGGATTAATTAAACAGTATATAGCAGTTTTATAGATGAAAAATAATAGCATAAAGTTATTATACAATGTGTACAGTGGGTGATTCTCTTGTCCGAGTCCAGGTTGTGGTGAGAAGTGATATAACTTTTCACCACAACTTGTACGAGTACAAGAAAACACTTACTGTGTACACAACAATTTATAATGACAATTGTATTACCCATCTGTATGTTTGTCAAAATGACGTCACCGGAGTCCCGATAACTTTAGTAACTAGTTTCAGTAAAGTGGTGGATACTAATATGTTTTATTGTCCATCCCTTTACTAACACTATTTCTGATTGGACAAAAGCCGTCACATGCTAATCCGAGAAAATGTCATACTGGACTCCGAAAATTTCAAGAATATACTACCTGACATCACATGAGTCCCGAAGTCATAGTATACTCGATCGAATTGAGTCCAAAAGATGTATAATAAAAATATCAATATACAATGTTGTAAATAGTATCTGTTTTTATGTACTCGTCCAGGTTGTGGTGAAAAGTCATATATGACTTTTGTTATATATCATATATGACTTTTCACCTCAACCTGGACAAGAAAACAAGATAATGTACACAACATTGTATAATAAGTTTATAATAACGGATAAATAACGGAAGCATGTCGTTCATAAAACGTTATACCATTGATACGCGTGTGACATGTGTATATGTATACCAATATGATGCCGGTAAACCTGCATTTACTGTATGCTATTAGCCACAGTACAGTGTATAATTTAGCCCCCACTTATCTAGCCAATACAACACCCCTCCAGATCATATGAGGTTGTATATTATAATTGGAGACGCCCCAGTAAATTATATTTATACTAGCAATAGCAATACTGAACTCTGCGGGCAGTCATTTTTTTCCAGTGATAATCATAGAATGGAATAAGCTTCCCAAATTAATCAGTGACGCTGATAAATTTTCTACATTTAGACCATATGGATCCCAAGTCCAGCTTGTAAAACAACTGGTAACGTTATCATACTGTATCAAATTAACGGTATCACAAAAAGGTATAACAAAAAGGTGATACTTTACTTTGTGCAGTATTCTTCCCAAAATACCAGAAACCAGATATATGATGTTACAAACAGTTCACTTAAATTTGTGGTGTATGTCATTTTGTTTTTATTGATATGCAACAAAATGCATAACATCGTCATCTACTCTAACGCGAGCGCCCTTTGTAGTTCAGCCGATAGGGAGCATGACCAATGATGGCGCAATATGTTCGTACAAGAAAACTAAGATGCATGCATCAGGTCGGCCGTGAACTATCTACCATAGAATTGTTGTAGCTATCGATTATACATTTTGAAACACCTGTCTGTATGTATGTATGTATGTGTGTATGCGTGAATGCATGTGTGTATGTGTTATAGACTCTAACACTGCTCGAATTTGGTATTTAACGTGTCAACTTGACCTCGCTCATAGGCATGTTTCTGGACCTTGACCGATCCGACTAAAAATTTGTGTGTAGGACTACTTCGATCCCGGGAGCAATATGGACGGGTCCAATTTCACGTGGGACCATGTTCTCGAACGTGCTGATATAGGCATGTTTCTGGACCAATTGAACAATAGTTTGGCCAGACGCTGTATATACTGGGTACTGTCCAGATGGAGGCGATCACAAAAAAAATCCCTAACTAGCCCGAATGAAGTCGAGTACATCAGCTAGTTTAATATATATTTTGGACATTTGTCTGTCTGTTTGTCTGTTAGCTATGGCCGGGAAAACTGCCGGACAGATTTGACGAAATTTGATACCTAGGGGTAATTATTTCCAGGGAGTATTTTGGACGGGTCAAATCTTGATCCCGACCTGACTTTGACATTCAAAAAGATCAATTCAAGGTCAAATCTGGTAAAACGGAAGTATTTCAACGAAATTTGATACCTACTGTTACTTTTGTCCCAGGAGTGTTTCGGGTGGGTCAAATCATGACCATGACCTGATCTTGACATTCAAAATTGTCAATTCAAGGTCAAATCGGGTATAAAGCCGGGCGGATTTCGACGGGTACTTTTGTCGTGACTTTTGTCCGGGGAGTGTTTTGGACGGGTCAAATCGTGACCCCGACATGACCTTCACCTTTAAAATAGTCAATTCAAGGTTAAATCGCGCATTTCTCCGAAAATCAGAGGGGAACATCCCGGACGAAGTGGGGTCCACGAGCTACTATTATATATTTCTAGATTTAGTTACAAACTAAATACCTGTATATTGTACAAAGAAATGTTTGACAAATATATCTGTATCAATATTACCATACGGGTCATTAAAATAGATACGACGAAACAAATTTTGAAGGGTGCATGTATCAGGTAAATATTTATATTTCAAATGATGACAGGAATGCAGAAAGTTGGAGTACCTACGTAATACTGGCTATCCGCATGAAGAGATATACTTGTATATAAAAACCAGATGAGGGATATGTCTGTACAGTTGCTAAACAATTCAGTCATGCAAAAGAGGATCAAAGAGTAAGATACCAAATTGCTGCCTGTGGTAATGTTTTTTAACGAAATTCGGGAAAATTAGATTACTCTCACCCTGGTTATCCAGAAGATAATTGTGGAATCTGATGACGATCGGACAAGGGGTGTCGTCTGTAGGATCAACCAAATTATTTAGCCATAAAAATAGTAAAATTGAAGATCACCGCTGGCAGTGATGTCTTCACAAGGACAGTTTGAGAACAAAATATGGCTCACATCTAGCGGTGACCCAAAATATCCACATAAGAAAAAGTTCTCCAATAAAAGCTGACTGCAGGGTGCGCCAATTGATTCAAATTCGAAATTTAGCAGGGTGTACTGCTTGTGGCCATGTTTTCCCCGCAAATTTGATAGACTGATGGACAAAACCACTGAATCCGTTGAATCAATATACATGTATACATGGATTAATTTATATGCATTGTTATACACAGTACTGGTATATAAAGGTACTGAAAATAACTATATTACTAGTATACACAAAATAAACCATATATCATGGCTATGGGTTCTAATATCCGAACATGATAGCTGAGAACTTGGTGTGAATTAAAGAGTGGTGGTTTCTCAAGCATATCTAACCCTCCACGTTAGTAACATGCCATTAAATGTCATAAGTATAATCTAGCTTGAGGACAGAAGTGATCCATAAAACCCCCCTTAATTCAACCAGGTCCTCGCGCGATGTATGATCGATCACATGATGATCTAGGGGGATTAGAATTGATGTATAAAAACAGCACTGCATGTAAATATAAAATAAAATAGTGCTACATCTTATTACAGATTATTGCCATATATAATCAGTGATTATACAGACAGTCTGACAAAATAAAGTTTCAGTGACACTCTATCCGAAGAGGGGAATAATTTCATCTGTTACAGTCAATGGAGCAATTATGAATCTAGAAAGGTGAAATTTCTAAGTAATACTAGATATCGACATGACGCGATAAAATATAACGTAAATGCAATATGGCCGCTGGCGACCATTTTTTCCTATGAAATTAAAAAAATATTTGATAGCTCTCATCTGATAGATGAATATCAAGATAAATATGAAGTTTGGTGATGATCGGATGAGTGAAGTGGACTGTGGTCTGTGCTAAACGGTTTAGTAATGCTTAAAAAGATTCTTACCTTAATATTTTTATGTTCACTTTATAAACTTCACTGAGTCATCTTTGTCATGTATTGAGTTTGATATCTTTTGTTAACAGTTTATAAATCATGTATGTCTCATGTTTGCTATTTTAATTTATGTGTTTATTATCATTAAATAAAGTTGCATTCCTTAAAAAGATGCTTACCTCAATGTTTTTATGTTCACTTTATAAACTCCACTGAGTCATCTTTGTCATGTATTGAATTTGATATCTTTTGTTAACAGTTTATAAAGTATGTATGTCTCGTGTTCGTTATTATATTATATACACTTTATAGTGTGTTTTCAGAACGAAAACAAATTGAATAAAATCAACAAATTTGTAAATTTAAAAACAATTCAAACGTTGTTGTATTCCATGTCCCAGCCCGGACATATACACCAAATTTCAATAATATTCATTGAGAAACAACGGACCAAACGCTATATAACACCCGTATACATCTTTTATTCCGTATCGGACTCGGGTACATGTTATAGTAGGTACCGAATTGACACACGTCGACTGGGCGAGTTGGCCCTGGGGCGATTAGGCCGATTCCGGCACATTCTAGAATTTACCGTATGTATCCGTTTACGCGTAGTTTACTTTAGAAAGTTCCGCAATTAATACCGTAAATAGAGCGACCATATTTGACAGAGAATGCCTCTGTTATTGATTATCAAGTTGCTGTACATTAAAAACGACAAATTCACATGCTCGTTCAAGCGCAGTAGTCTATTTTCCCCATGTTAAAGGACATCCACAAATACTAAATAACGCTAACCTACTGCCGAATGTTTGACACGACAACTGTTAACATATTTGGGCTGAATTCATCTGACGCGGTATTATTCCTCAAAATAAACAACAAAACCATCGTTACTTGGAAATGTAGTTTGGGCTAACATTTACATAAATCCTCCAGATCAATTATCCGACACACACGTCAGATGAAAAAGTCACATGAAGTAACCGGCCAAATTGGCCGAAATAAGCGCCAATGTATGCCAATGCATTCTCTTATATAAGAGAATGCATTGGCTTAACACATTAAAAATTATAAAATTGTTAAAGAATGTAAGAAAAATGCATTCTCTTATATATGCGAGGCGACCTATGGTCGACTCGCATATATAAGAGAATGCATTGGCACAGGGCATAACTGTAACTATCACAATGTGGTCAATGTAATTATGTATGTGTGTGTGTGTGAGATCATTATTGTTACAGTTTACCGGATGGGATCGGTGGTTTCGACGCGAATGGATGTGGTTTCACAGTGTCACTATCCAAATTTTGCTCATCATTTCTCCATCAATGGAAATATCATCGACTCTGTACTACGTGCCAAGTAATTGGTTTGAGTATTCGCTGTTATCAATGTGATATTGAAGAACAATTACAGATGAAAGTCCGTTGTTGAATTCCGATAACAAATAGCGTCGTGATATAACGACATAATTATCCAAGAAACTGAAGCTATCGTCATCATTTGTTCCATGTTTCATTTGAATGTTTGTCAGTTGCACTGCATGTACGAACATTTCATACCGCGAAGTCATTAACCCTTTACCCAACAAACCGGCCAAAACCGGCCAAATAAAGATTCAACAGCCTAAAATATCTTCGGTCTGTCTCAATAGAACCATACAAATATGGATATCATTGGAACCGGCTCCTTGACCACATTGTGATAGTTATAGTTATGCCCTGTGCCAATGCATTCTCTTATATATGCGAGTCGACCATAGGTCGCCTCGCATATATAAGAGAATGCATTGGCCTAAAAAAAAAAATATTTAACACTTTTTACCATTTTTTCTTACATTCTTTAACAATTTTAAATGTGTTAAGCCAATGCATTCTCTTATATATGCGAGGCGACCTATGGTCGACTCGCATATATAAGAGAATGCATTGGCACAGGGCCGTTCTGTTGGGTAAAGGGTTAAAGTGCTGTTAACTCCACTAAGTTCGTTATAGTGACCGAGCAATCTCAATTAATTTTGGGACAGATCGTGGTCACATTTACATTGTTTTGTATTTCTCCCAGAGCGAGAATTTATTGAAATACCGATGTATAAAGTTTTATACATATATATATATCAGATATGGCACAGTAGCATGTGATATATACGTCTCCGAAACATGCCGAGCGTTGCGCTTTGAACATGACTCGGACTATACAACACGCAAGCCGCCTACTTTTAGAAGCATGCAAGTATAATTTTGAGACAGTGCAAATTTTCTTGGGATTGGGTGGGATTCGAACCCATGACGGCGAGCGAGCCTTGCGTCTCAAAGTCTGACGTCAATACTACACGGCCACCGAAGCTACCCCAAAACAGGAAGCTCAAATGGTGACTCTATTCCGACATCGCACTTAGGACACTATATTATAATACTATGTACATATATAGTGTCCTAAGTGCGACGTCGGAATACAGCGGCCATTTGAGGTTCCTTTTTGGTGTCGCTTCGGTGGCCGTGTGGTATTGACGTCGGACTTTGAGTAGCAAGGCGCGACCGCCGTCATGGGCCGGGGTTCTAATCCCACCCAATCCCAAACAAAAATTGCACTGTCTCAAAATTAAGTTTGCTTCTAAAAATAGGCGCCTTGTGTGTTGAATAGTCACATGCATGTTCAAAGAGCAACGCTCGGCATGTTTTGGAGACGTTTATATAACATGCTACTGTGCCATATGGCCCATATCTGCTATACATGTATATACACACAATAGAGACCCTATATAAAATATGCATTAGTATCCTAAGTGCGACGTCGAAATACAGCGGCCATTCGAGCTTCCTTTTTTGGGGCCGCTTCGGTGGCCGTGTGGTATTGACGTAGGACTTTGAGTCGCAATGCGCGCTCGCCGTCATGGGAATATTTCGAATCCCACCCAATCCCCCAAAAAAGTGCACTGTCTCAAAATTACACTTGGTTCTTTAAAGCATTCGTTTTCATTGCAGGGGTAATCTCAAGAGCAGAATTAAAAAAATCTCCATTCATGTTCGAGGGAGAAGAACGTAAGTTGTTTCAACAGCATATATATACATGCACCTCCTACCTTATACTGTTAGATTACGCATACACGCTACAAATATCTTATATTATATCTCACGTGACTTTCTCGCATTCTGATTGGCTCCACACTTCTATACTATTTTACGATAGTACCCCAGTAGGATTCCTACATGCCTACTATTCTTTTTCTCTTTATAGTAACAAACTCATTTCGCGAAATCGGTTTGCCGCCTGAAGATACGGCCAATTTTAAACTATACCGTTTACTGGTCTTGTTGCAATATACATGTAGGCATATTTTTTGATGAATTGTAATGATCTTGCAAATGTCCGGTCATAGCTATAGCCAAATTGAATGTATTTGATAGTTTGTCCGTTTGGTTGGCAAGCGACCAGGCCTAATTTTGTAATGCGAGCGGAAGTTATTTATAACTTCCATTTCCGTTTTAATCGAACTTGTCAGTTAACTTCTACAATTTCGCAAAAATGTCTTTGCTAATGACGTATTTATAGCAATAAATGGATGAATCACGAAGAGCTAGGTGCTGTTAGATGTAACTAATAACATAGTTATGCCCCCCCCCCCTGCCATCGTCAACAGATTGCCATAAATTGTAAAATCTGAGGCCGATTAAAAAAATTCACGGTAAATAAAAATTTGACAAAATCAGACACAGATATTGTGTGAGAATTGGCACTAATGTTCGATATAATATAATAAATAATGAATGTCTTGTCGTTGACTATGCCAAAATAGTGGTCCTCGATGAGGAATAGTCCACTGCGGCTCATGGACTATTCCTCCTCGAGGACCACTATTTTGGCATAGTCAACTCCAAGCCATTATATAATAGACTACGCCGGTAGAGATAATATTTCACCAGTCCAAAACATGTGAACTTTGTTTATTTCTAACGGGGAACTTTATAACGTGGATCAATTACGCAGGAAATATAATTTATCTGTTAATGCCCACGTTCATTAATCCTTTAATGATGTTCGTGACGACAGCTGCCCTAGTGCAGCATTAAATATAATATGCCTGAAATGTTACGAATAACCTGTACTGAGCATCTCTCATATAAGCTAGTCTCCCACACATAGCCTCGCATATATATAGAGAGTAATACTCTCTATATATATGCGAGGCTATGTGTGGGACTCAGTAATCAATTGATTCCGAGAATTACGTTAAATAAATCTCGAGAGGCGAGAGACGTCGGTAAGAAACAAGTGCGCGTTAGCGCTCAAGTTTCTTACCTAAACGTCTCTCGCCTCGAGTGAATTATTTAACGTAATTCTCGAAACTAATTGATTACTCTATTTATTATATGCTTCCCCATTAAATAGTGGGAAATTGCCGTGGCGTAGAGCGTTATATCCATCGCCTGGACCGACTCGATGGATAACACTGACCGACTCGATGGATAACACTGACCGACTCGATGGATAACACAATAGTATTACTTTTTCGGAGATTACTTCCGGTTTATAGCGGCGAATCACATTAAGTTTCAAAGCGTATCAATAACAGCCGGACTATTGTTTTAATTATTGATTTTCACGGTTCATAAACTGTTATTTAATTGTTATAATGTTAACTCATTTGTTTTAATATATTCTTATCACTAAATTATGTATGCATTAATTTTCTCGCATCATTTCAGAATAAACAATGGGGACTATTTCTTATGGCGGCTAAGCTCGATATTTGTCATTCAGTGGTGAGCAAATCAATTGATGGAATGTAAACAAAATGCAAATGTCGAAGCTTTCGAACAATTTGAAGTGAACTGTAGGACAAAATTAGCAGTTTTTGTGCGGTTTATAGCGCATATAATAAAAAGAAAACCTACGGGTTTTGGTTGAATACCCGGATTATCTCATTCGTGGGTGCAAGGAAGTACAGAATTTCCACTCGCGGCTTGCAGCCGCTCGTGGAAATTCTGTACTTCCTTGCACCCACTCATGAGATAATTCGGGTATTCAACCAAAACTCGTAGGTATTCTCTATTTATTACACTTCTGCATTAATTTTGTTCGCCAAATAAGATTAAAACACCAAGAATTAATGCATAAAAGTCCCGATGCGGAAAAAGATCAACTATCGAAAATTCAGTCTAGATCAGTAAGCGGTGTAACGTCAATGATGTCACGAGAAATGACATAATTCACTAGTGACATTACCATTTTTAATTAACGGCGTTTTGAATGAAAATCGCGCACAGGAGTGTAATAATATACAGTTATCGCCCGCGATTGAGTGAGACATGGGGAGTTGTCGCCCGCTCGAGACCTGGAATGTCACCCGAGGGCCGCCAGGCCCGAGGGTGACATTCCAGGTCGAGAGCGGCGACAAATCACCGTGTCTCACGAAAACAAGGGTGATAACTGTTTTGTTATCTGACAAAGGAGTACACACGAACCTCCTTAATAGCAGGCATAAATGCGCGCATATATTCTTTAATCCAGTTCGAAAAGTTAATTTTATGTTGGAATCATCGCTATTTAGAAAATAAAACATTCATAATCTGGATCAATTAACAGACCCGTCATTTGCGCAGATATTCTCCGGTCAGTTTGCTGGTTGCATTGTGGAAATCGGTTTAAGGAAAGAGGAGTAAAGCAATTTCGAAGTTGAGTAGCCATGCAGCGAAATGTTCGGTTTCGTTTCAAATGAGCGTGAAGACGCCGACAGACGTGTTAATTTCCAGCATGCTAAAATGTGAAACTAACACGTTGTAGTAGTGCGAAAAGAAATTGACATCTGTCACAGATCGTTACGCAACATACGGGTATGCTCTGAAGTCTGAGGAATGTATTGAAGAAAAGAAATAATCAATTGATAAACATGCAAAGAGTGGCTATTTGATCTAGTACATAAACGTAGTTGTAACGTATGTATATCGTAGGAGTGGACCGGATAATACCAGATCAACACGGAAAGTTCGACGACAAAAGATAAAGAAGAAAAAGAAATCACCATCAAGAAAAAAAAGAGATGCCGAGAGACTAGCCGCATGGAAAGAGAAGAAGGCGACGGACATTACACCAGCCAGCTCCTCCCATGCAGTCGAAATCCCGGCCCAGTCTGTCCAGGAGATGGAATCACCACCACCATCGCCTCCACGGCCAGACATGGACTTCATCCCGAAGACTCCGGAATACATTGAGCCGGAGCCTTCAACTGCCAATCATATATCACCGGCAACCGAACAAGTAACAGATGCCACCAACCTATGGATAGAAAACCACAAAAAAGAAACAGCTAAATTTCTCGCCAGAGTAGACGAATCAATTAAGAAAGCAGAAGTAGAAAGGAAGAAAGCAGAAGAGACTAGAATAAAAGCAAAGGCAGACTTAGACGAATTAGATCCACCGAAAAGTAAAAACAAAAAAGCTAAAAGCAACCAGCAAAACCTAAACATCTCAACCTCACTTTGCCTCCAGTCAGCCTCCGCATCTGAACAGCATCAACAGCCTCAAAAATCGATCTCCATCGAATATATCAAGAAAGGGTGAAGGGAATTGCACAATGCGTTCCGACCATCCTACCCGGCCTGCGGCCGGAAACTACACAACAACAATGTATATCGTATGCGCAATTCACCTTTCGGCCAGCGGCCGTTAACCTCGCCTACAGCTAATTATTTCTTAGAGCTGGCTGCGGTAAGACATCAGATGCTAAATATGAGTGAAACTGTGAAGCCGCGCATAGGAGCTCTGTCTGATTTGCCGGACAATTTCGACAAAATCTTTTTTAATTCGGTGGAAACGTCTTTAAAATCCCGTCAGCAAGGTTTCAGATACTATAGTGAAGGTTATGTGCACAACGTGTTAATAAATAAGTTGGAAAATAAACTGTTTGTTGGAGCAAAATGTCACCGAAGCCAGCGGAAAAATGAAAGTCCACACCAGGTCGATTTCGAGGTTGATTCATCGAATATTTCCGATGTCCACTGCTCTTGTCAAGCTGGGTGAGTGTAATAATTATATCTTTTTAATGCTGCATTATATTTTGTGAATATACACGTTTGTGCTGTGCAATCAACCATACATTTGCCGAAACTATATACGACCAATAGGCCTATGTGGAATATATATCCGATTAGTAAATTTAGAACTTATTATTAATAACGAGTGATTTTGATGTTTATATGCATTTTAGTATTATGTTCGTATGCTATGACGTTCGGAACGTTTGTGTTGATATTGATTTTGGTCAAGCCCCCCCCCCCCCCCCCCCGATCAGTGATCACGCGCGACGTCAAGGCTGCTCGTTTGAATTGTTTTTTATTGTAACGTACATTTCTTCAAAACTAGGTTGATCATAAGGACATTTTTTTAGCTGAATGACGATTTAAACGTAAGAACATTTATTATCACCACCTTTATAGTGTTTGTCAACACAAATCAGCATCAAGTCTGGTTGGTGTAAACAATATTTATTTAAAAAAGCAAACAAAAGCACAAACACAATATACAATACAAATATAGAGAAGTCTGTGGGGGTCACCTAATCGCATTTCGATTCGCCTTATGGACATAATCGGGCCCAAAACTGCTGATACACACTGATTCTGTATTGATAATTGATATCTATATTATATAACGCGCTGACCTTATATTACCTTTACTCATCCAAATTCCAAAATGTTATATTTGGAGGATTTACTTTGTGAAATACATACACCCAGCCCTACCCAACATACTTGTCATCTGAGGATTTTTTTTTTCAGAAACAGTGGTTGTTGTTCACATGCGGTGGGAGTTATTCTTTCATTACGTTGTTGAGTTGTTTCCGGCCGAAGGCCGGGTAGGATGTTCGGACTGCATTTTGCACGTCCCTTCACCCTTTCATTACAACAATGGCAACTACATGGATTGAAAGATATTCCATCAGAACTGACATGTACATCCGTTCCTCAGCAGTGGTCTGTTCCACGTGGTGACAAAATCGAGCCTGTGGCTATCACCAAGTTATGTGTAACCAAAGCCAGGCTTCCAACTGTTCGACAAAGAAAGAAGCCAAGTGTGATGACCCTTGTTGATTATAGGTGTAACTGTCATTGAGACAACACATATTATAAATCAATTACTTCACACGTCATTACTAATGCAGACAGGGTGTAAGTGACAGTCTCGTAATTTGGCCAACTCATTCACAAAGGTGATTAGCATGACATTGATCCTGTTAAACATGGTTTTAGGGTGCATTTACACTGATATAGAACTGTATACAGATATGTATGAAGTCACGTGTCGCGCATTACTGTGATCACAATATGATTACTAATGGTGAACGCGCGCTTATCAGTACTCTGGTAATTGACAATTCACTACGAGTCGTGTCAATTTAGGCCAGACATAAAAATGGATCAACTATCAGCAGACAGCCGCGATTTGGTATGTGGCGCGTGTATTTAAAGTGTATCCTTATACCACTTGATAATGGTTCGAAGAAAGAATGAAAATCGCATAGCAATACACAACAAACAACCGTGTGCACAAATATACAAACTAGAGAGCACCCATATAGCTTTAGATGGCGATTCGACCAATATTTAGGATTTCAGGTGATCATCTATATATCTATAGGTCTCCTGTTTGACACCATCTGGGCGGTGGTCATTTTGGATCTGTATGGAATGGGTATCCACCCTACAGCACCCTTTATTTGACCAAATGTAGTAAACATTCCAACTGATGACAATTCCAATGGCAATGTTGAGCAAATGTAGGACAATATGTTTTTCTTAAATTAACTAGCAGTTTATGACTGGTCACGAGGAGGGACCAGGACACAATCTTTCCAAGTGTTGGAAATTTCCAACCTGACACCCGCCTCCATAAGGTTGGAAAACTTCCAGCTGATGGCCATTCCAGCCAAACATTTTATAAAAATAGGAAATTATGCAAATATTGGTCCGAAAACAATACCCCCCTAATATCATGTTTGAAAATCAAACTACAAGATCATTTTCAACCTATTGTTGGTTGAAAATTACAACTAATGTTGTGTCAGGTATGAAATTTCCAACTGTTGAAAATTTTGACCAAAGTTGCCACGTCCCTGTCCGTGTTCAATATTCGAAATACACGGGTTGAAATGACAACGAACGCTAAAAACACATTCGCCAAGCCCGAGTAACAATTAATCAAAACATATTTGCCTGTCACAATGCTTCGGCGTTGACCGTGACGTATAGCGCTCACGATATTTGCTCACACGAACTAATACCGTTTTCTTTTTGTGTGCATTTCTATATCAACCCGTTTACACTAGTCTGCGTGTAGATCTGTGTACAGTTCTATAGCAATGTAAATGCACCCTTATTGGGCCGGGACTAAGACACCATTTTGCACATAATTACATCATTACGTAATCCCATAATCAGTCGCAGCTAACAAACTGTGAACACTCCTCATATGAACAGCCTATTCAAATTTTCTAGCAATCAGATATAAGAACACAATAACTATTCAATTAGAATAACATACATTGTTAATCAAAATCACAATTGGAAAAACATTAGCACCAATATATATTTCACCAAACGATAATTACTGATCATCAGTGTTTATTATCACCATAGGGTCACATTGATATTAAACTAAATTTCATATCTAATTTTCAGAAAAATCAAAGTCGATGAATATCAACTCGATCATCTCAGAAGTTTAAAAGGTTGCCCAATCAGCTACGTTGTAAGCAATGCAGCAAAAAGAGAGACATTGTTTGGATCAGCCCCAATAGGCAGTGGTCTTTCAACGCATGTAAGTAGTTGCATTCGTTTAACTAGAATACACAATCAGTACACTTGCTCAGTCTATGTATACTTAATACATGGTGGCATAAATAATGTCAGAAAACAGCACACATACCATATTTCATTCAGTCTAGTTATTAGTGACATAGGCACTCTACCGCTAATGATAGAAAAGCACTTAATGCGGCGAATGGATCGTTCAACATGGACCCTATGACGAGCAATTTTTGTTGTTAACAATGCGTCGCCTTTTGACATTTGAATTCCTGACTTGGCGAACGGGGGAATGTTCAAATTTAGTCCCATGTTTTTCACTTCCTCGGTGATATCAAATCCTTTATCAACCATTAATCCATCGCCTTCCTGCAGATATCCAATGGTCTTCAAACTGGCCAAGGTGTCACCAAAACCTGACTGAGAAAACACTTGCTCATCGGACATAGCCCCAGTGAACAACATGGAGCTGAACACCAGTGTCCCTCTTGGGTCTACAGCAACTAGCCCCTTGGCGGTGTTTGTCGATTTGTAACTACTATACGTCTGGGTCTGGGCCCTGAGTGCCGCTGGCTTTTCAAGTTTTAACTCTGTGCAATCTACCAAAGCCATTGTGTTTGGAAATTCCGTAGCATATGTCTCTGGCATGTGTTCTTTTATAACATCACGATGCGGCCATATGCCAACTTTGCCACACATCAGAAACATATATGTTATCCAGGAGTTGAATATTACTCCGGCAGATTGCTTCTTTATCTCGAACCTGAATCCAATATCGACGAGTTTCAGGTTCAGTCGAAGTCGACAAATTGTCAGGAACAGTTGATCCTTGAGCGACAGACCCCTTAAAACCTCTTTTATATTCCCTTTACCACAATAGTCAAGGGGACATACGTTTTCGTCAGGAACAAAGAATTTATAAATGTCATTGAACCTATCCTTATTAAAACCAGTATAATGTTTTATCAACTCCGAATTCTTCATAATCCTATTGATACAGAATCTGCTGGGTGTCAGTGGGGTATCCTTCTTCTTTGCAGTGTCCTTGAATTCGAGAAATTCTCGTGTTTTGTCCTCGAAATCTAGAGTAGTTCTTGCCAAATCTCTTTTTAAAGCTGCATTCTCGGCCACCAAGGCAAGCATATCTAATGCATCAGGTACTGAAATATAAATTATATGCATGTTTAGACTATTCTCATCATTGCAGGCCAAATTCTATGCTGAAAAAGAGGTTAAGATTGTGGGTACAGCATGTGGTCAGCTGAGATTACCACTTCCTACAGACATCAAACCTAGCTGTGCTAACATACATGTACCACCACTGGAATTGGATCAGTGTTACATCATAGAAGAGAGAACACGAGGTCAATCAACTTCAACAGAGTGGTTCGAACAACGAAAACACCGAATAACGGCGTCTATGTTTGGAGAGATATTGAAGAAGAAGAAAATAAGTGAAAAGTTTATTGATAGGTTGATTAATCCTAAACCGTTCTCATCAAAAGCTACAACATATGGAATCAGCAATGAAAAAACAGCTCTCCAAAAATATATAACTGAAATGAACAACCATGTTCATGAGTGTGGTCTTGTTGTGCACCCAAATTTTCCTCACCTCGGAGCGACACCTGACAGTAAAGTTTGCATTGATGGAGTGACGGGAATTATAGAAATAAAATGTCCATTCAGTATGCGGGACAAAACCATCACAGAAGCCTGTGTGAGTAAGGACTTTTGCCTAATACAAAATGAAAACACGATAGAACTCAGGCGTGACCATAATTATTATTATCAGGTCCAAGGACAACTATTGGTGACAGGTGTAACATTTTGTGAGTTTGTGGTGTACACCAAGAAAGACTTATTTGTAGAAAGAATCCAACCCAATCCCGAGTATATGCAAGAAATGTTAAATGGTTTGACTGAATTCTATGCGAACCATATTGAATCTAGGATCCAGTCTGTTCAACATAAAGCATAAGATGTGTATTAAGTGTAACCAACTTAATTACCTTTGACATTAGATTGTGTTTCTGTGTGTGCTTGAACGACTTCTGGAATTACAGTGTGTTCTTCTGGTATAACTGTGTTATCAGCCACCAAGCCATCTCTGGAATAATAAGATGTGAGTTATAAAATTTGATTACAGTTTGATTTAAACAAATTAGACAATATTAGACAGTAAACCCTACATCTATATAAATATACTGTGAATAAAATGTATCATGATATTTGAATGGATATTATTTTACCCAGTCTGAGTAAACTCATACCTAAATATTCATTACAACATTGAATATAAGGTCTGACGGATAACATCGATATTTCATTTCCAAGTCCTCGGGATTCCGTAATCTGATTGATTGCGTAAATTATTTTCCGTCCAATGAAACCGTATGGGTTAATAAACAAGTGTCAGTGGGCGGAGCTAGACTCCCATAATGTCACCTCTAAATATAGTAACAGAGCGGAATTTCTCCGATCGAAAGCGATGCTTGCAAATACAACAGACAGAAACAATGGCTTCGAAATTATATATTCGGTACGATTCGGATTAATTTGAAGGATGTGCTAGACCTGATAGATAGGCCTGCGCATGGTACCAACTTGGCCTCCCATAAATATAAATAGAACTCACTCACGTCCGTGTATTTGATTTACTTTATTGTACCATGGTTTGCAAATCAAATTATTTGTCGTAAAAAAGTCATCTGAAAGTTAACACCGAGGAAATGACTTAATTTTATGCTTTTAAATAGTTCTAAAGCATCATTTTTGATGACGACCTTATTTTTTGCTCTCGGATGCAGCTTTCCGGTTGATGCAGCGAGTTCATCTCCCGAAAAAGAATAGTCGCACACACGACAAATATTATCTGCTGTAATCTTATGTCGCGACACAGGCCATTACTATTATTGCGAAGCACAACAAATAACACGTGGGGACACCTGTCAATCATCGATGTATTTTTTTAAATCCGTGACGTCATTTTGGGGAAGCTCTTCGCTGAATAGAAATGGTTTTGGCTACATAAGCTCCAGACTCTATATTTCAAATATAGAGTCGACGTTCACCCAGACTGTATTTTACCTTGATAGATCAAGCCTTCTTCGCTTGTGTGGGGCACAGGTTATTCCGTCTCGTTTTCTAGGAGGTTTCCTGCTGCTCTTTTGAAGTGGTGTATATGGGTCTGCAGGTACTGGGTCTGGGTATTCATCAGTTGGTCCCTTCGCACCATGGAAATGCTGAAAATAAGAGATATATTACTAGTGAACTATCACCATGCACGTGCGATGTTTACATTGTATTGTTATTAATTGTGTATGGTATTATTCTTGCAATAATTATATGACATTGCATAATGTCACCTTGTCATATATACGTGTATACTGTGTGTATATGCCAGTCACCAAGTGATGCATTTTAAATATATGTGAATACATGCAGTGGCAGCAAAAAAGTCACAACTTTTTTATAAGTATATTATAAAGTTCCGATGTTGGTTACTTTACGTGACGATGCACCTGTGTTGAAAACAATACACAGTCGACTCAAAATTTAATCAATGTTAAAAAATTTAAAAGATCATGTTTTTGCGAAAAGATCGGCAACTATAGTAATACTAGTATAAATTATAGACATACCTTCGAACACACGTATCTGTTCTTTGATGCCGGTTTGTATAACATCTCCAGATTTAGCTGATCGTGTGGTCGTCCACAACATCGTATCCATCGCAAACACTTCTCAATGTCAACTTTCGGCTTTGCAAACGGAATAAACGTCACTCCGATACATCTATCAGGGTAACGATTATCAGTGTTACACCTCCCATAGCTACACTTTTTCACCATTTTATTAAAATCCGACTCAGCTTGGAAATATTCTGGTGCACATCGAACAAATTATCCAATTGAACTGTTAACAAAACAAACGAAATCTTTCGCCGGGCGTCGAAACTAATCACCAAACCAGGAATAAATGACAACATTTTCTGATTGGATAATAAGGTGTTACACGGATACTTAGTATGAAATTTAATAGTCTTGCTAATTACACAAAAAATGATGTTTAATCCGAACAAACATCCGCCGATATTGAGTGTTGCTACACTATTAACAAACATTGATGTCTTACCGGAAATAACGCTAGGCTCTCAGTGAAAGCGAAAGTGAGAGATGCCGTTATCTGATTGGATAATGCCAATATCTGCCGAAGCGTCAATTGCCTGCAGCATACCAACTGCATAATAAGGTTTATCTATTTGTCCCACGGTCTTTATTATTGACATATAACATATATGTGTCTGTGATAACACCATTTATACATATCGTGCTTTAATTGCAAATAAAAAAACACACAATTATGCAAATTAGCAAACACCACAGTTCGCGGTTGTTATGAAACCATGTACCTTTATTTTAACGTACTTGATGAAACAGTGGGGTTTATAAAAACAGTGTTTTTCGAAATTATCAGAGAGCTGTCAGAGAATCTCTGCGCGGTGAGTTCTTCGTAGCTCTATGTTTACTGGTAACATCTGAGCGGTCAATAACTGAGACAATGTTACCCTCGAGATAAATGGGATGAAATGGGATGAAGGATAACAAATATATTTGTTATCCTTCATCCCATTTCCCTCTCTTCTAATAGGCTGAGAGTGCGTCACATGGCGGGCCGTAAATCACTTATTACCCTCGAGGGTAACATTTCTCAGTTATTGGGATTCTCTGACAGCTCTCTAATAATTTCGAAAAACACTGTTTTTATAAACCCCACTGTTTCATAACAACCGCGAACTGTGGTGTTTGCTAATTTGCATAATTGTGTTTTTTTTTATTTGCAATTAAAGCACGCTATGTATAAATGGTGTTGTCACAGACACAAATCCGTTATAAGGTGTAATGTTCCTATTGGACCTTTTTATATCAATAATAAAGACCGTGGGACAAATAGATAAACCTTATTATGCAGTTGGTATGTGCTGCAGACAATTGCACATACGATGTACATACGTTACAACTACGTTTATGTACTAGATCAAATAGCCACTCTTTGCTGTTTATCAATTGACTATTTCTTTTCTTCAATACATTCCTCAGACTTCAGAGAATACCCGTATGTTGCGTAACAATCTGTGACATATGTCAATTTTTGTTTTGCACTACTACAACGTGTTAGTTTCACATTTTAGCATTCTGGAAATTAACACGTCTCATTTGAAACGAAACCGAACATTTCGCTGCAAGGCTGCTCAACTTCGAAATTGCTTTACTCCTCTTTCCGTGAACCCATTTCCACCGTGCAACCAGCAAACTGACCACAGAAAGGCTGCGCAAATGACGGGTCTGTTAATTGATCCAGATTATGAATTATTTATTTTCTAAATAGCGATGATTCCAACATAAAATTAACTTTTCGAACTGGATTAAAGAATATATGCGCGCATTTATGCCTGCTATTAAGGAGGTTCGTGTGTACTCCTTTGCCAGATAACAAAACAGTTATCACCCTAGCTTGTTTTCGTGAGACACGGGGATTTGTCGCCGCTCTCGACCAGGAATGTCACCCTCGGGCCCTCGGGTGACATTCCAGGTCTCGAGCGGGCGACAAATCCCCGTGTCTCACGCAATCGCGGGCGATAACTGTATAATAATATACGGATGGTATGTCTGAAATACAAATTTATCCCACAGGGTTATAGAGTGAAAGACAACAACTGGAATGCGTTCTTAGCTACCCGTTTAGAAAAAACATTATTATTTACAGGAAGCCGATACAATAAATGTAGTAGTAACAAATACAAACATGTGAGTGACAATGTTTTGAGGCACAATAACCGCATATAGATGTAGGCCAAAAGGGGCAAAGACATCAATCGAGTGTTTATTCCAAAACAAACAAAATGTGGGAGGGAGGGAGGGATTTCACCGGTCAATTTATTGGAAAGAAAGTTAACACAACCGCTTCGCACATCCCTTCCGGCAAACAAATATAGTTCCCACGATTCCTGCTCGGGGAATTATTCCAATTCATTCTCAAACTAAATAGCTTAACTACCACAATTCCTGTACATAATAATTATGTTTTTATTTCGTCTAAGTACTTCGCAACATCAATTTATAGCTTACTTATCTGAAATGGCATGCGTTACCGTTTAGTGACCAATGCCAGTGAAAGATCTCGCTACCAAAAATGTTTGCGTTCGTACACAATTTTGGTTGGAATTCATCTGGTTAACCATACGACTATGTTTTACACCATGGTTGAGATTGCTGGTCTTGTACCCCACGGCCCTACTATGAGTAGGGTAGACCAGCAATTTCACGAGTGGTGTAAATTTGTTTTCAGACATATATTATTACACCCATATGAGCTCCTGGTGTACTACATGCATGTAGTACAGATCTGTAACTCGCTCAAATTCACGCGCATGGCGTAGGAATTTTAGTCACTTTTGAATTTGTGTCAACTGAATTTGTATTGCCGAAATATGAGTGCATAGCATCAAAATGTATATTTTATAACATTAAATGAAATATAACAGATGAAACACACCAACTATTACAATAATTGAACTTCAACTTCACGATTTTTAAACTATTTTTCCTAACTAAACAATTTTTAACCTCTGCGGTAAGGTTGCGAAAGGTCAAGCTGTTTGTAGTTCCTACTGTGTGTATATACTATTGAAAAAGAAATGGCGATCTATGTACGGGTAGTATACCGTGCTACACACAGTTATATAGTGGCGAATAGAGCAAATGTTTATCCTGCCGATGTTCGGGTCACATATGGTAAAACGCCAGATCGTGGTATAATAGAGAATGCACTGGCTTACACGGCCAAGGTATATGTCGTTAGGCAAAATTAATCTATTCTCTTATATGCGAGGCTCCCTATGGATGACTCACATATATAAGAGAATGCATTTGCACAAGGTTTTCGCAACATTCCAGTCATGGAAGGTCCGATAATGCATTTCACAATAGATGAATGTTCCAGTTAGAAATTGCTTGTTTTATGCGACTTTTTACCTTGCTAACAATCGTTTTGATCGTGAAACCATACTCACATAATATCGAGTTTGGACATTCGCCTACTGTTATGTGTAACGTGTTATCAGTGCACAGATATTAACTAACTTTACGTTTTCAATGCTATAACTTCAGAAAGTACCCAGGTTTTAAAGGGGAACTCGCATATATAATATAAGGCATGACGCGGTGTCTTTAATGCTGCACCACCGCAGCTACTATCATGATGGGGTTCATTAATGTGTCCAAAATTGTTTGAATGCTACATTTTCAAGCATAAAGAACTTGCAAAATTTGAGGACGTAACTTCAACACTGAAAGCCATCTCTGTGTTACCTTAAGTAACTTCCATGTCAGAATGTTTCTTATTTTACAGCTGGCGCTTCGATAGAAATGAAAGTGGCAGCAAAGATCGTACGACAGGGACTCCCGGACGAGATTCGCGACAAGGCTTTGGAAGAGGAATCGGAAACAAAAGGACAGGCGGGAAGGGAACTAAATAAAATTGAAATACTGCGCCGTAAGCTGGTCGAGCTACAACGTGAGGAGCAAAGCTACAAAAAGAAATGAAAAATCCACACATATGAAAATGACAAAAACAATAACCATACAAGGGAATGAATAACCCTAATATAGTATATAACCAAAGAAGTAAATTAAAATTTACAACCTGGCACATGTATAAAGTATTGTGAAAGGAATGGTATTATAATTAGGGGGTATGGTTTGGCCAATCATTATGATATTGGCCACATGACAAAAGTTGAAAATTAGAGTCTCTAAATGAAAAAAAATTAGAAATTCCATAACAATGGTCCTTGCTAATAAATTTCATATAACAATAATGTATTATGATTTTGAAAAATTACTTTATTGTCCTTACCTTTTGTGCAAATGCACTTGGATTGTTGGCAAACATGGAACAGTCTAAATCACAATTAGAACACATAATTTAACCATGTATATTTTAGAATCACCCATTCGGTTATTAAGGTATACATTGGAACGTTACATTACATTAGTAATTTTGAGGGTGCTCAGGGTAAATTAGCAGACTACACTCAGACTAAAATAGTATACAAGTGCTGAATGATTCACACCCGTTGCTCCGAAATATTTATATCTTTTTTTACTTTTTATTTGAACATGTCCTATGGAAACAACTCGTCAATGAGTATTTAGCATACAAAGGGATAAATGCACGGATGGCCTTCGCGGTGGTATTGCTGTTAAAATACTCACACCCGTTAAAACTGCCATAAACAGAAAGAATATTCAAATATAGACATGTTTTGTTCTTATACCAATCATACATATCGCGTAAATATTATGTTATTGTCAAGTTCGTACGCTGTGTTACGCAACAAAAGCCGGCATGTTCTGTATCATCTTTGGCTTTTGTTTACATAACAAAGCATAATAATGAACTTGACAATAACATACTATTTACGCGATATTTATGATTGGTATAATAACAATGTATGTTTATATCTTAAAAGTATTTCTGTTTATGGCGGTTTTAACGGATATGTGACTATTTTAACAGCAGTACCCACCATGAAGGCCATCCGTACCTTTAACGGGTCAGATGATTGTTCTAAAAGTTAGAAAAACATTCGGCAACTTATTAGAGTTGGAGGAGCACCAATCAAATACTTGTAACTATCTCACTGGAGCTTAAATATGTGTTAATGGTTATTATTTGCTAAACGTATTGTAAATGCATGGTATACAGCGTATAAATAGCATATGGGGAACGTGAATTGCTTCACGAATGACGTTATGTTGTATGATATTTTGTTTTGCATTTATTTTCAATAAAAAAAAAAAAAAAAATGGTATATATATAGAATACACCCATAGTAGCCGAGAATAACAAATTTTCACCACGAGTGGTATTGTGGTTTTAACCACGAGCCTTTGGCGAGTGGTTAAAACCACAATTCCACGAGTGGTGAATTTTTTTTATTATCGGCTACTATGGGTGTATTTTGTTTATACCATAATTATTATTCTTCGGTCGCTTCGTAAATGTATTGCTACTGAGCTACTCTGTGGTGACTGTTAACATGTATGTGCACCGAGTGACCCAAATATGTTAAGCTATCATGAATGTGGGTCACGCGTAGTAATACATATTTCTAGGTAATTCGGTGATCCGCCACTTTCTTGGGCATCAGTCAGCTGATGTGAACACACATTCAGATTTCCCACATTGCAGATACCATTAACAATCTATACGTTGTAGTCAAAATGTAAGCCGTCGTTCGTTTTAAACACGGAATGGCAGACGAACACGTGCCGACCTGTATAAAACGTGTACTTTGTCGGTGCATGCACCTAGCATAAAACATCTTTAAACTAACTTTAATATGTCATTTTTTGACAAGTAAACCCAGTAAATGGAATTGGATAGTATATATATGTGTGTTTAGACCACTTATCGCATTTCAGTGTGTTTTGAGTCGGATAAATTGTGTATTTACTTCGCGAAGCGGGCGTGACGAAAAATTGGGCTAAATTTCGACAGCGAGGTCACCAGAGGTCAAATGACGGGTCGTTCTACTATGGGTATAAACTTTTAACACATAAAGTGCCGTTGAAACATTTACACAACAGCATAAATTTATACCAATAGTAGGAATCGTTATACCCACAGTAGGGTGTAAAGATGAAATTTACCAAACAGGTGTTATACACACAGTAGCATAGCCAATTATGGTATAAATAGGTATAGATTATTTGTCATGTTCATTTTTCGACATATATTCAAAAGCACAATACAAGAAGCTAACGACGTTAAATTAGATTACTCACGTCGTTGCTTTATTTTAGACATATTTTATTCGTATAAAAATATACAAATGGCATCGGGCACAAGTTATTTTAACTTATTAGGGTCGTTGGTGTAATTACTAACTGTAAGTCTGAACCCACCCATATATATTTAATTTATCCTTCCTTTCATGTCAGGTAGCAACTATGTAATAAAATGATGATTGCAATAAAAATAAATAGTTCAACTATATTGGTGTATTCAGTGTTTCTCTACATACCCATCGAAGATGTTACTTGTATGTGAATACGCCCAGACTCCCAGTTCCTTGACACAAAATTAGTCATAACACTGAGCGTGCCTATGTTATATACGATTGCCGACCTCCAATGGTTTCAGAAAAGACATATATACGCTGTCGCCGACTGTACGTGTACCTGATGGAACAATATATCAAATTGTGGGGACTTATTATAAGAATACCATTTTTCATGTGATAATTTTGAATTTTGAGGATTATTGTTGTCAATTTAGGAGAAAATATTTACATATGTCAAGTATATACATTTAAATATGCATGCTAATACTTGCTCTACTCACAGTATTAATCTTACAGTGGTGACTCAGTGTCACCCGCATACGGCCAGGTGCTGACATGTTCAAGTTTCTAATGTTTGAGAAGTCCGAGATTAACTAATATGCTTCAGAAATGGAAGGGTATACATAACCGTATCGGAATACCAGTCGCCCCCTGTCTTACGGAGGCCAACAAAATAGTGGTTCAACCAGTAACGATCCAAAATACATCGGCCGTTTATTTGGCGATCTCGGTGGTTTAATGTGAGATAGATACTTTCATTATTATGGTCAACGATGTGTCACGTAACCCATGACAACGGGATAGAAATTTTCGGAAAGGGAAGCAATTTAAAGGGACTCGTAATCACCCCCTGTTTAAAGGGGGAATGTACACTAAATCCGACCATTTATGGGACCATCTCATGTTATTCTCAACAGCTAGAATACGGTATATACAATAAATGAATGAATTTTAGCCATGTGTGAGTGCAAAAATACACTCCTGTGATCTATAAATGAGTGTATTCTGCATGCACTCATACAATCATTCATTTTTTCATATATTATGTTGAGTATAAAAGAAGATGGTACCATAAATTGTCGGATTTAGTGTACAGTCCCGATTTAACCCTTTCATGACAGGAGCTGCGCTGGTGCAGCATTAAATATATTGTGTCAGTGCATTCTCTTATATGTGCGAGTCTCCCATTGGGAGCCTCACATATATAATACACTGCATTGGCACAGGGTTTATAGTATGGTCGTGGTACGCAAAAAATGGGGTTGACCCAGAAGAAATTGGTAAAGAAGCGATCGTGGTGTCATTCAACGCGGGAGAATCTCTGGTACAACATATCCAAAATCCGCTAAGATCCGCTTTGGGGAAAATCCAGGATCCAAGATGGCGTCCATCATGGCCGCCCTTAGTCAAAAGAGACTCTGACTGAGATTAATTCGATTATAGTGAGAACAAATGTTGCCATATGTATACAAATGTAAACATTTTTTGCGAAGGTAAAGTATTATGCCACCTATATATAGAAAAAATGGAACCCCTCACCCCAGATGGCCGCCAAAATGGCGGTCTAAACTAGACAATTTGAAGTTTTTGCCTAATATCTTAAAGATCAGTTCCTGTTGTTTGATAATGGTTCAGACTGGTGACTTTGATTAGTCTTATTCATGTTAAGTCAGCATTGGAGCAATGAAAGATATAAACGGGGTCCCACACTCCTCAACACCCTCAAAAATTCGATTTTACATAACACGGTATAAAATTTCACAAAAATCGCCATTGGGATTCCAGTCATATATCAACAAGAAATGGACAGAACTGTACAATGTAAGTTGGGCATACCATTATCTATGAATAATCCAATTCAATGAAACGCAAATTGGCGCTTTGTCTCAAAATGGCGGTCAAAATATGGTAAATGGCGGATATTTAGTATGGTCGTCGGAGGGATAGACCCAGAAGAAATTGGCAAAGAAGCGGTTTTGGTGTCATTCGACGATGGAGAATCTCGTATATAACATCCAAAATCCGCTAAAATCCGCTTTGGGGAAAATTCAGAATTCAAGATGGCGTCCAACATGGTCGCCAATAATAATGGAAATAGCAAATAGGTAGTTATTCACAAACACCCACACGACAAAACGCCAATTCGGCACTAATATACATCATTGATTGAAATCAATATGTTTTTGTAGGTATGAGTAGCCAATCACGATTAAAAATTCTAAGATGGCTACCAAAATGGCCACCGAAAATTGTCGAAATTTAAGTTCAGCTCAGAGGAAAGCCGAAACAACACTTCGGTTGTGAGCTAACGATGCCAGACTCATTAAACATGTTGCCAATAATATCTACTACCACAATCATTTCAGCGTGTAATGTTCCAACGAAGCAGTATCTACTGCAGGATCCAACACATGTCCACTTATTACGAGGGACTATCTGGAAATTAATTAGAAAGAAATTAAATTGCGCATGAATCTGGATTATTTGAAAACACAGTGTCAATATTTCTACTTATAACGACTATTCTGAACGTTTCCAACAAATATATGGGCATCGGTGGTCTAGTCCGGAAGCATCAGGCTATAATGGGTCACCCAGTGATGGCGACGCTGGAAAGTGGAAAGGACACGAAGGAAGAGCAAATAATCTGGGGTTTACTTAATGGATGGGCAAGTTGGTTATCGAAGCTAGGTTTCTTCAATATCAAGAGGAAAAATAAAAAATTCCTCACGTACATTATATACCCTTCACACTCCATGTGACAATTCCGTATCATGCGACTGAGGGTATATACATGTGGGTAGAAACATTCTAGTAAATATATAGACACACCGATATCTACTGCACATTGAGTGAATTTCATCAATGATATGTCGAAACAATGTGCGCCACGGCTGGATCTGACCCGTAGGCGTAAACGTATCACTTTTCGTACATGTCGAAATGGGGAATCCATGGGCTACATTTAGTTCCAGCTAGTTCCAAAAATGTGCGTTCACAATCCGTTTAGCGGAAATTTATAGTCATTATGTTTACTTTCTATGAAAACCGTCCAACTTAAGAGTTGTTTTTTTTTTCAGTGTACCTCAACCTAGCTATAAATCGGACACGTTCCTGTTTTGGTAACCTTCTTAAAAGAGTTTGGAGAATATGATTTTTCATACATATTCCAGATTAAAACAATACTGTATTCAATAAGAGATATACATGCATGTAAAATCTTTTTTCGTAAAGGAATCAAAGAGCAAATATCCTATTTATGACTTCTATTGTTGTCGGGGGGGGGGGGGCATATTGGATGCCATCTCGGATCTAAAAGTTTTCCCAAAGCTCATTTTATCACATATCCGATTGGGTATTCTGAAGTCAAAATCGCTCTCAGCTTACTTATTCTGGATCAACCTCTTTTGCGACTATCGAGACCGTGTACCGTAAGTGAAACGAAATGATGGCCGAGCCCGAATAGTTAATATTTGCCAACCCGCGGTAAGCCACCAAAAGATTGAAAATAAATAGTTTTGATGTATATAAGCCACATAGATTAGCCAACTATCAACTGCATCCACCACTCACAACTTCCATTATATGACAAGCTGGGCAGAGTCTACCATTTTCGTTTTGGAAGCCATATTATACAAACTTTATTGTTTCTTTTGGCCCATTTGAGATGGAATGTTCACAAAAATAAAATAAACGCTCAATTATTTTGTAGACAAGATCTGCTCATCTCTAAATATCCAATGTGACCAGAGCCCCAAAGCCGATTTTGGTTAAATTTCATATCGCATTCGTTAGAGCTTATTAGTGAAGGACCGGAGTAAACTATGACCTAAACGATTACGCATGACATTGCTGGAATGATCAGTTGACACGACCATTGAAAGAGTATACCCATTGTTTCCCAGTTCAGAGATCAATAAGTGATAAAAAGAAGTGATAGAAAATAGTATTTTTCACATCGGGTGGCCATTTTGTGTACTGATTTTTAAGTTTTTCCATAGAGCTAGCATAATGGCATCATAAAGAGGTATACTTTCGTATTTATTTAGTCAATTTTATTCATCAAACACTACGTATTATCGATTGAATGACACTCTGAGCAATATCCGCCATTTTCCATATTTTGACCGCCATTTTGGCAGCCATTTTGGGACAAAGGCCAATTTGGGTTTCATTGAATTGGCGTATTCATAGATAATGGTACGCCCAATTTACATTGTACAGTTCTGTCCATTTCTTGTTGATATATGACTGGAATCCCAATGGCGATTTTTGTGAAATTTTATACCGCGTTCTGTAAAATCGAATTTTTGAGGGTGTGGAAGAGTCTGTGACCCCATTTATGGTATCTTTCATTACTCCAATGCTGACTTAACATGAATAAGACTAATCAAAGTCGGCAGTCTCCACCATTATCAAACAACAGGAACTGATCTATAAGGTATTAGGCAAAAACTTCAAATTTTCGAGTTTAGGCCGCCACTGTGGCGGCCATCTGGGACGAGGGGTTCCATTTTTGCCATAAACAGGTGGCATAATATTTAACCTTCGCAAAAACGTATACATTTGTATACATATGGCAACATTTGTTCTCACTATAATCGAATTAATATCAGTCATAGTCTCTTTTGACTAACGGCGGCCATGATGGACGCCATCTTGGATCCTGGATTTTCCCCAAAGCGGATTTTAGCGGAATTTGGATATGTTATACACGAGATTCTCCCGCGTCGAATGAAACCAAATGTCTTCTGGGTCTAACCCTCCGACGACCATACTATTACGCACAGATTTCTGGAAGCTCCAATCATGGAAGGGTTAAAGTGGCCCAGGGCACTCGCAGTGGGAAAATGTGCAAAACATTCAAAGTTTATAAAAACATCACCGCTGAGAAGAAAATGGATAAATAAGTAAACTGTAAACTGTTTTCTTATATTCATTATTGATAGTTCTCCAGTAAAGAAAGTTCACGTGTTGATACCCCCTGTTTAACCCTTTCATGACGGGAGCTGCGCTGGTGCAACGTTAAAGACCCTGTACGACTGCATTCTCTTATATATGCGAAGTTCCTATATATATATATATATATATAGGGAGCTTCGCGTATATAGAAAAATCCACAGGCTTCCAAGGCCAGGGTAAATATTGTTTGGTCCATGCATTCTCGTATATATGCGATGCGCCACATAGGAACTCGCATATATAAGAGAATGCATTGGCACAGGATTTTTGCAAAATTTCAGAAAGCTCCAGTCATGGAAAGGGTGGCCCAGGGCACTCACAGTGAGTAAATATGCACACAAAAAATCCATAAAAGTCTGTGAAAAATCAACACCAAGAAAAACACGGAGAAATAGGTCAACTTTTCTCTTATATTCATTATTGATAGTTTTCCAATAACGAAAGTTCACGTATTGAAACCCCCCTGTTTAACTCTGTAATGGCGGGAGCTGCGCTGGTGCAACGTTATAGACCCTGTGCCAGTGCATTCTCTTATATATCCGAGTCTCCCATATATATATAAGAGAATACACTGGCTTACACACTGGCTTACACGGCCAAAGTAAATATTGTTATACTAGGGGGTTGCCCGTCACAAAATGACGGGTATACAAATGTTCTTTGTTACTTTCTAGTGTCCGCGGTCACGAACAAATTCTCATTTCCATATAAGAAATGCAATGGTCATGCTTCTCTTTTTTGTCACTGGATGCGCGAGGGAACACTATATTTCACTAAAACTGTATTTCTACACATAACCACCCCACATATACGCATGCACATATTGAACGAAACAAAATCAGCATATTACTATAAATATTACTATATACTAACTGAAACATACTCAATTCGGGAGCGTTTATTCAGCGACGAAGGGGGCTTGCGGCACATTTTGATCTTAAACGGATCCCCTTGCTGGGAGCCTGCATTCAGCATGTATAGCCTATTGATCACAGGCCCATTTGTGGGAACACTTTATTTGAAATAAAACTGTATTCCCCCTCTCACCAACCCACATATACACAGTCTTTGTAAACATACACTCAGATTTATACTGATTATATGTGGGTATGTATAGTTTACTCTAGACTGGCACATAGAGAACGCAACAATCAAGACATTTTAATTTATTACTATATACTAACTGAAACGGGCTCCATTCGGGAGCCTAATTTATTTTCGCGCACATTATATGACCTTAAACAGCGCGCGCTTCGCGTACATTTTGATCTTTTAAACATTCTTTCATCAGATTTACACACAACTGAAACATTAAAAGAGCATTAATTAGAGTGTGCAGTATTTTACACTGTATTATAGTCCCGGCTCGGGAATGTGGTTTTTGAAACCGAGTTCCGGCGAATCTACTGAACGGTATACGGTATACCCAATGACGGGAGGTCAGACTGTGTCCATTCGCCATCTTCCGCACAATTTTCATAACAAAGACAGCATTCTTTACTTGTGTTCACACCGAACTGGCAAATTAAAATTCCATATTAGCACCCATTCCCAACGACGGTAGAGCGTTCGAATCTCGACTCTACACCCACTACATGCACTTTCATGACAAAATCAACATTTGTTACGTCTATTCACACTCAACCTGAACTGACAAATTAATTTAGCGCCTATTTCCAACCACGCTGTTAGCGCGCATGGAAGTTTCGTCGACAACAGCAAAGCTAATGTGGGTTTGCGTGCGACCATAGAAATCGGAAATGAAAATTTTCTCGAGTACAAGTGTCAGAGCATAAACAAAATTTTGAAGTTAT
This sequence comes from Siphonodentalium dalli, assembly GCA_032622095.1. Taxonomy (NCBI): domain Eukaryota; kingdom Metazoa; phylum Mollusca; class Scaphopoda; order Gadilida; family Siphonodentaliidae; genus Siphonodentalium; species Siphonodentalium dalli. The sequence continues at coordinate 191,037,647 of CP136062.1, read as the reverse complement.
AAACGGCACAATATATCGTTTATATTAATAAGACATGAAATGACACGAGATACAAAACTAGACCAATTTATGAGCTAGTTAGAAAAATATGCGATATATATTTTGAAATCGCGAAAAATTACTTGGATTTTGAAAATCATTTTCACTTATAAATGGCTATAACTTGTGAACAGTGTGGGCTATTGATGCGCAACATGGCTAAAAAATTGCCCCAATAACATACCAAAACGATTTTAATAATGGAATGCCAAGAGTATTACTGTGAAATGTGATATGAACGTAAACTTAACCCCACCCCCTAAAATAGAATTTTTGCCGAAAACGAATTATGTAGTTTACACTTAGAATGCTGCATGTCAAGTTGGTTTTAGAAGCATAAACTGAAATAGTATAGAGAGTGATGAAGGGAATTATAAATAACAGTGTCTGAACGTGATCTAAGATTAAAATTTGGAAAAAAATTGTGAAAATGAGAAATTTTACTAATTTATGTAAAACTTACAACAATGTGAGTAAATTTTGATAGGCTATGTTATAACCTCGCGATAACACTGGTCTAGAATTAGTAAGTTCATAAAACCTCATACGATAACCTTTCTGGCAACTATTTCGTATATTTTTAAATTTTTACTTGAATTTTTATGGAAAGATTATATATGCGCCGCGCATGTCGGGACAGTGATCACAACTGACAATGGTTATGGCATTACATACGCTCCATATTTGACAATAATTTTAGGATGCCATCCAAAACGGCCAACAAAATCGAAGTTTCTCGCACTTTCCGCCACAGACGTGACTGAGTTCGTTATCTGGGGCCAAGGGAATATGTTAATCATGAGTTCACTGGTAACCATAAACAAACCGAAGAACCCTACTATTGTTTCATTTAATTTAACCAAATGAGTAATTGATTGTCTTAAAGACTATTTATACTCAATTATTGGGGGAATACTTGATAAAAGTCAATGTATAGAAAAATTAAAACAATCATCACTAACATGTGCCTTTTGGGTCAGTTTAGATAAGTAATATCAAATTATATAATTTTTCTGAAGAAATTTAAATTGTATGCCCAAAGTACCGGCCTCCAATTTCAAGTTACCTATCTCTTATGTAAACATGTGTTCAGGTGAACTATTTTATATTAACGAAATTAGTTGTTATACAGAGGATTTTTTTGCAATAAAGAAATGACTTTTTCAGTATATAATATTGTGTTGTCAAACAGTTTTCAAGGCATACTACTACTTCATATTCTATAAGTTGAGTTCTCTCACTCTGCTCATCATATGAGTCGTCAAAATTTATTGTAGACATTCTCACATACATCGTTACACTGTTAGTCTGCGGTGAAACAAGATCATTTGTTAGATTCATATAAATCTTTACCGCCAAGGCTCAGTAGTCACAGTAGATCGGGAGGAAGTATAATCCGACATTGTTTGTAGGACTCAATCAAAGAGCGACCTGCCATGGCTGTCAGGACATGGTACACCAGGCTGGATAGTTAGTATGATGTGCCAATCACTGATATAGTTCGCACGAAGATGTGATTTCTTAAGGAGTCTGTGGCTGCTGGCGGTAGAAGATGTGTTCCAGTGTTCGGTTATACAACATAAGAACGTGTGTGTTAATTTGTCGAATTGACGACATTATGGCTCACTATATTATACCCCACATGCAAACTTGATAGGATATATAGTGTCATCGTCAACATTAATAGATTGTACAAATTGGTACACAATTCGCATCACATTTTACTGCTTTTGACTATTAAATCAAACGGCTTCATTTTATAGGTGTTTGTGAATGTCACAGCCCGTCAAGGCAAGGTTTCACACACCTCTTGGACAAAACTGTCCGATATGTCGTTCACGGAAATGACACATGAGCTATTTTTGTTTTCAATATGAAGAATTATCCTAGCTCATATTCATCGAGAAACATAACATTCTAGTATTTCGACATGCACGTCAGGGGAACAAAAAACAATAACTTGCTTCCGACCGAAGCGTGATGCATTGTCTGCATGTAACAGCATACCTGTATCCGCTTCCTCGTGGTATCATACTAGCAAGAGATCAGGAACTAACTCTAAGCGAACGTCGCCATTCATGGACCGTATCACGTGACATTCGACCCAATGGCAAACATATAATTCAGCGTTTTTGAAACAGCATGTAGATTCTGCACTCGACCATTCACGAAAAAATAGAAGCATGTCAATGAGTCTTTGTTATCACCACCTGATAAATATTTGGCCTTGTCTGGAACTGTGTCGTGGATAACATAATATGTTAAGCCTTGCCTGAATACCAGGATTGTATTGTCGGGTTGCAGAAAAAAGGTAGCACAATGACTTATTCTGAAAAAGAAGTGCAATGTATCCAGTCTGAGTAAACTCATACCTAAATATTCATTACAACATTGAATATAAGGTCTGACGGATAACATCGATATTTCATTTCCAAGTCCTCGGGATTCCGTAATCTGATTGATTGCGTAAATTATTTTCCGTCCAATGAAACCGTATGGGTTAATAAACAAGTGTCAGTGGGCGGAGCTAGACTCCCATAATGTCACCTCTAAATATAGTAACAGAGCGGAATTTCTCCGATCGAAAGCGATGCTTGCAAATACAACAGACAGAAACAATGGCTTCGAAATTATATATTCGGTACGATTCGGATTAATTTGAAGGATGTGCTAGACCTGATAGATAGGCCTGCGCATGGTACCAACTTGGCCTCCCATAAATATAAATAGAACTCACTCACGTCCGTGTATTTGATTTACTTTATTGTACCATGGTTTGCAAATCAAATTATTTGTCGTAAAAAAGTCATCTGAAAGTTAACACCGAGGAAATGACTTAATTTTATGCTTTTAAATAGTTCTAAAGCATCATTTTTGATGACGACCTTATTTTTTGCTCTCGGATGCAGCTTTCCGGTTGATGCAGCGAGTTCATCTCCCGAAAAAGAATAGTCGCACACACGACAAATATTATCTGCTGTAATCTTATGTCGCGACACAGGCCATTACTATTATTGCGAAGCACAACAAATAACACGTGGGGACACCTGTCAATCATCGATGTATTTTTTTAAATCCGTGACGTCATTTTGGGGAAGCTCTTCGCTGAATAGAAATGGTTTTGGCTACATAAGCTCCAGACTCTATATTTCAAATATAGAGTCGACGTTCACCCAGACTGCAATGTATCATACTATGCAACAACTTCAACAATCTACTAATATCAATGGTGACCCACTTACATCCTGTCAATTTGTATGTGCTTTATGTGACAAGCCGACATGTATTCAAGTCGATGCATTACGATAATTTTTCTCCTGTTATAAAACGAGAACAATAACACCAAATGCAGACTTCTGAAGCAACACGTTTTTCGTGCCAACTATCAGGCAACTAGTTGGCACAATAACTCACACCCATTCTGGAATGCCATGTCCGTATAACCCTATGCAACTTGGGCTTAATATTTAGCCCTACGTTGTGTGGCATATATAACCATAGCCCGTCTATAATGCACGAGATACATGTTTATGGTTATATGCCCCTTTACCTATTGCCCGTTTGAGTGTCATGTAAATAATATTATCCCCTGGACACAGAGCGGGAATGATCAGCACCAAGATGCACGTGCATAAGAACGAATCTATATATATAACCAATAATGTAGCAAGATTCAGTCGTAATCGTGATCGGCCAGTCCACTCTCATTGTCGCTTCCATGACCGTCGGGTTCGTAGCATAGATCAACGCCATGCTACTATTATAATCTTCGTATTGTTAACAAATCCAAATGATTTCAGTTGACCCAGAATATATACCCACAAATTGGGCAGAACCATAACAGCAAAATAGAGTCAAAACTTTTCCTAAAAATCCTATAAAGTACTGAACCTTTTGACATGCAGTGTATCCGATCGCCCCGGGTGGCCCGGTCCGTCCCCAGCGCTAATATATAATCAAGCCATGTGAGTCCTGCTTGTCTCCCTCAATGTCTGGCTAAAATGACCCAGCAACAGAGGTATCGGTATAGAAAGCATAGTTAACGTGCATGAGATATATGGGTGCATGGGATCATATGGGATTGGTTTTCCATGACGGCCATCGCCCGAAAGTCCTACACATCAACAACGCATAGATGCCACTTCATCCCTATCCAAAAGCAGTTATGGAACTACTGCGATTTGCAATTGGCTACAATGATTCATGCTAATTGTTGTTATTTGGCCGCCGACGTGTCAGGATGTACTGGTGTATGAAATGTGAGGATATCTGCATGGAATAACCGAAGTAGTGCCAATTTTGATTTAAATGGCTGCCCTGAGGACGAGCACAGTTATTGGGCATTTTCGTCAATGATTTACTTATCACAATACATGAGTTGAGACAAGATGTTAGAGATCTTTAGTTTGTTGAGGCGCACCAGTGAATGCATTTCTTTTATGAACAATTCCTAATCCCCATATGACGAACCCAGTTAAATTTGTGTCGGTAAGTTTGAAAATGTTGGTGGCCGTTTTGGACGCCATCTTAAAACAGTTATCAATATGAAGTGCCCGAAGCTGTATATATCGCCATTTGTGTTTAGTGTCACAAAATGCGCCACAAAATAAGAAAATAACTCCCTTTAAACGTGAGTCTCACTCATCAGCCTTTGGTAGCCATATGTGACCAGTTGAAATATATATATACTAGCAGTTTAGCCCGCCACTGGCGGGATTGGTCCCATGGCTTTGGTCGATCCATTAATTTTTGTTTTCCAAGGTAACCCCGTACAGGCATGCGCACGCCGACAGCATGCTATCATTTTCGGGTACCTGTTTCAAGGTCATGTTGGGTGGACAAAATAACCCGACAAAAATATTCCTCGTCCCGAGTTGACCATACATAACAAATTTCACGTCGATGTCACTGCTGACGTACGACCGAGATATCGCCCAAGGTCATTTGTGGGTACCCGTTTCAAGGTCAAGGTCACCTCAGGCGGACAAACTGACACGACGAAAATCTCCCCGTCCCTTGGAAGCCCTAAGTACGAAATTTCGTCTCGATACCCCCAGTTTCCGAGACGGTCGATTGAGCCGTATTTATACTCGTGTATATAAACGCTCTTTAACAACGACACCGCAGATACGAACGCTCTTTAATCATTAACCCATCAATCCCCATTACGGTGGCAGTTGAAGGGTGAATAAGTGGTCGCACGGGCTCGCGAATGGCCCGAGTGCACTGTCTGTGGGTTTTTACCCTTACACAGCAAGTTTGGGTTCCATCGGCCCAGCAGTTCTCGAGTCTATAGCGCACATATATACAGAAGTCTCAAAATATATAGTAGACTAGCAGATTAGCCCGCCACTGGCGGCATTTGTCCCATGGCTTTGGTCGATCCATTAATTTTTGTTTTTCAAAGTAACCACGTACAGGCACGCCGACATCATGCTATCATATAACCCGAAAAAAATATTCCCCGTCCCGAGTTGACCATACATAAAAAATTTCACGTCGCTGCCACCGCTTATGCCCGAAATATCGCCCAAGGTCATTTCCGCGTACCCGTGTCAAGGTCATATTGGGTGGACAAAATAACCCGACAAAAATATTTCCCGTCCCGAGTTGACCATACATAACAAATTTCACATCGATGTCACCGCTGACTACCGAGATATCGCCCAAGGTCATTTGTGGGTACCCGTTTCAATGTCAAGGTCACATCGGGCGGACAAACTGACCCGACGAAAATCTCCCCCGTCCATTGGAACCCCTAAGTACGAAATTTCGTCTCGATATCCCAAGTTTTGACCTGCCGTATATTTTCACTAAAGTAGATAAACGCTCTTTAATAGCGACGCCTCATATACAAACGCTCATTATATATCACGCGATTAACCCATCAATCACCATTACGGTGGCAGTTGAAGTGTGAAGGAGTGGTCGCACTGGCTCGCGAATGGTCCGAGTGCACTGCATGCCTGTGGGTGTTTACCCTTACACCGCAAGTTTGGGTTCAATCGGCCCAGCAGTTTTCGTCTCGATATCCCCAGTTTCCGAGACGGTCAAATGCTGATTTTTCCATACCCCTATCAAAATTTAATCACAATGTTGTAAAATTTTGAGAAATTAGTAAAAATTACCATTTTTCAAAATTGTTCCCCAAATTTTCATCTTAGAACACGTTCGTACAAGGTTGTTTATAATTCCCCTTCATCAGTCTCTACATTGTTTCATTTTATGCCCATAAAGCCTTCTTTGCATGCGGCATTCTAAGTGTAAACTATACAATTCATTTTTCTAAGAAAATTATATTTTAGGGGGTGGGGTTAAGTTTATGCCCACAGCGCATTTTCACGGAAATATAATTGGCATTGCATCATCCAAATTGTTTTGCTAGGTCCTTGTGGCAATGTATTAGATATGTTGCCCGTCAATGGCCCATTAGTCCGGGAGCTAATAGGGGTACCCTTGCACCCCCCCTGGGACTTAACTTCACCCCACTCATTGTGTTCCTTATTATGTCCTTCAACTTTTAAGCAATGTTAACAAGAAAAAAAAGTGGCCGTGTAGACTCCAGACAAGATGGCGTCCATCATGGCCGCCGTTTTTCAGCCCAGACCCTAAGTCAGTTTTATGCAAATTATAGCGAGAAAATCTTGTAAAATGTATACAAATGTATATATTTTCGTGAAGCTGAGACATAATGACACATTTTTGAGCCAAAATTGAAACTCACCATCCAAGATGGCCGCCAAAATGGCCACCGGAAGTTGAAAATATAACATTTTTTCACAAATATCTTCTAGATCAATTCATGCTGTTTGGAACTGGTTGAGTAATGCAACTTTATTTTGTGTTTTGTATATTAACTGGTCATTGGAGCAACGAAATGTGCAATTATTGGGGTCCTAACCCCTTCCGATCCCTCAAAAATTCGATTTTACAGAATGCGGTGTAAAATTTCACAAAAAATCGCAATTGGGATTCTAGTCATATTTCAACAAGAAATGAACAGAACTTTGTAATGTAAGTAAGGCATATCATTAACTATTAATGTTCCAAATCACTGGGACCAATATTCTTACTTTGGCGCAAAATGGCTGCCAATATGGCCGCCAAAATATGGAAAATGGTAAATATTACACCAGCGTGTCCTGCAATCGCTTACAAGTTGTGGTTGATGTATACAATTGGCTAATCTGTATTCTATACATTGCATACTAACATGTCTAATGCACCATGGATCATTTTTACTATTGTCACCACTGACATCACCAGAAATATGGGATTTTTCTCTCACAAACTTGATAAAAATATTGGCAAAAATTAACTTTTCAGGGTTCGACCATTTGTTCAAGTAAACTGCAACTATCTTTGGTATCAAAGGTGTTTATTGTTTTGGTCTATCTTAAGTGTGTCACACTGTGATGTTTAAAGACTGAAATGCTCAAGATGGCTTCCAAAATGGCAACCAAATTTGTAAAAAGTTAAAAGTTAACATATCCCGAACATTATTCTCTGCGTTATCCGAAAAAGATAGCAAATTGTGACTCACTTGGTTATTTTACGTACTAGTTAATTAACTGACAAATACGTTCTATTATATTTGTTCCAGTTCCGTATGGGGCATGACAAATTCATTTTAAAGTTGCAGTATGGAATTTTGCGGAGAACCTCTTTTGTGATTCTGGCCATATTATTGAAAGGAAATGAGTAGAACTTTGAGACGGAACTGAGATTAATATTTACCTGGATTGACTCTATGGTCATGTGTATGGCGAATAGGTATACATGTAGCGGCTGTATGGTCCATGGTGAGGTGAATATGTATACAATGAGTGACTGTACGCTCGTGAATGTAGTGAATATGTATACATAGAGTGACTTTTTGTCATGCGACGGGTGTAGGTGTATACCTGTTGTTCATGCATGGTGACTCGTGGCTGTATCGTCATTTGTGGTATGTAAGGGTATAACCAAGTATGGCTGCATGATCAGGTGTACGTGTATAAAGTGGGTTACTATGTTGTCATTTGTGTGGTGTTTATGTACATATGGAGTGACTTGGGTAATGGGTGGGTTATATCTTGGTGGTAATGGGTGGGCTGTATCTTGGGTGGCTATCGCTTTCTACAATAAGTCAAGGGTATGTTAATCAATAAAGAGGTCATGTCAGAGAGTTCTCCATCTTGATGATGTTTATGTAGATGGGGGGTGTTAAGCGTGGAAAGCGATAGCCACCCATTAGCACACAGTCATTACATATATATATAAACACCACAGACATAACAATATAGTGACACACTGTATACATGTACACCTGATCCATGACCACGGATGACCATACAGCCATGCGTCACAATGCAGGCACACCGGGTATACTCCTAAACATGACCCATAGCCATATAGTCATTCCCTGTATACCCATTCATCTCACCATTGGCCATAAGGTCACCCCCTGTATACCTATTCTCCAAACGCATGGTCAACTAGACAATCAATATCTACATCAACACCACAACAATGGCCATAAAGTCATTCCGGTATACATATGCACCTCACCAATGGCCATATAGCCACTCGCTTCATACTCATACCCTCACACATGTCACCTGGTATACTCCGTCATCGGACCTATGGCCATATAGTCACCCCGTGTGTACCTATTCAAAACATTCATACATGATCCTGGTCAATCCTTGTATACATATTCGCCTCAACATTGGCCATGTCACTCCTTGTATCCCTATTTGTCACACCATAGCCGAATAGCCACTCAAGATATACTAATACACCCCATCCATGTCACTATAGTCACTCCACGTATGCATGTGCACCTCATAAATGGCCATATAGCCACTCGCTATATACACATATCCCTCGCCCATGACAATAAAGCAACACGTGTTATACTGGTATGACCTACACATGACCATACCGCCACGAGTCACCAAACAGAAGCACCAGGTATACTCATACGCCTGACACATGACCATTTAGTCACCCCCTGTATAGATGTTCATTACATTTGTGACCATACAGTCACTACTGTCTTGGATACCTACATGTTCTCATCTCACTATTAACCATAGTCACTACCTGTATACCTAGTTGACACACATAGTCATATAACCACTCGATATACATATGCAGCTCACCCTAGACTATAGATTTACTCCAGTTATACATGTAAACCTCACTAATGGCCATTCAGCCCTTCCAGATATACAAAAAACCGCACACACGACCACTCAAACACTCCATACTTGCATATACACCTCACACATGACAATTCAGCAATTCACTGCATAATCATACACGCCATCCATGATAATACAGCTAAGCCTTATACACCCACAAATGATAATACATCCACGAGATATATAAATATACATCCCATCATTACCACACGGACACTCCCTATATAACCACACCCTCGATAATGTCCACCCAGCTTACTCCAGATATTCATATTCAATCATGACCGTACAGTTATTCCATGTATACCTGTACACATTACCCGTAACCATAAAATCACTCCATATTTATCCACACACCCCATCCATGATCATACAGACAACACATGCACATACCTCACATGACCTTACAGTCACTCCATATATACATAATCAACACATAGATGACCATGTAGCTATATCCATACACCACACCAATGACCATACAGGTACACCGGTTGCACCCGTACTGAATATACACAATCATACATCATAGAGTCACTCCATGCATACCGATTGACCTCACACCTGACCATGACCTCTCCCTGTATACCTAGATGCATCTTACCATGGACAACCCACTAATAAGCATATAGTCACTCATTGTATACATACTCACATCAGTCATGACATACAATAACTCCCTGTATACCTATTCACCTCACATATGATCATAGAGTAACTCCCTGGCTATGATCTTGGCATCCACACTGTATCATGTTGATATTTTTTTTATCATAATGGACCAGAATAGCCAAAGATTATGATCCATCTCAGTTCTGTATCAAAGTTCTGCCCATTTCCTTTCAATAAATGTGGCCAAAATTACAAAAGAGGTTCTCAGCAAAATTGCATACTTTAAAATGAATTTGTCATGCTCCAAAAGGAACTGAGACAACCAGAATAGAACATGTAGTTGTCAGTTAATTAAATAACATGTATAATAACCAAGTGAGTCACAATATGCTACCTTTTCGGATAATGCAGAGAATGTTCGGGATATATGTAAAAAATTAACATTCTACAAATTTGGTTGCCATTTTGGAAGCCATTTTGGAAGCCATCTTGAGCAATTCAGTCTATAAACACTGTAGTGTGATACATTTGAAATAGACCAAAACAATAAACACCTTTCAATCCAAAGATAGTTATATTTTACCTGAAAAAATGGTCCAAACCTGAAAAGTAAATTTTTGCCCATATTTATGTCAAGTTTTTGAGAGAAAAGTCACTGGAAAAGTCCAATATTTTGACGATGTCAGGGGTGACAATAGTAACAATTAACCATGGTGCATCAGACATGTTAGTATTCAATGTATAGAATGCAGAATAGCCACTTGTATACATCAACCATAACTTGTAAGCGATTGCAGGACACGCTGGTGTAATATTTACCATTTTCCATATTTTGGCGGCCATATTGGCAGCCATTTTGAGCCAAAGTAAGAATTTTGGTTCCAGTGATTTGGAATATTAATAGTTAATGATATGCCTCACTTACATTACAAAGTTCTGTTAATTTCTTGTTGAAATATGACTAGAATCCCAATTGTGATTTTTTGTGAAATTTTATACCGCATTCTGTAAAATCGAATTTTTGAGGGATCGGAAGGGGTTAGGACCCCAATAATTACATATTTCGTTGCTCCAATGACGAGTTAATATACAAAACACAAAATAAAGTTGCATTACTCAACCAGTTCCAAACAGCATTAATTGATCTAGAAGACATTTGTGAAAAAATGTTATATTTTCAACTTCCGGTGGCCATTTTGGCGGCCATCTTGGATGGTGAGTTTAAATTTTGGCTCAAAAATGTGTCGTTATGTCTCAGCTTCACGAAAATATATACATTTGTATACATTTTACAAGATTTTCTCGCTATAATTTGCATAAACTGACTTAGGGTCTGGGCTGAAAAACGGCGGCCATGATGGACGCCATTTTGTCTGGAGTCTACACGGCCACTTTTTTTTCTTGTTAACATTGCTTATAAGTTGAAGGACATAATAAGGAACATAATGAGTGGGGCGAAGTTAAGTCCCAGGGGGGGTGCAAGGGTACCCCTATTAGCTCCCGGACTACATGTGTTTCACAAGTTATAGCCAATTATATGTCACACTATTTTTCAAAATCCAAGAAATTTTTCGCAATTTCAAAATATTTATCTCCTTTTCTTCGAACTAGCTTATACATTGGTCCAGTGTTTTTATCACATGTTGTTTTATGGTGATCTATAATTAATATAAACAATTTCTTGTTCACTTTATATTTATAACCGTAGTCATTTTTCTATACGCTGACACTTGTACTCTAAGAAATTTTTATTTGATTTTAGGGGTAGGAGTTGTGTTCCCTGAAAAATCTACTTTGGGACACATTCTGAAGCGGGCAACAATCAAAATCGGATGCGTCATATAATGCCATTTAATTTGATATATAAAAACCTTTGTTGGAGTGGGGTGCAGCCAACTTCTAAACTAGAGGCTTTATGAGAATTGGCCCACGGACTATTAATCGAATCTTTGATTTAGCAAATTGGTGCAAGAATATATCTTAAGGGAGACGAAATATAAGACTTGGGTGAAATGTGACTTTACTATAGATTCCAATCACAACAAGTTTGAAACCAAATTAGTCGAAAAAATAAACGTTTTGCTCATCGGGCAAAAGTAAAATAAATGAAAGTATCAATGACACTGTAGCTCAACATGGATCGGGATAATTTCATGTGACCAATGTAGCGATTAGGAATGCGGAAAGTTGAAATGTCTAAGCTATGCTAGATATCATCATGAAGAGATATGTATAACGTATAATCCAAGATGGCTGCTGGCGGTCATGTTTTCCTACGAAATATTCAAATTATTTTGACGACTCCCATCTAGTGATCACCCAAAAGATCCATATGAAGTTTGGTGACGATCAGGTGAGGTATGTGGTGTGTATAGTGTGTGCCAACGGATTTAGTCATGTAAAGAGTAAAATCCAATATGGTTGCGGTGGCCATGTTTTTAATGGAAAATTGTTCAAATTCGGTAGCGTTCATGCACCAAGAGGTGAGTCTAAACATGCCTGTGATTTTTCAAAACAATTCTCCGATAAATGAGGGCTGAAGGGTGTGCCTTTTTAAATTTAACTCAATTCAATTCAATAATTTATTCAACACACTTAATAAATCATATACAACAATATTGTTTGCAACAACATATTATCATTTAAAATATAGCTTTAAAAAAAATCAATATTTGTTATCCCAAAACAACATAAATATGCTTGAAACATAACATTGGGATTCCATAACTTTAAATTTGTTGCTGTTAAACACTTATACTGGTAAGTTACAATGTATTGATTTTCTTTCTGTTTATGTCAAATATGTTGACATTCAAATTCGTGTTGAAAGGAGGTGCTAGAAGTATTTCTACTTTTAAGAAAAGCACATCCCTAAGCATATACAATGTATATAAGAATATATTTTCATTTGTATGTGGTCTTCTGGCATTATCAACTGATTGTACTTTATGATTTATATTAAGATTTACAAAAGAAAGTAATTATAACTTAAACCTAAAGTTAACAGAAATAAAGATATATTATTAAGTATATATTTAATGAATATAGTAAAATTTCTAAACTAATTCTCCATTCCATATGTATCCAGGAAGTGTTTCTTGCACTCAGTTCTGAAATTCCTCAAATCAGCTAGGCATGCATCTTATTACGCCACACAGTGGTGAAAGCTGTATTAGAGTTTTTCATATTCTGTGGTCGATCGATAATCCACTGGGCGAATGTATTACGGTTAGGTATTTTTTCGCAATTGAGTATAAACCGTCACGGTAGGTATTTTTTCGTAATTGAGTATAAACCGTCACGATAGTGCGACAAAGATTAGCACATGTGTTTACGTCACCGGTGTAATTGTGGGGACATGTTTCTATTATGAAGGTTCGCTATCCCGAAGGTCCACTATTCCGAGGGTTATCTATTCTGAATATTTGCTATTTCGAAGGTTCACTATTCCGAAGGTTCGCTATTCCGAAGGTTCTCTATTCCGAAGGTTTTTGTTATTTTTAGGTTAATTCTATATTCTAAAGTATTGAGAGGGTTCATTATCACGAAGATTCTTTTTATGGAGTGTGCGCTCACATCCGAACTGATCCTGCGCGCATACCGATACAGATACAGGAGGAAATAACTTAGAACATTAAGTGTGATTTTGTTTTGTTTTCGCGGGTTTTCTTGAGATTTAATGTCATTACGTGGGCCCATACCTTTGAATTCTTGGCATATAATATGAATGTTGTGGTACATATGGACCCTCCCGCATTGGGACATGACACAGGTACAGTTGACTTAAGTGATGTTCTGTGTGGGCTCCAATTTGGAGTTCAATATATTAAGGGCCAAATTTAGAATTTTATGGGCCCATACCTTTGAACTCTGGGCATATAATATGAATATTTGGGGGGGGGGGGGCATGTCTCTATTCCGAAGGTTCACTATCCCGAAGGTCCACTATTCCGAAATTTCTCTGAATGTTCGCTATTCCGAAGGTTCACCAATCCGAAGGTTCTTTATTCCGAAGGTTCTCTATTCCGAAGGTTTTTGTTATTTTAAGGTTAATTCTATATTCTAAAGTATTGAGAGCGTTCATTATCACGAAGATTCTTTTTTATGAAGGAAATAACTTAAAACATTAAATGTGATTTTGTTTTGTTTTCGCGGGTTTTCTTGAGTTTAATGTCATTAGGTATGACCTTATTTCTCATTACATATTCACACCAAGCAGCCCACACAATTACTATGTTTCCATGCGATTTAATGTCATTACGTGTGACCTAATATCTCAATAATCTGAGGCAAGAGTACGCCTGCTAAAGGCGAATTATAACAGTGGGGCTATAACGCTCAATGAATACTGGAGGCTATAACAAACTGCGCAGCAGAATATCGCTGAATAGACGAGTATGAGATAAGCCTAACTGCAATTGTGACTTTGTTTAAAGGCCCACTTAATTTTCGAGTCATTCATTTTTTGTTATAGTATATACGGTTTTAATAACAATTCATGCCATAAAATTTGAATAAAATACTATAATTCATCACCATTTGAAACGCAGAATACTTCTATCTCCTAGTTTGAAACACCTTTAAAACACCACGACAAGTCGTGCGTCGTATATCTAGCAATTAGCAACTAACATGTCCTCTTCGGCTTTCCATAGATTTCAACGTAATTTGATACTTAGGGGTATTTGTGTCCGGGAAGTGTTTTGGACGGGTCAAATCGTGACCCCGACCTGACCTTGACCTTTAAAACTGTCAATGCAAGGTCAATTTGGGTAAAACGGACGAAATTTGATACCTAGGGTACGTTTGTCCGGGGAGTGTTTTGAACGGGTCAAATCGTGACCTCGGCGTGACCTTGACCTTCAGTGTGGTCAATCAAAGGTCAAATCGGGTAAAACGGATGGATTTCGACGAAATTTGATATCTATGGGTACTTTTGTCGGGGGAGTGTTTTGGACGGGTCAAATCATGACTCCGACCTTACCTTGACCTTCAAAATTGTTAATTAAAGGTCAAGTGGGGTAAAACGGACGGATTTCGACGAAATTTGATACATAGGGGTACTTTTCTCCGGGCGGGGGTGTTTTGGACAGGTCAAATCATGACCCTGACCTGACCTTGACTTTCGAAATAGTCAATTCAAGGTCAAATCGCGCCTTTCGCCGGAAATCAGATGGGAAACAGCCCGGACGAAGTCGGGCCCATCAGCTTGTGTAATAAAGAAGACAGTTTGAAGAAAGTAATGTATAACACGAGAAACGGGAAAACTTGAAATATGGAAGTATGCAAATTTCCCACATTTCCCTAGTTTATAGTATAATTGTATTATAATTTATATTTATGGCTAATAATATGATATTGGTGGCGTTACCATTTCTGACTATGGTTTTCTTGTTTCATCTGATAAGGAATTCCAAAGATCGGTTGTAGCAATACGGGGACTAAATTATCCTAATTTCGTTCCTCTGTTGTATTGCGAACATTTCCTTCTGACGTGTAAAATTTGGCTCTCTTATGAATACGAATGCTTGCTTCAAGATTTGAAGGGCAATTGTTTCCCCAGACTTAACAGATGTTATACAAACTCTGATACAGATTTAAAAGAGTCTTGTTATTTATTAAATCCTTTATACGATAAATGATACCTAAATGATTAGCTACATTTGATTTTATCATATTTAGTTATACAAAGAGTAAAATCAAAGATGGCTGCCGGCGGCCATGTATTTCATCGAAAATTGTTCAAATTCGATATATAGTTCCCATCTAGAGATGATTATCTGAATTTGGTAATATGGGAGATACAGGCTTTATAATCTCGCCCCTATAATAACCCTGTCCTCATGGTATAAATTTTCCATAGGTATTCTCTGCTTCTTAGCTCGATTTCTTCTATATATTGTGCAGTGAGTCTGCATAGGTTAATCACATCAGGGGGTGTAGGATCTAGCATCAGTTGAGTATAGAGATGTGGGTCTTTTCAAGTACTTGCTGGTGCTTTGCTATTGCATCAATCGCCTGGAGCTTCTGTTTTGTTGTTGTTCTTGGTTTGCCGTAGGTGATACATTCAGCGATGAAGTGCTGTCTAGTCTCTGAGTTGTTGTTACTTTGTACTGATTAAAGTGATGTGAAACACTCCGGTATGGTGATCAAATTAAAATGGAGAATAATCTTGTTCAAAGTAGTAATTTTTACAAATAGTATATCCAAATTGACAACACACACCGTCATTCTTATATAGAATTAAATGCAGTGACTCTCGATGGCGAAATCGTTTTCGTTAGTTTATCGCCGATAGATGCGTCCCGGATCGAGTAGTAAATAATTACAATTGAGCATAGTTCTGGCGATGTTTTCTATGGGGTGGTAGGGTCGATTTGCTTCAAATTTTGGCGATGTTAGTAGAATGTTACATTCCTCTAGTTGTCATAGCACCTGTATACTAACTTATCAATTGCACGCACATGAGCAAGTACATAATATGTCTTTAAATACGGCTCTGTTACTTTGGAATATATATGTTCCAGTCAGGAGCTTTGCCTTTGTTTCTGCTCTCTTTGCATCGTGCATGTCTGGTCGTACTATATATGTGGTGTACTCTATTTACGGAAACTGATTTTGTATTGAGGTACTCAAGTGATGATTTTACTTTTATTTCCTCTTCCCAATCCGCCTCCACTTTTGCTGCAATGCAATCATCCAGTTGATTTATCCACTCTTCCTGTTGTGGTGTATTCTGAAGTAGAGTGTATGCCCTAGGTAGTCCATACTTCCGGAGAGTACGTCTGATGTTGGAGAACCAGCTGATTGAGTCAATTTTGTGGACAGCTAGTTGTCGAATTCCAATTTCTCGCTCTATACAGTCCGAGCGGGTAATGATTCTGCAGAAGAGGTTTAGCATATTATTGTGCACAACTGTGGCTATAGGCAACACACCCAGAAGTGAGTGTACAGCGGTTGTTGAGGTCCTGGTTTCTAAGTGTTGTATCTGTCTCAATATTGAGGTTTGGTGGGATTCAAGTTTCTTCACCTGTTGAGTATTTAGGTTCAGTACTTCCAGTCCATAAATAACTATTGGTACCACATACATCGACCATAGCGTGGTTTTAATTTGTTGGGTAATTCCCATCTTGCCATGTAAACCGGCGCCAATTATTGAGTAGGCGGTTCTTCTCGAAAGTTGTATCTTTTTCTCTATATCTGCCTTGCTGTCCTTATTCCTCATGACTCCTAGATGTTCCACTGCAGAAGGCTTGTCTATGATTCCTCCATATATGGTGTACAGTTGTGGTTTTGAGTTATGTTTTAGGTTGAATTCTATAATGGCACTTTTCTTTGGGTTGATACGGTACCTTTCTGCTCTTGAGTATGCTTCAACTCGGGCAAACACATACTGCATCTCTGTTGGAGTATGTGAAAGTAGTGCGAGGTCATCAGCACATATCGCATGTGGTATACTGTACCAATATTTGCTCCCTCGTGTTTGTCTTCTATATCTAGAAAGAGAGGGTTGTTGAAGTGTTTGTAATGGGCTGTTTGTCGGACGCCTTGCAATATTGGGAATGGTTCAGAAGTTTTTGTTTGCCACTTCACTTTAGAGCTGACGTTTCTGTAGAGGTCTTGTAAGATGAGCCATTCAAGTCCTGATATGCCATCGAGGTACAATTTATGTAGCAAGATGCTATTATCCACCACATCAAATGTCTTTTGTGCAACCAGAACTGTGAAGGTGAGTGTTTTTTTCTCCATTTTCGCTTCAGTGGCACACTCTGACGCTACAAGTGAAGTGCTGCATTTATAGACGAGGTCCCCTTTGTAAAACCAGTTTGAAGGCTAGACTGTAATTTTGCAAAGGATTCAGTATGTCTGGCATTGAGGACTTGTTCAAATATCTTCAAGAGTATTGTTGTGACAGTTATTCCTCTATAGTTGGCTGGATCATGCATGGGGGTCACCTTTCTTAAAGACCGGCGTGACTACGCCCTCCTTAAGGATATTTGGAATTTCACATCACTGGAGTATGTTATTTGTCACCAGGAATGGGATTGTTGCTTGTCTTGCATTCTGTATGTGCTCACTAGTTAAGCACATTGTGTCGGCAGCTTTATTATTGTTGAGTTTTCTGATTGCTTTCTCTATTTCTTCAAATGTAATTTTGCCATTTGAGTGGAACATAACTCTTCTATGAATGGAATGTCATTTTCAATGGAATGTCATTTTCTGTGGAATGTCATTTCTATAATATCCTTGTGTCTGGGTTCAAATTCAGTATTTGTAGACGGTGTTTCTAGGTTCGCAAAGTGTTGCTTCCAGCCGTCCATTACCTCAGCTGGTGTGGAGAGGGCTATATTATCAATCACCAGTTCCATTACGGATTCTGTAGTTGATGCTCTTTGTTGTTTTATGAGTTGATGAAATATTGTTGGGTCTGGTTTTGAGGTCATTATATCTTCTAATTGCTGCTTACGTTGTAGTGCAAACTCCTGTCGTTGTGTCTTCTGCAGGTTTCGTTTTGGCATTTTTCATCGCTTTGTATGAGTTGTCAGGGTAAGGTGGTCTTCCTGAATCCTTCCACCCCAAAGGCTTTCTTGCTGGATTTGATTATCATTTTATTTTATTATTCCACTGCTTTGTCGGTTTTGATTTCAATTTGATTTCTTCCTTATAGCCTGGAATGCTAAATTTAGTAGCTTCAGTCTTTGCTTCTTGTATATTCAGTATATATAAAACTGTATTTGGGCTCCGTTGAGTGGTTCGTCTGTAATTATTTTCAGTTGTTCCTGTACTTTAGCTTCGTATAGTCGTTTGTCGCACCTGTCCCATTTTGGATTTTGGTAGACCATTTTTGTCACTTCATTTTGCTCCAGGATGACTTCAAGTTCAGCTATTACAGGTGTATGGTCGGACACATTTTTGTAATGAGTTCCAGGTGTGGTTCCGCTTTTCAGCAGGCTCTTTCCTTGCTTATTGTAGAGAATGTAGCCAATATCTGCACGGTCAAGGTGGTTCTCATGGAAAAATGTTGGTTCCCCATGTTGGAATGTATTCAGGCTTTTTCTTTATTGGAACTGGGAGAGTTGGGGGTCTCCCTCTCGTTGCATCGCCGTAATGTTAAGGTTGCGTTGAAGTCACCGCATAGATATAATTATGGCTGAGTATTTATCAAAAATGTCTTCTATCTCGTCTAATACGGTTACATATTCTTCTTTTGTGGATGTTCCTCGTGATGGCATGTATACATATATTATGCAGATGGGGGTGTTGATTCCATTTCTAAGAGTGCTACTCTGTTTCCACCAGCAGCATGTTTCCTGAACTTTACTTTCAACTGGTTGTTATATAGGATGGCTATACACCAGCATATCCTCTTGGCACTTGAACTTGGGGGGGTAGGATTATATGTATCCACCGCTTTTGAGTGTGACGAGTGTTTGTCAGATAAGTCTTCCAGAATTTTTAATGGGAATTGGAACAGCCAATGTTCTTGAATGCAGAGAACTTCAGTTGTCTTAAGAATTTCTTGAAGATAAGCTGTGTTGCTCTGTATATTCTTCACATTTAGTGTTGTTAGAATGAGTGTCTTGGAAATTGCTGTTGCTTCTGCAAATGGGGATTATATCGTCCGTTTCCTTTCCAAGATTGTGGTGGTGGATAAGACGTTACTTGAGGGTGGGTTGCTCGCATAAGTGGATATGCATACATGTAGGTTGGTTGGTGCTCTGGGGGCTGCAGCATGAGTGGGTGCCATATGCTAGATTGGTGCCACACCGTACATATTCTGATAGTAAGTCTGCGTCGGTGGTATATGTTGAGTCGGAGTCTTACTTATATATGGGCGGGTCCTCGATGTATAGTCATAGCTCTATTGTCGCTTCAACATTGTTGTTTTGTAGTTGGATTTGCAGCTCCATCGTAGTCAAACGCGATTTAAGTTGGTCCATTTCAAGCTGTCTTACTTGCTGTCGCAGGCTATCCAAATCGCTCGACTTGGCATTCATTCTTTCTTGTTTTTGAAGGTTGTCGCTTTGTTCATTGTCGATGGTTGGTATTGCTGTAGCTTTCATCTTCAGTATTCCATTTGACTGCTCTAGATCTTTGACTTTAGCTTCTAGGCATATTATTACAGAGTTTGCAAGGTTTAGTTGCTGTGTAGGTTCATCCACACTCCACATGGCCTGTCTGGTCAGTTTTGGTCTGTGTTTTGTCTACCATCTTTCATTTGTCGGTTTTCTTGGTTAGGAAGCTCCTCTGTCATATTATAGTTGTTGTTAGTCTTTTCGCCAATTTGCGCTGGCTTTTCTCCGACAGAGACTTCGTCGACTCTCAGGTTTAATGTTGTTTTTTTCCAGGTTCTCAGTTTCTTTGTCACTGGTCTGGATATCTGTCTCCGTGGTACCTCTCTCCCTCACCAAATTCGATTCATCCTCAGTCGTGTCCAGTAAAATCTGTGCAGTTAAAGGCGGCATGGTCATTCTTACACCTTTTGTTGACGGTGTTTGTGTGGATTTTTCCTCTGGGAGACCTTGATCAGGAATGGCCAAAGTTAGGTGTCTGCATGAGAGACAGCTGTAAGGTATCGATTCTGAGTTGTACAAGTCAACTAGAGCGTCGTCTATGTGCCCACGTGTATAGTGGTTCAATTGGTTACATGGTTAGAGGGAACTAAATAAGGTGGGTTATGCCCCTTGTTGAATTTACACGGTATCTCAAATCAGCATAAAAAACACTCTGGCAGGTTATTGGGTTAAACTATGAGTAAGATATTTGTGGTGATATAAAATATGCTTTATAGTCTATTGATTCATTTAAAGAAGGTTCATGAATCTGTCCATTAAGGGTGTATGTAACGCGTTTATACATTTATGATACCTGTACTATCTTGGTATGGGAAATTTTCTGCGAATCTGACGGTAGTTTCAAAAGCGCTGACTTTTAAATAAAAAAAGGTGTGGTTCGGATCAAAGACATTTGTGTCATAAGTAACTGTTGTCTTAAGGATCAGTGGTTTTGATTTTTGCAAAATAAGGTAATTTGTATGTGTTATTTTTAAACAGTATCAATATATGTTAGCATTGTCGCCTATGGAAACAGTTAGTTCCTTCTAACCCACAGATAACTCCAGTGTTAACAAACTTATTGCAGTGTACACATTGTTCCGTGTCATTGCTGTCTGCATCGTTATCTGCATCCGATATATCCAAGATTGCTCCGTTCTCATCAGATATCATGATTGTACAGGATTCTGGGCTTTCGACATTCTTCTTGATGCATCGGTCAATGAGGGCTGCAAAGACTGTGTCTGTCTATAGGGTTGATATTTCTGGCTTTTTTGGACTTTGTTGACCAGCTCCTGAGGTAGTATTTCATCATGGAATACAGATGTTGCTCTACCGGTGTCGGCCATTCACTAGGATAGAAGACTGTGTGTGGTAGAGGTTTACTGTGAACTTTGTACGCTTTCCTATCATACCATTCTGGGGTCTATTATTTACATGCAGGATCATTTCTGGTGAGTTACATTGGTTGTCGAGTATCGTTCTTTGTTCTGTACATAGCTATTTGGTTTTTCGCAGCAAACTCTGGATTGAAAACGCTGGTAAGGATTCTTGTTTCAACAGCTCATAGCAACCCGCCCTACATTCAATCTTCAGTTGACGACCTGAATCTTTAGAAATGATGATTATAAAAGGTCTGTCGCGGGCCTGTCGCTTTTTCTGTATGGACTTACTCGATTAAGATCATATTGGCGAGTTTCTGGATTTTTGAGAATGCAGCCTGCCCGCCCTCTGGTAGCATGCGGATTGTTTGGGACAAGTTGCAATTTAAATTGTCGGCAACCGGTTGCAATTGGTTTTTGTCCTGGATAGTCGCTAGTGCATCTCAGTGTGTGTATTTTCAGATCTTCTGTCTTCAGAATACTTCACAATGAGATTGAGAAAAGTGTGGGCGAGCCTGTTTATGATCTTATATTTTCAAGGTTTACCAAGACCGTCAAATTTGTTTCTGTATTTTGTGGATTAAGTCTAAAATCTCTTTATTATATATACGTAAAATGTGGATAATGTTTTCCACAGCTTCCAATAAAAGTGTATTTGTTAAAAGTAGGTTTGTATTTACATCGGCAACTTATTTGGGCAATTTTCAAAATGGCGCCTGGATATATAAGCTTCAAGGGCTTTGTGGACACAATTTTTTTCAAAAATTAGATAGAGTCCAAATAAAGGATTCTGTTCATGTGTATTAGTAAGTAGAGAAACCATGCCCATTGATGCAACATTTTAAGCGTATACTTCATGGTGGATTATGTTAGAAATACAAAATGTGAACTTTATTGAGATATACAAAAATAAAATTTACAGGCAATGGTTCAAGAAAAACAAAGTCCATATCTAAGAATCATATATGGGAATATGTACTGAACACTGTGATGAATGATGTACTACAAAAAAATAAATATATTTCTTGAGTGTTCGTTGAAAAATTTACTTTAACCCAGTTGTGGACAAATGATATACTAACTTCACAATATGGTTGACTGATCGAGAGCCAGCAGTTTATGTGTCACCTTTTCATGGCTTATGTCCAGTCTGGTGTGAATGGATTTTAGCTGGTATCAACTTCCACAAGAGTGATTATCCTATGAGTGAGTGGTGAGCTAGTCTGGTGACCTACTTACTAGAAATAGTGTGGTGGTCTGGTAGGGTTTGATTGAGGATTAACATTCTATTGTCAACAGAGTTCACAGTTGTGACACTGGCTACTACTGCTAACCCATACCTGCGAGCTTTCACACGGCCAATGTTTAAGCAAGTATATATCATTTGTCAACAACTGGTTTAAATTAATTTTTTCAAAGAACGCAAAAGAAATATAATATTTTGTTATAGTACATCATTCATCACAGTGTACAGTACATATTCCCATATTTGATTCTTAGATGTGGACTTTGTTTTTCTTGGACCATTGCCTGCATGTAAATTAAAAAAATTTAAATCTCAATAAAGTTCACATTTTGTATTTCTAACATAATCCACCATGAAGTATACTTGTAAAATGTTGCATCACTGGGCATGGTTTCTGTGTACTAATACACATGAACAGAATCCTTTATTTGGAAAAATTGGGTCCACAAAGACCTTAAAGGTTAAGTTTTTGGGTTAAAATCACTAAAAAGAGTTGGGGAGTGGGGTGAAGGTCTATACACTATCACAATGTGCAGTCCGCGTTAAAAGTTTCTTCAATAGAACTTCATTAAAACACATAAAAAGCACAATTTTGGTAAGAGTTCGCCTTCAACACGTCCGTCTCGATTTCAAACCGGGAAATCAAATGTATTCCGGACGGCATGTGTCCGTGAAATAAATGGTTCTGATTTTCATGGCTGACTTCTAATTACTACCATTTCAGAATGGAGAACGCGGAAGTGAAAGTTTCTGAAGATGTGTGTGATAAAAATGACGAGTCTGGACGTTCGAATGAACTACTTGAAGAACTAGCGGATAGTTATACACATTATCTACGAACTGATTCGTCGAATGAAGTACATGTAATATATGCACTGAACCCCAAATCCTGGAAATTATTGGGGGGTTTTCACATTTATCACTAGTCCAAAATTGACTATACATTGAATGGGATATCTTTAGTATCCCGTAGATTTTCGACTAATTTATCACTATCACCAGGTCTGGCAAATGTGAGAATACAGCTACAATAGCTGTATTCAGCTAACCTAGCTGTATTCAGCTATAAATTATACTCTCAAAGCGGCTGTTTTTCGATAATAAACTAGAAGCGCTAATTTGCGCATCAAAATTAGGCTACCATATTCTCCGGTCACCCTCAACAAAATCAAAATCGTCGCTTGTGTTCTGACAAAGTGTTGCCTTTTGTCGACACGGCAATTCTGATTTTGTGTGAAAACTTACTACGGTGGTCGATGTCAGTAAATATTCTGGGGACTATTTTCTGCAAATGCATTCATTAACTAACTTATAAAATAAAGATCAAATTCATCCCAAACACTCGTTTACTTCTTCCCGATGCTAAACCGGTAGGGGGCGTTAGAATGGTGTACCTATATCGAGCATTTAGAATTACATACCACTAGCGGTTTGTGAGCGATACTGGTAACTATTCATAACGGTATATATACAGATATTGTGCGGCATATTGCAAATGTATGGCACAACATAGGGACAACTGAAATGAAAATGCGACTTATATAATTTCTGAAGTATTTCAAACATGAAGTCCTGGTCGTTAGCGAGTCAGAACTATTCAATCTGTTTTGGCGGGAAAATATATAATGTGTGAAAACTTACTAAACATAACATTGGTATTTGTATTTTCGCGATTCGACATACATGTATGCGTTTCCGTATTTTTGGAGAGAATCAGCTCAAGCAGTGAGTGGAACTCGCTCGGTTAAACTCTGGCTAGAGATGTTCCCCTTTTTACCTGTTTTAACGCACCAACCAAACTGAGTTTTACCAGCATCGACATATTGATACTTCCTGGAATGATTAAGATGTTCCATCTTCGGTGATAAATATTGTATTTTTCAAGGTATTCCGCATTGCATACTTTTAAGAGAGTTATTATTAACCGTTATGACCGACATCGACCGCCATAGTAAGTTTTCACACATAATCACCATCGTCGTGCCGACAAATGGCAACACTTTGTCAGAACACAAGCGACGATTTTGATTTGGTTGAGGGTGACCGGAGAATAGGGTAGCCTAATTTTGATGCGCAAATTAGCGCTTCTAGTTTATTATCGAAAAACAGCCGCTTTGAGAGTATAATATATAGCTGAATACAGCTAGGTTAGCTGAATACAGCTATTGTAGCTGTATTCTCACATTTGCCAGACCTGATCACAGTATCAGGTCGGGCACACATCAAACAGTGTCAAAAACGGTCTACGTTACGTAGCTCGTTTTGTCTATTGTATCGCGATTGAGCTATGTTTTTAGTGTGATTTACACACCTCCATCGATTACCACCATACCACGAAAGAAGCGCATTTCGAATTTTCGATCATTAGTTGTGTACCACTATCACGTCTACAATTTACAAAGAGGCAAAAAACTCAACAACTCACCACGGCTTAGGAAGTTAGGCGCAATTAATGATGTTTTAGTTAAGACCTGTTACCGTTAAAGTAATGTGTTTCTCGAAAATATAAGATTTTGTCATAAAAACTAGGGAAATATCCATTTGTTTTTGCAGATTATTTTGTTTTGAAGGTCAAGAACGTTCATTTTATGTGGCTTACCTGATTGGATAAAGTTAATCATAAAGCGAACAGCTTCACTCAGAGACGACTATTTATGAAATGTTTTGCAAACGCCATTACGTACCATTAATCCCCGGCATAAACGCAACCAATCAGATTATAGCTGTTTGTGAACACAATTGCAAACGGGACTTCCTGAAATTGGATGAAGATTTTCATTTGATCACCAGATTTTGATGATTGTTTCTTACAGTTTCTAATGGTAAATTACCCAAAACAGATTGATTTTGAATCGCTCAAAAGGTATTTAAGCCGTGGTGAGTCGTTGAGTTTTTTGCTTCTTTGTAGACGTGATATTGGTACACAACTAATGACCAAAAATTCTAAATGCAGTTCTTTCGTGTTGGATCTACGTCGGTAATCGATGGAGGTGTGTAAATCACATTAAAAACGTAGCTGAATCGGGCTACAGTAGACAAAACGAGCTATGTAGACCGTTTTTGATGTGTGCCCGACCTGATTATAAAGTTAAACCTAGTCCAACAAATTAGACTATTCGGATTAGGATATATTTTAATATTTGGACATTTACGATTATCTTGAACCTTATGTCCAAATATTAAAATTCCTCTTAATCCGAAAGTCTAATTTGTTGGAGTATTATCAACCGGTCGGGCTCACAATCAAACACAGGTCCGGCAGATTGTCGGACGATTGGGACCTTGGGCGATTGGGACCACGGACGATTGTGGCCTCGGACGATTGGGACCTTGAGTCAGGACGATTGGGACCTTGAGTCAGGACTATTGGGACCTTGAGTAATTGCTTTTTCATAGACAAAAGTATATTAGTTTAAAATCAAATTTTATTTGTGTAATGGAATTAACAGATAATAATTATATATTAATGAAAAACAATAATAACGATGAAATTTTATTAACGAGCATGGATTTAACTGTAACATCTTATTGATCGTTGCCTTTCTCGTTCTGTCGAACTGGAGCATAGAGTTTGGAAATTTCTTTTAACCCTTTACCCAACAAACCGGCCAAATAAAGCTTCAACAGCCTAAAATATCTTCGGTCTGTCTCAATAGAACCATACAAATATGGATATCATTGGAACCGGCTCCTTGACCACATTGTGATAGTTACAGTTGTGCCCTGTGCCAATGCATTCTCTTATATATGCGAGTCGACCATAGGTCGCCTCGCATATATAAGAGAATGCATTAGCCTAAACAAAATCTTTTTTTAACACTTTTTAACATTTTGTCTTACATTCTTTAACAATTTTATAATTTTTAATGTGTTAAGCCAATGCATTCTCTTATATATGCGAGGCGACCTATGGTCGACTCGCATATATAAGAGAATGCATTGGCACAGGGCCCTTCTGTTGGGTAAAGGGTTAAGTCGTAGCTGTCCCACAGCTTGAATATCTTTCCCTGCAACTCTTTCGTCTCTGATTTCTGTCGTCGGCTCAGATTTCCCTCACTAACCATCTTGGTTACCATGTTGGTACCCTGTAAAAGACATAAAGTACATATGAATTTGATTTGAGTCTCTAACAGATCGAGAACGGAAAATAAAATGCTCTGTATCTAACATGATCCATGAACGCTCTTGCGTGTTGAATTCTCAGTTTCGAAATTTTAAATTGAAAGTTTGTACATTATTATACTTATGTTTTGTTTACAAAATGTTGGTTATAGAAATGAAGATTACAAACATATATATACCTGTTTGGTTTTTACAAGATGAGCATGACCAGTCGATATCTGAACGCTCTTTCACCGCTCGTCTGTATACTTCTCTGCTGACACCAGTCTGGCACTTACGATGCTGCCAACAAGAACTGCCACTGCAGTTCAACCTTTCTATATGTAGAAGAGCAACGGGGCACGACTCCGTCCAAAACAGCATTAACCAACCGATATCCCGAGCTGTTTTAGACAGAGAAGACTGTCTAATTAACTCTTTCATCACTGAATAGCATAGCTACATTTATCCCACAACCCTGAATATCTGGCAATAATATTAAGAAAATAGTATGTGCATGTTATGTATACTATACACTATACTAGTAATTGATACCTATGGCAATCTATGTATTGTCATGTTCTGGAGATATTGAAGTATCAAATGAGTATGTTTGTGTGACTGCCAATTTGTCTCGTTAAGTAATTACAGGTATAAAACAGGTGAGAACAGGTAACATTTACGTAAAATCGCCTATTACATCTTGTTTTCTGTTATTTGTGGTGCAATATGAAAACTACATCTCTAATATAGTTTTACGTTCATGTTCTACTAAACCTCGGTGAACCTATAGTCCATTTACCTCTGATATACTGTGCCATGACAACAGGTAGAATACATCCTTTACAGGTGTGGTGTATACAAAAATTATCCAATGTAGCATTATCAATGAAGGTATTCCTTATCAACTGGGGAAACGTATATAAACTCAACAAATAGGTATTTATGAATGAACAAGTTGTGTTTTCAATTATGTTCCACATATCCTTGTAATCACTGTCACATTCTCCGCTATAGAGTAATTACTTATTTTACTTCCATGCTCTGAATCCAGGTCAGACAGTTCATGCATTATCGCTAGAGTTGGAGTAATCAATTTAGTCTCCACTGTGATCTTTATCATCTGAGACAAGCTGTTTTCTGGATATTTACTAACTGCACACAATATATCAAATACACAAACATTAAAATTCTCAAAGAATTCATCCTCAGAAAACTCGTCACCATCACTATCACCCGATATGTTTATAAATTTAGTTTGCTTGGTCTATGCCTGTTTGGAAAGGAATAAAACTCGTTTCTATAACATTTTTGAGATAAAACCAAGTTTATATATTTCCTGTTTATGCTCCAGAATACCCCCACATTAGATAAACTTTAATTGTCATATGTTTGTGATTCAAAAGCAATTTAAACACAGGATGCCTGTGTTTGACATAATAGACCGCTACAGCGGGCTGCCGTGATGAAGCGTAATTGTTAATTTGGCCGCTACAGCGGGCTGCCGTGATGAAAGAGTTAAGATATTAATAGGGATGGGAGATACAATTTGTTTCATGATACGATACACATCTTGATACTTGGTTCACGATAGGAATATGTTTCTAGATATGGTCAGTTATCCAGATCACATTGTGAATTTTTTACAATCCAATAAAGAAATTATTCTGAAATATTCCAATTAGGCTAAATTAAGACATCGTACAAATTAAGCCACCTCGTGAAACAATAAATGTCAGGACAAAACCACCTTGTTAGTTCTTGAACATAAAACATTGGTACATGTCTGAGAATATACTCAAATAAACTGCTGCCATTTCTTTGGAGAATGAGAAATTTCAAACATACACCGACATATATGGAATATCGTCTGCTCATATAGTAATGAATGTCTTTCTTACAGCAACAGAAACTCAATGATAGTGTTGAAGAGATGTTGGCCAAGCTAGATGAATTTTGCACCCTTGTTGATGCGGTAGGTCACATTTATATATATGTGTTTGTCCTCATAAGTTCTGAATTGATGGAGATTTTACATAAACAAATGCGTCATAACTGTATGTTTTCACTGCAAATTTTTCCTGGAGTACAATAGCTGATAAGGTAATAATTAGCTAAATAATAACAAGCTGATTGAATTATAGCATTTGAATATAACCACTCTGTATAGCTTTATTCAGTCTCATTAATTCAGACTGTTGGAAAAAGTTACACGTTCCAGAGTTTCAATGAGTTCATTATGATTGTCCCCAAAAATTTTCGGAGGACTATTTTAATCAGCCATATGCATCTGTGTGTGTGTCCGTCCGAGTCCAGACGTTGAAAGTTTAATTTTTTTATCTGATCAAAGCGAAACTTGGAATAACCATGTCTTATTGACGTCAAGTTCGATTATGTTTCTGTTCTGATGATTTTTGTTGGATTTATTGCTGTTTTTGCCTAGAAATTGTGATTTTCATGTTGTCCAGATAATAACTCCGGCTAGTATTTGTCGATCGCAACAAAACTTGGTATGATTAATAAACATAACATTATTGAGGTCAAGTTCAAGTGGGGTCCACGATCTTGTATTCTATTACCGCTGCTATAAATATCTTCTGCAGGCAATCCCTGTGGTATGATGCCACAGCGTAGAAATAGTTTTATGAATGACAGATATCTCATTTCGATTTCGTTTTCGTGAATAACAAAACCGTGTGTTATCTGTTGAAATTATTGTAAATACGTAATTCTATTCTGCTTGCTGGGTGTTATTGGTCAATTCTGAGCTCTTCATAGACGTTTTTGTGTTTAATTAGTTGTCGCTATCTCTAAATTTGTAAACACTGTGAAATTACATGTAGGAATGTGACAGAAAATTTATTATGCTATGTGGTGAGGAAGTGGGGGAATCGCAGTTCCTGTATAGGAATTCCGACAATCACCTGATTGGCTTCTAGGGCCCGACGAATCGGCAAATTCAACATCGAATCGAATCTTGAATCGAATCATGGTTATGATTCGAAATCGAATCTCGAATCTATTGCCAACACTCGCGCCAGATTTGCGGTATATATTCCCAGATTCCGGATACCATATCCGTATTTAAGTATGCTTCAAAAATGTCGGTATTGACGGAAAGTAAATATTATAATTAAATGTCAATATTAAAATTTTATAAAATACATGTCTATTTTGTGTGTTTATCGCAAAAAAGTCCCTAAAAGAAACCATTTGTAGACATGCAGATTGCAGAAATAAGTGTTAATTGTAGGAATATCGCAAGCAATCCAGCATCTTGGATAGCTCGGTAAATCCTGTGTCTATAGTCTATATCTTATATCATTATTATGATGTGAATTCTGTTTCCTGAATCTGAATTTCATTTAAGAATAAAAACAACAATAATGATTAAATGATACAAATTATTTGTATTCAGAATAATAACATGAACGTTTATAATTAATTAAACTGTTACTGAGTGTCTGTGACTGTCCTATCCACTCATTTGGAATGAGATTATTATTATTATCCTCGATGGGTGGTGGTGTATCTATAGGATGGGGAATGTTTACCCAAGGGTAGAGATATTTGAGCCAGACACGAGGTTTGCCGAGTGTCTGTGTCAAAACTATTGTCCCGAGCTAGGGTGAGATTTTACCATCCCGTGCACACCAGTCACACATGCAACTAGGATGATGTTTCTGCCCCCAAATCGCCATTTTAACATTATCAAAATGTTTGTGACAAAAACTAATAACTTGCAAAAACTTGGTCAAAAGTACAAATTTGGTATATATTTGAAAACAAACTAACTGATACAGCGTATAGAGATAATAAATAATTGAGTCCTTCCGTCAGAACATTTAGATATTCGGATTCCAGGCAAAGATTCAAGTCCGCTAGTTAAATTCGAGTGAAGAAATATTTAATGAGAAATTTATGTTGCTATGACAACCTACAAATTTCAATTATCGAGTTACTTTTATGTTATACATTTGCAATACAATACAAATAATGTTAATGGATACGATGGACACATGCATTTTGCAGAAACGCAAAACTATATACATTGCGTATATTGACAGCAGTCGTGTGGTTTGGTTATAGGTAACGCGTAGAATTGGGTCAAATCAGATGTATATATTTCCAGATGAAGTTGTTGTGTGTGGAATACCCAGTTACAATGCAATTAACAAGCTGAAACTTATTACATGTACATTCATTTAATGTTCGTCACACATATTTCAGTTCGATTACATTTTAGCATTTTATTTGAAAAATGACACCTTCGATGTGTGCTTTCGTCAATTGAGTATGCAATGTGACAAGTTGCGTGTCTCATGTGAGACAGACACCACGTGCTAATGCGAGGTAGGAAATTCCACTTAGCTATCTCACATGACTTCATATAGGCGCGCTTGATTAGTGGGGGAGAAAGAACGATCTATTTGGCAACTTACCGTACACGTTGGACACGGCGGTCGCGGATTTTTGTTAACTATTTGGGGAAAATGCGAGTGAATCACACGACCGCTTTCGAATCGAGTCGGGTAGTAAGATTCGAAATAGAATCTCGAAGCTTCGTCGGGCCCTATTGGCTTCATCACTTTACCATTAAATGTTGTTATTGGCTGACAATAATGTAATGCTTTTTGGAAAATAATGGAATTCCCTGCTATTTAGAGACTCTGGAATGCATAGGTTATTCAATAGTCTGATTTTAACCCTTTCATGGTGGGAGCTGTGCTGGCGCAACATTAAAGACCCTGTGCCAATGTATTCCCTTATATATGCAAGTCGACCGTAGATCGCCTTGGATATATAAGAGAAGGCATTATTGGCCTAACAATTTTTTATATTTTTTTCTTAATTCTTTAACAATTTTTATCATTTTTTTTTTACATTCTTTAACAATTTTTATCATTTATCATTTTTTCTAACATTCTGTAACAATCATTATCGTTTTTCTTATATTCTTTAACAATTTTATAATATTTTATCATTTTTTCTTACATTCTTTAACAATTTTTTCTTACATTAGGCAAAAAAAAAAGGGTTTTGGTTCTCAGGCCCTGTCGCATTGAATAAAAAAGGGCCGCAATAGGCCTTTTTATTGCAATGCCTGATGTTATGACAAAAAAACTTACAAAAACAAAATTTGATTTGAAAAAAAAATTGCCCGAGAACCAAAATCTTTTTTTTTTGGCCTTATTTATCAATTTGTATCATTTTTTCTTACAATTTTTATCATTTTCTCTCATATTTTCTTACATTCTTTAACAATTTTTTAACATTTTTTTCATACATTCTTTAACAATTATAAAAAATTATATAAAATTTATTAGGCCAATGCATTCTCTTATCTATGCGAGGCGACATATGGTCGACTCGCATATAAAAGAGAATACATTGGCACAGGGTTTTCGCAAAAATTCAGGAAGCTCCAGTCATGAAAAGGTTAATAAGAATGAGATTTGTCGTGCTGCCACAACATTTTATCTATATTTCTGTAGAGTGAATGACTGTGAATCCCATTTTACCTTCACACGAATTGGACTGAACAAACTGCATCTGATAATATCTATTGTTACCACCACAATTCATTGAAAACGTGTGCTTTTACTTCAGACATGGTGTGATTACTTGCTTAATTCACTTTTCATATTGTAATTTCAGATTCGTGGGGATACATCCTTGTGCCTGCAGAAAACAATTCCTCAGATTCAAGCCAAGTGTTTTGAGATGCAAGATATATTTTGTAGAGTTGATCAGCTAGATGTTAGTAATGAATTCTACAATTTAGACTTTCCGGTCCATCATTATCTATTAAAGATACATGTTTTGATATCACACAGGGTCATAGACCGGTAGTTGTTTGAGGAGACAGTCACATACAAACCTGAATTTATTGTGTCTGACATTGGCAGAATGAGATCCCCAGAGGGTGAATTTAGTGACGCTATCCCGCATAGTGGGATAGCGATCCCGCATCACCAAATTCACCTTCTGGGGACCTCATTCTACTTAGGCCTCAACTGCTATGGGAGACCTAGGATCAGATTCCACCCAGATGTTCACCCATTAGTCACCTCAATAATGCAATTTATCTGTTGCAATTAGGGGATATAGAAACCAAACAGAAGGGACAAACAACAAAAAACAATACTAATTTGAGACTGATACTTCCCTGAAGATGAAGACTAAGCAGAATGAGGTGCCCAGAGGGTGAATTTGGTGTTGATAGCCCACTTTGCAGGGTGACATCACTAACTTCACCCTCTGGGGACCTCATTCTGCAAATGTCAGACACAATAAATTCAGACTTGGTCACATCCAGGCTTCCTCCAACTATTTACCATGTACTTGTATCTTATTCAGGGTTCAACCAAAATTTTCTTTGGCAATTTTCCCAACAGTGTTAACCCTGATCCCATTAATGTTAGTTTCCCCAATTATGGCTCTCCAATTGATTTAAATGCATTGTGTTTCTCAAATCAGCCTTCTGGATCAAACTGATTCATTATCTATATTGAATAACAGTTTCAATTTGATTCCTTTAAAGGGTATGCATGGTAGACCAATGAATGCTACTCATCACTATCATCTACCTATCAAAGAAACTCACATACATGTATAATTATAATGCTCAAACAATTCTATCGTAAACTAGAATATTCTATGATATTGTCGGGTACCAGCGTCGAGTAACACATGAGAGATATTTTCTCTGTCAAATGTATCAAAATTTCCAAACAAGTAAAACTGTATATCAATGTAACTTAAAAAATATAAGTACATGTTTGTCTACCAATTGTAATAAACTTATAGATTGTTTTATATTGCGTAACACATTGGATAATAAGAAGGCTAGAGTTGAGGTTGTAGTTACAATTCAGCCTTTAACTTCTTGATAATATTCTACTTCTATCAATACTAGTAGATGAATAAACAAGAGCTACAGTAATGCCCTAATTAATCGACTCCTTAACCACAGCAGAGTGAGAGCTTTCCGATGAATGGCAACAAGCCATATTTCCGACTAAATCCTGAAAATTTACCCATAATTCTGCTGTGGTTAAGGAGTCGATCATTTAGGGCATTACTGTACTTCTCTTGATCATACTGCAAAAACTGAATATTGAACAGATTTGTTTTCCAAGGAGATTTGGCATTAACTGTCACAACCTCGAAAAATGGTGATCAAAGTCACTTGAACACATATATCTTCTCAACAGTCATATTATACCAGTATGGGGAAAGGATTCATATTGAGCTACCAAAAATTTATATATACATGTTGCTCATTCACCTACATTTGCGGTCTTTGGTTGCATTATTTATATATAGGTGTAGAAAGCATTGAATATTTATTTTGATGTGACATCTGGCTGCCATTTACGAGCAACTTATAACGTAGGTTCCTTGGGGTTGATAAGATGTACTGGATTCTAACTTAGGTTGAAAGTGTTGTCTTCGCATGTTTTTCAAGAGTTATCTATCCTGGAAACATGCAAATGTATGAGATAATGATCTGCGCCTTTCTGTGCACATTTAGTTAAACTAAATATGTTTATACCTTGCAATCCTATTTCATTGTTACTATATGTATTGTTTAAGTATGCTAAACTAGAGGAGTATCAATGAAAACTATAAAATAAAATGAGCAGACAGTTATCTTATAGGTTAGCATGTTTCCAGGTTAGATAACTCTTAAAAACATATGAAGTCAACACCATTCGCCTAACGTAGTATATAAAAATCCATACAAATGGATAAATGCGAATCAGCGAGCATGCCAATGTCATTTTGATCTTTGCTTAATGCAATGATGTTTTCAAAATGATGAAAATCTGCTGTGAGAATAAATTACAAGTTGTGAAAATCAATCCATTTAAATCATCAATATCTTTCTTTTTCAGGACTTCGTCCAAATAGTTAAAAACAACATATCTCAAGTTGAAGATACCATTAAGAAAGGAGAAGATGACCTAGAAACAAACTCATTAAAGAAAATGTTCTCTTCTCTAGTTTCATCGGTGAGTTGATATTTTTCTTGCACTTTAGAGATCTGTCATGAAGCACACGGAATGATTACTAAAATTTGGGACTGAGCTCTGCACGTGCCAGATGTAAGTTGGCAAACTCACTGATTATCAGTGAGAGCTTTCCGATGAATGGCAACAAGCCATATTTCCGACTAAATCCTGAAAAATTACCCATAATTCTGCTGTCGTTAAAGAGTCGATTATTTAGGGAATTATTATTATTGTAGTTTGTTTGTCATTGTAACGTGTCAGCTATTTTGTGACCAAAGATTTTGTAAGTTGTGAACTTTTGTCTCTTTGCTAGCTTTGTGGTTAGAATTTCCATTAAGTAGCACGATTTCATGGAAGGTGGCATTTGGTGTGGGGGGGGATTGTCTGACCCCCCCCCCCCCCCCCCCCCCAACTGTGACCAAAATATTCAACATTCTATATATGGTCAATTCTTTGGACTGAAATGGCGGTCAGTTGGAAAATATTCAACCACAGGCAAGTTATAGGTTGGTAATTTCCACCAGTTGAAAATCTTGGGGTATTAGTTGGAATTTATTAGTTGGAAAATTCCAACATGAAATGGGGGTGTAAACAGGTGAAAATGGAAATTCATGGACTTGGAAATTTCCATCTGGTTCAAGGGGGATGCTGTTTGGCACCTCCTCCCAACAGAGGCCGTCTATCAACATATCTGTTTAATGCCAATTTAGTTTTTCACGAGACATTGATTGTCTCTTCACAGATTGCCTGTTTGATAACTTTTAAGAAATCTCTTGAAGAAATGGCTTTCCAAATTATAGTCAGTGGGTTGATTAAAGTGCAAAAATAAGATTAAACATGTTCCAGAACATAGTACTGTGTGTCTCATTATTTTAGCATTTAGAACTTCATATCAAAGTACAGCAACTAGATTCAGTTTCACATAAAACTTTGGCCATACAGACTAACAATTCTTATGCCAAGGCAGAACAAAACTCCAATGAAAAACAACTGTTCTGCATATTGTAGGTGGATATCCACAAGGACAATGTTTACTAATTTTTGCAAATTTACAGAAGCAAAAAACTCAATAAATCTCACAATAGGGAATATGCCCACTACGGTTAGAGACATGAAATAGGAGTTTTTTTTTAAATATTTATTTTTATCGACATGTCACCAATTTTCGATGTACATTTTCTACATACGATGTTTTTGAAAAGTGGCGGGAATTTTTTTTTGAATTCCAGAATGTCGTATGCTAAACAGTAAAGCTGGATTATCTCGCTTCCCTTGTGTGTATCAGAATGGGTCTGAGGTTCCGCACTTTCCATTTGTTGTGTGTTCGATATCCAATTATCTGAGTACTCTGACCACCAAGGACGTGTCTCCAAACAATTAAAATAGTTGTACGATATTTTAGAAACAACAACTCAATATTCAGGGGAAAATTATTTTCCAGATGACTAAGGGGCACACACTCTAAATATATTGTGCAATTTGACATGTAGAATATGATTATGCAAAAAGGTTTTTCCCGTCATAAAAGGGTATACATCCTTTTGAAAGCCCACCGACAATATACTGTATTTCTTATGCTTTTATGCATAACTATGCCTACCATTTATGCTGATGAAATAGCTGAGTCAAACTTTTGTTGCATTATCCAAGTCTATATGTAGTACAATACCGATATACGATTTATTGCTGAATGTTTGTGGGACGCAGTATTTGTCAGATTATTATTGTACCGGTATGATCTTTGGTGCCTTACATATAAAACAAGGAATGTTATAATATTTATTTCCAGCTTTCAGAAGCTACATGAGAGTAAATCTGAACTTGGCTATTAACCTTTTCATGACAGTAGCTTCCTGAAATTTAGCGAAAACCCTGTGCCAATGCATTCTCTTATATATGAGAGTCACCCATAGGGTGCCTCGCATATATAAGAGAATGCATTGGCCTAACAATATTTACCTTGACCTTGTAAGCCAGTGCATTCTCTTATATATGCGAGGCTCCCTAGATTTGTCCACCGAGGAAGCAGACTGAACCCGCCTCCCATAGTATCTTATGCGCCACAGGCGCTGGAGACTAATGCTACTGCCCACATAAATAATATGTATAAGGTGACCAATTATCAGTTATAGCTAATCGCTATCGCCAAGGTATGGGTTAAACATCTGCCGATCGTGATCGGCCTCTCGTATCTATTGATTGCCAAAAATTAATTTATTCCATTTTTCCTCAACAGAAGAAAAATCAAGAAAAAAAGAAGGCCAAGTATATCCCACCGCAGATATTCAATACTGATGACTTCTTCCCGAGCAGACCAGAATATTTAGATCAGTCAAACAAAGCCAGCATGTCAGTCTCTATTCAGAACAGAAATGTTGAGACCAAAATCGATAAAGCTGAAGAAAAGTCAGAACAGAAAAAAGTCATTGAAAAAGCTTCCATTGATAATGTTGAAAAAGTTGATGTTAACATGACTGATGAACAGAAACAGGAAGTCTGTGACAATACTTCTTTATCAGAGAGCGATACTGATGTTAGTTCTAGTCAAAGTCAACAACTGACTGTGGATCAATCAGAAGTGAATGAATGGTGACAGTTGTGCAAGAATTTTTCTCTCTCTCATCTTCTATACATAATGGTTCTTCAACAGAATCAATCAAGTCCATATTTTTTCTAGTAAAGAACTATTCACATGCTTTGACCGAATTAGAGCACAATTGCCCACACAAAATGGGATTAGTTGGAAATCACCATTGAGCGGATTTGATACGATACACAATTGTGTGCTGGCCGACATTGAACCTTGCCTTGGAAATTGGTGTGCTTTACCAAAAATCGGGGAATTATTGTAACAACGGGATTGTGCTCTAAATTAGTCTAATAGTAATTCATGTGAACTAGCCATACAAACTTTCCTCATCTTACGTACTCTCATCACCAATTTTTTTTTTCAATGAATGACGGCATATTTTTAAAGAGAAAATATGAAGTATTGGGGTATCACAAGGCTCCAGGCATGAAAACAACATAATTTGCAGTTATTTTATCCACAGAACAGCTGCACAGAATTTGATTTAATAAAAAGCTATTGAATCTGAGTATCTGAGATGTCACCTACCTGTATTGATGTAACTTCTTGATTTGGATGTTAAAATGACCCTGTGGGAGGGAGAAAAATGGCCCACCTTGACCTGAATTTTGAAGTAACGTTCAGATGAATCCAATGCATCCATTGCATTGGTGTAAACAGTTTTTATTCCATATTGTTATATATTGTTTTTCATATTACAAATACAAATATTAACATTGATGATATAAAAGGATTTGACAAGAAGCTTTAAGCTTTAGGGAGTCGTTTCTGGTTGACTTGTGACCAGGCCCATCCTGTGAGAGTGATTCAGACATTTCAAGTTGTTTCAAATAAATGGGGACTTTAGGGTTAAAGTTTTTAAAAAGCCATTTTGAAAAAAAGGTTGTATTGTGTAATCAGTCTGTTCGTTAACAATTTGGGTTTTCCGACCGATAACTCCAGTTTGGACTATTTGATCTGAACCAAAGTTGGTGTGCGTATTTCCCAGCTGAAAACACAGGCCAAGTTTGAATATGGGTTCCGTCAATTTGACCGATTTCAAAACATTTTTGGTTTCCGACCGATAACTCCAATTTGGATTATTTTATCTCAACCAAAGTTGGTATGTGTATTTCCCAGCTAAAAATACAGGCCAGGCTCAAATATGGGTTCCGTCAAATTATTTTACATGAGTTACGGCCATCTTTCTACTTAGAATTTGACCGCATATTGGCATTGAAATAAGGGGTATATCAGATATTCTTTGTATTAACCCTTTGAGTGCCAGGTCCGATTTTTGTATCAACCCATATACCCTGTGTCAATGCATTCTCTTATATATGCGAGTCGACCATAGGTCGCCTCACATATATAAGAGAATGCATTGGCCTAACATTTTTAGCTCAACTTTACTTTGTAAAGTTTGAGCTATTGCCATGGCTTGGTATCCGTCGTCTGTGTGTGCGTGTGGCGTCAACAATTTCCTTTAGCACGGGCTACAGTTCGTACCTTTGGTCCGATTATTATGAAATTTGTCATGGATGTTGACATTGACATGTAGATGGGAACGAGTCATTTTGGGGTCATTTGGAAAAAAAACATGGCTGCCATCTGCCATCTTGGATTTCAAAATTCAATCCATTAGCACGGGCTACAGGCCGTACTGTTCGTCTTATTGTCATGAAATTTGTCATGAATGTTAACAATGACATGTAGATGGGAACGAGTCATTTTGGGGTCATTCGGCTGAAAAACATGGCCGCCAGCAGCCATCTTGGATTTTACTCTTTGTATGACTAAATCCTTTAGCACGGGCTTCAGGACGTACCTTTAGTCTGATCTTCATAAAATTTGTCATGAATGTTAATAATGACATGTAGATGAGAACGAGTCATTTTGGGGTCATTCGGCCAAAAAACATGGCCGCCAGCAGCCATCTTGGATTTTACTCTTTGTATGACTAAATCCTTTAGCACGGGCTACAGTTCGTACCTTTGGTCTGATAATTATCAAATTTGTCATGGATGTTAACAATGGCATGTAGATGGGAACGAGTCATTTTGGGGTCATTCCGACAAAAAACATGGCCGCCAGCAGCCATCTTTGATTTCAAAATTTAATTCATTAGCACGGGCCACAGGTCGTACTATTCGTCTTATCATCATGAAATTTGTCATGGATGTTAATATTGACATGTAGATGGGAACGAGTCATTTTGGGGTCATTCGGCCAAAAAACATGGCCGCCAGCAGCCATCTTGGATTTTACTCTTTGTATGACTAAATTCTTTAGCACGGGCTACAGGTCGTACCTTTCATCATAAAATCTGTCATGAATGTTAACAATGACATGTAGATGGGAACGAGTCATTTTGGGGTCATTCGGCCAAAAAACATGGCCGCCAGCAGCCATCTTGAATTTTACTCTTTGTATGACTAAATCCTTTAGCACGGGCTTCAGTTCGTACCTTTAGTCTGATCATTATAAAATTTGTCAGCAGCCATCTTTGATTTCAAAATTTAATTCATTAGCATGGGCCACAGGTCGTATTGTTCGTCTGATCATCATGAAATTTGTCATGGATGTTAACAATGGCATGTAGATGGGAACGAGTCATTTTGGGGGTAATTCCGACAATAAACATGGCTGCCAGCAGCCATCTTTGATTTCAAAATTTAATTCATTTGCACGGGCCACACGTCGTACTGTTCGTCTTATCATCATGAAATTTGTCATGGATGTTAATATTGACATGTAGATGGGAACGAGTAATTTTGGGGTCATTCGGACAAAAAACATGGCCGCCAGCAGCCATCTTGGATTTTACTCTATGTATGACTAAATCCTTTAGCACGGGCTTCAGGTCATACCTTTAGTCTTATCATCATAAAATTTGTCATGAATGTTAACAATGACATGTAGATGGGAACGAGTCATTTTGGGGTTATTCAGCCTAAAAAACATGGCCGCCAGCAGGCATCTTGAATTTTACTCTTTGTATGACTAAATCCTTTAGCACGGGCTTCAGGTCGTACCTTTAGTCTGATCATCATAAAATTTGTCATGAAAGTTAATAATGACATGTAGATGGGAACGGGTCATTTTGGGGGTCATTCGGCCAAAATAAAAGGCTGCCAGCAGCCATCTTAGATTTTACTCTTTGTATGACCTAAATCCTTTAGCACGGGCTAAAGTTCGTACCTTTAGTCTGATCATCATAAAATTTGTCATGGATGTTAACAATGGCATGTAGATGGGAACGAATCATTTTGGGGTCATTCGGCCGAAAAACATTGTCGCCAGCGGCCATCTTTGATTTTAAAATTCA
The DNA here is from genome assembly GCA_032622095.1 of Siphonodentalium dalli. Lineage (NCBI taxonomy): Eukaryota > Metazoa > Mollusca > Scaphopoda > Gadilida > Siphonodentaliidae > Siphonodentalium > Siphonodentalium dalli. The sequence continues at coordinate 190,997,109 of CP136062.1, read as the reverse complement.
ATCCATTAGCGCAGGCTACAGGTCGTACTGTTAGTCTGATCATCATGAAATTTGTCATGGATGTTAATATTGACATGTAGATGAGAACGAGTGATTTTGGGGTCGTTCGGCCAAAAAACATGGCCACCAGCAGCCATCTTGGATTTTACTCTTTGCATGACTAAATCCTTCCCCGTGGGCTACAGGTCGTAGCTTTGATCGGAACTTCATAAAATTTGTCATGGATGTTAACAATGACATGTAGATGGGAACGAAACATCTTGGGGTCGTTCAGCCAAAAATCATGGCCACCAGCAGCCATCTTGGATTTACTCTTTGCATGACTAAATCCTTTGGCGCGGGCTACAGGTCGTACCTTTTGTCTGATCTTTATGCAATTTATCATGAATGTTGACATTGACATGTAGTTGGGAACGAGTGATTTTGGAGTCATTCGGCCAAAAAACATGGCCGCTGGTGGCCATCTTGGATTTCAAAATTAAATCCATTGGCGAGGGCTACAGGTTGTACTGTTAGTCTGATCATCATGAAATTTGTCATGGATGTTAATATTGACATGTAGATTGGAACGAGTCATTTTGGGGTCGTTCGGCCAAAAAAACATGGCCGCCAGCAACCATCTTGGATTTACTCTTTGCATGACTAAATCCTTTGGAGTAGGCTACAGGTTGTAGCTTTGGTCGGATCTTCATAAAATTTGTCATGGATGTTAATAATGACATGTAGATGGGAACGAGTTCTTTTGGGGTCATTCGGCCAAACAACATGGCCACCAGCAGCCATCTTGGATTTTAATATTTGCATGACTAAATCCTTTGGCACAGGTAATACATTTCAATCAGCATCTTTCCTATTTCTCCATTTAGTGTAAACCATTAAATTATTCCCCTACCTAAGTTGAGCTACAGTGTCATTGACACTTTCAGATTCATCTGAACACTCCTTCAGACAGAAAATACTTCTGTGTCAATGACAGGTTTGAATGACCATGTTAAGGTTTATGTTCATTACATTTGCGTGTGTTTTCAACAAGTTTCTACTACAGTTAAAATGATATGAAACACTCTGGTAGGGTGATCAAATATAAATGGAGAATAATCTTGTTCAAAGTAGTAATTTTAACAAATATTTTTTCCAAATTGACAACACACACCGTCATTCTTATATATTAATTAAATGCAGTGACTCTCGGTGGCGAAATCGTTTTCGTTAGTTTATCACCGATAGATGCGTCCCGAATCAAGTAGTAAATATTTACATTTGAGCGTAGTTCAGACGATGTTTTCTATGGAGTGGTATGGTCGATTTGCTTCAGATATTCGGCGATGTTAGTAGAATGGTACATTCCTCCAATTGGCATAGCACCTTGATACTAACTTATCAGTTTCACGCACCCGAATAAGTACATAATATGTCTTTAAAGTGAAATGTTGGCATTCTATTTGCGAAAATGAAAACACCACACCAGTTGAGCTTTGCATCAACCTGTCAAAGTCAAGTTAAAATTAAGTTCCAAATAATCAGTATATTTGGTGTGAAAGCTGTATGCTGCATGCACATTGAGGATCTTTTTTGGAGTGTCACATTATATACTATTCTATACTGATTTTGATTTTATTCGAAATATATGATTGATACATGCTGAAATTAGTTACACATATTGTTTGTAGCAGTACACTTGGCTAATGGCACCACAAGAAACTAGGACCTGTCTACAAGAAACTTTGATCATGTTTACAAAATCAAAGTTAATATAAATCAGGTTTCCCGTGGATAAAGCAGCCCTTTAAATTAGAAAAAAATTACCCATGGCAAATTTAATGCTGTGGCATGTTAAAGGTCACATGTTGCCATGGCATTTACCACGGCATTGCTTATTGCCATGGCCAATTTCAAGGATTGACAATGTGTCTGGGGTCCTTTTGTTACTATTATGTGGATTTCTTGTAGACATGATCCGCGTGTTTGGATGTCCTTCGCCCAGTGTCAACATGTGAAAGTTTCTTTGAAAGAAATACTGCAACAGCCTTGGTTTAAAAAATATTCATAAAACTGTAAAATATTAAATAATTTGTATCTCTCCCTACAAAGTTTTATGTAGATTCCGGGGCATAAAATAATCGATATGACATGAGGACACCTGCCATAGGTTGTTTGTTGAACTTATTATCTGACTATATCCCACCAATGAATATGAATCCTTCTGCACTTGTATTATCTATTCATAAGTCTGTCATTAGCTTTTATTACCTGAACATCCCTCCAAATGAAAAATAGACCATTCCAATGTATACCTTCATAACTAATGGGAGAATCCATATTTTATAGAATGGATATCGTTATTTAGAATTTTTCTCATAAAATTTTTGGACATTAAAAGGGGCTATTTTTATTTTTGAAGGCAAATGAGAGATTTCACTGAAATACCCTTGACTGCATCTGAAGAAATAAACCACTTAATTATGCCTTTATAGACAAATAATAATATTAAGTTTTATCTGTATTTTATTCACAACAAAACTGTTTGTAGTCTTGAAATTGGGTTTTATAAAAAATATGTTGTTACTTTAATTGTGGCCATGAAAGATACACTATCTTTGATATATCCTCCATGTTGACCACTGAGCTTGGCTGACATTTCTAAGTATTGTTCAGATGTTTCATGCGTTGCATTTAAATTGGATTAGACAATAACACACAGGTGGCCGTGATGCATCCATTACATTATATCTGTAAATGCACACAATGGAGAGATTCTATTTTCAACGCAACGTAAGACAATGCATACCTTATATGGTAATTAATTGTGTGCTTTGTGATGTTTCTTGTTTTCAATCGATAAAAGATAGTGCCTGTCTTCGAAGCGAAGGAAAATCAACTTGTATTTATGTCAATAAAGTGTTAGTTGTTGGGATTTGAAATTATTGCAGAAATAATTTATTACAGATAAATTGATTTGCAATATTGCATTTATTCCAATATCAATCTTATCTTTATAATGCAATGTACACACTCGTGAGAATGGTTTAACGCAGACAATGGAATGTGTCATTGCAATATACAGACCAATGGACTCGTCGGAATGCTACTTTATGTGTGTGTGCACACTCCCGGAAAATGAAAATGTATGGTCGATGTACAGTTTGGGTGCTAGGCATAATGGTTGTTATTTGTTGTTTTATAAATTGTTCATTATTGATATTTAATAAAAGCAATTATCTGTTCTATATTGTACAACCTTTATCCTAACACCCCTCCAGACAATATGTCCCCCAGGTACAGGTTTTAATCTGGTGTCGCATGCATTGCATTTATCAATTATTTCTTGGATAAGAACAGAGGCTGACAGATTATAGATTTATCTTCTCTGGATCATTTACATGAAGTGCCTCAAGGTAATTGTGGTGGGTACAGCGGAAAAATCATACAAAGTTTGTTTAAAGGTACTCAACCCGTAAAGAGGGTCCCCATCTCAACAGATTCCAACAACAACAATCCGATCAGAGGGTCCTATATTACTATTTCTTTGGCTTTGGGGGTAAAAAATATTTGATTCGAGTCGAGGAACCCATCAAACAAAGCTCAGAGTTATTAGATATTGATTTTTCAAATTTGTTATGTTCTCGAGATGAGTACTAATAACTGCCGTAATCTGCTCTGGATGTGTACTCCAAATCTATTCAAACAGACAAGGATGAATAACTCTAAAATCAAGTGGTAATTTTAACGCAATTTTGACTGAGTTCTGGGCCAGATAGTATTCCCGATAATGAAAAATAATAGATTTCTAAAATCGATATCTAACAAATCTGAGCTTTGATGGGTGACTTCCTCGACTCGAATCAAATATTTTTGACCCCCGAAGCCATTGAAATAGTAATTGAGAGGAGTTTTATCGGGTTGAGTACCTCTAACCCTTTACCCAACAGAACGGCCCTGTGCCAATGCATTCTCTTATATATGCGAGTCGACCATAGGTCGCCTCGCATATATAAGAGAATGCATTGGCTTAACACATTAAAAATTATAAAATTGTTAAAGAATGTAAGAAAAAATGGTAAAAAGTGTTAAAAAAAGATTTTATTTAGGCCAATGCATTCTCTTATATATGCGAGGCGACCTATGGTCGACTCGTATATATAAGAGAATGCATTGGCACAGGGCATAACTGTAACCATCACAATGTGGTCAATGAGCCGGTTCCAATGATATCCATATTTGTATGGTTTTATTGAGACAGACCCAAGATAATTTAGGCTGTTGCAGCTTTTTTTGGCCGTTTTTGGCCGGTTTGTTGGGAAAAGGGTTAACCAAAATTGCCAACGAATTTGTTCTTACTTTCATTATCAATAATCCTCCAAGAGGCGAAATTCCGCAAGTTGTTACCTTTGTTTGTAAAAATCTGCTGTAACAGCAGTCAGTATTATGTTTTCAGCAATTAAAAATAACTCTGAAATACATCAAAGATTGATTAAGATCAGTTACAGGGTGCTGCATATTTCCTCATAAACTGATTCGCAACAGCAATAAATACACTCAAGTCGCTCCACAATAAATTCTTGTATTAAACCCAAAGAAAAAATTATTTGTAACACATTAAAAAGTATTCTGTCAAATGAGCAAAGTTTTTGACACCTTGAGAAGTATATAAATAGGTTTTTAGTTGATATTTGATTGTACGGACTATACAGTGTCATTTCTTGTACACAAGTATAAGGTTTTGTGATAGCAACTTACCTCAAACCATGGGCTTTGTAAAACATACCACCAGATAGTGTATGTTTTGGCGACATCTTGGATAATAGTTTCATACTCTATAACATAATCATATTTTGCACTGAATGGAATGGGACGTGGAACAAACTGACAAACCGCTGAAAAGGACTTGGAATATTTCTCAAAGAATATCCCACTCTGATGGCTCATTTCGGTGTCAAACAAAAGCTAGATATTCACCGGGGCGTCAGCTGGAGTAGAGATTCATGGCATGGATCTAGATATTCAGCCAGACCAAATTTATTGACGCAGTAACCAAATAAAGACCAAGTTCGAATTGCATGATTGAGAGGTAAGGCTGAGAAGTGGTTCATGCACAAAAACCTCACGACATGAACAGTCCAGAGCAGCCATCGAAATTAGGAAAAATGTCCCATGGCAAATATAATGTTGTGGTATGTTAGATTCTATATATTGAGGCGGCCTTCTCACAGCATTGCTTATTGCCATGGCTAATTTTGAGGACTGATAGAGGCTTCAAATTTTCAAGGCATGATGCACTAACCAAAAGGATTATTATGATCAAATTTATGGGACGTAGCTATTTGTTTAATTGGTTGATCAAGGATGTGTGTGAACAATTCCTGTGTGACATCTAAACAAGAGCATCGCAAAGGCAGGGCAAAATACGCCCATGGTAATTTCAACAATGGGCTATAACTCAGGTAAAAATTGCCGGGCGGAAGCCAAATTCGAACTTGACCTATATTTTGGGCTAGTAAACTCACATACCAAATTTCATTACACTCATTCAGACTTACTAAAGTTATCATCCGGAAACCAAAATTAAGTGCAAATTCCAACAAAAATGGCAATTGGCGGGCGGAACCCAAATCTGTCTGACCCAGAATCACTATGAAAGTGTCAATGACACTGTAGCTCAACTTGAAAAGGGAATAATTTCATGTGTTACAGTCAATGGAGCAATTAGGATTGTGGAAAGTTGAAATGTCTAAGTATTACTAGATTATCAACATGAAGAGATATATATAAAGTAAAATCCAAGATGGTTGCTGGCGGCTATATTTTCAAATGAAATTAAAAAACATTTGATAGCTTCCATCTAGTAGATCAAGATTAATATGAAGTTTGGTGATGATCGGCTGAGGGAAGTAGACTGTAGGTCGTGCCAAAGAATTTCGTCATGCAAAGAGTGAAATCCAAGATGACTGCCAGCGGACATGTTTTATACCCTAAAATGACTCGTTCCCATCTGCATGTCAATGCTAACAGCCATGACAAATTTCATAATGATTGGACCAAACCTACTACTTGTAGCCCGTGCCCAAGGATTTAGTCATGCAATGAGTAAAATCCAAGATGGCTGCCAGCGGCCATGTTTTATGGCCGAATGACCCCAAATGACTCGTTCCATCTACATGTCAATATTAACATCCATACAAATTTCATGATGATCAGGTGAACAGTTCGGCCTGTAACCCGTGCTTATGGATTGAATTTTGAAATCCAAAATGGCCACTGGCGGCCTTGTTTTTTTTACCGAATGACCTCAAAATGACTCGTTTCCCATCTGCATGTCAATTTCAACAGCCATGACAAATATCATAATGATCCCACCAAAAGTACGACATAATATAGATGTTTATATTTACATGTATGTCCTTAGATGGATAAATTGGAGGCCATTAGTACTATAGAGCAAACAAATATGATGGGGGGAAAATAGTCCAAATTTGGAATAGGCACTTTGAATTGGTTTGAAAACAGGTCCACTTGATTTCTATTTAAGGATTTATAGTCCTGAGATATATCTTCATAACTTCACATTTAATGAAATAACTTGAGCAAGCATTATTGTAAGGGAAATACCAATGTGAGTGAAATTTTGTGTACAATATTGACAATATAAAACTGAGACAAATGATCAATAAATAATTTATTTAAAGTCACACAAAATAATTTATACATAACAATGAATACAAAACAGTTCAGTAAGATGTAAAATTTAAAATATTAGTAGTTAGTGTGTATATCCACTACAAAGAAAAAAAAGGGAATCACATATTGCCAATTTCCATGTATGCAGGGGTTATTCTGGGAATTTTGGGAATGGTTCCAGGGCCCCTACAATTGGGAGAAATCGGGTGGTGACAGGTTGAATTGGTCATTTTAGGCCACCTTCTCACTAATAATCACCTTATATTCCAAGGTGAGATCAAGGACTCAAGAGTTAATTTCCTGGTGATAGCAGGACTACAGTAATGCCCTAAATAATCGACTCCTTAACCACAGCAGAATTGCCCATAATTCTGCTGTGGTTAAGGAGTCGATTATTTAGGGCATTACTGTATAATAGCAAGAGCAAAAGACCCATGTTGTAAATAATATTCAAGCTACCGTACTAAATATTCCAGTCTTCCCACAAATCCTCATTGTTTGCAGTTCAAAAATTTAGTATATTCATACTAAGGTTACACCTTCTATGACATTCCTATCAGACAACTTAAACTAAACATGGTCAGTCAGACTGTTGAATATATTCATGGAACAATCACTTGTCATGTGTGCCTAAACTTCAATAAACCACTACTTGTATAATCTTCAGTGTACAATTGTACTTGGGCTATTAGCCTGAGATATTTCCTTTTATTCAGGTTTAGAATTGTCTATTTTCCTGCATGGTAGTGAGCTTTGTGGGCGAATTTTAATTAGTTGATATGGGCAATGACTCATTAAAGAACCAATAATTTACACTAGTGTTTTAGGGCGGGGGGGGGGGGGGGGGGGAACGGGGCAAAAAATCAAAACTAGAAAAAGGAGAAAGTTAAGAAAAAAAAGCAACTGTATAATTTTACAAATGAGAATAACTTCATAGGAAATCTGGACACAGCCAATTTCTTGGCTGCTCTTGCATCGTGGGTATGAAGAAATAACCCCCAAAAAATCCAAATCTGATCATAATTGTTAAAAGTTTTAATCGCCCTCCCACCCTAAGGAGTAAGGGCAATCTTCATCACATTTCGTCAAGGGTAATTGCCCATGGTCAAATGATTTACCAACCCTTTATATAGGTTTTTCCATAAAGGTTCAGAGATGAATCTGGCAGAAAACTCAAAAAATGGCCCTGGTAACAGTGAGACAGGGTGGCCTCAAAATTTGGAACAACATAATAAAGTTATAACAAAACAATTTCATTTCGAAGCTGCCAAATCACCATTGTACACAGATATATCTACCCTGGAACAAAATAACTGGGTAGAGGCAGTATATGTGGGTATGTTCCTTCTAGTGTAAACTATTCCTTGTTTTTCTTGATCAGTCTTTATTATTTTCGTCAAACAACCTCATCCCTTTCTCAAATATCTCTCTTGTTACTCCTGTATCAGCTAATATGCATGTCACACCTGCAGAGTACAAAAATAGACTGCATACAAAGTGAATTGGGATATGACACCAGATCAGGATTAGATGCTATAACAAGCATTATGGAAGCATTGTAAACTTTCTATTCTGTTCAATGGATAGGAGAATCAAACAGTCCATAAATCATCAAGCTTGCAAATAGTGTGTCTGTCATTTGCAGAATGAGGTCCCCCTGAGGATGAATTTAGTGATGCTATCCTGCATAGTGGGCTAGCATCACCAAATTCACCCTCTAGGGACCTCACTCTGCTTAGGCCTCATCTTCTGGGAAGTATCTATAGTCTCATTTGTGACTCCCAAACAACTGGCAAATGCGTATGGTTACATGACATCTATTTGAATTGGTCAAATTTATCTTGTACATACAACTTATCCAACTTGTAGATTCAACTTAGCTATCCTGTATACACAATTAGCTACCTTGTATATCAGGGTTTCACCCAAGGGAAAATAAATGAGGCCATTTTGAGAAACACATAACGCGACACTCGGGAGAAATGTTTTTACTGAAAAGTAGTCATATCCATGCACCTGAGATAATTCCAAAGCTACGCATATAACGCATATTGCTCCTGGAGCAAATCCCCTTTCCACCAATTCTGTGAGTGCATTACATTTTTATCTCTTTATTTTTTATGCAACGTTACAAAGAATTATCAAACAACAGTATACTGAGGACCACTGCTGATAACTGACTAAATTGATGGCACAACGATTTAGCTTACATACGATGAAATATAATTGAGCGTTTGGCATATCTATTTTGGCCGTGAAATGTGAACACATGCATCATTGTTTACGCATTTGGGGGCTCCTGGCGGGACAAGGAAACTGTTCTTGACTCTACATTGAAATTTATCTCCATATTGGGGATTGTTTTTTGCATTTATCCTTGATGCATGTTATGGCTGAATGACTGGTGTTGATAACATTATGAATTCCTGCTATAGACTTATATGGGACCTGTTCCGTACTATTGCAAAATAAAAATTAATCCTGTGCAAAAAATTCTCCCTACTCAGCAGTCCAGCATTCTTTGATGTTACTGCAACACTTTTATTAGGTGTTTTTATGTTGTTAGTTATAGAACGTCAATCTTTGACGGCAGACCCCCCCCCCTCCCCCCGCACTGCCATTGCAGCTCTTCGGACACTGAGCCATATGTACTAGGGGAAACCCTGTGTATATACAACTTAGCTATCTTGTATATACAACTTAGCATTTGTTTAGTATGTGATTCTAATACACTGCTGTATCAATGAGTGTTCAGTAAAGAAAGATAACAAAATATCTACATTTTTGTGCAGTTCATCTATCAATATAAAAGCCTAGTATTTGTCTGTGTGTGTGTCTGTGTGTTTATCTGTCACAATTTAGGCGCATTTAAAAACATATCACTCCCATGTCCGATTTCGCCCAAATTTTTACCTTGTCCTGAGCACATCTTAGATTACAGCACGCACAATTTCAAGCCAATCAGTACAAGACGACCTGAGATATAACGCATTTCCCATAATGCATTACCTTTATCTAAAGAAATATGTGGTTTCAGAAATTCCAGACAAACTCTGCACACTGTTTGCCGGCTTTCTTTATATCATTATCAGCGGTAATGATATTTTCATGCATGTCATGTTTGTCACCCATCATTTTTTACCTCAGATGACTTAAAGGGGCATTTATGAGCAAAAAAGAGAGTTCCTTATCAGCTTATAGTATATGTAGGAAAATTGGTACACGTTGGTCACATGGCCAGGGGAATGTCATTCGATAGGCGCCTTTGACCTCTGATGACTTAAAGGGGGGCTAATAAATTGCATGATTAATAAAGAGTGTTTATTATCAACTCAGAGAATATGTGGGAAAATAGGTGCACAGAGGTAACAAAACACGGAAATGTCACCGGATAGGTGCCATTGTCCTCAAATGACTTAAAGGCACTAATAATTAGCAATCAATAGCGTCTATTATCAGCTTAAACTAATTCTCCACACAATGTTCCTGCATGTCATGTTTTTCACCTGTCATTTTTGACAGGCAATCCCCTAGTGTTTTATAATAGAGAACAGCCAATGTTGTTGAAGTTTTCATCAATAATAGCTCAATGTTGTGTTCTTAAAAACAGATGTTGTCGCTGAATATTAAAACATTAGTTTGACAGAGTGAAACAAGCATCACAAAAGATCACAAAATAGCTACCAACTTTAGACCAATCAGCCTACTTCAGTGTCTGGGAAAACTTTTTGAACGAATCATCAGCACTAGAATATTATCTCACTTAGAGAACCAAAACTTTTAAAATAAATTTCAACGAGCATATCTATAGAATAGTTGAAGACATGCGCATAGCATTGGGTCGAGACTGGGAGGGGGCCGCTATAAGGGTGGGTGAAGAAATCTCAGATAGTGTAGATCTTAAAGCCGGTACACCCCAAGGGTCGGTCCTAAGCCCGCTACTTTTTCTAATATACATCAACGACATCCCCCACAATCCACTTCACAACATACAAATATCACAATTCGCCGACGATTTGGGCCTCTGGACCACAGGGGGGAACCCCAAAATGTTGGAATTAAGACTACAAAAACAACTTAATGACCTGGAAGTATGGTGTTCCAAATGGCGCATTAAGCTTAACGCCAAAAAAACCCAGTTAATCGTATTTAGCAGAAAACATACCAAATGCAAACTTAATTTATCCATCTTTGGGGAAACTTTCGAACAAACCCGGAAGCAACTCTACTGGGCATAACCCTCGACCACAGACTATCTTTTCACCCCCATATTAAAAACATTTCGACCAGGGCCTACCAAAGAATCAGGCTTTTAAGGATGCTCAGGGGCACCTCATGCGGACTCAATCCAGAAACCCTGATTAAACTTTATAAGCAATTTATACGACCAATCATGGAATATGGGGCCATCGTATTAGCCGACCTTCCCAAATCCACACGCAATAAACTCCAAGTTGTACAAAATAAAACATTAAGAATGGCACTCCAGGAAAACATATGTACCCCCATCAGGACGTTACATGACACAGCCGATATACCAACATTCCGCGTTAGATTACAAACACTAGCCGCAAACAGTCTTATGAGACTACAAGGCAGCATCCTAGTCGACGAACTAGAACTTAGGAAAACATTACTTACCAAAGACAAAACATAAATAGCTGGCCGGCGAGGCGAAGTTGGTTCTGGTTCACCGGAATAAACCCCTCAATGGCCATGCCATCACTTCCCCATTCAACAAACACTTTCCAATCAACACAAATAAATAGACTTATCTCACAAAACTCATAAAAAACGCGAGGTCGATCAGGTTACTAACATAGCTCAGTCACAAGGAAAGTAAGTATACAAGTATATAGCACACTATTCAGTCACTCCCACCAAGCGGACAGGTAATTTTAAATTATGTTTTAAAAGGGCTCGATGAGACGTACTGCTCATCGACAGGATATCACAGTGAATTGGCCACGCCCTCTCTGCAGTAAAGCAAGCCCTAAATAAAACCCACTGTTGAAACTCAGCATAAACAATCTATTGTGTATGTACTAACCCATTTATGCAACATCCGCAATATCGACCGTCTAATAAAGACTAACCCAATATTAAAAAGTAGGGTAGCGGGCTCAGGCCCTAGATGGCTCCTTGGGCGCTGATGAATGTCCTCGGGCGGCATAGATACCCTTTTGGTGGCCGTAGTATAAGCCATTGAGTAATTATCTCTTTCAAACAATCAACGACTAACCTGCTAACCTTATAAAAAACTTATAAAATTATCCCACACACCAAATACAATTTGTGCGGGTGGGCGCAAGTAATAACGTAGCTTGCCTTCACACATTGTTTGTTATTTGCCTGTGTGGTCGCAGTATAAGCTATCAAATAATAATCTCCCTCAAACTGACTTACAATCACATACACAAATTTAAACACATGCTTTCAACCACACCCGTGCGTACATGAAGACATAACTACTAGCGATAACACTCGGTACCCAACCTTCAGAGACATACCACCAACAGTCTGGCCTCAGCTGCTTCCTCATCTGCGCATCACAACACAACCAGGTCAACGGGTTCTGAGACTCACACAGGAGTGTAAGGCGGGCATTGCACCACCGAAAGTTGGGGAGCCCCGACCGACCTTAAGTCAACCGGCCGGCATTGCACACCCTTCCTAGAGTTGAGCCCGTAGTATAAGCCCTGAATACAACAGACTAAGGCAACGGAGTTCATGCATGCACTAACTTGGACACTAGTTAACAACAAACCACAAAATAAAAAGATATCAACTAAGTTAAACACACATAACTCGTATAACAAACAAGGTAAGTCTTCTCGCTGGTCCGCTTTTGGAATGGGGGGGGGGGGGGGGGGCTTTGCTTCCTACTAGGGTGGCATGTAACCCATACTCCACAAGCAAGCATCAAATAACTATTAGCGGCACTATGGCATTCAAACGTGGGTTGTAGGAGAGGGCTTACAGCCCTTTCAAATCTTCCCGGGGGGATCTTCCCAAACCCAAACCCCAAACTCCGTGAAACAAGCATTCCCCAGTTGATGGACGAGCGGGTAGGACGTATTATTTTATAGTGCATCTTATCGCTGTTCCCATTGACTGATCTAAGTCGTTCGTGAGTCATGTGGCCTTCCCTTTGGGGACAGCTTTGTTAGCAGCATTGGGTAGATTTCGCGTTGTGGACACCCTTAGCTGGAATCTTCACCAGGCTAAGAGGGGCTTCGTGACTATCCATGGAGTACAGGACTGGAGCTGCTGGACACCACCAGGGGCTCAAGACCGACAGCAGGGATGTCACCACCACCGGAGCAGGGATGAGGAGGAAGAAGACCCCTTCACGTCGACGCAGGGACGCAGCTCGGAGGGCTGAGTGGAGAAAGAAGAAGGCAACTGTTGATCGGCCGGCTGCCTCTTCCCACTCGGCTGCGACGACTGTTGGTCGCCTGCGCACCACCGATGATGCTACCGGTAGTCCAGCTCGAGAGAGATCTGAGAGACGCCCAGACCACCCCTCCCCCGCTGGAATACTGACTGATGCCATCCAGACAGCTGCTGCTGATGCCGTGATGGAGACTGAGTCTTCATTCAACCCGATGACTCCGGAATACTTCAGCCCGGAGTCATCCATCGCCACCACGACCAGCAGCACCAACAACAACAGCACCAGCTCCTACTTGGAGGCCGAGAATGCAGAATTAATCAGAAGTGCACACGCGACCATAGCAGCATGCCAAGAAGATAAGGCCAGATACGAGGCGGCTGGAGCGATGTCACCACCTCCAACAACAACAACAACAACAACAAAAGAAGAAGCACCACCTCAACGAAAGAAAAAGAAACCAAAGTAAAAAAAAAAAGTTAGATCATTTTCATCCAGGCTCACCAAATCATGTTATTGTTCATCTCATAACATGTTTTAAATAAATTCAATAGTGGGTTGTAGGGAAGGGGTTCCGCCCCTTCCAAATCTTCCCGGGTTTAATCCCAAACCCCCATAAAAACAAAATAAAAAGAAAGTGAAACAAGCACAATATGTCTCTGAAGAATTGGAATTTTTTTTAGTTTCAGAGTTTTTATTGTGAATAAGTAGTTACCTACCTAGATTCCCGACTTCTACTATATTTCGATGTTCATCATCAAAGAACACCATGTCCTTGTAAGGAATACGACTCAACTGGTGAAACCTGAAACAATATTTAGGATCGAAAAATAATAGATGTAGGACAGAGATGGTTACCAATTTTAGAGCAGGTAGCACATTAGGTCAGTAAAAGAACACCAAAATTAAATCATTCTCATAAACCAATGTCAGACAGACACCCAGATATTAGTTGTGCCAGATAAATAAAATAATTTGTTTCTCAGGGAACACCCTGTCCCCAAAAACACTGTGTTTTAATATATTTATAAATAAAAATATAAATACCACCTCATCCCAGTTGAATCAAGCTTCATGGCTGGTTCTCATTTAGAGGCCGAGATTAGATTGAATTTTACAAAATAGTTTCTGTGTCTGTTTCATGAGTAATACTGTATCCACACAACTTTTATTACATATTTTTGGATTAAAATTAAGGATACGCCCATTAAAATAATATATCTGTGTTCTCTATTTATTTTTCTCTTTTTCTTAAAATTAGGAAATCATATTCCAAAAGCAAAATAAAATCAGTTTGTCAATAACACTGTAGCTCAACTTGGGAAGGATTTTATTTTTTTCTGAGCAATGAATAAAATGATAAAGAGGAAGGAAAGCCAAAAAGTTACAGTAAAGGTCTTGTAATGTGTAGATGAAATTATTATCATTTGAAACATTTCAGCAATAAATGTGGGCTGCAGGGTGTGCGGATGAATTCAAATTTGAAATCCAAGATGTCTGCTGGCAGCCATATTTTATAACGATTTTTCAGAAATAATCAATGGCTCCAATCTATAGGACACCCCAAAGATCAAAATGAAGTTTGGTGACAATTGGATGAGGGATGTAGCCTGTAGGGTGTGCCGAAGGATTTAGTCAAGCAAAGAATAAAATCAAAAATAGCTGCTGGCAGCCATGTTTTTCTACGAATTTCGGAAATAATTGAATCCTCCCATCTAGAGAACACCCCGAAGACCCATTTGAAGCTTCGTGATGATCGGATGAGGGATGTGGTCTGTAGGGTGAGCCAAAGGATTTAGTGATGCAAAGAATAAACTCCAAGATGGCTACCGGTGGCCATGTTTTTCTTTGATCAAATTCGATGGCTCCCATCTAGAGGTTATCCTAAACATACCTGCAAATTTAAAAAACAATTCTATATAGCTGTGGGCTGAGCCGATGGATTCAAATTTGAAAATCTGCTGGTGGCCATGTTTCTAACAAATTTTGGAAAACATTGATGGCTCCCATCTAGAGGTACCCCGAGGATCCATATGAAGTTTGGTGATGACCGGATGAGGGATGTAGTCTGTAGGGTGAGCCGAAGGATTTAGTCATGCAGAGAGTAGAATCCAAGATGGTGGCTGGCAGCCATGTTTTTTATCGAAATATTGGAAATAATCGATGGCTCCCATCTAGAAGTCACCTCGAAGACCCATACAAAGTTTGGTGATGATCAGATGAGTGATGTGGTCTGTAGGGTGAACCAAAGGATTTAGTGATATAAAGAGTAAAATCCAAGATGGCTACCGGCGGCCATGTTTTTCATTGAAAATTGTTCATATTTGATGGCTCCCATCTAGAGGTGATCCTAAACATGCCTGCAAATTTTAAAAACAGTTCTCCAATAAATGTGGGCTGCAGGCTGAGCCGATGGATTCAAATTTTAAATCCAAGATGGCTGCTGACAGCCATGTTTTTTAACGAATTACGGACAAAAAAATGATGGCTCCCATCTAGAGGACACCCTGAAGATCCATATGATGTTTAGTGATGATTGGATGAGAGATGCGGCCTTTGGGGTGAGCCAAAGAAAATTGTTGATGGATGGACGGACAGACAACAGACACCAACCCACGGCAATAGCTAAAACAAGCTAAAAAAAATTCATATTTAGTGTCTTTGTTGAACATGGAACTCAAATATATATTACCGGTATATATATAAATTCCTGCCTCACACAGAAGTAATTTGACATAAATAATAAATACAAATTTCTGCAACCCTCATCACTTCAAAAAATAAATCCCCTGAGAAATGAAATATATTGTTTATCTGACCTTGGTTTAATGAGAGACAAAGAACAAGATTCTTTGACAACTACGGAAATCAGATAACAACAACAATTTCATCAAAATCAAAATTAAGAATTAATAGTTACCTTTTGAAATGAGCAATCTTTGATCCTGGGTATATTTCTTTGTACTGCAGGAACTTATTCCATCCAAACAGCTCAACTAGTACTTTAGCTTCTTCAGCACACCCAGTTCTGTAAGATGGAAGCAGCAAAGAGAAAATATCAAATAATAACATTTAACCCTTTCATAACCCCCCCCCCCCCCCCACCCTTACAAGCTGTGCTATCGCCATACCAAAGTACAACAGAATCAGAATATCCTTGCCCAAATTACAAGATGAAATGTTCTTTCGGACACAAAGTTCACAAATTTCCAAGTCAAACAAGGGCAGTAATTCTTGGGAAAAAATGAATGGACAAAACCCATAGCATATGGGTATCCTTTTCCCAACCTTTTCTATCACCATGCCAGAGGACAACAAAATCAGATAATTAACACCCGAGTTACAAGCCGAAATGTTCGTAATGACACAAAATTCACAAATTTCCAAGTCAAAGAAGGGCCGTAACTCTGGTTAGAGTTAATGGATGAAACCTGTAGTATGTGGGTATCCTTTCCTCCAGCATGTGCTAACACAATGGCCGCAGCTAGACTGCTGAAAGAGGGATGGACGGAGCCCTTGGCTATCCCAGAACTAAAGGCATACTAAAGTCAATGACTTACACCAAAAAATCATTTATTTATTGTAATAATATCTACACTTATGGAGAGACTGCATCAATTGTCTGGAAGATGTCTAAATAAAGCCACCCAGAATTTCGGGATCTTAGTCATTATTTGCCTAGACAAATTCAGCTGTTTTTGCTCCAAGTTCATCTCAGTACTGACATCCATAAAGGTTGTGAGCATTACATATTTAGATATATAGCCATCCATATACACAATTTTGTTTTTGTTTTCCTACTGGATATGCATGGTTAACTCATGACGGGAGGCTTGATGTGCACTTACACAAAGTGCACTTGACACAATATCAATATCACACGCTTGGTGTAGAATATAGGTAATATGGATTACTTATGAATTGACATAATAGCATTCCTTATAAAAATAAATTGGATACCTCACTAATATAAAAAGAGCATCGCTAGGGAGTGGCAAAATACACCCATGCTAATTCCGACAAAGGGCCATAACACCCTGAAAATTTGCGGCGGAACACAAATTCAACTTTGACCTGTATTTTGGACTAGTAAACTCACATACCAAATTTCTTCCCATTCAATTCAAACTTACTAGAATTATCATCCGGAAAAGAAAATTTAGTACAAATTCCAACAAAAAGACCCATAACACTGGTGAAAATTGGCAGGCAGAACCCAAATACCAACTTCATTCCATAGTTATCTATAGTTATCACCGGGAAACCATAAGCGGACGGACGGATGCCCCGACGGGCGGTTTGATGGACAGACCAATAACATAACACATCCCTTTTTTTTTAAACGGGCCTATAAAAATCGATGTCTCAATATGTGACAGCTTAATTGCACACCAGGATTATATCTTACAATAGTTCACATTTATCATTTTATAACCAGAGGGGTGGGGGGGGGGGGGGGGGGGTGGTCAAAAACATTTCGGAGGCATGTGATTTGTTTTTGATATAACCTCTTGTAACATTTCAGTCACAATTGAAAGCAGAAAACATCATCCTCTCTGACGAAGATCAAAAACTATGTTTGAAATGTATGTAAGAAAACATCTCTACTAAATATAACAATGTTTGATTGCACTACAATAATATAATAATATGTTACCTTGATGCTACAATAATATAATAATATGTTACCTTGATGCTACAATAATATAATAATATGTTACCTTGATGCTACAATAATATAATAATATGTTACCTTGATGCTACAATAATATAATGATATGTTACCTTGATGCTACAATAATATAATAATATGTTACCTTGATGCTACAATAATATAATAATATGTTACCATGATGCTACAATAATATAATAATATGTTACCTTGATGCTACACCAATTAGAATATTTTCCTCCTGTAGATATTTGAGTATCTCAGGGACATCTTCGTAACATTTCACCCGATGTCCATGACGATCAAATATCCCTCCACAACTGTAAAGAGTTATCAAGAATAGATTATGGTTAAAGTCTATATCAACTGAATACCCATATAATCAGATATAATGTGCAATTCTCCAATTATTTGTAAATATAGCAATTAACATGCAGTTTTACTGATGATCCGTACCATAAAATTAAGAGCCAAAATACATATTCCACCAAGTTATGCAACATCTGAGGCCACTCAGTGATAAAAAATAGTGAAGACTTCCCAGTTCTCATCCACAATGCGTTACAACTGGAGAGAATGCATACCATCAAACAAGCCTTTGTACTTTGATACTAAATACTTTATCAAAATTTTATCCATTCAACTGGATAATTTGACATATCTTTTTTGGAGCATTCTCTTTCCAGTGGTATATCATATGATAATATGCAAGGCATATAGAATGACCCCGGCATAATGTTAAGGAGAAGGACTTTGAGAAGGATCGTGTAAATAGTCATGAAACTATATGCATATATATTTAGGCCTAACACATTGCAAAGGCGCTAATGCTTATTAATCGTGTAAATGTAAATAATTTTGGACGCGAGTAGACTTCTATAATAATAAATGCCTATAAATCCACACTTTTGTGAAACCACTGCCAGAAGTCACGTGATTTTTTTCAAGAAGTGCCCAAAATTTCACGGTATACATGTACTGTCAATTATTTGTGACGTCAAAAGTATGTATGCCCACCAGTTACCTATACACGACCCGAGCTCGTCGCTGGCACGTCAAGCGGGGTCGTTAATATATCAGAATGGGTGGAGGCTCTGGCTCAGTATGATGCGTTCACTGCTTCTAGAGCATGAACAAATTATCATTTAACCATTTCATGACGGGAGCTCGCTGGTGCAGCATTAAAGATCTTGCACCAGTGCATTCTCTTATATATGTGAACTCCCATAGGGAGCCTCTCATATATAAGAGAATGCACTGGCTTACAAGGTCAAGGTAAATACTGTTAGGCCAATGTATTCTCTTATATATGCGAGGCTCCCACATATAAGAGAATGCATTTGGCACAGGGTTTTCGCAGTTTCAGGAAGCTCCATTCATGGAAGGGTTAATAAAATTGTAATTTGGAGCTTCGAATATTATGTGGGTCTTTGAAGCAGACATATTTGAACATTTCAAGCATGATTATAATATAATGTTCCTGCAATCAATAATGTGTGAACTTGCTTATTATTAGATATAATGCTAATTGACATCAAATTATTTTTAGTAAACCTCCAAATTTTTTCAAAATAGCTCAAAGGTCCATTGCAATAAAAGCGATACATATGCTAACCACACGTTGCTGTTCAGTTATAATATTGATATGATGGATATCTTGTGCTGCTTGTTGTGGAACAATTGCAGAAAGTAATATCAATCAGAACCAAGAATCTATTATATAACTGTTTATGGATGACACAGTCCTTGTGCCATTCACAAACTTGTTCGATAAAAGCTTCAATACTGTTTCATGAATGTTGTATAAGATTTTGTTACTTGTAAAGAAAATGTTCCAATTTAAATCTGTAAATTACACTAGAGATCAATTGTGCTTAAGAATAAGAACATGATCTGCGAGAGCAGCAATCGTGCAACAGGGAAATAAAACAATTCTCGTTTATTTGATTGTTATTGCATGATTAATCTGAATCTGTATACACATTTGTAATGTATTTGTTAGAAATTTATTATCATTATGCGTGTATACATAGGAGAACTGCATAGCTTCATCATATGCATGCACAAGGGATAATAACCATACCTTTTCTTCTTAAATGGAGGATCCACATGTGTGTCAACCCAGAAAGGCCATAATGTATAATCTGAAGTAAAAACATGAGTCATGTGTGTATTCTATATCAAGCGAAACAATGTCCTGAACAAATCTCTAAGATATCAACAACTCGTTGGAGCACATGTACATGTATATAACAAAACAAGCAAACAATTTGGTTTACTAGTACTTTAAAACGTTGAACCGTATCAAGTAAAATGACAAATTATATCATTGTACTCCAGTTCCAAATATAAGTGTAGTGCACTGTGGGCATCCTAATAAACTGTAATGAACATACAGATCCATATAAATGCACAGGGGATTAACCATTAAATGTAACGTCCGAGTGACTACTGTTCAGTGTACCCAAAGAAGATATCCTAGTATCGCACATCAAAATATACGGTATGTGTAAATACACAAGTATCATCAGTTATGTGCACATTCAATGACTATGGTACCCCAAACATTTACAGACTGCAATTTACAGACAGTTACAGACTGCAATAGTATATATGCTGCTGTTGTTCAACTTGTGTGTTCTCTTGTCACTTTTCTTCAGTATTTTTCACAATTATTTTATTTTATTTGGTCTCAGGCCTATCAAATAAAATTAGCTGACACAGCTCCTCTGCTACATTTGAGTTCATCTGTGGTGTTTGTTTCGAGAATACTGCGAAATATATTTATGAAATGTGGCATCTATGTTAGAGTTATGTCCCATCACTCCTGGTCTTCAAAATTGAAGATCTGTTAGGAACGCTGGTCCAAATACAACCCAGATGTCAAATCGATTTATATAGCCGAATACTTTTCTGCAGCACTCGGGGGATCTTCACCATCAAAGAAAATTGCAAAGTCTTTAACTTTCCGATCATCAGACCAATGACACTGACTCTGGGGCCTATATTCAGGTCCGAGACAGGTGCCAAATTTTATCTCACGTAGCTAAATCAAGCTATTTTTTTACTGTGATTTAACTATGTTTCCTCAGTTCAACACATGTCATTATTAATTGCAACAACACTTGAATTTTACTGCACCCACCTAACATTGAACTTCACAAAAACACCTTTTGCTCATCTGCTCACAAAAGTCTTGATACCTTTTTTGTGATATTTGCTTAGCAATTTATACATATGTTTGCATTAAAAGTGGTTCTGAGTAAATTTTTCAAAGAATTCTTGGTAAATCAATATGAATATATTTTTGTTTTTCATCATTCTTCAGTGTTTAGTACTCATTTCCATATTTTTTTCTTAGAAATTGATTTTGTGTTTGTTGGATTTAGGAACAAAAAACTTAATTTTTAAAACCTCTATATAAATAAAAGTTCACATTTTGTTTTTCTAAGATAATCCATCATGAATTATACTCTGAAAATGGTGCATCCATTGGCTTGGTTACTGTGATTACTAATATAAGTGAACAGAATCCTTTATTTTTACTCTATATAATTTTGGGGAAAATGGGTTTAAAAACAAAGCCGTTGAAAGCCCTTAAGCTATTATAGATCGAACATGCTATTTAGGGGTAAAGTACGTTAGTCTGAGGATTCGATAGTCTGAGGGTTCAATAGTCAGAGGGTTCGATAGTCGAAGGGTTCGATAGTCCGAGGGTTCAATAGTCAGAGAGTTCAACAGTCAGAGGGTTCGATAGTATTCCACACAACTATATATAGGCCCCAACGTGCAAATATTTGTGGTTGCCTGGTAAAATTTGCCACGCTTTTCCAGTTATGCATGGCAAGGGAGGCAAAATGACGTCGACTATAGTAATCTGTGAGATACCTCTTTACTTTTCGTAAGTTAATTTAATTTAGCGAAACTGAACAAGAATCAGGCAAACAAGTTTAACGGGACAAGAATATTGGTGGTGAATCCCAGTACATGAAACGACTGGCAATGACTTCAAACATAGTAGACACATCGACGAACGAGGTTTTAATAGTTTTATTTCTTCGTATATAATACATTATA
This sequence comes from Siphonodentalium dalli, assembly GCA_032622095.1. Taxonomy (NCBI): domain Eukaryota; kingdom Metazoa; phylum Mollusca; class Scaphopoda; order Gadilida; family Siphonodentaliidae; genus Siphonodentalium; species Siphonodentalium dalli. The sequence continues at coordinate 190,975,291 of CP136062.1, read as the reverse complement.
CATATACATTAAACAATAACAAATTTGGATGAAAATATAGTACACACATTTTAGCGAGTTCAACCCCATTTGTTTTATCGTGTTAACTCCAATGTTAATCTCAACTTGTACTGTGAATACCGATACCACAGTCCCTAGGAATCACTGTTAGTTGAATAAAATATTATTTAATAATATTAAATCAATATATTATATTATATTATTTACTAATATAAAGACCAGTTTGGCAAGTAAAAAGTTTGTGTCCTGCATTTTCATTGGCAGATGATTTGCACGAAATTACAAGAGTTAAAATTTTATGCCACACATTCACACAAACATTCGCGCTTTCTGAGTTTATATCATCATATTCCGTATTTTTTTCTTGAAACGATGGTGTATTCAGATTGTTAGTATCTTTCCCAACTTACGAGAAAATAGCTGTTAGTTACTCGAATATTCTTTCAGGTGCAAACTCGGTGGAATTCTTTACGATTTTGGAGAAACATATCCATTCTATAAATACCAGTTTACTTATTCGCAACCGGTGATAATCCGAATAAAAGGGATTACGGATGTGAGTAAACAGACATCGGGTGTGTTAAAACTGGCTCTGCTGTACACTACTAAGTACACATTTTAACTCATTCTCATTACTAGAGAAATGTAGAAATGACCATCTCAAACTAATATATCTATATATTTTCAAGTAAGGCCCTGGGGGTGGTTGATACCTTGAGATGTGAAAGCAAATTTTATATTCCAAGCTCCCGGTTAGCTCCGCATCTCAAGAGGGGCAATGGGAGATAACTCGTGCTGGGTTTGGCTGCAAATTTTAAATAAGTAATGTGTAATAGGGAACTGGATTGATAACTTCCTGTTTTTAACAGTTTTGCAGGTTACAATACACCAAATGATTTACATAGGCCTCAGTGTTAACAAATCATGCTGGCCTATATTCGCAGCAAAGCTTTGACCCTGCACAAGTATTTGAAATTAAAGAAGGTCCTTTTAGACACACAGAAATGTGCACAAAAGTACTTGTAAACGTGGTGGATCACACTGCAGCTTGACCAACGTCACACTACCCTTAAAATTGAGAAAAAAATGACATAAAAAAAAACACAAACACCTCCCATAAATTATTCTCCATTTGCATAGCCATAACCGTTTACCATGTGGCTATATTTGATGTTTCTCGACGGGAAACACTTTTGTGCATTTTTTCGTGCACTTTTCATCCATGTATCATTGACCATTCAGCTGCCAGAATTGTTTTTATGCTGATCCTAGCTTGGGGGTCCCAGGGGAAATCACTCTACTAATTTGTATTTGGTGTATTGTAACCTGCAGAATTACGTCACTTGATAATAGCCGACAGTTATTCAATGTGAATATTGGATGGAAAATTACGATTTATGTATAACTCAGACAAGGTAGAGTTGATATGACCCAACGAGCACATTAAGAACAATTAACTTAATTGTCACATGTCAAATGTGGGGAGATAAATGCATCTTTTAAGAACGAAAAATCAAATTGTTCGTTTTAGTGATAGATCACAGTGAGTGGTATCAGCCAATCAGAGAATGGTTTGCATAATAACAAAATCTGATGTTGCCTAACTGGTAGTTATATCTATATAATAGTAGAGGTTATATATCTATTTGTTATATTTTAATCAAATTTAATATTACATGGACAGTGATTCCTAGGACTGTGCCGATAACGAGGTATGGGCACCATAAAATACCGAAACCGATACCGAAACAGAAATATCAATACTCCCATCTCTACATCCAGCTGTTGAAATCAGTTTTATATAATATTGGTTTTATAGCAATATAGGCTATACTATAGCTACATGTATATCGAAGACTCTTGACTATTGCCGTAAAATGGGGCCTCTGTCTGCGACGCTTTAGACTAACAATCAGACTATCAAACCATAGGAGTATTGAACCCTCGGATTACTGAACCCTCGGACTAACACACTGCCCCTATTCTATTCACTATTGTAGCACTTTTTTTGCTGTAAGTTGTAACTGTGTCCGACCTGTTGTTAAGCGCGAAAATAGGCAACGCCGAAAATATCATTTAAACGTCGAACAACATAGCTTTAATATATATAAAATTAAATTAATATGTGTTAATATATTGTAACACTAAACCAGCATGCTGATAATTAAAAGTTTATATCACCAACCTAAGTCGAAAATGACCAATTTCGGTTTTGTTCTCATCTGAATTTTTTTTCGGACAATTAAAAGTTGTAACCGAAACAGGTGCGTGTCGAAACGAAACAAATATAATTATCCGGATTAATTAAAGGTACTCAATCCGATAAAACTCCTCAATTACTATTTCAATGGCTTCATCCTGTACCCCCAGAAGACAGTCAAAATTTCGTTATTATTACCACTTGATTATAGAGTTATCCATCCTAGTCTGTTTGAATAGAGTTTTGGCGTAAAATCTCGAGCAGGTTACCAAATTGACGGCAGTTATTAGTACTCATCTCGAGCAATTAACAAATTTCAAAAATCAATATCTAATAACTCTGAGCTTTGTTTGATGGGTTCCTCGACTCGAATCAAATATTTTTTACCCCCAAAGCCAAAGATATAGTAATATAGGACCCTCTGATCGGATTGTTGTTGTTGGAATCTGTTGAGATGGGGACCCTCTTTACGGATTGAGTACCTTTAATAACCCTTTCTTTACTATAAAACTATTCATTTGAATCGTGTGTTATTCATCTAGACAGATGTTTAGAAAATATAAGCAGAAAGCTGCGCGCAATTTGATATAAATATATCAAGTGCATAAATATTCCATTGGTACCCTGACCAGTTGGTGTTAGTACCCTTCGACAAAAATCCACTCGTACCCCTTCCATTCCAGCTAAATTCCAAATATCTAAAATAACCAGAGCTCGATTTTGCTCATTTTTCATTTGGTTTTCTAAAAATCGGTTCACACTCTGACGAGACTTTACCGAATTAATATAGGTTTATCACTTGATAAAACTATATCAAATTAGTCGAAACGTCGCCATTAACACTACATCAAATTTGCCCCTCAATGATGTATGTGTGAATATCACGAATGGTAACTCTGAATTGCGATGTCATGTGCAAGGTTGGAACAGACTTTGGTGCACAGGTAGAAAGGGGTAGGTGTTTCTCACCTTCTATATAAAATGAGCAGTCAACTCGTAATCCAAACTACAGGCAGAGTTATCTCTCACCGCAGTGATGACGTAGAGGGCGCTGCATATCAATAGTCCCATCAAAGGTGGCTCAGCAAGGGGAGGGGTTATATAGATAATTACACAACCCCCTGTCGAGGAGGGTTAGCACCCACCCCCCCCCCCCCCCGTCGGGGAGATCTGCAATGGTCAGCCCGGTATAGCTTTTGCGCACCTGTCAGGTTATCGTAGCCGCTGCGTCGGGGAAATGCTGGCACCACCCCTGATTCCCACATTAGATTGACATGCCGCCATCTGTGTATTAATTTTCTCGATGACAAGATCGGAATTTGAATCCAGAGGTGTATGCTGGGAGGCCAAATTCACATGTATTAATAATTGCGCTTCAGCGAAATTAAATTGCGCTTCAGTACAATTCAATTATATATATATGGCTAATCCACCCAGTTAATTAATGAATAAATCCAATAGAAAATTAATTGCGCTTCAGCGCAATTATTTTCCCATATATGGGAACCCCCAGTTAATTAATGGAATAAAACCTATCTATTCAGAGCTAGGTGTAAGCTTGTAACAATAATTGCGCTTCAGTGCAATTCAATTGCGCTTCAGCGCAATTGATATGAATCAAGCTGGATTGCGTTTCAGCGCAATTATTAATAAATGTGAATTTGCCTCCCATAGAGGTGGAATGCTCTGGAATTGTCGCAAAAGAGCTGTCTCTTATACCATCCATGATACGGATTTTTCAAGTCGAAATTTTGAGAGGTGTGGTGGTTTTATTGGTCAGCAAATACATCTTGCCTAAAACATGTCTTTGTTTCCACTAAAGGACTGCAGCAAAAATAGTAGGATATATAGGTGGGCGCAGGCAAATCTGTTTGTCAATATCTTCCAATTAGTTCAACAATAATATAATATAGTGCACACACACCAATGTTTAGCCGAAAGCACCACTGTGACTTGAACGTACTTCCTGGTAAATACACATAGTACGTAACAGTAACGTATATGAGTGTAAAAAGAAACAATCAACTCTTGCACAAACCATTTTGTCTTTATTTGGAATATTATTTAGTTATAAGATGAAGTAGGACATATAGTCACACTGGGCGATTTGAAGTCATATCATACACAGCATGATTGTGCCAGCCGGATTCGCCGGATTCACGCATCGAATCGCACCTCATGCAGAGCTTAAAGGCACGAGCGGCGTTCGTTGCAGAAATATTCACATTTGTTCAAATCGCCATCAACAGAAGGAACATTAAAATATATATAGTTTGTTCATATGCCAAACATAATCGGCGCGTAAATAGTACATTGTCGCCAAGACATACGATGGTGTACGTAAACAAGAGCCTGCTCGAGTTACAGAAGTTGTGCCTCTGTTTACACAACACAGCGCAATTCTATTGGTGAATCACACGAAAATGATATAAACGCTCTTTATTATTTCCATATCAGGAAAACAGTAACAAATAACGCTCTTTGTGTTTACCATATCCGGATCTAAACAAAAGCCAGGAAACGTAACGTTTTTAGCTTTTGTTTACATAACAAAGAAAAAAAATTTGACAATAAACATACTGTTTATGCCATATCACTGATTGGAATAAGAACAAGGTATGTTTATATTATACATACTATAATTATAATATTATAACGTGGTGTCGCCCAGTTTATGGCGGTTTTTGTTTATGGCGGTTTTTGGCGGAGGTGAATATTTTAACAGCATATCCACCGCCAACGTCGCCCGTATCTTTAATTCACACATTGCATGCAAGTTATTAGTAGAGCGGCTTTGGTCCAAAAATGTGGCATGACCCCGCGGTCGGGTATAACAAGTTGGGACCTATTTATTTCGATTTGTTATCATATTGCGCACTTGGAAAAGACCGTGTACAACAACTTTTCGGCGCTAAAACATTTTTAAGTGCATTTTTGTCCGTAAAATCAGGGAAAATTACGTTTTTATGAAATTTGGTTCCAACAATATATTACACCCACCAATGGTTGCAAATTATGTACCTAATGTTTTCCTCGTATATTGCCTTGATATAATATGAAACGATTATTGCCAATCAGTATAGATAAATAGCGACAGCCTTTCAGGTTTGACACTGTGTATCGCTAGTAGTCCCCCCCCCCCGGCCATGTGACGTCACACGAAGGAAGATTAACGATCAGACTGCATAATCCATAATGTATAATATTCAATCGCATGAATCACCATAACTTCAGTTAGAGGCGGCCTACCACAAAACACTTTTCGGCAACGTGCTCAGTGGATTAGTGGGCATCAATAATGACTAAGAAAAATTACGCCGGTGTGTTAAGTCATTGTTCAGCTAACAAAATGGAACCGAAATACACTATATTTTCAGTTTGTTTAGTTTTCAATTACGAAAGATGCAGCGTTGTGTTGTTTTGTTTATGATTTGACTGAAAGTCTGATTCAAACGATTCTAATTAAATTATGCAGATTATAAAAAAAATTCTAAACTGTCTATGTTGCTTTAAAAAGGTGGGTTTTAGTCGTTTAATTTCCTCCTGTCTGGTTCATTGGAATCTGAATCACACATGTTATTCTTGGGCGCCATTCAGATGGATGGTACAATCACATTCATATACAACCAACTGAGTAATATTCGCGAAATTATACTAAGTATGTAATTCGGCCTCAGACACTTCTATACGCCGACAGATGCATCGAAAACGACGTTGATTGCATATATGCTGTGTTGCATGTGCTATAAGGGGAACAGTTACATATAACATGTCGTTAAATTTGGTGGCCACATTTAACGCCATCTTGGGCGACACCACGTTATAATATTAATTTAAAGGACATACATAGAGGATATGAAATGAGTGTTTCTCTCATATGATATATATGAAACGAGTCTAAGAATTTTCAGTTTTCTCGAGCCTCCGGCGAGAGAAAACTGAAAATTCGTGACGAGTTTCATAAATATCATATGAGAGAAACACGAATTGCATATTCTATTTATCATATGACACCTATAAATTGATTATGATGTCCAAAACGCACACAAATCACTAAATAGCTATATGACATCGGCAGCAAAAGGTTAATGTGACGTCACTTCATTACACCAGAAGCCCAATTACACCTGGTGAACTAGCAGAAATAATATGCACGCGAAGATATAGTGCGCTATTCTGTTCTCAGTTTGTGACATTATATCGTATGTTTATTAGATAAATACGAATTACATATTCTATTTATCGTATAACAATGTCCAAAACTATATATTTCAAGATTATAATTGCGTTGATTCGTGTATTTGACGCGCACGAATTTGACCTGCATTTAGTCAGAGATGCGGCTCGGCCCCCGGCTGCCATTCAGCCAATCAGAACACACTTTTTGTCAACAAACCAATCAAATTATCGGAAGGTGATATGAATTAGTAATTGATATGAAATTGATTTAGGCTATGACATAGATTCCAACGTAAATAATGATTGAGTCATATGATAAAATGGTGTATCTATCGTAAATTGACTTTACTGTCACAATCTGCTCAACGAAAATTGAGAAAATACTAATTAATATGCGCGACATTCACTCAAGATTGGTTTTATGTTATCACAGACCGTTGGGGTGGGTTAATATATAACTTTTTTCATTAAAAGAGGCTGAGGAATTGTTTGATGATTTAGATACTCATCAAAGGACAATTGAACTGGGAAAATTGTGATATATAATATGAGTTGATATCGTTCATAATTTTTGTCTGATTGTACTTTTATGCATTGTGTTCAAAGCGAAAAATGGTACATTTTTTCGAGAAAAAACCCCAAATAAAAATGTAAAAAAAAAAGTGTGAACACAAAGGCCATCTCTTTGGATTTTTGAGATATAAAATTCCAGCCTGGCATTCTCGTGCATTTTTTCCATGTTTCTGACAAAAATTAATTTAGCCACAAAAGTAAAAATTTTTTTTCGGAAATTCGTGAAAATTAGCATATTTTTTTGGGGCATCAACAGTTCGATTTTTTGTGTTCCGGCACCGTTGAGTATTATTTTCATGTGACCCAATGAACAATTGACTGACATGTGACATGGAAAGTTTCAATGTATTCTACCACCGATCACACTAAATGCAGGACGTTTTCGACATTTTTGTATTCTACCACAGACTCAGACATGACAACAAAAATCAAATGCTGCATGTTTAATTTTAAGATTGTTGGCTATATAAGCTATTGATGTATTCTAAGGTCGACTTCCAGATTATTTGCTTACTGTTAAGTAGTCCGTAAACCTGATGTTTATAATCAGAGCAAAGTCTATATTCGAGAGCGTATAGCTCTGTTTGATTAGTTGTGTCCACCAACTAACTGTTAAGTTCTGTTGTATATATTGTGGGGTTAATACATTAATACGGACCGAGGCGGAACTTTCCGACAGATGTTCGTTCAAAGGTATACTTTCGCTTATAACGTAGAATTTGATTGGTTCTTATTCTGACTTCTAATCCTAATAATCCAATGAAAAACTCTTTTACAACCATTGCCGGCTTCAAATTTGACAGGGCGTGCAAGATGTAAACAACCTTTTTTCTCTTCAACATTTCTTCCATAAAATAAGTTATAGAACAGATTTTGACCATCCTATTTGCACTCATAAATTATAAAAACAGAATTTGTATAATGGCGCAAAATATTAACTATGTCCATCCGATATACGCTGAAAATAATGGTCAGATGCACAATCTTTTCGGCGAATTTAGGGAACTTTACGATGGAAAGTTACAGCAGTTGGACGAAGATGAAAGAACAGGGATTGACACTTCAAAGGTTTGTTACGATGGCTGAAATATTTAGGAGATTTACATTATCTCGAAATTCAAAATAAGTTCTCATTACATATATTCTCAAAAATCAAAATAAGTGTCCCTTTTACTAAGTTTTAGTTTTATCAGATTTTTAGAACAAGGTCCTCACTCCAAAATCACGGGTGAAAGAAGAAATCAACTGACAACCAGCTCTTCCATAGATTGATCCGCAAGCAAAAAAACGATCAAACTGCCTCATTGAAGATTTACATGAACATTGGCAAAGAAATTTATGGCAGTGAAAACATACTTGAGGGATGGTTTAACCACTCTGTAAGTTTAAGAAACTAGCAACCGAATCACCAAGTAACGAGATTGATGCTGATTATATTAAATCCATACAGAAAGAGAAATACAGTATTCAGCAGCTCTGCGAAATTGCTCCAACATTACTCTTCAATACAGTGACATGCGATGACGTTCACCAAGCGATAAAACTGCTAAACAGGGCAATTCCATGATGGAGAATGAAATTTGTGAAAAAATTTAATCTTGAATATTGACTAAACAGTTTGAAAATCTGATAGTTATGGTATTCAAGTTATTGAAAACAGTTTATTCTCTCTCTCATATTCATCATTTTAGTGCTGAAAGCTTATGTCATTGTTAACCCACATGTGCTACTAAAAGTTTTGCCAAAAGTGGTTTGTAAGTAATTGAGCAGATAGTAACAATTATTTAAGATTGGCCTGTAGTATTTCTGTATTTAAATAGGTCGATGCACACTATAACACATCTTGGGTTTATATTTCTGTGACTGATGTCCATTTGGGGAAAAATATTTTTCAGAAATCTACATACTATATGTAATGTCAGTCACTAAAATACTACCATTTTTGTTATAAAACAATATTGCATGACAATATAACAACCATATCTTAGAGACGCTCAATATACCTGAGCCTCAATGTCTGTGTTCAAAATAAGCACCATTCGATGTCTAAGTTGACCGCAAGCAAGAGTTGAAATATGTAATGTCAGTCACGTGTAATGTCAGTCACGGCATGTAATGTCCGTCACGTTTTGCAATTTGTTCCTATTCTTGTAGATGACATAAAAATCTTGTAAGAAAACATACTACATGTAGTAATTGGATTTGTAAACATATGCAGTTCCATATAGCTGCATCTACTACCAGTAATTTTGAATATTGTTCTCATGACAGACTATCAATAAAATTCAATGTCATGATCATTGGTACGCAATTGTGAATATATTTCACCATTAGTCTATTCTATAAAGAAGTATGCAAAGTCTGAGCTGCTAACCGGTATATATTTGGTGTCCAAAGGCAACCGTGTGTCTTTTAACGCCCCAATATCTATCACAGCAACTACCGTACATATATACTAACTTCTTATCACCAATAGGGACGTTTATTGAGAAAATTCTAACTTCTCCCTTCAAGCATTGATAAGCTTAAATTAGCTATGGATGTGGTGGAAAATATGCGACAAATTGTTTGACGGGTAAAGTTAGAAGTTTTTCAATATAAACTTTCCTAATATTTCCAGTAAAATGGTCAATATCCTGCTGTTCGCATTAAAAAAACAACTACAAAAGGGGCTGCAACGATTCATCATGATTTCAATGCATCGCAATTCAGTCAATGCATCGCATCTTAAATGTCTGATGTGATACATCACAATTTATGAAAGACACACTTTTGAATAAAAACTCATCAAATGCTTTCTAACAACACTCAAGAATTCAGTTTCTCAACATTTATTTCCAAGAGTGACATCAATTTCATCCATGAGAATGCATGAATCAGATTGGTAAATTACCATGATTTTGGCAATGAGCAACTTGATCCCTACAATGAGCCGGAACGAGGCTGAAGTAATTCATACCCCACTGGACAAAACAAGTGTCCATTGGCACCGCGGTGTATTTGCCGTTCGGCCGCGGTGTCAGAGTTTGTAACTGCAGTTGAGCACTGCGGCCGAACGGCAAGTACTCCGCGGCCGAACAGCAAGTACACAGCGATCGAAAGGCAACTACACTGCGGCTGAACGGCATGTACACCGTGGTTAGATTTCTGGTTTGTATCGTCTTATTTCAGTTTAATGAACGTACACCGCGGCAACTACACCATGGCCGATCGGCAAGTACACCGCGGCCCAACTGTAGTTAGCCGGTGGAGCGGCGGTGTAGTTGCATTTAAGCCGCGGTGGCAATGCTAACCGCACCGCGGTTAAGTGGACACTTGTTTTGTCCAGCAGGGTAGATATAGTGACAACTAGCAATTATGCATCATGGTTCACACCCCATCGACGCATAAACATTGGGATGTGCATTGCAACGTGAACTTCCGCATTGTTACAGCCCCAACTACGTACAAGTGGGCTGAAAATTATCAGCTAGGTTATATATTCAGAAATTCATGTTCCCAGGTATAATAAACAGTGTGCTCAGACTGTTGTTGTGGTAATGAGTTGTTCAACTTCTAGGAGAAAGTCCCAGTATTATGCTATCATATTTCTCAGGAGGCTGCCATACAATGACGATTCCTATCCACTTATTTATTTATTCAACTTGTATAAAAACAAAATATATCTCACTAAACAAACTACATCGTATACCATGGAAATTACAATATAGATTTGATGTGAAATATCCAACTGAAATGTCATATGCATGCAATATGTGTTGAAAATGTTTGCCAAAGTATAAGACAACCTACGCAAACCACCTCCCATTTTCCCGGTCTCCAAACGCTATTGTCTGAAAAACTTGTACAAAAGGTAATTGAGAATTTGTTCATACCCTAGGCTAATGCTTTGCACAATTTCAATCAAATAATATCTGTCACAGACATTAGTCTGTCCATAAATTAAAAAAAAAATTCCAACTGTAATAATTGAAAAAGGTGTTCATATAAAATTATTTGAATGTAAAACAACTTAAATTTGAAATCCAGTTACCATGTATCTTGGTTAATTTTGTGTAATGTCAGTCACGCTTACATTAGCCAATGTCATGTTCATGTGCTGTATTAGTCCAAGTCTTCTCGTACTAAAGCCGGCTAAGATATTGGGATGGAGGTGCCGGCACCTCCATCCCAATATCTTAGCCGGCTTTAGTACGAGAAGACTTGGACTAGTGCTGTATATGATAATAAAATATATTAAATGAATTTAAACCCCATAAAATATTATTGTAGGGCACTAATTACTCATTTGGATCAGCAACTGTTGGAAATACTTAATATATTTCATAGCGTAATGTCAGTCATGAAATTAGTGTAATGTCAGTCATGCATAATTTGGACAACAAAAAAATATTTTATTATAGTTCTAAGCTTAAATTGTGCTTTTACATTATCTTGAAATATCTACCACGAAAAATTAACAAAGAAAATAAAATGAGTTTCTGTAAATTTAAGACAAATTTAATTTGAAAACAAGTTGGCAATGTGCCTTGATATGTTCATGTAATGTCAGTCACGCTAACATTGAATGATGCCATTTTATCATCGCTTGACTAAATTCAGAATAATGCACATTTTTGGGTGCACCCTGGCACAAGCCAACATCACACATAGAAATCTGGAAAAAGTTCTTTGAATGTAATGTCAGTCACGTGGAATTGCCCAACAGCTGAACACCTTTACTTTGCTGGCAGTGACCTGCTGACTATTATGCGGAATCTCATCAACCACCTATTTCTAGCTGATGATCTGCCAGAATGTCTAACCCTAGGTACTCTAAATCCAATCTTCAAGAACAAGGGAGATAAACATCACTCATGCAACTACTCTCGGGCTCCAAATAAAAGTGCAGGCCCAATTAATAGTGCAGGGGGGTGGATTCCATTGAAAGTTAATAAAAGTGCAGACCCAAATAATAGTGCAGGGGGAAATCTGAGCAAAATATCAACTGGTTAAACAAATTATTTTTATACACTATACATGTAGCAGGTCAAGTATAGGAGTCAACAAGGTATGTATCATGCAGTGTTTTTGTATGCCATATACATTAATATGTACATTCATAAAGTTACCAGTAAGCTCATCATTTTGATATCAGAATCATATACCGGTAGAAATATTGAGTTTGTGTTGATTAAAATTTTCATAGCCTCAAAATTAATAAACGTGCATACCCAAATAAGCACTGTGCATGGGGGAGATTTCCCAAGAAAATAATAAACGTGCATGCATGTTTATTTGGAGCCCAAGAGTACCGTGGTATAACAATAACTCCTGTCTTATGCCGTACCATCGAAGCTGTACCGGTACTAAAGATTCGAATCAACAAGAATATTCTAGAGTCACAGAATCCACTCCAACGCGGATTTACAAAAAATTCATCGCCTATGAACTGTTCACTGATTGTGGAGGAATGGTGTCGCAATAACAGAGACCTCAATCGCCCATCATACATAGCATTTCTGGATGCCAAATCTGCATTCGATGTAGTTGTACATGATAATCTTCTCATTTCTCAAGAAACTCTTTTATATTGGTGTCGAAGACCATGAATGGATGATGATTAAGAAACTGTATGATAATGCAACTACAGCTGTTAAATGGCAGAACCAACTTTCACAATGCTTCATCAATCACCAAGGGGTACGTCAAGGTGGAGTGTTGAGTGCTGACCTCTACAAAGTATATATAAATGACCTTCTGTACCGTCTATCTCTTTCGGATTGCACAACATATATTGGTCCAGCCAACGTTACCTCCCCAACATGTGCAGATGATGTAACTCTTCTCAGTAACTGTCCACTGAAACTTCAACATCTGCTACGATTATAGCCGTAAGGAAGGCTACCTACTTCAAAAGAAAAAGAGTGTCATCCTTCAAGTAAAGACCTCCAATCAGCCTGAAATAATTTATCCACCACTTAACATTAACGGTGCTGACATGCCAACAGTTGAGAGCGCTTCGCATATGGGTATCACAAGAACATGGAATAATCAATCCCAGACAGCAGTGGATGAGAATATAAAGAGAGCTACAAAAGCTGCATATGCACTGATGGGAGCAGGTCTCCATGGTGAAAATGGTGTCGATCCAATAACAGCCTTTGCTCTGTTCAACACATACATATTTCCACTCTATTCTTATGGACTTGAGGTTATATTACCATCGGGAACACAGCTGGAGAAACTGGAGTTACATCAGAGACGACTCGCACGACAACTGCTATCTCTACCGAATAATGCTGCAAAACCAGCTATCTACATTTTATCAGGACTACTACCGATCGAAGCTATCATTCACAAGAAAGCAATTGGACTATTCACCAACATATGCCGACTTCCTGAGAAATCCTGCGAACGACAGTTGGCACAAAGACAACTTGACAGTAATAAAGCGGTGAACAAGCATTGGCGACAACTTATTCTCAATGAAGCTATCCTGTATCACTCACTCAATCATCTCTCCAAGATCTATCACCCTGGAACCTGTCATCCAGTTATTCAGACTTGTCAGCTCAGTAGCCGTGATTATACACGAATACCTGTCAAAGCAAAAATCGTTACTGGTACCTACACTCTCCAGTCAAACCGTGCCAAGTACAACAAGAATGAAGTAGACCCTACTTGTCAGCTCTGTTGAAAAGCACCTGTGACGTTGGAACACTTCCTTATTAACTGTAATGCATTATATGGAGCACGCAGCGCTGCCCTTTCGAAACTTGAGGATGCAGTACTAAAAGAACACCAGCTTGGAAACCCCATAACTAAACACAGTCTATTGTAGCTGATTATTGATCCCAGTGCAGCTACCAACGATATTTCAAAAGCTGGTCTTACTGATTTACACTTCCACTCACGGAGACTGACATACATGTATAATCTACATAGAGAGATATATAATAAGCTTCAACTGTTTTCAAAGAAGACGAAGTGACACCCCCAGATTTTAATTGATATTTTATCCAGAAGTTTTCTTAGAACTGATATACCGGCATGCTGCCAGTCTTAAATGTACATATACATATACACATGTATGTACATACACAATGGTGATGGTTTTTATGAATATCATTCAACTGTACGAATAACCACGACAGACCGTCGGTGTGCCTTTGAAGGCAGAATCTCCAGATAGGTAACAGGTAACTCCTCAGCCGTTTACAATGGGGTCGGAACATCAATACAATGTGGTCGTTGCTTTCCTAATGTATTGATGCTACTTGAAGTTTAACTCGAACCGCATTGAAGTTTAACACGGACTGCGTTGGAAGATTAACGTGTTCATGGCCACGACGAGGAAGGATTGTCACTAGAATGATTGCTCGTTTATTTAATGTTTTGCGCGATTTGTAAATAGCTGCTAGACGATGGACACTTTCATAATGTGCCGAATAGTTTTACCGTGAGCATGGAACTTCATTCTAGTGGTGTCTTGAACTCTGCCGACAGTAATTCGTGACATTTCAGCCGGCTTCATTTGCTGCCAATGCACGGAGTTAGGAAAGGCCGCAGCCATGTTGGATTTTTAAATAATCTTTGTGTGTTTTAAAAAAAATATATTTTATTTCAGACTAGTTTTAGTCAATGTCAATTTTATTGTGCTGGTGCAGTTGAAGAGTGTGAAATGTGTTATATTCATCATCATTCTGCCACTGTGGACTTTTAATGGGAGCCTGGATCTTCGTTGTGTACAAGCGTTATACCAACTCTATCATGGTGGATTTTATGTATACAGAGTTTCGCAGTGTACCGATCTGAATATGCGCTACACCTTGCTTTGGATACAGAGTTTCGCAGTGCTCCGGTCTGAATACTGGCCCGTTTCCGCTAGAAGCTATGCCTTTGAGACTGGTTAGTTACGTTGCGGTTAGTACCTGGTTATGTTATGCAAAAGAGCAGTATTTTAATCGTACCTGTCATGTTTTATACCGCAAAATATACTGTTCACTTTGTAATAGAGCGAGAGAGAAATGTGGGAGTAGCCGCACCGGGCATCAAGGCATCTTACCACTGCCCACAAAGAATACTCATCGGCCAGATATGTAATCAGCCTTCTATATTTACACTGCAGCTGCTAAAATATATTCCGATTACGTTATGCATCCGAAATATCTGCTGGGTCTTCCACAGCGAGTCTTTTAACATTAACAAGCACATTTAACTCGGGAACCAAATTACTGGTGTTCTGCACTTCGTAAATTAATTTATATCTAATAAATTTACTTGTTTTAAAGTTACAGTTACATGTATAAGGTTTGATAGCTTGGCACTTGGGCAGAAATGGAACAAAACAATCTGCCATTTCTACTCTCACACAATTCTATTGGCCGATATAACGAAAGTAGTACAACCAGTGCTAATACAGGCTACTTTTACCTGGATTTTTCCCCTTGACGGCTACCGGCCCCATTCCCCTACCCCCTAGCGGAAACCCTGGTATAACAGAGTTTCGCGGTTCACTGAACTGAATTTGAGTTTTCTCATTGCCTGGTGTACAGAGTTTCGCAGTTAACTGATCTGAATATGCGTCGATACATTCACTTTACCATGGAAGAGCTTGCCCAGGTGTACAGAGTTTCGCGGGTGAATTGTTCTCTGAAAGACTCGGTGCCTTGTATGATGTCAGTTCGCGTTTCATACCCTCCATAAACAATTCTTTCGGAACTTTCGGACTCACATTCTGCGCTATTGTACCAGCTCTCTCAAAATGTGTGCAGGACTACATGTTTTAAGGAACTATCTTTGTTTTATATTGATATTTATAGTCTTTTTACATGCATTACCCCATATGGGGGTGCGCCGTAAAATCATTGGCGGAATCTAAATAAACCATACCATCAGGCCTTAAAATTCGACAAGAATCCATTCGCGTAAATATTCGCGCAAACAACTGACGAGAATCCACTTAGATTCGCGCGGTTCTACTATTTGCGTTGATTTTGAGTATTCTCTCCTTGCCCGAGTTGGAATTCCCCGAGTCTTGTTTGTAACTACATGTAATTTAGTCTCTGCTCGCAGAGGTGTGTTGCTTGGCAACCAATGCAATAAGTTCGTCACAGTGACATCATTTTGTCTGCTGACATTAGCGACCTTGGCCACGGAAAAATTCGGAACAAGTCTTGGACAGAGAGCAACTTTTGGGAATCTGGAACTTTGTTTAATTATGAAAGCGTGTTTGTGAATAAAATCGATATCAAATTTTATACTTATTTAATTTTTTTATTTCTAATTCTATTCTATTTTCCAAATCTGAAAAGATACGGTCCCTGTTCCCCATGCCAACCCACGTTATCGTTCAGATGAACGGCCTTCAACTTCAAATGTATAATTTGCACGCCTATTCAAAATAAAAATGGCGAAAGCAAAATGTATTTAAAAAAAAGTAAAATTGCCTCTTGAAATTAGAGAGAACTTCAGGTTATTGGAAGAACCTAGTGATGGCACAAAATATTCAAAGGCAGTATGTTTATTATGTGAGAAGAATGCAAAATAATCTCAGAAAAATACAAGGCCCATTTGAAATTGCTAAAGATATTCTGAAATATGCAGATGGAACAACATGCATGCTACTCCCAAATTTGCAGAGCCATATAAGAAGTACTGCTCACAAGCTGTGTTATGAAATGGAGCATAAAATGCCATTCCAAGATAGCACACACCAGACGAGTTCCAAGAGTAGCTCAAACGCAGTGGTCACACAAACTACGCTCTTGTCATCATTCAATGTCGGTGAGCGGGAAGCTGTTGCAAGGTTATCCAAACTTCTCAACATTGCATGGTATGTGGCTGAAACCGAGAAACCATATGCAGATTATCCACGACTGTATGCTGACTGCTGAACTAGGTGTTGTTGGTCCCAATTCTTTCACGAGTGCAACAGCTTGCCACATCTTTGTTCATCTCATAGCCGATAAAATAAACTCAAATCTCATAGATATGATACAGAAATCAAAGTTTTGCAGTTTCTTGACAGATGGCAGCTCAATATTTAAGCACAAATTGACCCATGAAGGTGCTAATCATTTGAAAGTGAGGGTCGATTTCTTGAATCTGCAGTCAATGAAACTGTACAGGAGTTTGAATGCAGCCAATTTATTCCATGCTGTTATATTGAACCTTCTAATGGTCATATCTGAAGACAATAAATGGCGAGAGACTAGTGGTCACCCTGTTGAGTTAACTCAAGAAACCCTCATAGAAGCAATGGACCCATTCAAAAAGAAGCTTGTAGGAGGTGGTGCTGATGGCACTAATGTGAATTTTGGTTCTTGATCAGGACTCATGACACAATTGAAGCAATATTGTATCCTTGGTTCCCACCTATTCATTGCTTCAGTCATAGGTTTGAACTGAGTTGGAAGGATGCTGTCACCGAGTTAGTTAATTTTGTAGAAGTTGATAAATTCCTTGATGATATTTATCAACATTTCAAACATTCCCCTTTAGAATGGACTCTACTCCAAAATATAGCTAATGAGACAATGAACTGCCAGGTATTCCTGATTCATCGAATTCCGGTACAGAGCACTGAGAGCCATGTTTGACAATCTTCTACCTCTCATATTCCATTTCTCAAATGTTGCTCATGGTGATGATGACCGTGCTTCAAAATCTGTTGATTACTTTAAAAAACTCATGGATGGTAATTTTCTGCTTACTGCAGCCTCGTACATTGACATCCTATAATTGTGTAGCATAATGTGTGTGGCTTTACAAGCTTCAGAAGAAAATATATCCTCTGCTTATCAATGAATCGTTTCCTTACAAACGGAGCTGAAACTTCTGGCCCAAAATGATGACGGTCTCTTCTCAACTAAAGAGAAAGAGCTAAAAAGCTCAGAGAAGCTGCTCCTTCTGGATGTCCTCCTTTGCTAGGGTAATCAACAAGATCTAAGCAGTTGTCTTCCACTGGTAACGTTGTGCACAAAGATGTCATATTCAATGTGAAGTCGTTAACCCTTTACCCAACAGAAGGGCCCTGTGCCAATGCATTCTCTTATATATACGAGTCGACCATAGGTCACCTCGCATATATAAGAGAATGCATTGGCTTAACACATTAAAAATTGTTAAAGAATGCATTCTCTTATATATGCGAGGCGACCTATGGTCGACTCGCATATATAAGAGAATGCATTGGCACAGGGCATAACTGTAACTATCACAATGTGGTCAAGGAGCTGGTTCCAATGATATCCATATTTGTATGGTTCTATTGAGACAGACCGAAGATATTTTAGGCTGTTGAAGCTTTATTTGGCCAGTTTTGGCCGTTTTGTTGGGTAAAGGGTTAAAGCGCACCAGAAAACGTAAAGCAGATGATGAATCTACAGCTACTTCCAAACAATATTTTGAATATGTTGAACCTGTGTGCATAAAGTTGAATGCTTTGATGGAATCGATTGTCACTGAAAACAGAAAGAAGTTATGTTTCAGTATCATTGAGAGCTGTCCTGCCACATAAGATTTGATGAGATGGAGAGTGAGTCAAGTGTGTTAGCTCATCTAGAATGGCTCGATGTTAAATCGTGGCCTGTAGGACAGAATACACTGAAATTGGATCAATCAGAATTAGAACCTGCAACTGGTTTCCTAAAAGGTTGAAAAGGTGGCAGAACGTTTCAAAGAGCCTCTTTCAGGATACAATGTAGATGTGAAATCTGTGGTTTCACAATTTGTTCGCCTCAAAATTGCACATTCTTCTTCATCTGTTCAGCGTGGAATGGATTCGACTGCTTACTGGCCATATATATACAATAAATGCAAAGATGAGTGTAGAAATTTTCTCACACTTGTCGAACTTGTTCTTTGCCTACCGTTTACTCAAGCCATTGTTGAAAATGGGTTCTTTAATAAGATGAGAATTTTAGTATAAACTCAAGACTCTTCTAAGCTGATTGGAACAAAGTCAGATATATTCAAATCAACTGCTTGAGAATTTGTTGTTGGGAAGGGCTCGAAAACAAAGGGTTTAACAAACGCCGTATGATCGTATCCGTAAATTGGCCAAAACAATCCAGGTATGCCAAGATGAGATTTTTGGTTCCTCTGACAGTACTAGTTGCAGTTCCAGTGATTCTTCTGATAATGAGGACGAACATTGAATTAACTATTACATTATCATTATGGCCGAGAGAAGCCATTAGACAGAATCATGAATTGTTAACACTTCATTTTACAATATAATGCAGTTATGTAGTGGGACAATGGGCTGAATTGAGGAACAATTCTCTTTTTTGTTATTTTCACAATAAAAAGCCTGATCTTATGACTAAGTTAATTTTGTACAGTTATCAATTTTGCAGCTGAATGTTAAAAATGATCGAAGTATGTGTTCTTTATTAAAGGGGTACCGTACTGTCCACTAAAATCAGCCATTTATGGGACCATTTCCTTTTATACTCAACATAATATATGCAACAAATGAGTGAATTTGAGCCATGGATGAGTGCAAAATACGCTCATGTGCTCTATGAACGATGCAAACAACATGTAATGAAAATGAAAATGAATTTATGGCTGGAGTCATAAATTCATTTTCATTATAATTACCATGTAATTTGCATCGTTCATAGAGCATACAATTGTATTTTGCACTGATCCATGGCTCAAATTCATTCATTTGTTACATATATTCTGTTGGAGTATAAAAGGAGATGGTCCCATAAATGGCCGGATTTAGTGTACAGTGCCCCTTTAATTGATTTGTATCACAATGTTATTTTATGTGAGACCAAAGTAATGAAAACCTACATGAAAGTGATGGTGTACTCATAGATACAAGTAAACTGTTAGACATGTTGTACATGTACACTCAGTTGCCTGTATTCTATAACAGCATTTAAATCAGATAAACTCACCTTACCAAATCTTTTTCTTGGAAATGAATTTTTGTGGCAAAATTTTCTTTTTTCTTTCTGAGGTGATGAAAATGGTATCCGGTCAAACTGAGTGATCCAAATGTATCATGATGGTAGAAAGTTGACTTTTTCCGAAAATTCTTCACTGAAAATCCTGTTTTTGAGTGGATGATTTATTTGGACATTTTCCTTCCAGAAGCCAGGATATGAGAATTGGGCATCCTCAAAATTTTCTCCCATGGGGCCAACCATGGATCGTGGGACCCTAAATATGTGTTGGATTCTTGCAATTTTTTTTATGTGGATTCTCCTAAAATGGAATGAAATTTATGGCCTGGCTCCCTGAAGCACCCAAAACAATTGTCTGCATGGATGCATTCGTTACTCCTCTAGGGGAGTCAGCCTCAGCTGTATACAATTAAGTGGTCGCTATATAGTATTCCGGTGTCACAAAATGACAGGTTATTTATTTAATTATTGACCTCCTTTACAGAAGAGCTTACAAAAGTATTACCTGTATGCCCTAGTATCAACAATATTGTCAAGACATAGTAGTTCTATATTTGAGTGATTACAAAGAAGTTGAAAAAAAATTAGAAGAATTGTTTGCATACCTGTGTGCTCTAACTACTTTTGAATTGGGAAACATCTTTGGAACTCTACAGTACAAACTATGCATTATTTTATAAAAGACAAACAGATTCAAGTTATTTCTCAACAGAGTTTTTCAGAAAAATTAATAAACGTACAGACCCAAATAAGGACCATACAGGGCGTATTTTGTCTTGAAAGTTAATAAGTGTAGTACGCTTATTTGGAACCCGAGAGTAGCACTACTAGTATATGGCATTGATCAAGGTGTTAATTAACTACCGCTTACTCTATGTCTAACTCTATCTCTTTGTTAATTACACATCTCTGAGTTGTTTTGACTTTATTTCATTCTCTATAAGACTGACGTGCCTATTCTGCTTGGGCCTCTTTATCTGACCTGGAATTATACAAGTAAACTGTTTTCAGTACTAGAAAGCAAAATTCAACAATTCCGAAATGTTGGATGAATAACAATTGTAAAAGCCTTAACAAAAATAATATATTAGAAAACTATTGGAAGCCAAATAATTAACTGATTTGACAGATAATTTAAATGAAATAGTGACTGACCAACTGCGTGACATTCGAGGAGCTCTTCATTGTGACGGGGATTTTACCTTATCAGCATATCTTCTTTGAAAGTCAGACACAAAATTTGGACAAATATGACAGCAGAACGACGAGAGAGACGGTGCAAAGACTTCTTAATTTTGCTGTGTGACTGACAATTCCAAACTTCAAATGATGGACAATTAGCAAGCTCTGCTAAAAGAGCAGTGTAATGTATATATCTGAACCAATATTCCTACATATCTGCTAAAAGATCACATGCAAAAAATGCCGTGTACAACAAAACTCACTTCGCGCATGAATGACCAACCATCTCTCAGATAGTTCTCAAAACAAATCATCCTTTTGGATTGAATAATGACTATATTGGGGCTCGTAAGAAACACCTGTGCTTCCCTCTATTGTTCAATTGCAGAAATGTTGAAATGGCAAGCATTTTCAAATGCAATTTCACAGAATTAAATTCTCAATTGCTTGAGATTCTCGACAAATGAGTCATTATGGCTTACAGAACAAATTTGAGTTTTCGTGACATGCTTTCTCAATCAAAGTGCATCATGTTGAAAAATAATAAGCAGTACTTCTCATAATCGTTCATGTATCAATGACAAATCTTAAACTCATTAGTGAGTTCCAACGATACATTTATGTTAGAAAATAAAGAAAACGCGGCAGTGACCTGAGTCCGTGTCTACTTAATTTAAATCAAAAATATAACTTTAAATCCGCCTGACTTCTACGATTTTGGCTGGTCCCAAGCCCAGATAAATGCTGAGGGGAGTTAAACAAAGTCAAAACAACTCAGTAATGTGTAATTAACAAAGAGACAGAGTATAGGCTGTAGATTGAATGGTAGTTAATTAACACCTTGATTAACTCCTGATAGTGCTATACAAACAATGTTATGTGTATTTGTGTTCATTTTTTGGTAGCTTTGTATTCAAATAATGCTAATAATTAAAGAATAAGTCACCAAAGTTGGAAATAACACCACATACACATAGAATGGA
The DNA here is from genome assembly GCA_032622095.1 of Siphonodentalium dalli. NCBI lineage: Eukaryota > Metazoa > Mollusca > Scaphopoda > Gadilida > Siphonodentaliidae > Siphonodentalium > Siphonodentalium dalli. The sequence goes on along the minus strand of CP136062.1, from coordinate 190,953,266 downwards.
CCCCCACGCCCCCACAAACCCAATTTAACCCTTCTATTCTGCATTTTGGACCTGTGTTTGTTTATGTTCTTTTGTGTTCGTTGTTTAGTAGGACCCGATGCATGTACCAGTACATGAGCCAGGGAGAAAATGTGCTTAGCACTACATTCCAATGACATACCGGTATATATAAGATTCAGAGGGACAATGCCTCTAAGATAATTATTATTGGCAATTGAAAATTTCCCAAGCAATATTAACCCTTTGAACACTGGCTCCCCGCAACGATCGACACCCTGTCTCTGGGCTCCCATTGGTATTTTGACTTATTGTAGACAGTTTTTAGGCGCAATGTGACAGTTATGTTTATGTGGTGCCACAGGTTTGAAACTTTACGTCATTTATGTTCCCTGTGAACCACTGAATATTTTAAGATCGGATACATTGCCACACGATCACTCCCTGGCAACGGTTGCTATGCAACTACCCGAAATTGAAAGTAAAATGCAATTATAGCTTTTATCGACATATGTCAGCCCTAGGACATGGCGTTTTCGACTCAGCCAATGCCCCATTGTGAATATGATATATATCTCATGAGATGAGTGAACCTAACTTTTGTTTAAGGGTAGCAACAGTTACTAAGCAAATACCCTAAATGATCCAATGACACCATTGCCCTGAGCATTCAATTATATTATGCCCCATTTTAGACATTTCCTAAGAGCATGCTAGGTTTTTCCGAAATGACATGACAAGCAGTTCGGTTGGTCTCATCGACAATCAACTGCCAGCGTGCATGATCCCAAAATAAATTTAAGTAATCAACCTAGGGGTGTACTGTCCACACTTATTGAAATTGGTACATTCTTTGGTCCGGGCTTCTATTTCGGTGTAAAGGTACGTTCAACAAACAAATTTGTGTCCCTTTTCCAGGTATGGACATTATGGTCACCGTGACTAATTGCAAGTATGAAGCCACGCCCTTGCTACACCCCCTACCTCGACATAAGCTTCACACACTTCCTCAACACCTCAACTGCCCCATACATTGACATCTTGTCATATCGGTACTTGAAATAACACCACCGGCTGCTGGAACGACTGATATCTGAATCTCTCCAAGTGTCACTGTGCTTTCATGATCTCAATTATGAAGCACATGTTCAATTGTTCATCAACTAGTGGTACAATAATGCTGTTCGCAATACGATAAAACAGAAATATGCTATGTTTTCGTTTTCACAAACATATGCATTGCTCATTTGGGCATTTTCTCTCATTGACTGTGACTGCATGCCTATTTCCAGACTTGAGTTTCACAAACATTCATTTGTCAGGATATTTGATTTTCTTCTACAGACAAGAGCAAGAATTTTAGCCTCGTATGTCAAAGACCTCTGTGAACAAAATGATGTGCTGCTACAGACCGTTGAGGATCTCGAAAAGGAAGCGGACACTGGAGTTGGAAAGTTGGAAGCGAAGCTACACCAGAACAGTATTTCCATCCAGGTAAGGGGGTTAATTCACTTTACATTTAGAACAGAGCCTCTCTATATGTAGTGAGGGTTTATTTGGTATACGGCTGGACACTGTATCTCTCCACATAATGGGGGGGGGGGGGGGTAATTCCGTGTACAATAGATTAGTGTCTCAATCTATGTAATGTCTAATGGGAGTTAAATCAGACTGTAGCAGAACACTATTTCCACCAAGAAAATGGAGTTCAGACAGTGCCGAGATGGCTAATTTCAACATTGATTGATCCCTGCATTTTCCTTTCAACTTTTTTGAAGGTTTTCACAGATATTTACCACTATGCTGACCTGTGATTATGACTTTTTAGCTCAACTTTACTTTGTAAAGTTTGAGCTATTGCCATGGCTTGGTATCTGTCATCCGTGTGTGTGTGTGCGTGTGTGTGTGTGTGCATCTATCAACAATTTCCTTTAGCACTGGCTACAGGTCGTACCTTTGGTCAGATTATTTTTATGAAATTTGTCATAGGTGTTGACATTGACATGTAGATGGGAACGAGTCATTTTGGGGTCAATCGGAAAAAAAACATGGCCATCTTGGATTTCAAAATTCAATCCATTACGACCATTAGCAGTGGCCATCTTGGATTTCAAAATTAATTCCATTACCACGGGCTACAGGGCGAACTGTTTGTCTGATCATCATGAAATTTGTCATGGATGTTAATATTTACATGTACATATGAACGAGTCATTTTGGAGTCATTCGGCCATAAAACATGGCTGCCGACAGCACATCTTAGATTTTGCTCTTTCTATGACCCTCCAGTCCACTTCCCTCATTTGATCATCACCAAACTGCATATTGATCCTGATCTACTAGATGGGAGGTATCAAATGATTTTGAATTTCATTATAAGACATAGCCGCCAGTTGCCATCTTGAATTTTACTTTATATATATCTCTTCATGTTGATAATCTAGTATGACTTAGACTTTCAACTTTCCTAATTGCTCCATTGACTTTAACACATGAAATTATTCCATTTCCAAGTTGAGCTACAGTGTCATTGACACTCTCATTTTAGTGGAGTTATCTCCCTTTATCGTCAACATGCATACTTTTGTATGAGCTTTTATTCCTTGTGTTTGTTTTTTTTCGAATGTGAATGCAAATGTTAATATGGCTACCCCTAATGTAGCCTAATTCCATTGTCCAATTGCAAAGTCCTATCTCTAGTTTCATTTTACAAATTTTGCAAGCTGCAGTGCAAATCCTGATAACCTGATCTCATCATCTAAATGAAAGTTGGTGTCTATAAACCATGATGATAGCTCTCAAGATATTGAGAAAGAAAGATGCATGTTGTACAAACAGTTAGAAATGGTTGTTGCATTCTCGTTGCAACCTCGTGTTCTTTGTTTTCTTCATCTAATCAGAGAAGAATGGGTTGAAGCTCTGCTTTATACCGGTACATAGATAGATAACTTTATACCGGTACATAGATAGATAACTTTATACCGGTACATAGATAGATAACTTTATACCGGTACATAGATACTAGTAGATAACTTTATACCGGTACATAGATAGATAACTTTATACCGGTACATAGATAGATAACTTTATACCGGTACATAGATAGATAACTTTATACCGGTACATAGATAGATAACTTTATACCGGTACATAGATAGATAACTTTATACCGGTACATAGATAGATAACTTTATACCGGTACATAGATAGATAACTTTATACCGGTACATAGATACTAGTAGATAACTTTATACCGGTACATAGATAGATAACTTTATACCAGTACATAGATAGATAACTTTATACCGGTACATAGATAGATAACTTTATACCGGTACATAGATAACTTTATACCGGTACATAGATAGATAACTTTATACCGGTACATAGATAGATAACTTTATACCGGTACATAGATAGATAACTTTATACCGGTACATAGATAGATAACTTTATACCGGTACATAGATAGATAACTTTATACCGGAACATAGATAGATAACTTTATACCGGTACATAGATAGATAACTTTATACCGGTACATAGATAGATAACTTTATACCGGTACATAGATAGATAACTTTATACCGGTACATAGATAGATAACTTTATACTGGTACATAGATAGATAACTTTATACCGGTACATAGATAGATAACTTTATACCGGTACATAGATAGATAACTTTATACCGGTACATAGATAGATAACTTTATACCGGTACATAGATAGATAACTTTATACCGGTACATAGATAGATAACTTTATACCGGTACATAGATAGATAACTTTATACCGGTACATAGATAGATAACTTTATACCGGTACATAGATAGATAACTTCATACCGGTACATAGATAGATAACTTTATACCGGTACATAGATAGATAACTTTATACCGGTACATAGATAGATAACTTTATACCGGTACATAGATAGATAACTTCATACCGGTACATAGATAGATAACTTTATACCGGTACATAGATAGATAACTTTATACCGGTACATAGATAGATAACTTCATACCGGTACATAGATAGATAACTTCATACCGGTACATAGATAGATAACTTCATACCGGTACATAGATAGATAACTTTATACAGGTACATAGATAGATAACTTTATACCGGTACATAGATAGATAACTTTATTGCAATAAACATCCAAGTGTGCACAGGTGGCAAATAAATACATGATGACATTGACACATTAAGATATAGGGTAGTATGAAATATGGAAATAAATGTGTATATATATATACAAGATACATGTAGATTCCATATATAACTACTAGCAATTTCCGATGCATTTTCCTATTTCTGCTAACCAATTTACAATGAAAAACATGCATTGGTAGGGAATTCTATACAAAATCTACCCAGTGCTATCCAAATGTTTAAAAATTTTATTAATCGACCCATGACTACTATTATATTACACTCTTGAGAGCAGATCGATTACTAGAGTTGTTCCCCCTCCTGATATGTCATACATTTATGCAGGGATTCCGCTATACCGGCAGGGGGTCCCTTTGACGGCCCCGTTCCCCTAGCCAAGTTTTCCCCTAGCCAAGTTTTCCTCTGAGTTTTCCCCTGACGCATTCCCCTCCCAGGGCCCTTGAACCCCTTGTTTTAATGCAAACTCCTTGAAAACCCTGGAATTTCGTGTAATCGTAAAACCCTCAGTATATTGATTCGTAATATATAGCCGGAAACGATATATTTTGTGTACGATGCGAATGCGATATTTGTGACGTAACTCTACAAATGAAGCGTCATAGCTTCGTTGGTTACCAAGTATATATCTTTCCCGCCGATAGCAATACTCTCGAGTCAATTTCAATTGTGTGACCCCCCCCCCCGCCCAATGAAGCATCATAGCTAACACTTTCCCGCCGATAGCAGCAATTCTCTCTCGAGGTAATTTCAATTGTGCGACCCCCAAATGATTGAATGCGACAACAAAATAGTTCCAAGCTTTTTGTTCGTAGATCAAATTAATTTTTAAAATACGAGTGAATGTTACTGTTGGTCATGAACTTCCCTTGATGACTTGGCGAGGCACCTCCTCATGCGAAGAGTATAGTTGAATTTTAACTGGTACGAAATATCATAGTACATTTAATTATTCTACCCACCGGAAATAAAAAATAAATCTGAAGCTAGTCTCAGTTAAAAGTTCGTTTTTATTTCACTCAGTTCAATCACGTATTGTATGTATCACATAAACGATGTAAATTGTTACATTTCTTTTTTTAATTTTGAGAATGTATACATACCGGTACCAGAATTATAATCGTAATTCGCGTTCTGGGCGTGCTGGACAATGCATTTCTAGTGCTGCACTTTTCTAAATTTTCGAAGCAGGTGTTCGTGTTTTCCCCTATCTACAAACAGGCCCCATTCCCCTACCCCCTAGCGGAAACCCTGATTTATGGCTAATAGTATGGATCTTTGTTTAAAACACAAGTTAATTTTATGGCATATCAACAAACAAACTTTCGGGTTATTGTTACTCATAATAAATATAAATTTGTCATTTTCATAAGCAATGCAATCGGTGATAAAGTGTCTCTAATTTTGGATGGATTTTCTGTCCTTGCAATATATACTTAATCTCTATTTATCAGATTTAATCAGATAGACATGCTTCAGTTTTTCAAATGCAAGGTTATGATTACTGATTTGCAGATGTGTATACATGGTTCTATCCTCATTGTCGATTGTATATCTGAGACAGAGTTCTATATAATATTCATGTTTGACAAGTGCACAGGTCCTCAATTTATTTCCACCATCTCCCTAATTGCAATGGGTGCTGTAAGAACTTTTGTGAATTCTGATAGATATGCTTGTTTCAGTTGGCTACATATGTTGATTGATTCTTATGAAAAAAAGGTCATTTTGCATTGTTATGTAGCTTATGTTGGTGGAAAGGTCTAACATTCATTTAAGTGGGAGATCAAGCAACCAATTTTGATAGGGGATTTCCATGATAAACTCTGGAGCCAAAAAAATATATATGAAGCATTGTCCGCTAAAAAAAGGTACATGTATATCATTAAACAGTCATAGCATTTAACTGGCAATGCATTCACAAATAAATTTAGAAATCACCAACCGCAGGAAATCAACTCACAAGCTTGCCCACGTACCCAAATCAGGTTACCTTCCCACTGTGTGGACCACAAGTCCCTGCTGGTCGGGATTCGATGGACGACTTATGTTAGCCAAATGCACCTTACTAACTGAGCCACTGGGGGGGGCTAGATAAATTATCAAATTTTTTGGGTTTTGGAATCTTAACCTGCTTTTGAAAATTAAATATAAAGTTTAAAAAATAAATATACAAACATGATAATTATTAAGTGAAGCATTTTTGGAGCTTGTTGACCAGATAAATATCTATTATATTTATTGTTGCATCAAATCACACCCTGGAGCACTTGCCATTTTTTTTCTATTCAAAATTTGTCATTTTACCGCCTTAACTCTTTAACACCCAGTGACATGATTTGATGTGTCTGTTGAATACCTGTGACATTGCTCCATTGCCCCGCGGAAAATGTTAAAATACCAGTTAAAGGGGTAATGTACACTAAATCCAGCCATTTATGGGATCATATTTTATACTCAACAGAATATATGTAACAAATGAATGAATTTGAACCATGGATGAGTGCAGAATACACTCATTTACTCTATGAACAATGCGAACAACATGGTAATAATAATGAAAATGAATTTATGACTCCAGTCATAAATTCATTTTCACTATACTTACCATGTTGTTTGTATTGTTCTTAACATAAATGAGTGTATTTTGCTCTCATCCATGGCTCAAATTCATTCATTTGTTACATATATTCTGTTGAGTATAAAAGGAGATGGTCCCAAAAAATGGCCGTGTTTAGTGTACAGTACCCCTTTAATGAACGTTTATAAACGTTTCTATAATCTATACGACTGAAATGTTCATCTGAACAAGAAATAAATTGATTTTATACTATAGAACCATGACTGAATACATGTATATGATGAGACATGGAAGTGGTAATGCATCCACAGTTAAATTTATGTCCAGAGTCATAAATTCATTTTCATTATAATTACCATGTGTTTTGCATCGTTCATAGAGCACACAAATGATGTATAATTATAACGCATCAAAAGTTAAGTAAAATCTCGTCACCAGGTGTTCGGCGGCATTAGGTATTACGTGTTAAGTGTTATGACTCTGGACAGTCATAAATTCATTTTCATTATAATTGCCATGTTTATTGCATCGTTCATTGAGCACACAAGTGTATTTTGCACTAATCCATGACTCAAATTCACTCATTTGTTGCATATGTTCTGTTTATTATAAAAGGAGATGGTCCTATAAATGGCCGGATTAAGTGTACAGTCCACCTTTAAAGAGTTAAATAAGTGAACAGAGAAGAAATGGTAATATCTCTTTGCCTGACCAAATTCATTTGGAACTCACAATAAAATAGTGCAAACAGTTCAAGCCTATCGTCATTATGTCAGTTAGTGTGCTTCCTAACAATAGAAATGCAAACGTATCGGTAGATACATTGCTATAAGTATCACCACAGTTTAATGAATTGATTGCTTTGTCCAGGTCATATTGAGGGTGACGGTTCCTGTGTGGGCTTGTTAAACATACATTTTATTTTGTATCATCTCATTTATATTCGGTGTGTGTCCAGTGCCTTAGTATCACAAATAGTTATTTACCTGTTTTCAGGAGTCACTGCTGATTATCACCCCCCCCCCCCCCCCCCCCACCTGACCCGCTAACAAAGTTTCACAGGTTATATAGAAATGGGTTCTGCCCATCCATTAACCCTTTACCCAACAAACCGGCCAAAACCGGCCAAATAAAGCTTCAACAGCCTAAAATATCTTCGGTCTGTCTCAATAGAACCATACAAATATGGATATCATTGGAACTGGCTCCTTGACCACATTGTGATAGTTACAGTTATGCCCTGTGCCAATGCATTCTCTTATATATGCGAGTCGACCATAGGTCGCCTCGCATATATAAGAGAATGCATTGGCCTAAAAAAATCTTTTCTTTTAACACTTATTACTATTTTTTCTTATATTCTTTAACAATTTTATAATTTTTAATGTGTTAAGCCAATGCATTCTCTTATATATGCGAGGCGACCTATGGTCGACTCGCATATATAAGAGAATGCATTGGCACAGGGCCGTTCTGTTGGGTAAAGGGTTAAAACTTTGGAGTATTCTATTAGGAATCTCATCATAGCATTTGAATGATCTTTGGTATGCTTATGAACCACGATGGGGAAGGGATATTCAGATGGAATGGGTTTTGTACATTTTATTGCAGGGTTATGGCCAGAGGAAAAATTCATTTTGTCGACTTGGATCTACAGTAATGCCCTAAGTAATCGACTCCTTAAACACAGCAGAATTATGGGTAACTTTTCAGGATTTAGTCGGATATATGGCTTGTTGCCATTCATCGGAAAGCTTAAACACAGCAGAATTATGGGTAACTTTTCAGGATTTAGTCGGAATTTTGGCTTGTTGCCATTCATCGGAAAGCTCTTCCCGAGAGCTTTCCGATGAATGGCAACAAGCCATATATCCGACTAAATCCTGAAAAGTTACCCATAATTCTGCTGTGTTTAAGGAGTCGATTACTTAGGGCATTACTGTATGTATCTCAGTCATTGTATGTCATGCTTGAATCATCTGTAGTACGCTTATGAGATAGCATGAAGGGAACAATATACACATGTACCATGTTTTGTCTATTCATTTCTTCTGAAGTTATGGGCCTTTAGAATGTAAAATACATGTACATCCAACCCTGTATCTCCGTCATCATAGATAATGATCTTGGGTATATATTCATGGACCGCAATGAAGGATATCTACTAGGGCTCTGCGGAGATTCGACTCAGTGTCGACATTGGTGAACATATTCGAGATCGATACCAAATTGAATCTCTGATTTGTATATTTTCGAATCGGCCCATTCTCTCCAGTTTATGGGGACAAACAACTAAATTTGACAGGGCAATTGCCACATTGTGCCTTTTTTTCCCATCTGGAGGTCTTGCTGGCACCATGTATGATGTAATTTAGAGTTTATATACTAGTTAATAGATTATGCCCAATCGCAGTCCCTTTCGCAGATGTCATTACTACATGTATAACACTCGTAACACTTGTGGTTCTTGGACAATGTTAAGGTAAAGTATAGTATATAAAATTGGTTAGAAATATCTGCTAAATAATTGTTTTATTGACAGCTGTGGAACGGACCATTGCACTACAGGAGTATCCTTATAGTAATGCCCTAAGTGAGAGCTTTCCTATGAATGGCAACAAACCATATTTCCAACTAAATCCTGAAAAATTACCTATAATTCTGCTGTGCTTACGGAGTCGATTATTTAGGGCATTAACTGTACTATTAGTGTCATGACCCTATTATTATAGTAGATATTAGTGTAAACATATTTTTATTTCCAAATACAAACAGATAGTGTATACAGATGGCATATAAATAAGCAAAATAGAAGAGTTAGTGTATGGAAACAAGGATCAGACAAGAAGCCTGAGGGCTTATCCTAAATGTTTTATTTCTCATGGTTTTCAAGAATTTTTTTATACAAAGTTAGATTTACAGGAAACAAAAAATACATTTCAAAGTCTCAGAATCAGAATGGGTAGTTTTCTCAGGTAAAGCATGGTGTTTTATTCAGTTAATACAAAAGATATAAAAATTAATCGGAGCTCAATCTTGTAGAAGATATGAAAAGTCACAAGAAGATATATTTAAAAAATAAAATTTAAATTTCTAGCTTGACCCTAATTTGTTTTTACTTCTAAACAGGCCGAAACAGGCTTATTTTACTTTGGCCTGATTCCCCCCTAACATTCAAGGTAAAAGTATAATTTGAATGTCCGGCTGGCAATTATTTCATTGAACTTTTTGTTTTGTTAAAGAAGATAAAATATAATCTTTTTTGAAGAAAATAAGCTTTGTTTAATATAGACTCATATAAAACCTACCTCTTTACTAGCAATATCAAGCTGATCAAAGTTAATTGAAACAACAGTCAACAATAGTTAATGCACACCATAATTAGTGTAATTACCAAGCTAATTAATTTCATTATTTAAGTTATGTAATAAAGTTAAACTGATTATGATCCGATTCATTTTGAGCTGAACTGTAATAAGCCCTATTCATATGAGATTGTTCCATTGTGTTTGTATGTAAGTTGTATAAATCCTTTGTAATTCAGGGTTAAAGTTGAGCTTTATTGACTACCCTGTTTGATCAATAACCATATCTGTGTTTGAATAGCCCATGGAGGCATTCAGTGTTAGATTTGTCTGTGACTGGATATCATTCACTGTGTTGTGTTTGTCGGTGGATTTTTCGTTATAATTGGGATTTTTTCGAAGTAACCAGGATGGAGAGGGGCGACAGGTATAGTCGCAGCCCGAGTCCTGGCAATAAGAAGGTTACATGGAAGGAACCAGTTCAAGGAGACACTTCCAACAGCCAAACAGTAAGTGGCTCACAAATCCATACATGCTCGCACATGTCTGCTGAATACCTCAAGTGTGATTTCCTTGTGTTTATCACATGATTTGATCTAAAATAAAAATTTCTGACCCTTCTTGTGGGTGACTGATTGATTTATTCAGGCTTCCAGACCTCCAGTTACAACAACAACATAAAAATGTTTTTTTTTATTTCATATCGTTTTATGCTTTGATCTATTGGATAAATGATGAAATCCAAATTTTACATATAAACAAGACATAAAAATAACTAAGAATATTATTTAGCTATTGAAAAATAAACAAAATCATTTTCCGTGTCCCTTTAAAACATTGAAACGATATGAAATAGATGTATAACAAATTTAATATCAAACGAAAAGTAGCATTTTTCATGTAGTACTTCTCGTTCCAAACATGTTATTTTATACACTAAAATCTAAATAGGTGAAATAGGTTTCGTAGAAATTAGCCTGAGACACTGAATACATAGTTCATACATTTATTTTAGCATTTGCTTTATGAGAGTTATTGAGATCGATCCTCAATTCTATTCACCATGCTGATACTTTCATGCTGATGTTGGTAGAGGGGTTCAGTATCAGTACATTTCATGCTCTGGGAATGATTACAGATTACAGGTTTTACCAAATATGTTGATGGTTTTTGGCTTACCAAAATGTGACATACATGTATAAGGATTTTCAAAGTGCAAGAAAAAATGTTATATGATAGGAATGGGTAGGTGCGCATGTTTATGACATGATTTTACCTGAAAAATATTTCTTTACTCAATCTAACAGTTGACTAATTGATTTATTGCTCTCCTATTGCCCATTTCAGAATCAAATAAGTCCAATATGAACCTATTTGCACGGGGTCCGTGACTACCCACCCCTGTGTCAACCTGCGCATTTAACTGTGTGACAACCCGCCTCAGGCAAACCCTCCCGCCTAAAAATTATAATGGTAATTAGGAGGTGTGAGGGGATTATGAGATGTTTGTTTAAACAAACTAGGATGTACTGGTACTTTATTGATATTTATTTGATGTAATAATATACACATGTAATGAAACTTACACGATAATATTGTTCAAACTATAATACGTCTATAATATGAACACTGTTTAATGAACAAAGTATAATATGAACAAAGTTTGATATGAACGAAGTTTAATATGAAAGAAGTGTGATACGAACGAATGGTTGACAATTAATTTAAGTTGCCGATGTGTCTGCTGTGGTAGATGTCTGCACTGAGGTAGTCTCTTCTTTGCATACACGTCGAAACATTTCTTCAGAAAGTTGGCAGTCGTCAATTGTGGCGGTGTGGACATGTAGTCTTCCCAGAACTCGCATAGGCCTATCTTCCTGGCCTGTATGGTGTACCTAGATCTGGACTCGGTGTCAAGATCTGCGGAGGTAACTCTATAGTAGATACGGAAACGGGCCAGCTCGCCCCAGGGCCCATCGCCCCAGTCGACCTGGGCCAGCTCGCCCCGAGCCAGCTCGCCCCGGGCCAACTCGGTCCAAGGGATAATGTCTTATTTAAGTTGTTTTCTTTGGTGTCGTTTTGCTTGCTTTCTCTCTCCCTCTTTCTTCCCCCCTCTCTCTCTCTCTCTCTCTAAGATAAAGGGTTGTCAGGAGATAGATTGGATAGTTTGGTAGTACTGATAATTATTTATTTCGCTGATAACAAGAATAAAAACATAAGAACATTTATATATATTTAATACAAACTTGAATGCATATGAAAAATTACGATGACTAAATTTGACGAACGAATATGACAGAATGAATATGTATCGGCTGTGTATAGGATAGGAATGGGGACAATAACGGCTTCTACTTTTAAAATGGTTTCCCACACTCCAGAGATAGTCCGGAAATGAACTCAGAGAATAAGAGAAACTTTAATATCCAGAATGTGAAAATAGTTCATTATTGTTATTATGAATTCGCCGGTTCGTCGTTCAAACCACTGAACTAGTGTGATATACTAACAAACGTGCCTAAAGTAATCTAAATGTCAAAATTGATGGACATAACTCTGAAATATATCTTAATCTGAACTTAAGAAATTAATATATTAATATATATTAACTTATCTACAACTTTAATACAAATGTAATACCCGGGCCAAATCACCCCTTTTAATTAAGTCATCACTTAAGTGCAGTTAAGTTGTTAAACATCGTATCATTCTTTACCCCCAATCCACACATTGACATAATTTATGAATAAACACATGTTTTATTGGAAAAAACTTTAATAATATATCTACAAAGAACATAATTACTATTAACAATTTCGGGACGACCCACCATGAAAACGGCAAAAGGGCGGTTTGACTCAGGGGTGGGTAGTCCCGTTCCCATTTGTACGAGGATATGTTGCAGCAGATATGTAAGCCCTTTATGTATGTGTTTTCACTGTGGCCCACACCATCCAATGGAATAATTGGTATGAGTCCACTATGGGCTTATTCCAGAAACAAATAAGTCTAATATGAACCAATGCCAATATTTCGGTCCAATATGAATCTATTTGCAAGAGAATGTATTGAAGTAGCATAATAAGTATCTATATATATAAAAGAGTAGGATCCGTCTGTCATTTGATCGACACAGGAGCTGCAGGCTCTGTTGTGCAGGGGCTCCTCTGACGCTGAATAAAGGTTCCCGAATGGAGCCTGTTTCAGCTAGTTCTGTATAAAACAAGATAGCCTGAACGTGGTAATATTCTATATAAAACAAGATAGCCTGAATGTGGTAATATTTTTACATAAAACAAGATAGCCTGAACATGGTAATTTTTTTATATAAAACAAGATAGCCTGAATGTGATAACATTTTTATATAAAACAAGATAGCCTGAATGTGATAACATTTTTATGTAAAACAAGATAGCCTGAATGTGATAACATTTTTATATAAAACAAGATAGCCTGAATGTGATAACATTTTTATATAAAACAAGATAGCCTGAATGTGATAACATTTTTATATAAAACAAGATAGCCTGAATGCAGTAAAAAAAATTATATTAAAACAAGATAGCCTGAATATCGTAAAATTCTTCTCAGTTCAAGAATGTTATTTTAAAACAAATTAAAACTTATTTCACAAAAATTAGCCTGTAATCCTGATGGCATTCTTAATGTTTGTATATCTAGCTTAAGACAAGATATGGACAGGTATTACAGAGTTATAAAAGTACTCAATTGTTACACAATTTGTAATCCGAGACTTTCCCTTATATAGTGAAACCTCTCCAAACCGGACCCTCTACAATCCGAACCCCTCTCCATTCCGAACTTCCGAACGAATTGTTTGGTCCCGAATTTACCCAAGTGCATTGTCACTAATTATTAATTATGTAATCCAAAACCTCTGTACTCCGAATACTGGACAGCTTTATTAGTCCGTAAGTGAACAAATACACTAATGTTTACCTCCAAAACCCGAACGCTTAAAGCGATGGAAGAGACCGAACACAATCAGTTAAAAGGTAATGATGTGAACGTTTCCGCATTTGAGTTGACCAGTGTTTGACCTCGATCACCGTCAGTGACAACAGTTAGTTACAAACGGGCGAAGTGTTCCTGCATGGTATATTAATCAAATTTATTTACAAATTAATTAAAACTATTAATATAATGCCTGAGAATAAAAAGATACTGCGGTATTTATATTTTATCTTATTCTAAATAAATTCCGAAAGCGATACCAGACGAAAGCGCGTGCACACAGTTAATGTATTTCGTACTATTGAATAAGCAATTTAATTAGCGGTCTTTTGTATGGGCAAAGCTTTGAAACAGATTAAAACAACAGGTGTCTAATTAGATGCGCCTAAACCAGAATTGGTTCCTGCACTGCACCACCTTCAGATACATGCAGATACAGATAGATACATGTTTGCTTACATCACAAACTGATTGAACAATGGTGATTTGACAGGTAATTAGAGCAGTGACACATTGTTTTTACATCAGCTATTGTGCTGGAATGGACTCTTTGTTTTTATAACGATTGTCAAAACTAAACACTAATTCGCTAAAAGTACAGGACGGTGGTTTATTGTTACCATCACAGTTTTATTAAATCAAATTATCACCATTAATGAGCCGTCCGGGGAAAACCATAGCTTAGAGTTGAAATCTAGCATCAACATTTTCAAAAACTGCGAATCACCGTAAAATGTATCGTTTCCGTGTTTCCTGGTTTATCTATACATATATTTATTTCTTATTATAGCATGTTTATCTATTGCAATTTATGTTTTTTTTGTAGTTTAATGAATAAAGTTTAAGTAATCAGTAATGAGGTGTTCGGGTTCGATAACTCTTACTGACGGTGGCAATATATTCCGATGGTTTTGCGATTTTCTGTAAAGCGAACACCTCTATAAACCGAACAGAAGGGCCGTTCCGAAGGGTGTTCGGTTTAGAGAGGTTTTACTGTATTGATAATATAAGTTTGTGTTTCCAGTTGACTCATAGCATGGTACATGGCGAGGTGGAACCAGGCCTATCCCAACAGTAAATTCAGTTGCTCATATGTCATGAATTAGGTGTTTTGTTTTCTGTATAATATTATAAATGTTACAAACAGATGGCAGATCAAAAGCTAATCGTAAGATACATGTCAGATAAATTTTATGTGATTTAAAGCCAGAAATATAAAACATAAAACACAGTCAGAGTTTGTAACCAACTAGGATATAAATCAAAAGCACATTTTTGGTTTCATAAAAATAATTTTAAACCCTAAAAATATCCTTAAAGTTTGAGTGAGAGAGAAGGTGTGAGATGATATATTGGCAAAAGTGCATACAATAAAGATACAGTTTAACACTAAGCATAGCTATAACTAAAATGGATCTGAATTTATATCTTCTATATGATCAGTTACTTGTCTATTCAGGGGTCAGTGAGATACCCTATAGAAACTACATCATACTGACTTCCAATTGATGCAATTTTGCCTGGAGTGGACATAGCCGCGTTTAGTATTGGCTGTCTGCTTGTCAACTAATTTTAATGTTGGGAGTGAGTCAAGAAACTTTATCTCTAATTTTGTGTTTGTAGTCTGGTGTAGTGTGGTACATCGTGAGGTGAACTAAAAATCCCTAATGAAATGAATACCTCAATGATCTAATTGTTGATAGTAGAATATGAAGATATGAATGTATGATCATAGCTCACATTTCAAAATAATATGTTGATGACTAACCGTGATATAAAACCATAAAGTCATGTTACGTAGGACATCATTTTCAGTAAGAATTAAATTTAAATGCCTGTTCAGTTGTGTGTGAACATACATATTATTGCTAATAGTGCTGGGCGGTATTTTGGTATGCCGATTATAATCGATACGAATTTCATTACTGTCACCGTTACTGTTGATTTTGTTTTTAATCGGCACACCGAAGTCACGTTATAGTTACAGTTTGCATGATTATTTTACTGCTCAACAATTTTGTAGTTGAGGCTAATTTGATTATTTTGTTCTCTTTACCACTAGAGTCAATTTTAGTTTAGTCATAAACATAGTGCGTACCCTTCAACAGCAATCTGTGAAATTGGTCATGTTGACCTAAATAATTTTTCAGTATAGTTTTATTTCTGATGACTCTTGATGTAACAGTGCTCCACAACAAATTTGTGCAATAACATTCATCACATTCACACACTGTGCAGTTCTATATATTAAGTGCTGTATATACAACATAGATTTGACATGGAGTATGTCATACCGATTGAGCAGGTGTTTGATATCGTAAAATTGAGGATTGGACTTTAGCGTTTTACCATGATAGGTGCTGATTAATTGACTAGACAATTAGAAAATTCCCTTAGAACATAAAACACAAGCAAACAAACTCGTTTTCACCCTTGCACATGCACCCCCACCCTAAAGATGATTCCAAGTACCGGCCTGTCCGAATGATAATTGGGATATTTTCAAGCAGAAACGGTCAAAATGTGAAGTATATCATTCGCATCTTTGACATCCCAGATCTGCGTTTGGCGACATCTCGATCTGTATATATATATTTTTCTATTGACAAATGCATTATCCCCCATCTATGACTGATAATTATGTTTCAAACAAACTACCGTATGTCAAAAAGTGTCTACTACAGTAAAAACCTCCCCAAACTGAACACCCTTCGGACCAGCCCTTCTGTTCGGATTAGAGAGGTGTTCGGTTTATAGAAAATAGCACTACGATTGGAATGGTTTGACAATTGTCGAAGCACAACCGATTCATTATTGATTAATTAAAATTTATTCAATAAAGTACCGAATTAAATATAAATAACAATAGATAAAACATCATGTTATAATAAGAATTAAAAACATGGTATATTAAGACATACAACATGTCTAGATAAAACAGGAAACATGGAGACGACAAATGTTACGATGATTGAAAATGTCGCTTAAAAATGTCGCATCGTTAGTATAGTAGAATCGTACTCTTGAATAATCGTACCGATTAATTAGCGGTGTTTTGTTCGATGACCGCTTTGAATCGGATTATAACAACAGGTGTCTGATTAGATAATTGAATTGACTTCACGGATATTACAGCACTGACATTTTGTTTTCACATCAATCTTTGTGCTGAATTGGACTCTTATTTTAACGACCATTGTCAAAACTAAACACTAATTAGCTAAACGTCCACGATGGGAGTGTATTGTCACCAGTACAATTTTAGTTAACATGTCACAACGAATGAGCCGTCATGAAAATGGCCACTCAGAGTTGAATGTATAGACTAGAAATTTAAACTTATAAAGGATCCCCAGTCTATACACTAAAGCCAACACGAGTTCAGCATCAAGTTTGTCAATCTACCGCACTTGCATTCGGTTGGTATCGCTTTCCGCGTTCGGATTTCGGGGTAAAAATTAATGTATTCGTTCACTTTTGGACTAGAAAAAACGTCCGATGTTCGGAATAGAGAGTTTCCGGATTATACAGAGGTAATTTTTAGTGAGAATGCACTTGTGTGAATTCGGGACCAGACAATTTGGCCAGTATGGAGAGGGATCCGGTTTATAGAGGGTCCGGTTTGGAGAGGTTTTACTGTATTTATGATCAAATCGGAAATGAGTCAGAATTTCTATTAAATTTATCGGGGTGAGAGCAAGCTATGGTCGCTATCCCATTGAGGGAACATTATGCTTTGCGAAATTATGTTTTGAATAGTGGATATCACCATTTAATTGGGAGATATATAGCTTCATCTGAGGGTAGATATGTTCATTTATCAAAACCGCAATTCTTGGGTTTGGTGATACCCTCGGATTTGGCGATACCACGTACACAGGGGGTGTTCAAGGTCTCATATGTAGCAATAAATAAATAGCTCAGATGGTATTATTAGTCATCCAGGCAGATATCATTGAACTTCTAAAGATTAAGATTGTCAAGATAGAAATTCTTAAATCAGATAATCATGTGGAACTTTAACATCTGTGGTATATTTTATTATATTAGTTAAAGACAGGGTAAACAGATCATGGTATGAATACAATATTGACAGTCGGTACTTGAGCATGTATTTGCATTAAATTTGCACATATTTGTGTGCATATGTTCTCCAGCAGAGATAGGTCATACAGTCAAGAACTGCGTCAACTTATTGAATTCCTAATTTTTTATGCAGATCAGAATGCATTGTATTTCAACCTGTTTTATTCTTTTATCAAGGTTTAGGAATTCTATTTGTTAAACTATAATTCATTAAAATAATACTTCAGACTTTGGAATCACAATATACAGTAATGCCCTAAATAATCGATTCCTTAATTAACCACAGCAGAATTATGGGTAACTTTTCAGGATTTAGTCTGAAATATGGCTTGTTGCCTTTCATCGGAAAGCTCTCAGGGAGAGCTTTCCGATGAATGGCAACAAGCCAGAATTATGGGTAACTTTTCAGGATTTAGTCTGAAATATGGCTTGTTGCCTTTCACCGGAAAGCTCTCAGGGAGAAAAAGTTACCCATAATTACCTGAAAAGTTACCCATAATTCTGCTGTGGTTAAGGATTCGATTATGTAGAGTATTACTGTACCTGTACTAGTACATGTAGTTGATTAGCACAGTACTTTAGTATTTAACAAGTGCCAGCTTTCTAAAATCTGCAACTATATTATCAGGACTCCCTTTCCTAGATAACAGAACATTTTATGTCACTTTTCTGTTTTATTAAAATTATCCCCAAATGGTGTCACACATAGTCAAGTTGAATGTGATATTTTCCCTGAAGAATAACATGGATATCTGTGAAACAGTATTTTCTATAAAAAGTAGAATTGTTGTCTCATCGTCTTGGTGTGCAGAAAAAAAAGGATTTCTTTTGACCAAATTTAAACTTCTGCTCTCTTGTCTTCAAATGTTTTTCACCCAGACACTATATTTGAGAAAAGGATGTTGATTTTGTTGCATTCCATGGAGTAAGGATGCAAATTGGTCTCACAAGTCTATGTGTGGGACTAGAAACCATACTCCATAGAACGCAACAAAATTGACATCCGTTTCTATAATAACTACACTCAACTTACAGATCTAAAAGAGCATTTAGCGCCCGTTGTGAACGATATTATGGTATCATGTTGCAAGTTACATTCATACATTATGAAAACAAGTTGGGGCCAGCGCACTGTCACTTGATGTAATTTCAACCAACCGATATCTTCCATTTAAGTTCCACTGCGCGAATTCATGTATGAGTGTAAATATAAAAAAGTGAAGTGTAGAGACATCACATCTTTAAGAAGTGATCTTTCTTTGCTCTGTGTTTTTTTTTCGCTTTCTTGTTCTGCAAATAGAAAATATATCCTTAAGTAGATCTCTTTGCCTCATCTGAGTACTTTTCTGTCTGAGCTCTTCCAATTGAAAGATCAAATCGATGACTGACCTATGAATATGCGACTTAATATAAAAATGCATTCTATTATCTCCGAGCTTATTGAACGCTTGTTGAATTTTTATCTCATCTCTCCAGCTGATATCACCAGCTCGCGACCATTTATTGGGGTTCGATTTAGCCCGCTGTGACAAAAATGAATACAACTCTATAAGCCTCTGTTGATAATCATTCATTTCTTAAGTACCCCAGTGTGTTTTTATTGTTAAAAGATTGTGCTGATGCTCAAGATATGGCCAGCTATTCATTGAGTCATAGATCACGGGATTTCTTTGATCAATATCAGCAATATGGTATTGTAATTTCTCTGACTCCTATCTGGTTCTCATACAAAGACTATTGGAATTCATTTGTATATGTACAAGTACTAGTATTGGAAGTCCTATCATAAATTATACATAAATAAATATCATAAATGAAAACAATATATTAGAAATTGCTTGTCTTTGAATCTGTAAATGTTCAATTTAGCATGCATGGTTCATCTGTTAACCCTTTACCCAACAAAACGGCCAAAACCGGCCAAATAAAGCTTCAACAACCTAAAATATCTTCGGTCTGTCTCAATAGAACCATATAAATATGGATATCCTCGCATATATAAGAGAATGCATTGGCCTAAAAAAAATATTTTTTTACCATTTTTTCTTACATTCTTTAACAATTTTATAATTTTTAATGTGTTAAGCCAATGCATTCTCTTATATATGCGAGGTGACCTATGGTCGACTCGCATATATAAGAGAATGCATTGGCACAGGGCCCTTCTGTTGGGTAAAGGGTTAAAAGTAGCAGGTCTGCCCCTTATAACGTTATTGGCTGTTGAATTTCTAATTATTGTTCTGTGGTCCGTTTAAAATAAATCCATTGAATGCTTTTCATGCAAATACATATATGGCTATTTTAATTATAATTTTAATATAGAATCAATGTAGATCTGTGGAAAAATTAATTTGTCCAATAATTGGGTTCATATAGCTGAGACTTGAATATGAAACATTTTCTTCCAAATTGTATAAGACCCTGTGCCAATGCATTCTCTTATATACATGTATGTGAGTGTGAGTCTCCCATAGGGAGCCTCGCATATTCAAGACAATACAACTTGGCCTAACAATATTTACCTTGACCGTGTAAGCCAGTGCATTATCTTATATATGCGAGGCTCCCTATGGGAGACTCGCATATATAAGAGAATGTGCTGGCACAGGATATTTAATGCTGCACCAGTCCAGCTCCTGCGGTGAAATGGTTAAGAAGAAGATCAGTATCTAGATAAAACATCAAGGTCATTGCCATCATAAATACTTGTCAAGTTGTTGGCATTTTACACATCCAGAGTGTTTTGAAGGAGTCCATGATTCAGGATCTCATTCGGTGTACGTCCTGACAGATTGACGAGGACAATTGTTTGCACTGCCAGATTATCTAGAATTCCAAGCTGGGTTATTTATATGGGCATCGGGTAGGATAATGCATCAATGAATATTTTATCATTTGGGACTGCTATCCTAATAGTAGGCTGAAATTAAAGAATCAATTAATTGTCATGCCCTGGGACATCACATGTCACACTGGCCTGGAAAATCATTTTTACCTTGCGTGTTGCTACACATTAAATTGGTTGATCTTTATAGGGACAGGTAATATCAGTCATTGTTTGTTTTTCCTCGATTTACTGCAGGTGCCAATACCAGTAGATTCATTTATCAGTGTAGAAAAATCTTAAATTACTTTTGTGCCCAGTGAACCATTGTTAGATGATAGCTGTTGTCAGGCCTTGTAAATTTGAGGCAAACAACTGTTCATTTTGCCAGGAGCTAACCTAAAATGAAAATGACACAAACGAAAAACAAGTTGTGTGACTGTTTTCTGTAGGTCTCGCCATCACTGATTCTCACCTTAATTGTTGCTCAATCAAGTCCCAAAATGGACATTTCGATTGATTATTTCAGTTACTACACATTGCTAGGTTATAAAACTAGTATTAGTGATATAACAGTTTGTGTAACCCTTTATGTAACCTATTGGTTACCAAGTCACAAAGAAGGCGAACGAAAAATTTGGGGACATACCACAGCTTTTTGGGGTAGATATGGTCAAAAACATGCATAAAAATCCTTGAAAATATGCTGATTTTTGCTTATGATGGCAGCCATCTTGGATTTGGAGGTCACGTGACATTAAAAAATTGGAATAGAGTCCAACTATTTAACACAACCCATCTCGGTGTTGAAAATATACATGCCTTGCCTCTACTAAAAAAGTATACAAGGAACTTTTTTGAGCAGTTGCCCTCGCACTATTATTTACTGTATGTAATATTCACTAATCATCAGTTGTTTCCAGGACACAGGTACATTTGCACAAGCATGTGACTGCGCCCACAATTTTAAATTTATTGGTGCTAAAAGTTTCTCTCAATACTCATGTCAAAAATACTTTGTGGAAGCCCTGTGCCAATGCATTCTCTTACTGGTATATATGCGAGTCTCCCAATGGGAGCCTCACATATATAAGCAGAGAATCAATTGGCCTAACAATATTTACTTTGACCTTGTAAGCCAGTGCATTCACTTACATGTGTGAGCTTGGCTCCTTATGTAATGCTGAACCAGCGCAGCTACCGTCATGAAAGGCTAATAAATATGATATACTGGATGAAAAAATAATAAAGATTGTCTATCTTTATAAGATCCTCTTTATAGGTGAATTTCAAGTGTGTATAATTATACCCCTGTGCACGTGGTGCATATACTGTGTTACAAGCGTCTGGTCCTCCATCTGTCCGTCCGTCCGTCCGTCCGTCTGAGCAGATATCTCACTCATAGGTTATTGGATCTCAATAAAATTTTGTAAGGACGTTGACCATCACGTCAGAGAATTATCCAACGATGTTGCTTGAATTTTCCATTCAAGTTGAAGAGTTATTACTCTTTCTTCATCGGGATATGTTGATATATTCGTCCCTCCGAGTAGATATCTGAACTATAGATCTCATTGAAATTTGGTAAGGATGCTGGCCATCATGAGGGCTATGATAAAAGTATCTAATGATGTTGCTCTAGTTTTTCTCTTTGTTCATCTTGTGATGTTGATTTTTCATCCACAGGTGATCAGATCTCTTTTCAAATTGTAAAGGCACATGTACAGTAATACCCTAAATAATCAACTCTTAACCACAGCAGAATTATTGGTAACTTTTCAGGATTTAGTCGGAAATATTGCTTGTTGCCATTCATCGGAAAGCTCTCACTGAATCCTGCAAAGTTACCCATAATTCTGCTGTGGTTAGGGCATTACTCTATATATTTGTCAGTGGATTGGTCACAAACACAAGTGGTGACCAGAGACCAGAGCCCATGAGGAAATGTTTTTGCACATAAAAGTAATTTTTTATGCATATAAAATTCCTTGGAGTGTACTTCACAACTGATCATTGGAGACACTTTAATCTACGATGTCAATGAAGTCATTCATATAACAAAAGTGTACCCAATAGTATACTAAACACTCCAATCATGTGAAGGATATAAGCAAAACACCCAGGGGGGGGGGGGGGGGGGGGGGGGGGGTCGGAAAAATATTTCAGGCACGTATGGCATTTTTTCCCTTTCGATAATTTTTTGTACCCACCCACCCCCACCGCCAAATTTTTTTCCTTTTACGGCAGTTTTTTCTGACCATTTTTTGACACCCACCCCCCCTTTTAACACTAAAACAGAGATTTGCGGGGGGAAATTCACTGTAAACAGCTGTATATGAATTTCTGTGCATACTATTTATCATGGATGTTAACATGGACATGTAAATAGGAATGAGTCATTTTGAGGTCATTCGGCCAAAAAAACATGGCTGCCAGCGGCCATCTTGGATTTCAAAATTTGCAACAAAATACAACAAGATAACTGCCTGAAACACCCTCATAAAATTTATAATTTTATTACCACTACCATGCATGTAAATTAATGGGGAGTTCCACACTAATCCTGAAAAATTTCCCATAATTCTGCTGTGGTTAAGGAGTCGATTATTTAGGGCATTACTGACATGTTGTTGCACATCATGAATATCATCTGTTTTATAATATTCACATAGCCTGTGTTCTTTTATGCTAAATCCTGTTCATTGGTTGTCAATCGCCAATTGGTCAATCATGTTAACCAAAGTAAGATATTCCTGACCTAAATGTGGTTGGTAGAATAATTGGGCATATTTGTTAAGGGCACACGCAACCATAGACTAATCAATCCAGAATTCAGAGGTAGATTATTGGGCTAACTTCCTGTTCTGTGGTGAATAATTTCTATACTGTTGACACATTTCAGATAAAACATAATATTTTATGTAATTCTCCAATGGGATTGATAACAATTTCGTTTGGAATTCATTGTTGTGGTCTATTTCTGTATGCATAACATCAATATTGATGTCCAAAGAGATGTATTGAAATTTAAGTCTTAAATAATTCTACAGATTACAAATTTGTGCCATATTGTGAATTTAGTATGTCAAAAATGTGATATTCAAAATTCACTGTATTACACTAATAGACTCACAAGTGCCTGAAAATTTTGTTTGCAAAAATTTCAAATTCCTGAATTTTGCACTCACACAAAATTTAAGAGTTGATAATATATGCCATTGCAGCGCATTGCATCATTAAACATTAATGAACAAGGTTACATAACATTTAGTTTATATCCTAAGTTCCAATTTTCTTCCATCGATCTTTACAGAATTGTATTTCCTACAGGGTATACATGTATATCTTCAATGTGCACGCTATGTAAACATGTAGGAAATGTTTACTCGTGTGGGAAAGGCTTGTAGCTATTGTTTGCACTGCATGTCCTGGCCTTCTACAGGATGCTTTGGAATTTAAGAGGTGCCACTAATTGCATTAGCCATATTGATCTCTTTTAATGGGTCGTTGACATACAAACAATGCATGCAGTGTCGTTGTTTGTCCAATCAATAGGTGAATAATTGTCGCAGTCAGTCTCTGATCATGTCCATGCTTGCCCTGCTTCTTAATCGTAACGGTGATCATTGTGTTATTGATATTAAAGCCTATAATTTTGGTCAGTCAAATAAAAAATCAATGCCTTGGAGCAAGGTAATTACTTTATACGTGATCAATTCCTGTTATAAAAATCAAAAATTTGCATAATAATCTTTAAGTGGACATTGTGCATAGTATTTCTACTACCTTTATATCATGGAAGCAATATATGAGATTTGCATTCACCAGGATTGTGTGGGATAATCGGCACTCACTATTTCAAGACCTGCTTGGGTTTACAAAAAAAATAAATCCTTCATCTGAAGATTTTTCCCTGATGTTTGTAAACCTACTATGGTAGTAACATTGCGGTGCGGTGGTTTAAGTAAATATTGCATGGTCTTCCATGCAAAGAGAAGAGATGCCAACCTGATCCGATATATGTGGAAGTTTATTGGTAGTGAATTGGGAGTCTGTTTTTTTGTTGTGCCATGGCATTATTTCCTGGTGAAATTTTTAGTTCTGCATGGTCTGACCTTCACCGCTAAAACTGACTGTATTGTGATATGGCCATATCTTCTGAAAGTGATGTACTGGTACAGTACATGTCTTACCCCAATGAACCCACCAAACAGGTAGATGTTATATGCACCGCTGATCAGAATTTAACCCTTTCTTTACTAAATGTTATCAAATTTTACATCCTGAATGGTCTTATTCATTTGGAGGGTTTTCAGTAAAAATAAGCAGACAACAGCCAGATGAAATGATAATACAATGGATTTGTAATCTTTAGCGGGAAATGTTAATTGTAGCCTGTTTGTTGAACTGATTATCTGAACATTGCCTAAGGGAACTAATTGTCAATGTGTATTTATTAACCCTTCCATGACTGGAGCTTCCTGAATTTTTTTAGAAAACCCTTTGCCAAGGCATTCTCTTTTATATGTGAGTCTCCCATAGGGAGCCTCACATTTATAATAGAATACATTTAATGCTGCACCAGGGCAGCTATGGTCATGAACCTCATGAAAGGGTTAAGAATTACATTCTGCATATTCCCAGAAGAGAAGCAGAGGTACTAGTAATATAAGTGTGTGACTTTCTAATTATTTCAAAACCATTTTGTCTCTTTATACAGGACTACATGTCGCGGGCCAAGGATCTGGAGAGAGACATGAGAACACTGTCAATTGAAAAATCAAGATCAGAGGCCATGTTAGATGTAAATTTTCTCATCTTCTCACTTTTTTTTATAGGGTTTCATGATATGTATTGTATCTCGTTAAATGTTTCGCAATACGAATATGTATCTAGATATGGTTAGTGTTCCAAATCATATGATGAAATTCTTACAATCAAATAATGAAATGATCTGAAATATTTAGTTGTAATATTGAAATGAAGTAATGGATATATATTTTGTGATGAATCCAGATTAGCTACGATTATATGATGTTTCATTGTTTTCTTAATACTGAACGGTTATCATATACGACAATGTCACAAGCAATTATTGGGGAAAAGTTTAACCAACCGCTAATAGATCGCACATTTGTCATGATTGTGAACTTCAGTCTGAGTTTAGAAATAAAACCCAATAAAAAGACTTGAGGTGATTTTACACAACACGAGGAAAGTCAATAATTTGCTATTGCTCCGTATTAAAAACTCTATTCATACATTTCTCGATATGTATTATTTTATGGCCAATACAATGTATGTATCTCAGCATTCCATATCTCGATTCGTCGATGCACCAATTGTATCTGTACTTTTTTACCATTGACTTCATTGGGCAATCTCAACTGCTCACAGACATAATATTTATGTTATTTTACATGAACCCACTTTGGGTCCCCCGTAAATGCTGACGAAGGTTATGAGGCCGAAACCTTCAAAGAGACCACCATGTTAACTTCTATTTTGTCTAATATTTAGCAGAGTAAATAGAAATAGTTTGAATCAGAAAACAATAATTAATGCTCATATTGGTGTAATACAATTGCTCATAACCAGTGAAAAATAACACATGTAACTTCCTTGCAGGATGTCAAAGCCAGGCTTAACAGACAAGAAGAAACAAATCGACAAATTCGAGATGAGAATAATAACCTCAATCATGATTTAGATCAGCTTCTTACAGTCGTCAGCACCGCCAGATCCACGGGAAAGTGGGACGTATGTCTCTCAATATCTTACTGGACATTATTATTAGACAGGTTTAGATAGAGCACTCCTAACTTACCCTGTCTATACTGAATGGATTCTTTCATTCAGTTATAAAAGTATACATTGGAACAGTCTATTATTGATTTGGAGGGGTGTTCAAGTAAAAGCAGATGACAGACAGAAAAATAGATAATACAAGAGCAGAATGATTCATATTAGTTGGTGGGAAATGTTCAGTATTGTTGAACGTATTGTTGAACTTATTATCTGAACATTTCCTAAGGGAACTACTCGTCAAATGAATATTTAGAATATAAAGGGTTAAAATGTCAGTTACTGCTGGCTTCCTACCTGGCTTCCTACCTGATTCACTTTATTGCCAAACTTTTTTCATATATGTGACCCGCCATATCAAATCCAGTCGTAAGTCGGGATTTTTTACCCTATGCCAATGCATTCTCTTATATATGCGAGTCGACCATAGGTCACCTCGCATATATAAGAGAATGCATTGGCCTAACAATTTTTTACAATTTTAATATTTTTTTCTTGTATTCTTTAACAATTTATTTTATAATTTCACCCATACAGCGTCCCAGACAAACATGAGCAGACGACACTCTTCTATATGCTTCTATATATGTGTGGGGCTCCCTGCAGGGTAATGGATGTTTTTTATTTTATGTCCTAAAAATTGTGAGAAACATTTATTTAAAAAAAATGATAACAAATTGTTAGGCCAATGCATTCTCTTATATATGCGAGGCGACCTATGGTCGACTCGCATATATAAGAGAATGCATTGGCACAGGGTAAAAAAAATCCCGACTTCCGACTGGATTTTATATGGCGGGTCACATATGGATAAATATGAATCATCTTTATTGATATGCAAGGACTTCTGGCGATCAGCTGATTGTTGATAGCTGACTGCGTCTGTTTGAAGTTTTTTTTGTTAATCTAAACCTGTCTGTTTACTTTGAAAAAAACTTTTTTCAGTAGCATTGTTTTTTGGGACTATGTTTCATTAAATTTCAGATGTATTGAATTGCACCAGTGAAAATATATCATTTAGTTTTGCCTTAACCCTTTCTATACTCAATGGATTCTCCCTGTTAGTTAAAAAGTGTACATAGGATTGGTCTTTTATTGATTTGGAGGGATGTTAAGGTGATAAAAGCAGATGACAGATAAATAAAAGTACAAAAGGAGCCCTGTTTAATGAGGGATATGTTTAAATAATAAGTTATTATCTGAAGTTTTTTTTGGGATCACTACTCATCAAGGATGCTTTATTTAGAATAGAAAGGGATATTAATCAGTAAATGATGTGTCTTAGATTATGTCTAAGTAGTCCAAGTCTTCTTGTACTAAAACCAGCTAAGATATTGGGATGGCGATGCTGGCGTTTATTCCAAGCCCGCCCTATATGCTCGCTTATGACACGGCTTAAGCGTTAGTGACCCGCTCAAATAAAACCACAATTATATGAAATAAAATATCACAATTGCGACAATAAACGGATATTTTCCGCAGAAGACATGCTATTTTATCTGAAACCCACATCAGTTGCGAATTTAAAACGGTAATTTAATGCGAAAAGAGACATTTACCTCAATGTTTACAATTTTTTTAAAGTATGCGAACTCGGTTGACTTCGCGAACTGTGTTCGGCATTTTCCGTTGAAAATATTCCGTAGATTTTGGACAACAACGCAAATTACGATGAATTCTCCATTGTAATCGTAATTATGTGTGTCAATAAATAAAATAATAAATAGATTAATTAAACATTGGAGATATAAATGTAATACACTAAATAAATGAACCTTAAGTTTGAAAAGTCCCACTAAAACGGAAGAACTATATTTCGAAACTGTGTGATTCGGTTCTCCGATTATTTTATCAACACAGATGTCAAAATGCACACCACACGCATGGCAAGTCAGACACAAGAGATCTAATTTGCTCCAATTTTGACAAGTTGCTTGCGATAATTGTCAACAAAACTACCGTTCTGATCCTCCATTATGTCATTAAGTTTTTAGTGCGGGAATTGTTCTGAAAGCACATAGAAAACTGGACTTTCGGGCGATCGGTTTTCGCCATTTTTGTTCGGAAAACCCGCGCTATATATAGAAACGGAAAGTAGAATTCCCAGAACAAACAGCGGATTATGCCGAACTTATTCGGACCACTTCGGCTTTCGGTTAAAACGTAAACAAACAGAGAAACAAATCGATGTTTGTGGCAATCAACCGGAATATTCTATGTGTAATTTAACATTAAAGTTAGATTATTATACACCATTATGACCATTAGATGTAAGCCTTTCCGATGTATATAGCATCATGTATTGATTTGCTAAGTAAATCGAGTAAAATACACCACAAATTCCCGCCACAGATCGTGGGCGTAACTCATGTGGTAGGATTGGTATGCAAGCGGGCTTGGACTAAACGCCAGCATCGCCATCCCAATATCTTAGCTGGTTTTAGTACAAGAAGACTTGGTTATGTCTAAGGTGTTTTCTCTATATATGCAGTTTCCTAGTATATACAGTAATGCCCTAAATAATCGACTCCTTAACCACAGCAGAATTATGGGTAATTATTCAGGATTTAGTTGGAAATATGGTTTGTTGCCATTCATCGGAAAGCTCTCACAGAACTTTCTGATGAATGGCAACAAGCCATATTTCCGACTAAATCCTGAAAAATTACCCATAATTCTGCTGTGGTTGAGGAGCCGATTATTTAGGGCATTACTGTAAGACTGGGCGAGAATGGCTCTTGAACTATTAAAAAAATTTGCTGTTACATCCTGTTTATCTAATCAACAATTATATTTCCAGCTGGAAACTGTCAGATTCAAAGAACTCACATTAGATCAGGTGTTCGGTAGTCTTCAGGAGAAACTGCAATCTACGTAAGTACAAACTTATGTACTGTGATGTCCTATTGTCATATTATATGGCCCATAATGTAGATCACATATTTTGCATCTATTCCTGTTATTCAACAGTATAGACATTCCTATTGCATCATTATACCCCCATTCGAAGATTCGAGGGTATAATGGATTACATATGTTCGTCAGTCTGTCTGTTGGTATAGCTGTCCATCCTTCCGTTCGTCCATGCATCCGAGCAAATATATAAGCTATTGGTTGTCGGATCTGAATGAAATTCGGAATGAAGTTTAGCCATCAGGAGGCCTTCAAAAGTGGAGACCAATTACAATGTTCTAGGGTTATCCTTTGTTCATCGGGAAATAATTGTTTGATGTCCGTCCACTCAGATATCTCAGCCATGGTTTATTGGAGGGTAATCATCAATTTATTCAACAATTTTATGGGTTTAGTAACTAACCTATGTTCTAACATTCATATAATTAATACATGTTTGTGATATTGTAGTATGGTACAGTTTATAGTTTATCAAATTTCCACATTGACAAAATTTGACTTTAATAAAAATTTAAAGCATTGTGTGTTTTATGCAGTTTACAAGTGTTATTCTTTTATAAACTCAGTTATGTGCAGTAAAATTATATATCAT
Organism: Siphonodentalium dalli; assembly: GCA_032622095.1. NCBI lineage: Eukaryota > Metazoa > Mollusca > Scaphopoda > Gadilida > Siphonodentaliidae > Siphonodentalium > Siphonodentalium dalli. Next base: position 190,923,006 of record CP136062.1, on the reverse strand, counting down.
GTGGGCATCTTATGGCTCCGGTTGTAGCTAATAAATTTAGTGTGTTCACACCATTATTATGGCCTTTCAATAATATAAATCAGCACCTTTTATTTTTTCATGTTATTTATGTTTCTGTTTTCTCGTCACATTAATGAGGATTGCATGGATTATTTTCCCACCTTATTTATGCTTCTCTTTTCTAGTCATAGTAATGTGTCTCCCATTAATTATTTTCGTATATTATTTATGTTTCCATTCTCTGGTCATTTCAATGGAGCTTCTGTCGATTATTTTCCCATGTTCTTCATTTTTCCATGTACTGTAGATATATTAATGGACTTCCATGGATTATTTCCCATGTTCTTTATTTTTCCATGTAGGCATATTAATGGGGCTTCCATGGATGAAGAGCTGAGAGACCTTCAGAATCAAATAAGACGGAAAGATGATCTTGTCCATGCTATGGAGAGAGAAGTTCAAAGCCTAAAGACTGAAGTGCACATTCTGCGAGCTGACGCCAGGCAATCTCCAGAAAAGGTAAGGAACAATACTGTGAGGTATTTTAGTAGATATTATGGAGGTTAACCCTTTCATAACTGGAGCTCTCTGAATTTTTGCGAAAACCCTGTGCCAATGCATTCTCTTATATGCGAGTTGACCATAGAAATTGTTAAAAAAATTAAGAAAAAATTATAAAGAATGTAAGAAAAAATTATAAAATTGTATATAATATAAGAAAAAATGATAAAAATTGTTATAGAATATAAGAAAAAGTAATAAAAAATGCAAATTTGTTTTCAAGAATGTTAGAAAAAATGATAAAAAAAATTGTTATGCCATTGCATTCTCTTATATATATGAGGCGACCAATGGTCGACTCACATTTAGAAGAGAATGCATTGGCACAAGGTCATTAATTAATGTTGCACCAGCGCAGCTCCCGTCATGAAAGGGTTAAGGTCAAGCACAATCAGACAATACCTTGGTGAGAGATCGTGTCCAATGTTGCCTAGATATAATCAGTGTTCGTGCTGTCGGTGGCCAATGGCCACCTTTTTTCGAAAGTGGCCACAAAAGATTTCATTTGGCCAAAAATTCAAAAAGCGCTGAAGAGATCAACGAAGTTAGGCAACGAAATATCGCCGTTTTTTGGGCACGCAGGTTTCGTACTTCAGATACGATTACATCCCAAATTTATTTTGTAAGGGGAGCGTTGATTGATTGGTGATGGTTGTACAATGGCAATTACTAATCGTCAAAAACCTTAATCTGTGCACTGATTATATCATAATAATCATTATTTTGTTGATTTGGTGGTATGTAAGATGAAATACGTAAATACATTGTCCTACAATTCGATGTAACAGTGATGGCATGTCAGTTACGCAATGTGTCATAAACTGTCTCCCCTCTTATAATAACAACCGGCTTCACAAGGTCCACAAACAAACATGTTGAACTTGTTGAATATTTTCCTCCAATGAATAGGACACCTTCTGAACTTTTATCTGTCACCTGCTTATTTTTTCCTGAAAACCCCTCCAGATGAATAATAGACCATTCCAATCTATACTTTTATAAGCAAATTTGATTATTGAGACAATGCAAATTTGCATTGTCTCAATAATCAAATTTGCTTCTAAAAATAGGTGCCTGGTGTGTTGTATAGTCCCAAGCATGTTCTAAGAGCAATGCTCGCCATGTTTCGGAGGCATAAAATATATAACATTGCTGCTGTGCCGAACCTCATATATACATATACTTTTATAGAAAGGGTTAAAAATTATATCCTAATTTATATCTCCTCTAATATTCCAGAAAGTCGAAGGTGCTGATTCACGACCACTTCCAGAAAGAGAAAACTTTGAGCTGAGTCGTCTGAAATTGGACCTACGTCGATCAGATCAGAGAGCTGAGAATGCTTTGATAGAGGTCAGTCTCTCAAATTTTATTCATTTATATAGGTGTCTATCTATTTGCAATATGAGAAATTGATATATGCTGCAGTCAAAACTCTGCAACAGATTCCTTCATTATGACGCGCCTATCACTGAAAAATGCATCATCCCACATCTCAGCCTGTTCCATAATTTTCAATGAAAGACATTTTACTTGACATTGTACTCGTCAATTGGAACTCGAAAATAAAAACATAAGAAAATAAGAAGATAACATGAAGAATTATTTATACAACGTCAGGTAGAATATTCTGGCCAACAATTTATGACACTCTTGCGATATCAGACGGATGATACTCAAGGCATCTGGATTTTTGTTTTATTTTTGAGACATCATACTTGTACTACAGACTGGTGGCCATTAACATAAGAGGGAAGTTATTTTTATTTTTCATCATTAATTTTCTTGACTTTGGGCAAGAGGTTAGTTTGTGTATTTTTGTGTGAATGAGTCTCCTGCAGTCGGCAGGCAGAACTTTCAGTAGTCAATAATAAGCAAGGAATCTCAAGATGCAAAGTTTGAAGAAACATATCAGCTACATTCAATGTTTGTTTTTTTTAACAAAATTATATAAACAGATAGGTGATAAGTTATTCTTTTTTCAGCTTCAAACTCGTGAAAGGAAGATATCCTCATTGCAGTCACAGCTAAAAGATTATGAGAATGAATTGAATTTGAAAGATTCTGAAAATTCCACACTCCAATCGACAGTGAAGATGCTACAAGAAAAACACAGACAGGCATCTTCAGATGTAAGTACCTTGTTTATTTATCTTTTTAACCCTTTACCCAACAGAAGGGCCCTGTGCCAATGCATTCTCTTATATATGCGAGTCGACCATAGGTCGCCTCGCATATATAAGAGAATGCATTGGCTTAACACATTAAAAATTATAAAATTGTTAAAGAATGTAAGAAAAAATGGTAAAAAGTGTTAAAAAAAGATTTTTTTTAGGCCAATGCATTCTCTTATATATGCGAGGCGACCTATGGTCGACTCGCATATATAAGAGAATGCATTGGCACAGGGCATAACTGTAACTATCACAATGTGGTCAAGGAGCCGGTTCCAATGATATCCATATTTGTATTTTGCAAAAACCATGTGCCAATGCATTATCTTGCCATCGTTGTAAGCAGAGTTGAGGTTGTCAATATCTGTTTGTAAACACTCAATGGCCTGGTCTTTGTCCATCTCCTGCAAAATAAATACAAGAAAGTTAACCTGGAGCTTCCTGAAATTTTGTGAAAGCCCTGTGTCAATGCATTCTCTTATATATGCAAGTCTCTCATAGGGAGCCTCGCATATGTAAGAGAATACATTGGCCTAACAATATTGACCTAGACCTTGTAAGCCAGTGCATTCTTTTATATATGCGAGGCTTCCATCATGAAAGGGTTATAATCTCGTTATACAGCATCGGTACACCAATAATCAGATTTCTTCACATTGATTATTATCTTGAGACAATAAAATCATACTTGATGCACAGGTAGCCTTCAAGGTGCATTATGTTCATGTTTTGAAACATTAATGACTACAATTCAAAATTTCTAAAATGCACAGCTTACTTGAATAACATTTGTATTGCAGCTTGCAAGATGTGAAGAAGTTATCCGGCAGCATAAAATGGACTTATCCTCTAACAGAAATCATGATGACCTGTCTTCATTTGATGTAAGTTATATTGCAGCCTAACTATCTTTTTATTAACCCTTCCATGACTGGAGCTTCCTGAAATTTTTAGAAAACCCTGTGCCAATGCATTCTCTAATATATGTGAGGCTCCCTATAAGAGAATACATTGGCCTAACAATATTTACCTTCGCCTGGTAAGCCAGTGCATTCTCTTATATATGCGAGGCTCCCTATGGGAGACTCACATATATATAATAGAATGCACTTGCACAGGATCTTTAATGCTGCACCAGCGCAGCTCCTATCATGAAAGTGTTAATTGGCACTTTATCCCACAGGGTTAGAGTGAAAGACAACAACTGGAATGCGTTTTATAGCTACCTGTTTAGAAAATCATAATTATTTACAGGAAGCCGATACAATAAATGTAGTAGTAACCAATACAAACATGTGGGTGACAATTTTTTGAGGCACAATAACCGCCTATACAGATGTAGGCCAAAAGGGGGAGACACCAATCGAATGCGTATGTCCCAAAACAAAAAACAGGGAGGGAGGGAGGGTTGTCAACACAAGCGACTGTCTTCGGCAAAGAAATTATTGGAAAGAATGTTTAACGCAGTATAACTGCGCGCATCCCCCGGCCAAAGATATAGTTCCTATGATTCTGCTCTTCAAATTATCCCCATTCGCTAACTAAACAGCAATACTGCCAAAATACTTGTACATTATAATTATGTTTTATTTTCGTCTAAGTACTTCGCAATATCAGTGTATAGCTTACTTATCTGAAATGTCATGCAGTATGATGTAGTGATATATACGAGTGAAAGATCTCGTGATCAAACATGATTATGTTTGTACCCAATTTTTTGTTTAATTTTACGCATCTATAACCCTGTGCGATAAAGTACGTCGTTTTGTACGACTATGTTTTTACTCTATTGAACACAAACAATGCAGCAAATGAATTAATTATACTGCAGTTCTGTAACACAACTAATTGGAACACAACTAGATATTCCTGTTTTTTATATATGATGTCATTTTATTAATACTTAATACTATTTACTAATTATTTTTCGAATCATTTAGACCTTTTGATATGTATGTGGTTCATATTTATATCTCATGTTTCAGTCTAATCATTATGACAGACGAATCAATGCTTTAGAAAGTGAGTTGAGAGAATCCAAAGACATGCGGCATCAAGCAGTAGATGAGGTTTGTGAACATGATTTATTCCGTAAATACAAACCAGGTTTTCAAGTTGTGATAAATGACTGAAAACTATTTTTCTCTCAAATTCACATTTTTTTCCTTGGAATTGTATTTTTCATCTATTTAACCCTTTCTATACTAAATAGATTCTCCCACTCAGTTATAAAAGTACACATTGTATTGGTCTATTATTATTCATGTGCCAGAGGGGTTTTCAGGAAATATAAGCTGACAACAGTTAACCCTTTCAGTGCCAGGGGCCGATCTCATCGGCCCTAATTTACGGTCTGTAAAATCGGCTTTAAAATTTTATTTTTTTTAATTTTTTAGATTTTTTTGGGTTGAATTTTTTTTGGGTATGCTTAAGCATGCTATAGCAAATTTTAAAACAAACTGGATAAAACCTTAGGGGCATGTTATAACTCAAAACTATCACCAAGTATTCATAGTAATAATTTTGATGCCCATGAAAAACGTAAGATTCCCTGGCACTAAACCTACAAAATAAGTCTGTTAAAGAATATAAGAAAAAATTATTAAAATTGTAAAAAATAATAACAAATGATGAAAAATTGTTAGGCCAATGCATTGGCACAGGGTATATGGATTGATACAAAAATCGGACCTGGCACTGAAAGGGTTAATACAAGCACAGAAGGAGTCATATTTATTGGAGGGAAATGTTCAGATAAGAAGTTCAACAAACGTCGTTGATCTTATTATCTGAACACTTCCTGAGATATAAATATTCATCAATAAGTATATATATATAGGAGATATGGCACAGTAGCATGTTATATTTATGCCTCCGAAACATGCCGAGCATTGCTCTTTGAACATCAATAAGTATTTAGTGTAAAAAGGGTCCAAATACATTCATCAGCGGCTGATGGGTTTTAGAGATGAAGTTACCATTAAATAAAATGAGGCATACCAAAGTGTCTGAAATTGTTAAATTACTATTGACCATGCTGGTTTCCAAAAATGAAGGTGAAAAAATAAAAGCAATTTTTCTGATATATGTGAACAATATGTCAGCTGCAACTTCATTGAATTTATTATCTTTTGATGATGACACCACCCTATACATATCCGGGCATAATGGTCATATTATTGAAAACTTAGTTAACAGTGAACTGAAAGATATTTATAAATTGTGCTGCTATAACAGTTTGTCTATTAACGAAACGAAAAGTTAATATATACTTTTCCATCCAAAAAATAATGATAAGTGGGACACTATCAAGATATATATAAATGATGTTGATCTTAAAATGCATCGGGAACAAAAGTGATGAAAACATTAAAATTTCTGGACATAAAAATTGATGAAAACCTCAACTTTAAAGAACATACATCAATGGTATGTTCTAAAATGGCCAGAGCTATTTATTGTATTAACAGGGTGAATAATTCCTTCCCTGGAGATGCACTCAGAACATCATATTGTGCTCTGATTCACAGCCATCTAGTATATGGAATTACAGCCACACTGAGCCCTTATTCAAAAAGCAAAATATATTGAAATTTGGTGATCTTGACAAGTGCCATGCCAGCCTGCTTATGTATGACTGGACACATCTTAACCTACTGGTGACATTCCTTGGAGCATTTGGAAATAAAAAAATCATTCACTAGACTGCCTGGCCTAATAAGAGAAGTGAAATCTCGAACAAAATTTTCTGAAATCCTGCCAAAGCATTCATTTCCAAAATTATGGAATGAAACTTAAATCCGCCGGAAGTCGTAATAGCTTTGAAGACAAATTAAAGGCTAATATTTTTAACTCATGATATTAACTTTAAATGTAAAAACAGAGCGTGCAGAGAAGTTTCCCCACGAAGGACCATAAATTGAGTTATGTATCTTAAACTAATAGCCCCACCTCTTGAGTTAAACCCTGATAACTCGCCCTCATCGGACCCGGCTGACAGTCACTATCTTTTTCAAATTTAACACCAACTATAATATAGCAAGGTCATCGTAATGCCACATTGAGATTGCTTGCCGTGCACATGCGAACATGTGAACACTAGAACCCATTTTTTAAAACTATTAAAATACTAAATATAAAATATTTCCATTGAGGCCAAAACAAAAAAAGGGTTTTAATTCTCGGGCATAGCCGCGTCTGGAAAAAAGGCCCGTGTTGAACCATTTTATTACAATTTTCAATTTGAACGAAGCTGTCAAATGATAACACGAAAATAGGAAACTAGAAAACAAAAATTATTTATGTTTCAAACATTGAATATGATAGACATACAATGGTGTATGTGTTGGTATTCAAAACAGACACTAGGCAACGATAACTACCAGGTATATTGTCACAACAAGCTGCCCAAGCCCCAAGTTTATTAAGTCAAATGTGTTCAAATATTTCGGCATTTTATCAATTCGAAAAGGTAGATAACCCACTTTTCGTGCGGTAAACAATTGTGAGATTTCCAATTTCGGGAACGCAAACCGGAAAGAAATATGGTGCATATTGGCGATGTGTATGCTGGTTTAATATAATAGTATTTGAAGTTTTTATGGCTAGCATGTGCTGAAAAACAATATATATACATTGAACAGTGGAAACATGTAGTTACTATAGTATAGATGGATAAATATTAAAGTATATAGATAGATTTAAATACATATATACTATAAAAGGTACATACATATATCAAATATATCAACAACAGTAAATTGAAATATACTTTATATATATATATATCATTCTGGTAAATCCCTTTATGATGTACGGATAATACAATGTCATATATTTATGTCATTCTTTATTTCAGATTTGATGTACGGGTAGTAAAATGTGATATTTGGTCATTCTTTATAGTGGAATACATTAGTTTATATCAAAACAATGTTCTCCTTACATTTTCTTAACCTGGGAAGGTATAATAACCCATGCTAACTATGGGCATTATCCCCATAACAAAAATAAAAAATAAAAATAAAACCCTCGCTCCCTCATCGATTCTCAAAAAAAATTGCCTGAGAATCAAAACCCTTTTTTTTTGGGCCTAAACCACTGCATATTTATTCTCCTGTCTGACATGTCCTGAATGTTTCTTCAGATCGGTTCGTTACAAGAACGTCTTCGTGACAGCCATTTATCCACACATGATCATCATGGGATTTTAAAATCAGAGCTCACTCGGAGAGACGACACTATACAGAAACTACGCAAGGATCTGCTTAATCTTCAAGAGAAAAGGGATGCCGCTGTATCTGAGGTAAATTTTTGAAAAAAATGCTAAATTTTATTTATAATAAATCAACCGGCAGGGAATGAGCATGTAATGATCTGCTTGTTTAACCCTTTCATGACGGGAGCTGTGCTGGTGCACATTAATTATCCTGTGCCAGTGCATTCTCTTATATATGCGAGTCTCCCATAGGGAGCCTCACATATATAAGAGAATGCACTGGCTTACAAGGTCAATATAAATATTAGGCAAATATATTGTCTTATATATGCGAATCTCCCTAGGGAGAGACTCGCATATATAAGAGAATGCATTGGCACAGGGCTTTTGCGAAATTTCCAGAAGCTCCAGTCATAATAAGCATTAGGCTGTATTGTATTTTAGGTTTTATGCCATTACAACTTTACGACAGACAGTTTATCATAATGATTATCAATTTTGCTGATTTAAAAAAACAAATTAACCTGAATTCTTGATTTATCTAAGAAGCAGAAATTCTTAATCATTTTATTTGTAAGTCGGCAACTTCTTGTATTCCATATCTGTATATTTAATTGCCAGGTCTATACCTCCTTCTCCATTCAAGTTATGCTGAAATATTATTAATACCACTACCACTTTCATGTTGATATACCCGCTGTTTCCAATGTTATATATTACTCAAACATTCAGAAATGTTTTTGTTATTCAAAGTTGCAAATGCTTGTTTAGTGCTATAGAAAGAAATATTTTCCTCCAATCAACAAAATATAATTATTTTAGCTTGACGAGCAAGAGAACAAAATATATGACCTCGAAACTCAGAAAAAGTCACTCGAGGAGGAGGTAACGTTGTTTCCGACTTCAATCAAAGGCTTTTCTTATTCTGTAATCATCCAATCTTCTGGTAAACTAGTATATACCACAAACATTGAATATATTCATTCTAAACTTTCTTAAAACTAAGATGTGATATATTCTGTTATATGCTATAGCTTATCTGGCACACTTTCCACTGAATATCATGTACAATATATATATATATCAAATTAAAACTTAATAAGGACTTACTTTCACTTATATATGTCAAATTTGTTATGGAAATTGATCACTTTATTAATTTCGTCCTCAGTTTACTATATCCTCTTCACAAGAAAACTCTTGTAAACCTTTGAGAGTTTTTCTATCTGGCATTTATAGAATTCTTGGCATGGTTAAAAAACTTGCCTTTGGATCATTGTAAATAAATATTGAACAAACAATATTACCTCTTGCATTGATTCATTTAGGTCATTCTTGTATGATTTGGCTGATGGGATGTCATGACCAAGTTATTGGGCATAGACATATATCCAATACAGATTAATTTTGATTTTATTTTATTGTGGTATGTGCTCCGTTTGGACCAATAAAAATTGCCTTTGATTTGAGTCTGTGGTACGGTGGTGTCAGCTGCACACTTCATCTCCATGTTTACTCCATTCATTTTCAAATGCTTCAAATTTTATTTCAACTACCATATATAATTACTTTGAACACGCAGACATATGTGGCAAGCCTGCAAATAGTTTGTCTGTCATTTGCAGAATGAGGTTCCCAGAGGGTGAATTTAGTGATGCTATCCCGCGCTGTGGGCGGCTACCGTCACCAAATTCACCCTCTGGGAACCTCATTCTGCTCAGGCCTCAACTACTATTGGAGACCTAGGATCATATTGAAGTTCCCCAGTTGAAGTTGGTGATGTTCACCCATTAGTCGCCTCGATTATGCCTTTTATCTTCTGCAAATTAGGGGATATAGAAACTTCCCAGAAGGGAAAAGGTAACTAAAAACAATGTTAATTTGAGACTATAGATACTTCCCAGAAGATGAGGACTAAGCAGATTGAGTTCCCCAGATGGTGAGTTTGATGATGCAAGCCCACTGTGTGATAGCATCACTAATTTCACCCTCTGGGGATCTCATTCTGCAAATGACAGACACACTATTTGCAGGCTTGATATGTGGACTAGTCTTGGGGTTTAATTAACTAATATATTTGTCAAGCCTTATTTGTTTCTCAGCCTTCAAACGTCGGATATTCGGAAAGATTTAATATCAGAGTTTGTATACATGGACAAAACATTTGTTTGAATTTTTTGAGGCATTGCAAAAGCCTTTAGTATAGATAACTTGATAAATTATTGCTTGTCTAATAAAAGCTGCCAAGAACATATGTCAGACAAGTTTGTCATGCTGTGATGGTCAAACATTAGTTCAAGTTGTACCTTGCAGCCCGATAAACACATTCACTTGCGATAACATGAAAAATCTCTTGAGCCAGCAATTGAATCATCAACCTTTTCGTCATGCCAATGACATGTTATTTGAGCATAAATTTCTGCAGATGAAATATTTACCGAGTTGTCTCAGCATGTGGACCAGTTATGTGGTGAATTTAGAACATTTCATTCCATACATCATCCACAATGCTTCTTGTGTGAACCGTGTTTGATGTCTTAGAATTCATTTTTCATTCTGAGTTGACAATCACCAAATTATATAACTGCCATTCATTTTAACAGTCATGAAGCTGAATTCTTAATTAACCAACCCACAGAGCTGATAGAATATTAAAATAAATCTTGTTGTCTGATTGGATGGAAAGGAGCCGAGTTCACAGGCTCTGTCAGACATTACCAGCCATGTTGACAAGAGATTACAAAATATTCAATTATGTTTGAGGAAGGAAACCTACTGGCGGTCTGATGCATGTTATTGATGAAAGTTTTAATTAAATTGGCTCAGGATGTCATCAAATCTTATCCATAATCATCTTAGTTGAATCGTCAATCACTTTTGGTAAGAAGTTGATGACAGACACCGTATTATGTAGCCCATCTATTGTGACACCAGTTTCTTTGGCTTTTGGTATTTGTTTTGATCTATTTATGCCGTTCTGTGTATTATGTCTTACTATTTTCTAATAAAGTCTGTAAAATAATAGTCTGTGTTCTTATAGGCAGTTACATATAAGCAGGAGAAATTTTATAAGGGCGAGAGACTTCTATTTTTTTTTAAATGCAAGTTGTTCGATATACAGACGTTATAGCAAGGCAGTCTATAGTTTCGTATGAATTCTGTTAATTCAGTCCGAAAGTATTTTTACAATTATATATTCAACATATATTAAAATTCTAGAATAATAGTTCAGGAATTCAGGAATAAAGGTTATATATTTGGAAAATATTTTGTCAATTTACACTATTTACATACAACATCTCTAAATGAGGCCCTTTCTCCATGATGAGTTAGTTGCCTATGAACACAGATTTCAATGGGAAATGGTGATAATCCAGGTAACTGGGACATGTTAGTATATCAGAAATCAGTTTGGGAAATGGTTTTTATCAGCTAATCAACCATATTATAGTTTTATTGTATGTTAATTTTTGTTTCTAAATTGCAGGAGAAAATTATTTGACATTTATTAACCTGAAATGAATAACTGACTCTCTAATCCAGGCTCTCATTTGACTAACATCGACTAGTAAAGGAAGAAAACAAAACACCGAATGACCAGCAATATTAAATTAATCAATATACTCATGAAGTGTGTATTTGTTTTGTATGTTTAGAACACAGCTTGATTCAACAAGTCAGGCCCAACCTGAATTCAACTACTAGTATTAATAGATAGAGAGTAAACACTTGATTGAACTGGTGATGTGAAATAATTCATGAGAGACAGGGGCGTTCAAGTGTTTTACAAAATAGTTCCTGCCTTTAATGAATTATTTCTCAACACCATCTCAATCAAGTGATTATTCTGTTTATTATATTCAACTATAAACATATGACTTACCAGAAATCTGAATAATACTGCCATTATACCCATGACTCATACATTTTGATAGCGCGTATGAATACATAACACGCTAGTTAAAGTGACATAATTCACTGGTGAAATTTTTGTTTATTATCATTCGACAAATCAAGGTGAATGTAATAATTATGTTTAACTGCAATAAGTGAATGTGGATATTGCCGTTTTTGAATTCAATACAAGAGGATAATCCAAAATAATATTTCACAAAAATGTCTCGAAATCAGTGCTGCACTAATTTGGTATACCATGTTTATTTTTGTGGTGAAATAACATGGCTCAATCGATATAAATGATTAACGATGATGGTACATAAGGAAGAAATCAATTAACATTCATATGCCATTATTCAATGAAATACAGTAATGCCCTAAATAATCGACTCCTTAACCACAGCAGAATTATGGGTAATTTTTCAGGATTTAGTCGGAAATATGGATTTTGCCATTCATCGGAAAGTTCTCACTGAGAGCTTTCCGATGAATGGCAACAAGCCATATTTACGACTAAATCCTGAAAAATTACCAATAATTCTGTTGTGGTTAAGGAGTCGATTTTTTAGGGCAATACTGTAGGGTGGTGCAAAAGGTTGCAATACTAATTTTATACTTCATTTGCTGTAATGTTTTTATGAGTGCAACTTGGATGTACACTGGGATGCGTGATCGCACTGGGATGCGTGATCCCAAAGTTTCTACCAAACAGGGAAATAGTGTATTTGGAACTGTCAATTCAACTATAATATGTGCATTATACCCATGACGCATACATTTTGATATTCACTGCAAACATTTAAAACAATATTTATAACAGAGTTATCTATGATGGCATAATAATTGTTAAAGATAATTCTCTTTTGCTCATGTATTTTTTATTAATTAGATTAATTAATTAGGGGAAAATCACTGAATATCCTACTCTAGAGATTACAGATGTATGGAGGATTTCAGACCTCCAGTTACAACAACAGAATTCTAATTTAACTTTGTTTTCTGCTTTGACTTGTTAAAAATTGTGAAAAACCAAATATGACATATAAACTAAACCTATAAATACCTAAGAACATCATTATGTTAGTAACATGGGAACGATATGAAATAAATGCATAGAAAATTTCATATCAAACAAATTATCATATTTCAGGTTACACTTGTTCCAAACATGTTATTTTATACACTTGAATCCTATTAAAAAGTAAATCGGTTGTGAAATTAGCATGGAACCCTGAGTAGGTCTTTAATTTTAAATACATTTCAGTGATTTCACACGTTATTCACTTTCTTTACTTTTTCTCATTTAGCTTCACCATTTGGAGACAAAGATAAATAATATGGAACTAGATGTCCGAAAGTCAAGTCAGAAATCCGATGAGAACAAGACAGAGGTATGAATCTAACATTATTTTACCTTTTTTTTAGTTCTCCCACACAGTTATAAAAGTATACATTGGAATGGTCTATTGTTCGTCTGGAGGGGTTTTCAGGAAAAACAAGCAGACAACAGATAAGAAAAGTGTAGAACGAGTCATATTTATTGGAAGGGTATGTTCAGATAATTTCAGATAAGTTCAACATGTCGTTTGTTGAACTTATTACCTGAACATTTCCAATGGGATAACTACTCATCTCATCAAGGATGCTTTAGTGTAGAAAGAGTTAGTACTACAGGTGCAGTTTGTTAAACATATTATCAGAATATTTCCTGTGGGATAACTAACTACTCATCAATGACGCTTTAGTGTAGACTGTAGAAAGGGTATATACTACATGAGCATAAGCAATATACACACAAACTAGAACATTACCATTACCAATTCTGATCTGCTTCTTTTTACTTCCTTGAACGTAAAATGTTCAGTATGTGTAAAACTATTTCAAGAATTCCCAGTTCTGCCATAATGGTTACATACTAGCATGCCCATCTAGAATTTTAGGTTGACCTAACAAAGCTAGAACTAGAAGTAATTACACTGATTTCCCCATTGAGGTCAATTATCTAATAAAAGATTTCATTGGCTACAGTCTTAACTTATTTTGCCTACTCACAACATTCGTTATACCGCGTAAATACAAGAAAATGCGTGAAGAGTATCAACTTTAGTAGAAAATATTAACAGGCATTGCAAATATTTTTCAAAGTGGGTTATCAAATAATCATTCTCTCATTTCATGTTATAATTCTACATATATTCTTATGTACTTTGGTCTTTGATGCTAATTATTTTGACCATAACAGACTCACATTCAAGATTGTTTAGAACATGGTCTCATTTACTATCACCATTTGAAACTGGTGATTTAAAATTACTGGAACGTGTGTGACACACTTTCTTCTGATTATGTTTGAAAATATTTCATTTTATCATCTGCAGGCCAGTAACAATAAGGCTAAATTAGGGCAGAAGCAGAAGGATTTGGAATCTTTACGTGTACAGTATGCTGACAGCCAAGCACAGGTGATCATATACTCTGAGTCTACCCTATATTCTTTGTGACATTCTCAAAATCAATATAACATCTGCACAAATATTGATAATATAGGTGATATATAGGTGGTCAGATTATTATAATTACCATGTATATTCTTATCATGTGGTTCCTGAAAGATGCTTATTCCTGTACATGGCTTGTCCTAGCCATCATATATTTGTCAATTGGAACTCACCTCAAAAGCGAGCCATCCCCTCTCAATATATTACAGAAATGTGAAGTTGTCTGTCTTGTTCTTTCTATTGTATGAATGTATATGTGTATATTGGAAATATGAAAGAAATTTCTTGCTTCTGCCTTCTGTTGCTTATAAACTGGATGGATTTTCTTTGGAAGAAGTTTTCTACTTTTCTTAATTTTTCTTTAACACCTTGATCATGAATTGCCTGAATTGGGCTGAGTTAAAGTGATGTGAAACACTCCGGTTGGGTGATCAAATAGATATGGAGAATAATTTTGCTCAAAGTAGTTATTTTTTACGAATATTAATCCAAATTGACAACACACACCGTCATTCTTATATATTAATTAAGTACAATGACTCTAGATGGCGAAATCGTTTGTGTTAGTTTATCGCCGATTGTTGCGTCCCGAATTGAGGTGTAAATATTTACAATTGAGCGTAATTCAGACGATGTTTTCTATGGAGTGGTATGGTCAATTCATTTGAAATTTTTGGTGATCTTAGTAGAATGATACATTCTCCAGGTTGGCATAGTGCCTGAGTACTAACTTATAAGTTTATCGCACTCGAACAAGTCCATAATATGTCTTTAACCCTTTACCCAACAAAACGGCCAAAACCGGCCAAATAAAGCTTCAACAGCCTAAAATATCTTCGGTCTGTCTCAATAGAACCATACAAATATGGATATCATTGGAACCGGCACCTTTACCACATTGTGATAGTTACAGTTATGCCCTGTGCCAATGCATTCTCTTATATATGCGAGTCGACCATAGGTCGCCTCGCATATATAAGAGAATGCATTGGCCTAAAAAAATCTTTTTTTAACACTTTTTATCCTTTTTTCTTACATTCTTTAACAATTTTATAATTTTTAATGTGTTAAGCCAATGCATTCTCTTATATATGTGAGGCGACATATGGTCGACTCGCAAATATAAGAGAATGCATTGGCACAGGGCCGTTCTGTTGGGTAAAGGGTTAAGCATGTCTTTTCACTGAAATGGCCAGTTCTGCTCTACACAACCTATGCTTGTTATGGCTGATTTCTTTAGTAAATTCACAAGTTCTATTAGTTTGCTTCATGTTCTTTCAATTATCTTTAGGTTCAAAAGCTGACAGCAAGTTTACAGAAATTACAGTCATCATCGAAAGATACTAGAGATGCCTTAACAGCTGAGGTAATTATTAGAAAAACATTGCAAACATTCGTTTTAAACCTCTGTGGCATTTTGGTTATATGATGCATAACATGGGCTCGCTAAAACAATAAAAGTTCTCATAGTAGACAGTAGTTAACCAATCGTAGGTCAAGCAAAGTAAATTTCCCATTTCTCAGGCCCAAACGCATGCTACCGTAACCCCACACATGCAAAATTTTATGTGTCGGAAAAAAATTATAATTGGTACGAAATAATCGCGATACGTTTATTCTGAAGTAAGACTCAGATTCATATCTCCAATTAATACACAACCGTCATGATGAATTGCGTCTGCAAACTCATTAAAAATTGTGTCAATTATACTTCTTTGGATGAAATAAATCATATGGAGTCTTACCAACTACCGTAATGCCCTAAATTATCGACTCCTTAACCACAGCAGAATTATGGGTAATTTTTCAGGCCATATTTCCAACTAAATCCTGAATAATTATCCATAATTCTGCTGTGGTTAAGTAGTCGATTATTTAGGGCATTACTGTACTTTTTGTTGACATTCGTTTGGGTAATATTAGCCACAGGCAACTGATATCAAACCCAGATAGGCTATCCATGGGTGGAATGCTTCGTTTGCCTGTGCCCCAGAAAAAACAAACTAAATTAAAAACTGTGTGCTAGCGTGCTTTTCAAATTTTTTTGGCCTGAGAAATGGGATTTTGCATGGCCTTATTAGCATTAAGATTTTTCTCTTTAAATGAGTGTTGAAGGCTTATTTTCATGAGGTACTAGCCGAGTAAAAATAATCATCACATCTCACACCATTGTAATTTAATTCACCAAAATATTTTAAAGAAACTGCATTGGGAAAAAAAATCAATATTACATGCCCCTGCATTGTGATCTCCTTTACTGGTGCATCAAATCTCTGGGTATGTTCCATGGTACCACTCGAAATAACACCAAACAACCTCCTGTTAATAAACAACTTGCAGTTGGTAGGGTTGAAGCGATTAATCGACTAGTCGTAGTCGACGCTTAAATGTCAGAACGTCGACTCTGAATTTTGCCGTTCGACTAGTCAGAACATAGTGTATTAGTTTCATGTATAACGTTTTCAAGATCGATTCCGGCATAAACGGTGTTAACTGCGCGTTAGTTACGGTAAGTATAATGTTTGGTGGCACCCGGAATTGACAGTGTTACTAGTATAGACACACACGGTGACCCGACTGTCATTTGAAAGAATGAAATTGACAACACAATGTCTCACTCGTCGTTTGAGGTCAAAGACATCACTGCGACATGATGGCAATGATTGACACGGCTTTATCGTTTGTCGGAGACCGCTTTGATCTAGACACTGTGTATATTTCAATTGATCTTGCACCGTCGGGTTATGATGTGACGATGTGTGAAGGTCGCTTAAGGTGACGTCATTGGTGCTACCGTATATAAAGATACTGACATTGAGAACTGGCTATCGTATTCTACAACGTAGCCTATACTAGAGGGCGTATTTATTCGGAACATTAACATTTTATAGTGACACCGCTCGGCACCGGTTTATTGCTGATCACGTGACTAAACGAAATCTCGAACGCTGATATTAAATTAAAAACCTGTATAAATGATCGTGTATCTAATCATTATCCACCACATGTCTAATTATATAATTACATTCAGTGTGTTGGATAAATATCAAGATGTTTACTGTATTATTTCCCAAATAAATTGGTGTCTATGCAGGGAAATGCGCTACGCAATAGACCGTCATTGCATCAGTCATCAGTGTACGCCATGTACGATGAATTTTCCGTACCATGTTATGTTTGAAAGTTTTTATATCGGGTACCGACTAGTCGACGCAACGCGACTTTTGGGCCTCGACTAGTCGACTTCACTAGTTGTTTCAACACTAGCAGTTGGGCTCGATTACATAACTCCTAGTTTTGTGATGACTTATTTAACACTTGTCATCAATTGCAACATGCAATATTAAAAATTGGTACACCCATTAGCAGGTGATGCTGGTGAATAGAAAACTAAAGTTAACTGTTCTAGACTGCATGTTTTAGTGACATATATTCAAATTGAATTATATTAAATGTATAAATAATAATGATAATCATTATGTGTATTATCTTCCTGCAGGTTGCTGAGCGACATGATTCTGTTGTGAAGCTGAGAAATGAGAACCGAGATATTGATGAGCAATTACGGGAAGCTCTGAGCACAGCACAATATCGCGGTGAAGTCATCAAGCAGCTGAAGACCGACTCTAAAGATACTAATGAAAGGGTACATTGGCTTCGAATATTAAATGCTGGAAACCAGCCATATATTTCCTGTTTGTTGTATATCTTATCAAAAACATTTTACTTCTTAAATTTGTGTATCTAGCCAAACCTAAATTTAGTGTGCCTGTCATTTGCAGAATGAGGTCCCCAGAGGGTGAATTTAGTGACGTGATCCCGCATAGTGGGCTAGCATCACTAAATTTACCCTCTGGGGACCTCATTCTGCTTAGGCCTCATCTTCTCTGGAAAGCTTCTTTATCTTTATTATCAAATTTCTACAGAAACTTCTTCACATAGATTCTATTTTTTTTTTAGTTTAGTTTCTCTATATCCCCAAATTGGCAGAGAACACATTGCATAATTGAGGTTCCCAATGGGTGTACATCACAATATTCACCATTTGGGAACTTCAATATGAGTTTATGTCTTTCATAGCAGATGAGGCCATGCAGAATGAGGTCCCCTGAGGGTGAATTTGGTGATGCTAGCCTGGGATATTGTCACTAAATTCACCCTCTGGCGACCTCATTCTGCAAATGACAGACAGACTAAACTCAGACTTGTATCTAGCAGATATTAGGGAAGTTTAGATAGAAAAACTTCTAACTTCGCCGTCAAGCATAACAGACTATATTTCTATAATGGCCGAGGCAGGTAAATATTATCCAGTATTCAGACAACTATGTTTTATTTCTCAACAAATTCCATGCAACATAACATAGAAATATCATTTGTTCTCAATGAGGCACGAAAACAATCTCCCTCTTCACTGATAAATAGTATATTCTTATATTTCTTGATTAGATGTTTGCAAAATAAGCTTCCCTACTGAGTGCTAAAAGTCATAACGGTTTTTACAAACTTTTTTTGGTGAGATTTTCAACATTGCTTGTTAACATTGTCCTTTCTCGCACATTTTACACAAAAATTTATAGGATAACTTCATTCCAAGGTATTTTTTAATTCGTAGGTTAATATACAATGCTAATGTTTTTTTTCTTCAGGCTTCAAACTTGCAATTAAAGATTGATGAATGTGAAAGAGAGTATAAACAGCTACACAGTCGATATACATCACAGACCCTGGAGGTTAGATTTCAGCTATTTATGTTAACCCTTTACCCAACAGAAGGGCCCTGTGCCAATGCATTCTCTTATATATGCGAGGCGACCATACATTGGCTTAACACATTAAAAATTATAAAATTGTTAAAGAATGTAAGAAAAAATGGTAAAAAAAGATTTTTTTTAGGCCAATGCATTCTCTTATATATGCGAGGCGACCTATGGTCGACTCGCATATATAAGATAATGCTTGGCACAGGGCATAACTGTAACTATCACAATGTGGTCAATGAACCGGTTCCAATGATATCCATATTTGTATGGTTATATTGAGACAGACCGAAGATATTTTAGGCTGTTGAAGCTTTATTTGGCCGGTTTTGGCCGGTTTGATGGGTAAAGGGTTAATATATCTATCAAAGATGAGATATCTGTTTCCTTCACTTTTTGTATAGACTCTGGCTTATAACATAATAAATATGAGTTTAAGACACCAGTTAGCAGCAACTCCTGTCAGTGAAAGATATTCTCCACACTATCTAACTATAAAAGAATGTGGATAACAACTCTCCTTGAAAAGGCCTCATGTTTAGGGTTGTCACTGTAGCCATGTTGATTATGTTGCTGGCTGGATTGGACCAGGTAGTCGTGGGTTCATATCACAATGTGGAAATAAGTTGGATTAGATTTTCAGTCTGAGTTGATGGATATCTTAATGTGCCAATCTGATTGAAACATGGCCACTGATGACCAGTAATCTCCGTAACATGTCTCGCAGGAAAAACAAATAGTACTATAATTACAGTCAGAGTTTATATACTGCTTAACCCTTTACCCAACAGAAGGGCCCTGTGCCAATGCATTCTCTTATATATGCGAGTCGACCATAGGTCGCCTCGCATATATAAGAGAATGCATTGGCTTAACACATTAAAAATTATAAAATTGTTAAAGAATGTAAGAAAAAATGGTAAAAAGTGTTAAAAAAAGATTTTTTTTAGGCCAATGCATTCTCTTATATATGCGAGGCGACCTATGGTCGACTCGCATATATAAGAGAATGCATTGGCACAGGGCATAACTGTAACTATCACAATGTGGTCAAGGAGCCGGTTCCAATGATATCCATATTTGTATGGTTCTATTGAGACAGACCGAAGATATTTTAGACTGTTGAAGCTTTATTTGGCCTGTTTTGGCCGTTTTGTTGGGTAAAGGGTTAAAACACAAAAAGTTTGCTTGAAGAGATTTTGTTAATTAACAAGTAACTTTCCAGAAAAATCTTTCTGACTTCACTTTTTGAAACATTTTTCAGATTGAAAGGCTTCAGACAAGTTGCCAAGAGAAAGAATTAACATATTCTCAGAAGGAAACTATGCTAAAGGCCGATTCTTCGGAGAAGGAAGATTCATTATCAAAGTTAAAAGCTGAAATAAGAAATCTTAACGACAATATGAGCCAAACACACAGTCAGGTCAGTAAATTTGTAACTCTTTAATATCTGTATGGTTTCTTCTTTTTAGTTCTAAAAGTATACATTCAAATGGTCTGTTCTTAATTTCTGAGGTACAGAGCTACTTAAATTTGACAAAGGACAAATGCCAGATTCATCGGAAATCATACACTTGAATTCACACTGCTTTGGAATGGGTTTCTTGTATTATTTCCAATGTTATATGAATATGATATTGTTCCATGAATTATTCTTCAGTCTTGGTACATGCTATTGCACAACTATTAGTAGTCATATTCAACAAGGGACTTTGTATTTAATACGTCAGTGCTCTCAGCCACTAAATATGGTTGATCTCTTCCCACAAGTTTTATGTAGTTTCCTTAATTTGTGTAAAATAATAAATATGAATCGAAGACCCCTGTCCGGAAATGCTTCTATCAATCATTATTGGTTTTATTTCAATATTTTCTGGTATTAATACATACAATCAATTTAGGACATTTTTAGGCTAGCGGATCGTAGCAAGTGCGAGTACTCTATTTCTATCTGAGATTGCCTGAACGATCATGACAGCCTGTTCTAAAGATAATAATGAAAAAATGTCCCAATTGATTATCACAGTATATAAGAAAATATCAGTGTACATGTAAAATCAATATGAATTGATAGAAGTGTTTCCGGACAGATGTGTTTGACTCATATTTTTATATTTTATATGGCTGTTTTAAAAATTGACATACATTTGGTATGTGGGTTTACAAGTACAAAATACAGGTCAAGTTCAAATTAGGTTCCGCCAACCAATTTCTACCAGAGTTAGATCTTTTTGTTGGAATCTGCACTTAATTTTCTTGTATTTAGTAAGTCTGAATTGAATGGAATGAAATTTGGTATGTGAGTTTACTAGCATAAAATACAGGTCAAGTTCGAATTTGGGTTCCGCCCGCCAATTTTTACCAGAGTTATGGCCCTTTTTGTTGGAATTTGCAATTAATTTTGTTTCTGGATGATAATTTTAGTAAGTCTGAATTGAATGGAATTAAATTTGGATGTGAGTTTACTAGCCCACAATACAGGTCCAAGTTCAAATTTGGGTTGCTATATTTTACTATATACTGCATCATTGATGAGGTAAAGTGCTTTGAGCCATTGGGGAAACGAGCTGTTTCAATAACCATGTTTTAAATGAGGGTGGTAGTTGGCTCAAATTGGTAAATTCTGATTAATCAAAGACCTGAAAATCATCAATAAAAGTGAATACTATTTGCCCAAAAGTATAGCCTACCATTATTAAAGTGGAATGTTTTTATTTTAACAGATGTTAACAAGAGAAGAACAGATACATAGACTACAGAACCAAGTCCGGGAGCTACAAGATGATCTGGCTCGGCGGGAATGTCGACTGCAGAAACTCGAGGTTGATCTGATGAACATCGATGAAGATAGGAAGAGGGCCATAGACGATGTATGTACCTTATTTTTAAAATAAATTTGTGTTTTGTTTTGGTCCAAGATACAACTTGATCCTGCAGTCCTAATTGTGACTCTGCTCTGCGCCCATTACTCGTGGTGTAATATTATCATTCAGACTCACTCTTAGATCACAAGTTCAGACAGATATGCAGCTCAACTCTCTTGAAATGGCCTCATTTTTAGATAGGGATGTGCATGTAGCAGATAGGGATGTGCATGTAGCAGATAGGGATGTGCATGTAGCAGATAGGGATGTGCATGTAGCAGATAGGGATGTGCATGTAGCAGATAGGGATGTGCATGTAGCAGATAGGGACGTGCGTGTAGCAGATAGGGACGTGCATGTAGCAGATAGGGATGTGCATGTAGCCAAGTTGCTTATGTTGTGCACACCATCATAATATATAGTTTGGGCTAGATTGGTTGAGATCCCAACATGGACCAAAATCGGAGTTAATTTTCAAACTTGATCTGAGTTGATTCAGATCTCAATCTGATCGAACATGGCCACTTTGATAAGAAATTAAAATTTTCAAATCTAATCTAAGCAGTGAAAACATCATACTGTGCCATGCCTTATACACTAAATATTTCAAAAGTATTATTAAATAGCTTGTTTACTCGTTGCCACTCAGCAGCGATAGCAAATGATCAGAATGAATAGCTCTTTCGTAGTGATTGCAGTTCTGACATGTTTTATGATAATTTACTTACAGCTTCAGTGCAGAGAGATCACTATTTCTCAGATGGAAGCTGATCTATGTCAGCTTAAGAACCAATACGCCGACTCTATAGAAGAGAATGGGCGTTTAGAGGCCCGAATCCAAGCATTCAGTATTAATGCTCAGAATGAGCAAGAGGTTCTCAGCTCTGAGGTCAGTATTCAGTCTTTACTTTCATGTATAATATGTGAATTTTCAATTGATGGAACTAATTGATGATGAACATCACTAATTTCAACTGTCTGATCCTAGGTCTCCCATAGCAGTTGAGGCCTAAGCAGAATGAGGTCCCCAGAGGGTAAATTTGGTGTTGCTTGCCCACTGTGCGGGATAGTAGTCATAGCATCACTAAATTCACCCTCTGGGGACCTCATTCTGCAAATGACAGTCACACTATTTGCAGGCTTGCTCACTCATCAGTTTGATTCACTAAAACAAGTTCATAATACAGGGTTTCCACTAGGGGTTGGATGGAATGGGGAATGTATGCTTTAATCGGGTAGTGGAATATGTCGTAGGAAATTTGGGTGAGGGGAAAAAAAGACCATAAAAGGGACCTCATAACCCTATAACGGAAACCCTGTAATATGTAAAACGTGTCTGTATAATAGTAATGATAATGCATTTTATCTCTAGAATCTAATCAACTTACTGGAGCTTATATTATGGTATTGTAGTTTTAAGTACTTCGCTAGAAATTATTGAAATTTTCTAATGTAACGGATTCTGGAAGCATGAAGAATGAAAGGTGATTTGTAATTAAGTTAAATTTGCCACATTTAACAATTGTTCTGAACTCAAACTTCCAACTTGAATTCTTTATGTTTAATGTCAGGAATTTCCCATTTGAAGGTTAAGAATTGGTTAATATCATATTCCTTTTTTTAACAACAGGTTCAAAGAAGAGAAGAGGGAATAAAACAGATAAAACTTGAGGTGCTCCATCTAAATGAACTTAACAGCAGACATGAAGAAAAGGTCTGTTTGTCTCTTTGTTTATTCAGAATATTCCTATGAGCGGGAGATGAAAACTAACTGTTGTCAATATATCTTATTTTCAATCACTCTGTTTAAATCATGGGCTGTCTAACAGCCTTCACATTGTTAGTCTGCAGTAATTAGGATACTGCAATAAAACATACTATATTGACATATGCTACTCTCGATTTTGCTTCACATAGTTCTTAAAACAATATCTGTTGCTATCCCAATGTGTTAACAGGGTATGCGGCTTATACGGACCCTGGCTCTTATGGACCCTGGCTCTTACGGACCCTGGCTTTTACGGACCACCGGCTGATACGGACCCTGGCTTATACGGACCCGGCTCATACGGACCTCAATTAAATTATGCAATTTGCAAACTTATATTTATGAATTTAATATATTATTATGATTGTCTTTTCACACATGTATCTGTATTAATTGCGAATTTATGTGATTTTTTTTGTGATTTTCAAACTTATATTTATGAATTTAACCGATTTTTTCGGTGATTTCCAAACTTATATTTATGATAATATATAATTATGATTGTCTTTTCACACATATATCTGTATTAATTGAGAATTTAGGTGATGTTCTGACTTGAAAAAGCATTCATTGAATCGTGTTAATTAATCTCTTCGCCGTTGTGCAAACACGCGTGTGTGATCCCTTTATGTCGTTGTATAAACAGACATGCGGTAATAAATGGTCAGTGAATGGTAATCAGGATGAATCCACTGAGTTTGATTTGTTACAAAAACATGTTAGTAAAAACACAACTTGTTTCAACTG
The DNA here is from genome assembly GCA_032622095.1 of Siphonodentalium dalli. Lineage (NCBI taxonomy): Eukaryota > Metazoa > Mollusca > Scaphopoda > Gadilida > Siphonodentaliidae > Siphonodentalium > Siphonodentalium dalli. Next base: position 190,898,519 of record CP136062.1, on the reverse strand, counting down.
ATTCATTGTCCGTTATATAAACACTCGTGTGTGATCCCTTTATATTGTTTTATAAACAGACATGCGATGGTGAATGGTCAGTGAATGGTGATCAGGATGAATCCACTGAGTTTGATTTGCTATGAAAACATGTTAGTAAAAACACAACTGGTATATATTCAACTGATGATTTATTGTTGACTGGCATAATTCCACAATGTCTTACTGTGCTGATACCATGTCGCCATGCATCGGAAGATGCGTAGACGACAGGAGAGAAAAACGAGGGAGACGACCGGTAAATTAATGACATTGTGCAGAGACTACTCGTCGATGAGGATAACTGCCAGCAAACTACTGAAAGAAGCCGACAAGCTGTACGCCCCAGTTTAAATAATGTTCGTCTGATGTAACTTTGTTCCATTTTTGTTATCATCATATCATGTTATCTCTGTATGTATGTTGTCATTATTTTAATTTATTTAAATAAACATAAAACATAAAAAATAAAATTGTATATTTTAATTGAGGTCCGTATGAGCCAGGGTCCGTATAAGCCGGGGGTCCGTATAAGACAGGGTCCGTATCAGCCGGAGGTCCGTATCAGCCAGGGTCCGTATGAGCCAGGGTCCGTAAGAGCCAGGGTCCGTATCAGCCGGCATTCGTTAACAGTAGCTAAAGATCATATTTAATTTTTAACGAAATGCATAAGTTATCAGTCAGGTAATCTTTTTTTTTAGATTGCACAGTTAGATAGGGAGCTAAAACAGTCTCAGAATGCCTACGACTCAGCAGTCAATGAGGTAAGCTGAGTAAATTTAATACTCGTCAGAAAAAAAGCCAGGTTCACCTATATGTATATGTGACATGTGTTTCAATAGCCAATGAAGATCATAGGAGTCACACATGACCATTATATTTACACCTCTATGGTAAGTTGGTTCAGATAATTTGTGTCCACTTTTTAATGAAACTTGCAAATCTAATAACTCAGTATCTTCAGAGCAGTTTTCGAGTCTATAAGACAGACAGACAGACAGACAGAAGTTCCAAAATATATATAAGATAATAAGCATGTATCTCACATTAGCTGTATAGAACTCTATGTTTTCATTACTGTTTTGTTTAGGTATATATATTTATAAATAAATACAAATAGAAGCTCATAATATTACATAATCGTCATCATATATAAAAAGATGAAATTGAATTATATTTTTTGTTATTAACATGACACTCATGAGCATATTTGGGCATATCTCCCGCAAAAATCTCCCGGATGGCCATTTTAAAAACTTAACATGTCTGGAGTGTACATTCATTAGGAGATATTCATATAGCGCTGGGTATGGATTAACAATGCATCTTTATCTAAAGTGGTGACTTTCTTGTGTCCATTCTTGAGTTATCCTGGGTATCTTAAGTTTATTTTCTATTTTGACCTCTAATCTGATGAACAAGACAAATGAAATAAGATCACTTGCAAGAATTTCTATATCTAAGGTTAGAAAAGTTGGTTTTAGAATCTAGTGTTTTTATATTAGCCTTCTATCATACATATCTTGCGTGATTTATAATAAATATTCTGTTTATTTGATATTTTGTTGACAGCATTTTGTTTCTGATAATGATATTTTCCCTCTCTTCAATTGCTAGGTTGACTCGAGAAAAGCTCAGATATCAGATATGGAATTGTGCTTGGGTGAAGCTAAAAAGCGTAACACAAATAATCTGGATGACATTGCCAGGCTGGAGGATCAGGTTCGGGCTCTGAATGGTGAATTAGGGTCACTACATGCTCAGCAAGATGATCTCCATCACAGTGTAAGTGTACAATGTACCTCCATGAACGACGATTTAATCCTTTATATACTGAATGGATTCTCCCACTCATTTGTAAAAGTATACATTGGAAAAGTCTATTATTGAGGGGTGTTCAGGTAATAAAAGGAGACAGCAGACAGATAATACAAGAGCAGAATAATTCATATTCATTGATAGGAAATGTTCAGATAATAAGGCCACATTAACTTAATTATATGTTTCTCAGGCACTTTTATTTTCAAAACAAGGGGGGAGGCAGGTATTTATTTTTATTATTTTAGACCAAAATTTACCGGGAGGCAGGTTTTTATGTCTTAATTTTTATGGGGAAAATTTTGCGGGAGGCAGGTTTTTATACGTGACTTTTTACAAAAAAAAATATATTGGGAGGTGCGCTACGAGATGCCTGTTCAAGATTCAAGATGACAAAATGTGTCTCCCTTCATAGGTGGATGAAAAAATTGATATATAATATACTACATGCAGTACATGTATGGCAAATTGATATTAATAACATTGACTGAACTGAATTATTTAAGTGATATTTAAAATGTTCAGTTCAGTCAATGTTATTAATATCAATTTGCCATACATGTACTGCATGTAGTAGAATTTAAAACTAGTTTTTAATGTACAGCATGGAGATATATTTGACATCATATTGAGCTTCCTGTTAGAACGAGAAGAACTTGTAGTTTACAAACTTTCATGTTTGCAGATTGAAAACCCTTGAATTTTGGGGGTAAATTAAAATATGACTGGCTGTTTTGATTTTGATTGAAATTTTAATGTAAAATAAAAAGTGAATGGAAGGTGCAGGTAATCCATCTGTACTGCTGTGCTATTGGTTTTTCGTATATTTATTTGGAAGAAGAGGCCAAATATGTCCGCAACTTCAAGTTCAGCCGCATTCAGCTCCATCGATACACGGTCGAACTCATCCCTCTTCCGTTTGGAAACACTGACATTTACGCCAAATTACGGAACTCTCATCACTTTCAAAATGAACGGAATTATCCTTCATAAAATTGTGTTGTGTCGGAAGTGTCTCTGTTGATTATCCTCCATGGAATCAATACATGTCCATTTTCAATCACGCAAATATTTAGCAGTGCCATGTTTTTGGTTGGCAATTATCGCAATACGGTAGGGGAACACTGACATTCGTACTCATATTTCAACAATTTTTGTACCTAGCTTGCCTGTCCTAAGTTTCACGGGAAAATGGCTAATTTGATTCTATTTGTCGTTATATACATATTTATCACCCCATTTATTATTCATTTTCATAAAAATAAAATAAAAGAAGCCGAAGATGACATGTTTAAAATGTTTGAAGCATGAATTTGGCGAGAAGTTATCAGAGTACGTTATACTTGTGACAGTTACGTTATGCACACGGTGTTCCCCTATCGTATTGCGATAATCGCTAACCCATGTTTGTGAGGTGGTGCGTTCGATATGCGTTCGGAGTAGTTGGAAGTAGAGTTATCCCTCTTACCCAATGACCGGCTTACTGCAGTTACACACATGATATAAACGGAATACGCGGTGCACATTTGTAGCAGGCGGCGGGCACTTTATATACTTTTTATTTTCGTTGTCGAATAAAAAGCTCCCAGCGGCAGATTTTTAAGGGGGCGGTGGTGCCTGAGAAACATATAATTAAGTTAATGTGGCCTAAGTATAAAACCTATTCCATGGTCATTTGTTGAACTTATTATCTGAACATTTCCTTAGGGTACTACTTGTCAATGAGTATTTAGTATAGAAAGGATTAAAGCAGCTAGTGATGTGATTTCCACCATAAAATATATATACAATGCAATTTTATGATTGAAAAAGTAATGAAAGGCCACATTTTCCCCAAAGTGGTTGACTTTTTTGGGACATAGGCTTTCTGCTTTTAGAATAAAACTGGCTTTATTTTGAGTTGCAAAAATATCTGCTGCCCTAAATAATTGACTACTTAACCACAGCAGAATTATGGGTAATTTTTCAGGATTTAGTCGGAAATATGGCTTGTTGCCATTCATCGGAAAGCTCTCAGTGGCAACAAGCCATATTTCCGACTAAATCCTGAAAAATTACCCATAATTCTGCCGTGGTTAACTCTTTCAACCCGGCAGCCCGCTAAAGTGGGCACGACGTAATTTACGTTCATCCCGTCAGCCCTCTTTAGCGGGCAGAGCGCAATTGTCGGGAATAATACAATATTTCCAGAGATATACAAAAGATTTTATTGCTTAGCGACTTGTATATCCTTTGGGTGATATTCAGGTTCAATACTAATTTTTTTATTGTTTATCACAGACAGATATACGATAACATTATTATTATTACGTTATGAAATAAAGAAGAAAATATTGACCTTTCCAACGATGTTTTATTTGTGGTATCCGTCTAATGTCTCCTATTTTCGACGCAATGTTACGGAAATCACGGTGCACACAACGGTGCGACTTTAATATTATAAACATGACATCGACATTCATAATCATTTTGGGAATCCGATCAGGACATTGGCAGTTGTTTTGTTTGGAATTTTACTCATAATTCCTCAGCATACTGACAAGTAAATCCCTGTGGATCAAAAATTGCTAAATGTGGGAGTATATATCTGTTTCAGTCAAACAGCGTCTTTTGTGCATACTAGCTATATTAGGCCACAGGAAGTTGATTCTCTGTTTCTCAGACACTTTTTTTCCCAAAGCAGGCAGGCAGGCAGATTTTTATATTTATTTTTTATGGCCAAAATTTACCGGCAGGCAGGTTTTTATTACCATATTTTATGACAAAAATTTCCCGGCAGGCAGGTTTTTATTTGTTTATCCTTAACCAATGTTCGGACATTGAAACGTGACTACTTGATTTGATTTTAATGAAATTTTATTAATACTTGTCAGGCTTCACTAAGCCATCTTTGAATGTGTCAATACAAGACAAAAACAAAATATATTAAACTTTCATAACATAAAATAACAACAAAAGAACACTGAATGCAGACTTCGTTGGTGCATCCGCACTGGTAGTTGCACGTTGACAAGTACTTGAAGAAGTATTGGTGGTCACCGTGATCTTAAAATAAAAGCCAAAAATGTCTGCAACCTGTGTGGCTTTCAGTTCAGGTGAGACGAAGTCGAAGTCTGATGTTTTGTTTTTTCCAACATAAATGGATTTGATGCTTCCGCCGTGTTGGGACGTTATCCGTTCCGATAAATTCCTACATGTTTCATCGATATCAACACTCACTATAGTCCAGGGGATAAGATATTTGTTGCCGTCCCACACGCAAACATTCAGAATTGCAACCATTGTTTTAGCGGAAGTAGATCGGGCGCGTTCTATTAAGATTCCGGACATCGGCTTGTTCGATCTATTAAAAGATTGGAATTATGAGATAGAGTTGCGCCTCTTTATCCACACCTGTTAACAATGGTCGATTGCGAACTTCACGGAATGCGAGCGGCGTGATAATTTTTACTTTTTATTTTTGGTAGGCTATAAAAAGTACCCAGCGGCATATTTTTTCGGGGGGCGGCGGTGTCTGAGAAACAGAGAATCAACTTCTTATGGCCTTAGTACTGGTCTGCTCTTGCCTTTGATAAAGCAATTTTGTTCAATGAACCGATTGGTAAAATATTTGAAACCATGCAGGGTGGCATATGTACAACCACGTTTATACACCACAATTGTAAAGAATGACACATACATGTATGTATTTGTGGAAAACATTGATGTGCGAGGTTGATATCCCAGATACAGGTGATACATGCGACTATAGCATATATTGCGGTTCAATGTCCCTTCTCGGTTCTCACCTGCACACACCTGATATATCATTTAGATGTGATGCCCCCAACCGTATATAACACAAATTGAAGGTCACTTATTAAATAAAACATGCAGTTTGCCATACCCGACATCACTCTAAAGGTAGTGTTGCAGCAATACATCAGGGACACAAAAGTGTACTTAGGCAAGCTGATAATCCAGGGTTCTGGGACATCTATATCTGTATAGTCAGGGATGAAAGAGTTAAGGAGTCAATTATTTAGGGCATTACTGCATTTTAATCTATTTTGAATAAGCTGTACCCAAATCTTTGTATATGTCCAATTTTCAATTAGTTAACATTATCTATACTTTCATGGGTTTTACAATTGTCGTTTTCCAGGTTGGTACGAAAGATGAACTTATCCATCAACTGAAAGGCGACATTGACTCGTACCAGCGACAACATAAAGAGACGATGAACAAAGTAAGATGTTATGTTTATTCTGCAGAAACACTATTTAGTTTTTAGTATAGATGTCTAATTTCAGTTGATGATAACAATTATTTTTATTGCGCAAATTTTGATTCACCATTGGAACACTACTGTGACAATTCAGTGAATGGATATGTATATCTCTCAGAGAGGCGCACTTGGTTTACATCAATGGACACCTTTCCAAGCAGACACAGGGCTCACTTAAATTTTGTGATCTAATGAAAACCCGACCACAACAAGATATGGTATTAAAATACACACATTGTATATAACTCAGAGAGGGGCTCTCAGTGTACACCTTTCCAAGCAGACATAGGGCTTGCTTAAATTTGATGATCTAACGAAAACCTGACGAGCTTTCACCTCTATGTTGTTGGTCATGCAGTTGTTTACTTTACCTCCGAGTTACCCCGCATATATAGTAGCTTTAATATTTTTATATTGTGAAGATATTTATCATGATGTTGAAAGGGAGTGTTCAGATTGGATTTATGTAAAATTATAATATATTTATTATTAAATTATTCATATTTTTCTCATAGGTGGTTCTGAGAGATGATACAATTCAGAAATTAAATTCTGAAATTGGGAAGTTAAAAGGGAAACAACAAGAGAAGATGGCTGAAGTAAGTCGTCAAATAATCTTAACTTAAACAAAGCAGCAAGTGATATTAATACGAACTGATAAATTGTATTACGTACTCATTGAAGATCCAGTTTGATATATCAAGAGCAATGCATATTGATTATTTCTACTGATTTAATAAGTGCATAAAATACAATAAATAATTGCTCATGGGAAAGCATTTCTCTTTTGGTTCATGAATGATCAATTAGAAATATTGAGTTTTACTCTTGTTATATTACCTTGTGAGTTTTAATAACCATGTTCAGCCACACGTACGTGTAACTTGTAATTGTGTTGCTATGGTATTTTTATAAAGATGGACTTATGTAAACAGTCAGATGATTTTGCGGCACCAAACCTACATGTTTATAGATATTGGCCTACGTCTTGCGAAACTTGTAAATAATAGTCGGGTGGCAAGAACAGGCAGTCACAATTGCGACCAGTGCCATGTTGGACTCAAACATCTAAATGGGTTGACCATGTTTGTGTAGGCGAAATGATCACATGAGTCAGTTGACCTCCTTTGACAATGGCAACACACGTTACAAGTTATATGTACTTGTGGCTAAATCTGGCTACTACCACTGAAATCGGTTATTGACGGGATCAATAACCAGATCGGCCATAAAACAGTTAATTAGAAATGTTCCCTCTATAAGTTGATTTTTTCTGTTGAATATTGGCAGAAGTTTGTTGCACAGTTGTATTATATAAAATGCAATTTCTTGGAATCAATGACCTTAGTATCAATGTGCACTATTTGAAACCTGATGTTGTCAGCCCTTTCACCACCATTCATTGGTTTTTTTCAGGTCAGTAAGCAGATTGGTACTGTAAAGAATTTACAAGAAGCTTTAACGCAATGCCACTTTGATCTTGATGAAACTCGCAAACGCTCACAAAATGATGTAAGAATGAAAAAAAAAATATATATATATAATTTAGCATTAAGTGAAAGATATTGTTTTCCCTGTTCTGAAAAGGTAATCCATGACAGGGTTCGGACGCAAAACAAAAAGTGCTTAAATTTAGACCCACTCCTTTAAAATTATTTAAATAGCTTTCTTCCTGTATAGGTACTTAAAAATCAAATACTGTCCTTGAAAAGTCATTCAATTCTGCTTAACCCTTTACCCAACAAAACGGCCAAAACCAGCCAAATAAAGCTTCAACAGCCTAAAATATCTTCGGTCTGTCTCAATAGAACCATACAAATATGGATATCATTGTAACCGGCTCCTTGACCACATTGTGATAGTTACAGTTATGCCCTGTGCCAATGCATTTTCTTATATATGCGAGTCGACCATAGGTCGCCTCGCATACATAAGAGAATGCATTGGCCTAAAACAAAATCTTTTTTTAACACTTTTTACCATTATTTCTTAAATTCTTTAACAATTTTATAATTTTTAATGTGTTAAGCCAATGCATTCTCTTATATATGCGAGGCGACCTATGGTCGACTCGCATATATAAGAGAATGCATTGGCACAGGGCCCTTCTGTTGGGTAAAGGGTTAAAATGGTTTGCATGGTTCAATTTATTGGAAATCTCAAGCAAAAACTCGAAGCTGCCATGTCATTCAGCCAATATTAATATTGTTTATATCAGTTACTATATATAACTACCAAGATTTCCCACTTCCACAAAATGTCATCACTGTATGGTGTCCTGTGACTATGCTCACTTGCTGGCATGCGCAGACTTAACAAATAGTGCAGATTAACACATGATGAATATACCTGCAGGAAATCGTGTTTTAAATCCCATTTGGGTGAAAAATTATTACTGGGTACGAGTCGTAAAAGGAAATAAATATAACACAAAGTTTTCGGTGTGCAAGAAGGAGATAGACGTGAGTTAGAGAGGAAAGTTCTGTCAAATCTCACCAAAGAAGCGAACGGCATACGAATCTCGTGAAGTCCATCGTTGGACCAAACATGGAGATGTTTATCAGAAAAGATCGAATATAAAACGCTTCCGTTAGTAGTTCAGTTTACGATTTTGAAGACTGTAGGCTGATGTTGAGTGATGTGTTCATTGTAGGTCACGATGGTAAAAATAGTCCTTAAAAACTTATTATCCAGTCCTCAAAAAGTGCTTAAATTTGATTCTCAGGAATGTGTAGGAACCCTGCATGACCATAGAATGAATCCTGTTATGTTGCTCTGTAACTTTTGACCATTGAATCAACATAATTTCAACAAGATCCTCACATAATTCAGGAGATTTAATGAGGTTGTCTTTTGAGTTTATGGTACACTGAATTTGATTTGTCTTTCCTGGAACGTCCGAATACTATCTGACTTAACTTGAAAAATATTTAGGTGGAGAGCACTGAGATTATATTAGTATCCCCCTCTTTTTTCTGTACACAATAATGAAACTTCAGTGAACTTGATAAGTTTCCCACACATGTTGTTTTTCTATGTTTACTTGTTCCAATTGTCTGATAGTTAGATGTATGTGTGCATATCGAGCAAATATTAAAATTTCATGAAACAATTTTGAGGTATAATTTGGGCACTTATTATACCACTGAAAAATGTGTCCTTTCACTAATGTTTGGTCTAATGCTGTCAAATTAAGTTAAATCCATTTTCCACTCTGATAGTATTACCAGTATGCCGTGTATTGTTATTTAGATACCATGAGTAGGGGATTTGCATATCCCATAATTGCAGGTTGTAATTGAATTATGCTCAAACATTCTATCTGCATTCTTACAGATAAGTGACCGAGATGAGAACATCAGACAGTTACAGGAAGATCTCTGTGAATCCCAGGCACAATACACTACTTGTTATAATGAGGTAACATTCTTATTTACTGCTCTATTACTAGTAGCAAGCAAATGTCATTCACAACAAAATACTGTAAAGATAAGAGCTTGAATTCAAGCCTGCATATAGTGTGTCTGTCATTTGCTGAAGTTATCTAGAAGGGCTAAATAACTGAGCTTTCGTTGGTATCACTAACAATATCTTGTCTCAAAATGTTACCAAATCGGATAACCCTTTGAGTGCCTAAACCTACACAATAAGTCTGTTAAAGAATATAATAAAATATATTAAAATTGTAAAAAAAAATAAAAAAAAAAAATAAAAATGTTAGGCCAATGCATTCTCTTATATATGCGAGGCGACCTATGGTCGACTCGCATATATAAGAGAATGCATTGGCACAGGGTATATGGGTTGATACAAAAATCGACCTGGCACTCAAAGGGATAATAGAGTGCAAAATTACATATGCAGTTAGTTATTTTTAGTCAGACTATTGGGGAAAAAGAATAGAGCGTAAAGTATGACATCACTCTGAAGTTCCTATATTCCGTGAAATCATGTTTAGTTGTAAGGTGCTTTCATTTTAGACTTTTTATGATATTATTTTAAAGCTTTGCTAGCTTTGTTCTGTTAGTAACAGTTCTTGACAAATAGTCATGCATTGTTAATAACTGAAACCTATAGTGTAAAATATTTTATGTCGGACAATCCATTCACCGTTAAAGCATTTAGTTTCCTTCAGTCAGATTATCAGTAAAATACATTGAGCATTCAACTGCATAGAAAACTTCATTTTGTACTTGTCACAAGCTTACAAGATTCTCCATATTGGATTGTTATTTCTGAAATCCTGTTATTGCAGCTTTTGAAACATGAGGATGAGATTGAGAGAATAAAAATGGAAAACTCACAAATGAATGAGAAAGGACAGCGGCAGTCACAGGACATCATCTCTTTCAAAGAACAGGTCCATCAGCTCGAACTCGACCTCACGATATCTCACGAAAAACACAGAACATGTCAAAAAGAGGTAGGAGGCCTAGTCAAGGACCAGGTTTTTAGGTTTCAAGTTAGGAAAAGTCAGTTCTCCCTGTTAGTTTATTAACCCTTTACCCAACAGAACGGCCCTGTGCCAATGCATTCTCTTATATATGCGAGTCGACCATAGGTCGCCTCGCATATATAAGAGAATGCATTGGCTTAACACATATTAAAAATGATAAAATTGTCAAAGAATGTAGAAAAATATTATAAAAATTGTTAAAAAATGTAAGAAAAAATTATAAAATTGTTAAAGAATGTAAGAAAAAATGGTAAAAAGTGTTAAAAAAATTCTCTTATATATGCGAGTCTCCCATAGGGAGCCCACAGGTCCCCAGAACAAAATTTGACCCCACCCCCTATGATACTTAATCCTATAGAAAGGTATCCAACTTGGCCCGGCCTAATTTTTTTATTAGTTTTACAATGTCCACAATCAGGTTAAAATACACCAAAATAATTTTTGTAACATAAATGCCTCATATATAGTTAGAAAGATATGTTATTACTCTTCAATTTGATGCATCCCCTGTAAAAATTGGTTAAGAAAAACTCTGGTTATGAGCACAGGTCTGACGCAAACCGACTAAAATTTCACTCGTTCGACATGATGTCCGCTAAACTCGGTAAAAAAGTGCGATTTTTACACCGACTTGGGCTTCAAAAACACAATAGACGGTTAGTAGAATATATATATTATACATCATTAGCAGCGGAATTGTTTACTGACCCACCCAAACCAATCGCGCTACATCAAGGCATCGTATCTCTCGTATTTATTGAAAAATTCAGTTTCATAAACCCGGAAGGAAAGTTAATTTTTCCAAAGACGGCCATTGGTGTTCGGGCGCATATGTGTACTCTCTATAGTTCATACCCAACACAATATATAGTTAAATAAATACACAAAGACTGAATTAACACGAATGCCGATTTGAAAACATACATATGGACAGAAATATAACTCCATAAATATTTAGAGCGTATATACAGTAGTATACACGACTTCTTCGTTATATATTATGTTGGGTATGAACTATAGAGAGTACACATATGCGCCGGAACACCAATGGCTGTCTTTGGAAAAATTAACTTTCCTTCCGGGTTTATGAAACTGAATTTTTCAATAAATACGAGAGATACGATGCCTCGATGTAGCGCGATTGGTTTGGGTGGGTCAGTAAACAATTCCGCTGCTAATGATGTATAATATATATATTCTACTAACCGTCTATTGTGTTTTTGAAGCCCAAGTCGGTGTAAAAATCGCACTTTTTAACCGAGTTTAGCGGACATCATGTCGAACGAGTGAAATTTTACAGTCGGTTTGCGTCAGACCTGTGCTCATAACCAGAGTTTTTCTTAACCAATTTTTACAGGGGATGCATCAAATTGAAGAGTAATAACATATCTTTCTAACTATATATGAGGCATTTATGTTACAAAAATTATTTTGGTGTATTTTAACCTGATTGTGGACATTGTAAAACTAATAAAAAAATTAGGCCGGGCCAAGTTGGATACCTTTCTATAGGATTAAGTATCATAGGGGGTGGGGTCAAATTTTGTTCTGGGGACCTGTGAGGGAGCCTCGCATATATAAGAGAATGCACTGGCTTACAAGATCAAGGTAAATATTGTTAGGCCAATGCATTCTCTTATATATGCAAGGCGACCTATGGTCGACTCGCATATATAAGAGAATGCATTGGCACAGGGCATAACTGTAACCATCACAATGTGGTCAATGAACCGGTTCCAATGATATCCATATTTGTATGATGTTATTGAGACAGACCGAAGATATTTTAGGCTGTTGAAGCTTTATTTGGGCGTTTTTGGCCGTTTTGTTGGGTAAAGGGTTAAGGAGACGTGGACTGTTATGGGGGAGAAGTAACTATGGATGATGTTCAATTTACACCCCCAACATCACCCTTCTATGATCCAATAAGTATTATGCAACACAAGAGTCAATTATAAGATAGTGATTACAAACACTATTATAACCAATAAATATACATTAACCCTTTCATGACGAGAGCTGTGCTAGTGCAGCATTAAACATCCCGTGCCATGGCATTCTATTATATATACAAGTCTCCTGCATATATAAGAGAATGCACTGGCTTACAAGGTCAAGGTAAATGTTGTTAGGCCAATGTATTCTCTTATATATGCAAGGCTCCCTGTGGGAGACTTGCATATATAAGAGAATGCATTGGCACAGGGTTTTCGTAAAAAATTTGGGAAGCTGCAGTCATGGAAGTGTAATACATGCTGCTGGGACATATGCATAGTGGTCTATAGCTATGAAAGAGAAGTCACTTATCCCTGGCATAAAAATAGGGAGAAGAGGCACATTTTAGGGAGATGATTTCAGGACATGCAATTACGACGAAATACTTATTAGATTGAAATTATATTGTTCTTGAAAAATTCAAATAGTTTACTTCAGCAATACTTAACAAAGTACTGTATGAAGATACGGTCAGAATAATTAATAAGTTATTGTGGTTCATTAACAATAACATGGTGTGACACTGATGGCATGTAGTTTATGTTCAACTGGGTTGCCGATGAAGAGTTTCCAAAGTTCTACATTTAATATGAATATGTTTTGCAGATAGTCCCAGTCATCCGTGGCCATCTGAAGTTTTGTTTGAGAAAACTATTAGTTTTTCGTGCCAATTTCTCCTATTGGTGTATCCAGATTGTTTGCAAAAATAATTTTGATGTCATATAGAAACTGTCAGCCAAGAGACATTGATAGCAGTTGTCTTGGTTTCCCTTATGTTTCTGTCTTGAGATATCAACATGGGAATCATAGTTTTTAGACACATTCAAAAATGATTTTCCTCAGCATTTTTTTGTGTGTGCACATTGTAGGTTGGTAACCGAGACCAAGTTATTCTCAAGCTTCAGACAGACTTAGACACTTCTGACCAGAAATACAGTGGATGTGCTGACGAGGTAAAATTAATATGATTTATTGTAGAATACACCAAACATGTAGGAACAAGTCTCAAAAACATGTTTTTTTGCATGAGTACCAAATATTGTCAGCCATTCACACACATTCCAATCACACATGTGTGCGATTTTATTTTTATCATAAGCCTTGACCAGAATTTCTTATTTGATGTGAACAGAAGATTTCCACTAGAATTATAATTTTTACAGAAAGTTTTATTTTGAAGTTCCAGTTCGAGCGTTTTCAACATCTTGTATGGAATACTTGTTCCTAGTGGTCTCAAAATTATGGAATTGATAAATAAATGAAAATAAAATACATTATGCATGTAAGAACGATAAGATTGTGCTTATAATGTTGAGCTTATCTTTTACAGTTGGATGTCAGAGATGATGAAGTAACAAGGCTGAACAACAAGCTGAGAGATCTGAATCATCAAATTAGGAACTTAAACGATACTATTGATACTGATAGTACTAGGGTGAGTATTTTCTCAACAAAATGAAGCCTTTGTCTGTGGATATGTTGGGATGTCTCATAGTATTGTCAGAGATTCTAATAATGAACATTAATTGACTTTGGGCTGGAGCAAACATGCTGCAGCTAAATCTTCTTCATTCTCAATACTATGCTCAAAATTGTCATAATCTCATATATATTTTGAAGACCTCTGTTTGTCTGTCTGTCTGTCTGTATGTCATTTATACAAATCTACGTTTCTCGACCGATCGGGACGAAACTTGGTACGTGTGTGTAGTTTGACCAGGCGGTCGTCGTTGTCGTATTGGCGAGCCCGTGCGACGCCCGTGCAGTGCATGCACAGACGAGATCTCGGAAACGGGTGGAGCTATCGACTTGAAATTTGCTATGTGAATGTATCTTGCCCCGGATACAAATTTTATCGGGTGGCTGAGCCCGTGCGACGCCAGCTTCGCGCATGTGCAGACCAGATCTCGGAAACGGGTGGAGCTATCGACTTGAAATTTGGTTTTTGAATAGCCCGGACAACGTCGGGCTCATCGGCTAGTCTCATATATATTTTGAAGACCTCTGTCTGTCTGTCTGTTTGTCTGTTTGTACAAATCTACGATTCTCGACCGATCGGGACGAAACTTGGTACGTGTGTGTAGTTTGACCAGGCGGTGAACGTTGTCGTATTGGCGAGCCCGTGCGGCGCCCGCTTCGCGCATGCGCAGACGGAAATTTGCTATGTGAATGTATCTTGCCCCGGATACGAATTTTATCGGGTTGCCGAGCCCGTGCGACGCCAGCTTCGCGCATGCGCAGACCAGATCTCGGAAACGGGTAGAGCTATCGACTTGAAATTTGGTTTTTTAATAGCCCGGACAACGTCGGGCTCAGCGGCTAGTTTTATATATTTCATTTGTTGTAAAAAATTGTGGAGTAGATAGTTCTTAACCCTTTCAGTGCCAAGTCCGATTTTTGTATCAACCCATATACACTGTGCCAATGCATTCTCTTATATACAGACCGTAAATTAGGGCCGATGAGATCGGCCCCTGGCACTGAAAGGGTTAAATCTTAACCCATGGCATGTCAAATATGGTTTTCAGTTGGACAAAATAAAAAGTTCTCAGACACCTCCCTCATCACTGAAATATTGGATTTGAACAATGAAAATGAATTTTTTGTTTGTTTCTGGAGTATTTTTTCCAGATTTGAGAAAAAAATAAACAGTCCCTCTACTCAAAATTGAGATCTAATTGCCTGTGAATACAGATAATTTATTTTAATGGCCTTAAATATACTATTTTCACTTTGTCGGTAGATTGCCAACGATGAAAAGATTATCCAGCAACTGCGGAGTGATCAGGAGATATCTCTACAAGAGGTAAATTTATTTATGGTTCATATAAACTTATATTTTCAGTTGATTCTGTCCATGTCTTCATAGTTGACAAAAATTTCTTCGTAAGTTTTCCTTTCACACTTATTATAATATCAGAACACTCCATTCAACATTTAAAATTCACATCTAGTTCACGCAAAATATTGTTCAAATATTATTTGCTTTGTCATTTTCTAGTTTTGTTACAAACGTTCATTAGGTTATTAATTTCTTGTATGTATTTGATCATTTTTCATATTGTGCAGATTTGTTTGTCATGTTTATTGTCAGTATTCTACAATATTTATTTCTGTTTTTCATAGTGTTTGAATGTAACGAAGCAGGTAAAATGAAAATAACCAGAGTTCCCAGAATCCCTTGATATGTTGTGAATAGTACTGTTCTGCCATCATTAAAAGTGAAATTGAAGAAACTACAATGTTTACTGCAAAAGCCTAGACAAGTTTAACTAATTTCCATAATCTCCATCACTCTCTGTAATCTTAACCTTTCCATGACTGGAGTTTCCTGAAATTTTGCGAAAAGCCTGTGCCAATGTATTCTTTTATATATGTGAGTCACCCATAGGGCGCCTCACATATATAAGAGAATGCATTGGCCTAACAATATTTACCTTGACCTTGTAAGCCAGCGCATACTCTTATATATTCGAGGCTCCCTATGGGAGACTCACATATATAAGAGAAGGCACTGGCATCTTCAATGCTGCACCAACGCAGCTCCCGTCATGAGATGGTTAAATGATGGAAACTCCCGGGTAAACACACCACACATGGTATCGAGTTACAGCACTCTCGTATTCTACGCTTTCGTCGCAATGCCAGCAACTAGCGTGAAGTGAATACTTCAGTGATATTACATCTGTTCTAATTCAGTATCAGGTGCGTAAATCGCGGTGGTGCTCCGATTGCTGCACCATCTGCAAAGGCCTCAATCAAATGTTCCCCAGAGAACTAATTAACTCCGGTTTCACTTGATGGCAGACAGATTTATTCTCATTGCTAACATACAACAATTCCCACCCTGCTAGAGTGTCACTCATGTTTGAATGTCTCTTATATGTCAATAACAATCCCAAAAATTTAACCATTTAATGTTAGATTCTAATAAAAAAAGAGTTTCCTATTACAGACAGATTTAGCAAAAAATGAGCGATCAATTCTCCTGAGATATTTCGATGTTGGTCCCTTTAGATTTGCAGACATCAAAATCTTTCTGATTCCTTCTGATTTCTTTGCTCGTTTTATTTTGGCTCTTCCTTCAGGGCTAGACAGTTTCTGAAAGAAGAAAAAACGATTATGGTTTTAAACATCTATGTGAGATGTTATTTATCTCATATCAGTTCCATATAACCAACAATAGGTTTTCCAATATCAGATTTAGGTAGAAAAATCATTGTCTTCTCTGCCGTATTTCCAATGGGAATTATCCCCAAAAAAATGTTGTCTACAACCTTGGAAAATTATCAGGGTATGGAATTTTCATTTGTGCACAATTACAGAAAGTAGCCTCAAGACTAAATATTGTGAAGCTGCATAGCCCTATCTTCCAAACTTCTTTCTAATTCTAATGACCCCTTTCAAACTCGCATTTATTCCTTGTGTTATAAATGAATGTTTTATATTTTTACATAGTGTTTTCCCTTTTTTCATACCCAATAATATTTTTCAATTTGGCATAAACTGCATGCCCAAATTCAAGTAAAATCTAATAGTAATTTAGTTAATTTTGAAAATAGTTTATTAACAACAGCACATGATAATGTAACCAAGTTAATAATTTCCACTATGCTTAAATTATTAGAAACTGAGTCAGTATCTAATCTTAAGAATAAACTCAATCTCAAGTATAAAAATGCATGTTGGTGTTTTCCTGATATTAGCCAGGTTTAGTTACATGAAGCATGTGATGTGTAATGTGTGATGGCTATAGAATTGATAAAGAGATACATTAGGCAGGGAATGTTACCTGAATTTTTAGCACCAAATCTACACATTTAGAAATTTAGGCCCGTTTTGAAGCAAAACATGTGAGAAGATAGTCCCATAATGTGAAATGATATTGACCAAGCCTTGAAATAGTGTGTCTGTCATTTGCAGAATGAGGTCCCCATAGGGTGAATTTAGTGATGCTACCCCGCATAGCGGGCTAGCATCACCAAATTCACCCTCTGGGGACCTCATTCTGCTTACACCTCAGCAGAATGAGGTCCCCAGAGGGTGAATTTGCTGATGCTAGCCCGCTATGCGGGGTAGCATCACTAAATTCACCCTCTGGGGACCTCATTCTGCAAATGACAGACACACTATTTTAAGGCTTGTAGTCCCGTAATGTGAAATGATATTGACGCATTAATCCTTGATGTGGTCAACTAGTTAAATCAATATAAAACCTGTCCGCTCAGACAATTATTGGCCTGCATAACGTTTCACGCTCATGGGAAATGTGGATATTGAGAACCAATTTATTAGAGGAACCCACCCATCAAAACTCAGAGTTATCAGATATAAATTTTTGATTTCTGTTATTTTTGACCACCTGGAATTTTGGTGGCCTGGAAAATATTTGATGAATGACGACCGATCGATACCAAATTGCATTGAACAAATATTGATTTATAGCACTTTTTGGGCAATTTTAATCTATAGTTGACAGTGTTGGCATTATTTTTTGACAATTAATCGATTCTGATAACTGAAGCGGCATTTCAAGAATTGTTGTTGTTGGAATCTGATTCTATGATAGTATTCCAAAGTTAATGTTAAAGAAATTTCTCTCTCAATTTTACCCTTGTGTTACCTTCAATCTGTTTTCCTCAAGCTAGTTAAATACTGCTAATCTTACGGTATACAGTAATGCCCTAAATAATCGACTCCTTAACCACAGCAGAATTTTGGGTAATTTTTCAGGATTTAGTCGGAAATATGGCTTGTTGCCATTCATCGGAAAGCTCTCACTGAGAGCTTTCCACTGAATGGCAACAAGCCATATTTCTGATTAAATCCTGAAAAATTACCCATAATTCTGTTGTGGTTAAGGAGTCGATTATTTAGGGCATTAAGGTATAGCTCTAATGGTTTGCTGTTATATCTACATTGCAAATTTCATGTTCCTTTGTTTCTTCTTCTATCTATCCAAAATGTTTGATATGATATCAAATTCAAATTTCAGTGATTGTTTTTTGGTTCTTAAATTTCTAAGTACGTTCAAAATTAAATTCCTCATCGTGCATTACAGCATATTGACAGAATATATATCCCTGGAGGCCAATAAAATAATAATATGTGTTCTCAGGCAACTAGATCTAAATTTTGAGATCAGGGAGAGAGGCTATTTATTTTAATTTTTTCTCAAAATCTGGAAAGCATACTCCAGAAACAAACAAAAATTCATTTTCATTGTTCAATTCCAATATTTCTAACAGAATATACTGAAAAAATGTTTGATGAGGCTTTTTTAAATAAAATTTCAATGACGAGGGAAGTGCCTGAGAACATGTAATTGTTTTTTAATTTATTTTGGCTTTAATATTGCTCATTTCATTATCTAGCAGATTTTAGTTTTGCAATTGCCTCAAATCATTGTTGATATTTTAAAGTCAAATGCTTCCCAGTGCGTTATATTGCATCACCATTGATAAAATGATTCTAGTATTAAGCAATCAGCAATGAATGGGAATTCACAAAGGCATCATTTCAGTTATGACTTAAGTATGCCCGAATTCAAGGTATACGAGACAATCAAATTAACTCTTTCTATACTAAATGAATTCTCCCATTCAGTTATCAAAGTATGCATATAAATGTTCCATTATTCATCTGGAGGGGTATTTAGGTAATAAAAGCACACGGCAGACAGAACAATAGATAATACAAGAGCAGAATTATTCATCTTCATTGTTGGGAAATGTTCAGATAATAAGTAACAGTAATGCCCTAAATAATCGACTGCTTAACCACAGCAGAATTATGGGTAACTTTTCAGGATTTAGTCGGAAATATGGCTTGTTGCCATTCGTCGGTAAGCTCTCGGTGAAAGCTTTCCAATGAATGGCAACAAGCCATATTTCTGACTAAATCATGAAAAGTTACCCATAATTCTGCTGTGGTTAAGGAGTCGATTATTTAGGGCATTACTGTAGTCATTTGTTGAACGTTTTATCTGAACATTTCCTAAGGGATAACTACTCATCAATGAGTGTTCAGTATAGAAAGAATTAAGACCCTGAATCATTTCTTGGTTTGTGATTGAGGTATTTCAAAAAATTAATAAAGTATTCATTTTTGTATAGCTTTTAATCCACTTGTAAATATTAATTGTATGATTATGACCACATTATTGGACACTATGATAGTGATATTTGCATCAACATCAAATTATCTACTGTTAATTATTTCTTGCCTAATTAGCATATGTTAAAAGCATCTATTGTTAATATTGAATCACATGTTGATATTCTGCCAAAAAGCAGGTTAAAAATTATCAACGTATGTTTACCCTGTATAAATAGGGGTTATAATTTATTTACTTGTATTTGTTTAGTCTAAATTTGGTTTGAAATCATCTAGTTGTGTTTATCCCTTATTACAATACAGATTAAAATATCACGTCTAAGAGGTTACAATAATCAACTTATGTTTTTCCTTGTTTTAGTAAATAGAAGTTAACATCATTTGCTCATGGTTGCCTTGTTTAACCCTTTCTTTACTAAATGGATTCTCCCATTCAGTTATAGAAGTCTATGTTGGAATAGTTTATTATTAATTTGGAGGGATGTTCAGGAATTATAAGCTGACGACCGACATGCGAACAATGGCCATTTGTTGAACTTATTACACATATCTGACTATTTCCTAAAGGAACTACTCATCAACGAGTATTTAGTTAACCCTTTACCCAACAGAACGGCCCTGTGCCAATGCATTCTCTTATATATGCGAGTCGACCATAGGTCGCCTCGCATATATAAGAGAATGCATTGGCTTAACACATTAAAAATTATAAAATTGTTAAAGAATGTAAGAAAAAATGGTAAAAAGTGTTAAAAAAAGATTTTTTTTAGGCCAATGCATTCTCTTATATATGCGAGGCGACCTATGGTCGACTCGCATATATAAGAGAATGCATTGGCACAGGGCATAACTGTAACGATCACAATGTGGTCAATGAGCCGGTTCCAATGATATCCATATTTGTATGGTTTTATTGAGACAGACCCAAGATAATTTAGGCTGTTGCAGATTTATTTGGCCGTTTTTGGCCGGTTTGTTGGGTAAAGGGTTAAGAAAGGGATGAATACATATTAAAATCACCTACTTGTGTTTATCTTCTCTTAAATGGGGACTGTACCATAAATCTGGCTATTTATGGGACCATTCCTTTTATATTCAACATAATATATGCAACAATTGAATGAATTTGAGCTATGGATGAGTGCAAAATACACTTGTGCTCTATGAATGATGCAAACAACATGGTAATTATAAAGAAAATTAATTTATGACTGGCTAATCCATGGCTCAAATTCATTCATTTGTTGCATATATTCTGTTGAGTGTAAAAGGAGTTGGTCCCATAAATGGTCGGATTTAGTGTACAGTACCCCTTTATAATACAGGATAAAATATTCTACTGATATTATCTCATGTCTGAACGTGGCTTAAAATTGTCAACTCATGTTGTCTCCCGTTTGAACACAGGTTAAGAACCATCTACGAACAATAGAACAGATGAAATCGGAGCTTCAAATATCAAAAGCGAACCAAAGTCAGGATACGAAACGATATCAACAGGACGTCGAATTACTGAAAGAAGACCTCGATCTCACAAAATCAGAGTTGATAGATAGCCAGCAACAAGCTAGCGACTACAAGTCAACGATCGGAGGACTACAGGAGGAAATACTCAAAGGAAATAGGCTCCAGGATGAGGCTGATATACAGGTGAGTTCATGTTGTTCACTTTGATCTTTAAAGCCAGATTACTAAATTTCAACCCCAAAACTTGTATTGCAACAACAACATTAAAAGGGTAGACATGCTTTGAACATCACTTGGATAAAAATTATCTGCATTGTTGGGAATCTTAACCTTTTCATGACGAGAGCTGCACTGGTGCAGCATTAAAGATCCTGTGCCAGTGCAATCTCTTATATATGCGAGTCTCCCATAGGGAGCCTCAAGTATATATAAAGATAATGCGCTGGCTTACATGGTCAAGTTAAATATTTTTAGGCCAATTTATTCTCTTATATATGCGAGACTCCCATAGGGAGACTTGCATATATAAAAGAATGCATTGGCACAGGATTTTCGCAAAATTTCAGAAAGATCCAGTCATCGAAGGGTTAATTATTTCATATGGCCAATCACTGTAGTCGATATTTAGTGACCATTTGTGGTATGAAAAAAAATTATCTTGTTAAAAGATTTGATAAAATTTGGATCTGATTACCTGACACTGTGCATTGTCAGTGCATTATTGACATTTGGAAATCTGAATATATTCACCAATGGTACACAGAAACCCAAAATGTAGAAATTCTCATAAAAAATGACCATATGTTTGTAAAATCAGGGACCCGTCTAGTGGGAGACATGGGACATTTCTTCTCCCTGAAAAATGTCACTTCTCCCTCTTTTTGTTCATGGGAGAAGTGATTTCTCTGCTGTACCTACATGAATACAAACAGTATATTGAAGGGTTATATACTGATTACAACAATGTACTTACCAGTTACAATCAGATTAAATGTGGTTTTATGTATTGCATAATATGTATTGGATCATTTTGGGTCTAAATTGAACTTTAGCCTTTACGTCTTCTGCATATAAACAGTCTACTTCTCCCTAACTCAAAAATAGGGAGAAGTGTCCTTTCCCAATTTGAAACCTCTAAGCTGGTCCCTATGTAAAATAATTAAAGGATTATGTATATTCAAGGTATATATATTTAATTAAATGATCATTTTGGCACAACAATTATCACTAACCAAAAGAGGGACTTGGTCATGTATTGATATATATTTACATACTAAGTGTTGTCATCACTAAATCCAGCATTCTGATTGGTCGGCGCCCACGTGGCTAGTTGCAGTTATTTCTCGGTGAATGCGCAACGGCTCATAACACCAAGCTCATAACACCATCGATACGTCATTGGGTTTGGAAAGACGAACGCGTAATGTTTTGGCCGCATTTGGACTCGCGCAGGATTGACTTAATACATCATCGGGTTTCAATATGAAGAGAAATTGTTCCTATTAAATTTTGCCAAGGGTGCTATTGGGTATTTCGGGCTGTTTTTGTCACGATACACTTTTCGATTAAATACATTTACAAAAGTGGCTTTTTCGCTAAATGTATATACAGTCAATTCCGCTTTATTGCATAGCGTCGGTGCATGGCCTTTCCCATGCATATAACCGAATATGCATAAAGCCGAAATCACCCCATCACCCCATTTGAGGTTCTTAAGATTGTTTAGTTTGTACAGTACGTAGTACCACGAAATGGCGAAATAACGAAATCATTAGATTGCTGTTTCATATTTTCATCTCATACCTTGTTGTAAATTACTATTATGTCAATAAACTGATTCATTAACATCTTTATTTGTTGTTACATGTATAAAATGATTACATACCATCACTATCACACACAAAAAAACATTAAGAAAAAAAACCATATTGTGAACGTGTTGTTTTTAATTTCCCATCCCATAATTTTATAGATAAATATGTATGGGAGGCCAGACAAAACACATTCCTTGTTATTTCCATTACAGAATGGATATGTATGGGAGGCCAGACCAAACACATTCCTTGTTATTTCCATTACAGAATTGATATGTATTGAGTACGCAATTGTGGTTAATACTTTATTTTAATTTAAACGAACATGATAAAAACAGCAAAAACAACAATTACAACAACAACAACATTAATAAATCACATTTACGGAATCCAGCTCTAAAAGCTTAATCACTTCGTACTTGTCAGCTAAGGAAAGGTCGTTGCGTTTTCGTTTTGAAGACATGATGAATGATATGCTGTACACTGATAACCAATAGCCTTTATACTGAGAAATGTTTTGATAAAACCCGACAATAAATCATAGTGAACCATTGTTACACTAATGAGTTGAAATCATTGTAAAAACACGACACCATGTGTGTCGGGATGAGAAACAAAGACAGTGTTGTTTTAGTCTTTGTGTCTAACTTGGGGAAACAATGATGTCAACCAGCTGTTCAGTGAATGATAAGCCATCACTATGTAAACATGTTTCTATTCATTAAATTATTGTCGGCTCAGAAACAAAGAGATCACTGTGTTGGCCTTCTTTTTGTGTCGGCGACCTTGACACTTTATTGATAGAATTCGCGGAAGCGTCCTTTCACATTCAATAGGAATTCTAACTGCAAGTGTTTACAATCGTTTTTATTTTTACACAAAACAAATATACAAGCTTTAATAATTCATATAATTCACACAGAAATAAGGAAACATACAGGAAATGTTTGTGAACAGAAGCATGTTAGAAGAAATAGAAAAGCACTTTCGGTTTCGGTTTAGTTCACTTCCTTGTTGGGGAATTCCCGGGAATCTTCCTTTCACATTCAATTCTTAGAATTGCAACTGGAACTTCAGGTGTTTACAAACTCAACAAACAACCAAATAAATATTCAAATTTTAATAAATCATACAATTCACAAATAAATATGTAAACATACAGGAAATGTGTGCCAACATGTTACTGAGAAGAGATAGAAAACCACGTGTGTTATGAAATTGAAAATTGCCGTCTCCGCTCTCGCGATGGTCATCTTCAACAACTTTGCATTAAGTTTTCCCATAAAAAACGTTTTTCAAGGTAAATAATTTTACAAATTGCTATAATTTCGACACCATCAGGTGACTTTTTACCCCTTCTCATCAACATTTTTGGCGATTTTCGTATGCATAAAAACGGAATAGAGTCCGACCCTTATGCAAATAAACGATTAAAAAATAGTCTTTTTATGAGAAAATGGTTTGGTGCATGCATAATTTATGCAGATAGCCGAAATATGCATTTAAACGATATGCAATTAACTGAAATTGACTGTAAATATAAGGATTAACTGTCATGTGGACTATTTTTATGGAGATGTAACCTTGAGGTAAGTGGTCATAACTTGTATGTAAAACCCGTTGTGTTTTACACAAGTTATGTCCACTTACCTCACGGTTACATCTCCATAAAAACAGTCCACATGACAGTTAATCCTTATATACTACAAAGTTTGACGCTTCTACAGTCAATTCCAGTTAATTGCATATCGTTTAAATGCATATTTCGGCTATTTGCATAAAATATGCATGCACCAAACCATTTTCTTATAAAAAGACTATTTTTTAATCGTTTATTTGCATAAGGGTCGGACTCTATTCCGTTTTTATGCATACGAAAATTGCCAAAAATGTTGATGTGAAGGGGTAAAAAGTCACCTCATGGTGCCGAAATTATAGCAATTTGTAAAACTATTTACCTTGAAAAACGTATTTTATGGGAAAACTTAATACAAAGTTGATGAAGATGACCATCGCGAGTGAAGACGGCAATTTTCGATTTCATAATACACGTGGTTTTCTATCTCTTCTCATTAACAAGCTTCTGTTGACACACATTTCCTGTATGTTTCCATATTTATTTTTGAATTGCATGATTTATTTAAATTTGTATATTTATTTGGTTGTTTGTTGAGTTTGTAAACGTTGTAAAAACCTTAAGTTCCAGTTGCAATTCTGAGGATTCAAAGTGAAAGGAAGATTTTCCAGGGAATTCCACCAACAAGGAAGCCAATTACTAAACCGAAACCGAAACTAACGTGCTTTTCTATTTCTTCTAACATGCTTCTGTTCAAACATTTCCTGTTTCGAAACATTTCAATCTTAAAATCTCATTTAGAACCCAATCTCTAACGGCGTATAGCTGAAAACGCGGTAAACATGAGTCGCTTGCGCGGGGTCCTACTAAACAGCGAACACAAACGAACATAAACGAACACAGGTCCAAAAAGCGGAGTAGAAGGGTGAAATTTGGTTTGTGTGTGCGCGTGGGTCCATTCTATGTGTATGTGGTGTTATTTCCAACTTTGATGACTTATTTTTTGAGTTATTAGCATTATTTTAATACAAAACTACTAAAAAACGAACACAAACGAACATAAAATTAGCGGCAGTGCAGAGGCTACAATGCAGGTGTTAATTAACTACGGCTTACTCTGTCTCCTTGTTTTTACTGCAAGATGATTGTCAATTTTATCACTGATGGCAATAAAAACACGTTGAAACATCAGAGGTTGGCGTTTTAATGCATAGCTAACAAAACATTTGAGTGAATGTGAGTGAGTCATTGTTGTCAGTCTCTGAGATGACTATATATATTTTCTCAGTCTCGGAGATCACTCTGGTAAATGCTATTTCTGCTTGCTTTCCTGACACACGCATACGCTATGTACCAGGCATCTTAAGGAAAATCACAATCGTAATTTAAGTAAAACAGACAGTGATCAAACTTTCAATAAGATGGAAAAGTATTCAATAGCGAGAGCGGCTTGGTAACAATAGAAAACTAAATCATTTATGACGAAATACAGACATAATTGACAAATATATGTGACAACAGACGATACTTTACATTTATGGAAAGACTAAAGACGAAAGTTTTCAATGCTAGAAAACAAAATTCAACAATTCCGAAATGTTGGACAAATAACAATTATGAAAGCATTAAATGTGCGGGAGTCCTTGGCAGTGGGTAGGCCTATATGCTGTGAAAATATTTCCAACGGTCAAAAACCGACACAAAAAGAAAAAATGTAGACAGTCTTTGTCCGTATACAAATAAGAAATATCGCATAAATAGTTTGACCATTGTGTAAACAAAAGCATAAAAAGTTACTTTCCTGGTGTTTGTTTACATTATGAAGGTAAACATAAAGAGCGTTATTTGTTGATGAATTCCTGATATGGAACTAATAAAGAGCGTTTATATAATTTGTGTGTGATTAGCCAGTAACACGTACTGTGCTGTCTTCTGTAACACAATCAGGCTCTTGCTTAGGTAAAATATAGTAGGTCTTTATGATAGCATGCTGTTTACACGATGAACGAAACTGTATGCGTTTTAGTGTTTTTCTGTTTACGGTGATTGGACAAATATGAATATTTTCGACAACTGAGTGGAGGGGATTTTACATTATCAGGCATTGCATCATCTTTGGAAGTGAGACACAAAATTTGAACAAATATGATGGCCGAACAACGAGACAGACTAATGCAAAGACTTCTTAATTTTGTGAGTGACAATTCCAAATTCAAAACTTCAACTGAAGACAATTAACTATACCCAAAAACTACCGCTCTCGCAAAAAAACCTGGACAAAAAAAAAAGGAAAGAGTGAAGGCATCAAAAACCAAGACGATCACCAATAAACGACAGAAAGTTAGCATATAGTATGCAAATATACATAGAGGATCTCACATGAGTTTCTATTTTATACGGAATTTATCAACCGAGTTCACTAAATTCGATTTGAGCCGAGGTTTACCGAGGCTCAAATAGAATTTAGTGGACGAGGTTGATAAATTACGTATAAAATAGAACGAGTTTGAGATACTTTTTATCACATGGTCATATAATCGCTTAAATTTTTATCGAAAACAACAATAACTTTGAATTAACAGACAGATAACTTTGTCCCAAAGAGCAGCGTGACGTCATTGCACGCGACAATATTACACGTGTCTATTACGCTTGAATATTACATAGGAAAATAGTGCTAATCATGTGATAAAATAACATATAGACTTCTTGGATTCATATCAAATAAGTTCATTACTTGATTTTAATGATTTAAATAATGCAACATTTTGCTGGAGCCATTTTCATCCATGCACTGACTTCAAGGAGAACAAACTCTGCCCATCGTTCCGCCGGGGCTGAGTTTGCTACCTCTAATGTAAAATAATATATAAATATTCGATTGTATATAAAACAAACTTTGATTCTAGTACCTGAAGCTCTACTGAAAGAGCAGTGTGATGCCAGGGAAGTTAAACGAAGTCATAATAAGACAAACTAACTAAGTCAAAACAACTCAGTGACAAAGAGACAGAGTTTTAGCCATAGAGAAGGCGGTAGTTAATTAACACCTTTATTAACACCTTTGCAATACGGCTAATCTCATGTTCGTTTGTGTTCGTTGTTTAGTAGCTTTGCATTCAAATAATGCTTATAACTCGAAAAATAAGTCATGAAAGTTGGAAATAACACCACATACACATATAATGGACCCACACGCACCCACAAACCAAATTTCACCCTTCTATTCCGCTTTTTAGACCTGTGTTCGTTTATGTTCGTTTGTGTTCGTTGTTTAGTAGGACCGCTTGCGCGTGCAAAGCACGCCTGTCCAACAACCGTACTGTAAAAACATTTTTCGTGTTCAGTGACAACGTCGGTATGTTCCTACATGTGGCCAAACACAAAGAACTGGCTTCCTCGTTATGTAAACACACAGTGGGTATAATAATGGGACAGAAGGGGAAACTTGTCATTCAACAACCATGTTTTCCAAACTACGTCAACGTTAGACACTCGAAACAAAAATAAAGGTTATCGACATTAATATTTTTAAACTACATTTTGTTCACGTTTTACAGTATAAACACGTGCTTTTCCATACCAGCAGAAATACAACTGTCTTTTGTCAGTACATTTTGTACTGTTAATTAATTACACTTACTGGCTTTTGTTAAACATGCAATTAGTCGCTATTGTAACATCCTCTATGTGGACAACGGATCACGAATAAAGCACCGGGTTTAATATTTTCCTAATCGGATTAAGTCTGAACATTGATATAAACTATAGACTACTATAGACTATAGATACGGGAATTACCGACAATAATTTAATGAATAGAAACATGTTTACATATTTAGTATAGAAATAACGGGATGGCTTATCATTAACTGAACAACTGGTTGACATCACTGTTTCCCCAAGTTAGACACAAAGGCTAAAACAACACTGTCTTTGTTTCTCATCCCAACACCATGTGTGTCGTGTATATTCAATGATTTCAACTAATTAGTGTAACAATGGTTCACTATGATTTATTCTCGGGTTTTATCCGACCCGCAGCTCCCGATGCAGAATCTGATGATGACGCTGAATATACCGTTCCGATAATGCCCATGCAGGTGACCGAGGGAATCAGCAACAAGTAATTGTTGTTTTTGCTGTTTTTATCATGTTCGTTTAAATACAAATCCATTCTGTAATGGAAATAACAAGGAATGTGTTTATCTATCTATAAATAGATAGGGAATAGAAATTATGGGATGGGAGAAATTAAACAACACGTTTCGAAATGGGTTTTTTTCTTAATGTTAACCAACCAACCATGTTTTTTGTGTGTGATAATGATGGTATGTAATCATTTTATACATGTAACAACAAATAAAGATGTTAATGAATCAGTTTATTGACATAATAGTAATTTACAACAAGGTATGAGATGAAAATATGATACAGCAATCTAATGATTTCGCTATTTCGCCATTTCGTGCTACTACATACTGTACAAACTAAACAATCTTAAGAACCTCAAATGGGGTGATGGGGTGATTTCGGCTTTATGCATATTCGGTTATATGCATGGGAAAGGCCATGCACCGACGCCATGCAATAAAGCGGAATTGACTGTACTTCTTAAATTCTGAAAATATTTTGAAATCCCAATAAAAAGTGATATTTAGCTAGATTTAGCAGTTTTTTTCTTTGGGCCATGCAGGAGCGCCTGAGGAACAATTTTTTCTTCTTCTGACATAAATAGTTATAAAATGCTATATACTCAACAGGTTGAGAGGTTGACCAACACAGTTGAAGATCAGAGTGTTGAGATGGCGGAGGACAAGCAACAGATGTCGGCACTGAAGGAAGACCTTCTAACATCGCAGGCTGAGTTCCAAAAACTTGACAATGATTTTGAAAACATCAAGATCAAGTTTAACCAGAGTCTAAATGATATCGGCCATCTCGAAAGCACTGTGAAAACACTGCAGGAGAAACTGGCAGAAAGCAGGAATCGGGTATGATTACTTAAATATACTTCCTATATAGTCTGGATGTTTACTTTTAGTGATTATTTTAAAGCCCCTTATTCTGTTGGTTTGGTTTGGACAAAAAAAAGATTTTGGTACAAGTTACGGAATTATTTAGCCCCTCTCCTTTGTTGGTTAATTTTATGAGCTAGTAATCATTGGTTGTATCTTTTTTGTATTTAATTATCACAGATGCATATGATTTTAATTATCAATGCTCAAATTGTGGCATATTTCTGTATGAAATAATCAGAAATAATCTGAATATTAAAAAAAAAAGATAAGCTCGTCTGTCAAATTATATTTTTCACCATTATTTTTCGCAACAATGATGTTAGATGATTTAATGAGTATTCTTGCTTGCAATCCTTTTAATGAAGTGGAATACATTTGTTATTCATATACAAAATTGAAGTTAGTGAATGATCCTGGTACATAACATTTAGACACAAAATCTGGTGTCAATTCCCCATTGTTATTTTTTTGCACAAATCTTTATTGTAACCTTAAACATCGCTTGTCTAATTGACACCATAAAACCTATACATTATCTATACCAGAAAATAATTAAAAGGAATTTTGATCGCCAGACATAGAATTTCAAAATTGCAAGTTTTAACATGTTTTTAATTTTTGTCTGCCAAGCAAAAAGTACAATGATTGCCTCTTATAATGAGCATCCATTGATCAATAGAGGTAGATGATAAAGTGCATTCTCAATTATGTGCTTTTGTACTTGTTTTCAATGTAAGACTTGTGGATGTTTCTGTGTATTTTGCGACACGACTCCATAGAAATAATAGTGATTGCAAGTGTTTTTATATGCCAATTTTGAAAGTTTTCTGAATTTACTAGCCAAAATACAGGTCAAGTTCGCATTTGGATTCCGACCAGCAATTTTCACCAGAGTTATGGCTCTTTGTTGAAATTATCATAGGCGATGCTCTTGGTTCTGTTACTTTTGCCTAGTGAGCTGAAAGTTTACATTGCAGTTTTCGACTATTGTGGTGTCAAATTGGACAGAGCATCTTTAAACTGTACATATCAGATATGACTTCTGTTGCAGTTACCAATCTCGAGGGATGCACATAATTGGCAAGGAATATATTTAATTTTTCTTGATGCTAGCTGCGCTAGTGCAGCATTAAAGATCCTGTGGCAGTGCATTCTCTAATATATGTGAGTCTCCCATAAGGAGCCTAGCACATATAAGAGAATGCACTGGCTTACAAGGTCAAGTAAATATTGTTAGGCCAATCTGTTCTCTTATATATGCGAGGCTCCCTATGGGAGACTCGCATATAAAAGAGAATGCATTGGCACAGGGCTTTTGCAAAATTTCAGGAAGCTCCAGCCATGGAAGCGTTAACTTTCTTGTATTTATTTTGCAGGAGATGGACAAAGACCAGGCCATTGAGTGTTTACAAACAGATATTGATAACCTCAACTCTGCTTACAACGATGGCAAGCGAGAAATTCAGCGGTGTGAGGACGTAATAAACGATCTGACTCGGGAGCTCAACACGTCACAAGATGATCTGTCTTCAACACAAAGTCAAATACGTGAATGCGAAGAAAACCTGAAAAATTTGAAGGATAAATACCAGGCTCTTCAGGCAGAGGTACGCTATTCTTCATCAAAAAGTATTTGCTATGTGTCTTATTATTATTGTCCCATCCACAATGGAAACTGTTCTTAATCATCATTGATATAAGCATCAAGCCTGAGTTTAGTGTGCCTGTCATTTGCAGAATGAGATCCCCAGAGGGTGAATTTAGTGACGCTATCCCGCATATTCGGCTAGCATCACCAAATTCACACTCTGGGGACCTTATTCTGCATGGCCTTATATGCTATGGGAGACATAGACTCAGATTGAAGTTCCCAAATGGTGAATATTGTGATGTACACCCATTGAGTACATCGCTTATGCAATGTGTCGTCTGCCATATTGGGTATATAGAGAAACTAAATAAAAAAAAGAAATAGAATCATTGTGAAGAAGTTTCTATAGAAATTTGATAATAAAGAAACTTTCCAGAGAAAATGAAGCCAAAGCAGAATGAGGTCCCCAGAGGGTGAATTTAGTGATGCTAGCCTGCTATGCGGTATAGGGTTACTAAATTCACCCTCTGGGGACCTCAGACTGCAAATGACAGGCACACTAAACTCAGGGTTGATAAGCATTCATACAATTTTGTGGCTTACCTGTGAAATTAACTATCGGCTGATAGCATCATGATATGACCATAATTGCTGAAACCATTGACCATTAAGTTAAACCTACTATTAAACTCCATGATTTCTTTGTCACAAAGTATAAAGTTCCATATTTTAAAGTGATGTGAAACACTCCGGTAGGGTGATCAAATAGTACCGGAGAAAAATATTGTTTAAAGTACCGGGTAGTTATATTTACGCATATTAATCCAAATTTACAGTACTCACACATCATTCTTATATATTAATTAAATGCAATGACTCTCGTTGGCGAATTAATTTGCGTTAGTTTATCGCCGATCACTGTGTCACGAATCAAGATGTAAATATTTCAATTAAGCGTAGTTCAGACAATGATATCTATGGAGCGTTATGGTTTATTTCTATGAAATTTTTGAGAATGCTAGTAGAATGTTACATTCCCACACTTGGCATAGCGCCTGAGTACTCACTTATCAGTTTCTCGCACCGAACAAGTCCATAATATGTCTTTTAGGACTTCTGAAAAGTCACTTATGTGATTTTTTAAAACTTGCTGTGAAGGTTTCTGGAATGACTGGGATTAATTTTCAAATTCTTGTGAGAGGTGGGGCAAACATGTGGAATTTAACTATAATTAAAGAAGTCTTTGAAACCTGCCAGACAGTTATATAAATATATACAGTAATGCCCTAAATAATCGACTCTTTAATCTCAGCAGAATTATGGGTAATTTTTCAGGATTTAGTCGGAAATATTTCCGACTAAATCCTAAAAAGTTACACATAATTATCCTGTGGTTAAGGAGTCGATTATTTAGGGCATTACTGCAGAAGAAGGAATCTATTCCTATATTTCAATTGGATAGATTTCATTTTGTTATCCCATTCTTTAAATCTAGAATCTATAAACAAGGGTCTTGAGTGAATTACCATTTGTCTATGTTGTGTTCTAGGCACTGAGGAATGAAGAAAAAGCCCGTCGATTAGAGAATGACCTGCTCACATACCAAGGTGACCACAGTCACAATGACCAAGAATTCATCGACCTCGAAGACAGGAAGTCTCACCTTGAATATGACCTTGAGGAGACTCGCAACGACCTACAGAGCAAGATCAGGCAGATTGGTGACCTTCAGGAAGTGATTAACGATTTGAAAGTCGATCTTGCAAGTGTCAAAGAACAAAAAAACAGTGCACTAAAAGAGGTCAGTAATGTGGCTGATTGGGTTGTCCTCCCTACCTCTGCAGATTAATAGAGTTATTCCTCTTGGGCACCACAGCTTTCCACAATAATTTACAGGCAATGTTAATTATATCCATGAGTGGGATATGCCACTCAGTTATATTTGGCATATTCTCCATTTGCAGGGATATTCAGTTCATATAAACAGACGACAGTTATAATACTCAATGAACTGCTAATTAGGGGTGTTCTGCTAATAAGGTCAACATACAGCCTTAGGGTGCACCAAATTATTTCCCTCAATGGGAATCATGTAATAACTACACCTGTCAGTGAGAACTTCAAGCAATTCATTGACTTATCCCTAAATCAATGGGATCTATCAGCTGGTCTATCTCTTCCGTGCCACAACAACAACATACTTTTTATAAATCCTGATTTCAAGACTACAAATAGCTATTATGTGAATAAAATAAAGATAAAACTGAAGATGGGATGGTATATATTTTGTCTATAAATGAATAAACAATGTTGTTTATTTCCATCGTAATTCACGGCAAATATCTTAGCTGATCTGAAATTTTCCTTGATTGAGGATGCAAACAAGATAGAATGCTCTCTTTTGGTACTCTCCAAATGTTTTTCACATGTATTTCTGTTCTAAAATAGCCCCTAAAACTGTCTCATGTTTTTCATAAGAAATTCTAAATAAAATTGATATAAATTGATAGAAGCTTTCCCGAAGAGGTGTCCTCAATTCATATCTCTTATTATATATCCTGGAATCTATATAAAACTTGCTGGGAAGACATAGACCATCTTTAATTAACCAAATTAATTAAAATTTGTTTGGTATTTAAACAAATAATGATAATTGAAGTTTTCATTGATGGCTAATAGTGTGATCTCCTAGATACAAGGGTCATCGGTCTTCATCCATTTCACAGTACTATGTGATTATTTAGTTCCCAGGGTTCGCACAGAAATGAATAGTCCTTCAATTTCGGACCTTGGAATGAATAGTCCTTAAATCCGAATTGAACCTTGAATAGTATTTGAATTGAATAACCAGTCATTGAATAGTCCTTGAATATTGAGAAAGTAGAGAACCCCGTCTGTGGCTCCTCCCCTACACTTGTTTTGCTTTGTAAATATTGTTATCTATCCGATCGGTAAACGTAATTAAGCAGCACATTGTGCATCATTTCATCCAACATTCCGACTGGCTGTAAGTTCTGCTTCATAAGCAAAAAGATTCCGTGTTTTCATAAAAGCCAATAAACATGTCTAACTTCCATATTAGTGTTATTATGAGCGCACCCTGATGAAATTTCAGTAACTAAACTGATATTAGTTTGAGATTTGAGACATTGTTGTATGTTGTGTATACACAAGTCATCATGGTCATGGTAGTCTTGTCTAGTTGTTTTAGGAATATAGAGTTATCAAATTGAACTAATGAAATTTACTACATGATATGTTTTTGTAATATTTCCAGAACAGCAGATTGCAACAGTTTTACTTTCTATGGACTGAAATATTTTGCTACCAGTACAAGATATCAGAGATTAATTTAAAAGAACCCTGTTTTGTTGCAATCATTCATAAACCTGGCATTATATGCATCCCATATAGTAGATGTGATAATGTGAATAGCATTTAAAGAAAATCAAAATACTTATCTCTAATATGAAATGTCAAAAACAGTTTTATACTGTAATTTGTTCCAGTATAAAATTATGCATTGCTGGTCAATAATATCTCTGATGTAATTCATTACCGGGCCATTAAATACCAAACATCTCTCCATGCTGTGAAATAACTGCTGATATAATAATTTTGTATTCTTTTTAGAATTTAAACTCACCATCAAGGATAGCAAATATGGTGAATTTCTTTTGTTGAAGTTGAAAAATGAACTTGTTTATGTTCTTGGAGTTAATTCTTGTGTTAGTTTTGTTATCTTCTCAGTTTGACAAAGTCAGTCAGGTAGAAAATTTTCAAAGGGTTTAACAATTGGAAAACATGTTGAATTGCATTGCCATAACGAAACTAAACTCAAATTTGTTGAATACTGTGTAACAACCCATCCATCAAATAATCACTTCCAATTTCCAATGTTCAAAAATATTTTAATTTAGCATAATATATATCAAGGTATTGGGCAAAAGTTTTACAATTTACAATTTGATGTAAATCTTGAGTATACCCATGTAGTGTGAAGTCGTTTGTAATTAGGGACTGAAGTCTTTGTTAAATTGGGAAATGTAGACATTGGAAAAAATTAGCTGCTTTTTAGCATTGGAAAAAGGGACTTTATTTGGCCCCCTGGTAAGATAATTCCTGGTTGCCAAATTATATGTCAGTGTACCTTTAAATCATCAAACATGCATTAAAACAAAAGAATATTAATTTCTATCTTTAAAAAAAATATATTCTGATTAAGGTGGCATTTATTTTAGCTCAAACATGTTTTCATATACTAGAATTTAAATTTAAATCGAAATAGACATCGTAAAATTATCCTGAAACCATTTTTAAGTTCATATTCTCTCGCAAATGAAGACAATAATTACATGCCCAACAGTTTAGATAGAAGGAGGTTTATCTTTCTCATAGAGTATATTTGTTAACACAGTAAATTTGTCCAGTCTTAATAGGTTATTGATTTATTGATAGCCATGTGACAATAAAACAGTCGTTTTTGTCTCTTCTTGAATGACTCGGTCAATAATGGCTGCAGTCAATATCCTATCAATATTTAATAACACCCGACCTAGATTATCATTGATACAATACCCGGGGGTTCATAATTCCATGTTGGCTACTTATTGATACTTCAAAAATTGATTTTAGCCACCAAAGAGCAAACCAAATAAAACCCTGAGATATATTGACTGTAGGTATGTGGTCAATCAAACTTTGTGAGAAGACAATATTCATTGTAGTAGCACATGGTTCTTTGAGAGACATGCTTGATCTTGTGATATGGCACTGATGCCCATGAGATTTTAGTTTTTCGATGAGCCTTAAGTAACAGTACTATGATTCTCCTACATATATTGACATTCTATGTGCTGTCACTTTGGATATAAATTTTTCATTAAATGACTGATGGGAAGATAGATTGTGTGTTAGCATCACTAAATGATTCTTCAACTTAGAGTGAAGGATATATCTCGTTCATTGATATATAATATGTGCTCATCATTTATTATGGATCATGAAACATTGAGAATGATTATGCCTCTATCGGATAATGATGGTATTCACTATGGATATGATAATTCTGTGCGTTCAGTTGTGTAATGATGGCTGATTTTATTCCAAGTGAGGCTACTGGTGTGGCACCATGTTATTACTCTTCAGTTATTGTAAGTTTTCTATCAACATTTTCAATAATTGGCATGATTTTTAATTCTTTCTTCTTTATACTTTTTGTTGTCATTTTTCTTTTACTCAATTTGTTGCTGTAAAATTAAATGCATTTTTATTACCAAATATGCATCTGATCAGTGTTCATGCTGGGCCGATAAATCTTTTGGCCAAATTTTTGGGCCAATTCTGATATTATTTTGGCCAAATTAAAAAAACTTTGGCCAAATTATATCCTCATTTTCTGGTCTCACAATTATGAATATTTTTTGTTTTATTTAACCCTTTTAGTGCCAGGGGCCAATCTCATCGGCCCTAATTTATGGTCTGTGGAGTGCCCGAAAAAATATTAAAAAAATGATTATTTTTTTTTTTTTTTTTTTTTTTTTTTTGGGTTAGGCCAATGCATTCTCTTATATATGCGAGGTGACCTATGGTCGACTCGCATATATAAGAGAATGCATTGGCACAGGGTATATGGGTCGATACAAAAATCGGACCTGGCACTCAAAGGGTTAACATCTAACATTCTATGTCCATACCTTCAAATATGATGTCTAGACTTTTTCAATTCCACCATTGTTACTTGATAATAGCACACCCCACCATCTACACGATTCAGTCTTATGATAGACAAAGGATTCGTTAGAATTAATCCTCATTACTGCTTTATTACATTGTTTGATAGTGCACTGACTTTTGTTACCCATTAAGCTGTATCACCTAATCAATTAGCAGATGATCAGACTATAAATTTGATTCTCATGTCGCTCCCGTTTTAAAATCAGTTTGGGTTTTTGAATTGATTTCCGATTTTGGGGGTAGAAAAAACTTTGGCAAATGAAATTTGTTTTGGCTATTTTCAAAAACAATTGGTCATTGGCCTATGACAGCATGAACCCTGCATATGATATGTAAATTGAAATTTGAGACATAGACAGAATGGAGAGATCTAAGATAATATTCAGCTATAAAATTAAACATTTAGCTGATACTCAACAAATAAACATGGGACACTCTTTGCTAAACATGATGACACTCTGCACTAGAATTACTGGTATGATATGTTATTCCTTTGGATACCAGGTCTTTTCTTTAATTTTTTTAATCTTCAGATACTAAAAGTAGGCGACAGATTGAGAAACATTAAAGTGATGTGAAACACTCTGGTAGGATGAATAAATAGAAATGGAGAATAATCTTGCTCAAAGTAGTTATTTTTACAATTATTAATCCAAATTTACAACACACATCATCATTCTATATATAATTAAATGCAATGTGTCTCGATGGCGAAATCAATTGCGTTAGTTTATCGCCGATAGTTGCGTCCTGAATCAATATGTAAATATTTACAATTGAGCGTCGTTCAGAAGATGTTTTCTATGGATTTGTATGATCGATTTGTTTGAGATTTTCGGCAATATTAGTAGAATGGTACATTCCCCCAGTTGGCATAGCACCTGAGTACTAACTTACCAGTTTCACGCACCGAACAAGTCCATAATATGTCTTTAAGAATTCATCTGCAGGATTGATTGTACAGCTAATATGTTTACCAAAAACAACCTATTATTTAACTGATGAATTTTCCTGGATCTCTTTTCTTCTCATGTGTGGCAGCCCTGTTTATTTATAACTCTTTTATTCACAGATTGGTCGACTTGAGCAGAATATTCAGCAGCTACAATTGAACCTAGCATCGGCTAATCAGCAGCATAAACAGGACACGACCAAGCTCGAGGAGCAGCTGACTAAAACCGAGCGTGAGTTACGCGATACGAGTGCCCACTGTCAGAACATGCAGCAGGAAATCGTGAGAAAGGAGGAGCTAATTAAACGATCGTCTATAGAAATTGGCAATCTCAGAGAGGATGGCATCAACAAAGTTGATGAGGTGAGATCTCTTTGTAATTTGTTAAATCTTTGACTTAAAGGGGTACTGTACACTAAATCCGGCCATTTATGGGACCATCTCCTATTATACTCATCAGAATATATGCAACAAATGAATGAATTTGAGCCATGGATTAGTGCAAAATACACTCATGTGCTCTATGAACGATGCAAACAACATGGTAATTATAATGAAAGTGAGTTTATGACTCGAGTGTATATTGGAATGGTATATTCTTCATTTGGAGGGGTATTTTGATAATATAGATTTCATTTCATTTATTTTATTTTAAGAAGTGATGAGAAAATAATTATACTTTTATCCAAAGGCTTTGTGTATGCCATTAACCTGCTATATTTGCAAGATAGTATCTTAATTGATTGGTTTAAACATATTTATTAGCAAACTCTATAATGTTAAGTGTTTGAAATCAACTTGGCAAAGCCCCTCTCCCTATTACTGTGAATGACTGATTTAATCACCATAAATTTTGTGGTTTTTCATAAAAGGCCATTTCGTGGGGACATGAATTCATAGTTCAGATATCATATTTATCCACATCAGCAAGTCCTACAATAGCAGGTTTATGAGATTTTTGAGTAGTCGCTATTGACAAATTGGACTCCTAGGTATGCCAGCTCCGAACGGGCATCACACAATCAGTGGACTAATAACTACCAGCTTCATTAGACATGATCGTGGGGTAGTTATTGTTTGATGTCGCCTGCACAAGGTGAAACCATAAGCCTCTATTGAGAAATCAATTTATTGAGCATTGTTTATACAGCCTAGTATAGAAGGGATCAGACGATGTAGTATATAAATATTGTTGTCGATAATGATTGATATTTTATATACAATTAATACGTTTCATCTCGTCATCTGTATTTACCCATTTTACGACATGCCGAAATCAGACGAAATGCCCAATCATCAGTTCCAAAATATGATTTGATTATAGATTGAGAAGCTGGAGAGGGTGATCAGAGATCTGAAGATGGATTTGAATGGTATAGAAGTGGAAAAGAGGAACTCAGATAATAATGTGAGTATCTCATAAATTAATATTCCTTGACAGGAGCTTCCTGAAATTTGTGAAAACCCTGTGCCAATGCATTCTCTTATATATACGAGATAGGGAGCCTCGTATATATAAGAGAATACATTGGCCTAACAATAATTACCTTGACCTTGTAAGCCAGTGCGTTATATAAGAGAATTTATTAATTAGCTATAGGTTATTGGCCGCAATAAGTAGAATGCTGCCTGCGTCATAAGTAATAAAAAAGTCGGCAAATAAGTAAAATACGCGGCCAATAAGTAACAAAAAGTCTGCCAAAAAGTAGAAAATGTGGCCAATAAGTCAAGGTGACATAAATGACGTCATACGTAATTAGCTCAATTGGCAAAGAATATTTGGTCGACGGAAGATAGCTTGCAGTTGATTTCGGATGAATTACGGACAGTCACTGTTTTTGGGAGTAAATATACATGTACGTGGATGAACTACATGTATCCGTATCAATATCATTCCCAGTGGAAACTGACAGTACTGTGAAATCGCTGCAAGTTCTTCACAAACTTCACAAGAATAAAAATTACACAATGGTATATCTATGTGAAACAATTATTACATTATTGCTAATTAATAAAATACTTATTAATTGGTTATTTCCACATTGACCGAGTTATGAGGCCTTGGTCTCATAACTCGGCCAATATGGAAACAACCAATTAATAACATATAGAACTGGCACAGGAACTTTAACGCTGCACCAATGCAGCTACCATCATGTAAGAGTGATTATTGCATCGATGTGTACAGTTCAGTTGTTCTTTTTTCTATTTTTGAAAATGGATATTATATTGACAGATTCATAATTCTAATGATGAAATAAATTCCTGAAGTCAGCAATTTGCATAATGTCCTGCTTAGAGACTTTTCTGTTAGATGGTTGTGGTTTCATTAATCTGTGTAAACATATGTGCTATTAGCCATAATGACATACCGAGTAGTCTGTCAATGTCTCTTTGACTTGTCATTTCTCAGAAAACGCAAGGGCTGTCCCAAATTAAATGACACTGTGTTAATCATTGTGATTGACACTTTATCCTAGAGTAAGTTCTGATCATTTATTAAACCTTTTGTTTCTGGAACTCAACCACTTGCCATTCATGCTATCTTTCTACTTTCCTGAGGGGCCTCGGTGGCTCAATCGGTTAGGGTACAACTCCAAGCCATTTCGCCCTCCAGCGCAGACTTTGTAACTCAAAATCGTTATCTGGTGGAGTTGCCAGTTACTCGCCGATGGCTGGTGGTTTGCCGCAACTGGTCAATGAGTCATCCATTGAAATCACTGTTAGATTAGCGTATGTGTGCTGATTTCCTCCACCACTAAGACTAGCAATGTCGTGATATGGTCTTAGTTGCTGAAAGCGACATTAAACCCCAATCAATTAATCAATCTACTTTCCTGAGGAGATAGCTCAACAAATGCGGATATCTGCTTGCAGCTAGATCCTCGTCTACCTTTTCTATTCTACTCATGTTTTCATCATCAAAATGTTGTTCATCATAATTGTAATATTAATTGGGGCAAATTAATATTGTGTAAATCAAGTTCTGATCAATTGGCAGTGATGACTCAGAATCCAGGGGTTCAAAAGTAGACACTCAATGGTAATCAGATCCACTATTATATGTGGGTCTGAAGTTTACGAAGTCTGGTTTTATGCAAGGAAAATAATGGGTACCAAGTTTTGATAGGACATACTCAACAGGATGAAACACCTTCTTGTCAGTGGGAAATCAGTAGGTCTGAGAATGTTTTCCCTCACATTTATGTATATTATTTTCCAGCTGGGAGAGTTACAGTCTGATATTAATCACTTCAAAACAGAGTTATCACAAGCCAGGTCTCAATACAAGGACTGCGCGCAAGAGGTAATATATCAACTTACAATGCTCAAATATTCCAGATATCATTCATGATACAGAATTTAGGTTTAATATGGGTTCTATAATACAGGTCTCAATACAAGGACTGCGCACAGGAGGTAATATATCAACTTACAATGCTCAAATATTCCAGATATCATTCATGATACAGAATTTAGGTTTAATATGGGTTCTATAATACAGGTCTCAATACAAGGACTGCACACAGGAGGTAATATATCAACTTACAATGCTCAAATATTCCAGATATCATTCATGATACAGAATTTAGGTTTAATATGGGTTCTATAATATTAATCATATAAAGCTTTGTATTTTTTAGGCCATGTGGCAGATTAGAACTTGAAATTTCATGACTAACCCTTCAGCCCACATAATTTGTTACGACAATCATCAATGCCGAAGCCATTTGCAAACTGGATCCATGGCAATGGTTGCCGTAGCGGATTGCCGAAGCCAATAAATCTAAATTGAGAGGGCTGACCCTTTCTAAACTGAATGGATTTCCCCATTCAGTTATAAAAGTCTATAATGGAATTGTCTATTTTTCATTTGGAGGGATGTTCAGGTTATAAAAGCAGACAACATGCAGGGAAAAGATAATAGAAGTTCAGAAGGATACATATTTATTAGAGGGAAATGTTTAGATAATAGGTTCAACAAACAACCTATGGTGAACATTTCCTAACCCTTTACCCAACAGAAGGGCCCTGTGCCAATGCATTCTCTTATATATGCGAGTCGACCATAGGTCGCCTCACATATATAAGAGAATGCATTGGCTTAACACATTAAAAATTATAAAATTGTTAAAGAATGTAAGAAAAAATGGTAAAAAGTGTTAAAAAAAGATTTTTTTTAGGCCAATGCATTCTCTTATATATGCGAGGCGACCTATGGTCGACTCGCATATATAAGAGAATGCATTGGCACAGGGCATAACTGTAACTATCACAATGTGGTCAAGGAGCCGGTTCCAATGATATCCATATTTGTATGGTTCTATTGAGACAGACCGAAGATATTTTAGGCTGTTGAAGCTTTATTTGGCCGGTTTGTTGGGTAAAGGGCTAAGGGAACTATTCATCAATGTATGGTGAACATTTCCTAAGGGAACTACTCATCAATGTATGGTGAACATTTCCTAAGGGAACTACTCGTCAATGTATGGTGAACATTTCCTAAGGGAACTACTCGTCAATGTATGGTGAACATTTCCTAATGGAACTACTCGTCAATGTATGGTGAACATTTCCTAAGGGAACTACTCGTCAATGTATGGTGAACATTTCCTAAGGGAACTACTCGTCAATGTATGGTGAACATTTCCTAAGGGAACTACTCGTCAATGTATGGTGAACATTTCCTAAGGGAACTACTCGTCAATGTATGGTGAACATTTCCTAAGGGAACTACTCGTCAATGTATGGTGAACATTTCCTAAGGGAACTACTCGTCAATGTATGGTGAACATTTCCTAAGGGAACTACTCGTCAATGTATGGTGAACATTTCCTAAGGGAACTACTCGTCAATGTATGGTGAACATTTCCTAAGGGAACTACTCATCAATGTATGGTGAACATTTCCTAAAGGAACTACTCATCAATGTATGGTGAACATTTCCTAAAGGAACTACTCATCAATGTATGGTGAACATTTCCTAAGGGAACTACTCGTCAATGTATGGTGAACATTTCCTAAGGGAACTACTCATCAATGTATGTTGAACATTTCCTAAGGGAACTACTCGTCAATGTATGTTGAACATTTCCTAAGGGAACTACTCATCAATGTATGGTGAACATTTCCTAATGGAACTACTCATCAATGTATGGTGAACATTTCCTTAGGGAACTACTCATCAATGTATGGTGAACATTTCCTTAGGGAACTACTCATCAATGTATGGTGAACATTTCCTAAGGGAACTACTCGTCAATGTATGGTGAACATTTCCTAAGGGAACTACTCATCAATGTATGGTGAACATTTCCTAAGGGAACTACTCGTCAATGTATGGTGAACATTTCCTAAGGGAACTACTCGTCAATGTATGGTGAACATTTCCTAAGGGAACTACTCGTCAATGTATGGTGAACATTTCCTAAGGGAACTACTCATCAATGTATGGTGAACATTTCCTAAGGGAACTACTCGTCAATGTATGGTGAACATTTCCTAAGGGAACTACTCATCAATGTATGGTGAACATTTCCTAAGGGAACTACTCGTCAATGTATGGTGAGTATGGTGAACATTTCCTAAGGGAACTACTCGTCAATGTATGGTGAACATTTCCTAAGGGAACTACTCGTCAATGTATGTTGAACATTTCCTAAGGGAACTACTCGTCAATGTATGGTGAACGTTTCCTAAGGGAACTACTCGTCAATGTATGGTGAACATTTCCTTAGGGAACTACTCATCAATGTATGGTGAACATTTCCTAAGGGAACTACTCATCAATGTATGGTGAACATTTCCTAAGGGAACTACTCGTCAATGTATGGTGAACATTTCCTAAGGGAACTACTCGTCAATGTATGGTGAACATTTCCTAAGGGAACTACTCGTCAATGTATGGTGAACATTTCCTAAGGGAACTACTCATCAATGTATGGTGAACATTTCCTAAGGGAACTACTCGTCAATGTATGGTGAACATTTCCTAAGGGAACTACTCGTCAATGTATGGTGAACATTTCCTAAGGGAACTACTCATCAATGTATGGTGAACATTTCCTAAGGGAACTACTCGTCAATGTATGGTGAACATTTCCTAAGGGAACTACTCATCAATGTATGGTGAACATTTCCTAAGGGAACTACTCGTCAATGTATGGTGAACTTTTCCTAAGGGAACTACTCGTCAATGTATGGTGAACTTTTCCTAAGGGAACTACTCGTCAATGTATGGTGAACATTTCCTAAGGGAACTACTCGTCAATGAGTATTTAGTAAAGAAAAGAAAGGGTTAACTACATAACCAAACCCAATTCTAAAGTGCCATTTTTAGAACAGTAAATGACAATAAATAGGAAAATAAATACTGCTCTTTTTACAGCACCTATTTTTGCTAGACTATCATAACAACCTTGCAGTTAGATTCTTAAACCATGAAAAGCGATGAGTTGTCAAACATTTTACTACTTTTTTTAATGTGTTGGATCTTATGAAATATATGACTTTTTTCCTTACTCATTTTGTTTGAGTTATTAACATTAACAGTTGGTCCAAGCTGTTAGAATTCATCTCTAGAACATCCCATAGAAAGATAATTGATTGGCAGGAACTGATGTAAAGTCGTGGCATGCATAGGTTGACTGCAATGATTGGCTGCACAGATGTAGTTTGACGCAAGTAATCTCTTAAAGACATATTATGTACTTGTTCTGGTGCGTGAAACTGATAAGTTATTATCCAGGCGCTATGCCAACTGGAGGAATGTAGCATGCTACTATAACGTTGTCGAAAATCTGAAGCAATCGACCATACCGCTCCATAGAAAACATCGTCTGAACTACGCTCGATTGTAAATAT
The DNA here is from genome assembly GCA_032622095.1 of Siphonodentalium dalli. Taxonomy (NCBI): domain Eukaryota; kingdom Metazoa; phylum Mollusca; class Scaphopoda; order Gadilida; family Siphonodentaliidae; genus Siphonodentalium; species Siphonodentalium dalli. The sequence continues at coordinate 190,853,828 of CP136062.1, read as the reverse complement.
TTACTACTCGATTCGGGACGCATCTATCGGTGATAAACTAACGAAAACGATTTCGCCATCGAGAGTCACTGCATTTAATTAATGTATAAGAATGACGATGTGTGTTGTCAATTTGGATATACTATTTGTAAAAATTACAACTTTGAACAGGATTATTCTTCATTCATAATTGATCACCCTTCTGGAGTGTTTCACATCACTTTAACTATTGTAGTTGGCTCACCATGAGGAGAAGCTCATGCTCATGGAGCAGAGTCTACAATCAACTCAGGAGCAGCTCAGTCAGAGGGTCACAGAGGTCGTGAGACATGAGCAGATCACACGCAAGCTCCATGCCGAGCTCAAGACTGCCAGAGAGAGGCTACAGACAGCGGACGAAGAAAATGGCGAACACACTATTGTTATAGATAAATTAAGAAAAGATTTGATGACCTCAAAACAGGATCATCATGCATCTGTTCAGGAAGGCATGGCGTTTAAACAACAGGCACAAAAGTCGGAAGTGGAGCTGGAAGGTGCCAGGGAACAGGAACGCATGCTCACAGAGCAGGTAAATAAATCACTGGTCAATCATTCCTGTTATCAAAGTAGATATTATACGTTCTTGAATATATTTGAAATCTTCAAGGCTTTCTCTTTTTAGAGTGTATTCAGGATATAATTCAAAATACTAGTTAGGATACATTTAAAACAATTTATCATAACTTTATCCATTGGTCATATAATGGAACATATGAATCATCACACTTTATTACAGAAATGCATGAATTAGTTATAACCACCCATATCCATCTTATAGGTTACCAATATAACACATCTTTTATGGAAATCAGTCCTTCCCAGGAAACGGGCGCGATTGCTCTCACAAACACACACATGCAATATCAGCACCAACCAACATCACAGCAGGACCAGTTGATGAGCTTTGTGAAGTGATATATGAACACTGTTATCCATTGTTTCCTCGCAGGTCGAGCAGCAGGATAGCATACTAACTCAGCTCCAATCGGAGCTACGAGCGGAGCGTGATCGACATCAAGATTGTAGCAAGCAGCTGCATCATTCCAAGAAGACAATCAACGACCTTCAAGAAGATGTCGACAAGCTTCACAAACAGAGCAGAGAGATCACTGCAAAGGTGAGAGAAGCACATCATGCTAAACCAAGCCTGAGTTTAGTGTGCCTGTCATTTGCAGAATGAGGTCCCCAGAGGGTGAATTTAGTGATGCTATCCCGCATAGCGGGCTAGCATCACCAAATTCATCCTATGGGCACCTCATTCTGCATGGCCTCATCTGCTATGGGAGACATAGACTCAGATTGAAGTTCCCCAAATGGTGAATATTGTGATATACACCCATTGGGAACCTTGATTGTGCAATATCTCGTCTGCCAATTTGGTGATATAGAGAAAGTAAACTAAAAAAGAAATAGAATCCATGTGAAGCAGTTTCTATAGAAATTTGATAATAAAGAAACTTTCCAGAGAAGAAGAGGCCTAAGCAGAATGAGGTCCCCCAGAGGGTGAATTTAGTGATGCTTGCCCGCTATGCGGGATATCGTCACTAAATTCACCCTCTGGGGACCTCATTCTGCAGATGATAGGCACATTAAACTCAGGCTTGTGCGAAACAAATAGAACTCATGATTTGTGTATGAGGTTGAATGTCTAATCACACAAGTTTATTTCAGTGTATGCTTAAAAATACTCAATGGATTCTTTCGTTTATTTCTCTAATCATATCATAGGAGTCCAGTTTTCATTTGAAGGGACCTTAACCCTAATGGAAGCTGCGCCGCTGGTGCAGCATTAATGACCCAAAGGGAGCCTCGCATATATAAGAGAATGTACTGGTTTACAATGTCAAGGTAAATATTGTTTGGCCAATGTATTCTTTTATAATGCATTGGCACAGGGTTTTTGAAAAATTTCAGGAAGCTCCAGTCATGGAAGGGTTAAAACACTTATCATCAGTCACAGGCAGAGAAAAAACTCTTAAGAATTCGTTGGTAGGAATTGTCAGCTGATAAGTTTTATAAAGTTTCTGTTGAACTTAATAACTGAACCTTTCTTCAAATCCCCAAATTGTATTAATTCATTTTGGGGCACAATTTGTTGTGAGGTTTTCCGTAAAAACTTATTTTTATACCCCCACTTTCGAAGAAAATGGGGGGTATACTGGATTGACTGCGTCTGTCCGTCCGTCTGTCATACCGTCCGTCCGTCGTGCCGTCACGCTTTCTCCGTCCGTGTGTCGTACCGTCCGTCCGTCCGACCTCATAACTCGAACAACTATGAACCGATTTCAATAATTTTTTATATGCAATCTCCTTGGGACTGCCTCTCTGCATGATGCTAATTGCAGTTTTTTAAGTTACGCCTCATTTTCGACTTATTTTGACTTAGAAAATTCTGTCCGACTTAATAACTTTATTACTTTTGTATTAAATTTTCGAAAATTTAATTTCCGAAAATTTATTTTAAATCATATTATTGACTTCAACACATCGCAGTTGATGCTATTAAGGGTGCAAAAGTATAAATGTGACTACATGTTTAAATGTCATCGCTGGTTACATGTTTAAATGTCATTGCTGGTTACATGTTTAAACATCATCGCTGGTTACATGTTTAAACGTCATCACTGGTTGCATGTTTAACATTTGATTGATTCATAAATTGTTGTCTCTGATTGATTTGTAAATTATAAGAAATCCTTCATGTTACTAATATCATTAATAACTCTTTTAACTGTGATATTATGAGTTGTTTCCTTGAATCACCAGTCCCTTGTTTTCACATTTCTGTTTCTCTATCTCTATGATTGATAGGTCTAAATGGCAATACATTTCTTGGGAGTAATTAACTATCTTGTTATGTTATCACTTGATACTCTATCTATATTGGTGATTTCAGATCATTGCATGTTTAGCAGCAAATGCAATGTTTAAGCGTCACCATACATTGAAGTTGCATAAGTGAGTTTGTGTTCACCAAGTGAGGAATAGCTGATCAAAACTCATTGAAGCACACATCTGTTGCAAGACATTGTAACCTGAACTGGTTCCTGCTGACACCGCAATATTAACCAAGTTCAAAGGAAACCATTTATAACTAAATAAGTTAGTTCCTTGCTCTGGATTTGCCTCCTTAACCCTCACATAATGGGAGCTGTGCTGGTGCAGCATTAAAGATACTGTGCCAGTGCACTCTCTTATATATGTGAGTCACATAGGGAGCCTCACATATATAAGGGAACGGACTGGCTTGAAATGTCAAGGAATCTCGTCCAACGCATGGCTATATATACTAAGGAAATTTAACTGTAACAGTTATAAACACAGTGTGTGAGCAAATCTTTATAAATTCCCTTAGTATATACAGCCAAACAAACTCCAAATATTTTAGAACGTTTGACCGTTGCATATTCATTCATATCCATTTATATCCAAACAACTAAAAATATCTGCTTATTCACTGGTATCAATATCTATAATTAAATTCAATATAAATATTAATATAATCAGGAAACTATAGTGAAATACTTCAAGTCTTTATATAGCCATTACTGCTTGTATTCTGTCAGTCAGGGGTGCCGGGTAGACGGCCATCATTGGCCACGGCACTCCACACAATACATATACAAATTGACATGTATTATAATGTATAATGTATTGTATTGTGGAATAAAATATTATCCTATCCTAAGGAAAATATTGTTAGGCCAATTATTCTTTTACATATACCAGGCTCCCTATGGGAGACTCGCATATATATGAGTATACATTGGCACAGGGTTTTCGCAAAATTTTAGGAAGCTCCAGTCATGGAAGGGTTAACCTTCCATGGAAGGGTTAACCTTCTGCTTGTGGAAATAGCTGTCAGAGGTGATAACCTTTGTATAGTTGAGATTTATTCTGTGTTGAGAGACTTGAGCTGCCGCGGGTATATGGACCTCTTCTTTCCTCACGTGATCAAAACCAACGGTCACGTGATTGCCAATAAGTCAACTGTAGACCGATGAAGGTGAAAAACTTTTGTCAACATTTGAAACCATCAGTGTATATCCATATGTACATCTGTTTATCTCAAATGGTTTCTGGGTGATATTTGGTATGATAGCCCATTGGTTAGGGAGACAGCTAAAGTTTGGTCTGCCCATTATTCACAGGGGTATGGTTCTTGTTGCTATGTTTCTATTTATTTGCTTTCCGTTAACTGAAAAACTGAAATCAATTTCAAATCTGGGTTTCGCAAGATTAAGTTTGACTGACTTATGATTATATCAACTTAGATTTGACTGATTTCTTTTGATTCCGGCAGATGATAACTTGAGTTATTATCAATTGCATTCAAGCTTAGTACAGTAATGCCCTAAATAATCGACTCCTTAACCACAGCATAATTATGGGTAACTTTTCAGGATTTAGCCGACTAAATCCTGAAAAGTTACCCATAGTTCTGCTGTGGTTAAGGAGTCGATTATTTAGGGCATTACTGGTGTTCACTAAAGTATTGACTTTGAATTTACATTTCAGTTTCAAGATAAGGAGAAGCTCAATGACAAACTCCAGAATGAGATTAATATATTGTCACAACAACTACAGTCTGTGAAAGAAGAGCGGGCCGACACAGAGGGACAGCTGCGTGTGACTAAACTGAACTTTCAGACACTACAAAATCAAAATAACCATCATGCTCAAGAGGTAAATTATACTCAGAATTTTACTCAGATTAGATATTTCTTGTCTTTTAGATCAACAGGTACAGTTGTACAAGTTATATCTATTTTGTTTTTTCTTTTAATTAAAAACTTCTTCCTTCTATAGAGATTTTGCTGATATTACTATTTATTTCTCGCACTTGATGCAGTTTGCAATATTGTGACAGACAGTCTGAAATATTGTGATATCCTGTATAAAACCTGTTAATTAGCATTCAATTAGGCCCCTTGTTGGCAGCAAGATTTTTTTATGAAGAGCTATGGTATATTGGTCGGGTAAATTAGAAAGAAGCAGTTCAAAGCCATTCATAGTTGTTCTTGATATAAATTCATGCAGTATATTTCTATCAATTTTAGATTGCCAGATATGAGGAAACACTCGGCAAGATGCAATCAGATCTGGAGAAGAGTCAGGATAACTACAGGAAGGCTCATGCCGAGGTGAGAGGTTCATCCGTACTTAACCCTTTCAGTGCCAGGTCCGATTTTTGTATCAACCCATATACCCTGTGCCAATGCATTCTCTTATATATGCGAGTCGACCATAGGTCGCCTGTCGCCTCGCATATATAAGAGAATGCATTTGCCTAACAATTTTTCATCATTTGTTATTATTTTTTACAATTTTAATAATTTTTTCTTATATTCTTTAACAGACTTATTTTGTAGATTTAGTGCCAGGGAATCTTACATTTTTCATGGGCATCAAAATTATTAATATGAATACTTGGTGATAGTTTTGAGTTATAACATGCCACTAAGGTTTTAACCAGTTTGTTTTAAAATTCGCTATAGTATACTTAAGCATACCCAAAAAATATTCAACCCAAAAAAAAAAAAAATCGAAAATGAAAAAAAAAACAAAAAATTAAAAAAAATTTAGGGCCGATTTTACAGACCGTAAATTAGGGCTGATGAGATCGGCCCCATGGCACTGAAAGGGTGAATTACAGGATTTTGGATATTGGGGTCCTTTGAGGTTAATTATGGAATGTCTGACATGTTTAAATCGTAGCATGTTCTCGCCTAATATAGTGACAAACATTTGAAATATATTCACAAAAAATTCTTGTATTCACAACCTTTTTCAAACAATAACTCCTTCAAAATAAATACATATTATGGACTTGTTCAGGTGCATAGAACTGACAAGTTAGTTCCCAGGCACTAAGCCAACTGTGGGAGTGTAGCACTATACTAACATCGCGGAAAAACTCGAATAAATTGACCATACCACTCCATAGAAATCATCATTTGAACTACGCTTAATTGTATCGATTCGGGACGCAACAATCAGCGAGAAACGAACGCAAATGATTTCACCATCAAGTGTCATTGCATTTAATTATAAATATATAAGAATGATGATGTGTAGTGTAAATTTTGATTAATATTAATGACCTTGAGCAAGATTATTCTCCATTTCTATTTGATCACCCAACCAGAGTGTTTCATATCACTTTAATATAAAGAGACATCAGATTTTGTGAGTCACATTTTTTTTAAGTCATCAGCAAACACACAGTGTTGTCAAATGAGGCGGTTTATTGGCTGGACCATATACCAATACAAAACTTCCTTATTAGGTATATGTCCACATATTTGGGTTTTCTGCACTACTAGTACCTCAGTATAATTACCCTATGCCTGTTTCTCTGTACACTACAACATCATTTGTTATGTACAGTCAAGCCTGATTATAACTTGTATGTCACTTACAGAATGAGGTCCCCAGAGGGTGAATATAGTGACGCTATCCCGCATTTTGATCTAGCATCACTAAATTCACCCTCTGGGGATCTCATTATACCCCCTTTAAAAAAAAAATGGGGCCCCTTTTAAAAAAAAAGGGGGGTATACTGTTTTGCACCTGTCTGTGCGCCGTACCGTCCATGCGTACGTCCGATGTCTGTTCATGTCATAACTTGAACAATAGTGCTCGGATCTCAATGAAATTAGGTATGGATGACATTAAATAGAGGGTTCCATCGTTTTGTTCGGATTTTCCATTCTAGAGTTATTCATCGTTGTTTATCTGGAAATGTTGGATTTTTGGTCCAACTGGTGTCTGTTCATGTCGTAACTTCAACAGTTGTGCTGGGATCTCAATGAAATTTGGAATAGATGTTCACAACTATGAGGACATTAAATAGAGGGTTCCATCGTTTTGATCAGATTTTCCATTCTAGAGTTATTCATGTTTGTTTATTTGGAAATGTTGGCTTTTTGGTCCGTCTGGTGTCTGTTCATGTCGTAACTTCAACAGTTGTGCTGGGATCTCAATGAAATTTGGTATGGATGTTCACCACTGTGAGGACATTCAATAGAGGGTTCCATTGTTCTGTTTTGCTTTTCCACTCTAGAGTTATTCAAGTTTGTTTATCTGGACATGTTGTCTGTTTGGTCCATCCGATGTCTGTTCAGGTCATAACTTGAACAGTAATGCTCAGATCTCAATGAAATTTTGTATGAATGTTCACCACTATGAGGACATTTAATGGCACATTCAACTGTTTTGTTTTGTTTTTTTGTGCTATAGTTATTCATCTTCGTTTATATGAAAATGCTGATTTTTGGGTCCATCTGTCTGAGTATAGCAGTCATAAGTTATAGATTTGCCCACACAAGACGGTATGCCACTAGGGGGTATGTACCGGACGACAGTCCATCTCTTGTTCTGCTTATGCTTCATCTTCTCTGTTTATTTATTATCAAATATATACAGAAACTTAGATTCTATTTCTTTTTTAGTTTAGTTTCTCTTTTTCCCCCATTTGGCAGACGATACATTGCATAATCAAGGTTCCCAATGGGTGTACATCACAATATTCACCATTTGAGAACTTCAATCTGAGTCTCCCATAGCAGATGAAGCCATGCAGAATGAGGTCCCCAGAGGGTGAATTTGGTGATGCTAGCCCACTATTCAGGATACACTAAAGTCAGGCTTGGGTACAGTCACCATGAATCTTTTTTTTTCTGAACCACAGCATTATACTTAATTAGAAAATATAAAGACATCAATTTTAGCATGTAGTTATCACGTCTGGTTTTCTGCCTTCAGCTGATGCAGACAGAACAAGTGATCCACAACCTCAAGGTTCAGCTCGGTACTATCCAGGGTAACAGTAAGGAATCGATGGAACAGCTTAGCGACAAGTCCCGCCAGGTGGCAGCACTCAAAACAGAGCTAGCGAGGTACCAGCAACAGAACCAGTCTATGAGTAATGAGGTGAGTATCAAGACAATGTACATACCTGGCAGGGGGATGGTGGGTATTGGATCTGTCATTAACCTCTTTGCTGCTATACGTCAGTACTGGGTACATAAATAAAATGTCACACTGTGTGCTATACGGCCATACTGAGTATGGACCTATTTCAGCACACTAGCAACACTGGAATTCAGATATTGGTGCATCGGAACAACTGTATCTCGAAGTTTCACACAGTGTATGATGTTCCATGATTGAGAACGATAATAGCCTTTCAACTAAGTCAGTTTTATGGTATTCGTGATACTCCCATCTAAATTTTTTCACTGGAAAATGGTCATAGGCCCAGCGCTCAACATCATGACGTCATTAGCAGCGAAGAGCTTAAGACTCATCTGGATTATTTCCAAATAATATTGGATTTGTGAGAGGGTAACCTGATTCATGTAGCCAAGTAAGTTTGGTGGTTTTTACATGCCATGGAGTGATTTCCCAGTGAAAGTAACTTCCTGTGCAGTCTTTACTTCACCAACGAAACTAACATCTTCTCCTGGTGGCTGAGATGGCAATTAATGCATCTCAATTAGTCTGGCTTTGTGATTTTTTTAAATAATAAAAAAAATTGATTTTTTTTATTTCAATTGATTTATTTGATTTTTTTCTTCAAACTGTTATGAAAATATGTAGTTGTGCAATTTCTCTGATAAATAAAGGTTCCGAAAGGTGTTGCTTATTATATCCAAGGCTGGATTAATCAGAATTCTGACCCTGATTAGTCATTCCAAACCATATAAGCCTGAGATTTTATAAAGTAAAATAGTCCACAAACAATTCCCCTCCTTATTTTGTCTAATGAGTCCAAATACCCTCCTCGATCTCTAGTCCAATAGGTTTACTGGTATATATGACCTAGATGTTTTTGTACTGTACACTGAATGTCTTTATACTCTATGTTAATTATATATGAATGGTATTTCATAGATACCAGAATAGCTTAGTGTCTTACTCTCAGAAGAGTGATTGAGATTTTGTTGACTTGAACAAATACCAAGCCTGCAAATAATGTGTCTGTCATTTGCAGAATGAGGTCCCCAGAGTGTGAATTTAGTGACGCTATCCCGCACGGTGGGCTAGCATCACCAAATTCACCCTCTGGGGACCTCATTCTGTATGGCCTCATCTGCTATGGGAGACATAGACTCAGATTGAAGTTCCAAAATGGTGAATATTGTGATTGGGAACCTCGATTGTACAATGTGTTGTCTGCCAATTTGGGGATATAGAGAAACTAAACTAAAAAAGAAATAGAATCTATGTGAGTTTTAATAGAAATTTGATAATAAAGAAACTTTCCAGAGAAGATGAGGCCTAATCAGAATGAGGTCCTCGGAGGATGAATTTGGTGATGCTAGTCCACTGTGTGGGATAGCATCACTAAATTCACCCTCTGGGGACCTCATTCTAGAAATGACAGACACGCTAATTGCAGGCTTGACAAATGCATTTAGATTCCTCATAGAGAATGTATTTTGCAGCTTTCTGTGTATGAAGAGAAGATGAGATTGCTTCAGCATGAGTTGAAGAAAATGCAAGAGTTTAATAGATCAACAGAGGAAGAGGTTTGTTGATATCACTCTTTACTGCATCCAAACCAATAATTAAAAACTGTTCTTCCTATCAAGATGTCAACTCAATTCGCTGATGGAAGTTTCTTAAATCGCTCTGTTTCAACTGACAAAGTTTATGTCCTCTTTTTGCTGTACAAACTTCTTTTTCTGTAATAACATTCTTTCAACCACAAGCCATTTAAGTAGTTAAAGATGCATAATCCGAATTAACACTCCCAAATGACTATTTCTTTGGATTCGGGGTAAAAAATATTTGATATCGAGTCAAGGAAACAACACCCACCAAAGCTCAGAGTGATCAGATATAAATTTTTTGAATTTTTTATTTCCCGAGATATATAATTTTTGGTGGCCTGGCAAATATTCGTCAAGCCAACAGTCTTGGACCAAATGGCCGATGAAGATGGATAACTCTAAAATCAAGTGGCTTTGGGTGTTAAATAATTGACAATCCGGCCAAATTTCATTGAAAAAAATGTTGATAAATAACACGTTTTGGGCAATTTTATACTATAGTTGACTGTGGTTAGCATTATTTTTGGACCATTAATCAATTCTGATGCAGCATTTCAAAAAATATTGTTGGAATATGATGATATGGGGACCATCGAATCGGATTGAGTACCTTTATTATAAAGTTTAATATTACAACACCACAAGCTATTGCATTCATTGCCGTAACAATGTATGACAACTTGTAATAAACTTCAGCCCAGATTTGGATTGCCATTAGAACATTTACACTTAGGGTTAAAATAAACTTCAATAGTAGAAGTATACCACAATGGGAAGAAACTTACAAAAATATTTATTCCACGCATGGATGCATAGACAAACCTGACATAAATTCTAATTACTTGCAGGCCAGAGTGTTCAACAATAAATATGGTGGCATTCAACAGGATCTACTGTGTACCCACGACAAACACAAACAGGCCTTACACGATCTCGCCGCCAAGGAGGAAGAGCTAGTGATCGTCAAAGTGGAACTGAGTAACACTCATGAGAAGTATAGGGCTCTCATTGATGAGGTGAGTGTTAACCCTTTACCCAACAGAAGGGCCCTATGCCAATGCATTCTCTTATATATGCGAGTCGACCATAGGTCGCCTCGCATATATAAGAGAATGCATTGGCCTAAAAAAAATCTTTTTTCTTACATTCTTTAACAATTTTATAATTTTTAATGTGTTAAGCCAATGCATTCTCTTATATATGCGAGGCGACCTATGAAGATGAGGCCTAAGTAGAATGAGGTCCCCAGAGGGTGAATTTAGTGATGCTAACTTGCTATGCATGGGTCTGTGATTGGTACCCATACTGACTACTGACATACTTGGTGCAGGGTACAGACATTGTTAAGAAATCTTTGATATTCTTTACGAACCAGCTATATTTAATATATCTATATTTCAGAATATCCTCTTTCCAATGATAAAATAGATTCATTATAATTAGGATCTTGAACACTATGTCTGGCTTCCATACTTACGAGAACTTGTATACTTGCTGCTTTTGTCCATTTTAAAGTTGCCCTGTCTGATTTAACACATCTAAATGACTATTTCTTCAGTTTCTGGGGTGAACAAATATTTGATTTGAGTCGAGGAACCCACCCTTCAAAGCTCAGAACTATTAGATTTTTTAAAACTATTTAGTAGTTTATTAACAATTTTAGGTGGACAGTTATTATTCAACAAACAGATTACATTGACTGATAATATTATCGGAAATTTCCAGATTGGAATTGAATTAATCGGGTCGATTTGTATCCAAATTTTAACTTCCAATTTTTTTATGTACGACTTTAATTCGTAATTCACCTGAAGTTTTATCTATTAAAACTGTTGTGTTATGTCTTGATAACGGGGACATTCCAATCCGATCGAGACGTAATTTTTCTATAAAACTAACACCTTTCTGAACCGGACGAAATTGTCGGTCCGGGCAGTGTTAGTTTTGGAGAGGTTTTACTGTATTACTATTTTAACTCTTCCATGGCTGGAGCTTCCTGAAATTTCATGAAAACATTGTGCCAATACATTCTCTTATTTATGCGAGTTTCCTGTATGGAGATTCGCATATATAAGAGGATGCACTGGCACAGGATCTTTAATGCTGCACCAGTGTGGCTTCCATCATGAAAAGGTTAATTTACTTGATATCATCTTGGTTATTGCAGAGCGAAAAGATCATAAATGAGTTGGGACTTTTCAAGAAGAACTACAAGAGCGCGACGGAAGAAATCAGCGGCTTGCGATTAGCCTTGGAGGAATCTAAGGCTAATGGAGACAGGCTGCACAGAGAAAGTGAGCTGGTTGTCAGAAATGTCAACCAGTGGGTGCAGGAACAGAAGTATGTATCAGCACAGTCACAGCACTATCCTGGGCTAATGTTCTTTTGTTGAGTTAATCCATGCCATACGATATACATGCATGCAAGATATTAGATTATAGCACGATCGAGTCAGATGCCGTAATGAACACTCTATTAACACTTCCTATACTTAAAGAGGTACTGTACACTAAATCCGGCCATTTATGGGACCATCTCCTTTTACAATCAACAGAATATGTGCAACAAATGAATGAATTTGGGCCATGGATTAGTAAAAACTACACTTGTGTACTCTGTGAACGATGCAAACAACATGGTAATTTTACTGAAAATGAATTTATGACTGGAGTCATTTTCATTATAATTACCATGTTGTTTGCATTGTTCATAGAGCACACAAGTGTATTTTGCGCTAATCCATGGCTTAAATTCATTCATTTGTTGCATATATTCTGTTGAGTATAAAAGGAGATGATCCCATAAAAATGACCGGATTTAGTCTACAGTACCCCTTTAATACTATTTGATGAGTAAGTTATCCCAGGCCGTAGGAAATGTTCAGATAATAAGTTCAACAAATGACCATACAACGTTTGTTAACCCTTTGAACCCTGACGTCCTGAACGTTAAATGACCCCAACCCGAGGCGCCTGACGTTATATAGTGTTCCGACGACGTAACTCATAAAGCTCTTAATTGGGACGTATATACATGTATACTCGCTCAACTATACAGCAATCTACTATGCTAACTGAACAAGTGTGCAGTGAAATATGTCACAATGTGTTTCAACGGGACAGTCTATTCCACAGTCTATGTACATTTATATAGATATATTGCGACTTCCTTTGGTCACGCTATATATTTATAACGAAATTCTTACACTTTGCCTACAATAGAAGGCGTTTCTCAAAATGCACCTGTGTGCTTGCGCGAAGAAACAGACCCCCTGTTTCCAATTTGGCTGCTAAAATCAGAGGTATGAACATGTGACTCATTCGCGCAAAGTATAAAAGCACTATTCTAGTTAATTTGGGCTTTGATCGCGAAATTTCTAACGAAATACTTCCCATTTTCCAACGATAAAAAGCGGGGTTTTTTTTCTCGAAATAGGCCTCTGCGCATGCGCAAAGAAACAAAACCTCTGTCGTCAGTTTGTCGATCAAAGTCACGTGGGTAAACATGTGACACGTGAGTGCAAATTAGAAGTACAACTCTAGTTGATATGTGTGTTTATTGAGCTATAATTTCGTGTCAAATATCATCTGATTTCCGGACCGGTATTCCGGTCTCCCGGGATATAGGAATATAAGGATTGGACTGGTATTCCGGTCTCTCGGGTTCAAAGAGTTAACTTATTATGTGAACATTCTCAATCAATAAATAGGACTCCTTCTGCCCTTGTATTATCTGTCTTCTGCTTGTTTCCCCTGAAAACCCCTCCTGATGGATAATGGACCATTCCAATGTTTTATTTTGTAACTGAATGAGAAAATCCATTCAGTATAGAAAGGGTTAAAATGCTGTTTGATCTCTTCCTTTGCTGAAATGTCAGGGAAATCTTCCATATTTGAATCGATCCACAAATGATGCATTATAATATATTAGCGAAGTGATACGAGATTTTTATGAATATTGTATAGAACAAACTAGAATGTACTGTTTGTATTTACAGTTAGCAAGTTTATTGAAAACTAAGAATAAGATTAATTGATGATATTTTTTATTGCCTTCAATTAATGATGAATATTATGAAAATATTTCTCCATGTTTGCTGTAGGCCATGTTGCATCATTGTGTGAATTGTTTGTTTCTCAGGCACAAACAAGCCTGGATATAGTGTGTCTGACATTTGCAGAATGAGGTCCAATGAGGGTGAATTTAGTGATGCTATCCCACACAGTGGGCTAGCATCACCAAACTCACCCTCTGGGAACCTCATTCTGCTCAGACGTCAATGGCTATGAGAGACCAAGGATCAGATTGAAGTTCCCCAGATGAAGTGGTGATGTTCACCCATTAGTCACCTTGATTATGCAATTTATATTCTGCAAATTAGGGGATATAGAAACTGAACAGAAGGGAAAAAGTAACTAAAAACAATGTTAATTTTAGACTATAGATACTTCCCAGAAGATGGGGCCTAAGTAGAATGAATTTCCCATACAGTGAATTTGGTGATGCTAGCCCACTGTGCGGCATAGCGTCATAAAATTTACCCTCTGAGGACCTCATTCTGCAAATAAGACACACTATATCTAGGTTTGGGAACAAACACACATGCACTATAAAAATCTATACCCATATATTTAACTTGTCTGATTTTGGAATGGAACTCTCATTAATGATGTTTGCATTTAATTTCCTTGTTTGTTACCCACAATGTACTGTAGCCATATGTGTCTACTAAAACATTCATATTTTTCTGCATGTATTCCTCAACATCCACAGATACATATTAAATAATTCAAATTAAAGTATGTTCCCAGGTAATTCTAGGCTATTATTATAATGTGGGTGGCATGGTTTTAAATGTTTTCTGAATGTCTTTTTTAAAAAAACCCTCTTTATTTTCTTAATTCCGCAAATCATTCATGAATTCTGCCAACTACTTTTAATTGTCATAATATTCAGATAGGTCGCCATAAAATGCTAGAAATAAACATTGTATGCTATGAATTTAAATAATATTTTGAAAATGTTTCAGGGAGTTGTATCCAAACTATTCTGGGTAATAATATAGCTAATGAGCAATAAGTTTCTTTGAATGTTAATTCTTCAAATCTATTCAGTTCTTTTTATCCATTCATATTCGTGTTGCATTTAAGGTAAATGTCCTATAATTCTTCTACTTTATTCTGGTTTCTTTCAATTATTTATTGGCATGAAAAATCAGGCACATAGATCTGTTTTCAATAACGTTCTACTCAATGGTGTGGGAGCAGTTTTATTCAAGAAAAGCATGATTTGACAGAATATTTATTGCATTATTTGAGACCTCAAGCTTATATTCCTACATGCATGTATTTTTACAACAAATGAGATGCATGAGGTGCCAGATCTAAAACAAAACAAGGGTGAAACCTCAGAATATATCAGCTGCTTGTATTTATGCGAAAAAAATACTGTTTTCACATAAATTTGATTGTTATCCATCTATATTGGTTGAGCATATCAAAATAAATATTCCACTTGATAGCATATCCACCTATTGTTCTTGTAACTCTCACTAGCTCATAGTTTACTATACTATCTCATGAGTAGCATGTCCAAGTGAAATGAAAAATATTGACACTTTAACCCTTTCATGACTGCAGCTTTATGAAATTTTATGAAAACCCTGTTCCAGTGCATTCTCTTGTATATGCGTATCTCCCATAGGGAGAATAAATTGGCCTAACAATATTTACCTTGACCATGCAAGCCAGTGCATTCTCTTATATATGCTAGGCGCCCTATGGTACTCGCATATATAAGAGAATGCATTGGCACAGGTTCTTTAATACTGTACCAGTGCAGCTCCCGTCATGAACGGGTTAAAGATGTCCTGTCCAATTTAAACAAATAGGAACTCAGTCTGCGGTGTGTCTTGTTCATTCCTGTTTATTGCCACATTGAATCTTATCTTTTCCAAAATCTACAAACAACAATGATCATCATGTTGCTGATGTAAATTTGAACTGCAAAGCTGTTCAACTCCATGAAATAACCTGTTCCCCGGTTACTGTTTGTTTGTATGTTTTTGCATGCTTCTTGTTCTGATTTTCTTGCATTGTTTGTTGTTTTCAGACTTGCCAACGAAAAACTTGGAAATAAAATTAGGTAACAAATTTACTTATATTTTCTTTGAATTAGTTTAACCTACATTTTAAATTGGATATATCTGTTGTATTACCTGCTACAATACTCACTTTTTGTTTTCTTTTTTCCCACAAATCTAAAGTAAAATATTTGAATTTATTTCAACTCCTTATTGATAACAGGAGATCATTTCAACGAAGATGTATTAACGCACAAATGTTGTTAATATCTAGTGTTAAAATATGTGACATTTGGCCAAAGATTTTGGATATGCGTGCATTATACAAATTGTAATCATTCCTTCTGCCACTCCCTATATTTATATAATGTATACAACACTACCAACGATGCCATGTATATAATATATATTATATGTCTCGGTTCTCATGTATACTTATTTGAGTTCAGAAAATAAACTAATTGATTTTTTACAACAAGACCAAGCAAATCATTCCTTTTGATCAGAAAAAATTCAGCTTATGGACTTCAATGTCCAATGAATTTACCATCGACAAGTAAGACAAAATCAATATAATTAGTTTGTTTACAAACCTGCCGGCAACTTTTTTACAGAAATTGCAACAACAATTTTTTTTACCCATGGTCTTCAGTATATATTTGTCACCAAACCATTCTATCATGATCAGTCATAATAGCATGGGAAAATGAGAATAAATGAGATATTAGTGTGTTGGTATTATTTATTTTTATTCTCAAAAAGATGATTACAAGTGAATCTATGAGATTTGCATTCATCAGAATTGTCTTGAATAATCGCCAAACGGAATGTCAAGGTCTACCTGGGTTTTTTATATTTTATTTCCTTCTTCCATCAACAGATTTATTCTCTGATGTTTGTAAACCAGCTAAAAAAATTGCTGTGGCTTATGAACGGTCAATATTTCTTTTATGCATTATTTATTTTTAAAATTAATATGTGTACAAAATTATAGAAAAAAAAGTGCTGTTTTCTAAGAATAAGAATACATCATAATACATGTTGTTTGAATAAAGACGAAAACTATAACATTTCAGAATATTTCTATGGAGTCTTTGTATGTGGAAGATGTTAAATTCAATTTGATTGTATAGTTCCATCAGCTGGATATTTGTACATAATTAGAGATTGATTTTGATTGAATTCATGTTGACATAACTTGATTCATTTTCAGGGAACAAAGTAGAGCCATAGTGACCCTGACTACAGAGAAAGAGTGAGTTACCACTTTTGATTTTTGTCTGAACTCTGATTAATTTGCACTTTATTATTATATGTACTAATTTTCAGATTAAGGCCCCAATAAACAAGTAATATATTCTTAACAAACTTGTGAATTTTTTTTAAATTTTATTCTTGCCAACATAGTAGTCATGGCCAGTTCTGGAAATTTAAAAAGTATGTTATTTTATATGATATCATGTGCTTAGAAACTGACAAAATTGATCAAATCTAAATAAAATATTTCAAGGATGACGAACAAAAATAAGTTTGAGAGAGCACAGGAATCTACCTATTGTTTTACATTCATCTCATATTTATTTTGTGTTTCTTTTCTCCTTCAGACAGCTCCTAAATCAGGTTGAAAAACAGCAGAAAATCAGCAATAAAATCAAAATTGAGCTTGAGGAACGAAGGGCAGAAGCTGACAAGTTTAAAGCATTACAAAATCACTCGGGCCACCAGCAAGCTTTACTCAATCAACTCCGATCTCGGCTCGAAGAACATGAGTAAGTTATATATAAGTGGGCTCTATAACCCTTCCATGACTGGAGCTTCCTGAAATTTTGCGAAAACCCTGTGCCAATGCATTCTCTTATATATTTAATATATTATATATAAGAGAATACATTGGCCTAACAATATTTATCTTAACCTTGTAAGCCAGTGCATTCTCTTATATATGCGAGGCTCCCAATGGGAGACTCGCATATATAAGAGAATGCACTGGCACAGGATATTTAATGCTGCATCAGCTCAGCTCCCACCATGAAATGGTTAACAGATAAATGAAGCATTGCAGGTGATGTAGACATGGGTTTGTCCTGTGCGTGCATGCATATGTTTGTTCATCCATCCATCCGCCTGTCTGTAACATCCTTAATAATTCTGTATCTCAGTCATAACCAACTTTGAACAATCTTTGAATGATATTTGAATAATATTTGGTATGCTCTTGAACCACCATGGAGGAATGGATATCCATATGCAACATTGTAAAATTCAATCATCTGTATGGACACACCTTTTGGTATTTGTCCTAACAGGTCAGATTTGAATAATCAGACATTAATATTATCTACACAAATATAATTCATTTGGGTTTCTTTTCAGCATGTAAATATAAGTAAATAAATTTGCATGAACTCGGAATGTCCATTTTATTGTCTAAATATTCCCAGAGTGTTGGTAATTTAGCAAGAAATGTTTAACACTTGCAGCACCAAGTCCAACCCTAAAATGGTACACATTATGGACACGAATTGACTACTGCATGATTTTTGCTTATGTTTTACTTCCTTTTTGTTTGCAGAGCTGATCAGGACGACGAAATCCACAGCAAACTAGTAACGATAGAAGATCTCCACGCTCGACTAAAATCAAACATAGAAAATATACAGCAACTCAATCAACAGGTATAAAATTGAATAAATTATGTACAGGTTAATGAAAGCATCTAGATTAAGTTAACTAGTCCATGACTTGAGCTTCCTGAAATTTTGCGAAAACCCTGTGCCAATGTATTCTCTTATATATGCTAGTTTTCCATATGGAGCATCTCATATATAAGAGAACGCATTGGCCTAACAATATTTACCTTGACCTTGTAAGCCAGTGCATTCACTTATATATGCGAGGCTCCCTATGGGAGACTCACATATATAAGAGAATGCACTGGGATAGGATCTTTATTGCTACACCAGCGCAGCTCTCGTCATCAAAGGGTTAATAGAGGGCTTGATTCAAGGACCAGTCTGTAAGGCGACTTGGGAGAAGTCTTCTCCCTAAATTGTGCCACTTCTCCCTAATATTGTCCTGGGGAGAAGACACTTCTTTCTCATATACCAGTATGCATATGTCCCAACAGCATATTTTATTGTTTAAATTCTGATTAGAAAAGTGTATTTACTAACTATAATGGTTTTATAAATGGCCTCTTGCATAAACTGATTGGATCATAGAAGGGCGATGTTGGGGTGTAAATTGAACATCAGCCTTTATTACTTCTCCCTGATAACAGTCCACTTCTCCCTAATAAAAAGACCGGGAGAAGTGACTTCTCCTAATTTGAAACTTCTGGGCTGTCCCTGGCTTGATTGAAGAAATTGTGCAGGGAATTTATGTGTAGAAATCCCATTCATTTCTTGGGAATATTGAACTTATTATCTGAACCTTCCCCTCCATATAGTTAAGCATTTGTTTTACATTCCCCTCCATATAGTTAAGAATTTGTTTTACATTCCCCTCCATATAGTTAAGAATTTGTTTTACATTTCCCCCTATATAGTAAAGCATTGGTTTTACATTCCCCTCTATAAAGTAAAGCATTGGTTTTATATTCCCCTCTATATTGTAAAGCATTGGTTTTACAGTTGAATATATTGATTTTCACAGTTGAGTGCGATGCAGAAAGACAATTTGAGATTGAAGAATGAGTTGGATCGAGAGTCTTCCACGCGGAAATCATTGGAAGTACAGATACAGAGTAAAGACCATGTGATAACATCCTTCAGGCGGCAACCTGAGAAAATTTCGCCAATAAAACTTTCGCCACACAAGGTATGGAAATATTACCCTTCATCAGATTAATTTCTTCAGTGTTGTGGACCGAGCATATGTAGTACAAGTCTGGGGGTCTGATATTTTAATCCTTCCATGATTGGAGCTTCCTGAATTTTTGCGAAAACCATGTGCCAAATGCATTCTCTTATATATGCGAGTCTCCCATAGGGAGCCTTATATAAATAAGAGAATTCATTGGCCTAACAATATTTACCCTGCCTTGAAGAGGGAAGATACTTTTCTTTATTATGACCAAGATTGCTGATCTGATGTATTTATGGCTCCCCACTCTTTTATGTATTGTCTCTTGTATCCAGAATTTAAAAAAATCAATCAAGGACGTATGCCTAAATAAAATTGTACCTCTTTATTTTGAAACTTATTTATTGTGTTTATCAAGATCTACACATATACCGTAATTAGGTGAAAGGTCACTGAAACTCAACAAAAATTAATGGGGATGTTCGTATTTTGTCTTTATTTAAAATCTGAATGAGAATTCTTTCCACACAATGCAGTGTTTCTTAAATCTTTCAGGATTCTGAATCATCAGATGTTGATAGTAAAATAGAGGTAATTCATTTAGCAAAATACAGCTTTCCTATGATAGGATAGGCCATAGACATAGTTTGATTTGCTTTCCTGGAAATCACCACCAATGATAAACTGCTCCTTTTACAAATATACCTTCAGCCTTCCTCCTTGTGTATTTTCCTATTGGAACAAGTTGAAGTCTAGTTTTCATTTGCTTTCCACAGATGAATTACTGCCATTAAAGAAAAAGTCTGTGTTCTTAGCCAATTTTGCCAAATAGATTTGAGGCGGTGTCTTTTTAGTTTTCTGTAACTTCGGCATTAGTATGAAATTATATCTCAGAAATGAATATGTTTTATTCATTAGTGGTCTTAATTCCACCTAACATGCTTTACTCCAGAACTGTCGCAAACCCTGCCATAATACAAACACTAAACATTTGTATATATTTTGTTATTGGCGTCATCTATTTGGCAGTATCATTTAAACATGGCATTGTTAGAAACATGTTATAAACAGAACATTGTGTTCTGAAGATATATTCCGGCCTGCAGAATAATTACTGATGATACAGTTATGGAAATTAATTTTATTTAAATGCGCGTTATTTTAGTGAAGAAATAAAATCTTTTTTATAAACACATGGAAGGCGCCTGAGAACGTAGACTGATTCATTCACTATTTACAATTGCGATATGGAATATATAACTTTTTCATTTGCTTGCCTCAAAATAACCAATACCTGTTGTACACATCCATTTGTTATCATCTACTAACCATATTAAGCAGATTTCTGACCATGTATAGATTATCAAACACAATCCTTACCACCCAAGATAGTCAGATTCCTTCCTTTTAATTTTTGTTATTAAAATAAATGTTTATATACAGTCAGAATATGTGTTCTCTAAAAAGAACAATGTTCATTCTGACACTATAAGACAAATATTCAAGAATTATTCATCTTGCAGTCAACTTTGTTTCTGTATTCAGATAATTGTGATTAAGTTTAAAATGAACTCGTACTTCATCAAGAGCATGCCATCTGTTTTCTCTGCTGTGCTGCAAATAAATTGCTGAGAATGAAAACAACCACTTTCTGTTCATTTATTGTCAGATAATTCTGCGTCTACTTTTCTCTCATTTTGTTCACACTGTTCAATGATCTATTTAAAACAGGAGGAGTGATTAAACCTTCTATTACTGAATAGATTTTGTCTGCTACAGTAATGCCCTAAATAATCAACTCCTTAACCACATCAGAATTATGGGGTAATTTTTCAGGATTTAGTCAGAAATATGGCTTGTTGCTATTCATCGGAAAGTTCTCACTGAAAGCTGTCCGATGAATGACAGCAAGCCATATTTACGACTAAATCCTGAAAAATTACCCATAATTCTGTGGTTAAGGAGTCGATTATTTTAGGGCATTACTGTAACTTCTGGTCTACACGATCAGTAAAAACTGGGATAGCAACATGTTTTATATGACAACATAAATAAAACACGGCCAGGCTGACTCAAATAGGCCTGAAAATATGGTGCCGGACATTTGCAGAGGTCCCCAGAGGGTGATTTTAGTGACGCTACCCTGCACAGCGGGATATCATCACTAAATTCACCCTCTGGGACCTCATTCTGCTTATATTTGGCCTCATCTCTTGAAAGTAACTTGATTTCCAAATTAACAATGTTTTAGTTTCTGAAGAAAGATTCTTTTTCTTTTTCAGTTTAGATTCTCTATATCCATTGGCAGAAGACACAATGCATAATCAAGTTTCCCAATGTGTACATATCACCATCTTCATCATCTGGGAAATTAAAACTGAGTCTAGGTCTCCCTGTGCCCTCTGGGGACCTCATTCTGCAAATTTTCGGCACCATATTTTCAGGCCTGACAACATAAATAAGACATGACTCAAATGAGATGTCAACTTTTGAATTTGATATCTTTCAGAATAAGCCAATGATTGACGATTCATGCATCCTTGAATATTATTATTCTTCTGGAAATGGAGTAATATGGTTTGCTGGTGGTCAGCTGGCATATGAAATTATCTTCGCTTATCATTTCATGTTGGTTTTATATAGTGGGAGATACATACAGTAATGCCCTAAATAATCAACTCCTTAAAGGGGTACTGTACACTAAGATAGGCAATTTTTTTTATTTACTCCCATTGAAATAACTTTCAAGTTAGATTGTGTTCGTGTTATATGAGTTTCGTATAAACCTAATTTAGCGAAGAAAATATTGATCTTGGAAACAAAAATATTACGATTTCAAACTACGCGCCATGTTTTTGACCTTCACCGGAGAAGACGCAGGTTGCAGGAAGAACCGGAAGTTCATTGCTCACAGGTTCGATTGATGCATTCAATCTCTTCCATCGAACAATCTCACTCCCTATAAAATACTTGACGCTTTATGACTCTTGTTTCTTTCTCCTTTTTTCCCGAATCGGTTATAACGGGCCTTCTTTTGCAGGTAACATGTTTTGTTTGCAACTCAATAATGTTCGCGAATGGCCGTCGATAAAAGACACGCAACATATGCGATTTCAAGAACGGTAACTCGTAATGGCATAATTCTCCATTTTATGACTCCAGCCATAAATGAATTTATATTAAATAATTCAATGTTACTTTTACGATAGCCTGTTAACCGGAACGTTTTCAGTAGACATCGTCGACTCAAATTAGTTATTTTATAATATAATATTCATATTAGATCGCTATTGTCACTGGGAATTTATTGAAATTGGGGTACAGTACCCCTTTAACCACAGCAGAATTATGGGTAACGTTTCAGGATTTAGTTGGAAATATTGCTTGTTGCCATTCATTTGAAAGCTGTCACTGAGGGCTTTCCGATGAATGGCAACAAGCCATATTTCCGACTAAATCCTGAAATGTTACCCATAATTCTGCTGTGGTTAAGGAGTTGATTATTTAGGCCATTACTGTAGGTGATGCACCAGTAGGCATTTATCTGTGGATTGTGTAGGGGAATGTAACTGAGGGAAAATATGGTCCAGGAGAAAGGGACCCACTGCCCCTCTAGTGATTACCCTGTCATCGGTAAGTACTGAGTCATCAGTGATCGAAGGACAAAGCAGCAGCATTTATACGGCTTTTCAGTAACTTAGCACTGATATCTTCCATAACTGATTGATATTTCTTTTTTTAGACCGAGTCTGGACTGAAGAAAGGTCTGTCTGAACTCGAGGCTGCCAACAAACAGGCCGGGGATAAGAATTACTGGATTCAGAAGGTCGGAGAGGTAAGTGTCATTGTATATGTTATGAGGTATCCTGCCGTCTGACTGAAAAACTTAAACTCAATATTTTGTGCAAAAAGTTTGGAATATGTTCCATCTCATTTCATGCGACAATGAATATTGTTTAGCTACAATGTAATTGCTCCCGGAGTTCAGGGCCAACCAAATTTCCTCATCTGGATTTAGATTTGACCACATTAAACTATTTAACCTCATGATTTGACAAAGGAATACACTTCATTGCCCAACTGAAGAATGGATCTTTTATTTTTAACCATTTTTGTGTCAAAAAGTAAATCACTATAATGTGCCATTCTGTTATTGAGAGCAACTAGTCAAATTAAACTGAATGTGGCAAAACAACTGCCTATAACATCAGGAAACATTAACCCTTTACAAAATGGCCAAAAACGGCCAGAAAACATGCTAATATAAGGTGACGAAGACCAAAATATCTTGAGAATTTGTCAATAAAACCAAACAAATATGGATATCGTTGGAACCAGCTCGATAAGCCGGTTCTATTGATACCCATATTTGTATGGTTTTATTGACATATAGTTGAAAAACTATTATTTTTTTCAAAAACAGCTGTGTTGGGTAAAGGGTTAACAGAAATACCATAAATTTGAAGTGAGATCTGCATGGAAATGGAAACTGATCCTCTAAATTAATTTCTGACAGTTCATACACTCATATTACGTCTAATGGATAATAATTGATGCACTGTTATATATGAACATGTGTGTATCAGTTGCCAACAGAACCTACCATGACTTCCTGAACTTCCTGAATTTTGGTAAAAAAAACTGTGCCAATACATTCTCTTATATATGCGTGTCTCCCATAGGGAGCCTCGCATATGAGAGAATACAATTGCCTAACAATATTTACCTTGGGCTTGTAAGCCAGTGCATTTTCTTATATATGCGAGGCTCCCAATGGGAGACTCGGATATATAAGAGAATACACTGGCACATGATCTTTAATGCTGCACCAGCACAGCTCCCGTCATGACAGTGTTAATTAATAAGCATCACTAAACATCTGTAATGACAATTGGATATTTTCTACATCAGGGCACCCATTTGAAGTCTAGTAATGAAAATTATTGATTTTATGAAGTAAGCCAATTGTCATCACAGATGTTTAGTGATACTTAAAAAATTAACCATTTCATGACAGGAGCTGTGCTGGTTTAGCATTAAAGATCATGAACCAGTGCATTCTCTTATAATATGCGAGTCAGACATAGGGAGAATGTACTGGCTGACAAGGTAAAGGTAAATAATGTTAGGCTAATGTGTTTCCTTATATATGCGAGACTCCTTGTGGGAGGCTTGCATATATAAGAGAATGCATTGGCACAGGGTTTTTGCAAAATTTCAGGAAGCTACAGTCATGGAAGGGTTAGAAGCAAGATTATTGGTGAAACCCTAATTAATTTAATCCTATTTTACTATCTAATTGTTATTTATTTGTTATGTGTATCTGTTTACACAAATTTCCTTTTATTTTCTAACAGAGAAAGGGAAAACAATAGGTTTGTTTCCACATTTAGATTGCAGAATTAGATTGAATTAGTTTGCACTATAACTGCGTTGAGATGATGAAATTTGCGTTCAGCTTAAAGCGCTAGCTTCTCAATCCAAGTAGACAACACCCCCACCCCTCACCCTCATCCACTTATAGTCATATGTTGGCCTTTCCAGACAGTGTGAGACATTTGCAAATTGCATGATTCTTATAGTACATGTAGTAGCATCTAGAGCATCCTGAGCATATGTTTTTGGAATTATGTACATTGCAACCAGAGGTTCGTATCACAGTATGTTTATTACCGTGACATGGGCATATTGTTGCAGCCCTAATTGATGTGTGGTTTTTCTGTTTCTTGGTTTTATTTTCATTTCATTTCAAAACCAAACTGTAACCTATTATTTTGGTTTCAATTAGCAGACACCTTTGGTGACTAAATTTCACTTTGTGGTTACACTGTATGATATCACAAAATTATTTGTTATCAGACTGCTTCATAGTTGTTGTGGGTTAACTGGGTTTCATGTGATTCATCGTATGATAGAAAAATATCAATACAGATAATGAACTGGTTGTTATTGGTTGAAGTATTTAACATTTATTATCGACAGAACATTCATATCGCTCACAATCTCACACTGTGTGGAAATATCTTCAATAGGCCTCAAAATATGGTGCTGCACATTTATAGAATGAGGTCCCTAGAGGGTGAATTTAGATGCAACACCGCACAGCAGGCTAGTTTCACCAAATTCATCCTCTGGGGACCTCAATTATGCATGGCCTCATCTGCTTGGGGAGACCTAGTTACAGGTTTAAGTTCCCAGATGGTGAAGATGGTGATGTGCACCCATTGGCACCTTGATTATTCAATGTGTCATCTGCCAATTTGGG
This sequence comes from Siphonodentalium dalli, assembly GCA_032622095.1. Classification (NCBI taxonomy): domain Eukaryota; kingdom Metazoa; phylum Mollusca; class Scaphopoda; order Gadilida; family Siphonodentaliidae; genus Siphonodentalium; species Siphonodentalium dalli. Next base: position 190,828,096 of record CP136062.1, on the reverse strand, counting down.
GATATAGAGAAACTAAACTAAAAAAGAAACTAAAAAACTTTGACAATAAAAATACTTCAGAAGATGAGGCTCAAGCAGAATCAGGTCCTCGGGGGGTGAATTTAGTGATACTATCCAGCTGTGGCAGATGTAGCATTGTGGACCTCATAAATCTTTATGCTAATATCCAGCACCATATTTAAGGCCTGGTCTTCACAAATCCACAATACTTAGACTATTTCCTCCAACTATTAAAATGTCCTTCTGCTCATCATTAGATGGTATTTGATAATTTATTATAGGTACAAGTATTCCTAAAGATGACCTTGACACGTGATCACACAATGGTCAATACATTGACGTCAACTTCTTGGTTATAATTTGCATAATGGGAGAGAAGTGACCTCATCAAAGATCGTCATTTCATCTCACATCACCTTAACTAGAAACTGTAACCAAGAATGTGACATCAACATGTTGCCTGATTGTAGGACACGTCAATGTACTAACCATTTTGCTGCCGGCGCTTGACAAGTGTCTCTAGAATTATCAAAAGGTTGTATTCATCAAATGTAACACAACCACAAGTTTCAAGGTGTATTCTTTTTTAGTTTCTTTGATTATCAAAACAGGTTTTAATATTTTAGAGCGAAATACATATATTCTTTAGGATAAATAGAATATCTTAGTACATATATATATGAGGCAATGTGACCAGAGACAAGCCAACAAGAATATTGCCTCAAGTTTTTTTTACTTAAACACACAGATATGTATAATTATTATTGTAGTTACCTTTTCTCCATGATAGTAGTAGATCTTATAAAGGAGCCATCTAATTAAAGTCCTTCTTATAGTAGATTTTAGTTATCACAAACCAGTGCACAGGGCTTAGGCTTCATGCTAATTATGGTAGTCTGCATAATTCAGCTTAGGAACACTAATTCATTGCTAGACTTGTTATGCTTTGTACTTGAAATGAGAATCCTCATTTTGTTACATTTCTTTTAAAGATGGTGAATCTCTTCCGAGCAAGTTATGTACAGATTCCGGAGTATAGAACAATAGCTAAATCACGGACACCTGTCAAGAAAACCTATCAATTAATATAAATTTTATTTAGAATTTCTTATCACATTCATCGTGTATTCATGGGAATGTATTCATTGAATGCCTATTATTAGAACAGAAATATGCGAGAAAATGTTTGGGCCATTCCAAGAGTGTATCAAGAGAGAGCACTCTATCTTGTTAGCACTCACAATAAAGGCAAATTGCAGATCAGCTAAGAAATTTACTGCAAATCATGATAGAAAATAAATCACTTTCTTATGCCTTTATAAATAAATAAGATACCCCATCATCAGTTTTATCCCGGAAAAGGACCATTCTTAAAGAGCTAAGTAAATCAATAGTGCACCGACTGATGTTTGCAACATACAATCACCATATTTCAAATCGAACAATGCAGTCCAATATTTAAAAAATGAGTAACCTCTGGTCAAAATTACATCATAGATCACTATACACTGTGTATAGCATCACTGTCCACTCCCAGCACTTTAAGATATCATATGAGACACCAGTTTGCAACTAGACTATATTTCAGGGCCACGAACCTACGTCATCAATTAAGTCTCTAACCCAAATGGTTTTGATTTTAAATGTGTTTAAAACCTATATATATGAGTTTGTTTGACGGGATAAACTGATATATGAGCTGTTGAAATTCACATTGTACATTAAAAAATCATTAATCGTTAAAAACTCATATTTTATAACTTAAATTTACAAGCAGGGTTCGTACGCGGGTCTGGAATCCTGGAAAAGTTATGGAATTCGAAAATTTTGATTCAATACCTTGAAAAATCTGGAAAATGGAACCTTTTTTACCCTACTATGGGAAAAGTCTTGAAAATAAGCTACCCCGAGATTCAAGGTCTTGGAAATGTCATGGTATATCCCAAGGCCGAGTTCTTAGGTAAATAAATGCCTGTTACTTTCCGATCTTATCGTGTAAGCTTGTGATACCATCTCTGTAGTCATAGTTGAACAACACGTTTTACGGTATGCCGAAACACGAATTGTCTCCCTTACCGGAACTCCTGTTTGACCCCTAAATATATCAGAATTTGACCTAAATAGTAATAGTAAACAAATATGCCTGGAAACTGTGTCTTCTGTGACAAATGGGTCACGGATACACGGTTTGAAGTATGCATAGATCAGGTACCAGAGAACCGGATGAAGGCGATATGCCGACTGTGTGTTAAATCCGGAAAGTTAATAGATATTGCCAACATGGGCAAAGCTGCACTCATCAGCCACGCTAAATCAAAAACTCACATGGATGGCATAACAAACATGAAAAGTAACGGCACGAGGTATGGAAAAGTTATGGAATTTTTCCACTGAAAAGTCTTGGAAAATTTGTCCGAAAGTCTTGAAAAAGTATGGAAAAGTTATGGAATTTTATTCTCAGCTAGGTGTATGAACCCTGACAAGGAAAATAGCTATCGATCGTGTCCCGATTTTGAACATCAAACATAACTTAACCATTTAATAGATGTTCGTAAAATGCACACAAAAACCTAAATTTTGTCGCATGGTACATATACTCGACCAATAAGGGGATTTCTAGCTGTCCATACAAAAAGTTTGTTGTCGGGATGATAATTTGAATAATATTTTTTTATGGTCTACATATGAGAAAGTCGGTCAAGTTCAAATTTGGGAATGGTCCGACAATTTCTGATGAAGAGTGCAGACTCATGTAGTTATTCCCCTTTTCGCCAGCTTATTATTTTGATTTTCTCTTTCAGTTGTCAGTTCAACTACAGCAGAGCAGTGATTACTGGCAAGAAAAAGTCCACGATTTAACTAATCAGCTGGATATGTCGAAAAAGATGGCTACTCACTCAGGAATGGTGTCATGACGGCACATCGGTGGTGCGCGTCATTCTGAAAGTATCCCACATGAATAGTCATTACTGTTAGGGGTAGATAATCCGAGCCATATATTATGTGCATTTATCGAATAATCTCGATTCATCCTCAGAAAATGAGTGAGTTTTCACCCATTTCGCGATATATTTTCTACAATAGAGTTCACCATTATATCTCCTTTGAGAAGTTAGATAATAAGATGTTATTAGTTTAGTAGCTCATCAGGGGTTGATCTAGGTTACTTTCGGAACCATTATACCTTGTTTGGGAACATTGAATTTATGCACACACATGAAGCTTGGGGTGAAAAAATGAACCCGACTGTCAAAAATATATTTTGATTAATATTATTATACTTTAGAATTTTGGTGAAATCGTTATTATTTAAATTTCAATGTCTAAGGTCCTGAATTTCAAGCAGGAATCAACCCCTGATCATTTAACTTTTTATGGACGTAATGCAAATACCGGTATTAACTCTCATCCTCGTGCCCGTACAACTTCCACTGTTTGAGTCATTAATATGGATTTTATGTCTATGATGAATACAAGGACCTATTTACATGGAGCTTATGATGTGTCCAGACTTCAGACTTCACTTTTCAGTACAAATACCAGCAATTGAAATCCATGGCTATGGTCAAACTTTTAATGACAATCAAAACATAAATTGAGATTTAATAATGTCCAAATGTCACCATAAGAATGAGACTGGTCCACATAAATTTTCAGGATATCCATGTCTTACATGTGCTTTTGTTAAAACTTTTTATGTCACCTTTCATGACGGGAGCTGTGCTGGTGCATCATTAAATATCATGTGGCAATGCATTTTCTTATATATGTAAGTCTCCCATAGGGAGCCTGCTGTATATAATAGAATGCACTGTATTCTCTTATATATGTGAGGCTCCCTCACATATATAAGAGAATACATTGGCCTAACAAGAGAATGCATTGGCAAAGGGTTTTCGCAAAATTTCGGGAAGCTCCAGTCATGGAAGGGTTAAGCAAGACCTGGAATATCCAATTATTGGAGTAAATTTAATAACGTCCATTCTTTAAGATGCGAAGTGAAGTTTTCATCACAATTAAAGGTATCTGAATGTCCTGATGATAACAATGCATATTTCTATCAAGTACACATATTGTCATTTATATTTCATAATGGATTTTCTGAATTCACCTCATCATTTTCAGGAAACAACATATTTTCAACATGGCAATCAACTGAATCACAACGAATCTTCTAATAATAACGCCTTGTGATATCTTATAATATTTTTTATACACTGAATCTTATTCTTAATAATATGACAACTATAACATTAGCATACTTTCTCCTGCAGAATTTAATGTCTTAGAATTATCAAAAATACAGTTATTATTTCAATTGTAAATATACTGTTTTACCTTGTTATACTTATTTTTGCTTGTTTTACTCTGTGCTAAGTCTTTTTTCTTGTCATCTATTTACAGTATTTATTAGCGGGTCTCTTATTTCCTGTGGGCATATCTGTCTTAAAATTTATAGTCGATATATTTCTGGAAAGAATTATATTTACGAACAATACTTGAAGGTAGACAGTAGCCAGATTTAGCCACATGTAACTTGTAATGTGTGTCACTATGGTATGCTACAGCGATCCACTTAGTGGGAAAAGTCATGTGATTTTACCGTGCCAAACCTATATATTTAATATAGATATCTACAATGTGTAGCAGATGTGTAGCAAAACGTGGAAAAATAGTTGGGTGTTGAGGATAAGCCGTCCAAACTGACAACTGATACTCTTAATTGGCTTAAAGTCCCATTCTCCAACTGCCCACATAGTGGGTTGCTCATTTGAAACTCTTAAATTCCCACTTATAGAAGAGACTTGTCATTGTTGTTTGCAATGCTGAGATAATTAGAGAATTAGATCATTGTCATCCTTGATTGTGATCAGGTCATCAATTGAACTAAATTTTGAATAGCATTTGAAACCTAGAATACAGAACACCTGAGCCTGGTGACTTTTGTTGCCAATGGAAATGCATGTTACACGTGCATGTGGCTAAACCTGGTTATTGTTTAACCCTTTACCCAACAAACCGGCCAAAACCGGCCAAATAAAGCTTCAACAGCCTAAAATATCTTCGGTCTGTCTCAATAGAACCATACAAATATGGATATCATTGGAACCGGCGCCTTGACCACATTGTGATAGTTACAGTTATGCCCTGTGCCAATGCATTCTCTTATATATGCGAGTCGACCATAGGTCGCCTCGCATATATAAGAGAATGCATTGGCCTAAAAAAAATCTTTTTTTAACACTTTTTACCATTTTTTCTTACATTCTTTAACAATTTTATAATTTTTAATGTGTTAAGCCAATGCATTCTCTTATATATGCGAGGCGACCTATGGTCAACTCGCATATATAAGAGAATGCATTGGCACAGGGCCGTTCTGTTGGGTAAAGGGTTAAGCTGTGTTCAATTCATGAAACAGATTTCTGTGCAAATGAGGCATTCATATCATCCAGTTACAAAAGAACTAGTAATTTACCAACAATGTCTTTTAATTAAAAAAGCAGATTTATCTAGAACTCTTCTTCTAACAATAGGCAGGTTCTGATCTAAAGAATATTTCAGGAACATAGCTTTTTCACAGTTAAAGGTACTCAACCCGTAAAGAGGGTCCCCATCTCAACAGATTCCAACAACAACAATCCGATCAGAGGGTCCTATATTACTATTTCTTTGGCTTTGGGGGTAAAAAGTATTTGATTCGAGTCGAGGAACCCATCAAACAAAGCTCAGAGTTATTAGATATTGATTTTTGAAAATTCTTATGTTCTCGAGATGAGTACTTATAACTGCCGTCAATTTGGTAACATGCTCGAGATTTTACGCCAAAATTCTATTCAAACAGACAAGGATGGATAACTCTATAATCAAGTGGTAATAATTGACTACGTACTGGGCCAGGAAGAATTCCCGATAATGAAAAATAATAGATTTCTAAAATCGATATCTAACAAATCTGAGCTTTGATGGGTGACTTTCTCGACTCGAATCAAATATTTTTGACCCCCGAAGCCATTGAAATAGTAATTGAGAGGAGTTTTATCGGGTTGAGTACCTTTAAATGATTTATGAGAACTTTACAAACACTAATGTCTATTAAATCTGTACATGAAATCTGGAAGATTATACATTTTTATTTTTCCGTGCTTCTTTCCAGATCTGGATATTGTATACTTCAGACAATCCTCATACTTGGTTTGCCAAGCTTTAAGTTTCCCCGTTGCTGTTGTTTCCTTCCATCCACATTCCATCCATTTATTTTATTATGTCTCTGATAGAATCTGTGATATTTAGATAAGAATAATTAACATAAATTCTGTTTTATATGTACCATTTGTCATGTACGTTTATAGTGAAAAATATTTTTAAATCATAAAATAAAATAAATGAAATATATTTTCTTAAAAGTTGTTACTCAAGGAATCCATGGATTTATATACAGTAATGCCCTAATTAATCGACTGCTTAACCACAGCAGAATTATGGTTAACATTTCAGGATTTAGTCGGAAATATGGCTTGTTGCCATTCATCGGAAAGCTCTCACTGAGAGCTTTCCAATGAATGGCAACAAGGCATATCTCCGTCAAAGGTATCTTGCCCACTGAACTATATGGTATATTATCCCAAGTAGGAGGGGTTAACTCTCCGAGTTGAAAAAACGGTACGAAATTCTATGGTACATATCCTCTGTCATGTTCATGACACGTGTAATCACGTGATTTCTGACACGTAGTGAAGTATTCGCCATATTTTTTATCCCTCCTGCCGGAGACGGACGTAACTCCTACTAAGCTAAGTTGCAGTTTTTTGTATAGCAAAAACAGTTTTGTTTTTGTATTATACAAACAACTTTATTTCTTTGCTTATAGTTGAAAATTATGTACAATTCACATAAAGATTACGACGGTTTGTTCCGAATATAATATCGGAATCGGATGACTCGTTTCGTTTTAACCGACTTTGTCTTCCATAATTTTAATCGGTCAATGATTTAATATCCGGTGTCTATGCAGACAATATGCAGCGTTTCTGGCCTATTAAAGGCAGAACATTCGAGGCACCATTGGATATGATTAAAGACGCTGATCATTTTCTTTATAACAAATCTATGGCATACAGGTGACGTGTTATTTAAGTTACCACGTGCGTTGACGGTGGTTAAAGGTATCACGAAATTAGGTGACTTACTTTCGAGTTTATTTTTTCGTTTGACGGCTTTCTTTATACGTTGACAATCAATGTCTGGTGTACAACTGACGGAAAAAGCAGTGTTTAAACGCTTGTGAAATAGGCTGATAGGATTGTAAATCCCGAATGTCAATTTGAACCTTTTTCACCCTGGATGATTAAAAATGGGGCTGTTACTGCCTTGGTTGCCACATGGTAACATAACACAACAGGTGTATTTGTGATTGTTCACAATCACATTAATTACTTTCACAGGACTGCTAATCGAGGTAAGACCAGGTTCATGAATTGCCTTCCCCGTAGCTCCCCTTGAAGTCGCTTCCCTCGTTTCGAGTTCCCAAGAGTAGAGAACGAAAGTCGATATATCGTGTTCCTCTAATTGGCGTAATTAGCACTCGGGGCGATAGTCACACCAAACAGGGTGCAGGTTGGGGCTACCCATTGAACCCATTAGTCACAGTTGGTGCGCTCCCTGGACTATCGAACGGGAAGTCAATCTGCTTCCTCGGGTCGACGGTTGGCGTGCCCAGGACGGCTGTGATTCAGATCTACTAACACTCGACACACACCGTCCATCGCTACAAGTTGTCATCTCAGGGTCAGCGCGGCTGAGGGATACTCCCTGACCATGCTCTCCGGTGCCTTATGATACTAGTGTGTGGGAATTTTGGCTAAAATTATTAGTAGAATGGCCATTTTACTTTGTCTCAATTCAAATTAGGAGACATTTTCTCTAGAAAATTATTACATTTACGCTATTATTTGGCACCTGAAAGTTTATCCTCCATGCCTTCTGCCCCAGCTGGGCTTGGAATGGGATCACAGTTCACAGGCTTGTTTCCTCCTTATTATAAGCCACCACTTCCGGGGGCTTGGCAGACAGGTTACTGGCCGCATTCTGGCCAACAGCTGCCAGTAACTTCGGGTTTGATTTTAAATGAAGAAACAAAAGATCTTATTCCCTGACGCCATTATAGCAGGAAGCTTGCTTGGGAACTGGTACCTACTAACCTCCCATCGCCAGTTCGGTCGGTTGGTTATCGGGATCGGTCGAGCTGCTGCTCCATCCCCGAGATGTACAGGCTCTGGACATTCCTCCGGGGTCCCCAATGACCAGACCTCACATGCAATTAGAAATGAAGCTTGTCGTGGTGTATTGTGCTGTTAACACCCCATCGACGGATGGAGATCGGGATCAGATCGAGCAGTCGCTCCAGCACGAGGTGAAAGGGCTTTCGACATTCCTTTCGGGTCACCTTTACATGCGCTTACGAGGGAGCTCAGTTAGTTGTTCGGTGTTCTCTGATGCAGCCAAGCGCAGGAAGAAAATTAATGTCGAATTTGGATTAGCAAATAACCTCAGATTGACATGATTTGATAGCATTGTTCTACAATCATTTACAATTTAACAGAACATCAGAGTGCTTTCCCTTGTTTCGAGGGTTCCAAGGAAGAGATAGAAACCTTTACGACCAGGACACTGTCACTTTTCGATGTATAGTGTTCCCTTCATTGGCATAATTAGCGCTCAGGACGATAGTCCCACCAAACAGGTCGCGGGTTGGGGCTACCCATCGAACCCATTGGCCGCATTTGGTGGGCTTTCTGGACTATCGACAGGGACTCCAAGTCGGATACTCGGGTCTACGGCCATATCACGTTGAAACCCACCGGTTCTCGTCCGATCACCGAAGTTAAGCAACGTCGACCCCGGTTAGTACCTGGATGGGTGACCGCCTGGGAATCTCGGGTGCTGTAAAGACAACTGTTGGCGTACCCTGGGACAGTCGAATGAGGAAATAGGATCCAAGTTGCATGGCTTTTGTTCGCATTTGGGTAGCAACTTGCCCTGTGATGCCGGTCAATTTGTACCCTGCCTAACGTCGTCAGAGCTGGGTGGTTATGCCATCGGACTGCACACTTGGCGACCTGGGTTCGACCATCCTGAGAGGTATTCAACCATTTTACTGTTCTCGGTTTGGGATGTGTTCAACTTCTTGCTTTATAAGTTGTTGCTTCTTTCCATGTTCCATCCAGCTCTTTCGTGGTCACGGGCTTTGCTGGAGAATGTCTATAGTCATTCATATCACTAGATTAGTATATGACTCTCGCCCTTTCATTTTCCTGACTTTTAAGACGTGTTCTGGACTGGTTCGGGTGCTCGAAAGGGTAAATATTTACATCTCGATTTGGGACGCAAGAATCGGAGATAAACAAGCATACATGCTTTATCTCCGACCTCGCTGTGTTTCCGTAATAGATACGAATGACATATCTTTTGTCTTCAGGTTGCTTTCAGTTCTAACTCAACATGGATTTCACTTTTGTTGTCCAGTCATACATAGATGAGTCCATTATCCATGGTTCGACATATGCTCAATTTCATAACGCTGTTGACATGAAGTCTAGTTCAGCACCCCACTCGGGCTTAATGGGCAACACGGCGTATTAGCGTGGAAAAGAAGAACGAAATGGCTTCTGTGATATCGGCCTTTGCGTCATTTTTCTTATGGGCTCGGTTGTCGGTACATAATGGTTTTGTTTTCCCTGATAGTGCTTGATTCGCCTAGTGCTCATTTAATATACTAAGCCAGGTCCTTTGCTGACCTCAGCGATTGCCAATGCAGGATAATGTTGCACCTATGGGGCAGCATATAAATCGTGTTGGGCACACTTCATAAAGCCGGATGAAAATTCTTGCCAGATGCTTCTCCTCGTGCGAGATTCACTAGCATTGGGTGTCGGATGCCAGATCATATGATCCGCCCTCTCGATTCGCACTTCGGGCGATGGTTGTCTCCGGAACAGGGTCCCATTGGAGGGGCACCCCATCCTTACCAGAAGGGATACCTTGCGCCATCGACTCGTTGGGGACCAGTCAGCAGAGCTCGAACAGTTGGGGCGCGGTGGCTTTTTATTACCTACCTGCCGTCGGTTTCCGCTGGTTTTGGGCGTGTGCCACAATCCTGATGCATCGTTAGTCCAATTTTTTGGAATTTCGGTTCCTGGCTGCCTTTCTGTCATGGATTCAGTAGCCTGTGATTGGTCAGTTGGGTTTAACGGTGTTGGTGGGCATTTCCACATTTGGGAACGTCATCAGGGGAAAATGCCATGGCTTATTGCATCTTAGTCGGTCATATCTCGAACTCCAGGCTTCAAACTAAGTTTTCTGCTGTGAAACTCCAATTCTGACCCCTGTTCTTCATACGGCCTGATCCTTGCAACGTATGTCCGTGTAATACCCATTCGCTTCCCGGTCAGACTATTGGTCAATGATACCTCCTCCTTATCGACAATGGCATGTCTGCAATTAGTTGGTGTCGGGGCCCTTTTTTGGGAGCTTGCAGCTGGTTTTTCATCGGGCTCTCATCGTGTACTGGGACACGGCCCAACCCACTCAAGATTTGGTTCGGGGGTTGGTTCTATTGTATTTAAGGGGGGTCTGCTTTATAACTTGCGGCTTTTGCTGCCTGGGTTAGCCTGTTAGGTGCGTTATTAGTATTTAGCCATCCCTGGGTTTATAATACCCGGCTGGGGATTTCTTGTCAACGGGTATTTTTCTATTTCCATTTCCTTAGAACATGGATGCTTCTCCCCTTTGGGGGGGGGGGGGGGGGGGGGGGGGGTGTTACCCGTACCTTTCCCGGCAAGTACTCGGCTGATACAGTATTAGCCCTAAGTTCCGATGCGAATGTCGTCTCCGTCTCCATGTCTTCTGAAGCTATTTACTTTACTTGCAGGGGTCTTAAACTCTTAAGTGGCCACTTTTTGTTCGTTTGAGCTTGCTGACAGGTATTAGTTTTAGGATGTAATATTACATTGGCTTATGGTCCTATTGTGCATGTGTATATATATATATATATGTATATACATATATATCTATATGTCTGTGCATGTATATGTATATATTGTAGGTTATCAGGTCAATCCAGTTCTTTGATTCAGATGCATAGCGGTGTTTTTGTTTCCTCGTGGCCTCCACCTGTTAGAAAATTCTATTCTTTACCATATAGTTCAGTGGGCAAGATACCTTTGACGGAGATACAATATTTTCCTAAATAAGTAAAATATATATCTCCTAGAAGTATCTTGCCCACTGAACGCTGAGCTCCCTCCCAGGGTTTCGCACCCACCCCGCTCACGAGGAATGTCCTACTGGGGATAAAAAATATGGCGAATACTTCACTACGTGTCAGAAATCACGTGATTACACGTGTCATGAACATGACAGAGGATATGTACCATAGAATTTCGTACCGTTTTTTCAACTCGGAGAGTTAACCCCTCCTACTTGGGATAATATACCATATAGTTCAGTGGGCAAGATACTTCTAGGAGATATATATTTTGCTTATTTAGGAAAATATTGTATTTCAGACTAAATCCTGAAAAGTTACCCATAATTCTGCTGTGGTTAAGCAGTCGATTAATTAGGGCATTACTGTATATATATAAATAAAATAACTTGATAGTCCAATACTTCGAAGGTGTTCTGAGGTAACTCTGTTCTTTTAGGGATCGGCCTATATATTGTGTATTGTCAGAAGAAACAAGGAGGTTGCACCACAGTGCTGTGATACCCCCCATGGTGAAAATTGAAATATGGGCAGGTCGGAAACCAAATTGTGATGAACGAACAAATTATTTGACAATTCTAACAAACGACGGATAGAATCCAAAATTTTCAGATAAAGAAGGATGGATAACTCTAGAACGGAATATTAACAATGTCAATGAACCCTCTTGGTGCCAAATCTCCATACCAAATTTCATTGAGAACCGATCACCCATGGTTGAGATATATGAGCGGACAGCTAGATGGACGCATGTAATCCAGTAATACCCACTTGCGATGGGGGTATAACAAGGAGTTGGTTGTGTGGTGTTCTGAGATTTCACATAATCCCAGTGCACCTCGGACAAACGTAAACCCCTTTCTTGCATGTATGTTTGCTGGTAGGTTCAACTTATGAACACAACAATCCAGTAATAAATCCGGGCGAGGGGAGGGAACAACACACTACATATCAAACTCCCCTCGCTACGCTGGTCTGAACATGTACACAAAATGTATGGAAATCTGACATTTTATCATTTTATATTTAAGACTTTGTTACAATTCATTCTGAATTGAACTGGCCAACTTCCAAAATAATATGGACAGTTAAGTTTTTCAGAATAATGCAGGAGATGTAACCGACAAAAGTGTTCAATTAAAAATGTAAGATTTCCCTACACTATATATATACACGATGGCAAGCCTTGAAATAGGGTGTCTGTCATTTGCAGAATGAGGTCCCCAGATGATGAATTTAGTGATGCTACCCCGCATAGCTAGCATCACCAAATTCACCCTCTGGGAACCCCATTCTGCTGAGGTGTAAGCAGAATGAGGTCCCCAGAGGGTGAATTTGGTGATGCTAGCCCACTATGCGGGGTAGCATCACTAAATTCACCCGCTGGGGACCTCATTCTGCAAATGACAGACACCCTATTTCAAGGCTTGCACGATGGCAGTATTGAGACCAGTGTAGCAATGGGACTGAACTCTGCCTTGCCGTTTGACTGAGTATTTGTTCATTTAATTTGTCTTTCCGCACAACATCGAGCTATATTTATCCAGTCATAATTTTTATGTTAATTTCACATCTCAGTCACCTGCAGACTTGTAACTTTCAATCTGCGACATCGTTTTTGCGGAAAGAATGTTACTTTCAATCCTTGCACCTGATTCATGGCGAAGTCATTCTAATTAAAGGATCAAACCATGTTCAGAGGAACATATTCACATCATGAGTTTAAAGATGGTTTATCTCTTCCTAGATCATGCCATGAATCTCCACTCTTGCTGACAACGGGCGTCGGAGTAGAGAGAGATTCATGGCATGATCTAATCTCTACTCTGGCTGACAACGGGCGTCGGAGTAAAGAGAGATTGATGGCATGATCTAATCTCTACTCTGGCTGACAACGGGCGTCAGAGTAGAGAGAGATTCATGGCATGATCTAATCTCCACTCTGGCTGACAACGGGTGTCGGAGTAGAGATTCATGACATATAATCTCTTCCCTGAACTTTTTTTTATAGATTCCTTTAATTTCTAGAATAAATTTGAGTAAGCATTGGAAAATTCAAACTTTCCTTCACTCTGGTCTTCAAGGGATTGGTGCAGTAAGCAGAGACGGGTCATTATTACTGAGGTCTGCTATTCTGAATGTCTGTTATTCCGCAGGTCCATTATTTCAAAGGTCTGCTATTCCTAAGGTCTGCTATTCCGAAGATCCGCTATTCCGAAGATCCGCTATTCCGAAAGTGCACTTTACGCACACAATCCATGTGACTGGAAAGTTTTATAAATAGCATATATTACGCAAGATACACGTCATAAAATACTGCTAGGACCTTCGGAATAGTGGATCTTCGGAATAGCCGACCTTCGGAATAACGGACGTTACTCCCCTCTAGCCATGTCCCTGAATGACCTCAGAATTGAAACCGCATTCATAATCACATAGATGGAAATATACGAGGTTGGGCTAATTGAAAAGAAGTGTTTTACAAACGTGTAAATATATTTCTTTGAAATTTATCACAGAAGTCAACAACATGAACAATACACAAACTCAAGTCTAACCCCAAATCATGAAAAAATGGACAATGAAAAAAAAACAGTAGTAATTCCTTAAATTGACATGAAACACTTCTTTGTAGAATTCAATTATATCAATGCATGAATAATCTTGCTCAACAAAATTATGGAATTAGATGTTGTTGGTGGTTTTCACGGAAGCAAGATACATATATAATGTTGAGGTTGATGAATCAGAGTTCTGATACCGAGTAGGAACAACATAGTAATTGTGAGTATTCACATTTAGATAATGGTCCATCATTTCCTAGCAAGCTTTATGTAAATTCCAGGGTATAAAATATTAGATATGAATTGAAGACGCCTGTCCCGAAAAGCTTGTATCAATTAATACCAATTTTATTTAGAGTTTCTTATGACATTCGTGGGACAGTTTTAGGGGATATTTTTATAACAGAAATCCATGCAAAAACAATTGGAGCATACCAAGAAGGAGAACTCTATCTTGTTAGCAGCGTCAATCACGGCAAATTGCAGATCAGCTAAGAGATTTGCCAAGAATTACTATTGAAATAAATAACTTTATCATGCCTTTATAAACAAATAATATGCCTAATCTTCAGTTTTATCTGTATTTTATTCACAAAATAGCTATTTGTCGTCTTGAAATCGGGATTCATAAAAATTATGTTGTTGTTGTAATTGTCGTCCGGATGAGATATACCATCTTTAATTGTGTTTATTCATGTAAATATTTGTTAATCAGAAACAGAACTTAAGTTCAAAGACAATGAAGTAATATTGCATGGAAATTACCCTGTTATGAACATTAGTTATTTCTGGCTATTTGAACAAAAGGTAGATAAATATATATTTTATTGCACAGCCATGAAAAAATTATAATGAGGGGTGGAAAATAATTTCTCAAGAATAAGCAATGATTATAATTCACCCAATACAGTATACCAACAACACTGATATACAGTAATGCCCTAAATAATTGTAACCACAGCAGAATTATGGGTAATTTTTCAGGATTTAGTCGGAAATAGGGCTTGTTGCCATTCTCAGTGAAAGCTCTCAGTGAAATTACCCATAGTTCTGCTGTGGTTAAGGAGTCGATTATTTAGGGCATTACTGTATGATTAGTCAAAATGACTATGTAAATTGTTGATACATTGCTGCAAATATTAGTCCCTACAGCATAAACTGGTTTTTTTTCAGGTAATTTCTAGAAAACATGTGACAGATTTTGTACACATGCAAACTACTAGATATAGATGCCACTACATTAAAAGTTTAGTGGGTATCTAAGCTAATAGTTTGTTGTTACGACAAGGTACAGTCTCATTGAAACATTTCGATTAGGCACATACAAAATTTTTTAATTGGGGCCCAGATCTCTCTCCGAGTGTAGGTAGGGTGGAAAATATACGATAGACACATCACATGATATCCACAGGGATGGAAAATTCCAATCTCAAACCAGCTATTGTTTCAAAGATAGCACTTTAGTGATGGATCGGTTTCGGTTTTTGTAGTTCGGTTTTGGTTTTTATGTGTACCCATACCATGCATGTATGGTACACATAATGCCGACGTCCGGATCAACCATCCGTCGTTCGTCCGTCCGTCTGTCGAGCCGTCTGTCTGTCCGTAGACACTTGCTATCCGATTCATTTACTTGAATATTTTTTATCGGATCTTGTTAAAATTTTATGTGCATGTTTATGATGACACAATCCTCACCTGTATAGTTTTTGGTATCGATCGGTTGATCGGTTTAGAAATTATTAACACTTTGCATCCGCACATAGGCATGAGCTATCCGATGCTGTAACCAAAGTATTTTTTGTCCGATTGTTTTCATATTTGATATGTAGGTTTATAATGACACACCCCTCGCCTGTATAGTTTTTGGTATCGATTGGTTGATCGGTTTAGAAAATAATTAACCCTGCACACAAATGCTATCTGATGCATCTAAGTCAAACTGTTTTCTTCTGATATGCCTCATATTTCTTACCTAGGTTTTTCTTAGCACGTTCTTTATCATTATGGTTTTTGGTATCGTTTAATTAACCCTTTTCAAACTTATGTTTACTTAGAACTCACGCAAGCTGCTATGACTCAAACATTTTTCATCTGATCTACACCAAATTTGGTAGATGTGGTCCTCACCCGAAATACAGATCAAGTTCAAATTTTGTCCATTTGTAGGATGTTCTAGAGCATGGCTGTTTAGAGAATTGTTGTTTACAGAGATACTGTTGTCTTATCTTGAGAAAAAATTAATCCACACATTAGTTCCATCATATGATGTCATTGAAAATGATTAACCCTCTCCACACATTATATGTTCATTCTCCTATTCTATGTCCAGGTTGATCGTGATCCACTTTTCACTTGCATGTATTTCATGATTAAAATTAACGTATTCCATAGACACATGATATCTGATAGGCAGATTTTAAATTATCTCTTTCGCCTTGGGCCAGGTTCACTAAGAATTTCTATAAGCCACCAATTGAATATTCATCATTTGAGGAACTATCTTATTTTGAAATTCCCTCTATTGCATTTGGGCTGCAGGATAATAATAATGGTTCTGGTATTCTTGAAGCTGACTTATTGGTCAAATATTTTTCACCCAATCACTTTTATAATCTCATTCAGGTTGATCCTGTACGCGATCCAATGTTATGACTCTAATATTTTCAATTTGACCCTTCTCATATCTCTCCTTTAGTTATCTGATAATTCTGTATTAAAATATTTTATATCCAACCATTATCAATCATATTTAATATCAAGGTCTATACACCCCTCACTTATATAGATGTTCAGGTGTTTGTTGGTCTCTAATCTCAATCATCCCATAACTTTTACTATGCAGCTAACACAACAACATAATCTGTTATGACTCAGGTTCCATTGTAAGAAGTAAATAAATAAGAGTTATTATGATGTTAATATTGTAACTATTATATCTTTAACAGCTATGGTGCATCTGTCTGACTGTGGTTGGGCATAATTATCTTTATCAATCTATCACACATACATGTATCTCTGTTGGAGTGACCTAATAGGTTGAAATCGAATGTCATATCCATGTTCCTATTGTGTTTAAATGAGCAAGTTGCTCAATAAGTCTGATTCCACTATGAAACTAATAAATAATAGTACGCTGTGAATTGTTGATATTCTTGCACTCATAAAAATATCGCTATCGCCAAGGTATGGGTTAAACATCTGCCGATCGTGATCGGCTTCTCGTTTTTAAAAACAGAAGAACCGAACCGATCGTAATTGAACAAAAAACGGAAAAACGGTTCCCGATTTTAAATCCGGGCAATATACTTTTTTTCTTCTGTTTGTGGCTTTTTCCTGTTTAAAAAAATGGAAGCGTCTGCTAACTCGAAAACTAAACCAAGTAAATGGTATGAACACTTTGATCGTCTGGACATTCCGATGTGACGTAATTTGGTAGAAGTTTGCAGCCATGTGCAGCTTGTAAACTATGTCGCAACATCACAGACATCAAAGCGATCACACCGCAGTCATTGAATGTGGGTCAATCATCACGTGTCAAGAATTGTTACAGTCAGGTCAAGGACACCCACTGTTTGTGAATTTGCTGCTGTTTCAGCCTGTTTGCGGTTGAATTCTCAGATACTAATGCATATAATATGATAAATATGTTTTAAACATGTCAGAAAGGGATAAACAGTGAAGATGGGGGTGTTTATTTTTTTAAATACCGAATTGTATCATCTTATTGCGTTGGATTCAGTTTGCGTCGGCAGTTTGTCCCGTTGTTTACCTGTGATCGCAGTTCCTTCCTCGAATATTCAACGTTATTGGGACATTATTGACTCTAATTACGGTACTTTGAAAGTATATACTCAAATTGTATGTATTTTAGTATAATTTCACTATCTAGTAAAAAAAACCGAAACCGAGGTTTTTTATCCCAGAAAAACCGAAACCGAACCTAAAAAATCAAAACCGCCCATCTCTATAGCACTTGCGGCAAAACTGTAGTTCAACTAGCTTGGAAGTTGGCTATAGCATGCCTTTTTACTGAGTAACATATTCTCAGTACATTTGCTGCCGATCTAGAAATCAGTCTACTATTTCTTCTGCATTCAATAACCAAATAAGCTTGTGCTATATCCAAGAAAAATTCATGAGTTATACACTGTATTCTGTAGATTTCATCATAAATATACAAAATACCTTCATTTTACTTCAATCGTGTGAAATGCAAAATCAACCCAAACTATCATGTATTTCTGAATGTCTGTGAATTACAGGTATAAATATAAGTAGATGTAAAACACAAGGAAAAAGCTTGCACTGAGCTATTTCAGGATGACGGTCAAAACTAAATTTGTGTGGAATTGTACCTGTCAATTGATTGGCATCATTCTGAATAGATTAATCAGACTTGTCTCCAACATTCAACATTACACTATCAATTGTCTTCAACAGTGCGATTTTTCCCCAATAGAAAGGAGCCTGAGAATCTCACCCAGTGTGCGTATATTAGATAATGTGGTGGGAACAATACACAATATCTGTTAGGAGGGTTAGAGAGTGCTCATCTCAAATCAGCCATTGCTTTAAAGATGAAAGTTGTGGCAAATATGTCTTCGGTTCTAGATATTGATCATACACAGCTAGGTAGGTGCCGGGGCTGGTTCCTGATTTTTACTATCGGTGAGATGGAAGCTTGAATCAGGAGCTTCCTCCATATCATCTATCTCCTGCATTATAGCTTCCGTCTTCTCTTGTAGTAACACCTAAAATACATCAGGATAAATTTTGTAATCTTTGTGAAATAATGACCAGGTTCACACAGACTCAGAAATATTATGTAGGTATGTTACCTTTGACAAAATCAAATAATTTACCAGTTATCCATAACAATACACAATAAATCAAAAGATAAGTCAAATAATATTAAACAATATTATATCTCACATGATTTTCTCGCATTTTGATTGGCTGCACACTGCTATTCTATTTTTCGAGAGTACCCGGCAAAGTAATTAAACAAAGTGTGTGAATCCATTTACAGTTAAAACCAATGATCCCAATCGATGCTTCAGTAATTCCTTATAATCATATACCAGTATATTTTATTATAACATTAATAACACAAACAACTTTTCAAAACTACCAAAAACATTATAAGTAGCATATTGTTCAAATTCAAACGAAGTCTCCCAATAACAACACGCAGTGAGCATGTGCACACGATCGGCTTGAAGTGACACAAGTTGTTCATCGCATTTTATGCAATGGAGGATGTAATTATTGATTGATAAACCTCGGACATGTTCGTGAAAACCGTATGGTGATTTGTACTGATTCTTATGGGCGCTAATTGTGTGAATGTAGAAGGTGTGTGATTATATAATCTGGGTTTCCGCTAGTACGGCAGGCTGGCCATCCAGCGGCCTCGTTTCCCCTCCCCAACCTTGACTTAATATGGGTCACAAAATAGCCACAGACCTAGCTCAGTCCCCTTTTTACACGGGACGAGCGATCACCGACACTGATGATTAACATATTGCAAGGAATTCTACACTTGGTGCCTGAATAGACATGATCAGTAGCGTGGACCACATGCACAGTTGTCTACACCATCCTGGCTAACGCTTTGTCGGCGAATGTTTAGTAGTAATCAGCCTCTTACATTTTAATTTACTGTCTATAAGTCCCAACTTTCTGACCCACTATTTCCCCTCAAAATGCGCAATATACATTGGTAAGTCATTAGGGGGGCTGAATTATGAGCTACAACGGTGAACACAGGTAAGTTTTGGCAGTCGCTGCGACGACAGTGCAGACCTTTTTCCTCAAAACAAGGTCTGTATCAAAGAAATGTTTAATTAAAAATAAAACAATTAAAATATTAATATCACCTAAATATTAATATCAATGTATTTATTTCCTGTCCAATGAATACAAAATTATCCAATATACAAATCCAGCATGAGGTCATCTCCGTCTGATTTTACAACAAATTATTTGATCGGTACTGTGAACAAAATACAAAGAAAGCAGGCATGTTGAACGTGTGGATAGCCCGTGATATGAGCTCTGCTCATGACGTAACTAACACCTGTTACTGCCAGGCAGTATGACAGTGTGTCTTTTGCCAACCTCGGTAGTCTTTGATGTTGGCTTTTAATAATGCTACTGTTATAAAAGTGGTTGTATCCATTGTATGCTGTTGTGCTTACATGCTTTTAGTTCATTAACTTGAGATCTAAGAAAGAGGATCTGTTTTAACTCTTTCATCCCTGAATATACAGATATAGATGTCCCAGAACCCTGAATTATCAGCTTGCCTAAGAAAATTATGTGTCCCTCATATATTGCTGCAACACTACCTTTAGAGTGATGTTGGGTATGGCAAACTGAATGTTTTATGATCGTTAACACCTGTTACTGCCAGGCAGTATGACAGTGTGTCTTTTGCCAACCTCGGTAGTCTTTGATGTTGGCTTTTAATAATGCTACTGTTATAAAAGTGGTTGTATCCATTGTATGCTGTTGTGCTTACATGCTTTTAGTTCATTAACTTGAGATCTAAGAAAGAGGATCTGTTTTAACTCTTTCATCCCTGAATATACAGATATAGATGTCCCAGAACCCTGAATTATCAGCTTGCCTAAGAAAATTATGTGTCCCTCATATATTGCTGCAACACTACCTTTAGAGTGATGTTGGGTATGGCAAACTGAATGTTTTATGATCGTTAACAGGTGACCTTCAATTTGTGTTATATACCAATTGGGGGCGTCACATCTAAATGATATATCAGGTGGGTGCAGGTGAGAACCGAGAAGGGACATTGAATCCCAACATATGCTATAGGGGCATGTATCCCGGATATCAAATTCGCATATCAATGTTTTCCACAAATACATACATGTATGTGTCATTCTTTGCAAGTGTGGTGTATACACTTGGTTGTGATGCCACTGTGCATGGTTTCAAATGTTTTACCAATCGGTTCATTGAACATAATTGCATCATCAAAGGAACGAGCAGACCAGTACTAACCCAGCTAGTATGACAGAAAGACGCTATTTGACCGAAACAGACATATACTCCCATATCTAGCAATTTTAGACCCAGGGATTTACTTGTCAGTATGCTGAGGAATTATGAGTAACATTCCAAATAAAACAACTGCCAATGTCCTGATTCGATTCCCAAAATGATTATGAATGTCGATTTCATGTTTATAATATGCACGTGCAGCTATTATTATTAAAGTCGCGCTGTAGTGCGGCACGGTGATTTCCGTAACATTGCGTCGAAAATAGGAGACATTAGACGGATACCACAAATAAAACATCGTTAGAAAGGTCAACATTATCTTCTTGTAAGTTTTTGTGATAAACTATAAACCAAAATCGAAATGTGACTCAAAACACCATGCACACCTGTCGGTATAGTATTGCGTCATCGATTTTTAGGAAAAATCCATAATAGTAATCGTGACGTCATACAGCTACTGTCTATATTTATAGGCCCGGAAAGTCTCTTAATCGGGTACATGCTAGGTCATCGTGCGCACCGATAAATTAGTATTGATGCCGAATATCACCCAAAAGATATACAAGTCGCTAACCAATAAAATCATTTGCATATCTCTGGAAATATTGTATTATTCCCGACAATTGCGCTCTGCCCGCTAAAGCGGGCTGCCGGGATGAACGTAAATTACGTCGTGCCCGCTTTAGCGGGCTGTCGAGTTTAAAGAGTTAATTTGGTTTCTATACGAAGCTTCAATGTTCCTGTTTGTTGTCTCAAGTGCAAGGAAATGGCTTCTTTTCAGAGATAGACATCCAAATTTTCTCCTGACAGAGCGTCTGGTATGTGCTTTCCCAAATACGGCCACATTCCCCCGAATCCCAAGTGGAAACCCTGATATAATATTAGCTATATATTTGGTGAAGCCAGTTGAATTCACATACTACGTTGTTGGTTATGAAATATAGTTTATATGGCCTATTTAGTCACAGCATAAATATTATTGATAGGTGAACAAGAGCATCGCTAGGTTGTGGCAAAATATGCCCTTTAGCCATTTCAAATTGCACTACCGCAAAATAAAAATAATAATTTGATCTTACAAAGAATATCTGATATACCCCTAATTTCAAGTCCAAAATGCGGTCAAATTCAGTAAAAAAAATGGCCGTAACTCATGTAAAAATAATTGGACAGAACCTATATTCGAACTTGGCTTGTAGTTTTAGCTGGGAAACATACATACCAGCTTTGGTTAAGATAAAATAATCCAAACAGGAGTTATCGGTCGGAAACCAAAAATGTTGACAGACAGTCAAATTCTAAGTTGAAAAAGGGCCGTAACTCATGCAAATATAATTGGACGGAACCCATATCCGAACATGGCCTATATTATTAGCTGGGAAATAATCAAATAATCCAAACGGGAGTTATCAATCGGAAACCAAAAATGTTAACGGACGAACAGATGGACGGACGGATGGCTAGACAGACGGACGGATGGACAGACTGATTGCATGTACCGATCTTTTTTTAAAAGGGCGTATAAAAAGGATTGAGAACATGTATGATGATAGAATAGCTAATCACATTCATTTTCAGAGCAATCCAAAACTGTAAATAAAATATTTTAGTGTATGTAATCTGCCAATAAAGTATCTACATGGGGAGCAGAAATGAGGATCAAATAAACCTTTTGTTAACCCTTTACCCAACAGAACGGCCCTGTGCCAATGCATTCTCTTATATATGTGAGTCGACCATAGGTCGCCTCGCATATATAAGAGAATGCATTGGATTAACACATTAAAAATTATAAAATTGTTAAAGAATGTAAGAAAAAATGGTAAAAAGTGTTAAAAAAAAGATTTTTTTTAGGCCAATGCATTCTCTTATATATGCGAGGCGACCTATGGTCGACTCGCATATATAAGAGAATGCATTGGCACAGGGCATAACTGTAACTATCACAATGTGGTCAAGGAGCCGGTTCCAATGATATCCATATTTGTATGGTTTTATTGAGACAGACCCAAGATAATTTAGGCTGTTGCAGCTTTATTTGGCCGGTTTTGGCCGGTTTGTTGGGTAAAGGGTTAACTGAATACACTTGATGAGTATCTACTTGATTAAACCCATTGATTTATTTGTAGGGGTGTTCACCAAATTAGTTTAACAAAAAGTAGTCAATAAATTATTAGCCCAGTGGATAGAGTGTCAGACTTATAATGGTGTTAATGCACAGCGTGATTTCACGCCCCACCGGTGGACTATCATCTCCACAATAGTGGCTTGGCCAGATTAAGCGTGTGTGTGCTATATAGAGCCACACGCTGTTTCAAATCTCGCGCCAGGTTGTGACCTTTGGGCAAGGTCACTTGTACTGTGCTCTCTTCGTCGTACCTAGACGAGAAATAGGGATCTGGTTGTTGGGTAAGTGTAAGCCGGTCTTGTGAAGCGCCTGTAAGATGGGGATAGGAGCTATATAAGCCACCAGTATTATTATTATTATTCCTGCATATTAATATATAGGGTGTATATCTACCTGTCATCTGCTTATAGTATCTAAATGACCATTCAAATGAAAAATCAATTTAGTTCTCAAAGGGTTAACAAAATCATATATGTACTGACCTTAGCAACAGGGTTAACAAACTCATATATGTACTGACCTTAGCAGCAGCGATAATTTGTTTGGCTGTCCGCCTTGGCATGTGCTCGATGGTCTTGACTAGAACTTCTGGGTCTTCGTTGGCTATGTGGCCGAGCTTGGTGTATCCTGCATTGAAGAGTTGCCTGGCTCTACCCTGTAAACAAACTAACATGACTTACACAAGATAAGTTTCATCCTGTGGGATATCAGCTGAGGACAAAATACCAAATTCAGGTTTCTCCATAAAGTGTATATCATCTTAAAATTTGCTTCTTTTCCCCCATATACATGCATATATGACTGGTTGGTTTCTAATTTAGTATCTGAATGTTCAGTGTTGGTCTCTGCGATTTTTATTCAATGCTCGCTTTATTTTATTCCACACCTGGTGACGGGAGACACTTATATTCATCGTAACCCCAGCCACTGAATACACATTGTTGTATACCACAAGAGGAATACAAGCCGGAACTATTTAGAGTTGATGTATACATTACGTCAATGGTTCACTCCGGGTGATACACAGATTAATACCGGTTTTCACGATACTTAAATCACAATAATGGTAGCTATAGTATCAATGATGGTCACAGTCATTGTTTAAACTAATTCTGATGCAATGGTGTGGAATAAATACAGAACACAACTTGGATCATAAAGTTGAATCTTTTATCGAACTCGTTGCTGATGACACAGTCACATTTCACACAAGGTCAGCTATCGTGAAATATATGCTTCTGCCTTCTGCAACTCCGATAACAAATTCTTGATTAAGACGTGCGTTCTGTCTATATCTGGGTTGCATGCAAATACATCATCTTGAATCGTCAATATACTACCTAGAGACCACAGTTTGCCTTCATTCTTGGAAACCCACAAGGCAGTGATACTGTATGAAGCTCAAAATATCTCCATAAAATATATAAGATAAAGATAATATTATACATAAAAACTTAACACTATCCCCAATATAACATTGTACAGTAATGCCCTAAATAATCAACTCCTTAACCACAGCAGAATTATGGGTAATTTTTCAGGATTTAGTCGGAAATATGGCTTGTTGCCATTCATTGGAAAGCTTTCCGATGAATGGCAACAAGCCATATTTCCGACTAAATCCTGAAAAATCACCCATAATTCTGCTGTGGTTAAGGATTCGATTATTTAGGGCATTACTGTACATTGCAACTTAACACGAGGTATCCCTATATGGGGTATTAGCAGATGATAAAATACATACACGCTCAACACTAGGATATCTCCAATTGTAGTATAAGATGAAGATAAAATACATACCATCTTAACACCAGGTATCTCCATAAGAGGTATGAGTTCCATTGTAACACAATAAGACAATCGTTTGATGAACTTCTCCAGCAAATCATGGTATGCCCAGAATTCCTCCAATTCCTACAAGTGGAATAAATATACAGAGATATCATTTATTTACGCAGGGTTTCTGTTAGTATGACTCAGCATCTGTGGAACGGCCTCATTCCGCTCGCTGATGATCTGTTTGAGACATACATGTAGCTAAAGTTAATAGCAATCTATCATCAAAACTACAGTGCAATGTTTGGTGTAATACACATCTGAAAATGTTGCAGTAACATCAAAGAATGCCGGACTGCTGAATAAGGATATTTTGTGCACAGGATTTATGTGGATAACACTCACGCTCTGAGATCCATGCAAAACATATCCCCCAGAATGGAGATAAAGTCAAAGTTTGATCAATAATAGTTTCGTTAACCTGCTTGGGGCCCCAAGCACAAACGCATAAACAACAACGCACATGTTCACATTTCGCGCCAAAACTCAATTATATTTCATAACATGGGAAGGAGGGATAAAACTCTGTTCATACAATTGGTCCTAACTTCAGAAGTTCAGTGGTTGGACTAATGCAGACTATTGAAGAAGCTGCACATTCCGAGTTTGAAAATTTCACTACCATTCATATTACGCCGCTATAAATATCTTCTGCAGTATGCGTCACAGTGCACAAATAGTTTTACGATTTACAGAATATACAAGAAAGGGGATTGCGCTTGTATGAGGTGTGCTGGTACAATGCATATTTTTTAACCTCACAACCACCTCTTTGTTTCTTCTGACTATGTACAATACATAGAAAACCTTGTGCCAATGCATTCTCTTATATATAAGAGAATTCATTGGCCTAACAAATTTTATATTATTTTTTATAATTGTTAAAAAAGTAAGAAAATATGAAAAAAATTATTAAAAATGATTAAAGAATGTAAGAAAAAATGATAAAAATTGATAAAGAATGTAAGAAAAAATGATAAAAATTGTTAAAGAATGAAGAAAAATTGATAGAAAATGAAATAAATTTGTTAGGCCAATGCATTCTCTTACATATGGGAGGCGACCTATGGTCAACTCGCATAATAAGTGAATGAATTGGCACAGGTTATTTAATGTTGTGCCAGCGCAGCTCCCGTCATGAAAGGGTTAAGACAAAAACATAAAAAGTTACAATCATAAATGCTTGTTCAAAATTTCAATTTGACTAAATTCAAGCACTATTCAAGGAAGAAAATTATGCAAGAACTTTTCGAGGATTGATGACGAATGGTATGATATTCTAGGACATTTCGAGGAATGGTATGATATTCTAGGACTTTTCGAGGATTGACGAGGAATGGTATGATATTCTAGGACTTTCAAAAGAGTGGGAACCCTGAAGAACATAAAACTAGTTTCACCAGAATGCAAGTATAAGTTTATAACATACCTGACAGAAATGGTACACACAGCTTGCAAAACTAGCAGAACTCGACAGCAGATTCTGTATAAATCCACGGGACGTGTCAAATCGTTTAGCCACATCCCACACTGTCTTCTGCTTCCACAGGAGATACAGCATCAATGTCAAGTAAAATCGTTTAACAGCGTTTTCATCAACCTTCTGCAAAAGAAAACAAAAGGTAAATAACCACTAAATATTTTACTAGAAGTAAGTTCACTTGAACGAGCATAAGACTAAATATGGGCCAAGAAATTTGGGGAGAATCCATGCGGGATTTCAAACTTCATTAAGATATTACTGTTGAACATTCATGTATCCAGCCAGCTCGGCAAAAGCTGAAGCATACAAATTCGATCAGCCATATTACAGTCGAGACATATTTCAGACGAACATATGGAGGATCTCTAATGAGTCACAATTCAATACAAAATTTATTAACCCTTTATCCAACAGAACGGCCCTGTGCCAATGCATTCTCTTATATATGCGAGTCGACCATAGGTCGCCTCGCATATATAAGAGAATGCATTGGCTTAACACATTAAAAATTATAAAATTGTTAAAGAATGTAAGAAAAAAATGGTAATTTTTTTGTTTTTTTAGGCCAATGCATTCTCTTATATATGCGAGGCGACCTATGGTCGACTCGCATATATAAGAGAATGCATTGGCACAGGGCTAACTGTAACTATCACAATGTGGTCATGGAGCCGGTTCCAATGATATCCATATTTGTATGGTTCTATTGAGACAGACCGAAGATATTTTAGGCTGTTGAAGCTTTATTTGGCCGGTTTTGGCCGGTTTGTTGGGTAAAGGGTTAATCAAATTTAGTGGATGAGGTTTTTAATAAATTTGGTGTAGAATTGCCACTCTTTAAAGATCCTTTTCATCACAAAATCACAATCAAAACGGCTGGGGTTAAAACAATAAATATTGATTTCCTTATCACATCCAAAGAGGAAGTAAAGACACCTTCAAGAAAAAATATAGTTCCATTTTAAAAATGTGTCTTTTCATGTTGACATAATTGTTCAACTACCCTTATCACCCATGTTTATCTCACAGTCAACACCAAATAACCCAACACAAATTGAATATCATAATTATATTCTAATTAACATAATAATAACATTGATCGCTATCATTGTGCTCAGCTCTTACGTCCCTACGCATGCCAATAATACACATGTTTCTTACTAAAAAATATGAGAACGGTTGGGGCCTATTTATGTGATTAAAACATATAACAATTACTATCATAAAAATTCTAGAAGGCAGTATTGAACCAGACAAAACAAAGTCTGTCATGCTAATGAACCAAGTTCCAATTGTATGAGTAAGTTTATATAGAACTTGGCACTTTGTGGATCATAAGCTGTTTAGCAGTGGAACACTTTCTTGCCTAAGATTTTGTTTAACTCAGATAACTTCCCGTTGATTAAGCATTTCTTTCCTTTAAATACTTATTGACGAGTAGTGCCCTAAGGAAATGTTCAGATAATAGGTTCTGGCCCTTAGTTAATTAAACTTATTATTTGAAGATTTCCCTCAATGAATTACTAAGGATATCTGTTTGTGTTTCTGTTATTTGTGTATATTTCCTGAACATCCCTCATGATGACCATTCTAATGTATACAGTAATGCCCTAAATAATTGAGAGCTGAGAGCTCTCCGATGAATGGCAACAAGCCATATTTCCTAATAAATGCTGAAAAGTTACCCATAATTCTGCTGTGGTTAAGGAGTCTATTATTTAGGGCATTACTATAGTTCTATAACTGATGGGAGAATCCATTTAGTAAATAAATGATTACCAGGGCTGTTAACAGCATATTAGTTTCAGATGTATCATGCTAACCTTTTCAATTAATTAACCCATTCATGACGGGAGCTGTGCTGGTGCAGCATTAAAGACCATGTGCCAGTGGCCCAGTGCTTTCACGAATATATGTGAGTCTCTCATAGGGAGCCTTGCATATATAAGACTAAGAGAATGCACTGGCTGACAAGGTCATGGTAAATATTGTTAGGCCAAAGTATTCTCTTATATATGTGAGGCTCCCTATGGGAGACTCGCATATATAATAGAATGCATTGGCACAGGGTTTTCGCAAAATTTCAGGAAGCTCCAGTCATGGAAGGGTCAAGTAATCAGGTGCGGTATTTCACTAAAAAAAGTAGGTCAGTACTGATAACAAAACTCGATCAAGATATTGATCATTGTGGAAAATGCATTACGAAAACTGACCTTTTTGACGTATCTCCCTGAAGCCTTCATAGCAATATAATTTTCAGGCACTCCAACCAAAGTAGCCACAGTTAATTCAACACTGTCCAAAGCAAGCATCTGTTAAAAAGAATGAGAGTTTTGTTTCCTTCTTCAGCCAGGGACATTAGACAAGATAGACAATGACAAAAACACAATTTCTGAATTTCTAAATATTCTTATATACAACCTACCTCCTAGAAATATCCTGAAGGTATATAATATATGATGGCTATATTGTCAGCATATTTAAGGTAAATAATATATGATGGCTATATTGTCAGCCTATTTCCTGAACATATTTTGTGATAATCTATTGACAGCCTACCTCCTGGAAGTATATAAACCACGATATGTTGACTATATCATAAGGAGTTAAAATCCTACCTCCTGGAAATATATATGCCACGTTATGTTGACATCCTTAACCATATCATAAGGAGTTAAAATCCTACCTCCTGGAAATAAATATGCCATGATATATTGACATCCTTGACCATATCATAAGGAGTTAAAACTATACCTCCTGGAAATATATATTTCATGATATATTGACATCCCTGACCATATCATAAGGAGTTAAAACTCTACCTCCTGGAAATATATATGCCATGATATATTGACATTCCTGACCATATCATAAGGAGTTAAAACTCTACCTCCTGGAAGTATATATGCCATGATATATTGACATCCCTGACCATATCATAAGGAGTTAAAACTCTACCTCCTGGAAATATATATGCCATGATATATTGACATCCTTGATCATATCATAAGGAGTTAAAACCCTACCTCCTGGAAATATATATGCCATGATATATTGACATCCTTGACCATATCATAAGGAGTTAAAACTACCTCCTGGAAATATATATGCCATGATATATTGACATCCTTGATCATATCATAAGGAGTTAAAACCCTACCTCCTGGAAATATATATGCCATGATATATTGACATCCCTGACCATATCATAAGGAGTTAAAACCCTACCTCCTGGAAATATATATGCCATGATATATTGACATCCTTGACCATATCATAAGGAGTTAAAACCCTACCTCCTGGAAATATATATGCCATGATATATTGACATCCTTGACCATATCATAAGGGGTTATGAGGTAGAGAAGGTGGAGATGATTCTGGATGACTAATGACTCCTGCCCCCGAGCCAGATCTGTGTATAGTTGTTGTCCATAAAGCACATTGACTGAACCTGAAAGTTATTTTAAAGCATATTTATGCAAGGGATGTTTATTTTTTCCATTTATGATGAGTATGGTGTGCATTTTGATCAAATTGTGTAAAGGAAAGAAAAGATTTATACAAAATGTCTGTGACTAAATGCAGTTATATTTGTAATGGTTATAAATAAACATCTTGTTGTATTTATACACAATCTATGTCTGTATACAAGATCAATCATGTTTTGCAAATTGCTGAAGACAATCTGTCACTCAGCTAACTTGTATTAAGAATAGCCATATTGAAGGATGAGCCATGCAACATACTTGGCCAAAGTTATATAAATAATGTTCAATTTTTCTTGTTTACAGAATCTCATGAACACATTGGAACTGATGCACAGTGTTTCAATGAATCAAAAGGAGTTTATCTGCCTACTAATATCTGCATTAGCTAATATGATCTGAGCATTTAAACAAATGGATAATTGACCACTCCATTGTATGCTTTTAGAGTTGAAAAGGAGAGTAAATTCAGTTATCAATTTTAAAGGAGGACTGTGTGTATTTTGCACTCATCCATAGCTAAAATTCATTCATTTGTTGCATATATTATGTTGAGTATAATGGGAGATGGTCCCATAAATGCCTGGATTTAGTGTACAGTCTCCCTTTAAGGTTACAAAGAAAACACCATATCATAGTGTAATGCCCTAAATAACCGACTCGTTAACCACAGCAGAATTATGGGTAATTTTTCAGGATTTAGTCGGATATATGGCTTGTTTCCATTCATCGGAAAGCTCTCAGTGAGAGCTTTCCAATGAATGGCAACAAGCCATATTTCCGACTAAATCCTGAAAAATTACCCATAATTCTGCTGTGGTTAACGAGTCGATTATTTAGAGCATTACTGTACCTTTGAACACAGCTTTGCCGATAGCAGTGATCTCAAACTGATATTTGATGTCATTGTTTTCATCAACGATTTTCGTTTTCCTTATCAGCTTCAGCTCAACCAGGCGCTGTAAAGCTTTATCTGTCGCAGCGAGAATGTCCAATCCTGATGTCTGTTCCTGCACACATAACAGAGACTGATTCATGAACTCAACCACTGACTCGGTACTCTCTGTTATCTATTGAAATAAACAATTAAAATTCATGGTTACTTATAGAGATAAAAGTTGCCCAATACAAAAACTTCTGAAATTAACTTGACATAGACATATTTAATGCACTATCACTACACATAGGATATGGCTAACATAAAAAAACACAACCTTGTAATATAGCACTTAGAAGATCAATATATCATAGGATGATATTGCCTATATACATAATGACTAGGCCAAAAAAAAGACCTCTTTGTTTCCGATACCTTGCCTGGCCTGGCCGAGATTTTTTTTTTCAATTTTCTCCAGAAGGCTAGTCTATTTGTGAATATTTATTGATTTTCCCAATCACAAAATAGTTGGTTATTAAGCTCAATGTTGGTAGAGATCTTACTGCAGAGTGAATGAATTCAAGGGACAGCATGTTTTTATCCAATGCTTGGCTCATTTTCAATACACATTGATTTACCATATTCCATGGGACCACGACCACACTATTCTATCGCTTACGCTGAAAGGTTCAAAAAAAAAAAAAAATTGTAAATAAAAAAAAAGCCCAGCCTGCCTGTCTGGAAAATTATCCCAATGTTATCGGAAATAGAGCAGTTTTTTTGTTTTGGCCCTTGGTTTAAATTCTAAGTTTTTCCACTTCTGTAATAAACTAAAATAAAAGGCCGCTCGGTGGCTTCATTTGGAGCAGAGGCTTTGTAGAAGTATACTATATGGATAAGACACTTGTGCATTGTCTCATTACTGACATGCATACAAATAACCAAATCTTAAAATGAAAGTGTCAATGACACTGTAGCTCAACTTGGAAAGGGAATAATTTCATGTGTTACAGTCAATGGAGTGATTAGGAATGTGGAAAGTTGAAAGGGCTAGTTATGCAAAGAGTAAAATCCAAGATGGCCACTGGCAGCCATGTTTTATTGCCAAATGAATGACCCCAAAAAGACTCATTCCCATTTACACGTCATTGTTAACATCCATCACAATTTTCATGATGATCCGACAAAAGATACGACCTGTAGCCTGTGTCAAAGGATTTAGTCATGTAAAGAGTAAAATACAAGATGGCTGCTGGCGGCCATGTTTTTTGGCCGAACGACCTCAAAATGACTCGTTTCCCATCTACATGTCATTTTTAACATCCATGACAAATCTCATGATGATCAGACCGACGATACAACTTGTAGCCCGTGCCAAAGGATTTAGTCATGCAAAGAGTAAAATCCAAGATGGCTGCTGGCGGAGAAGTTTTTTGGCTGAACGACCCCAAAATTACTCGTTCCCATCTACATGTCAATATTAACATCCATGACAAATTTAATGATGATCCGACAAAAGATACGACCTGTAACCCATGCTAATCGATTGAATTTTGAAATCCAAAGATGGCCGCTGGTAGCCATGTTTTTTGGCCAAACAACCCCATAATGACTTGTTCCCATCTACATGTCGATATTAACATCCATGACAAATTTCATGAAGATCCGACCAAAGCTACGACCTGTTGTCCGCGCCAAAGAATTTAGTCATGCAAAGAGTAAAATCCAAGATGGCTGCTGGCAGCCATGTTTTTAGACTGAACGACTCCAAAATGACTCGTTCTCATCTACATGCCAAGGTCAACATTCATGACAAATTTCATAAAGATCAGACAATAGGTACGACCTGTAGCCCGTGCCAAAGGATTTAGTCATGCAAAGAGTAAAATCCAAAATGGCTGCTGGTGGCCATGTTTTTTGGCCGAACGACCAAAATGACTCGTTCTCATCTACATGTCAATATTAACATCCATGACAAAATGCATGATGATCAGACCAAAGCTACTATCTGGCAGCCATGTTTTTTGGCCGAATTACCCCAAAATTACTCGTTCCCATACATGTCAATATTAACATCCATAACAAATTTAATGAGGATCCGACAAAAAATACGACCTGTAGCCCATGCTAATGGATTGTATTTTGAAATCCAAGATGGCCGCTGGCGGCCATGTTTTTTGGCCGAACAACCCCATAATGACTCGTTCCCATCTACATGTACATGTCAATATTAACATCCATGACAAATTTCATGAAGATCCGACCAAAGCATGACAAATTTAGTCATGCAAAGAGTAAAATCCAAGATGGCTGCTGGCAGCTATGTTTTTTGACTGAACGACTCCAAAATGACTCGTTCTCATCTACATGCCAAGGTCAACATTCATGACAAATTTCATAAAGATCAGACCAAAGCTACGACTTGTAGCCCGTGCCAAAGGATTTAGTCATGCAATGAGTAAAATCCAAGATGGCTGCTGGCAGCAATGTTTTTTGGCCGAACGACCCCAAGATGACTCGTTCCCATCTACATGCCAATATTAACATCCATGACAAATTTAATGATGATCCAACAAAAGATACGACCTGTAGCCCGTGCCAATGGATTGAATTTTGAAATCCAAGATGGCCACTGGTGGCCATGTTTTTTTGGCCGAATGACCCCAAAATGACTCGTTCCCATCTACATGTCAATGTCAACAGCCATGACAAGTTTCATTAAGATCTGACCAAAGCTACGACCTGTAGCCCGTGCCAAAGAATTTAGTCATGCAAAGAGTAAAATCCAAGATGGCTGCTGGCAGCCATGCTTTTTGGCCGAAATGACCCAAAAATGACTCATTCCCATCTTCATGTCAATATTAACATCCATGACAAATTTCATGAGGATCAGACAAACAGTACAACCTGTAGCCCACGCCAATGGATTTAATTTTGAAATCCAAGATGGCCGCCAGCGGCCATGTTTTTGGCCGAATTACCCCAAAATGACTTGTTCCCATCTACATGTCAATGTCAACATTCATGACAAATTTCATAAAGATCAGACCAAAGGTACGACCTGTAGCCCAAGCCAAAGGAAATTGTTTACGGACACACAGACACATTCACACACGGACGATAGACGCCAATCCATGGCAATAGCTCAAACTTAAAAAGTAGGTTGAGCTAATAATGTAAACAATGATACCTGCATGATTGAGGCACATGTAAATTTATGTCAAATAAACTGCCTCTGTATTACTGAAAGAGATTGCTAGTTACTGGTATGTAATTATATTAATACACATGTTTATGTCAAAATATTAGTGTCCCCCTCGACCATGTTGGAACCCATGTCGGAACCGGCATGTGACTGAATGAATATATGTACCATGTTAGTTTAAAAAAATATATATTTAAAATAACATTTGATCTGATTAAAATATACATGTAAATTGTTTTTTAATTTAATTTTTAATTTAATTTTTTTGGCCTGAAGTACATGATAAGATTAGAAAAACTACCAGAAGAGTCATACCATTTATTAAAAGAAGTATACACATTAGATAAAGAATTATCTAATCAGGGATATTTGTCCTGGTATTGACGGTTATTAAATCTGCCATGATTAAATTTAACATTGAACTGAATTGTATAACGGAAGACAATTTAGATGACCTGATCACAAGTTCTTATGAAAAATAAATTGAATAACATTTCGTATATATATATCTAGCTGAGAAAGTATCAGATAGCAAATTACATTTGTATGACAAGTTAAAAATCAAATTTACGTGCCAAGATTACTTAAATTTCGGAATATCAACATCAAATAGAAGATATTTTTAACAGCGCTCCGGATAAGTGCTCATTCTCTAGCAATTGATAAAGATAGACAAGAAGTTCAGAACTACCAAAACCAGACATTAAAGATCGCATTTGTAAAGAATGTAAGAGGGTAGAAAACAAAGAACATTTCTTTTATTTTGTAAAAAAAATGCTAAACACACAACAAATCTGATAGATAAAATGGGTATGGAATTTGATTTTCAGGCTCAGTCCCAAATACAGATACACTGATACATACATGTCATTGACAATACTTTTGCAAAGTGTTTTTTGTCCAGAATCACCTAGTGATACAAGACATACATGTACATGTAGTTGTGTTATTGTTGACTGGCAGAACCATCAACAAGAAAAGCCTGGATCGACGACCAGGGCAAGATTGTATACTCAAGATACCCACTACCACTGAAATAAAGAACCCAAGAAAATTATGTCAAAAATGTGTTTTTTTCTTCTTTTGCTTTCTTCATAATAAAAGCTAATATATGAGGGGTGAAGGAAAGGGCCTATTGGCCCTTTCGACCATCCCGGGGTTAGCCCCCCCAAATACTCCCTCCGATGACTGGCATAATTCCACAATGTCTAACTGCATGTGCTCCATTCGGCTTCGTCAGCGGGGGTTATTGGCTGCATTGAACCTGAATGTTCCCGTTTGACACATCCAGTCGGGTTTGTGACACAGGTGAGTTATAAAAAAAATGTTAGGAAAACGAGTGAGACGACCGGAAAGTTGATGTCCTTGTGGATAGACTACTCGTCGATGAGGATAACTGCCAGCAAACTACTGAAAGAAGGCGCCAAGCTGTACGCCCCAGTTTAGATAATGTTCGTCTGATGTAACGTTGTTCCATTTTTGTTGTCATCATATTTTTTTTACCTCAGTATATATGTTGTCGTCAGTATTTTAATTTATTTAAATAAACATAAAAAATTAAATTGTATATTTTAGTTGAGGTCCGTATGAGCCAGGGTCCGTATAAGCCGAGGGTCCGTATAAGCCAGGGTCCGTATGAGCCGGAGATCCGTATGAGCCAGGGTCCGTATGAGCCAGGGTCCGTAAGACCCAGGGTCCGCATCAGCCGGCATTCATAAGTTTCATGAAGAACTGACCAAAGTTACGACCTGTAGCCCATGCCAAAGAATTTAGTCATGCAAATAGTAAAATCCAAGATGGCTGCTGGCGGCCATGTGTTTTGGCCGAACGACCCAAAAATGACTCGTTCCCATCTTCATGTCAATATTAACATCATGACAAATTTCATGATGATCAGACAAACAGTACAACCTGTAGCCCGCGCGAATGGATTTAATTTTGAAATCCAAGATGGCCACGTTTTTTGGCCGAATGACCCCAAAATGACTCGTTCCCATCTACATGTCAATGTCAAGAGCCATGATAAGTTTCATGAAGATCTGACCAAAGCTACGACCTGTAGCCCGTGCCAAAGGATTTAGTCATGCAAAGAGTAAAATCCAAAATGGCTGCTGGTGGCCATGTTTTTGGCCGAACAACCCCAAAATGACTCGTTCCCATCTACATGTCAATATTAACATCCATGACAAAATGCATGATGATCAGACCAAAGCTACGACCTGTGGCCCGTGTCAAAGGATTTAGTCAAACAAAGAGTAAAATCCAAGATGGCTGCTGGCGGCCATGTTTTTTGGCCGAATGACCTCAAATTTACTCGTTCCCATCTACATGTCAATATTAACATCCATGACAAATTTAATGATGATCCGACAAAAGATACGACCTGTAGCCCATGCTAATGGATTGAATTTTGAAATCCAAGATGGCCGCTGGCGGCCATGTTTTTTAGCCGAACAACCCCATAATGACTCGTTCCCATCTAGCAATTCCATTGTGACTAACGGGACAACCTGTTGCCATTTTTGTGGTACCCTGAGCTTACTATAATACAATTGCTAATTTCTCATGCTGGTATGGGTACTACATGGGATCTATATTTTACTGATGGCACCACCTTCTGAACACGAACAAATAAACAAACAGTGGCGTGACTAACGGGACATCCAAAATCGTGGACTAACGGGACAAAAAGTGCATTAGGCTTTTCCAACTTTTATATAGGAATTCGAGTTTGTAGGTTGCAAATACTAAGAAGAAAATATTAACTTTGACTAAAACATTTTCATAACAGTACACAAACAGGAAACAATCTTGAATCAGCTGTTGATAATTAAAAATGAGATATAAAGGGGCAGTCAGTAAACTCAGTACACATACCTAAACTTACTTATCAAGCAATTTTGCTCTGAGGATCACAATCCACAACACTATATATAGTGTCAGTGTAGCAAATATTCGGCCAAGATATACATGTTTATATTTTTTTTATGTTGAATCTAAATGTTCGAAGCCTTTCATCACCTTTAAAACCCAGTTTGCTACCAGAATGCAATGTCATCCCCGCGATGACCAGTGTTTTGATTGTCTCATGGATTATATTAGGGGGATTACCAAGAACAAACCTCATATGCTCAACCACCATCATCAATCCACCAAAGGATTAAGCTCTCTGAACATTGCACATGTACGGGATTACTACTAATACCAGGTCGGATCTTCCTTGTTAAACCACTCCTAGTCAATCAGAGGATTTAGCTATCCAGCACACATTGGGACAAACCAGACACTACAGTCAGAATGTCAGATCTCAAAATTAGCCATGGCAAAAGGCATTGCCATAAAAAAGCTGTAGAAGACAATATAATAATTCATGCAATTCTTAAGAAATGCTGTAGAATAAAAATGACAAATTCAAGGGCTGCTGCAGATATAATAAATGTGTCCTGGTTTGAAAAGTGGTAATAGTGTTATTGTAGTGAATGATCTGAAACCAGAACAAATATAAGAGAGAAAATTTAGATTCATATTACCCATATTTGAACATGACCTGAATTTTGGACTGGAATACTAATTTTGGTTCTATTCTGATGACCCAATCTGGAATGAAGTTATCATCAAACCTCAAAACAAAACGATAAAATTCTAAGTAAAAAAGGGCCATAACTCTGGTAAAAATCATCTGACGAACCCCATAATCGAAATTGACCTTCCTTTGACTGGTAAACTCCATACCAAATTTGGTCCCAACCCGATAACCCAAATTAAGGCTATCATCCAGAAACCATTGTCTGATGGATGCATGCATAGACACACAAAGAGACAATGAGGATTATATACTAGTATGTACACATGTAGATGAAATTTTGCTTTTGCAATGAAACTAACAGCTATATTTAAAGACAAATATTACTTTTTACAAAAAAAATTGGTTATTTTTTATGCTATTCAGAATCGTGACTAAAGGGACAATTACGGTGGCGTGACTAACGGGACAAATTTCACAAGTCACTATTCTCACATTCTGTTTGCCATAATCCAGTTTCCATTGATGTAGTAAATTGACTTCATATAGAGAGATAATTTATAGAGACTGAAAATAGATATCTCACTGATGTAAAAGTTCTCACCTTTTCGGTGAAAAGAGGGGACAATTTCGTGACTAACGGGACATGAAAGTTCCATGAACGATAAATAAATTTTCTTCGACAAAAGGGAAGAACCATCAAACTTAACATTTTTTTGTAAAACTAAGCATATTATTTGTGAAATTAAACATTAAAGTAACATTACACGGCCAGTATTATTATGTAAACATACCAGTATTACAGCGAATAGCATTATTAACCTGAAAATATTAATACTGGACGAAGGTTACCCCATATGTAATTTTTGAACAAAAGAACCCAAGATGACTCGTTCCCATCTACATGCCAATATTAACATATCTATGATAAATTTCATGATGATCAGACAAACAGTACAACCTGTAGCCCGCGCCAATGGATTTAATTTTGAAATCCAAGATGGCCACCAGCAGCCATGTTTTTTGGCCGAATGACCCCAAAATGACTTGTTCCCATCTACATGTCAATGTCAACATTCATGACAAATTTCATAAAGATCAGACAAAAGGTACGACCTGTAGCCCAAGCCAAAGGATATTGTTTACGGACACACAGACACGCGGACGACGGACGCCAAGCCATGGCAACAGCTCAAACTTACAAAGTAATTTGAGCTAATAATATAAACAATGATACATGCATGATTGAGGCACATGTAAATGTATATCAAATAAACTGCCTCTGTATTACTGAAATACATTGCTAATTACTGGTATGTAATTATATTAATACACATGTTTATGTCAAAATAAGTGCCCCCCTCGACCATGTTGGAACCCATGTTGGAACTGGCATGTGACTGAATGAATATATGTACCATGTTAGTTTAAAAAAATATATATTTAAAATAACATTTGATCTGATGTAAATTGTTTTATAATTTAATTTTTTTTCTTAAATCAAAATGCATGAATGCATGAAAGGGGCAATAGTCATAGGCCCCATTGCATCAAAGGTATGACCTCTAGCCCGTGCCAGAAGATTTAGTCATGCAAAGAGTAAAATCCAGGATGGCTGCTGGCGGCCATGTTTTTTGGCTGAACGACCCCAAAATGACTCATTCCCATCTACATCTCATTGTTCACATCTGTGACAAATTTCATGATGATCTGACCAAAGGTATGACCTGTAGTAGTCAGGGAGCCTGCTGGGTTCTATTTGCACAATCGCGTACGAAAGGTTTGATGCCCCAACTTTGTTACACCCCGAAACGTTCAAAGAAATCCGATTTCTTAAGTTCCGCATTCCTGGAATTTAGGGGCCAGAGACCCCACAAAAACCTCAAAAATGACTTCTATTTGCACTTTTGAGTACAAAGCTGATTTTTGCATTAATAGTGCTCCAGCAATCACTGATCAACAATACACAATTTCTGAAACGAAATTTCCTGGCGTTTTCATTTCAGAAGGGGGGTTTTGAAAGTACCCCCAAAACACCAAATATGACTTCTATTTGCACTTTCGAGTACAAAGCTGATTTTCATATTAATAGTGCTCTAATCATCACTGATCAATAATACACAATTTCTGAAACAAAATTTCCTGGCGTTTTCATTTCAGAATGGGTATTTTGAAAGTACCCCCAAAAATCTGAAAATTTACTTTTATTTGCACAAAAAGCTTATTTTTTTCCTCAATAGTTATCCTGATATCGCTGGTCATAAAAACCTTGTTTAAGAAACGAAATTCCGTGCGTTTTCATTTAAGAAGCACAGGTCACGAGAACAAAAATTTACCATACCATACTTAATTATATAGGAGTAAGTGTTATTGGAGTGGGTAATTTTTGTTCTGCGATCTGTGTTAAGGAGATGGTGGATTTGTACCAAACCAAAACCCGAAAAAAATAGTTTTTAAATTATTTTTGTTGTCATTACAAAATCCAAAATAGCAGACAAAATAGCGTCCGGAAGTGGTCAAATTGAGCAAATTTCTATACATTTTACCGGATAATTTCAATTTTTTTGTTTAGAAAAAAAATATACCATGCTAAATCGACATCTAATAATAATGAGCCATATCACGAGGATTTGGCCCTTCAGTGTCCATCAAATTAAAATAGATTTAAAACACAATTTCGAAGAAAAATAAATTAATATTGCAATGCCCCAGAAGGGAATTGAACTCACCAGTATAATGAATGCTGAATGCCAATAAGATGGCAGATATGAACCATTAGTGCCAATTTTAGCAGAAACGATGGAGTCAATATCCAAAATAGGGACAAAATGGCAACTGGCAGCAGTAAAATTGGGCAAGTTTGGCTAAAGTTCACCAGACTGTTTCCATGGCATCGAAAATAAAAAAAATTATATTTTCATTGATTTAAATTGTAACTAAATCTTCTCATATAACTTATTGCCAATAGTCCTATATGCCATGAGATGAGTGTCAAGACTCAAAAGCCACCAAACTTGTATCCAAACATATCCAATGAGTGTCCAAAACCACTTAACGAGTGTCCCAAGTCATCTAAGGAGCTTAAGTCCACGCATCGGGGGTCTCAAACCACCATCTTAATTAATATAGTATACCAAACCAACACAGTCCATAGAACGGGCATCCCCAATTGCCAACCAGTGCCCCGAACCACCCAATACGCATCCCAATCGACCCAACTAGTGTCGCAAACCATCCGAATGGTATCCAAACACGGCTAACACGCCCTAATGAGTAATACAAACCACCCAACGATTGACAACATATATCGTCCAGAGAATGTCCCAAATCATGCACGTGGTGTCCCAAACCTCAAAACGAGCATCTCAAACCACCAATTGAGAACCACACACCATCCCATGTGTGTCCAATAAAACCAATCAATGAGTGTTCATACCCATCCAATGGCCGTCCCATGCAACATGAGATTGCCTCAAACCACCAAGACGAAGGATGTCTAAAAACATCCGCCTGGTGTCTAATACCACCCCATGCAGAATGTCCCACACCATCAAATGACTGTCCCAACTATTATACAAAATCGTCCATCGAATATCTTAAACAACCCAGCGAGTGTTTCTTGATGTGTATACCCGTTGGGTGGTTTGGAACACTCATTTGATGGTCTTAACCCTTTAATAACTGTAGCTTCTTGAAATTTTGCGAAAATCCTGTGCCATAGGGTGCATCGCATATATAAGAAAATGCATTGGCCTAACAATACTTACCTTGGCCATGTGAGCCACGGAATTATCATAACATATGCAAGACTCCCTATATGTGAGACTCGCATATATGGGAGAATGCATGGCACAGGATCATTAGTGCTGTATCAGGACATCACCCATCATGAAAGGGTTAAATACTCAGTGGAGGTTTTTGTACACTTGTTTGGATGTATTGAGATGCAAGTTACATGTAGTAGATGGTTTGTGACCCATTTGGATGGATTGGGAACTCAATGGCTGGTTTGTGATACTAGTTTTATGGTTTGGGTCACTCGCTGGGTCGTTTGTGACACAATTGCATGGTTTGAGACACCAGTTGTGTTGTTTTGGACACTCGACGTGGATATGGGACACACGTGTGGTTGAATGGGGCACTAATTTGTCGATTTTTTCAATGGTTGGGCCATTGAATGGATTGACACGACTTTTGGTGGTTTGAGACACCTGTTTATATAACATAGGACTCTCCCCGGATGACGTGATTCTCTGGTTGTGAGGTATTGGGTACATATTAGACACACTTTTCCTTTCGAACACTCGCTGGATGGTTTGGGACACTCATTGTGTGGTTTGGGGCAATCATTGAATGGATTGAACCACTCGTATGATTTGGAGCACTCGTTTGATGGTTAGGGACACTCATTTTGGTAGTTTGGAACAAACCCTATGTACATGTAGTTTGGGTCCAAACCTATGTGGCTAGGGACACCAGTTGCATTGTTTGGGGCACTACCATGCACTGTGGTTTTGAACAATCGTTGCAGGGTTGCGACACTGATCGGGTGAATTGAGAAACTCCTTGGATGGCTTGTGATACTCATTGCGGGGGTAGGACACCAGACGCATTGGTTTGGAGGACTATCTGTGCAGGTCGGGAATCAGGTGCATATGATATGGGGCACCACTTAATTGTTTGTGCCACCCATTGGAAAGTTTGAGACTCCAATTTGGTGGTTTTGGACACTAGATATGCATATGGTACACACGAATGGTGGAATGATTGGGACGTTGAATGGATTGAGACGAAAGTTGGTGGCTTGGGACACCTGTTTTCCTCGGATGGCTGGGATGCTAGTTTTTATGCATATGGGACACTTTTCCTTTCGAACACTTGCTGGATTGTTTGGGACACTAATATGGTGGTTTGGGGTAATCACTGGATGGATTGACCGACCCACTCGTTGTATCATTTGGATCACTCGTTGGATGGTTAAAGACACTCATTTTTAGTAGTTTGGGACAAAACCTGTGTAGTTTGGAACGTCAGTTGAATTGTTTCGGGCACTACCATGCGCTGTGGTTTGGAACAATCGTTGCGACAGTAATCAGGGTAATTTAGATGGCTTGTGACACACATTATGTGGGCTTGGACACCAGATACACATGTACATGGCTCGGGGACCATCTATGTGGGTTGGGAACCAGTTGCATATGGTTTGGAGCACTTCTTGGTGGTTTGGGAAACTCGTTGGGTTGATTATTTATCATGCTTTACTCGGGACAATATTTGAATTTGGGGCACCAGACATATGGATTGAGATACTCATAGATTGGTTTTGGATACTAGGTAGGTGACTCAGTATATTGTTTGGTACACTCGTTAGGTGGTTTGAGACACTCATTTGATGTATTCTGAAACTAGTTGGTGGTTCTGGAAACTTGTATGATGTAATATATACCACTAATTATTGGCTTTATATTTATTCGATACCTGAAGATTTAGTTTAAAGAGTTAAAAAGTTAGAAAAAAAAAAAAAAACTTCAATTGTTGACTTCCGATTGCCATTTTCGTCGTAATTTTTGAAAACTCGGGTTATGACTTACTATCATCGGATTAGGATTGGACATCATGTACATGTATGGTGCCGCAACTGGGGTACCTATGGTGAAAGTTACCGTAAAATGCTCTTTTTGTTACTTCCGGTTGCCATATTGTCTTCCATTTTGGATTTTTTTTTTCAGTCAAATTATGCATGAAATGACAAGCATATGCCATGGAATCAAGAACAATGGGTTTTTGTAGTAAATGTGTGTGTTGAGTGGGGTATACTCCAGGAAATGGCCGACATATTGCCCGGAACATACACTGTCACCTTTTAACGTCGAAATAGTTTGAGAAGACATCCTTACGAAATTGAATGAAGTGTAATCCTGCGGGGTGTGCATGTTTGACCGACATGGTTCCCGGACTAAAATTTTCATTTTCTTACATGTTTTTCGGCATTTTTGTTTTACCCCAAAATAACGAATTCCTGAAACGCGTGGAAATTTGGGTTGTTTGGTCATATTCAGCAGTTAGGGAACGTTTGTAGTCAGTAGATTTGTATATTTATATTCACCTTAAAATTGTGCTTTGTATTCGACAGTGTGTGAAAATAAAAGTAAATTTTCGGGGGTTTTTTTTGGGGTACATTCAAAAACCCCTTCTGTAATGAAAATGCCAGGGTATTTCGTTTCAGAAATTGTGTATCATCGATCAGTGATGATTAGAGCACTATTAATATAAAAATCAGCTTTGTACTCAAAAGTGCAAATAGAAGTGATTTTTGAGGTTTTGGGGGGTACTACCAAAAACCCCCTTCTGAAATGAGAACGCCAGGAAATTTTGTTTCAAAAATTGTGTATTATTGGTCAGTGATTGCTGGAGCACTATTAATATAAAAATCAGCTTTGTACTCAAAAGTCCAAATAGAAGTGATTTTTGGGGTTTTGGGGGTACTATCAAAAACCCCCTTCTGAAATGAAAACGCCAGGAAATTTCATTTCAGAAATTGTGTATTATTGGTCAGTGATTGCTGGAGCACTACTAATATAAAAATCAGCTTTGTACTCAAAAGTGCAAATAGAAGTCATTTTTGGGGTTTTTGTGTGGTCCCTGGCCCCTAAACTCCAGGAATGCGGAACTTAAGAAAATCGGAATTCTTTAAACGTTCCTGGGGTGGAACAAATCTGAGGCATCAAACCTTTCGTACGCGATTGTGCAAATAGAACCCAGCAGGCTCTCGGATTATAGCTTATGCCAAAGGATTTAGTAATGCAAAGAGTAAAATCCAAGATGGCTGCTGACGGTCATGTGTTTTTCCGAATGACCCCAAAATTACTTCTTCCCATCTACATATTAATATTAACATTCATGACAAATTTCATGATGATCAGACAAACAGTTGATTTTCGTCTGATATTTTGACACAGAACTGATCTATTGAATTTTCATTAGATTTTCATTTATAACAGCAATGTACTTCTGCTTTGACTCTTTGCCCCATATGTATTTTCCAGTACCGGTAAGTTTGTTGTTCATATCATTGTCATCACCAGTATTCCTATATACATCATGTGATGTACTCAAACCCATCCACAATGAAAGTGTCAATGACACTGTAGCTCAACTTGGAAAGGGAATAATTTAATGTATTACAGTCAATGGAGCGATTAGGAATGTGGAAAGTTGAATGTCTAATACTAGTTTATAGACATGAAGAGAAAAGTAAAATTCAAGATGGCTGCTGGCGGCCATGTTTTCGACCGAATGACCCCAAAATGATTGTATCCCATCTACATGTCATCGTTAACATCCATGACAAATTTTATGACGATCAGACTAAAGGTACGATCTGTAGCCTATGCTAAAGAATTTAGTCATACAAAGAGTAAAATCCAAGATGGCTGCTGGCGGCCATGTTTTTTGGCCGAATGACACCAAAATGACTCGTTCCCATCTACATGTCATTATTAACATCTATGACAAATTTTATGACGATCAGACTAAAGGTACGACCTGTAGCCCAT
This sequence comes from Siphonodentalium dalli, assembly GCA_032622095.1. Classification (NCBI taxonomy): domain Eukaryota; kingdom Metazoa; phylum Mollusca; class Scaphopoda; order Gadilida; family Siphonodentaliidae; genus Siphonodentalium; species Siphonodentalium dalli. The sequence continues at coordinate 190,783,141 of CP136062.1, read as the reverse complement.
GCTAAAGAATTTAGTCATACAAAGAGTAAAATCCAATATTAACAACCATGACAAATTTCATGATGATCAGACGAACAGTACGACCTGTGGCCCATGCTAATGGATTAAATTTTGAAATCCAAGATGGCCACTGGCGGCCATGTTTTTTGTCCGAATGACCCCAAAATGACTCGTTCCCATTTACATTCCAATTTCAACAGCCATGACAAATTTTATGATGATCAAACTAAATGTACGACCTGTAGCCCGTGCTAAAGGATTTAGTCATACAAAGAGTAAAATCAAAGATGGCTGCTGGCGGCCATGTTTTTCTGCCGAATGACCCCAAAATTACTCGTTCCCATTTACATTCCAATTTCATAAGCCATGACAAATTTTATGATGATCAGACTAAAGGTACGACCTGTAGCCCGTGCTAAAGGATTTAGTCATACAAAGAGTAAAATCAAAGATGGCTGCTGGTGGCCATGTTTTTCTGCCGAATGACCCCAAAATGACTCGTTCCCATCTACATGTCATTATTAACATTCACGACAAATTTTATGATGATCAGACTAAAGGTACAACCTGTAGCCCGTGCTAAAGGATTTAGTCATACAAAGAGTAAAATCCAAGATGGCTGCTGGCGACCATGTTTTTTGGCCGAATGACCCCAAAATTACTCGTTCCCATCTACATGTCATTGTTAACATCCATGACAAATTTTATGATGATCAGACGAACAGTACGACCTGTGGCCCGTGCTAATGGATTAAATTTTGAAATCCAAGATGGCCACTGCCGGCCATGTTTATTGGCCGAATGACCCCAAAATTACTCGTTCCCATCTACATTCCAATTTCAACAGCCATGACAAATTTTATGATGATCAGACTAAAGGTACGGCCTGTAGCCCGTGCTAAAGGATTTAGTCATACAAAGAGTAAAATCCAAGATGGCTGCTGGCGGCCATGTTGTTTGGCCGATTGACCCCAAAATGACTCGTTCCCATCTACATGTCATTATTAACATTCTTGACAAATTTTATGATGATCAGACTAAAAGTAGGACCTGTAGCCCGTGCTAAAGGATTTAGTCATACAAAGAGTAAAATCCAAGATGGCTGCTGGCGGCCATGTTTTTTGGCCGAATGACCCCAAAATGACTCGTTCCCATCTACATGTCAATATTAACATCCATGACAAATTTGATGATGATCAGACTAAAGGTACGACCTGTAGCCCGTGCTAAAGAATTTAGTCATACAAAGAGTAAAATCCAAGAAGGCTGCTGGCCGCCATGTTTTTTGGCCGAATGACCCCAAAATTACTCGTTCCCATCTACATGTCAATATTAACATCCATGACAAATTTTATGATGATCAGACTAAAGGTACGGCCTGTAGCCCGTGCTAAAGGATTTAGTCATACAAAGAGTAAAATCCAAGATGGCTGCTGGCGGCCATGTTGTTTGGCCGATTGACCCCAAAATGACTCGTTCCCATCTACATGTCATTATTAACATTCTTGACAAATTTTATGATGATCAGACTAAAAGTAGGACCTGTAGCCCGTGCTAAAGGATTTAGTCATACAAAGAGTAAAATCCAAGATGGCTGCTGGCGGCCATGTTTTTTGGCCGAATGACCCCAAAATGACTCGTTCCCATCTACATGTCAATATTAACATCCATGACAAATTTGATGATGATCAGACTAAAGGTACGACCTGTAGCCCGTGCTAAAGAATTTAGTCATACAAAGAGTAAAATCCAAGAAGGCTGCTGGCCGCCATGTTTTTTGGCCGAATGACCCCAAAATTACTCGTTCCCATCTACATGTCAATATTAACATCCATGACAAATTTCATGATGATCAGACGAACAGTACGACCTGTGGCCCGTGCTAATGGATTGAATTTTGAAATCCAAGATGGCCGCTGGCAGCCATGTTTTTTGTCCGAATGACCCCAAAATGACTCGTTCCCATCTACATTCCAATTTCAACAGCCATTACAAATTTTATGATGATCGGACTAAAGGTACGACCTGTAGCCCGTGCTAAAGGATTTAGTCATACAAAGAGTGAAATCAAAGATGCCTGCTGGCGGCCATGTTTTTTGGCCGAATGACCCCAAAATGACTCGTTCCCATCTACATGTCATTATTAACATTCACGACAAATTTTATGATGATCAGACTAAAGGTACAACCTGTAGCCCGTGCTAAAGGATTTAGTCATACAAAGAGTAAAATCCAGTTGGCTGCTGGCGACCATGTTTTTTGGCCGAATGACCCCAAAATTACTCGTTCCCATCTACATGTCATTGTTAACATCCATGACAAATTTTATGATGATCAGACGAACAGTACGACCTGTGGCCCGTGCTAATGGATTAAATTTTGAAATCCAAGATGGCCACTGGCGGCCATGTTTATTGGCCGAATGACCCCAAAATTACTCGTTCCCATCTACATTCCAATTTCAACAGCCATGACAAATTTTATGATGATCAGACTAAAGGTACGGCCTGTAGCCCGTGCTAAAGGATTTAGTCATACAAAGAGTGAAATCAAAGATGCCTGCTGGCGGCCATGTTGTTTGGCCGATTGACCCCAAAATGACTCGTTCCCATCTACATGTCATTATTAACATTCTTGACAAATTTTATGATGATCAGACTAAAAGTAGGACCTGTAGCCCGTGCTAAAGGATTTAGTCATACAAAGAGTAAAATCCAAGATGGCTGCTGGCGGCCATGTTTTTTGGCCGAATGACCCCAAAATGACTCGTTCCCATCTACATGTCAATATTAACATCCATGACAAATTTGATGATGATCAGACTAAAGGTACGACCTGTAGCCCGTGCTAAAGAATTTAGTCATACAAAGAGTAAAATCCAAGAAGGCTGCTGGCCGCCATGTTTTTTGGCCGAATGACCCCAAAATTACTCGTTCCCATCTACATGTCAATATTAACATCCATGACAAATTTCATGATGATCAGACGAACAGTACGACCTGTGGCCCGTGCTAATGGATTGAATTTTGAAATCCAAGATGGCCACTGGCAGCCATGTTTTTTGTCCGAATGACCCCAAAATGACTCGTTCCCATCTACATTCCAATTTCAACAGCCATGACAAATTTTATGATGATCGGACTAAAGGTACGACCTGTAGCCCGTGCTAAAGGATTTAGTCATACAAAGAGTGAAATCAAAGATGCCTGCTGGCGGCCATGTTTTTTGGCCGAATGACCCCAAAATGACTCGTTCCCATCTACATGTCATTATTAACATTCACGACAAATTTTATGATGATCAGACTAAAGGTACAACCTGTAGCCCGTGCTAAAGGATTTAGTCATACAAAGAGTAAAATCCAGTTGGCTGCTGGCGACCATGTTTTTTGGCCGAATGACCCCAAAATTACTCGTTCCCATCTACATGTCATTGTTAACATCCATGACAAATTTTATGATGATCAGACGAACAGTACGACCTGTGGCCCGTGCTAATGGATTAAATTTTGAAATCCAAGATGGCCACTGGCGGCCATGTTTATTGGCCGAATGACCCCAAAATTACTCGTTCCCATCTACATTCCAATTTCAACAGCCATGACAAATTTTATGATGATCAGACTAAAGGTACGGCCTGTAGCCCGTGCTAAAGGATTTAGTCATACAAAGAGTGAAATCAAAGATGCCTGCTGGCGGCCATGTTGTTTGGCCGATTGACCCCAAAATGACTCGTTCCCATCTACATGTCATTATTAACATTCTTGACAAATTTTATGATGATCAGACTAAAAGTAGGACCTGTAGCCCGTGCTAAAGGATTTAGTCATACAAAGAGTAAAATCCAAGATGGCTGCTGGCGGCCATGTTTTTTGGCCGAATGACCCCAAAATGACTCGTTCCCATCTACATGTCAATATTAACATCCATGACAAATTTGATGATGATCAGACTAAAGGTACGACCTGTAGCCCGTGCTAAAGAATTTAGTCATACAAAGAGTAAAATCCAAGAAGGCTGCTGGCCGCCATGTTTTTTGGCCGAATGACCCCAAAATTACTCGTTCCCATCTACATGTCAATATTAACATCCATGACAAATTTCATGATGATCAGACGAACAGTACGACCTGTGGCCCGTGCTAATGGATTAAATTTTGAAGTTCAAGATGGCCGCTGGCAGCCATGTTTTTTGTCCGAATGACCCCAAAATGACTCGTTCCCATCTACATTCCAATTTCAACAGCCATGACAAATTTTATGATGATCGGACTAAAGGTACGACCTGTAGCCCGTGCTAAAGGATTTAGTCATACAAAGAGTGAAATCAAAGATGCCTGCTGGCGGCCATGTTTTTTGGCCGAATGACCCCAAAATGACTCGTTCCCATCTACATGTCATTATTAACATTCACGACAAATTTTATGATGATCAGACTAAAGGTACAACCTGTAGCCCGTGCTAAAGGATTTAGTCATACAAAGAGTAAAATCCAGTTGGCTGCTGGCGACCATGTTTTTTGGCCGAATGACCCCAAAATTACTCGTTCCCATCTACATGTCATTGTTAACATCCATGACAAATTTTATGATGATCAGACGAACGGTACGACCTGTGGCCCGTGCTAATGGATTAAATTTTGAAATCCAAGATGGCCACTGGCGGCCATGTTTATTGGCCGAATGACCCCAAAATTACTCGTTCCCATCTACATTCCAATTTCAACAGCCATGACAAATTTTATGATGATCAGACTAATGGTACGGCCTGTAGCCCGTGCTAAAGGATTTAGTCATACAAAGAGTGAAATCAAAGATGCCTGCTGGCGGCCATGTTTTTTGGCCGATTGACCCCAAAATGACTCGTTCCCATCTACATGTCATTATTAACATTCTTGACAAATTTTATGATGATCAGACTAAAAGTAGGACCTGTAGCCCGTGCTAAAGGATTTAGTCATACAAAGAGTAAAATCCAAGATGGCTGCTGGCGGCCATGTTTTTGGGCCGAATGACCCCAAAATTACTCGTTCCCATCTACATGTCAATATTAACATCCATGACAAATTTCATGACGATCAGACAAACAGTACGCCCTGTAGCCCGTGCTAATGGATTGAATTTTGAAATGCAAGATGGCCACTGGCGGCCATGTTTTTTTACCGAATGACCCCAAAATTAATCATTCTGGTCTAAATGTTGATGTCAACAGCTATGACAAATTTCATAATGATCCGACCAAAGGTACGACCTGTAGACTGCATTGTTGACGCCTTACGTACACACGCACACACGTACACACGGACGACGGACGACAAAGCCATGGCAATAGCTCAAACTTTACAAAGTAAAGTTGAGCTAAAAACTCTTAAAGTCAAAATATAACCTCAAATTGGCACAAAATGAAGAAAATTACAAGAAAAATTAAATTTTCTAAGTCGAAAAGCTCATAACTCTGAGAAAAATCATCGGATCAAACTCAAATTCGAACTGGACCTGTATCTTGATATGACTGATTCATATAAAAATGGTATTTGCAATTAAAGGATCCAAATTTGAGATATCATCCGGAAACCGAAAAAGTGAGAAATTTTCTAAGTAAAACAAGTCGAAAAAGGGCCACAACTCTCACAAAAAAGGGCTGAGCATACCCATATTCGAACTTGACCTGAACATAGGGCTGATAAACTCACATACCAAATTTGGTTCAGATATGATCACACAAACTGAAGTTATCATCCGGAAACCAGAAAATTACAAGATTCTAAGTAAAAAAAGGGGCATAACTCTGCCAAAAATGGTCGGGCAGAACCCAAGTTCGAACTTGACCTGTGTTTTGTTGGGAGAAAGTAATATACCAAATTTGGTTTGAATCCGATTAACTCTACTAAAGTTATCATCCGGAAACCAACTTTCAGGGGTTTTCTAAGTCAAAAAAGGACCATAACTCTCGCAAAAATGGGCGGAGCAAACCCATATTCGAACTTGCCCTTTATTTTGGTCTGATAAACTCACCTATGAAATTTGCTTTTGATCTAATAACCGAAACTAAAGTTATCATCCGGAAACCATTTCCGGATGCACGGACGCACGGACGGACGCACGGACACCGGCCATTTTAATAATCCCCCGATTTTTTTTTCGGGGGACAATTAACTTACTTAAGGCACAGTTAATTGTTTTTTATTTTAACCAACTAATAATCCCAATTTTTATATCAGCATTCTTTGTGTGGAACCCAGGCAACGCTTGTTCAATCGTATTGTTATTAAAGACCTCTGGGTGGTGTAACATGAACATTGTAATATAAAATTTATTTTGTCTTCCACTTTGTGCTGATTGTTTACATAACCGGTCCGCCGTAGGAACATAATCGGATTCACTCTCCTACCCATTTCAATTTCTAGATTTCTTTTAATGAAGTGACTTAGCAACTTCACCAAATTCAGTAAATGTCTTGAAAACCCTTTCATGATGGGAGCTGTGCTGGCGCAACATTAAAGACCCTATGCCAATGCATTCTATTTATATATGCAAGTCGACTATAGATCGCCTCGCATATATGAGAGAATGCATTGGCCTAACAATTTTTTATCCTACTTTATCAATTTTTCTTACATTCTTTAACAATTTTTATCATTTTTTTCTTATATTCTTTAACAATTTTTATCATTTTTTATAGTCGTCATGAGTTATCACAATAGAGTAATCGCACTTGCGAAAAATACATTCGTTCAGTCGCCTCACTACATGCTCCATTTCCGATTCCCAACATTTTGTAGTTAACCCTTCCATGGGAGCCTCCCATATATAAGAGGCTACATGTGGGAGACTTGCATATATAAGAGTATGCACTGGTACAAGATCTTTAATGCTGCACCAGCGCAGCTCCCGTCATGAAAGGGTTATATCACATTCTCTCACAGTTAAGTTGGAACTTTGTATATATGCTACATTTTAATGGAAAATGAAGGAGAATAAATTTGGGAAAATGTTGCAGCTGTGACAGGCAAGTAGATGTAGTATATGAACCAAGGATATATAAGGTGGTAAATATTAACCCTTTCAGTGCCAGGGGCCGATCTCATCGGCTCTAATTTTAGATTTTTTTTAAATTATTAAAATTGTAAACAATTGTAAAAAATAATAACAAATGATGAAAAATTGTTAGGCCAATGCATTCTCTTATATATGCGAGGCGACCTATGGTCGACTCGCATATATAAGAGAATGCATTGGCACAGGGTATATGGGTTGATACAAAAATCGGACCTGGCACTCAAAGGGTTAAGTAGTTCCTGTAGGACAACACAGTACCTTGAGGCCGATAGCAGATAACAGCAGACTACAAATTCCCTGTCCATTATTGTAGTCTAAACTGCTGAAACATTTCTCCACTGGACCAGAAACCAAACTCTCAATCTAAAACAAGGAATGTACTTAAAATTCCAATAAAGGCCATTAAAATGTGTTAACCCTTTCTATACTAATACTCACGATGAATATTTCCCTTTATAGGAATGTTCATGTAAGAAGTTGAACATTTCCCATCTATGAATTTGAATCATTCTGCTCTTGTATTATCTGTTTTTCTGTATGTCATCTGCTTTTATTACCTGAACCCTGGTTCAAATGAATAATAGACCATTCCAATATATACTTTTATAACTGAATGGAAGAATCCATTTAGTATAGTAAGGGTTAAGGATTGCCCTTACCTTTTAAATTCTGCTGAATGATTTTTTACTATTCTTGAATAAAAGAGCCGCTTGGCCACAGAGTCCCCCAACACGGTGGCTTAGTTTGGAATGAGGGCTTTTTAGAAATATGTTATGTGGATACAATACTTGTGCATTGTCTCATAACTGAGCTACATACAAATAACCAAATCTGAAAAAACTCTTAAAGCCGAAATATAATCACAAATTGGAAAATCAACAAAATTCTAAGTTGAAAAAGATCATCCGAGGATGTACGATTCCGAGTCGAAAAATAGCATTAACTCTGCCAAAATGACTCCAACTGAACTCAAAATCACAGGCTCCCATGGTTGACATCTGTTTTTAAAAAATTGACTGGAAAATGACGGAATACATGTTCGGACAAAAGATGCGACCCACGATGTACGATTCTAAGTGGAAAAATGGCAATAACTCTATCAAAATGAGTCCGACTGAACTCAAAATCGCAGGTGCGCAGGTTCCCAAGATGGTAATAATCTGTGCAAAATTAAAAAACAATTGACCAGAAAATGACAGAATACAAAGTCAGACAAAGTTGCGGAGGGATGGATGAGGGTCATTACTATAGTCCTCCAACGGAATGTCGGGGGACAAAAATATGTGTGATTCTAGTTGCATAAACATATTGCTGAGTTTCAACCTGTTGAACTTATAACTGAACATTTCCTTACTCTCGGGTTCCAAATAAACATACAGGGTGGAATAAACATACAGGGTGGAAATTTCCCCAAAAAGTTCAGTGTGAAAATATCCCATGTAATAAACATTTATAATCCACCCTATTCTGCCCAATTACTGTATTAGTTTATATTATATTACTACATTATAATTGTTATCCCTATTGAGAAATGAGTTTATTATTAACAATAGTATCCTGCACATTGCGATCCAAGGATATGTCAATTCAAACTTTCTTTCAACGAATATCTGTTTATCATCTGTCAGCCATATTTCCAATTTGTTTTCAAACAAATTTGGATCTCTATTGCGAGAACTTGCAAGTAATACGTCATAAAAGTATTCTTTTTATAAAATGTATTGATCGCGATGGGGCTGCAAAATGTGTGATGTGACATTGCTTTGAGATAACTGATGTCACTAAAATATTGGCATACATATACTAGTATTCTGAAGATGCATGCGATTGCTCCGCAGTTGCCATAATAAAATGATTAATACCCGTAATACCACAAAATATTTACACTAATTACAGTGCTAATTAAGTGTACCAGCAGTCCAGTTTATTCTAATCCCAATAGTGATCCCCCGCAAATAATTCCGAGTCTCTAAACAAGTGCTCCCCAAAGAACCCAAACAATTGTCTGCATGGACGCATTCATTACTGCTCTAGTGGAGCAGCCTCAACTGCACACAAGTGGTCCCTATATATTATTCCGGTGTTGCAAAATGACAGCTTAACACTTTACCCAACAAACCGGCCAAAACCGGCCAAATAAAGCTTCAACAGCTAAAATTTCTTCGGTCTGTCTCAATAGAACAATACAAATTTGGATATCATTGGAACCGGCTCCTTGACCACATTGTGATAGTTACAGTTATGCCCTGTGCCAATGCATTCTCTTAGATATGCGAGTCGACCATAGGTCGCCTCGCATATATAAGAGAATGCATTGGCCTAAAAAAAATCTTTGGTCACATTGTGATAGTTACAGTTATGCCCTGTGCCAATGTATTCTCTTATATATGCGAGTCGACCTATGGTCGACTCGCATATATAAGAGAATGCATTGGCACAGGGCCCTTCTGTTGGGTAAAGGGTTAATGTACATGAGCATACATGCGCATGCATTTCATTTGACCAATACTTTTCTAATTCACGCTATCAGTGCTAGTTAGTTATTTACCACCAATGTGAAGAAACCTTGACACCAAATATAAAGCAACTGATCGGTGTTCCCGCATAAAATGATGTCAGATTATTGCGATAAAATGTCCACGTCACTTGTCGATGTAAACATCGCAGGCTATTTTTAAATGACAGCCCTTTTCCGAGAATTATTTGCATACCCGTGTGCTCATCTTTTGAATTGGGAAAACATCTTTGGAACCATAAAGTACAAATTATCCATATTATTTTATAAAAGACAAACAGGTTCAAGTTAATTCAAAAGAGTTTTTATGAAAAATTAATAAACATTCAGACCCAAATAAGGACTGTACAGGGCAGATTTTTCTTGACTCCTTACCCACAGCAGAATTATGGGTAATTTTTCAGGATTTAGTTGGAAATATGGCTTGTTACCATTCATAGGAAAGCTCTCACAGAGAGCTTTCCGATGAATGGCAACAAGCCATATTTCCGATTAAATCCTGAAAAATTACCCATAATTATGTTGTGGTTAAGGAGTCGATTATGTAGGGCATTACTGTACTCGTCAATGAGTATTTAGTATAGAAAGGGTTAATAACAATCTCAGAGAATATTATCTACTAACCAATTTGGCATCTTTCTTTTTAAGAATGAGAACGCTTTCACCAGAAGTATCTATTCCAGCCCGTCCAGCTCGACCTATCATTTGCTTGTATTTACTCCGTGTGAGGATTTCCATTCCAATGTTGGGAGATCGGAGAATTACCCTGGAATAAAAAATAAAAAGATCCACTTTAATTAAATCCATTGTGTTTGAGCTCATTATTGAATTATAAACCATTGGAATGATGAATCAATAATCCAAATATATCAAAGGTATGGTATTTAAAATAAAAAAATTGCAATTTTATCATTAAAACTTCAAAGAGTGTCTTGAACATATCTACCGGTATACTCCGTATTTAACAATATTTTGTCTTAATTAACCCTTTACCCAACAGAACGTTTTTTTTTTATAAACCGGTTCCAATGATATCCATATTTGTATGGTGTTATTGAGACAGACCGAAGATATTTAGGCTGTTGAAGCTTTATTTGGCCGGTTTTGGCCGTTTTGTTGGGTAAAGGGTTAATTAAGAAATAAAAATCTTCTTCGAAATGAGAAATCGTTTTCTAATTTGCATAGTATTTTGCTATGTAACACAAAAAAGTGTAATTCTGCTCTCCCAATAACAACATATATAAGATAAGAGGACCATAATATGTGTTATTTACAAACTCTTTTAGAGTAACAAGTCTTAACCCTTTACCCAACAGAACGGCCCTGTGCCAATGCATTCTCTTATATATGCGAGTCGACCATAGGTCGCCTCGCATATATAAGAGAATGCATTGGTTTAACACATTAAAAATTATAAAATTGTTAAAGAATGTAAGAAACGAGAGGCCGATCATGATCGGCAGATGTTAACCCATCCCTTGGCGATAAAAATTTAATATGATCGGATAAATGAGAGTTTTGGTGTTCAATTATAGGGTATACTGTTATGTACTATTATAGACAAATGTACATAACACAAATTATTGGAATTTATGGGTCACTGGCATTTATATAAGAGAATGCACTGGTACAGAATCTGTAATGCTAAACCGCCACAGCCAGCAAGCCCATGGGTTAAATGTGTAGGTGTGACCTGGACATGGAATACTTGGGTTAAGAGAGTCCAATTTAAGTTTACAATAATAATGTGTCCTAGTATACAGATAGGCAACCTCACCACTGACCCATTAATATCAATTATATAGCAGCACAGATGTCCATGTCTACTGTTAATAGCATGTGATGTTTATTGTTGAATCTTTATTTTAAATTAGATGCCATAGCCTTATGTATCAGATTATTTGCACATTGGCATAAGTCCAAAGGCAATTGGTGAATTGGATTTAATGTTGCTCCAAACAGATTTACCAGTACATAACACAAGATTTTGGACCGATTTAATCAAATTTGGTGTGGTGATTCGGGGTACCCTTGGCAGAGTTATAATGGTGTTAGTTTTTCAATTTTTTTAAACTTATTTAAAAAAATTAAAGGGACACATTGGAAATCTTTTTATCATAATCATCAATATCTAAATGAAAACAAATGTCAATGACATTTTTTTTATTATTATTATAAAAGTTAAAAATAAATTTTTTTTTAAATCGATTCAATTTTTCAATTTTTTTTCGAAAAAGGGTCATAACTCCTTTAAAATTAATCGGATCAAACCCATATTCGAACTCGATCTGTATTTTGGGCTGTGAAACTCACATACCAAATTTGGTTCCGATCAGATAAAAAATGTTTGAGTTATGGCAGAATTCATGAATTCTAAGTCGAAAAAGGGCCATAACTCCGTAAAAAAAAGTCGGATCAAACCCATATTCGAACTCGATCTGTATTTTGGGCCGAGAAACTCACATACCAAATTTGGTTCCGATCAGATAAAAAATGTTTGAGTTATGGCAGAATGCGTGAATTCTAAGTCGAAAAAGGGCCATAACTCTGTACAAAAAAGTTGGATCAAACCCATATTCGAACTCGATCTGTATTTTGGGCTGAAAACCCCATATACAAAATTTGGTTTTGATCAGGTAAAAAATGTTTGAGTTATCGCATTACACGTAAAGTGTCTACGGACGGACAGACGGACGGACAGACGGACGGACAGACGGACGGACGAACGACGAGTGGTCAATCCGGACAACGACACTATGTTTACCATACATGGTATGGGTAAACATAAAAATGGTAAAAAGTGTTAAATTTTTTTTTTTAGGCCAATGCATTCTCTTATATATGCGAGGCGACCTATGGTCGACTCACATATATAAGAGAATGCATTGGCACAGGGCTAACTGTAACTATCACAATGTGGTCAAGGAGCCGGTTCCAATGATATCCATATTTGTATGGTTCTATTGAGACAGACCGAAGATATTTTAGGCTGTTGAAGCTTTATTTGGCCGGTTTTGGCCGTTTTGTTGGGTAAAGGGTTAAAGGCACAGATTAACTTCGTTATAGGTAATAATTTAGAAATAACAGTTACCAAATTATGAAAATTTCCTCTATAATATAATAGTATTTCTGTTTATGGCGGTTTTAATGGATGTGACTATTTTAAAAGCAAAACCAACTGCCAATGCTTACTGTATCTTTAAGGTGTATTGGCTCATCTAATACAACACAAATGTTATTTCAAAATGGAATAAAATGAGAACCTATTATTCAGGTTATTATAAAGTAGAGACCTTCGTCCAACAAGCTTATACACAGGTTGTGAGATGTCCTTTGGCATTGCAATAGTACTATTAGGGAGAACTGATATCCACAAATATTCGCTGATTTTGTCCGCTCATGCATACCAGCGTTATGGTCATAGTTCAGCCCTCAGGAAAAATGTCATATGGCAAATTTAATGCTGTGGCATGTTAGATTACACATGTGGCATGGCATTGCTTATTGCTGTAGCTAATTTCGAGGACTGTACAGTAATGCCCAAAGTATATGACCCTCTAACCACAGCAGAATAATGGGACATTTTTCAGATACTGTAGTTAATCAAGCCTTGAAATAGGGTGTCTGTCATTTGCAGAATGAGGTCCCCAGAGGGTGAATTTAGTGATGCTACCCCGCATAGCGGGCTAGCATCACCAAATTCACCCTCTGGGGACCTCATTCTGCTTACACCTCAGCAGAATGAGGTTCCCAGAGGGTGAATTTGGTGATGCTAGCCCACTATGCGGGGTAGCATCACTAAATTCACCCTCTGGGGACCTTATTCTGCAAATGACAGACACACTATTTCAAGGCTTGTAGTTAATGCTTACCGTTTCGCTGGGAGGTTGACGCCTGCTGCCAGAGTTGATGTACACGTCAGTAAGCACAGTACACCCTGAGAGTAGGCTTCCTCTATTAACTTCCTTTCGTCCATTGTGAGACCGCTGTGGTGGTAAGCTATCCCAAAATGAACCGTAAACTCCAGCACAGGACAGATCTGTCCACTCCCGTCATCATGCAGTTCCTTCAGTAAAGCCCGCCTCTCTGCTTTCTTAACCTCCAACAGTTCTCTATAAATAAATTAGAGTTGTGTACATTAACCCTCTTTATCCTAAATGGACTCTCTCAGTCAGTTATAAAAGAATACATTGGGACGGTCTGTTATTCATCTGTAGGGATGTTCAGGAAATAAAAGCAGACAACAGATATTATAATAGAAAGTGCAGAAGAAATCCTATTCATTGGAGGAAAATGTTCAGATAATAAGTTCAAAAAACGACTTATGAGCCATGACCTTTTTATCTGAACATATCCTAATGGATAACTACTTGTCAAAGAATATTTAGTAAAGAATTTTTCCAGAGACGATGAGGCCTATAAGCAGAATGAGATCCCCAGAGAGTGAATTTAGTGATTCTAGCCCGCTATGCGGGATAGCATCACTAAATTCACCCTCTGCATGGGGACCTCATTCTGCATATGACAGGCACACTAAACTCAGACTTGAACAGGGGTCAGACAAACCCATTAATTCTAGATAAACAAAGAATTAAGGATAACTGAAAATTCCAACATCATTGGATACTCTTTTGAAAGTACGCCAGATAATATATAGCGACCCTCAATACCAAACTTCGTAAAGATCCGTGCAATAAACCATGGCTGAGATATGTCTGCTTGGACGCATGCATGCACAGACATATGGATAATTGTAATGCAGTATACCACCCCCCAATCTTCAAACGGGCGTATATTAATTACTTCCAGGGATATATACCGGTACAAGACTTTGTGTTTTTTTCAATGTGTGAAAAGGACCTCAAATGGACATAATTTGCACACATATTTAGTTACATTTACATTATGGTAAACTGTGAAGCATGCAAAACAAAAGGTCTAATGTCGGAGTGGGAAGGTATTGAGTTAGCAATGATCAGAACAGATAACCCACAACCTCCGGACCTCAATGTGAGACACCCAACACAGTCAATATATAGCTACCCTAAACATTCCAAAGCTGTGCTGTGGTGTGTCGTCAATTAGTATAAATTTCATTATTTAAATATGATCATACTATGCAACAGTAAGTTATTTATAGCTATGACAGAAAAAAACAGGAGCGTATTAATAGATCACCGAACATTTTTTAAGAAGCATTTCAGGCAAAATGAGAAGATATCATTGCATTAGAAGCTCAAATTGATTTCAATAAATAATATTGTAAAACCCCAGTGTTTCAATTAACCCTTTACCCAACAGAACGGCCCTGTGCCAATGCATTCTCTTATATATGCGAGTCGACCATAGGTCGCCTCGCATATATAAGAGAATGCATTGGCTTAACACATTAAAAATTATAAAATTGTTAAAGAATGTAAGAAAAAATGGTAAAAAGTGTTAAAAAAAGATTTTGTTTAGGCCAATGCATTCTCTTATTATATATGCGAGGCGACCTATGGTCGACTCGCATATATAAGAGAATGCATTGGCACAGGGCATAACTGTAACCATCACAATGTGGTCAATGAGCCGATTCCAATGATATCCATATTTGTATGATTTTATTGAGACAGACCCAAGATAATTTAGGCTGTTGCAGCTTTATTTGGCCGTTTTTGGCCGGTTTGTTGGGTAAAGGGTTAAGGGGATGTAACGTGATCAATTTTGAATGGGGATTTCTATGATAAGTTACATTATGGTTTAAATGCAGAGCATATGAATCAAAAGGTCTAATGTCGGAGTGGGAAGGTATTGAGTTAGCAATGATCAGAACAGATAACCCACAACCTCCGGACCTCAATGTGAGACACCCAACACAGTCAATATATAGCTACCCTAAAGTGTGCAAAGCTGTGCTGTGGTGTGTGGTCTATTAGTAACTCAGTATGATATGATATTATATTTGCTATATTTAGCTATGACCACACACACAGGAGCATAAATATCCATTTGATAGATCACCAAACAAATACTTTCAAAGAGATTAATAAGGCGGGAGTTCACTAGATATTAATAGTCAGCTATATTGATCTTGTTTCGATTGTATGATAGATCTTAATTAAAAACTAAGTTGACCAAAACCATGCTGGTCATCCTATAATACTCGCTGTGGGCAAATATTGAGTAAACCCTGTTGCGCGCACGAGTGAAGAATACATGTAGGTTTGTTTTGAGGGAAATTTTTTTATTAATTGTTTTTCTTCGGACACAACTCTGGATCCATGCGGGGCTTGATGAACCAAGCTTCAACCAAATGTCGACAGTTTGACGAATAAAGCTCCATAAAGTGACGAAATTCTCAATGAATTGTGAGAATAAGCTTCCTTGTTTCATATTTGCGTGTTTTCAGCTCCAAGATGAGTGAATTCGATCAACGTTTCATTAATATAGATAGCTTTGGAAACTAAATCTACATCCACATTGGAATTTGCTGCATTTAAGTAGGAAAATATTGACAATTACATGTGACACTCCACGGTGTGGGAGTATTAAAACCCCATCGCGGGCACGTTTTTGCCCGCGTCACAGTTTAATCCACCCGTTTTACTTTAGGCCTAAATGTATTTTCTATACAGGTATACTATGTATACAGTTTATCTGGATATAATATTGTAAATGAACTCTTAAGGCACTGTATTTTATAATATTTTATTTCAATTTTTATTAGTTTTTGCCATATGGCTTGGCAATAACAGGAGTCAGACCGCTCTTGCATATCAGAACCCTTGGGTATTTTGGGAAAGGGTCCGGGGGCCCATGCAATTGGGGAAAAAAAATACCATAGCGGGTAAATTGTGAATTTTTTTATTTGACATAATTAATGACACTATCAGATGAATTTAAAAAATAAGATGTTTAAATCTTAATGAACTAATGAATAAAACAACAGTATATATACCAGTTGACACTATTAAACTCAGTGCGTACCTCTATAAATTAACCAACATCCTACACATATCAATTGGGTTAATAAACATATCCCATGCCCATGCATGGCCCATAAGTCTAATAGACTTCTTTTTATTTTTGGTTAAAGTTACCTATTTGCGAGGCATCCTGTTTCTGAATGTCAGTTGGCCCACTAACCCCAGTTTGGTGTGTTTTGTGAGTGCGATTTTGCAAGTTAATTGGGCTAACAACTCATTGAATTAAAGTCAGCAACTTAAACTAATAGAAACTGGAAGAATAAAGTCAAGTTGGGAGAATGAGATTGGTAATTTTCAGACTGAAAGTTGTGAAAAATTAATTTTGCAAATAAAAAGTTTACAGCGGGCGGTCCGGCGAACGGGCGGGCAGGTTACCGGAAACAAAGGATTTTTTTTTAGGCCTTATCGATGTACGGTATGTTTGGAAAGATGTCATTATTTGAGTTACTGGATAGGAATTTGGGGTTTTTAGTATCAAAACACGTCACGAGTAGAGTGTCCCATATATATTGCTCCACATTTTCAAAACAAATTCTTGAGAAGTGTCTGCAGTGAAAGTTTTGCTGAATGAAACTTAAATTGCCCCGAAATTCCAAATTCGCTAGACTAAGATTGTGTTTTTCTCAAGAACTGATATCATAATTTCCTCTAAACTCCTGTCATAGTATAAATGGGCATTGCCTATCATATACATCTGCCATTGCATGGTTCAGGTTTTACTTCCAAATTGACTACTTTGAACTAATTAGACTATAGCCCTGGTATGGAAAATTCTAACTGTTATAGCCGATGTGTAGTTTACTGAATCCTGCACCGGGGTTTCTACCCGCAGCAGGGATTATAATCCTGCACCGGGGTTTCTACCCGCAGCAGGGATTATAATCCTGCACTGGGGTTTCTACCCGCAGCAGGGATTATAATCCTGCACCGGGGTTTCTACCCGCAGCAGGGATTATAATCCTGCACCGGGGTTTCTACCCGCAGCAGGGATTATAATCCTGCACCGGGGTTTCTACCCGCAGCAGGGATTATAGGATGAAAAACCATAAACATCGAAGATCCAGAGTTTGGGCATAAAATCTCTCTCAAATATAATAGTTTCCATGCATTCATAGAAATTTATAAATTATCTCAGACAATGGATGCCTTCTTTCGTGAATGACTTTAGATGGTACGAGACCATCGCAGGCCATCGATGAAGTTTAGTGGTGGGAGGAGCTTATTATTTACAGACAAGTGAATTCCAAGGCTTTGGCATTGCACATAGTAATTTGCTTACAATTAATAGCTTAGATCTAAAAAAAATGGGACAAAATATGGATATTAATTGTTGTCAAATATGATTGTTATTTTCTTATTACTCCATTTACATCCAATATAAGGCTAATTTTTGGTATAGCATTTTCATTTTACCTCCCTTTTGTGCTGCTAGAAGCAGGAAATAGAAAATGAATGTTAACCTTTTCATGACTGCAGCATCCTGTAATTTTGCGAAAACCATCTGCCAATGCATTCTCTTTTTATGCGAGTCTCCCATAGCCTCATAGGGAGCCTCGCATATATAAGAGAATTATTGCATTGGCTTAACAATATTTATCTTGACGTTGTAAGCTGGTGCATTCTCTCATATATGTGAGGCTCCCTATGAGAGACTCGCATATAAGAGAATGCACTGGCACAGGATCTTTAATGTTACACCAGCACAGCTCCCATCTTGAAAGGGTTAAATAAGCATATAAAATAACTTTAACAAGCATTTCGGGCTATAACTGAAAAGATATCATGGCATTTGAAGCTCAAATTGATTTGACTAGATAACATTTTAAAAGCAGTCTTTTTAAAACTAATTTGTAGCTTACATGTTTTGATGTGAATTACTGCCGATTAAAATATGACTGAAAATCTATGCTTCACTAATATATGGTATTGCTACAAGTGATCACTAAGACACAGAAATGAAGAAGAAATAGACATAATGTGAACATGCAAGTTATATTATGGTTAAGTGTGCAGCATATTAATCAAAAGGTCTAATGTCGGAGTGGGAAGGTATTGAGTTAGTAATATTCATGCGAGATAACACACAACCTCCGGACCTCAATGTGAGACACCCAACACAGTCAATATATAGCTACCATAAAGACTCCAAAGCTATGCTGTGGTGTGTGGCCCATAAACTTCAGATCTTTAATATGGTCATATGCAGCAGGAAGCTATAATTAGCTATGACAGAACAGGAGAATATCCATTTGATAGATCACCACACAGTTTTGACAAACATTTCAAGCATTATTTAAAGATATCGATGTGAACAGTTTATCCAGTGACTGCACATGATCAATATAATCTTTACCACAACCCAATTCATTCGGCACCTCATCTATCCAAATACGGGTGAGGTGGGGTAGCAGGGGTGATAGAATGACAAGTCACATATATCACCCCTAATAATACAAATCGAGCCAGATTGAGCTAGTCATGTTTAATATTTGTATTGTTACGTACTGTTCATGTACATTGTAAATAAAACTATCCTACATCCTATCATAGCATTATAGAATCTCCAATTTATTTGACTTCATAACATTTAAAATAAAAAATTATCAAATTAAACAGACACATTTTCCAGTAGTTCGAGCCTTTTATATACTAATTTAATTAGCTGCCAATACAAATAAAATGAACATTTAATATTGCTTAAATCATGATAACAAGCAAACCATACCCCCCACCAACCATTATTAGTATTGCAGTTTGCACCTATCAATGTGAAAAAGAAATAAGACATAATGTGAGCATGCAAGTTATATTATGGGTAATTATGCAGCATATGAATCAAAAGGTCTAATGTCGGAGTGGGAAGGTATTGCATGAGTTAGTAATATTCATGCCAGATAACCCACAACCTCCGGACCTCAATGTGAGACTCCAAACACAGTCAATATATAGCTATCCTAAAGATTCCAAAGCTATGCTGTGGTGTGTGGCCCATAAACTTCAGATCTTAAGTGTGGTCATATGCAGCAGGAAGCTATATTTAGCTATGACAGCACAAACAGAAGAATATCCATTTGACAGATCACCACACAGTTAAAAAACATTTCAAGCATTATTTAAGATATCGATTGAACAGTTTATGCAGTGACTGCACATGATCAATATAATATTTACCACAACCCAATTCATTCGGTCGCTCATCTATCCAAATACGGGTGAGGTGGGGTAGCAGGGGTGATAGAATGACAAGTCACATATATCGCCCCTAATAACACACATCGAGCCAGATTGAGCTACATGTTTCATTATTGTATTGTTATGTACTGTTCATGTACATTGTAAATAAAACTATCCTATATCCTATCAGTGCATTATAGAATCTCAAATTTATTTGACTTCATAACATTGAAAAATAAAAAATTATCAAATTAAACAGACACATACAGTTCGAGCCTTTTATATACTAATTTAATTAGCTGCCAATAGAAATAAAATGAACATTTAATTTTGCTTCAATCATGATAATTGACAACCCAAAGCATACCCCCCACCAACGCACCTGAGTGAAAAAGAAATAAGACATTATGTGAGTATGCAAGTTATATTATGGGTAATTATATGCAGCATATATATATGAATCAAAAAGCTCTAATGTCGGAGTGGGAAGGTATTGAGTTAGTAATATTCATGCGAGATAACCCACAACCTCCGGACCTCAATGTGAGACACCCAACACAGTCAATATATAGCCACCCTAAAGATTGCAAAGCTATGCTGTGGTGTGTGGCCCATAAACTTCAGATCTTAAGTATTGTCATATGCAGCAGGAAGCTATATTTAGCTATGACAGCACAAACAGAACAATATCCATTTGACAGATCACCATACAGCTTTGACTAACATTTCAAGCATTATTTAAAGATATCGATGTGAACAGTTTATGCAGTGAGTGCACATGATCAATATAATATTTACCACAACCCAATTCATTCGGCCGCTCATCTATCCAAATACGGGTGAGGTGGGGTAGTAGGGGTGATAGAATGACAAGTCACATATATCACCCCTAATAACACACATCGAGCCAGATTGAGCTACATGTTTCATTATTGTATTGTTATGTACTGTTCATGTACATTGTAAATAAAACTATCCTATATCCTATCATTGCATTAGAGAATCTCAAATTTATTTGACTAGACAACATAGAAAGATAAAAAATTATCAAATTAAACAAACACATAGTGTTCGAGCCGTTTATATACTAATTTAATTAGCTGCCAATAAAAATAAAATGAAAAGGTAGGAACAAAAATCTGTACCCCACTCAAATGTGGTACTCTACTGCTACAAATGTCCACCAAGGCATAGAAATTCCCACGTACCAATGATTAAAGGTAGTCTCAATCTGATCAGACGCTCCTAAATTACTATTTCTTTGGCTTCGGGGGTAAAAAATATCAGGGAACCCACCCATCAAAGCTCAGAGTGATCAGATATCAATTTTTGAAGTTTGTCATTTCTTGAGATGTGAATAATATGTGGCCCAGAAACCTGTGGTCAAACAGAGAGTCTCGGACAAAATTGTGGATGAAGATGGATAACTCTAATTTCAAGTGGTAATATGGTCAAATTTCATGATACTTTAGTGATAATACGGCCATATTTTGTTGAACAAAATGTTGATAAATAACAAGTTTTGGGAAATTTGATACCATAGTTTAGTGATTAGCATTATTTTGTTGCACAAAAATTATTCTGATAACTAAAGGATATTTTGAAGAAATGTTGTATCTTGATGGTATGGGGACCGTCTGATCAGACTGAGTTCCTTAAACTTAGTGAAGATTATTGTTTCAATAATGATCAGCTGATTAATCAATTACTGTGACTGCATGGTACCGACAGGCTCAGTATAGCTAGAACACAGGTATTAAGCTTAATACAAAAAGTTCAATGTTCCACCATTAAATTATTATTTTTTTATTATTTTCATATAACTTTGGGGTAACAAAGACTAGGATAAGTATGAAGTGGGGAGGACCACCAACTGGCATGTTATCACAGCTACTCATTTTATGAAACATACTAACATTAATTATATGAATGAGGTTTTCCAGGACGTATATACTGTGTAGTACGTATTAGCTCATCTGTGAATGAATTTTCAATCAGCGTCAAATTCATAAATGTAAGAGACTAAAAATCTCACAAAAGCAGATTTAATATTAGAGATTTCACAAAACTATTTAGATTAAAACTTTCCGACATTTAAAAGAGGTCTAATTGTGGCGTGGGGTGAGTGAAATTCAGGTAAGTATTGATAACCCACAACCTCCGGACCTCAATGAATACCTCTCATCATAGTCTTTATATACCTGCCCCAATAGCTTATTGTGTTCAGCGTGGTGTTTGCATTTATGAATATTCTGGAGTGACCTCCAAGTATGTTAGTAGCTGCAATATATTTATCAATTAGCTATTTTTAACTATTACAACTCCAGTAGTTTAATCCTTTCCTAACTAAATTTATTCTTCCATTCAGTTACAACAGAATACACTGGAATGGTCTATTATTTATCTGGAGGGGTGTTCAGGAAATGCAAGCATACGACAGACAGTATTGTAGTTTGCACCTGTGTGAAAAAGAAATAAGACATTATGTGAGTATGCAAGTTATATTATGGGTAATTATATGCAGCATATATATATGAATCAAAAAGCTCTAATGTCGGAGTGGGAAGGTATTGAGTTAGTAATATTCATGCGAGATAACCCACAACCTCCGGACCTCAATGTGAGACACCCAACACAGTCAATATATAGCCACCCTAAAGATTGCAAAGCTATGCTGTGGTGTGTGGCCCATAAACTTCAGATCTTAAGTATTGTCATATGCAGCAGGAAGCTATATTTAGCTATGACAGCACAAACAGAACAATATCCATTTGACAGATCACCATACAGCTTTGACTAACATTTCAAGCATTATTTAATGATATCGATGTGAACAGTTTATGCAGTGAGTGCACATGATCAATATAATATTTACCACAACCCAATTCATTCGGCCGCTCATCTATCCAAATACGGGTGAGGTGGGGTAGTAGGGGTGATAGAATGACAAGTCACATATATCACCCCTAATAACACACATCGAGCCAGATTGAGCTACATGTTTCATTATTGTATTGTTATGTACTGTTCATGTACATTGTAAATAAAACTATCCTATATCCTATCATTGCATTAGAGAATCTCAAATTTATTTGACTAGACAACATAGAAAGATAAAAAATTATCAAATTAAACAAACACATAGTGTTCGAGCCGTTTATATACTAATTTAATTAGCTGCCAATAAAAATAAAATGAAAAGGTAGGAACAAAAATCTGTACCTCACTCAAATGTGGTACTCTACTGCTACAAATGTCCACCAAGGCATAGAAATTCCCACGTACCAATGATTAAAGGTAGTCTCAATCTGATCAGACGCTCCTAAATTACTATTTCTTTGGCTTCGGGGGTAAAAAATATCAGGGAACCCACCCATCAAAGCTCAGAGTGATCAGATATCAATTTTTGAAGTTTGTCATTTCTTGAGATGTGAATAATATGTGGCCCAGAAACCTGTGGTCAAACAGAGAGTCTCGGACAAAATTGTGGATGAAGATGGATAACTCTAATTTCAAGTGGTAATATGGTCAAATTTCATGATACTTTAGTGATAATACGGCCATATTTTGTTGAACAAAATGTTGATAAATAACAAGTTTTGGGAAATTTGATACCATAGTTTAGTGATTAGCATTATTTTGTTGCACAAAAATTATTCTGATAACTAAAGGATATTTTGAAGAAATGTTGTATCTTGATGGTATGGGGACCGTCTGATCAGACTGAGTACCTTAAACTTAGTGAAGATTATTGTTTCAATAATGATCAGCTGATTAATCAATTACTGTGACTGCATGGTACCGACAGGCTCAGTATAGCTAGAACACAGGTATTAAGCTTAATACAAAAAGTTCAATGTTCCACCATTAAATTATTATTTTTTTATTATTTTCATATAACTTTGGGGTAACAAAGACTAGGATAAGTATGAAGTGGGGAGGACCACCAACTGGCATGTTATCACAGCTACTCATTTTATGAAACATACTAACATTAATTATATGAATGAGGTTTTCCAGGACGTATATACTGTGTAGTACGTATTAGCTCATCTGTGAATGAATTTTCAATCAGCGTCAAATTCATAGATGTAAGAGACTAAAAATCTCACAAAAGCAGATTTAATATTAGAGATTTCACAAAACTATTTAGATTAAAACTTTCCGACATTTAAAAGAGGTCTAATTGTGGCGTGGGGTGAGTGAAATTCAGGTAAGTATTGATAACCCACAACCTCCGGACCTCAATGAATACCTCTCATCATAGTCTTTATATACCTGCCCCAATAGCTTATTGTGTTCAGCGTGGTGTTTGCATTTATGAATATTCTGGAGTGACCTCCAAGTATGTTAGTAGCTGCAATATATTTATCAATTAGCTATTTTTAACTATTACAACTCCAGTAGTTTAATCCTTTCCTAACTAAATTTATTCTTCCATTCAGTTACAACAGAATACACTGGAATGGTCTATTATTTATCTGGAGGGGTGTTCAGGAAATGCAAGCATACGACAGACAGACTTATTTATCTGGAGGGGTGTTCAGGAAATGTAAGCAGATGACTGTTAGACAGACAAACAGATAATACTGCAGAAGGATTTGTATCCATTGGCTGGAAATGTACAGATAATAAGTTCAACAAATGTGAACTTATTATCTGGTCATTTCCTAAGGGAACTACTCGTCAATGAATAATTTAGTAAACAGAGGGTTAAAGTGACACATATGTTTGAACATAAGGGTTATTTTCACATGCTAGGGAAGTGAAAAGATAGATTTGTTTCAAAATGGAGCATATTTCATAAAAATTATAGTTTTTATCCATGTTAATTATCAATCAAACCAGATATTCAGTCATAGTGTTATCGACAGGAAAGGATCTTAGCTACAGTATTGCACTAAATAATCGACTCCTTAACCACAGCAGAATTAGGAGGAGGAGACTGCCTCAAGAGCTTGCTTTATTTATTGTGGTGTTTATTTTTGCTGAAAACCCGTCCAGAGACCATTCCAATATATACTTTTATAACTGAATGGCAATTAGCATGGAAAGGGTTAAAGTGACCTTTCATGTCTGGAAAAGAATGGTTATTTTCAACAGAACATAAGTGCAAATAATTATATTTTTAATTGTCTCATTGAAAGATCAAAATAAAAGGTCTAATTGTGGTGTGGGGAGGGTAAGTTCTATAGGTAATTGATAACCCACGATCTCCTGACCTCAATGAATACGCCTCATCATAGTCTTTACAGACCTGCTCTAACAGATAACTCTTCTGGGCCACAGTGACAACAACATTATTTTTATAGAACCCAGTTTCAAGAATACAAATAGTTTTTTGTGAATAAAATGCAGATTAAATAAAGATTGTGTATATTTTTTGTCAACAAAGGCATAAAAGTAGCCTGTCACACAGTTGCTATGGTAACCTATTTTTTTAGCAACAGTGTACATTTTCCAGCTTGACATCATATATATCCAAACTGACTTATTATCATATGATTGACATGTGTGCCAACTTTGATGTTTTTTCCACAAATTTCACGATTTTGTCCTCTATCCGGCCACTAATTATCTACTTGATTGTTGGGAAAAACAATTTCTCATTTCAGGTGTGGGCATTGCATCACGCAAGCAATAATCACCCTATAAGGATATGATTTGTGGTTAAAAATAAAGGCTATGATCTCCAGAATGTAACACAATTTCACTATGATGCAAAAAATGAGATAGATGCATCATAATGACAAATAATATGACATAAAGTGATAAAAACAGCAATGATAATGACCTTGACCTTTCATGATGACTTGAGATAGTACTGGCAATCCGTTATGGAGAATATATACATTAAATATTATTAAAAACTATATCCACCAAAATGTCCACAGTTATATAATTATATCACACTAAAATACTTCATATATGATAATTTACAAGAATTCTCAGAAATCACACACTGTTGTTATGGCAGCTAATGTTCGTTGAAATGAAATTTACCTTGTATGAGGGTGGTATACAAAGGCCAATGGCCAATGTTTTTTGGAAAACGGCCAAAGAAAATTTTCAAGACTATATATTCAACAAACGCCTGTCAAATTTTCATCAGATCTCCATGAAACCCTCAATCCGTTATCATTAACCAACAGCTATGCATGCTTACTTATCAAAACAATGATACAGTTATGCTACCACAAACTTACCTTGATGTGGCTATAAGTTGGGGGTAACCGAGGTCGGCAGGGTGACTTAATTGTTGGTAGAAGCACAAACTATTCTCCCTCCTAAAGACGTCCAGGAAGTATTCTGTGAATCTCGATTTACATGTATGTCACTAAATCCAGAATATGTGTCTACGGACCTAGTATCCTGTGCATGAATGTCAATAAGCTCATTAGGATAGGTATCAGTTAAATCCTGCTGGTCAGATGCAGACATGAAACCTCGTATTATGAGCATGAATGTCAATAAGCTCATTAGGATAGGTATCAGTTAAATCCTGCTGGTCAGATGCAGACATGAAACCTGGTATTATGAGCATGTATGTCAATAAAAGTGAAATGAGAATAGCTAGGTATCTGTCAAATCAAGTTGATCATGCCACAGAGATGGAATGATCGAATTGCAAGATTTATTACTTTTACTGATTCATCCCCAACAACAAGAATTAATCTCCAGATCAGCATGTACGTATACAGTCCTTTTTACTAGTAGTTACAATAGATACATGATTAGAAAAGATAAGCCTGTCTGCGTCAACAAGAATATATCTTCAAATCAGTTTGTAGAGTCATTTTTAGTTGTTCAGATAACAAAAAAATTATGGGAGACCTGGGATCAGATTGAAGTTCCCAAGTTGAAGTCAGCGGTGTTAATTCACCTAGTTTGTAGTCATTTTTAGTTGTTTAGATAACAAAAGATAATGGTAGACCTAGGATCAGATTGAATTAAGTTCCCAGGTAGGATAGGATAATATTTTTTTCACAATACAATACATTATACATTAATACAATATAATATAATGGCCTATAATGGCCGTCTACCCAGCACCCCTGAATGACAAAATACAATCAGGTTGAAGTTGGCGGTGATGTTCACCTATTAGTCACCTTGATTATGCATTTTATCTTCTGCAAATTACAACTGCAAATTAGGGGATATAAAAATTTCCCAGAAAGGAAAAAGTACTGAAACAATATGAATTTGAGAATATAGATACTTCCCAGAAGATAAGGCCTAAGCAGAATTAGATCCCCAGAGGGTGAATTTGGAGAGTGATGGGTCTGTTGGTGTGCTAAAGGATTTAGTCATGCAAAGAGTAAATCCAAAATGGCTGCTGGTGGCCATTTTAAAAAATGAAATTAAGAAAAATTAGATTACTCCCATCAAGTGGTCATCCCGAAGATCTATGTGAAGTTTAGTGACGATCGGACAAGGGATGTCGTCTGTAGGGTGTACCAAAGGATTTAGTAATACAAAGAGTAAAATCTAAAATGGCTGATGGCGACCATGTTTTCCAAAGTTATTTGGAGAAATTTTATGGCTCCCATCTATATTTAGTGGTCACCCAAAAATATCCATTTGAAGTTTGGTGACGATCGTATCAGGCAGGGGCGTAGAATAGAAGTACACACATTTAGGTTAATTTTATCGGGTAATAAATTATAACTCCCCGTATGGTGATATCCACCGGCCTTTGCTCCTTATAAGCCTTCTTGTTAGTACTCTCTCAGAAATCATCGTGTTATCCCACAAACGGTATCTAATTTGTCCAATACTCCAAAATAAAGCAACACCAAGATTTCCAAGATGAATTCAATATGAAATTATTTGAAGAGTAAATACGGAAACCAGACCATCGAAGGTAAGCTACGCTTCATCACAGCTAGTACTTTGGCACTGCATGCTTAAATGGTGAATCTGCCTGCTTTATCGAGGCCATCTTTCAGTTACATGCACTACAACTATGGATTAGGCTGGGAAAGCTTAGAATGTGAATATATAATTATGTTAGTATAAACATATATATATGTCATGTTTTCGTGGAAGACTGCTCCATTAATTTTCTACACACAAGCTTATGAGAGTCAAAAATGATCTCCATACTATTCTGTACAACAGGTGGAAAACTAGAATACCATATTTTCCCTCAATGGGTTATTTAACTTAATTATGGCTGTCACAGATGCAACGAAATGCGATCTGAGGGTTTTAAATTCAGAAACATTTCAAAATCCAAGATGGCCAACGAACCCCAAAATGACTCGTTCCCATCTACATGACAATAGTCAATATTAACATCCAAGACAAATTTCATGATGATCAGATGAACACTCCGACCTGTAGCCGCGCTACTTACAATGCTAATTGAATTTTGAAATCAAAGATGCAGGGTGCATGCATGTGCCGATCCAAGATGGCTGCTAGAGGGTATGCATTTTTAAAAGAAATCTGGAAAAATTAGATAATAATAATACAGTTTATAGCCATGGATCCATGATATGTGCTCTCGGGCTTTACACAAAAATAATATGTATCTTACAAGTAACATGTTACCATGAAAACAGAATACATAATGATGAATTGCCATTTTGTGTGACCGAATGCCCTTTTGAACAAATGACACTTTAAAGCCGCTTTAAATTGATCAATAGGTTGCAGAGCTTTAAGGTGGTCTGGAAATAAATTCCAGAGCCTGGAAAGGCCACGGAAAATGCACGCTCGCCGCATGTTACTAGATTGCCAGGTGTATATATGCACTAACAAGTTCGACTTTGCAGAGCTAAGTGGTCTGGGTGGTTGATAATGTACAATGATATCGGATAGGTAAGATGGTGCCAAGTCATTTAAACACTTGTAAACGATTAAAATCGTTTTAAAATGAACTCTTTCCTCGACAGGAAACCAATGCAGTTTATCCACAATAGGAGTTAAATGGTAAAATTATTTGGTTTTTGTGACAAGCCCAGCCACACAATTTTGAATGACCTGGAGCTAGTGCAACAAAGACTTGTTCACAACCAAGGAGCAGGAAATTACAATAATAAGATGGCTGGCGGCAGGCATGTTTTTCATTGAAAATCCTTTATTCAATTTCCATAGCTCCCATCTGGAAGTGACTCTAAAGGTGTCTATAAATTTTCAAAACAACTGTCCAAGAAATGTGGCTTGCAGGGTGTGTCAATGATTCAAATTTGAGATCAACGATAGTTGTTGGCGGCCAAGTGTTTTAACGACTTTCAAAAACAAATGTTCATAGCTCCCATCTAGGTTGAGGGGGAGGGGGAGCAAGTTGGGAAATTTAATTCATTGAAATAAACAAGAGCACGGTAAAAAGAAAAGAGACTAATTGTGGCACGGGGTGAGTGAAATTCTGGTAAGCATTGATAACCCACAACCTCCAGACCTCAATGGACACACCACATTACGGTCTTTATATACATATACACTATATTGCTTGATGAGCTATTTTTAACTATTACAAGAGAATTTGTTAAAACTTTAAATTGGGACCATCTTCTTTTATACTCAACAGAATATATGCAACAAATGAATGAATTTGAGCCATGAATTAGTGCAAAATACACTCAGGTGCTCTATAAACAATGCAAACAACATGGTAATTATAATGAAAACGAGTATTTGCATTTATTCTGTTGTGTATAAAAAGGAGATGGTCCCGTTAATGGCTGGATTTAGTATAGAGTACTTTCCCCTTTTAAGTGACCTTTTATGTTTTCATATAAAGTTTTTTTTTCACCTACCAGGCGAAGAAAATAATAAAAAATTATTGCGTTGAAATGAACAAGACAATAGTCAATGTGAAAAATGGACTACTAGTGGTGTGGGAAGGGGAGTTCAATGCATATATATTGACTGATACTTTGTAGTTTTTTCAGAGATCCATGTAACTCATGTCAAGATTTGGCAAGCAAGGCGGTATTCCAAAGGGAGCTATAGACACCAATATGGACATTATAAAAAACCCTACTATAAGAAACATATATCTCAATTGAATCTCAAATTCTTGTTCGGAAAATAATTGTGTCATTATATATTTACAAAGGCATAAAGAAGCTGGATCAGAATTTGAACATGAGCTAGCTGTCTTTTCATCAGCCACCTATATATTAAATACAAGAAAGTTACCTTTAAGTTATAAGTCGGAAACCAATTTGTGTATATTGATGGACAGTGCACTGACAAGCCATTAACACAATGTTACAATTTTTTTAAAAGAAAATATGAAATAACAAAAGCATTGCTAAGGTACGTGGCAAAAGATATACGCACATGGTATAATTCCAACTAAGAGCCATAACTGGTGAAAATTGGCAGGCGGAACCCAAATTCAAACTTGACCTGTAATTTAGGCTAGTAAACTCACAAATTTCATTTCATTCAGTTGAGACTTTGTACTAAAGACATCATCTGGAAACGAAAATTGAGTGCAAATTCTAACAAAAAGAGCCATAACTCAGGTGAAAATTGGTGGGCGGAACCCAAATTCGAACTTCACCAGTATTTTGTGCTCGTAAACACACATACCAAATTTTAATCCATTCAGTTGAAGCGTTTAGGGCCCTCGTGGGGCTAGGCGCTATATATAAACTTATCATCCGGATACCAAAATTGAACAAATAGACGGGCGGACGGACAGACCAATAACATAATACATACCATTTTTTTTAAATGAGTATATACCATTTACTTTCATATAAGTGAATAAGAATGTGCTCAAAATGGAAAAAAGGTCTAATCGTAGTGAGTTAAGTGCAATTGATAACCTAAAACCTCAGGATCTCAATGAATACATCTCATTACAGATCTTATATACCTACCCCAACAGCTGATTTAATCTGAATGGAGTTTGCATTATAGAATATTATGGAGAAACATTTAGGTATGTAACAGCAACAAAATAGTGATCAATTAGCTATTAAATTTTGAAATATTAAACAGAACTAGATTAACCGTTCCATGAATGGATCTTCCTGAAATTTTGAGAAAAACTAGCTATTTTTAACTATTACAGCACATGATATATAGAATATACGCATATGTTTCTGAAACAAATTTAATCAACAAGTGCATGGGATTGGCGATTTACACCACGAGCTTCAGCGAGTGGATTAAACTTGTTATTCAGAAACACTATGCATATATTTTGTTTATGCCACAATCTTTACAATGCGATAGATAAACACTTTTCCGTTCAAATTGTAAGGAGAAAGTTTAATCCACTCTGCGAAGTTTATGCCACGATCTTTACAATGCGATGGATAAACACTTTTCCATTCAAATTGTATGGAGAAAGTTTAATCCACTCTGCGAAGTTTAATCAACAGTAGGCACGTTTAATCAACAGGTGTTGATTAAATGTAAATTTTAAACAGATGGCTTTATTTATATAGTAAGATAGGCGATCCTGGTATAAAAGTAGTTTAAAGTGGCCTTTCATGTTTGACACAAAGTTTGTTTTCAACTGGAAAGTGAAAAATAATAAAGTACAACTGGGCACTGCAGATATAACATTTACACTAGAGTTCCAAACCACTGGTATGCATGCTGAAAATGTACATAATGGAGCAAACAAACCTTCTAAATAAATATCACAAAAATGTGGGAGGGGGGTTCAATGCAATTGATAACCCACAACCTCCAGACATCAATATAGACACACATCATCATAGATCTTACATACCCGACCCAAAATTCTATTCTATTCTGTGTGTGAATATCCTGAAGAAAGGCCTAAGTATATGTACATGTAGAACTATATTGATCAATTTGCTATGTTTCACTATTACAAAAGTTCTAAGTAGTTTAAAGTGGCCTTTCTTGTTTGGAACAAAGATTATTTTCACATGCCAAGCGAAGAAAAGTAAAAAAATAACAGTTTCAATCATTGAAGAGAATGGTCAAAATTAAAAGAGGTCTAATTGTGGTGCGGGGTGAGTGAAATTCAAGTAAGTATTGATAACCCACAACCTCCGGACCTCAATGGACACACAACATTACAGTCTTTATATACCTGCCCTAAAAGCTTATACTAATCAGAATTTGTATTATTGAATATGATTGAGAAACATCTAAGTGTGTACTTCTAACAATATATTGATCAATTTAGTGCTATATTTACATCAAATACAACAGAAGTAGTTTAAAGTGACCTTTTATGGTTGTATACACAAAGTTTATTTAATTTTCACCAGCCAGGCGTATCTAATTAAAATTTATTTTTCATTGAAGTAAAAAATTAAAGGAATCACGGAACTAAATGGTTTCCCATAGGCGACAGTGTTAACGTTTCGCCCAAATTCACTGAATTGAAGCCTGCAGGCCATATCAGTGATGTTTACCCGGCTAGATTGACACCAGTTGATCACGAAAATGGTAGAAAAATCATAGGTCATGTGTTTACTTTTTAAAATAAATCCCCAAGTGTACGACAGGGCTATCCCACAGCCAAATTTGATCTGGACAAATCCAGAACTACAGCAGCTAGTTAATTAAATTTCCCGCTCACAAAAATCCATTCCCCCATTCATTCACCAGTTTAAATTATTTATATATGATGTACAAATCAAATAAACGCGATGTCATCCTTTAATAACGTGTCGCATGTATCAGGTGAAGGTCATTCTTCAGTTACCTTCACCTTTAGCATTCCACGGTGTAATCGTTCCCCGACTCTAGAACACATTTAGCTCCCTGATTCCTATATATATGTACATGTGTAAAACACAGCGTTTCTTATAGTATTTTATCCAAATATAGACCTTACTGAAACCAAAATTGGATTATATCGGGCAGTAGTGGTTTATTTTTTCAATATGAGGCATCCTGAAAATTTGTGTCAATCATCAAAATAAAGCCAACAAATTAAGATTTTTTTTTCAATTTTACTAGCTGATGCATCTCGTATAACTGAAGTATGCCCTTATATACCATAATATTACTAAATTGAAGAGGAAATGTTAATATACATTTTGAGAGGGATATCTTGTCCAATTTTAACCCTTTTCGTGCAGAATTTGGTAATTTATAATGAAGATTATAATAAAGATTTACCAAAATTAACAGAAAATTTAAATTAAAAATACTTTAATAGCAATATAAAGCAACCATAAGTCAATTGAATTATCTAAACATAATGATGCAACATCAGACAAAGCTTCGGGCATGAAATTTGACCAGATGACAGGGCATACTGTCTGTTTAACAAACCTGCCATGACAGTCTTGCACGACAGTAACTCTAGTGGTGATGCCATCACCCCCCACCCACTTGGGGTGGGGCTACGATCCACAATAAGGCTACTGGGTGCCGGAAGCTTAATTAGGTCAACTGCCACCTTTTCCCAATGGGGGGGGGGGGGGGGGGGGGGCTAATACTCCTCAAAATTGTGGGGAGGGGGACTTTAGACCCTCTGACCCCCTAATGGTACCCAATGTCCATGCAAAACTCCCAGATTTATCACTTTCTTTACTATCTACAGGCGAATCCATGCGTTTGTTCTTTAAATCTGTCCAAAATGTGGTCATTATCATTTGAAAATAAGAAAATATGAAATTAACAACTTATCATGGCGAAACGTGAAATTTCGTAAAATTCAAATTTTTCTTATAGGAATCACGGAACTAAATGGTTTCCCATAGGCGACAGTGTTAACATTTCGTCCAAATTCACTGAATTGAAGCCTGCAGGCCATATCAGTGATGTTTACCCAGCTAGATTGACACCAGTTGATCACGAAAATGGACGAAAAATCATAGGTCATGTGTTTACTTTTTAAAATAAATCCCCAAGTGTACGACAGGGCTATCCCACAGCCAAATTTGATCTGGACAAATCCAGAACTACAGCAGCTAGTTAAATAAATTTCCCGCTCACAAAAACCATTCCCCCATTCATTCACCAGTTTAAATTATTTAGATATGATGTACAAATCAAATAAACGCGATGTCATCCTTTAATAACGTGTCGCATGTATCAGGTGAAGGTCATTCTTCAGTTACCTTCACCTTTAGCATTCCACGGTGTACTCGTTCCCCAACTCTAGAACACATTTAGCTCCCTGATTCCTAAATGGTCAAAATGAAAAAAGGTCTAATTGCATGTGTTGTGGGGAGGGGAGGTCAATGCATATATTGATAACCAACGACCTCCGGGCCTCGGGAGACACACATAGTTGTTGTGTTTATATACCCAACCATTTAATTAATAGAGTACAGCACTGCATGTGGTGTTGTATATTTCCTTTGGTCTAGGAACAATATTATCAATGTGTTGGTCAATTTCACAGCCATCTCGGATTTTAAGGTGACCGGGGACATCTTGGATTTTCAAGTCACGTGACTGAATATATGGAGACAGAACACTGTTTTAAAAAATAAATCTCCGAGAAAACATGTCTGCATTTAATCGTTCATGAAATGCGCCAATACAAGGGTTCAGCTCATTGTGGCAAAATGATAAAAATATAATTTCAGAGTGCATTGAGAAAGGCATATTATTATGTGATATTACTGGGATATGTAGGGCATATATAAATGCACCCTAATATGTATATATTCATGGAAACACAATGATTGCATTCCCCTCGACGATGAATATACCACATAATATGTCTAGTTTGTCTCTTGAAATATGCGTAAATAGTTCTATATCTATATCTGTTATATATACATGTACAGTGATGCCCTAAATAATCGACTCCTTAACCACAGCAGAATTATGGGTAATTTTTCAGGATTTAGTCGGAAATATGGCTTGTTGCCATTCAACGGAAAGCTCTTACTGAGAGCTTTCCGATGAATGGCAACAGGTCATATTTCCGACTAAATCCTGAAAAATTACCCATAATTCTGCTGTGGGTAAGGAGTAGATTATTTAGGGCATTACTGTAGTTCGATCACCTACTCTCGGGTTCCAAATAAGCATGCCTGTACACTTATTAATTTTCAAGAACAAATCTACCCTGTATATATTGTCCTTATTTTGGGTCTGTACGTTTATTAATTTTTCTGAAAAACTCTGTTGAATTAACTTTAATCTGTTATAAAATAATATGGATAATTTGCACTGTATTGTTCCAAGGATGTTTTCCCAATTCAAAAGTAGAGCACACGGGTATGCAAACAATTCTCGGAAACAGGCTGTCATTTAAAAATAGCCTGCGATGTGATGTTCACATCGACAAGATTAGTGACAGCTGGCATGTGGACATTTTATCGCTATAATCTGATGTCATTTTTTGCGGGAACACAGAAATTATATAATAAAGAAATTATATAATAAAGAAACTTTCTAGAGAAGATTTGGACTAAGCGGAATGATCGAGTTCACAGAGGGTGAATTTAGTGATGCTATCCCGCATGCATGACAGGCACACTAAACTCAGGCTTGGTTTTGGGGATGGATGGGCAAAACTAAGTTCTTTTTGTCCCCTGAAATGTTTTTTTGGGGGACAAAAAGGTCTAATTGTGGCGTGGGGAGGGTAAATTCAACAAGTAATTGATAACCCACGACCTCCGGACCTCAATGAATATGTCTCATCATAGTATTTATATACCTGCCCAAAAAGCTTATTTTCTTCAAAGTGGTGTTTGCATTATTGAATTATGTGGAGAGACCTCCAAGTACCTTAGTAGGTAGGTACAATATATTGATCTATTAGCTATTTTTAGCTCTTACAACAGGAGTCGTCTAAAGTGAAAATTCATATTTGGACACAAAGATTATTTTCACCTTCCAGGTGGAGAAAATCAAAATAAATTTTATTTCGTTGAAATAAAAAAGAGCTTTCTCAAATTGTAAAAAGGTCTAAATGTGGTTTGGGGAAGGGAGTTCAATGCACATATTTATAACCCACGACCTCGGGATCTCGGGAGACACACATAGTCATTGTGTTTACATACCAAACCATTTAATTAACAAGTGCACCGCTGGGCGGAGGTAACGCCCCCGACTGTACAATCAGAGAAACTTTCTGGTTAAGCGCTATAAAAATGCCACATGTTGTTCTATATTAGCTTCAAATTTGGTCTGGTGCCACAAAAATAGAAGGAAAACTGAATTTTCTAAAAAAAAAATATGAATTTTTTAAGTCGAAAAAGGGTCATAACTCTCACAAAAATTATCCGATTGAACCAAAATTTTACCTTGACCTGTATTGCGATATTGGTAATACACAAACGGGTTTTGCAAATAAACAATCCAAAATCAAGTTATCATCTGGAAACCAAAAAATTTTCTAAGTCCAAAAAGGGGCGTAACTCTGGAAAAAATGGGCGGACGAAACCACGGCTATGAGGAAATCTTGTCCCCCCGGCTGGTCTATTGGCATACCAAAGATCAACTGAATTGAGTTAGCGAAACCAAAGTTATGAGTTGAAACGTTCGTACGGACGGAAGGACGGACGGAGGGCTCCACTATATACCCCCAAATCTCCATCGGAGATCGGGGGCATAATAAGGTGCAGTGTGGTTATTTGGGAGCTAGGGCCTGGAATTATCAGCATCATGGTTCAAATCACTAAATACATAATACAATCAAAACAATGGAACAACCTGTAGGTCGAAATCTTTTGAAGAGTATATAACTCCTTTCATTATAAAATATGTTAGTCCATCTATGTTTTGTACACCATACATGCATGAGTCTCAATTTTTTTCAAATATTTATGGGACGGTAATAATAAGAAATTACTCAAAGATGGTGTACCTCTTCCATGTTTTTCCATGTACATGTAGATTCATGCTATACAATATTAATTTAGAGTCAGAGACACGAGATCAGTCTAGTTTACGTATCATGTACATGTAGATTCATGCTATACAATATTAATTTAGAGTCAGAGAGACCATTGCAGATCATGCAGTCTAGTTTACATATCATATTTGTTTTTCATCATTTTTATCAACAGAACAAAGCAAAAACTGTTAATTTGGATCTTGTATGTTGTTGTTGTTGTAATTGGAGGTCAGATCCTGAATATAACTTTAAGCCAAATACGTAGTATTTAAAAAACATTTACCAAGTTTTCAAAAAATTCTGTTAAAATATTCAAGTTATTATCTGGACAACAATCGTGTTGGGAAAGCCTGAGTTTAGTGTGCCTGTCATTTGCAAATTGTGGTCCCCAGAGGGTTAATTTAGTGACGCTATCCCGCATAGCAGGCTAGCATTACCAAATTCACCCTCTGGAAACCTCATTCTGCATGGCCATTGTGAACCTTGATTAAGCAATGTGTCATCTGCCAATTTGGGGATATAGAGAAACTAAACTAAAAAAGAAATAGAATCCATGTGAAGAAGTTTCTATAGAAATTTCATAATAAAGAAACTTTCCAGAGAATAGTAGGCCTGAGGTCCCCAGAGGGTGAATTGAGTGATGCTAGCCTGCTATGCGGGATAGCATCACTAAATTCACCCTCTTGGAACCTCATTCTGCAAATGACAGGCACACTATGTAAAAATCTGCTTAGTTTTGGGGATGGATGGGCACAACTAAGTTCTATAGTCCCCTGAAATGTTTTTTTGGGGGGACAAAAAGGTCTAATTGTGGCGTGGGGAGGGTAAATTCAATAGGTAATTGATAACCCACGACCTCCGGACCTCAATGAATATGTCTCATCATAGTATTTATATACCTGCACCAAAAGCTTATTTACTTCAAAGTGGTGTTTGCATTATTGAATTATGTGGAGAGACCTCCAAGTACGTTAGTGAGGTACAATATATTGATCTATTAGCTATTTTTAGCTATTACAACAGGAGTCGTTTAAAGTATATTCGGACACAAAGATTATTTTCACATTCCAGGAGGAGAAAAGTCAAAATAAATTTTATTTTGTTGAAATTAACAAGAGTATTCTCAAAATGTAAAAAGGTCTAAATGTGGTTTGGGAAAGGGAGTTCAATGTATATTGATAACCCATGACCTCCGGACTTCAGGAGACACACACAGTCATATGTGTTTATTTACCCAACCAATTAGTTAATAAGGTACAGTGTGGTGCATTGGGAGGGCCTGGAATTATCAGCGTCATGGTTCAAATCACTAAATACATGACAAAATCAAAACAATGGGACACAACCTGTAGACCCAAATCTTTTGAAGAGCGACTTCTTTTATTGAGAAATATGTTAGTCCATCTATGTTTTGTACACAATACATAAGTCTCAATTTTTTCTCAAATATTTAGTAGTAATAAGAAACTACTCAAAGATGGTGCACCTCTTCCATGAATTTTCCATGTACATGTAGATTCATGGTATAAAATATTAATTTAGAGTCAGAGAGACCAGACCAGTCTAGTTTACGTATCATGTACATGTAGATTCATGGTATAAAATATTAATTTAGAGTCAGAGACACGAGACCAGTCTAGTTTAAGTATCATGTACATGTAGATTCATGGTATAAAATATTAATTTAGAGACACGAGACCAGTCCAGTTTACGTATCATGTACATGTAGATTCATGATATACAATATTAATTTATAGACAGAGAGACCAGACCAGTCCAGTTTACGTATCATGTACATGTAGATTCATGGTATAACATATTAATTTAGAGTCAGAGAGACCAGTCTAGTTTACAGATCATATTTGTTTTTCATCATTTTTATCAACAGAAAAAAG
Organism: Siphonodentalium dalli; assembly: GCA_032622095.1. NCBI lineage: Eukaryota > Metazoa > Mollusca > Scaphopoda > Gadilida > Siphonodentaliidae > Siphonodentalium > Siphonodentalium dalli. Next base: position 190,744,771 of record CP136062.1, on the reverse strand, counting down.
TAAAAACAGTTAATTTGGATCTTGTTTGTTGTTGTTGTTGTAATTGGAGGTCGGGAATCCTGAATATAACTTTAAGCCAAATATATAGTATTTAAAAAACATATTCACCAAGTTTAAAAAAATTCTGTCATATAAAATTCAAGTTATTACATGGACAACAATCGTTTTGGGCAAGCCTGAGTTTAGTGTGACTGTCATTTATATAATGAGGTCCCCAGAGGGTGAATTTAGTGATGCTATCCCGCATAGTGGGCTAGCATCACCAATTTCACCCTGTGGGGACCTCATTCTGCAAATGACAGGCACACTAAACTCAGGCTACGTTTTGGGAATGGATGGGCACAACTAAGTTCTATAGTCCCCTGAAATGTTTTTTTGGGGGACAAAAAGGTCTAATTGTGGCGTGGGGAGGGTAAATTCAATAGGTAATTGATAACCCACGACCTCCGGACCTCAATGAATACGTCTCATCATAGTGTTTATATACCTGACCCAAAAGCTTATTTTCTTCAAAGTGGTGTTAGCATTATTGAATTATGTGGAGAGACGTCCAAGTACGTTAGTAGCTACAATATATTGATCTATTTATTAGCTATTTTTAGCTATTACAACAGGAGTCATTTAAAGTATATTCGGACACAAAGATTATTTTCACATTCCAGGAGGAGAAAAGTCAAAATAAATTTTATTTTGTTGAAATTAACAAGAGTATTCTCAAAATGTAAAAAGGTCTAAATGTGGTTTGGGAAAGGGAGTTCAATGTATATTGATAACCCATGACCTCCGGACTTCAGGAGACACACACAGTCATATGTGTTTATTTACCCAACCAATTAGTTAATAAGGTACAGTGTGGTGCATTGGGAGTGCCTGGAATTATCAGCGTCATGGTTCAAATCACTAAATACATGACAAAATCAAAACAATGGGACACAACCTGTAGGCCCAAATCTTTTGAAGAGCGATTTCTTTTATAAATAAATATGTTAGTCCATCTATGTTTTGTACACAATACATAAGTCTCAATTTTTTCTCAAATATTTAGTAGTAATAAGAAACTACTCAAAGATGGTGCACCTCTTCCATGAATTTTCCATGTACATGTAGATTCATGGTATAAAATATTAATTTAGAGTCAGAGAGACCAGACCAGTCCAGTTTACATATCATGTACATGTAGATTCATGGTATAAAATATTAATTTAGAGTCAGAGACACGAGACTAGTCTAGTTTACGTATCATGTACATGTAGATTCATGGTATAACATATTAATTTAGAGTCAGAGACACGAGACCAGTCTAGTTTACGTATCATGTACATGTAGATTCATGGTATAAAATATTAATTTAGAGTCAGAGAGACCAGACCAGTCCAGTTTACGTATCATGTACATGTAGATTCATGGTATAAAATATTAATTTAGAGTCAGAGACACGAGACCAGTCTAGTTTACGTATCATGTACATGTAGATTCATGGTATAACATATTAATTTAGAGTCAGAGACACGAGACCAGTCTAGTTTACGTATCATGTACGTGTAGATTCATGGTATAACATATTAATTTAGAGTCAGAGAGACCAGACCAGTCCAGTTTACAGATCATATTTGTTTTTCACCATTTTTATCATCAGAACAAAGTAAGAACAGTTAGTTTGGATCTTGTATGTTGTTGTTGTAATTGGAGGTCTGGAATCCTGAATATAACTTTAAGCCAAATATATAGTATTTAAAAAACATTCACCAAGTTTAAAAAAATTCTGTCATATAAAATTCAAGTTATTACATGGACAACAATCGTTTTGGGCAAGCCTGAGTTTAGTGTGACTGTCATTTATATAATGAGGTCCCCAGAGGGTGAATTTAGTGATGCTATCCCGCATAGTGGGCTAGTATCACCAAATTCACCCTGTGGGGACCTCATTCTGCAAAGACAGGCACACTAAACTCAGACTTGGTTTTGGGGATGGATGGGCACAACTAAGTTCTATATATAGTCCCCTGAAATGTATTTTTGGGGGACAAAAAGGTCTAATTGTGGCGTGGGGAGGGTAAATTCAATAGGTAATTGATAACCCACGACCTCCGGACCTCAATGAAGACGTCTCATCATAGTGTTTATATACCTGCACCAAAAGCTTATTTTCTTCAAAGTGGTGTTTGCATTATTTCATTGAATTATGTGGAGAGACGTCCAAGTACGTTAGTAGCCACAATATATTGATATATTAGCTATTTTTAGCTATTACAACAAGTCGTTTAAAAGTGACAATTCATAATGGAACACAAAGATTATTTTCACCTTCCAGGTGGAGAAAAGTCAAAATAAACATTGAAATAAATAAGACGATTCTCAAAATGTAAAAAGGTCTAATTGTGGTGTGGGGAAGGGAGTTCAACATATTGATAACCCACGACCTCCGGACCTCAGAAGACACACACAGTCATTGTGTTTATATACCCAACCATTTATTTAATAAGGTACAGTGTGGTGTTGTGTATATTTGCCTTTGGTTTAGGCAGGTATACTTTGGTGAGGACACCATAGTAATTAATCTATTTTGGGGTATGACAGTTTGTTATCTGTAAGCTATTTAAAGAGCCATTTGGCATAGAATGTCTTGAATTCAAAAGGAGGAATTTACAAGATTTGTTTTGTATTTTCTTTTTTTTTGCATTGTTCAATAACATATTTAATATGGAACGGGAGCACCGCCCCAGGGACAACCTCCCCCGGTTGTATTTTGGGGTGGGTTGTCACAATCTTTCGGGGTGGTTTCTCCCATATTTTGATTATATATCTTTTGTCATATATATGCACATTTTTTTCTTCAAATTTTCTTCGAAATGTAAATTTCATATTTTATAACACGAATATTAAATTACTTGATTTCTTTAAGTTATTGCTAAATATGGACAGTTTTTCAGATTCAGAGGGGTAAAATCTCAGGCTGTGTGATATATGTCCTTACAGAGTACATACCGACTACAGCGCAATAACATTCAGACGTTATACAAATATTTGAAGGGCCTGGAATTCTCAGCATCATGGTTCAAATCACAAAATCTGTGAGTCTCAAGGTGTGGAATTCAAATTTAGTTTCTCTTTCCTTCTCATTCTTTGTGGGTTAACTCTTTCTTTACTAAATAGATTCACCCATCAGTTACAAAAGTATATATTGGATTGATCTATTATTCATCTGGAGGGGTTTCCAGGAAAAATGAGCAGACAACAGACTGTTAATACATTGCAGCCTCACTGTGTAGGAGTCCTATTTATTGGAGGGAAATGTTCAGATAATAAGTTCAACAATTGGTCGTTTTTTTAACTGATTATCTGAACATTTTGTAAGGGAACTACTCATCAATGAGTATTTTTTAGTATAGAAAGGGTTAAATATTGGTGCTTCGGCTTCAGTGATGAATTATATGTAGCATTCAAGGGGCCTTAACTCTTATAAGCCTCTGAGGCTAAAAGTAAACAATGGAAGTAAGTTACAATGGGCAAACTTCTCAAACACTTATGATTTAATAATCTTGGTTGACGGATTAGCTCAACTAGTTTGGACTGTTAGATTTATTATTATTTGGAATGTTAGATTTATTATCATATGGAATGTTCAGATTTATTATTATATGGAATGTTCAGATTTATTATTATATGGAATGTTAGATTTATTATTATATGGAATGTTCAGATTTATTATTATATGGAATGTTAGATTTATCATTATTGGGAATGTTAGATTTATCATTATTTGGAATGTTAGATTTATTATTATTTGGAATGTTAGATTTATTATTATATGGAATGTTAGATTTATTATTATATGGAATATTAGATTTATTATTATATGGAATGTTCAGATTTATTATTATATGGAATTTTTAGATTTATTATTATATGGAATGTTAGATTTATTGTTATTTGGAATGTTAGATTTATTATTATATGGAATGTTAGATTTATTATTATATGGAATGTTCAGATTTATTATTATATGGAATTTTTAGATTTATTATTATATGGAATGTTAGATTTATTATTATATGGAATGTTAGATTTATTATTATATGGAATGTTCAGATTTATTATTATATGGAATTTTTAGATTTATTATTATATGGAATGTTAGATTTATTATTATATGGAATGTTAGATTTATTATTATATGGAATGTTAGATTTATTATTATATGGTATGTTAGATTTATTATTATATGGAATGTAAGATTTATTGTTATTTGGAATGTTAGATTTATTATTATATGGAATGTTAGATTTATTATTATATGGAATGTTAGATTTATTATTATATGGAATGTTATATTTATTATTATATGGAATGTTCAGATTTATTATTATATGGAATGTTAGATTTATCATTATTTGGAATGTTAGATTTATTATTATATGGAATGTTAGATTTATTATTATATGGAATGTTAGATTTATTATTATATGGAATGTTAGATTTATTATTATATGGAATGTTAGATTTATTATTATATGGAATGTTCAGATTTATTATTATATGGAATTTTTAGATTTATTATTATATGGAATGTTAGATTTATTATTATATGGAATGTTCAGATTTATTATTATATGGAATTTTTAGATTTATTATTATATGGAATGTTAGATTTATTATTATATGGAATGTTAGATTTATTATTATATGGAATGTTAGATTTATTATTATATGGTATGTTAGATTTATTATTATATGGAATGTAAGATTTATTGTTATTTGGAATGTTAGATTTATTATTATATGGAATGTTAGATTTATTATTATATGGAATGTAAGATTTATTATTATATGGAATGTTAGATTTATTATTATATGGAATGTTAGATTTATTATTATATGGAATGTTAGATTTATTATTATATGGAATGTTAGATTTATTATTATATGGAATGTTAGATTTATTATTATATGGAATGTTAGATTTATTGTTATTTGGAATGTTAGATTTATTATTACTTGCTGAATTTATGATTACGTTTTTATAAACTCAAAATATCGATAAAAGAGATATTGATTACTGTGGCCTGATACATGTACATGTCTAGTATAAGAGAAAATGTATCTCAAATCATTTTTACTGGCTATTGACAAATTTCTCAACAATGATTGGATAACTTATCTTGTTATTTTTAAAACAAAAATAAAGCTTATTATATTCCATCTGGCACTCAGCTCTGAATTTTTTTTCAAAATGCGAAGCACAATAAACCTACATAAAAAAAACATTCCGAGGTCTAATGGCGGTGTGGGGAGAGTATTCCCTGAAAGCAATGTCATTAATGTTATCCTATATGCAAGATTAATCCCGCAGGATGCATACGACTTCGATATAATCAAATAATCCACGACCTCCGGACCTATGATTAAACTAACCCAACTGCAGACTTTATATAGCTACCCATGTTTGAAAATATCTCTACTGTGGTGTTGGCTTCAATATCTGAACAGAGACCAAACGTAGACATACGACGGTATTGATTCATGATCTATTCTTAGCTATGATGAATGAGCAAACTATTGAGAAACAATTTTATGTTAATTCATGTGTTTTGTACATCATACATGAGTCTTAATTTCACTCAAATTATCTGGTGGGATGGTGATCATAAGAAAATACTCAAAGATGGTGTACCTCTTCTATGAATTTTCTATGTACATGTAGATTCAGTGTAAAAATATTAATTTTGAGTCAGAAACCATGCAGCCCAGTCTAGTGTACATATCATATATGTTTTTCGCCATTTTTAATTTGTATCTTGTATGTTGTTGTTGTAATTGGAAGTTTGGTATCCTGAATACATCTTTAACCCAAATATGTAGTAATTAAAAAACATTTTTGTTGTAATAATAAGCCAACTAATTTTAACTCCTAAATATTAATCTACCAAATTTTGCCTAGATGTACATGAAAGCACCTGTAATTAGAATGCATGCAGTTACTCACTTATGAGTCAAAAAGATTTCTCCGAAGGTGGAAAAATTTATGTATGGTCACTTTAACCCTTTCCATACTAAATAATCATTGACGAGTAGTTCCTGTAGAAAATGCTCAGATAAATAGTTCAACAAACGAGTGAACGACCATAGGATATTTGTTGAACTTATTATCTGAACATTTCCCAAAGAAATGGAACATTGCCATACAGTAAATACTCTAAATATTAGAATATAAAAAACACTGGAGGTCTAAGTTTGGTGTGGGGTGTGTATCTACAAAGGAAATCTGAGTATTAGCAACATCATCCTTGTGCAGGGCGCAGCTAAGTCAGGGAGAATTGTTCCGATAACCCACAACCACCGGACCTCTGTATTTGCCACACTGGGTACAGTACAGATATACCCAGACAGACTGCCTTAATAATGGACTGTGGTAATTAGCTTATTTGAATGAATAGAAAACTAATAGTGAAGTGTAGAACAGTTATAATCATTAATTATATATAGGTATAGAATACCTATAGACTATGTGTGTGTAGTCGATCAATAGGTGGGAGATTTAGGCTTATGTAAACCATGCCAAGTTAAACCAGATCTTAGTCTCAGTTAGGGGGTGGGATGATATCTGGGTTCAAGTGATATGCATCCTATCAAAATTTAAAGTCAATTTATACAATGTTTTTGCTTTTTACAATGATTTATTTAATCTGGATCGCTTTAGCGTGCTCACAAGCCTGCAAATAGCGTGTCTGTCATTTGCAGAATGAGGTCCCCAGAGGGTGAATTTAGTGACGCATCACTAAATTCACCCTATGGGGACCTCATTCTGCTTAGGCCTCATCTTCTGGGAAGTATCTATGGTATCAAATTAACATTGTTTTTAGTTACATTTTCCCATCTGGGAAGTTTCTATATCCCTAATTTGCAGAAGATAAAATCCATAATCGAGGCGCCCAATGATTGAACATCACCAACTTCAACAGGGGAACTTCAATTTGATCCTAGGTCTGCCATAGAAGTTGAGGGCCTAAGCAGAATGAGGTACCCAGAGGGTGAATTTAGTGATGCTAGCCCGCTATGCGGGGTAGCGTCACTAAATTCACCCTCTGGGGACCTCATTCTGCAAATGACAGACATGCTATTTGCAGGCTTGCGTGCTCATTGTGATAATTCAGAATGTTATAACTCTATCATTGTATTTATAAGGTGTTATCAAATAAAATAATTATCTATCTATCTATCTAAAGATCATGTGCCAGTGCATTCTCTTATATATGTGAGTCTCCCATAGGGAGCGTCACATATATGAGAGTATGCACTGGCTTACAAGCCATTAAAGGAAAAATATTGTTAGGCCAATGTATTCTTTTATATGCAAGGCTCCCTATGGGCGACTCACATATGTAAGGGAATGCATTTAAGATTCTTGGGTTTGACTCATTTATTTAGGAGATAAACATGGTCTTTTGAGTTCAATACTCAGGGATTCTAGGAAAACCCCCTCACCACAAACCTGACACAAACAACCTTTTCCCAGAAAATATGCATTTTGGTTGAAAAACCAAAATTAGCAAATAAATCTGGAAATAATTATTTGTCATAGTTACTTTACTGGGCAGGGGATTGACAAAGCAGATCTTAAAAAATCTCAAAAATCAAATTTCTCAGATGCTCAGTGCCGCCACATTGAAAAATAATATATATATATATCGGCATTTAAAATTCAACATTTAAATAATGAAAAATAACAATCTTTCCCAGATACACGATTCAGGTTACCTTGGAATCAACATCACCATCGCTGGAGAGCTGAATATTAGAATACAGTGCCTTAGTCTGAGGGTTCGATAGGGGATAGTCAAATGCAGGGCAGGGTCTGAGGGTTTGATAGTTCAAGGGTTCTAAAGTCCGAGGGTTTTATATTGTCCGATGGTTGAATAGTCCAAGATTTCGATAGTTCATTCGATAATCAGGACATTTCAAGCTTTCCATACCGTTTTCTATATCTGACTGCAATGGGCTATATAAAATGAGTGACAGCATTCCAATCACCACCATCTTTCTTGTGCCATTCTAGTAGTCACATTTCAAGTGCCTGGTCCTGGTTACCATTCTTCACCATGGTCCCCTCTCACCGCAGTTTCGGCAGATCGATAGCTTAACATTGAATTGTACATCCTTCATGTGGTGCAACAATATTCAAAGAGGGGGGTGCTTCTCCAATCTCCATGAAAGATGTGTTTCAGGAATGTCAGACCATTGAATCCTCAAACTGATGAACCCTTGGACTATTGGACCCTTGGACTATCAAACACTTGGACTATCGAACCCTAGGACTAACGCGCTGTGCCCTAATGAAATGACGAGAAAATATATTTCTTTTTAGGCACTGTTCATACAGGCTACACTATGCCCGGTTAATGACGTACAACTATGCTCTAATTAATTGACCCCTTTAACGCGGTAATACCCGCCGCACTAATGATTGGTCTTAATGATGACTGGTCTTAATCCTATAGTTTTGACACATGCCTTCTCGCTGGTTTCCACTTGAGCAGAGCTTTACTAGATTAACCTGTTGTTATATCATGTCGCTCGCTGTGTGACAATCAAAACCAAACACCGAAACGACCCAAATTCAGTCAGTACCCGGAGCATAGTGTAACGTGTGTGAACAGTACCTTAGTCTTACCTTGTGAACACCCAATCCAGTAGCCTTAACTACTGCCCCTCACCCCAATCAGATGATTAATTATTATCATATGTAGGCTGTATGTAGATTTTATTTTATTGTAATAACGATAATGGATTTTAAATGGCTACAAGCCTGAATTTAGAGTGTCTGACATTTGCAGAATGAGGGTGAATTTTATACGCTATCCAGCAAAGCAGGCTAGCATCACCAAATTCACACTCTGGGGAGCTCATTCTGCTCATGTCTCATCTTCTGGGAAGTATCTATAGTCTCAAATTAACATTGTTTTTAGTTACTTTTTCCCTTTGGTTGAGTTTCTATATTCCATAATTTGCAGAAAATAACTTGCATAATTGAGGTGACTAATGGAACATCACCAACCTCAACTCGGGAACTTCAATCTGATCCCAGCTCTCCCATAGCAGTTGAGGCCCAAGCAGAATGAGGTCCCAGAGGGTGAATTTGGTGATGCTAGCCCACCGTGCAGGATAGCATCATAAAATTCACCCTCTGGGAACCCCATTATACAAATGTCAGACCTACTAAATTCAGACTTGGCTATCCTACAAATTTTACAGTAACTTCTGCCTTTACAGGTTTACATAGAGTGTCCTGACGCCCTTTGTTTCAGATTTTGTTTGATTTAAATTGTGACTGGTTTCATCTTTACAGATGGACAAATTGGATCAATTGGCCTACTCATTTAATTTTGCACAATGCACCTGAACGATTTACAATCCAACGTGAAGCTATCTGGCAATGCAGCGGATAGAGGGTATAGGGGACCAAGGCAAAGACTCAAATGGCGAAGAATGGAAACCATGATAAGGGACCTGATAAGCGACTACATCAACAGCACAGATCACCATCAACGAGTAATCCTTTGCTTGAAATTGTGGACTAGTTTCAGATTTTTATTATCCTTCCTGAGGACCTGTGGGTGTGAGAAAAGTAGCTTGCTGACTCCGTTTTAATATATATAACCCTTGGTGCGGCATCCTTCCATATGATTGGTTAAAGTCAAGGGGTTGTGTGTATGGTTCACTAATGTGGTTCACTGAGTGGGGATTAGTTGTGGTTCACTGCTATGGTTCACTCATGTGGGTTCCATTTATGGTTCACTAATGTGGTTCATTGAGTGAGTTTAGTTGTGGCTTACTATGGTTCACTCATATTGGTTCCATTTCTGGTTCACTGTGGTTCATTGAGTGAGTTTAGTTGTGGTTCACTCATGTGGTTTCCATATCTGGTTCACTCAGTGATTCACTCCATTGTATGGTTGTGTTAAAAATTATTGTATCTTAGCCTAATTTTTGTGGTTCACTGGGGCGTGGACTATTGGTTTGCTCCTTAATTTTGTTGTGGTTCACTAATTTTTGTGAGCTAATTGGTTATTGTGGTTCAGATATATGGTTCAGTGGATCGTGAACCATAGTGGTTCACATCTGTGGTTCACTCCTATTTGATAGAGATGCTTTGGATGTGTAGTTTTCGTTGTTCATATATGTGGTTCACTGGTGTGGTTCACTCAGGTGTTATGGTTCACCATGCTGCCTAGGATCTCTACATTGGTAGCCGTGTTACATATACATGTATTGCCTTTGAAACTGTTGACCATTTTTAGAAAAGATGGGTGTGAGACCACCAAACCCCCTGTCCCTTTGCCACGTCCCTGCTAATGGACGCTCAGACTATCGAACCCTCATACTATCGAACCCTTGGATTATCGAACCCTGCAGGCGCCGGACTATTGAACCCTTGAACTATCAAAGCTTCGGACAATTGAACACTTGATCTCTCCAGCTCTAGACTAACCCTCGGACTATCGACCCTCGGACTAACATACTGTACCCCTCTCCCATCATGAGTTCCAAAGAGAGGCTCATCAATATTTTTCATTTTCAAATCAAACCAGAATTTCCAAATAGTTGAAATTGTAGAAACCACCAGGGACGGGTCATTATTGCGAAGGTCCTTTATTCCGAAGGTCCTTTATTCCAAAGGTCCGCTATTCCAAAAGTGCACTTTATGCACACAATCTGTGTGACTGGTTATATTTATAAATCGCCTATATATTATGCATGATGGAAATAATACATTACTGCTAGTTACTATCGGCGGAATATAGTTCCACTTACAAATATAGGACAAAATATAAAAACTTTCGGAATAGCAGACCCTTGAAATGACAACAACTGCAAGTTATGCCGAGGGTCCATTATTCCGAAGGTCTGTTATTTTATTTCTATATGATAGCATGCATAATTATGGTCATCGCATATTGATACGTTTTTGGCAATGATACAATAGAAAACTAAGAACAATCACTTATCACCAGAATTAAGCAACTTTACGATGATTTAAATTTAACCTTGCCAATAACATTTGTTGCGCACAAGAAATTCAAGAATCGTAACTCTATATAATTAGTTGCGTGTAACCATTTCGGTCATGCATCTATGTGATAAATCCACATACAAATGTGCCCTGTGACACATAGCAGTGACTAGTTTGATGGCAGAGGAATGCATAGCAGCTTTTGGTTCGCTGGCAGAGCTTGCATTGCGAGGGGACTTAACTCTGCATTATATGAACGGCAATTATCCCGTTCATGACAGGAGCTGCACGGGTGCAGCATTAAAGATCCTGTGCCAGTGCATTCTCTTATCTATGCAAGTCTCCCCATCGGAAGCATCGAACAAACAAGTGAATGCACTGGCTTACAAGGTAAATGTTGTTAGGCCAATGTATTCTCTTTTATAAGTGAGGCTCCCTATGGGAGACTTGCAATAGGGAGCCTTGCATATATAAGAGAATGGGGGAACTTCGGAATAGCAGACCTTTGGCATAACAGAACTTTCGGAATGCGGACCTTCGGAATAATGCTCCCTGGAAAGCAACTGACAAACTTGCCCAGATTCACGAATCAAGATTGTTTCCCCATGCGCCAATCAAAAATCTTGCTTATCTGAACTCAAACCAGCTTTACCACCGCTGAACAGCTTGTTGGTCTAATGTGCCATGCACCTGACCAACTGAGCCACCAGGTGGAAGGCCTGATTTCTAGTGACAACGATAAATATTTTTTTACTTTTTCAATGACAAAATGATATTCTTTTGTATATTTACTAGTAGGTCTAGTTTATATGTCACATTTGGTTTTAACATTTTTTTAGACAAACAAATAAGCTGTGTTAAATTAGACTTTGTAATTTGTATATTGTTGTTGTTGTAAATTTAGGCTTGGAATCCTGTATAAATCTATAACCCATAATATTATTTATACATCTCTCAATTTCAAGACTTATTGCCATCATACACCCCACCCCACCCACATCAAATTTTCCTAATATAAATGCCTGAAAACACAGGGATTTATTATTATTATTATTATAACAGGCCTGGCCTATAAAGATACAATAATTTCAATGACTTTGCATTTAAGACATTTGAGTGACTTTTTGACTCTGTCCTGAAAACAGTTTATCACCTCAGAACTCCTCTCAAGGAATCAGAGCACAGGTGTTCATGACCCAAATCCCTGACACCTGTCAATGACAGGGAAATTCCATGCCGATGACATCACACCAGACTCAAGAGCACAGATGTGCGACCCAATTCCCTGACACCTGTCAATCACAGGACAATCATGGAAAATTCCATGCTGATACATGACCTCACACCAGATGCCTCTCAGAGCACATGGTCCACCAACTTCCATGACACCTGTCTATCACAAGCCTTGAAATAGGGTGTCTGTCATTTGCAGAATGAGGTCCCCAGATGTTGAATATAGTGGCCAGCATCACCAAATTCACCCTCTGGGGACTCATTCTGCTTACACCTCATCAGAATGAGGTTCCCAGAGGGTGAATTTGGTGATGCTAGCCCGCTATGCAGGGTAGCATCACTAAATTCACCCTCTGGGAACCTCATTCTGCAAATGACAGACACACTATTTCAAGGCTTGGTCAATCACAGAGCAGTTATGCAAAATTCCATGCTGATGACATCCCATGAGGCCGCCCTGGCCCAAACTCTGGCATCTGTCAATCAACCAACACTCACATGTAACATCATCAGGCACATGTGCTTGGACTGAAACTAACATCTGGTTGCCAGACCATATGTGTTGTTTCTGTGGATAATTCTGCTGCCAAACATAAAAGTTGTTTGAGTTCCAGGTTTCTCAATGGTCCAAATTACAGAAAAATCATAGTGAATCCTAATTGTTAAAAAAAAACAAACAAACAAACAAAAATAAATTAAAACAAGGCCCACTAATAAATTATAATAGTTTCTGCATGGGAGATCTCCAAGCACTGTCAACTAGTTGTGATATCATTACCTTCCAATGGTGTGGTTTAACTGATTTATGATGTTGGTAGAACAAACTAGGTGTTAAATGACCTGCTAATACAGTTTCTTCATTAGGATTGTCCTGGCCCTGACAACTGGTCCTCCTGTCTCAAATTCAGAACTGTACAGAAAACTCAGTTGTTGAGTTGTTTCCGGCCGAAGGCCAGGTAGGATGTTCGGACTGCATTTTGCACGTCCCTTCACCCTTTCTTGGCTTTTCGATGGAGATCGATCTTGTGGCTGTCGTAGTTACTGTGGTTGGAGGCAAGGCGGCGGAAGCGTGGTGGGTGAGTCTGGTGCTGTCGAGGTTATGTTGGTCTGTCTGTTTCGTCTAGTTGGAGGATGGACTTCGTCTTTGTCGTGGTGAGTAGGTGGTTTCTAACTTTGAGTTCCAGGAGGAGTGGGCTGTTGTCTAGTCGGGCTAATGTCATGTTTCTGAGTTCCATCAGTCTTTGCTTGATTGTAGGTATATTCGCTGCGTCGTGGAGGGCGTTGATCGGTGTCCATGGTGGTTGGCGGAGTGCGATGCGGAGAGCTTTGTTCTGGACTTTCTGTAGTTTTTCGATGTAGGTCTTTGGAGCTGCTATGAGGATGGCGGCACCATACTCCATGACTGGTCGGACGAAGATTTTGTAGAGGTCGATGAGTGTTTGGCTGTCGGTTCCCCAGTCTGTACCCAGGAGGCATCTTAGTAGGTTGGTTCTTTTTCGGGCTTTGTCGGCTATCTTGTTGATGTGTGAGTTGAAGGTCATCTTTTGGTCTAAGGTTATTCCTAGTAGGATTGCTTGGTCGGATGGTTTGATTGTCTCGTTGTCGATCTTGATGTTGATGGACTGTGTTTTCCTTCGTCTGTGGAATAGGATGAGTTGGGTCTTCTTCGCGTTGAGTTTAATTCTCCATTTTGAGCACCATGTTGATAGGTCGTTGAGTGTCTTTTGCAGTCGTTTCTGTAGGATCTGGGGGTTTGTGTGTGAAGTCCAGAGTCCTAGGTCGTCGGCAAACTGTGATATTTCAACGTTGTTGTGTCTGTCTATAGGTATGTCGTTGGCGTAGATTAGAAAGAGGAGCGGGCTTAGTACTGATCCTTGGGGTGTTCCGGCTCGTAGGTAGACTGGGTTTGATGTTTCGTTGTTAATGCGGACGCTGAGTTGACGGTCTTGTAGAAATGAGGAGACAAGGCGTGTGTATTTTCTTGCGATGTTGAGATGGCTGATTTTGTAGCGGAGGCCGTCGTGCCATACGGAGTCGAAGGCTTTTTCTACGTCTAGGAATACTGCGGCTGTTGTCCAATTCTTGCCTAGGGATAGTCGTGCGTCTTCTGCTAGTCGGATGATGTGTTCCATGCCTTCTTTCCCTTGTCGGTAACCGCGCTGCCATGGGTTGAAGAAGTTGGATGATTCTAGATGTTCACGTAGTCTGTTGCTGATGATTCTCTCGAAGAGTTTTCCGGTACACTGCAGGAGGCTGATGGGTCGGTAGTTGTTGGGGATCGAGCGGTCTTTGTCTGGCTTGGGTATCATTACCCCGACGGCCGTTTTCCATGCTGTTGGGAAGTAACCAATAGTTAGGCACGCGTTGAATAGGATGACCAGTCTAGCGAAGAAGGCGGGTGGTGCTTGTCGTAGGATCGAGTAGGTGATGTTGTCGTTGCCTGGTGCTGAGTTGTTTTTTCCTTTCTTTAGGTTTGATGCGATCTCGTCTTGTGTGATGGGCGCTGCTATGGGAAAGACTTCGTCTTCGTTGTTAATGTTGTCTAGTGGTTTGAAGAGGTCTGGGTTGTCTTTGATGTGGTTCTCAACGGTTATTTTGAAGTTGTCGTCGTAGGCTGGGCCTTGGTGGGTGTTGTGAATATTTTGTAGATTGTCTGCGAACGTTTCAGCTTTTTCGCGGTCTCCTGAAGTCATGATTCCGTCTGCTTTCTTGATGGGTTTTTCTGTATTATTGTTGGTTGTTCCGGTGCCTGTGAGAGTTTTGAAGGTCTTCCAGAAGTGTTTGGTCATTTTCTTGTCGCCGAGTTCTGTCGTTGCTCGCTTCCAGGATTCTTGCTTTTCTTTTTTCACTGCTGCTTTTACCTGCTTGTTCATGTTGTTATATAGTTGTCTGTAGTGGGCGTCATTTGGGTTCTTCTGTTGTAGTCTTCGGAGCTTGCGTTTTAGACGGATCATGTTGAGGGTTTCAGGAGAGACACGCCATGCTGTGATGTTGACTGGCTGTTTTGGGCATGCTATGTCTAGGGCTGAGTCGATGGTCTGCGAGAGATGCTGGCATGTAGTGTTGATGTCGGTTGTTGATGTGATGGATGTTTTGTCGATGTTGTCTGTGATGTGTTGACGAAATAGATCCCAGTTGGCTTTGTTGAAGTTGCGTCGGAGGGTTTTCTGGTGGCGATCAGCAGTGGCGTTGCTGATCTTGATGTGGACGGGTAGATGGTCGCTGGAGACGTCGTCACCTACCTGGCACAGGAATCCTTTCGTTGTGATGGATGGGGTGGCGATGGCTAAGTCGAGGATGTCCCATTTGTTGGTTGCAGCATGGTAGTGTGTAGGTTCGTCTTTGTTGTTGAGTATGAGTAGATCTTGGTCTTCGATGATGTCGAACATTCGGTCGTCGTTGCTGTTGGTCCGTTTGCATCCGTAGAAGGTGTGTTTCGCGTTGTAGTCTCCGATGAATATGCATTGTCGATGTGTAGATGTGAAGTGGTGGAAGGAGGCGTTGCTGAGTTCTGTGAGTGGTGGGTTGTAGGTAGCGACAATGGCAGTCTTGATGCCACGAACGGTGACTTCGACTGCCAAAGTTTCTTCGTCTAAGTCGTCGGTGTTTAGTATGGCATGTTTCAGTTCTTTGTGGATGAGTAGAGCAACCCCTCCTCCGTGGGTGTTCCGGTCCCTGCGCGCAATTTTATAGTTCGTGAAGCTAATCCGGCTATCGTCGTTGAGCTTGGTTTCGTTAATGGCGATTATGTCTGGTTGGGTGTCGGTGATGTATTCTTGTAGAATTTGTCGCTTTGTAGTTAATCCGTTGATGTTGATGTGGAGCAGGTGTAAGAGGCAATCAGGAGCTTTCTTGTATTTCGTGGTGTGAGTCGTGTCTGCCATTGTAGGTGTGAAGATTGGAAGCTGTTAAGTGTCGGTGTTGTTTTAACGTCTGAATGTGAACTGTTGTATGGCTTCTGCGCTGAGCTGGGTTCGGTAGAAGGTGTTGACAGCTTCGCTGACGTGTTGACTGACGCTTCTGTTGACATCTTGTTTGGATTCATCTGACGCATTGAGGACTTTTACAATTGTTGATGTGATGACAGCGGCGAGTTTCAGGGTATCGGTTATTTCGGCGGGTTTCGATGTGGCTGCTGCGTAGGAAATTCTTTTTGTTTCTTTGGTCGTTACTTCCTGTCGATATGCGTGGCATCCTTTGTAGGCTGAGTGGTGGTCGTTGTTGCAGTTTGCACATTTTCGGATGGTGCTTGTACAATCTTGGTGTTTGTGGTTACCGGAACAGTTCTTGCATATGTCGTCTTTGTTCTTGCAAAATTCAGCCGTGTGGTTAAACTTTTGGCACTTGTAGCATTGGGTTACATGAGGTTCCTTCTTGAAGTCGATAACTTTGAATTTGTTGAGGTTTGCTCCCAGTCTCACTCCGTTCATGACTCGTTTCTTTGTGTCTTCGTCCGGGCAGGTAATTTTCACTTTCCATGTCGGTTGGTTGTCGTGTGAGTTCTTGAAGCGATGTACCTCTATGTTGCTGCCGATGTCCTGTCGGATCTCGTCGTCTGTTATTGATGGCGGTACGCCGCACATTACTGCCTGTTGTGTTATTGGTTGTCGTCTGCTGCCGTTTGTCAATCTAAATGTCACTTCTGCTTCTTTGAACTCTTTGATGTTGCTTGCCTTGGTCAGTAGGAATTGCTTTGTCTCTTCGTTTTGTGGGTACAAGAGGAGGGTGCCTGCTTTGGTGGTTGATGTTCTGATCGGGTGGTTGGTGCCTATTATCCTGTGCATATAGAAGGGGCTTTCCTTCATCTCTTTGGTCGGGTTCTCGGCTATGATTATGGCTCGTCGTTGTCGGTTGATGGGTGGTTTGTCGTTGGTATTGTTCGGTGGTAGAATCGGTTGTTGAGACTCGACGTTGTTTGTTGTCGGGCGCGCTTTCTTGGCTGGTGTATGGATCGGGCTGATTATTTCTGGCGTTGGTTCCATTACCTTTCTCTTCTCCCTTCTGTTTCTGTGGTGGACGGTGGCAAATTCTTTGTCGGATATGTCGGTCTCAGTATGGCGTATGTCACTGTCCATTTCTATGCTGTCTGATTGATTGGCAATAGGCGCCGTTTCGTTGGGTTTTGCGGTCGTTTCTTTTGGCTGATTTTCGGTAGTCTGTGCTGGTGTACTGTTCGATGGCGTTGGCTCGGCGGCTGGTGTCGTGGTATTATTTTCAACAGTTTTCTTCTTTGCTTTTTCGTTCTCTTTTTTTGTTGGTTCGTCGTTATTAAGCTTCTGGTTCTGGTTCGTCAGGATTGTTTGTAGCATTTTGGTTTGTTCGGTGGCATTTTTTTCGGCGATTTTCGTATTTCTGGCTAATGTTTTTTTTAAGTCACTGAGCTCCTGTTGCAGTTCCGATAGACGTTTGTTTAATCTTCGATTCTCTGCTGTAAGGCGACGTACCTTTTCGGAATCGGCGCCCTGAGAAGGGCACTGCGACTCTGACAAAGCATTTTTGGTAAGTTGTTCCATAGTTTGGCAATTTATAAAGTTTACTCTTTAAAGTAATCAGGTTACTTGTGAAGTTAGCAATATTTATAAGATTTTCCTGAGAGTGCTGCTGACTCGATGAGATGTTCCTGTGAGTGCTGCTGACCACAGAAAACTCATCTGATCTTGTAAAATAATAAATGACTCACTAATAGAGTTGGGGATATCAATCTCCTATCCCATTATCATCACCCTCCGGAATGGGTTGGCCTTACAAGTTTAGCTCTGATGTTGGTAGAACAAACTATTGTTACTCTATATATTGTTACTCCATATTTTGCATTTTTGTACAAATGCACATTCATTTTAATCATTTACTGATATGTCCTAAAAATAAATTAATAAATATTTCTCAGTTTTCTCATATTTCTTTGATATTGTCTGGTGGCCCGATTTTGCGAAGCACAACATTAATATAGGACAGGACTGACATATAAGCTGCAGGGTGTGATGACATAGTAAAATAATGAATGGATTGAATAATTAATTTAATTTATGCTCCAAGCAGATTAACCCTTCTTAAACTAAATACTCATTGACGAGTAGTTCACTTAAGAAATGTTCAGGTAATAAGTTCAACAAACGACTTATAGTCATTTATTTAACTTATTATCTGAACATTTCCCTCCAATAAATATTAATCCTTCTGCTCTTGTATTTTCTGGGTTTTTTTGTCTGTCACCTGCTTATATGTCCTGAACAATCACACCTCCTAATTAATAATAATACCAATAATTAATAATAATTCCAATATAAACTGTTATAACGAGGTGGAAGAATCCATTTAGTACAGAAAAGGTTGAAGAGCCTTCTTAATGTCTCAACCAAAATTACATAGATATCAACTGTGAATAGCATGCAAACTATTTTTAAAACAGTTTTAATAAAAAGAAAGGTTGTTGGCGGGTTCCTAAACGAATTAATTAAATTGGAATCACTTAATACAATTATAACAAAAAAGTTTGAAGACAAGTTTCTATAACATATGAGCATTATAGTAAATTTGTCTTCAAACTGTTTGGTTACAACTCATAATCTTAATCGAGTTTTGTCATAAAATTTAATCTGCCATTTCACAGCAGAAATACATTAAGTAGAAGGTAAAAGTTAAACGAATGGAAAACTCTAGATTATTTTTGAATAAAACCACACATAGAGTTGAACCCGACACACTGTCACTCCGACCTCTAAAAATTGATTGTTCAAGTGGCATCAACAATTCATCATTTTTTATTGGCTAGTGGCAATATGTGTTTCTGATTTCGGCTGAACAGTTGTTAGTTTCAATTTCATTACATACGTTAGCACCGAGGGTTAGTAGTACGGTGATAGACAGGGCAGTCCTACCCGATGGAATTCTGATGCAACATTCAAATTCCCTTTTAAAGACATATTATGGACTTGTTTGGGTGTATGAAACTGATAAGTTAGTACCCAGGTGTTATGCGCCAACATGGGGAATATAGCATTCTACTAACATCGCCAAAATTTTAGAGAAATCGGCCATACCACTCCATAGAAAACATCGTCTGAACTACACTCAATTATAAATATTTACATCTGGATCCGGGACGCAACTATCGGCGTTAAACAAATACAAATGAGTTCACCATCGAGAGTCATTGCATTTAATTAATATATCAGAATCACGGTGGGTGTGTTGTCTATTTGGATTAATATTCTTAAAATAACTAAGTTCAGTAAGATTATTCTCCATTTCTATTTGATCGCCCCCACTGGAGTGTTTCACATCACTTTAAATCTTAGGAAGTATTGAATAGTTAGGGACGAGGTATATAGGCGTGGTCATATCACTTGATGCTGCTGTCATTTCTGTAGCGGAAAGTAATCAAGAAATTTAGGTTATTGAGTAATAAATAACATTAATGGCTAAATGTGTGACAACCAATGGTTTTATAGTATTCCATTGATTAACGGCTTATGATTAAATTATTTTCTACTAACCGTTTGTACTTGGCGAGCATGTTACACAGAAGCTTGGCCACGCTCTCACAGTTCTTTTTCGTTGAGCAGAATACTAAGCATGAATGATGGGGTATAACCTCGAGAGCGAGGCCCATTAGATGGTCCGGATCTATCTTCACCATCTCTGGCTTATACTGCAAATATAACAAGATCACTAGCTAAAATGAGGCTGATCTGTGAGAGAAAATTGACACAAAACAATCACGGACTCCCCTTTGTTGTTTTTTTTAGACAAAGCCAGCGCATCATGGGAGACGGATACAAGTGTAATTAGAACCATCCCACAGGGGGCAGGAATCTTTTATTAAGGATAATTATAAAATAATCCTTAGTAAAATATTCCTGCCACCTGTGAACCATCCGTGCCCGTAATCTTCATTTTATGGATGACAACATTTGCACTACTCACTTGCACTCCTGCCAAAAAATGTGCATGTGAACTGTGATCATTGTAACACTATTTAATAGTCAACCATTTAATTAAAGGGGCTCGATGCCTTCAAAGTGGGTTCATGCAAAATCATTTTTTTTTTATAAAAGTAAGAGAAATGTCATTAACAAGTACATGTAAAAATATATCGATTTTGTTCTTATTTTCATTGTTAACTCTCTCAACACCGCAGCCAGCTTTCGCGGGCAGAGAATAATTTTTGGGTATAACAGGCAATAATACCATGTTTAGGGGGATATGCTAATGATCTTATTGGCTGGCCGCTTAGATATCATTTGAGTGATATTCTGTATCAATATTAATTGATTGTTGAACACGCAAACCTGACAAATACGGCCACAATGAGATGTTCCCGGCCTAAATATAGACAGCAGATGTATGATGTCACAATTACTATTTTGGGGTTTCACTCGGTTTTCACAATTAATGTTGACGAAACCATGCCAACAGGTGGGGTGTTTTTAATCAGATATACATGTACCGATTGATTAAGTTTGTTATTGTTTATCACAAACATATGTTGACAACACACGTCTATGAAATAAAGAAGATTGTTGCCCTTTCTAACCATATTTTCTTTGTGGTATCCTTCTAGTGTCTCCTATTTCGACGCAATGTTACACAATTCACCGTGCCGTGCGATAGTACTGCGACTTAAAAAATAATAGCTGCGAGTGCATGATGTTGTAAGCATGACATTGACATGCATAAACATTTTGGCAACGCAATGAGATCATTGGCAGTTGTTTTTGGAAAGTTAATCATAATTCCTTAGCATAATCACAGCTGAATAATTTCATAAATCCGGGATAATTGGACTATTAAATAACGCCTTCTTGGGCATACTATTGGTCCGTTCTCATCACTATGCTCACTGTATGCCTTCTAATTACATTCTTAATCACCACATACACTAAAATTACGACATGTGGTGGATATAATGCTAACTATTTGAATATGAGTTTGGTCAATATACTTATGTGGTGAAATATTGCATATAAAGTTAACTGTCACAGTATATATTGAGTATTCACGCACCTGTTCACACATGGCATGCATTACCATGACGATATAATCACAATTATATGACGTCATTCATCGACAGGTAGTGCAAATTGATGGGCAATTGTCACTGATCATGACAATATATGGGTAACCTAACTACCACATTTATAAATACTAGTATGAATGCCCCAAATGTGAGACAAAAAATTTCCATATAAACTGCTGTAAACCCGGTGTCCTTGACAATTTACCTCAGTAAATTTGGTGGCGAAAGAGTTAATAACTCACCAATAATGAGATTTAACAAGTCAGAACCATTGCTGTTACAATGGTACATGTACTAGCGATTAAAGTCCAATTATTCCAATAAGATACCAAAGTATAATCAAAACTTGATGGTAAACAAAATATGTCAAACATTGAAAATCATATTCAGACGAAAATATTTAAGCTTACTTCGCGATTAGCGATGTTTGTTGATGAATCACTGTAACAGTTTTGTTTACAAAACAATGGTTTCAATACACAAACTTTCATTATTGGAGAACTTTCAGTAATTAATTTAAGACCAAAGTTTATCTATTTCTCCATGTTCCTCTCTTAGTGGTAATGTTTTCGCAGACTTTTATATTTGTTCACATTTACCAACAGTGAAGAAGATCGCTGGCTAAAATGAGGCAGATCTGCGAGTGAAAACTGACACAAAACGATTATAAAATAAAGCCATGAAGTGCTGCCAAGCTTAATAATGAAATTGTCTTACTAGTAGGAAGGACACACTATCTCATAGCGATAATGATTTGGACTGGGTTGATGCAGTGGTGCCTAAAGTCTATTAGGAGGGGAACATATGTATACAAATAATACATGTTAAATTGTGCCTGGACTGTGGTGATCTGAATGCTCATAAGTATGAAAGATTTATAATTGATGATCCAAGTTGAACATGTGGTTATGCTTATGAGGATCCCGAGCACTACACAGTCATCAGTTCACTATTTTATAGAGAATGTGAATCTTTAGTATCAACATTAAAAAATCAAAATTGTGAAAGTTATATCAAAGATATCCTTGGCGGTGTATCCCATTTCGATTTTATTAGCGATTCAATGTTGTTCAATGAACTTCATCTCTAATTTGAATCTACTGGAATCTACTGTGAATGCACATCAACTTGATGTCTTCTTGTTTCATCATAGATTAGCACATGTGGCTGCGCTCCAAAGTTCAAGTTAATCTGACAATTTCTTCAATTATTATTGCATAAACTTAGAATGGACAATACATACATGTAATATATCCTCTTTATATTCAGAAAGTTCTGAAAAGCATTTAAAAATGTTATCCTTAACCATTGGCACCAATGTAGATTCTAGTATCGATTCAATAATGATCAATAAACTTCATATTTACTTTAAATCTACTGGACGGCTGTGATTGCACATCAACTTGATTTCTTCTAGTTTAATTTATAGATTTATACATGTGGCTGTGTTACAATGCTCACAATTAATTTGACAATATATTACTGCATAAAACTTTAATTGAACGTTACAATTATAAACTCTTATCAGCACCATTTTCACAACCATTTATAAGTTTTTAGTACAATACTGATGCTTCATATTAAATGAGTATTAGGAATTTCAGTGATATAAGATATGTTCACCATTGAATTGTTTTGTGTCCAATCTTGTCTATGTTTATTTTCTGTATGGACCTAATAAAATATGCTGTGTCTGAGCTTTGGGTCTAATTAATTTGAGTAATAAATAAATTTATTTAAACAAAAATTATTTGGACTCAACTGAAATGGACAAAGTCAGTGAATCCTGTCGCCCTGAACAAAATGTATCTCTCCTCTGATCTTTTCAATAGTGTCTTTCTCAATTCTGTCTAATTTTACTCAAGGTAGTAAAATGTTTGTAAAGAGATACCAGTATGCACATTATGTATTATTTAGTGAAAAAAGTGAAACATTGTGAATATTGGGAACTAAGGGTCTTTGCTGGCTGATGTGTTGAAACTATCAATGCCACTGTCTGTAAACTGGTTGATAATTTACACCAAGGAATTAATTTTAACAAGCATGGTATAGGGGAAGTAACTCTAGTCGCCAATCGCTTCAAATGTAAAATGTGAGAATCAGGAAAGTTAACATGTCCCAAGGCACAAACTTGTTTTATTGTTAGGCGATACCAATTTAATTAGATGTTTTATGAACCCGCCAACAACATTTGTTTTACCGAAATTGCCTGAAATTGCAACATATTATTTTTTTTTTTTTTTTTTTTTTTTTTGGTCCATGGTGTGCAGTTTGTGGAAGACTTCACACCAAATCTTTCTATCATTCATTATACCATTGCAAAATGAGAATGGTGACAGTATTATACATTTTTGGTTTTATTAATTTTATTTCCAAAAAAAAAGGATTCCAAGTAAATATAAGAGATTTGCATTCACACCAGGATCGTGTGGGATAATTGCCAATTAGTATGTCAAGAACTTAGTTATGTATGCCCTAATAATACTTAACATTCTTCAGAAATATCAGCCCTGATAGTTATTTTTTAAAAAATTCTTGGCTAAAAAATTGCTTATGCCAGAAATCTTTTGTTTGCTAAAAAACCTAGAATACACATAGTGCCATGCTAAAATTTACATTTTTAACTTGGCCCATTGTTTTGAAGACTGCTTGGATTTGACTTAAAATGGCATTATTATTAAAATTATTTTGATAGTATATCCTAGTTGTAACTAGTTGGTAAACAAAACTCAAACAGATGAAAACAATTAATTTTCTTTTTGCAGTCTTGCCAAAATTATGAAACTAAAACAATGTCTAACGCAATTTGTTTCACTTTTATGGCTGATAGATTAGTTTTTTTTGCCTCTGAGCCGCTTAGATGCTCGTCAACACTAATTAACAATGCTGGTATTATTGAATATTTACTTCATACCTCTTCAATACAATATGAATAAGGAATGTCCCCCAACCAGAGCATTGCATGATACTAACCTGGAACATAACGACTCTTTCATGTTGTAGCTTGTCTTCAAGACACAACTTGCTTTGATCCACCCTGTAAACGGTATCTTCCACTTTGATAAACTCTGTCAGCTTTACCTGTTTCAAATTGGAATGTATTAAAGTAATAATTATGCCTTCAACATTTTGTGCATCAGCATAATTATATAGTTAGAGCTTCTGTCCCCAGGAAATAATTTGTTTTCCAAGTTTTTTTCCAGCAAACTGGAACAGAATATATTACTACTTTTAGAAATTTCCAACATTTTATATTGAACATCTGTTTTAAAACACTTTTAAGTGAAATATTTGTAACACATATGTTGCTCCTGTGTTTTTGGAAATAATAGTACAAATAAGTCTTCAAAAAAAGAGTTTCATATAAATATTTGTTGTTGTAAGTGTTGCCAGGAAGAGCTACAAGATCTTTAAACCTTTAGAGAGTATCTGTAACGTCATATACATGACATCATGAGTAAATTTAACGTCAACATCATAGCAATAATGATTAACAAGTTCGGGTCAAAAGGTCCAATAATTCATTTTAATTTATCTGCATTTTGTGTTAACGTGTGTTACCATAATCGATTGCACTTATACATTTGGCACATTATATTAATCAAAATAACTCCTATATAAATCATTTATAAATCAGACGATTCATTGAAGTTATGTCTACATAAAATAGCACTTCATGAAACGACATATATGTCATTCTACTCCTCAACCGATAGACGACATATATGTCGTTCTACCCACCAAAGGGTTAAGAAATATGTTTATTTGAATTTAGATCAATTCATAGCATTATTTAAAATTGAAATGGTAGAGTACTAAACCTGGTAAGACATTTTTATTTAAGAAGAACATTCTGGTTTGTAGAAGCTGGTCAATTAAATACTCACGGGTCTAAAATCGTTAGAATATATCTCAGCATTAAGGAAGGTTTGTAGGTCAACGATGTTGCTTAGAGTTGCACTCATCCCGATGATTTGTGTAGTTTCTGTAAAAACATAGAGGATTAGGTTACTCTCTAACTTATATAAATCTAAACAATTCTATAAATGAATAAGGGAAGCAACAGGGTGTTTTCAACTTATATTATCTGAACAGCCTGGTGAAATATCACTTTCATGACGGGAGCTGCGTTGGTGCAGAATTAAAGATCCTGTGCCAGTGCATTCTCTTATATATGAGAATCTCCCATAGGGAGCCTCGCATATATAAGAGAATGAACTGGCTAGCAAGATCAAGGTAAATATTGTAAGGCCAATGTACTCTCTTATATATGCAAGGCTCCCTATGGGAGACTCACATATATAAGAGAATGCATTGGCACAGGGTTATCACAGTTTCAGGAAGCTCCATTCATAAAATGGTTAAAAATAAACAGAATAAAATACTGACGGATACATTTAAAACTGAATGATAGAAATATTTCAGAAGAAAACGTGTTCACATCTGTTGCCAGAGTATTTACTAAATCTTCGTAATTTTGTGTTTGTGAACCACTTAAGTGAAATTAAAAAGTGTACTCTTGGGCTCCAAATAAACATGCATGCACGTTTATTACTTTCTTGGGAAATCTCCCCCATGCACAGTGCTTATTTGGGTCTGCACGTTTATTAATTTTGAGGCTATGAAAATTTTAATCAACACAAACTCAATATTTCTATATGATTCTGATATCAAAATGATGAGCTTACTGGTAACTTTATGCATGTACATATTCATGTATATGGCATACAAAAACACTGCATGATACATACCTTGTTGACTCCTATACTTGACCTGCTACATGTATAGTGTATACAAATAATTTGTTTAACCACAGTTGATATTTTGCTCAGATTTCCCCCTGCACTATTATTTGGGTCTGCACTTTTATTAACTTTCAATGGAATCCACCCCCCTGCACTATTAATTGGGCCTGCACTTTTATTTGGAGCCCGAGAGTAATAAGATTCACAAATAACATCAATTTCTAAATAAATGGATAGATGATAGACTGTGGTTGTGTAAATCACACATAAAATGACTTACTGAAAGACAGAACTTTGATAAGTGTGGACTCTAATGTGGCTCCCCGACTTCCACCCTCTCCTAACATGTGAAGCTGAAAAAAGTGTAGATACAAATACTGTCACAATAGATTTCATTTCTCAACCTGTTTCATCAATATAAATTAGACAACACAAGAGCTAAACAGCCAGTTTGTATATTAGAAATAAAGTATACAGGGGGGGGGGGGGGGTATAATTAGGTGTGTCAATGATACTGTAGCTACTCTATAGTGATATTGTACTAGTAACATCCTTCAAGAAGATCTCATCACTTGCAGCTGGCTAACTAATTGTTGTAATAAAGCCTAAAGAGTGTAAAAAAAGAGTATTATTCAATGATAAATTGGGAAAGAGTCATGTTTTCAGAAGAACTCCATGAAACATCACCTCTAGATTTCAGGCAATCTCACCATATGATGCAAAGCATTCCTCACATAAAATATATTTTGGCTGTAAGGTGTGCCAAATGATTCTCAGGGGAATAACAAAAAGTGAGGTGGTAGCCAAGGTTTTTTGCCAGAAGACAAAAGAAATAGTAGTTCAGATTAAGATATTAGTTTGATTATGCTAAGTTTCAAAGCAATATGGCCATAGATTATACACTCTGAGTTACACAATATTTTGTTGTCAAAAAAAAACAGGAAACAGAATAGTGAACTTCATTTTGGTGGACGATGGTGTGCCTCACTTACAGATGACACCCCAAAGAAGATTAAAAAATATCAGGTGAGAGCGATAATGTAGAATACGTTAACCCATTCATCACAGGAACTGTGCTGGTGCAGCATTGAAGATCCTGTGCCAGTGCATTCTCTTATATGTGCGAGTCCCCCATAGGGAGCCTTGTTGGCTTACAAGGTAAATATTGTTATGCCAATGCATTCTCTTATATATGCGAGGTGCCCTATGGGAGACTTGCATATATAAGAGAATGCATTGGCACAGGGTTTTCTCAACATTTCTGGAAGCTCCAGTCATGAAAGCGTTAAAATGGCACTTACTTCATCAACAACAACTAAGCCCATTTCATCCATCCGATTGTTCTCTATCAAACTGTTGACGAGTCCATGTGCCTTTTCAATCGTCGCTATATACAATGAACAATGCTTGCGCCGTTTTGTTGGTGGATACCGCCCTTTAGATCCTGCATACTCTTCAACCAGAAAATCCAATTCAGTGGCAAACTCGGATATATCCCTCATCTAAACAAACAAAATTCATAATGATAATTGGTAGGTTTAACCCTTAGATGGATACATCATACATAACATAACAACATAAATGTTGTTCAACCTGCCAACCGTAAAACGACATAAATGTCGTTCTATCTGCCAAAAGGTCTGAAAGGAATTACACAATGCGACCATTTATATATTTGAAGATAAAATTTGTATCAGCTACTTCAACAACAAATCAAGCTGACCACAGCAATATGGCGCCATAGAGGAAATACACCAAAGACACTCGCAGTGTGTAAATGTGCATAAAATATTAAAAGTCTGTAAAAAATATCACCGCTTAGAAGAACATAGATTATCATTATTGATAGTTCTCCAATAAAAATATTTTATGTGTTCAAACCATTGTTATGTAAACAAAACTGTTACAGTGATTTGACAACAAACATTGCAAATCGTGAAGTACATGTAAGTTCAAATATTTTATTCTGAACAGGATTTAACTTTTACCAATGTTTACTGTCAAGTTTTGATTAAACTTTGGTATCTTATTCGACTAACTGGACTTTCATCGGTAATTCCACTGTAACAGTAATGTTTACATAACAATAGGTTTGAAATTCATAATCTCTTTATTAATTATGAAAAAGTTAATAATACTGAAAATGAGAACAAAGCCAATCTATTTTACCATGTACATGTTGATGATAGTTGTTTATGACATTTATGTTATTTCGCATGCACCAACTTCGAAGGTCTTGAGTCCCTTTAACAAGATGCAGCCAGTTATAACAACCCCGCTTGGCGCGGAGCTCGGTTCGTATGTAGGTAACAAGCTGGCGTACGTACTTGTGATGTCACTCATAATTTACAGTATACCGTGTAGGTGAAAATGAAAAAAAATCAAGCTAACAAGCAATATGGTGCCATAGAAGAAATATCTTATATCACAGAGCGGAAATTAACCCTTTATTTACTAAATACTCATTGATGAGTAGTTCCCATAGGAAATGTTCAGATGACAAGTTCAACATCGTATTATCTCAATATTTCCCTCCAATAAATACATGTAGGTCTCCTTCTTCACCTGTATTATCTGTTGTCTGCGAATTGTTCCTGAAAACCCTTCCAGATGAATAATAGACCATTCCAATGTATACATTTTAACAGAGTGGGAGAATCCATTTAGTTTAGAAAAGGTTAAAATAGATACCAAAGGTAAGGTATCTCCGTCAGTAGTCTGTAGTGTAATCATTGTAATGAAAGGACTATTTTGTTGATCTATATCAGGGTCCCATGTAGAGAAAGTGATGTTATTGTGATTACGGCTATGTATACATGATAAACCATGACATGATCGATTATGACCAAAATATTACCGCAAATTGATGGAATATTTGTCTGAATCACTGGTTTCACATCAAAATCAAACAGGTGGAGTTGTTCCACTGCGTACTATTATCCATATGGATAATATATAAAAGTGCAGTGTTTTCATTTTAGTTATGATGTCATTTATTTCTCCAATATCAACAACACCGCTCCAGTCTTTTCACTCCCATTGATGATTGATAGATTGTTTCACAGATTTTCGGGGCCGAAAATATTAATCAACATACAGGGCCATATAAGGACCATATGGACTATCATTTATTTGGAGGGATGTCCAGGAAATGTGAGCAGATTACAGGCAGACAAAATGATAATAAAAGTACAGAATGATTCATATGCATTGGTGGGAAATGTTCAGATAATAAGTATAAAAAACAACCTATGGTTGAACATTTCCTAAGGGAATTACTCATCAGTGAGTATTTAGTATAGAAAGGGTTAATACCAAATAATTTAACCCTTGCTTTACTAAACACTCATTGATTAGGAAATTTCAGATAATAAGTTCAACAATTGACCATTGGCTGTTTGTTGAACTTATTAAATGAACAATAACAACTAATGAATAGGAATCCCTCTTCTCTTTTATTATCTGTTTGTCTGCCTGTTGTCTGTTTATGTATCCTGAACACCCCTCCAAATGAATAATAGACCAATCCAAAATATACTTTTATACCATAGCTGAATGGGAAAATACATTTAGTAGACAAAGGGTTACAAACACAAAAATTTGACTATACGATAAGTTTTTGGTGAATACTCTTGACAGCAGATGTTAACACGTTCTCTTCAGAAAGAAGGGAATTTGCGGAACGTGTCATCTGAACATTTACCACCAATAAATAAAAATTCTTTTGTACTTCTATTTTCTATTATATTATCCGTTTGTATATGTCTTGTCTGCTTAAATTTTGTGAACATCCATTCATATGAATAATAGAACATTCCAATGTATATTTTTATAACTGAATGGGAGAATCCATTCAGTAAATAGAGGGCTTATATTACACTTCCATTTTATCATTTCTTTAGTTAAGTTACAATGGCTGATTTTTTATTCATTTAAAAATCCATACATCTAGTGATGAGCCGATGATTGGATACGACAATCGGAATCGAACAACATATTACAGTGGGCATCGCCGTGGAAGCAGTTGACACTTTGGGTTCGGGCGAGGATAAAGCCACATTAACATGATTGTGCACATCTATTATATATAGTGTAGTGTGTTTACAACATCCTCATTGTTCACCAATTAACAACTACTATTCAAGGTAATGACTGCTATTAATCACCAGTATTCACACTGGTATCAGGTCAGCCAGTGACCTCAATGACCTCTTATCTATAAGCCAACATCAAAGAAACTACTGTCAGCAGTAAACAAGTGTTGTGTCATGCCAGGTGCTGCTTGCCTGTTATGCAGGTGTCTCTACAGTTGAGTTCAGAATAATGTGGTATAAAATCAAAAGCCCTTCCTCAGAAGGAGAAGGTCTCATGTTGGATTCTTGTAATGATAATATTTTATTAATTGGATAGGGAATCAATACACTGGTAACAATTATTAATATTTTAATTGTTTTTATTTGTAATTAAACATTTGGTTCCTGTTTTGATGTGAACGGTCATGCACTCTTCTGAGTTGTTATCGCGGCCCTCTGCCAAAACTCACATGTGTTTGTGGTTGTAGCCCAGAATTTAGACCCCCCTAGTGACTTACAGTTGTATAAGGCGCATGCACATTTTGAGGTGAAATACTGGGTCAACAAGTAGCGACTTTTTGACGGAAATCTACAGTAAATTGAGCATAATATAACATGTGCATTAGTTGTCAGGACGCAGGAATTCGTTCACAAGTCCACCCATACCTACCTTTATACTTACCCAAACATATACTTATGTATACTGGTATATTACTGCTGTTGGTGCTTCCAAATCTAAGTAGTATATAACACATATAACATATTCTGGTATAATTATTACAATAATCAGAATCGGCTGATTGTGGTCTAAAATAATCGGCGCAAGGCTCTTTTTAATAATAGGCTCATCACTTACATACATCAAATGTATGAATAACATGGTACCAACCTTTTCCTGTACGATTGAAACATAAGGAAGGATGAGTAAAGCATTATTTTTCTTGCAAAGAAGCTGCTTCAGTATCAGCATCTCGGCAACGAGTGTCTTCCCGCCACTGGTAGGCAGAGAATAGATGAAGTTTTGACCATTTACCACTGACGGAAGCCTCAAACATTCGTCCTGCCAAGCTGGAAAATCATGAATATTGGAGTATATTCAGAAATATAAATCATAAATATACCCAACTGCAATCAAATTGTTATCTGATTACAATTCATAGATTTTAAGCTTAATGACTTCAATAGAGAATAAATATTTAGCATATATATTTTTTTTCAACATCGAGAGATGCTCATGAGAAAAGTTTGATGTTACTTTCAAAGAACCAAGCAAGCAACTGAGATAAAAGAATACTGGTAGCAACACTGAAAATATAAATATTCAAATTAGACTTCTTGTATATTGTAATTTTATCTTCCCTTTCATGACTGGAGCTTCCTGAAATTTGGCGAAAAACCCTGTGCCAATGCATTCTCTTTATATATATGCGAATCTCCCATGGGTCTTAACAATATTTACCTTGACCTTGTAAGCCAGTGCATTCTCTTATATTTGCGAGGCTCCCTATAGGAGACTCGCATATATAAGAGAATGCACTGGCATAGGATCTTTAATGCTGCACCAGCGCAGCTCGCGACATGAACGGGTTAAGGACATGCTTTGAAATATTCTAAGAACTGAGAGCTCAATTTATGTATTTTGATGGATATGTCTCAAGCTTTAATCATGTTTTCATTGCTAGGAAGTATCTCAATGTAACTCGAAGGCCACCGACAATAAAGCAATTGGTGTCAAGAAAATTGGAACTCACCATAAAACTCCTCAATCCCTTTTAATGTCTCATATAGCTTTTTAACCTTTGAAGGCAGCCCATAAAATGGACCGACATCGCAGTTATCCCCCTTGTGCAGCTCTTCCGCCTCTAATTGAGCCTGTTGCAAAATCTTATCATGTAAGTTCTGCACCTCAGTGGATTGTGGGGTCTTATTACCAGCATTTGCATGAAGTTTTTCTCTGATCCTGCGAGACAAGGAAACAGCACTTTTCGGTGTATTAGTTTTTGGATCCAATATATTTTTGTTACTATCACACAGATGAGATTTCAGTGCGGTGTGAACATGACTAGAATTGACAGGTAACGTTTTATCAACATAACTAGTCATAGCCTCATTAACTCCAGAAGTATTGTTTTCAGAAACAACTGTCCTTCCTTCAAAATTCTTCTTACAGCTTGAGGTATTATCACAAGAATTTCCAACTGAATTATTAGACGATTTTGTTCTCAACCTTGTTCGATGAGTTTTTAGCTCAGTATCCCTGTCTTTCTTCAACCCATTAAGAGTAAGGTAAGGTTTGTTATCACAGCTTATCCCAGAATCACCTTGTCCTGCAGGGTTGATTCTGATATCGTCGCCAGTATTTTCGGTGAAGCTGTCAACGAATAAATCACTGAAGGAATCATCTAAGTTGCTTAGACCATCATGATGAACATCCCTACTGAGTTTCGCTGACACTTGATTCAGAATAGGTCTCTCGTTATGAGGAATTTTCGATCCTGAGTTGATGTAATTGTCAGTAGTGGCATGGTCGATCATCTCTGCAGTAATATTTAGCTCAGACATTAGAAAATCACTGTTATTCAGCAGATCAAAATCATTATCTGTCGCAGACTTTGAATCCTTCCTAATCAGTCCACCCTAAAAGAATAAAGTAGACATACATGTAATAGGGCCATGCGAATATTCGAGATTTTATTCAATGTCCATATTGCAGTGTAATTTGGTGTCAAAACCAAATCAGTCTCTCAATTTGAATATTTTTTTAATATCCAGTTTTCATTGACAAATGTGCGACAAATATTGTACAAATAAATATCTATATTTCTACATCTATGAAGCTGTCAGTCTGTGTCAGACTTCCTGAGTTTCATACAAGCCTTGAAATAGGGTGTCTGTCATTTGCAAAATGAGGTCCCCAGAGGGTGAATGTAGTGATGCTACCCCGCATAGCGGGCTAGCATCACCAAATTCAACCTCTGGGGACCTCATTCTGCTTACACCTCAGCAGAATGAGGTTCCCAGAGGGTGAATTTGGTGATGCTAGCCCACTATGCGGAGTAGCATCACTAAATTCACCCTCTGGGGACCTCATTCTGCAAATGACAGACACACTATTTCAAGGCTTGGTTTCATACCTTCATTGGAGTGGATGTTTCTAGAGGGATATCTACATTCCTTTCATCAGAGGTTGAATCAACTTTGTGAGCAAGCGAGTCATTACAGAATGCATTCTCCACCCATTTGCCACCAAATCCTCCATGACTCATGTTTCTCACAGCCTGTTTATTGTTAGGTTTCTTTGGGGTCTGTGAACTTCTGTTGCGTTTTCGACAGACCTTTCTAGTTGGGCCACCATCACCAGCTTCATCCATCTTTGCTCACGTTGTCAGTCAGTACCTGAAAACAACAAGAGATTCGCTAGGGCATGGCAAATTTTATAAGCCTGGGTTAATTTCAACAATGGGCCATAACTCAGGTGAAAATTGGCGGGTGGAATCCAAATCCGAACTTGACCTGTATTTTGGGCTAGTCAACTCACATATCAAATTTTTAGAATCACTAAATTTATCATCCAGAAACAAAAATTCCATCAGAAATTCCATCAGAAAGGGTCCTAACTCTGGTAACAACACAGTCAGTGACTGCGGAGTCGCTCACCAGAGAGTAAAGACTGAGAAGACTGGGACTCTGAAGAATACAAGAGTCAGTACTTGTCAAATTTATTTCAAAATAAGTTGTTAGAACCATACACTCAGCTTAGAAATTAAAGTGTTCACATTAACATACATACACATTTTTTTTGCATTTGACTGCAGAGTAATAAATCTGCAATGTTTGCCCCTTCTTGAATAACCAATCCCATTTGAGCAAACCCGATACTGGTACGAGATTCAGATGTTGACATTATGTAGCACCATACATGTACATGTGTTGGAAGACAAAACTTTTTATTACAATAACATACATCAGCAGCTATTTTTAAATCTGGAAAGTGTATGTTATCAGGAACTGATTCTAAAGGTAGTTCATACTCAAATTTAAATGTTAAAACAGCAGGATAAAACAGACAAAGGGAATGAAACCAATCATGTGAGCTTAATGAAACTTATCAATATAGTTTTTATTGCAATTTTTCTCATCAGAAGCTGGGTCCACCCAGGGACGTGACTATAGGGTCTCTTGGGGTGGGTGTCCACATTGGGATATTCCAACACACAAGTTTTGTGCATAATTCCATTTTCACCCCCCCCCCCCCTTGCACCTTGAGCAATGCTCAGGCCTAATATCCTATTATTCATAAACCATGGTTCTATATTCCGGGTATGAGAACATTCAGATATTTTAACATGAAAAATTGCATAAATCCTAACATCTAGTGATCTAACTCCAGACAAATGCACACAAATTTTTCTATCAGTACAATCATACCATGTCCCTAAAAATTGGCTCAAGGGTGATTTCACGAGAATAGTAGCATAAATGTTTTAGACACATAGCTCCCTTGAATTCATGTTCAGTGTATGGCCTACCTACAACTCATTTTCTATCATATTATTAAAGGTATATGTACATAACCCACACAGCAAATTTCAGGTGAATTTGATCATTTTTTGGTTATTTTGTGTCCAGAAATGTGCATTTTTTGGCCATTTTCCCACGGCCAACACAAATGGACTTAAAGATCCACAATTCAATTTAACGTCCCTAAATTACTATTTATTTGATTATTTGATTTGAGTCGAAGTACCCACCCATCAAAGCTCAGAGCTATCAGATGTTGATTTTTTTAATTTATTATTTTTTACCACCTGGAATATTTGGTGGCCTGGCAAATATTTGACGAGCCGAATAATATACCCTTGATACCAAATTGCATTGAACAAAATGTTAATATATAACATGTTTTGGTAAATTTTATTCTAAAGTTGACGGTGGTTAGCATTATTTTGCTTATTGCTTTAGCAAGGAGCGGCATCGCTTTCACAAAATAGGACAACCAGAGGTGTGCACTCGCGTGCTACAGCTAGCATACCTCCAGCATGGCAAATTCAACCCGCATTATCCGTAAACCCAACAAAAAAGATTTTTAACTTTAAAGAAAAATTTGGATTAATAATATCGATATGGTGTCGCAAGAAGCTTGTACAGAAAAAAATATTCAAATTGGTTCATATTTGTTCGAATGATTGCAGAAACCCAAAAAAGGGTAGAAAATGAAACGCAACTTAACTGTGGTAAAAATCATTGTTCCGAACCCATATTCGAAGAAACTTCCGGAAAATATCCTAACTTGATAGCATCCACAAAAAAAAAATCCCAAAATTTTCTAAGTCAAAATAAGTCGAAAATGAAGTGTAATGTTAGGAAAAACAGTCCGAGCCAACCCTGAGCCGCATCATGTAGAGAGGGTGTTGTGAGAAGCATGTATACCCAAAATTATTGAAATCGGTTCATATTTGTTAAAGTTATTAAGTCGGACAGAACTTTCTAAGTAAAAATAAGTCGAAAATTAAGGTGTAACTTAAAAAAAGAAAGTCGGACTGCACCGCAATTAGTAATAATGCGGAGAGGCGGTCCTAAGGAGATTGCATACAAAATATTATTGAAATCGGTTCATAGTTGTTCGAGTTATGAGGTCGGACGGACTGACGGACGGACACACAGAGGGAGAAAGTGTGACGGACAGATGCAGTCAATCCAGTATACCCCCATTTTTTTCGAAAGTGGGGTTATAATTATAATTTTAATTAATAGATTGGAAAACG
This sequence comes from Siphonodentalium dalli, assembly GCA_032622095.1. Taxonomy (NCBI): domain Eukaryota; kingdom Metazoa; phylum Mollusca; class Scaphopoda; order Gadilida; family Siphonodentaliidae; genus Siphonodentalium; species Siphonodentalium dalli. The sequence goes on along the minus strand of CP136062.1, from coordinate 190,708,928 downwards.
GTTGTTGATGCAAATTTTCCGAATTTTGTCATGTTGCATAAAACTTATTGACCAGAGGGTATAACCTCTAGCTGAATTCAGCTAGGCTGTTGAATTCAGCTGGGATAGCTGAATTCAGCTATTGTAGCTGAATTTTCACATTTCCCAGACCTGTATATACATGCCGAATCACCAAAATAGTGATAAAGTGCACACTACCAGGCCAATGACAAAAGATATTGACATTTTCAGATACTAAAAATGGCATAAATCTTGGAATTTTGTCCTACAAAAAGTTCCGAGTTTTATTTGAATCCTTCTTTCATTTGAGTTAATTTTAAACAGATATGGTGCCATATGAAATTTTGACAAAAATGCCTAATGTTAACTTATGTTGATAATGTCTGGATCTGGATTGGTACGTCATAGTTCAACCATATACTGTTCAACCATATACTTAATTCGAAGGAATATCCAGCTAACTGGAGCAAATCCATATTAACGCTCATCCACAAGAAGGGAGATCGCAGCGATCCCAACAATTATCGTGCGATAGCTGTGAGTAACAACATCGGAAAATTATTTAATAAAATAATAAATTCGCGCATTGACGAATACCTGGAAGCCAACAAACTTATAAGTGACCACCAATTCGGTTTCCGAAAAAAACATAGTACAATAGACTGCATTCACATAATGCGGACTGTAATTGAAGACTTTAGGAATAGAAACAAACCATTATATTTAGCCTTCAGGGATTTTTAAAAGGCATTCGACTCGGTAGACAGAGATAAGCTTTTCCAAAAAATACAAGAAAAGGGAATTAGCGGGAATCTGCTAAATTTGTTAAAATCAATGTATACACGTAGTGACTATCTTATAAAAACAAAAGAAGGCATTAGCCCACCTACAACTTCAGTAATTGGGGTAAGGCAAGGGTATGTAATATCGCCCACATTGTTCAAGATATTTATCGATGATATAGGCAGATATTTCACACCAGAGTGTGACCCGGCTATCATTAATAACACTGAAATAAATCATCTCTTATTCGCAGACGATCTACTGTTATGCTCCCGCTCACCTAAAGGTTTGCAGGCATGTCTCGATAAATTACATGTTTTTTCTTCGCGCAACAAATTGGCAGTAAATAAACAAAAAACAAAAATAATGATAATACGTAAACGCAAAGCACCAACCACCCCGCTTTTCCATATGGGGGCAGAACTTTTGAACATATGCGACGAATATTGCTACCTTGGCCTAACAATATACCGTAATGGTACTTGGCGTCTCGCACAGGAGGAACTAAAAAACAAAGCTCTCAAATCCCTCCATTGTATTCGAGCACAAATAAATACTAAACACCCGCTTCCGATAAATATATATCTGCATCTCTTTCATGCTGTCATCAAACCCATACTCCTCTATGGGTGTGAGATATGGGCGCCTGACCTAAATATCACTGACTCGACCCCATGTGAACAAGTTCATCTAAAATTCTGCAAAATGATATTATCTGTCGGAAAGAAAAGTTCAAATCATGCTGTTAGGGCTGAGTTGGGTGAATATCCCGTATATATTGAAGCGTATACTCGTTGTCTCAAGTACAATTTACGAATCCAAGCCGAAGATATCAACCCACTATTGAAAGCATCTTCAACATTCTCGCGGGACCATGGCTCTACGTTCAAGTCACCACACAGCCTAACTATAAAACTTGTTGGAAATATGGTAACACCAAATCAAAGTAGCATGTCCGCCACCGAAAATACACTGAAGGCATTACACAGAGACAAGTTTTTGCGTGATATATTTGATGACTCGACATCAACAAATGGCAACAAATTACGTACATATCGCACAGTGAAATCCTCGTTTATTCTAGAATCATATCTCACAGCAATTAGTCGACCCCAACAACGAGAAGTATTAACACGACTAAGAATAAGTAACCATTCATTACAAATAGAAAAGGGCCGACACCAAAGGCCAATAGTTTCACTCGAAGACAGACGTTGTACACAATGCAACTTAAACCAAATCGAAAGTGAATTTCATTTCCTCACTGAATGTCAACTTTACGCACTAGAAAGAACGCAATTATACAATAAAATAGCATGCACTAATCAGAATTTTATAGCAATGACTAATCAGGAAAAATTCTCATTCCTACTAAAAGCGGATAAATCGGATATCGCAAATATCTTAAGTAAGGCAATTTTATCATTCTTTGAAATGAGGAGACTGGCACTCGTATAAAGGCTAGTATTATATATATACAAAACAATATCACATGCCCTTAACTAAACTACGATGTTATAGAACACTATTACTGGCACCTAATTATACAATTGTGCTACTATAGTGTACATATATTGTTTTTATTTTATTTTTTATTTTAGGCCATAGTTACATATACATGTATATAGGCCGAACTTTTGAATATTATTACTTGATACTGTTATTTCTGTTTCGCATACCACTATGTTCTTTGTGTTTGTGACATCTACCTATCACTATGGTGTTTTATGTCAATAAATATATCTTATCTAGTGACCAATGCTGGCATTTTCACGATGGGAGTGGAGGCGCTAGATGTTGGTTTCTAAATACAAATGTAGCTCTGGAGTTCGTCCACCAAACCACAATGGTCTAAGAACTCCTCTTCCAGTTGATTCCAATCAGAAATGGATTTGATGAATATTGAGTTCTTGTATTCCTTAGTGTTTATGTTTGGAGGCAGGACTTAACATCTCTTGTGATTTTGAATGAGGTGAGATGGTATTTGGCTAAGTTCGTATCCGGTGAAGTTTTTATTTCTTCTGCGAATATGCTTAAGGCAAGGTCAGGGGCGCCGGAAGAGGGGGGGGGGGGGGCAGAGGGGGCAGGACTTGCCATTTTTCTGGAGACAGAAAATGCTTTTTGTGTGTTTAATCTCGTGTTTTTATAGCAAAATGTGACTTTTTTGGTCCAAATACCACCAATTTCACAAGGAATATTAATATTTTGTCAATTTTATCACAAAACGGCCATAAAAACCGACAAATACCATTAAAATAGGGATTTTTGCCACAATGAATTTATGGTTATTTTCCCAAGTTTGCGGAGAAAATGCCCTTTTTTGCGGAAAAGTGCCCTTTTTGTAGGCTCTGCCCCCCTGCCCTTGGATGCTACCGGCGCCCCTGGGCAAGGTACCATATTGTGTAGACCTGGTCGGGGATTGTTGGGAAGGTCCTGCCTGCTTCCTTTTCCAGAAATATTAGTCGGCTTATTTTCCTCCTTTCTCTATTGTTGCTAAATCGAGTTTTTGGTTCAATCTGAGTACGTTGGTTACTGCTCCTGTATGTCTACTTCTAAAGTCCTGTATGTCTACTTCTAAAGTCCTGTTTGATGTATCTTGCTGCTCTTCTTTGAATGCGCTCTAGTTTGTCGATGTCTTTTTGGTCGTATGGGTCCCATATGGTGTCTGCGCAGTCCATGGTGGATCTAACGAGTGAGATGTAGCAGGTCTGCCTCAGTTGTTGTGTGCAGCGTTTGAGGTTCCGTTGAAGGAAGTTCAGAGTATAGGAGGCTATTTTTGTAACATTTCTTATATGCGTGCTCCATTGCATGGTGTTGGATAGCACCTCAGATACGGATGTTCAGATACTTCCTTCAGTAAGTCGTTGTTCAGTGAGTAGCAGTACTAGTACAACAATAGGACGAGCTATGGTGGATTTTAAATGAGTATATTTCAATAGATTTGGGGAAATTTCCACCCTGTATGTTTATTCCGCCCTGTATGTTTATTAAAAAATTGGGAATATTCCGCCCTGTATGTTTATTCTGCCCTGTATGTTTATTACTATTAGGCACTCAAGAGTACCTCCTCCTAGGTTGGCCAAAATTGCTGGAAATTGTGTACAGTAAAACCTCTCTAAACCGAACACCCTTCGGACCGGCCCTTCCGTTCGGTTTAGAGAGGTGTTCGGTTTATAGAAAATTGCGTCACCATCGGTGATATAATGCCGCCGTTTAATACCAAGAATGACCAAGACTGCATTATTGATTTAATAATGAGAATTTATTGAATAATTACGAAAACCAAATATAATACAGACAAACATATCAAATTATATAAAACATATATAGAACATGATTTGTGTCTATGCTGAGTACAACTAGTCAGACTTTACAAAGAAACTATCCAATGTTGAGTATGAGCGCATGCCTACTTCACGATCATCACTTCTATCATGGATTTCAATTCCATGACGACCAGTAGATATCTGCATCTTTTGATAAGCGAAGCTTTGAAATTGCTTAACCCTTTACCCAACAGAAGGGCCCTGTGCCAATGCATTCTCTTATATATGCGAGTCGACCATAGGTCGCCTCGCATATATAAGAGAATGCATTGGCTTAACACATTAAAAATTATAAAATTGTTAAAGAATGTAAGAAAAAATGGTAAAAAGTGTTAAAAAAGATTTTTTTTAGGCCAATGCATTCTCTTATATATGCGAGGCGACCTATGGTCGACTCGCATATATAAGAGAATGCATTGGCACAGGGCTAACTGTAACTATCACAATGTGGTCAAGGAGCCGGGTCCAATGATATCCATATTTGTATGGTTCTATTGAGACAGACCGAAGATATTTTAGGCTGTTGAAGCTTTATTTGGCCGGTTTTGGCCGGTTTGTTGGGTAAAGGGTTAAGCATCTCCAGGATGTCTTTGTGTGAAAGATTTGATTCTACGATGTCAGTTGCGTCGTCTTCTTCATCGTCGTCGGCAGCATTGTCGGTGGGTTTTGCGATGTGAGCGGCGATCAATTCTTGCTCCCTGTCGTCGTCTATGGATTCTGTTGGCATATGTTTGTCGAAGTCTATGATGTTGTCGATGTCGGTGATGGATGTTATGCTGTTATGATGTTATGCTGACTATACGCCAACATAGTGCACATAGCAATTTAGTGTTTTGACAATGGTTGTAAAACAGAGTCCAATTAACTCAACACAATAACTGTTACAAAAAACATATGTCAGTGCTCTAATTCTCGATCTGTGAAGTCATCATTGTTCACTCAATGTGTGAAACGAGCATAGATATCTAATCAGACTCCTGTTGTTACAATCCGGTTCAAAGCATATGCCGAACAAAAGAGCGCTAATTAAACGGTCCGCTTATACTAGAGTACGTAATCACTATACCATTACGCACTCTCGTCTCGTCTCGACCGATCTCGTCTCAACCGATCTCATCTTGTCCGGTATTCAGAGGTAATAATCAAGTGTTCACTTAATTATGGACTAACAAACATGTCCGGTATTTAGAATGGAGAGGTTCCGAATTATAGAGGTAATTTTTAGTGAGAATGCACTTGGGTGAATTCGGGACCAGACAATTCATTCGGAATGAGGAGGGATTCGGATTGTAGAGGGTCTGGTATGTAGAGGTTTCACTGTATTGCTAAAATCATTCAACGACCATCTAAAACTCCCAACAGGAACTAAACTCACTCGACAGATGGGCCTACACCTGGGGAATGTCATTTAACACCATAAAATGCTATACCATGACAATAAACAAATCGACGACCTACTAGTACTAGTACTAATTTATATGTTATTACTACATTGTAATCCACTTTGAGAAATGGATTGTATATTCAGCAATAGTATCCTTACTAGTAAGTACTAGTACTTATACTAAATTTGGGATCCAAGGATATATGTACTACTAGTATGTTTTGCGCGATACTTTTAACATATACAAAAATCACCCACTAATACTACTAGTATGAAGGGAGACCCCTAACCGATTTTTGTTCAGACTTAATACTATACAATTGTACCAGCACTGTACATGTACTACACTTATCAGCAGAAACTGCAACACTTGGAAGATAGAGTAAGGTGAGTATTTGGTAAGTATTCTTTTTTTTTTCAAAACAAATTGAACATTCATAACAATGCTATGCATTTACATTTACAAATAGAATTTATATGAGAACCCACATGAGCCTGCTGGAATAATGTCCCAAATAGAACCCGACGGGCGACAGTCACCGTCATTAAGACATAACTGGAGAGCTCGGACTAACCCATTATTTCAATGCAAATGGGGGGCCGCAGGTTTACTTTTTTACATTCACGACTATCTTTTTCCCCACTGAAGTCTCATTTTTTAAACACTTGAATAGTGATGGACTAGTATATCTTTATATTAAGAGGTTCAGATCAGATCTAATTTGCGAGACATATAAAATACCTATTACATATATCCCCCCCATGTAATATTGTCACTTCGTGTCCAATACTAAATACCTGCGCGTAGCACCAAATAACCACGTGTTCGGTGCTCCTTTTAGAAATTACGTCATTGAGCTATTCCGGGGGCAATTATTATCGGATATGTTTTAATTGGTTCAAAGAAAGTCTGTGATAGAAATAGCACCAAATGACCACGTGTTCGGGCGATGGTTTAAGAAATGACGTCGATGATACAAGTAGCGATTCCCGGGGGGATTGGTTCAAAGAAAATCCTGTGACAGAAATAGTTTCGATGTGTAGATAACTGAGTCTTCGAACGTGCATACGAATCAACACACACACGCTTTATTTGTTCAAGAATCACAAATCATCCCTGTATAAAAAAAAGATTGGTTGACATATTTCGACCGCCAAATTTAATAAACGTACAGGGCCAAATAACGATCGTACAGGCGGGAATTTTAACTCAAATTTAACAATCGTACATGTACGTTTATTAGGCACTCAAGAGTACTGTACTACAAATCAATGCTGAGCCATTATCTTTGGCATAGGTCCCATCAAGCATGTTTTTATTTTTATTTATTTTTTTAGGTGTAATCATAAGTCAGTACTAAAGTAAAGCTTCTTTGTAAAATTTGTCATTGAGCTATGCCCCTTGGTTTGCACACACAAAACGCTCAATTTTTCCCATTTTTTTACTTAAATTGACCATTTTCAACCCAAAAACGGACCATGACAGAGCGAAAGCCAGGAGATAAGTTTCTTCCAACTGATACACTGACTGATAGAGCTATGTTAGAGCTGAGAAATATTTGAAATAGAAAAAAGTTATCGTATCAATTTGATAAAAATGTCTTGCAAGCGCAGCTGACAGAATTCAGGGGAGAGAAATCGGGATATTTTCCTGTAACCAATAACACAGAGTTGGCCTTCACTGAATACGAAAATCCTGTTGCGTATCCAAATTTTCTACCTTTTTTTAGAACTTTTCCAGTTTTGTCAAATAATTAAGCCTTCAAACCAGTAATGACACATTTGACGCAGGCTATGTACACTGGCTGTTATGCACCCCAGATACTTATTTTTCAGACCCCCTACAACCCGAACGTGTACTACTACTTGTATAGAAGGCAGTCGTTGTCGAATAGTCTGATTCGGGAGATGATGTTGTCTGGGACTGGGATGTTGTTGATAACGCATACTCTAGGAACAGCAAAGGGCCTAAAACAGTTCTTTGTGGTACACCGGATTCTACATGTACCTGTTGGGAGGCTTTGCCATCTACTACAACCCTCATCTCCCGGTCCATTAGGAATTATCTCAGCCAATTTAGTAGGTCTCCTTTGATACCGTACTAGTAATGTTCCAATTTGTGGATCAGTTTACAATGGGGTATGGTATCAAATGCTTTTGAAAAGTTGAGTATTACAATGATTGTTACAATGGGATACATGATTTACATTTAGTGTGGACCTACGAAAGTACGATACTCTCGCAAGAATATGACGTGACGAGAACCAAGGGTCAAGCAAATCATTACAGCAACAAGAGACTTTAAATCAACGTTAGAGTGATTACAGAAAACAACAACAACAACAATCTGTCTCTGTCTGTATCTGTACAGACTGTAGTTGTTACGACTTACGTCCTAGTGACCAAAGCTGGCTTTTACAGGACGAGAGCCAAATAGACGTAATCCACGAAAAGCAAAAATAATAGAGGATGACACCACTGTGCATGAGCAGGAGGTACCTGTCATTCTAAAAAAAAAAAAAAGTTTATAAATTATATTGTCTTTATTGAGTTATTTGAAGACACTTTATTTTTTTGTGTATTTCAGTATTTGGTACTTTTAGAGCTACCTTTGACGTGAAATCACCATCAAACAACCTTCAATGAGATATAGTAATACTAAATTCACAGACCGCATGACATTCTATCGGTCATAATAGGTATACATTCGTTGTTGCTGATACATTTCACAGAAAAATTATAAATTGATCATGATCCAATGTCAGTTTTTAAATTTCGTGCAAATACTGACGTCACTTCCTGTTGCCTTAAAAAAAAAAAAAAGAGGCCAACTGTGGTCTTTCCTAGTAAAGTAAGTGCAAGAGCGTCAACTTTTCTGCAAGTTTATTAACCCTTTATTTGCTAAATGTATTCTCTCGTCTGCCCTACATGTATGTCAATTTGTAAACCGAGTATGGACAGGGTGCAGGAACAAACTCCAGGGTTCAAGGTTGAAATTTATATTTTTTTATATTTTTGGGACCAATGCAGCATGCATCATCACGGGAATAGTAAGGGCGATCACTCTGTGGCACCCTTTGCTAGACGGTCACTCTGGCCCAATGGCATACATAATGAGTATTATGAATGTTACATATATTTCATACAGAATGAATCTTATGAATGTTACATACATTTCATACAGAATGAATCTTATGAAAGTTATATACATTACATACAGAATGAATCTTATCAATGTTACATACATACAGCTGAACTTAACTCGTGTACATATGTGTTTGATAACTGTTTTTTATTTTTATCTTAAAATACCCAAACAAAAAAAACAAAAAAAATACTAATGCAAATACTCTTTGTTGATAATAATCTATCTTTTATACTGTTTGGATCACTAATTAAGCACCTTAGTCTCATCAATATTTTTCGTTTCAATTTCACTCGTTCCCGATCTTTCCCCATTTTACCCCCTTTTCATATTATTTTTAGCTTGTTACCCGTTCACCATTTTACCACCTTTTTTCGCTGTTAGCATTTTTTAGCATGTTACCACCCCCAATTTACCAGTAACTTTAAAATATTTTTTCGATTTGTAATTTTATGCGCTTTTGTATTTCTTAGTAACGTCTCACTTATAGTTCTACATTTTTGTTGATGTCCATAATTATGTCTTATATTTGCAATTGTATTTTATGTTTAACATGTCAAGCGTTTTAGAGTACTTCGGTGGATTTTACGCTGAACAAAACTGTTATTTATTTATTTATTTACATTGTCTTTACTGCGGTTGAGAATTAGGTTAAGTTTGCGTATTTTCTAGTTAGGTTCTTAGTATATAATTTTATCCATTCGCTATTTACTATTATTTTAGGATGTGTGCCATGTTTGTATTGTAAGCGCATTGAAAAACTAATTTATTGTATAATGCGCTCTAAATGTATCTATAATAATAATAATAATTACACACAGAATGAATCTTATGATTGTTACATACATTACATACAGAATGAATCGTATGAATGTTACATACATTATATACAGAATGGATCTTATGAATGTTACATACATTATATACAGAATGGATCTTATGAATGTTACATATATACATTAAATACAGAATGAATCATATGAATGTTACATACATTAAATACAGAATGAATCTTATGAATGTTACATACATTAAATACAGAATTAATATTATGCCTTCGCCTACCACACTGTCCTTAGAAGCCGAGAACTCGGATAGTTACTTTTCTGTCAAAAATAGATTATCTGGTTTGTGAACCTCCTTGACTAAAACCCTGGCTCGTGGGGAATCTGGACCACCCTGGGCTCGTGGTCACTCTGGTCCATGGTCCAGAGTGACCGTCTGGGCCACTCTTTGTTCGACTGACTGGCCCATGGCCCAGAGTGACCGTCTGGGCCACCCTTTGCTCGACTGACACTCTGACCCATGCGACAGAGTGTCAGTCGAGCCAAGACTTGCTCGACTGACACTCTGGCCCATCTGGGCCACCCTTGCTCGACTGACACTTTTGCCCATGACCCAGAGTGGTCGTCTGGGTACTCCTTGCTCGGCTGACACTCTGGACCACCCTCCTCGACTGCCACTCTGGGCCACACCCTGCCCTCGATGCCACTCTGGTGCACACCTGCACTCGATGTCACTCTGGGGCACCCTGGACAATCTGGCCCTGTCACTTTGGGGGCACTCCTTGATCGACGGTCACTCTGGCTCATGTCCCAGAGTGGCAGTCGAGGAGGGGCGGTAACCCCCCTCGACTGCCACCCTGGGGCACCCCCTTGCTCGACGGTCACTCTGTCCCATGGGCCAGAGTGGCCGTTGAACAAAGGGGTGCCCCATAGTGGCAATCGAAGAGTGGTACTGCCCCCTCCCCGGCGGGCACTCTGGGCCATGGACCAGAGTTACCGTCGAGCAAGGAGGTGCCCCAGAGTGACCGCCCTTACTACTCCCGGTAGCGCCAAGTTTTTTCCTTTCCGATCTCGGACACACGCCCTTCCAACATAAGTTTATTTCCTAGGGCAATTGGGGACCCACCCCTAAAGTTTGATGAGAGGGTTGAAAAAAGCAGGAGAAGGCGGACAGAGCTAGGATGTGATTTAAATGCTTTAAATATCCACATATACGGATGGAATGCCAATCATGTAAGCTTGATGAAAAGCACCAGAAATCTCAGAAAATAACAAAACTCTTATTAACTAAACTTGTCAAATATGCTTCAGCATCCACACCCATAGGTTACCCGCAGTATGTGTATGCCGTAAGATGTGTATGCTCGGCAGCAGCGTATTTTCTCACGAAATTGTGACTTTAATAGTCGCCCAGCCTGTATCAAACTCACTGAATTATATAGGCTTTTCTTCATAACCGAAGGAATACAGATGAAAAACCCGACATCCGCAGCACACACACTCTACGCTGCTCTTTATAAACACTTTGTACTATATATATCTGTATTTTTATGTAGCCTATATTTCATGAGTTTTATCAGAAGAGGGGCAAGTTGTAAGTTTTGTAACTTTGATCCCTATATGTTTAAAGTAAAAATAAAAATCTCTGGGGTAATTATATAATTTTCCATCTGCAGTCTGTCACATATTAACCTGCAATAACATGCAATTGAAGAACACACTGATAAAATACTGTCGCTGCTCCGCCATATATACGATCCACACCCTGTAGTTGCACTATAGTCCAGGCACATTAGACGTGAAAGGGGAAAAGTAAGGAAATAAATAGGGGAAAGCTGATTTAAAAAAAATATTTTTAGGCCATATCATTGCGGACGCGACACGAAAAGTCCCATAAAATCCGAGTTGAGCTTTCTGAGTTAAACCATTTTTTCCATATAAAAAAACCAACTTTTATATTTTTCACAATCATGGGAATAATGGGATGCGATAAAAAATTTTCAGCCGAAACATATACCAAATGTACTATAGTAGTTATACGCCTTGCCTATAGAGCGTATAAAAAGTTTACCCCCCCCCCCCCCACACTTAGCCCGCTCAAACCGTATGCACCACACCTACGTCTAGTATATATATGTTCGTGCTTTACGTCATTGCAGTATACACGAGACCCGTGCATGTATACTACCATATTGTATAGGCCTAGAGCAGCACGTATATATGTACGGTGCATAAGGGCAGTGCGGGTTTGGGGGGGGGGGGTATATAGGGTATTGGAGCGCATTACAAACCCATGTGGCAGAAACAGTAATCCGAAATACTTGTTTTGTAATAATTAGTATGTTATGTTCCATTACTCAGTTTTTCATTATATCGGTAAGTCCCAACCCAAGGTCCCATCTACCCAACGATGAACATCATACACTAATACAGGAAATCTGTTATCTTTCAATATTCATACCATTTAAAGTACAAGAAGAGTTAAATGAGCTGACGTTGGCATCGCAGCGATAATTGAATGTTAAAAACAACAATGAGAACTGATGGAAAATCTCATTTTTTTCAGTGCAATTTTTCCTCGTAAGAAGTGGGACCCACCTCATGATATCGTATTATAAAAGGAAAACTATTGGGTAAATAATGAAATTTATCTTTAAACAAGAATTTGGAAATTTCCTACATGGCATTGAAAAAAATCTGCAATTGGCACTCAGACCCACCCATGCGGACCTTGTATCCTGAAGGATTGTCCTGCCCTCCACCCTCGGTATATAGACTTCAATATAACATTTAAAGCTTCCAATCGTGCTCGTCGCTATATATGCTATTCTCTCACTGCTTAATATAGTATAGATATAGTCCGTAAGAGCAATGACCTGTTATTATACGTCACATATCTGATTTATTGCTATTTTAATTAGAAACACAACGAATTGAGACTGCCTCTTGCCTGTTATAATGATATAATTAAAATGTTAATAAACAATAGCATTTGAACACCAGGGATGTGGAGCCGAAACCCACCCCATACAATAGTGTGTACATTAGTAATTAGACTATCAGCTAAAGTTTTGTTTTAAACAGATAACTGAATTTGGAGCACAATGCAAACATTTCTCTTAGTCATTTCATCGCATTTGATACCAACACGTTTTTGTTTTTAAACACACAGAACGGATGTAATGACTAATATGCGTCAATATATCCCAGTGGTAACTTATTTCTCGAGTTTCAATATGTCTTGGCGGAAGTGAGGTATCATGCTGTTCCCGATATGCATAATGTATAGGGAGAGGGTCACATTGGATCAGGATATTTTAACAGAGCTTATCATGTGTCTTGAGTTTTATTGGCACCAAATGCAAGGGGTAGATCAAATTGTAGGTGGGCGAGTGCTCTATTTTAGAATGTTACCGGTACCCATTTTGTGCATGATGTTTCTTAATCCACGGCAGAAAAACCTGAATGAAATTAATTTTTGATCCACAAGTGCTATCGGGACAGGGCCACAGGGGCCACTATGGCTGCCCTAATACAAAAACAATCACCCTGATAAAACCAATGTAAACCATTGTAAATCACGCATTACATGGGTTTATGGGGTGAATTGATAATACACCATGCTAATACCAAAGTAATGTAAGGTTTTACAATGATTCTACTTTCAAAACACAACGGTAAAACCAATGGATACCAGTGTAAATCACGGTTTAAATGGGGTTACGGTGGTGAATTGAGAATTCACCATGGTAATACCAAAGTAATGTGAGGCTTTACATTGATTCTATACTATTAATAACCGTAATATCAGTTTAATATGGGACGTGCATAGTTTACTAGAGTGTTTTAGAGTTAACAAATGTAAGTCACACATTGAGTTGGTAAACGCAAGGTAACTTCTGAATTTACTAGGGTGTTCTCCAGCTACACTATTCTTGCCATCGAAAATACCGATTTTACAAGTGTTTTTCTCGAGTTTATCAGAGTATAACATATCATTTTCCGTGTCCTGAAAAAATCTTCCTATAAATTCACTGATAAATTGAGAATTTAATGTGGTATCATCAATTTGATTTGCAACATAAATTTGAAAACCTTCCAAACAATCTAGTAAGAGTATACACTGGCAATACAAGAGCTCATTTTGCTGTATAATCGATGTATATGGTAAAACGCAACGCATCACATATAAACCTCAATATGCTGTAGTAATAGTAGCCAGAGTAAACCAAATTACCCGGCATACACTATACAGGCCAATGTGAATAATTGTCAATTTATAAGCTGAAGCTAGTACATAATTCAGCCACCAATAACTATTGTCACTGTTGATCTGTATTTCTTTCTTGTAAACATATTTTGTTTAAATCCTAATACATGTAACATATATGAACATTTAAAGGTACTCAATCCGATTCGATGGTCCCCACCAGATTCCAACAACAACAACAACAACATTTTCTAAATGCCGCTTCGGTTATCAGAATCGAGTAATTGCCCAAAAATAATGCTAACCACAGTCAACTATAGTATGAAATTGCCCAAAACCTGTTATTTATCAACATTTTGTTCAACAAAATTTAGCAGTTTGTCAAATATCTGACACAAAAAGCCATTTGATTTTAGAGTTATCCATCTTCATCCGAAATTTAGTCAGAGAATGTCTTCTCGTCGACTATTCACTGGGCCACAGAAAATTATCGGTCGTGATAAATAATAGATTTCAAACATCGATATCTGATCACTCTGAGCTTTGATGGGTGGGTTCCTCGACTCGAATCAAATATTTTTTACCCCCGAAGCCAAGGAAATGGTAATTTTCGAGCGTTAATGCGGATTATGCATCTTTAACAAAAGTGTTGACAATATATATTATAGATAGATTAATTATAAAGGGGATTCATCAACAAGCCCAGGGGCTTTTATTAAATTTGCTCCCCTATATTTCCTTGCATTTATATAAAGATTCTTTACTCAATTGTATACTTTGTCAACTTTTTTTCTACATGCACATGCGTGTGTGTTGGCTGCATACCAAAAACCTCATAATGCCCTGAATGTCCCATTACTAAAGAGTGCCCAATTTGACACAAAGCCCCAGTGAACACCTACCTAATATGAGGGGATGGTGTAATGTGTCAAGAGTACTTGATATATGGATGGGTTCCAGCATTAAGGCCATGATTAGTTAATTTTATGTTTAGCGTTATTCATGGTTGCATGTATATGAACAAATAGAAGAAAATATTAATTATTAATTAGTTTCTTGTGTAGAGGTGGTGCATTTCATCTCATGCATATATAATACACATGTTGTATATTACTGCAAACACACGCTTCTTCCTTGTATATAATGTATAATTATTTGTTGTCTCAGATAGTACTTATATATTACTATCTAGGGTACCCGGTGTCGCTCGGGTAAAGAATGAGTAAATTATTAGTCCCTATATTCCATGAGACTCCCCGGGAATTAAGTTACCCCTATTCTCCCTCCATATATTCCACACAAAAAAAGAAGCTGATTGTAAACACAATTTATTGCTACTTTGTGCCATTTGAATTCATCTGAGCTCCACGGCATCTATCCCATGACAATCAGTAGGTCAAGTTACCCATGTGTAAAAAATTTCCCACATTATTTTGTAATCTGATAATAAACGCTCTTTATTGATCATATAATAATGCATAGCACCTTTCCTCTCACACACCGATGAAAACAAAAGTATTTTATGCTGGATATCAGAACTGTATCTTTGAAGGCGATATTTAGTTTGATACATTTTTTAAAGATGGACTATCTCTTTAAATAACAAATTTGAAATAGTTGAGTGGGTATAAAATAATAAATATGAACTGAAGACCCCTGTCCGGAAAGGCTTCTATCAATTAATATTGATTTTATTTCGAATATTTTATTGGGTCCATTTATTTGTCTATTTTTTAGAACAGACCATTCGGGTGATACCATATAGCGATAGAGAGCATTAGGCTGTTCCTATGGCTACGTACCGAACGTCAAATGACCCAGATTGATTGGTTGTATTGTTTTATTCCATAGTTATAAGCGATAATGAGTATAATTAACGTTTATTTGTGACAAAATTATACAATACAATTTCTGGTCTCTGTTAACAGTAACCACGATTGTTCGTTAGCTAAACAACCACACCTTTTTAGACCAGAAAATATTCGAAATAAAATTAATATTAATCGATTGAAGCATTTCCGGACAGGAGTCTTCGATTCAGATATAATATTTTATACCCGGGTAACTATATAACATATGTTTACAAAGATATAATCCACCTGTAACAGTAATGTTAGTAAACCATAGTAGTTTTACATGTGAAAATGCAAGGCTGAAATCACCAGGGTGAAAACACAATGGTAATATGAGCGATAACACTATTTCACAATAACACAATATGCATCTGGGGTGTTTTGTCTCTTTTTACGAAAAGAAAATCATGTTTCGATATTTAGTAAGTGCAAAACAATGGGGTACCCGCCCACCCGGCGACATACTAAAAACAAACTAGGGCAAGAATATTTTGTACCCATGTAGGCGAATTCATGCGGTACTTACAGGTACTCAATCCGATTCGATGGTTCTTATTTATCAACATTCTGTTCAACGAAATTTTGCCGGTTTGTCAAATATCTGACACAAAAAGGCCACTTGACTTTACAGTTATCCATCTTCGTCCACAATTTGGTCCGATATCTTCTTCTCGTCGACTGTTTACTGGGCACTTAAAATTATCGGTGGTGAAAAATAATAGATTTCAAACATCGATATCTGATCACTCTGAACTTTGATGGGTGGGTTCCTCGACTTGAATCAAATATTTGTTACCCCCGAAGCCAAGGAAATGGTAATTTTCGAGCGTTAATGCGGATTATGCATCTTTAACAAAAGTGTTGACAATATAGTATAGATAGATTAATTGTAAAGGGGATTCATCAACAAGCCCAGGGGCTTTTATTAAATTTGCTCCCCTATATTTCCTTGCATTTATATAAAGATTCTTTACTCAATTGTATACTTTGTCAACTTTTTTTCTACATGCACATGCGTGTGTGTTGGCTGCATACCAAAAACCTCATAATGCCCTGAATGTCCCATTACTAAAGAGTGCCCAATTTGACACAAAGCCCCAGTGAACACCTACCTAATATGAGGGGATGGTGTAATGTGTCAAGAGTACTTGATATATGGATGAAACTCTGTATAGGGTCCTGTGGGTTCCAGCATTAAGGCCATGATTAGTTAATTTTATGTTTAGCGTTATTCATGGTTGCATGTATATGAACAAATAGAAGAAAATATTAATTATTAATTAGTTTCTTGTGTAGAGGTGGTGCATTTCATCTCATGCATATATAATACACATGTTATATATTACTGCAAACACACGCTTCTTCCTTGTATATAATGTATAATTATTTGTTGTCTCAGATAGTACTTATATATTACTATCTAGGGTACCCGGTGTCGCTCGGGTAAATAATGAGTAAATTATTAGTCCCTATATTCCATGAGACTCCCCGGGAATTAAGTTACCCCTATTCTCCCTCCATATATTCCCCAAAAAAGAAGCTGATTGTAAACACAATTTATTGCTACTTTGTGCCATTTTAATTCATCTGATCGAGCTCCACGGCATCTATCCCATGACAATCAGTAGGTCAAGTTACCCATGTGTACAAATTTTCCCACATTATTTTGTAATCTGATAATAAACGCTCTTTATTGATCATATAATAATGCATAGCACCTTTCCTCTCACACACCGATGAAAACAAAAGTATTTTATGCTGGATATCAGAACTAACTGTATCTTTGAAGGCGATATTTAGTTTGATACATTTTTTTAAAGATGGACTATCTCTTTAAATAACAAATTTGAAATAGTTGCGTGGGTATAAAATAATAAATATGAACTGAAGACCCCTGTCCGGAAAGGCTTCTATCAATTAATATTGATTTTATTTCGAATATTTTATTGGGTCCATTTATTTGTCTATTTTTTAGAACAGACCATTCGGGTGATACCATATAGCGATAGAGAGCATTAGGCTGTACCTATGGCTACGTACCGAACGTCAAATGACCCAGATTGATTGGTTGTATTGTTTTATTCCATACTTATAAGCGATAATGAGTATAATTAACGTTTATTTGTGACAAAATTATACAATACAATTTCTGGTCTCTGTTAACAGTAACCACTATTGTTCGTTAGCTAAACAACCACACCTTTTTAGACCAGAAAATATTCGAAATAAAATTAATATTAATCGATTGAAGCATTTCCGGGCAGGAGTCTTCGATTCAGATATAATATTTTATACCCGGGTAACTATATAACATACTCTATGTTTACAAAGATATAATCCACCTTTAACAGTAATGTTAGTAAACCATAGTAGTTTTACATGGGAAAATGCAAGGCTGAAATCACCAGGGTGAAAACACAATGGTAATATGAGCGATAACACTATTTCACAATAACACAATATGCATCTGGGGTGTTTTGTCTCTTTTTACGAAAAGAAAATCATGTTTCGATATTTAGTAAGTGCAAAACAATGGGGTACCCGCCCACCCGGCGACATACTAAAAACAAACTAGGGCAAGAATATTTTGTACCCATGTAGGCGAATTCATGCGGTACTTACAGGTACTCAATCCGATTCGATGGTTCTTATTTATCAACATTTTGTTCAACGAAATTTTGCCGGTTTGTCAAATATCTGACACAAAAAGGCCACTTGACTTTACAGTTATCCATCTTCATCCACAATTTGGTCCGATATCTTCTTCTCGTCGACTGTTTACTGGGAACTTAAAATTATCTGTGGTGAAAAATAATATATTTCAAACATCGATATCTGATCACTCTGAGCTTTGATGGGTGGTTCATCGACTTGAATCAAATATTTTTTACCCCCGAAGCCAAGGAAATGGTAATTTTCGAGCGTTAATGCGGATTATGCATCTTTAACAAAAGTGTTGACAATATAGTATAGATAGATTAATTGTAAAGGGGATTCACCAACAAGCACAGGGGCTTTTATTAAATTTGCTCCCCTATATTTCCTTGCATTTGTATAAAGATTCTTTACTCAATTGTATACTTTGTCAACCTTTTTTCTACATGCACATGCGTGTGTGTTGGCTGCATACCAAAAACCTCATAATGCCCTGAATGTCCCATTACTAAAGAGTGCCCAATTTGACACAAAGCCCCAGTGAACACCTACCTAATATGAGGGGATGGTGTAATGTGTCAAGAGTACTTGATATATGGATGGGTTCCAGCATTAAGGCCATGATTAGTTAATTTTATGTTTAGCGTTATTCATGGTTGCATGTATATGAACAAATAGAAGAAAATATTAATTATTAATTAGTTTCTTGTGTAGAGGTGGTGCATTTCATCTCATGCATATATAATACACATGTTGTATATTACTGCAAACACACGCTTCTTCCTTGTATATAATGTATAATTATTTGTTGTCTCAGATAGTACTTATATATTACTATCTAGGGTACCCGGTGTCGCTCGGGTAAAGAATGAGTAAATTATTAGTCCCTATATTCCATGAGACTCACCGGGAATTAAGTTACCCCTATTCTCCCTCCATATATTCCAATATTGTAAACACAATTTATTGCTACTTTGTGCCATTTTAATTCATCTGAGCTCCACGGCATCTATCCCATGACAATCAGTAGGTCAAGTTACCCATGTGTACAAATTTTCCCACATTATTTTGTAATCTGATAATAAACGCTCTTTATTGATCATATAATAATGCATAGCACCTTTCCTCTCGCACACCGATGAAAACAAAAGTATTTTATGCTGGATATCAGAACTGTATCTTTGAAGGCGATATTTAGTTTGATACATTTTTTAAAGATGGACTATCTCTTTAAATAACAAATTTGAAATAGTTGCGTGGGTATAAAATAATAAATATGAACTGAAGACCCCTGTCCGGAAAGGCTTCTATCAATTAATATTGATTTTATTTCGAATATTTTATTGGGTCCATTTATTTGTCTATTTTTTAGAACAGACCATTCGGGTGATACCATATAGCGATAGAGAGCATTAGGCTGTTCCTATGGCTACGTACCGAACGTCAAATGACCCAGATTGATTGGTTGTATTGTTTTATTCCATAGTTATAAGCGATAATGAGTATAATTAACGTTTATTTGTGACAAAAATGATACAATACAATTTCTGGTCTCTGTTAACAGTAACCACTATTGTTCGTTAGCTAAACAACCACACCTTTTTAGACCAGAAAATATTCGAAATAAAATTAATATTAATCGATTGAAGCATTTCGGACAGGAGTCTTCGATTCAGATATAATATTTTATACCCGGGTAACTATATAACATACTCTATGTTTACAAAGATATAATCCACCTTTAACAGTAATGTTAGTAAACCATAGTAGTTTTACATGGGAAAATGCAAGGCTGAAATCACCAGGGTGAAAACACAATGGTAATATGAGCGATAACACTATTTCACAATAACACAATATGCATCTGGGGTGTTTTGTCTCTTTTTACGAAAAGAAAATCATGTTTCGATATTTAGTAAGTGCAAAACAATGGGGTACCCGCCCACCCGGCGACATACTAAAAACAAACTAGGGCAAGAATATTTTGTACCCATGTAGGCGAATTCATGCGGTATTTACAGGTACTCAATCCGATTCGATGGTTCTTATTTATCAACATTTTGTTCAACGAAATTTTGCCGGTTTGTCAAATATCTGACACAAAAAGGCCACTTGACTTTAGAGTTATCCATCTTCATCCACAATTTGGTCCGATATCTTCTTCTCGTCGACTGTTTACTGGGCACTTAAAATTTTCGGTGGTGAAAAATAATATATTTCAAACATCGATATCTGATCACTCTGAGCTTTGATGGGTGGTTCCTCGACTTGAATCAAATATTTTTTACCCCCGAAGCCAAGGAAATGGTAATTTTCGAGCGTTAATGCGGATTATGCATCTTTAACAAAAGTGTTGACAATATAGTATAGATAGATTAATTGTAAAGGGGATTCATCAACAAGCACAGGGGCTTTTATTAAATTTGCTCCCCTATATTTCCTTGCATTTATATAAAGATTCTTTACTCAATTGTATACTTTGTCAACTTTTTTTCTACATGCACATGCGTGTGTGTTGGCTGCATACCAAAAACCTCATAATGCCCTGAATGTCCCATTACTAAAGAGTGCCCAATTTGACACAAAGCCCCAGTGAACACCTACCTAATATGAGGGGATGGTGTAATGTGTCAAGAGTACTTGATATATGGATGGGTTCCAGCATTAAGGCCATGATTAGTTAATTTTATGTTTAGCGTTATTCATGGTTGCATGTATATGAACAAATAGAAGAAAATATTAATTATTAATTAGTTTCTTGTGTAGAGGTGGTGCATTTCATCTCATGCATATATAATACACATGTTGTATATTACTGCAAACACACGCTTCTTCCTTGTATATAATGTATAATTATTTGTTGTCTCAGATAGTACTTATATATTACTATCTAGGGTACCCGGTGTCGCTCGGGTAAAGAATGAGTAAATTATTAGTCCCTATATTCCATGAGACTCCCCGGGAATTAAGTTACCCCTATTCTCCCTCCATATATTCAAAAAAGAAGAAGCTGGTTGTAAACACAATTTATTGCTACTTTGTGCCATTTTAATTCATCTGAGCTCCACGGCATCTATCCCATGACAATCAGTAGGTTAAGTTACCCATGTGTACACATTTTCCCTCATTATTTTGTAATCTGATAATAAACGCTCTTTATTGATCATATAATAATGCATAGCACCTTTCCACTCACACACCGATGAAAACAAAAGTATTTTATGCTGGATATCAGAACTGTATCTTTGAAGGCGATATTTAGTTTGATACATTTTTAAAGATGGACTATCTCTTTAAATAACAAATTTGAAATAGTTGCGTGGGTATAAAATAATAAATATGAACTGAAGACCCCTGTCCGGAAAGGCTTCTATCAATTAATATTGATTTTATTTCGAATATTTTATTGGGTCCATTTATTTGTCTATTTTTAGAACAAACCATTCGGGTGATACCATATAGCGATATAGAGCATTAGGCTGTTCCTGTGGCTACGTACCGAACGTCAAATGACCCAGATTGATTGGTTGTATTGTTTTATTCCATAGTTATAAGCGATAATGAGTATAATTAACGTTTATTTGTGACAAAATTATACAATACAATTTCTGGTCTCTGTTAACAGTAACCACTATTGTTCGTTAGCTAAACAACCACACCTTTTTAGACCAGAAAATATTCGAAATAAAATTAATATTAATCGATTGAAGCATTTCCGGACAGGAGTCTTCGATTCAGATATAATATTTTATACCCGGGTAACTATATAACATATGTTTACAAAGATATAATCCACCTTTAACAGTAATGTTAGTAAACCATAGTAGTTTTACACAATGGTAATATGAGCGATAACACTATTTCACAATAACACAATATGCATCTGGGGTGTTTTGTCTCTTTTTACGAAAAGAAAATCATGTTTCGATATTTAGTAAGTGCAAAACAATGGGATACCCGCCCACCCGGCGACATACTAAAAACAAACTAGGGCAAGAATATTTTGTACCCATGTAGGCGAATTCATGCGGTACTTAAAGGTACTCAATCCGATTCGATGGTTCTTATTTATCAACATTTTGTTCAACGAAATTTTGCCGGTTTGTCAAATATCTGACACAAAAAGGCCACTTGACTTTAGAGTTATCCATCTTCATCCACAATTTGGTCCGAGATCTTCTTCTCGTCGACTGTTTACTGGGCACTTAAAATTTTCGGTGGTGAAAAATAATATATTTCAAACATCGATATCTGATCACTCTGAGCTTTGATGGGTGGTTCCTCGACTTGAATCAAATATTTTTTTTACCCCCGAAGCCAAGGAAATAGTAAATTTGCGAGCGTTAATTCGGATTATGCATCTGTGACACCTTAGGTAATCACATATGCCAGTGATATAACCTACCATGATTTTCTCAAAGTTTAAGCCTTCTAAAAACTAACAAGGTATACCAGGGTAATTAAAACTACTATGGTATACCAACTCACCAGGGTGAAAACACAACACTGAAATCACAGTGGTGAAAATACACAGTAGGAGTCATTAGGGTGAAAATACAAGGGGGAATATACTAGGCTGAAAACAAATATGTTGTGTGCCGTATATATGTGAAAATGAGCATTGAATATAACGGCTAACATCACCAGGGTGAAGCATGTATCGGCACAGGGTTCTCGCAAAATTTCAGGCAACACCAGTCATGGAAGGGATATATCATAACATTTAAAGAAGATGACAGGATGAATTTATGTATTTAAGCATGGCAATAGATGGGAATATTTTTACAGATCTCGAGTGTGGCTTCTGTGTCCAGTAATTATCTCAATGCCATAGCTTATCTCTTAAAGTAGTCCCTAAATCATTTGTATGACTCGATGTGAGAAACAACCAAGGCAGAGGGTGCATGTGGTTTCGACGATGGAATAATAGATACGGTGAATGAATGAGATTTAATAACGCATCCAGTACGTATCTTCATCGTTATGGCCAAATATATTCGCATATATCATCAGGCATGGTATCATCTCTCTTCTTTCTCACTGTCTAACAGGGTGGATAATTCCATATTTCCTAGACTATTCGTTTTAAAAACAGGATTTTTCGAATTAAGCCACACATGCTCTTCTTTTTCTGCTTCTGAGACTTTGTGGCGCTTTTCAGCTCTCCTGCGAACGAAAGGCTCGAAGAGCATGACTAAAGCTCCCGCGACAAAATTAGAACCGATCATGTAGAGCGAAGCATCCCATGTTCCTGTCACGTCTTTAAGCCAACCTGTAAATATATAATAATGCAAAAATTATCTTAATAAATTGAGGCAACAATATGAAATAAGTCCGGAGACTAAGAGGCTAATCTTCAGTTTAATACCAAGTTTGTTCATGCACTCTGAGAAAACAGCTCCAAATTTGGTTCTCCGGAGAACCATGCACATACCAACATAAAACCAATCAGATTGGTTCCACACTGGTTTGGTTCCATCTATCCTAATTATGGTTCTTCCCCCGAATGCAAGGTTTGTGGGAATACTGCCCAGCTTAAATGTCCGAGTCTAAAATTTAACAATATATATGTCCACGCGTTTGGGGTTAAGATAATATGGGAAAGTCTGAACCAATACACACATGCCTATAGACTGTTTCGACCCGTTTGTTTAGACTTTCATCATTTGATTGCTGGCGGGGGGGGGGGGGGGTAAATATATTGCTCATATCACAAATAGGATGAGAAGTATGGAACAATAACATTATTAATATAATTCGATATCTCATTCAGACATCAGAACGTCTTCAGATCTTCGGGGTCTATTCGGTGAACCAACATCGTGTGTTATATCAATTTTAAACGGTATATATATAACGTATTTACGAACTAATTGAACATTCAGAAACAAAGACACCCCCAAACGTGTTTATAACTTACGAATAGTGTAATGGGACATTGTTTCCACAACCACTCATCATTGTTCCCATAGTAGGCATAACATTTTAATAAACCACATGGGAAACACAAAATAACCAGGTGGTTCCTTGTTCTGGTTCTATCCGGGAATCAGATAGAGAACCAAAAGCAGCTAGGTCACATTGGTTCGCATATCTTCCCTCAGGACAAAACAATAGAAACAAGAATGTCTGTATGTTGTGTGCTTAATTTCGTTCTTTAGTTTGGTTCTCCGAGGAACCAAAACATACGTGGTTCTTCATTTGGTTCTTTATTTTTGATTCTTTGTGAAGAACTAAAACATGTATGTTTGGTTCTTCATTTGGTTCTTTATTTTGGTTCTTCGCGGTGAACCTACTGGGACAAACCTGGGAACCAAATGTTCTGTGTATGCATGGGCATAGCTTTTTCGCTGTAAAACCGAAAATCTACAACTATCCCGCAGCTTCCCCCGGGGCAATTTTAGGGTAGGTCAGTTTTTAGCTGAGTTATGAAACAACCGGTGTCCGGTGAGTGGTGGGGTTAATACCATTAATTGTTTGGGGCGAATATCGAGCTTTCGTTATATAGACACCACAATGAGTCCTCTTCGTGCTATATTTTTCGTGATATCGGCCGTCTCACGCAATTACAAATCATGTCCCGCAGATTGCCATTCTGTTCCGCATCCCGTCACATTCCGCAGATTGTCATGTCCCTCACTTACATATAGGCAATATAGTTTGTGTTATTTGAAGTGAAATGAAGATGAATGCTTGATGAAGTTTTGCACCAAATGATTAGAAAATGGGAAAGGCAGCTATATGTATAATATTATGTAATATATCTGGAATATTATAGACCATAAAAAGTACATAATCTCATATTCTGATCCATTATGTGGTTCTATTTTGGGTTGTTTCAAATATGGACTCCTATATTGACTTTGCATGACTATATGAGAAATGAGAACACGACTCGTAAACACTCTTTAAATCTCTGTTTTACTTAACCCTTTCAGTGCCAGGTCCGATTTTTGTATCAACCCATATACCCTGTGCCAATGCATTCTCTTATATATGCGAGTCGACCATAGGTCGCCTCGCATATATAAGAGAATGCATTGGCCTAACAATTTTTCATCATTTGTTATTATTTTTTACAATTTTTTACAATTTTAATAATTTTTTCTTATATTCTTTAACAGACTTATTTTGTAGGTTTAGTACCAGGGAATCTTACGTTTTTCATGGGCATCAAAATTATTACTATGAATACTTGGTGATAGTTTTGAGTTATAACATGCCCCTAAGGTTTTATCCAGTTTGTTTTTAAAATATTTGCTATAGCATGCTTAAGCATACCCAAAAAAAATTCAACCCAAAAACAATCTAAAAAACAAAACAATTTTTTTTATTTTTTTTTTTTATTTTTAGGGGCGATTTTACAGACCGTAAATTAGGGCCGATGAGATCGGCCCCTGGCACTGAAAGGGTTAAAGTTTAATCTACCAATTAAGAATATATACCTCATATAAAAATCCTTCATATAGAATTATGCATTTTAACAATGGCCATAGTAGATTACTCTCACAACATGCCATAAGACTGTGATAAAATTATGGCAACTTTCTTTACGCGAAGCTTCACTTGAATACTTTTGCACACAATACAACTCATTGTCGATAAAGGAGATGCTCGATGTATATAGTACGTGACAAACAGTTTAACAGATAGCGAAAATGATGCACTATGGGCTACATAAAGTATGCAAACAAATGCTAATCGGACGGAGCCGAACAGATAATTCTACACACAACACAAAACCATTTGAATAATAATTACTCCTAGATTTTCTGTTAACATGCTACAAGTTGTCTATAGAGAGGTTATGGAGTGGTATATACTCGATTGATCGATAATGATATCTCGAAGACTCACCTGCAAATGGCATAGCTACAAGTCCCCCAATTGCCATCACGAATGTCGTCATCCCAAATGCACCAGGGAAGTTACCAACCCCAAAAGCTTCTATGAGAATTACGGGCACAAAGGCGAAGAATGAACCTCCAAATATTCCGAATATCACAGCGAAAACACACATTAGCGTTGTGGTAGTCAACAAGGGCGCGACAAATATGATTATCCCAGAACATAACATGGATATAACATATAAATATTTTAGTTGTATTATATGAAGATCCGAAAACCAACCAACAAATATCCTTGAGAACAATTCCGATACTCCCATAACTGATATAATTAAGGACGCATTGTCTCGACCGAGACCGATATCCTCTATGTGGGCAGCCACTAGGAAATATGTAGTACCGAATCCAATATAACCGAAAAATATGCCGAGAGCTATCACAGGGTAGACTGGATCGAACACAATCTTCCAATCGAAGGTAAGTTTTGGCGTTGTTTTTGAGTTCGCAGTCGTTAGGTCAATTTTACTAGAGTTGTCTATCTTAACTTCCGCACGCTTTCTTTTGCTCAAAACGACCAGATCATCAACATCCTCAGATTTTTGTTGGAGAGCATCATCATCAGTTGCCTCATTGGATATTATCAGCGGACCATCATCATTGGCTTTTTCTCCTTTGATACCCTTCTTTATGTGATAGTTTGCTTTTGAAACGCCACCCACGATCGGCTGTATAAAGAACATGGCACCCACACAGATATTGAGATATATTGCACCTGATATTAGCATACATCCTCTGAGACCGAATTGTTTGATAGTTGCGTTGTAGATATGAGGAATTATGAAGGATCCGACACCACTTGATGCTACAACAACGCCGTTAGCAAGGGAGCGGCGCTTCTCGAAGTAGAAGTTAACGATGGAGGCACAAGATGGGTACGTGCATGCACAACCAACGCCTGTAAATGAATAAAATGAGAATTACAATGGTTTATTATGTTGGTGTCAAGAGAAGGCCAAAAATTCCAAAACGTTATGCAATACAATTAACGAGCCTCATCATGCAACATATTAATCTGCAACATGCATGGTCCGGACATTTATCAAAGAAAGGTCAAATTCTACTGACATTATTATGAAATAGTTACTATTATTTGTATCATAATGTGACTATTCGGCGCATCTATGGTTACGGACAATATCGGCGCTTACTGGAGAATGAATTTCGAAATTCCACATCCCGATAATTCATTGTGGATTTTCGAACTCCCAATATGCTACTAGCTGCTTTATGCGACTGAAGACTTTTAAATTGGAAACGATAGATCATTTATGCACCGTTTCGTATACGCATATTGATATTGTGACAACAGTGGGAAATATAATGTGACAATATCGACGACTTTTCAATTTATGGCCACCATCTTGGCTGTGAGTATCAACCCAACTCAAACGAATGCTTCGTATCAATTTTCCATATCCACATATAATTGTGGGTAGAATTCGCGTAAAAATAACGCACATCGCAAGAAAGTAAATGGATGTAGGCGCGTTTTGGCAGCCATCTTCGCATTTTGGGAATCTATTTCTTGCATTGGGATGTAAGGTAATTACTTCACCTCAGTATTTCCAATTCAACTGTAAGAGACCTGGTGCATATCAAACAAAATGGCCGCCATGATGGACGCCATCTTGTCTGGGGTCTCGGTGGCCACTTTGTTTTCTAGTTAACAACCGAAAAATATTAGAGGAGTCATTAAGGAAAAAATAGTTGGGTGAAGTTGAGTCATGGGGTGGGGGTGGTGGCACAGAGGTCGACCAAAATCTCCTGGACTAATGGTTCTTTGGAATTGCCACATAATAACATAGTTCGAGAGTGACAAGTTGAGAAAAGTAGTGACATATTAAACATTTTTCTTAACGGCATCGCTTTATTCCGTTAATTTCAGAGCTTAACAACATACATAGCATCATCATAGCAGGATCAGTTAACCTGGCTTGATAAACTCACCGCTTATTAGACCCATTGTAAGGTACATATACTCCATCCGAGACACGAACGATGTTGCGAGGAAGCTCAGAAATACCATAAAACCTCCAAATAGCGTGACACGCCGAAAGGAGTATCGCACGCACAAGTAATTTACAATGGGGCCTGAAAGAAGAAAGAGGGAGTGAACACGTGGGAACAATTTACAAATCGGTAATTTCTCTGGATTGAATCTGCGCATGTAATCTGCGCATGTGATTCATAAAAGTATTAATAGACACCTGTCGCATAATGAACAACATATAAATATTACGAATATATGGTACTACGTCACCAGATTTTGCGTTCTTTCTACATGTGTATTCGTTGTCGTTTTATCCTATCCAATGTTATGGTTTTGAATTTTCAACAAAACTCACAAATGCATCGTAAATATTAAGTTCGCGATCGTTATTCAGCTCCTCGGTGTGGGAAATTACTCCGAGATTATGTCCTTAAATTGTGATCGCCATTTGGTCTTTTATCTATTATAGTGGCACTCCAATCTTTCGTTGTCGTGAAACATGAGAATCTTGCGAAACACAAAGCGCTAAGCTATGACCTGATAACAGTATAATTAAGTACAAAATAATCACGACTACGAGTGACAAGCACGATTGTCTCACAAACCGACTCGTAGCCGTCAATTATGCGAAAACGTTTTAGGACCGTCCGATAAATTAAGACTACAAATAGCTATTCGTATAACAATTATCTGTCATCCTTCATTATGCGAAAGATTCTAATATGTCAGGGTTAGTGGACGAGATAATGGACATTAATAAACTAGGTGGTCGAGGTCGTAGTTTACGAATGTCCAGTATATATAGCTAGTCCATTAACCGACTTAAACACAGTTTTATAATATACCGGTACAAGGAGAAATTATATTGATACAGATGAAAAATTCCGATAAAATATCGATAAATGAGACGGTTACGAACGTTTTTCTGGGGGAAAATATTCCTTGGCAGACAACAAAACCACGCCCCTTGACACGTACGGATCGTGTGAGTGGTAAGTGTGCACGTGTCGCGGTAACAATAATTGTCCAGGCATATATACAGCTGTCCAGTACAACGCACAGGTACATGTAACAAATATTTTATTACTTACTATAAAAAAGAAAGGTATGCCATTCTGGCGGCCAAATTTAAATTTGGTTTGGCGCCTTGGCCGGCGGGGGTTAATCTGCACCGATTTAATTCGGGTAAACGGCTAAATATACAATAACTTACGTATACATACAGTATAATATGCGATTACCACTGCATAAGTTGGTTATTACCTTATTCCAATAAAAAGTGTATGTATTTAATATCTTAGATGATTTTATATAAGTGACAAGTCAATATTTAGTCGGTATATTCACAGTGAATTGTAGCTGGCAGCTGATTGGTTGAAATATAAAAATACTTCTTTATTTTTTTTCCGTATGTCACATGACTTTTGTTGATACACAAAACGACATGCTGTCAAATGTGGACGCTCGAAGTTGCAACCAGGAAGTAAGTTTCAAATTTCCCGCAAATAATCCATAAATAACGCGGCGAATCGGTGAACATAAATAATTCACTGCAGGTCCCAGATGAAATACGGATGGATTCCCGATCAAGGTGCAATGTTTTGTCGTTGTAAACAGTTAGTAATACCAAATATTGTCAAATTCAAGCAGAGAGGGCACAAGGTAGCACATTTCGTATACTAATCTGTTTTTTAACATAAGTCATAAAACATTTTGCCATTTACCCGAACAAAATCGGTGCACATTAACTCCTACACGGCCGAATCAACAATGGCTGCTCAATCTTGCCACCAGAATGTCCGGCCTTATATGTATATAGTATATATATAAAAAAAAAATTCACAAGCGCCTGTGGTACAACGTTGTTCGAAATTAACTTCGATATACGCAAACATATAATAAAATATATGTTTTCGCTGTGTATATAACGTAGTATAATGATATACGTAATACGTAAAATATAGTGTCGACGCATTTATATGTATTTTAGGCACGAATGCATTTGTTTTGACTCGCGAATTATCAAAGTAATATCGCAGAAAAAGAGTAACTCTATTATGATGACGTGTAATGTTTGAATGTTGTAGATACTGGTATGCAAATTAACATGCTGCCTTTTCTGACAAGGAATTGTTTCGCAAGCCGTACGTGTCAAGGGACGTGGTTTTGCTGTCTGCCAAGGAATGTTTTCCCCCAGAAAAACGTTCGTAACCGTTTATGTGTGAATTGTGGGCGGATGTTAGAAGTGTTGGCGGGTGTTTGAAGTGAACTATTTCTTGAATAGAGGTCCCCGTGGGGGTTCGATCGTTATGCATACAATGGTGCACATGACCATTCTAGATTAAGAATGTCTACTTGTTGTATAACGTATAGTATAAAATGCCCATTCGGAGAATAGAAAGGAATAGAAGCAAGGAGCTGAGGAGCTGAGTTTTAAAATTTAATATCAATGGCCACACAAGACGAGAAACTCATTTTCGGACGTGTTACCCTTTACAGTCTTGTGTCAAAATGGGTAACTCCTTCGAGACGTTTAATAGGTTTGATTTATTTTAATGGGCTGTCATCACAGGGTTTCATCACCAATCGGGGGTAGGGTTTTCATTGGTCAATAATATATAGCCGCTTTATCACTTGATTTGGTTCTCCTTAGTATCAATATTTTGTTTTTATTTATTATGTCCCCACACCCGCATGAATAATATCGTGCACAAGTATAAGGCGACGTGCATATAGCTACCGGGTCATGTATACTGATGCAATACACTACTGCTTACAAAGTGTTAACCATGTTGGACGTATATTCTTTCACTTACCAAGTCCGAGATTGATTCCCACAATAAGACTGTTGACCCATGCTGTACTTGCGGCGCTAGTTTGGAAGTAGTCCAGAAATTCAGCATATAGTATTCCGAATGTCTTGAGATGGCCCATGGCCAACATACAGGAGAAGAAACTGGCTGAAAATGTGATAAAAATATATTATAATGAGCCAAAATGTTGTTTGGACATGACGGTCTATTTTAAATCCACAAATAAACACAAGAAACACTGGTAGAGCTAATTGAAGAACCAAAAACATTCCAGATTTATGTCTGACCCGAGGACAAAATTTATAACCCATTCTGATTCCACGTGGAACCAAAATTTCTTTGAGTGTATCAAACCGATGATTGTGATTTATACTACCCCAACACCATCTTACTTTATAAAACTATATTCATGTCTATTCCAATTTAGAAAGCATACTTAATCGGCAGTGTTTATGGACTCAATCAATCATCGATAATGAGCACATATATGACGTATCGCCACGTGCGTCGATATATATCCTAGGAGTACCAACACATAATATACATGTATAATCGTCGCTGAAACAAATATTTTCGGGCGTCCCCAGAAATTACCTCCGCCCATCCGTATGTCCGTCCGTCCATTTGGGGTATTCGTGTTTTTGTCACGGGTGTTACGGGTATATCTTGTGCAACACCACCCGCAGTTTCGAATGTATATACACTCTTAGAAGTATTTGCAACCAACTGGTTTTTCATTGGTTCTTCAGCTTGTCCCGTATTTGTAACCAAAGTAGGGAACCATTTGGTTCTTGGTAGCCATAGTACCAGTTAGCTCTAGACCATTTGGAACCAACATAAAACCAAATTTCTTTTATTGGTTCCCCGTGACGAACCAATTTGTGAACCATGCAGTATGTTCTGAACACGACTTTTTTTTATTTGTGTAGAACCTATTTCGGAACCAAATGATTATTCACACGTAACCAAATACAAGAACCGATAGTTGTGAAATTTTGTCCTTTATGTGTAACCTACTGGTTCTGAGAGTCGAGTTTTGGTTCCAAACGATGACATGTGCCAATTTGTAAACAAGTAGGTTTTGAACTAACCAAATGATTCTTCCTTTAAAACCGAATGAAAAACCAAATGGTTCTTCAGTTTGAATCAAATGAAGACCACAACACAGTTGTGTCGTTTCCAGTCGAAGTCCGGATAGGATGGTTGTACTGCATTTTGCAGGTACATTCACCCTATTTATTGAGACTCTTACACAACAAAAACTTCTTGGATATAGTATATATGTGTGACGGGAAAGGCCACAAATTGACAAGAACAATTTAATACAGGATTTCATGGGTATGGTTCAGATTCATATTTATCCATTAATTCATAAAAGCTCGGTTCTGACGCCAACAATAAAGCACATAGGATAGGAGTGTTCATTCATTTTGATTTTAATGGCACTTATTGAAATTGTTTGAAGTTTGTTTGACAACGCTGGGAATGAGGATAATTGACAAGTTTGTAAGCTTATCGAACATCGTTGTATGTGTAAATGCACGGTGTGGAATTTTAAAACGTTATGCTTGGCATCTTCGTCGTGGTTTAAATACATGTATATCACAATTGAGCCCTCGATGTATTATAAGCTCTTGACAGTTTCAATTAGTGCACCAACCGCATGCATAGAAATACGTTTCTTGGAGGCAAGCCCATTAGTATAGTAAAGATGTTCACTCGACTCCCAAATTTGCAGGAAATTCGTCACGTATATAGTTATCTATATATTGTACACATTTGAGCAATGAATAGAGAAATTACAGAGAAAATGTTTTCGAGTGTTGTATCAGATACTAGAACTAAGAAACTGATATTCTTTCCAGATATTTCAGAGCTAATTTCGGGCAAGTGTCAGTTGTTGAAAAGGTAGTGGTCGTACAGAGACGTCACTGCACATGCAGTAAATACATGAATATATAAACGGTGGTGTACACAGGGGGGGGGGGGCTGTGAACAAAAAAATTCCGGCACGTATGCCGGGGTGGGTGGGTGGTCAAAGCCACCAACAAGCTATTTTTTCCGCAACTAAAAAAAAATTTCCTGCTTGTTTTTTTAGTGTTTGGCAATGAGTTGGGCTTCAAAACCACTTTGAATGAGAGAAATAATGTAATTCTAACTGGTAAACTGACTGCAGGCAGTTATCGTGTTGTATTTTGTTGAAAATCTTGAAATCCAAGATGGCCGCTGGCAGCCATGTTTTTTTGGCCGAATGACCTCAAAATGACTCATTCCTATTTACATGTCCATGTTAACATCCATGATAAATCGTATGCACAGAAATTCATATACAGCTGTTTACAGTGAATTCCCCCCGCAAATCTCTGTTTTAGTGTTAAAATGGGGGGTGGGTGTCAAAAAATGGTCGGAAAAAACTGCCGAAAACGGAAAATAAATTGGCGGTGGGGGTGGGTGGGTACAAAAAATGATCGAAAGGGAAAAAATGCCATACGTGCCTGAATTTTTTTTCCGACCCCCCCCCCCCCCCTGGTGTACATGCATTATATACATGAATATATAAACGGTGGTGCACATGCAGTATGTACATGCATATATAAACGGCGGTGCACATGCAGTAAATACATGAATATATAAACGGTGGGGTACATGCAGTATATACAGGAATATATAAAAGGCGGTGCACATGCAGTATATACATGAATATATAATCGGTGGTACATGCAGTATATACATCAATATATAATCAGTGGTACATGCATTATATACATGAACATATAAACGGCGGTGCACGCATGCAGTATATATATACATGAATATATAAACGGTGGTGCACATGCATTATATACATGAATATATTAATTGTAACTGTATTGTAAATATTAGTTCGACAGCACTCGGAGAAACTACAGAACACTCGCTTTATTGATATTTCGGACTGTGACTGAAACATTATGTGATGTGGTTAAGCAAACCAATATATGTGTTGAAGTTCTCGAAGACTATGATTGGACAAACGAAACATGATTAGCGTATTGAAATAGGAAGTTTAAATAATGTAGTCTGAATATGATTTTCAGAATAATGTTCAATACAATGTTTATCGTTAAGTTTTGATTAAACTTTGGATTGATTTGAACATATTTATTGTGACCCACTATATACAATATATATTACACAGATTAAATATAACAATGATGATATGAGTGTGGGCACAGAGGATCGGAGCACAAGTTGCCGAACTTATCGGAGCTCCTCTCCCCTGGCATTCAATTGCTAATAAATTCAAATATCGGAGATGGTTTTAATTCAGTTGTATTGTAGAAGTTACTGTTTAAGTGTGGCTGTTGGAGTGGCTGTGGTCTCGCAGAATTGGGATAAGGGAAACTATAACGAGAGAATTCTGATAATTATGAGATTAAGAGAAACGGTCTGTAGATGAGATAAATGATTGTACTGTCTCAAACAGGCGCGCATTTAGCTTTCCGCTGTAGTGTTGTACACCAAACAGGAGATCTTTTTCGGAGACAATAGTCACGTTAAGTTCATCCACACGAGCCCACATCCGATTTCTCGCTTCTGCGTACAGAGGACAACTGAAGAAAAAATGGTTTGCGTCTTCACATGAATTTCCACAAGTACAATTTGGATGAGCTGAGATGTAGTTTTCATATTTATCAAAGTTTAGGTCGCTACAGTTATTTCTAAGTCTACAGTGCAAAATATTTAAACTTTGGATCTTATTGACTAACTGGATTTTTATCGATAATTCCACGGGTAATGTTTACATGACAACGGTTTTGATACGCGAAATAACATTATTATAGAGTTATTATTAATGAAAATAAGAACATATTAAATTATTTTTCCATATACTTGTTGATGATATTTGTTTTCCAGACTTATATGTTATATTTTTAAGTATTAACACGCAAATATATTCCCTGCCTTGCATGTTTGTTCGATGTTATAAAGTTCCCTGTCAGAAATGGTCATAACATCAAAAAGTTCCCAGTTGTTTTTGTACTGGTGGAATGTATGATCTCTGCGGGCGTAGCTAGATTAGAGATTCGTGGCATGATCAAAAATATTTCTTATTTGGTTCCTCGTCAAACCATTTGGTTCCTCGACTGTGATGAACCAACTCTGTTGGTTCTGCCACCGGGGTAGTTTATTAAGCTTATTTGGTTCCCCACATTTTTTGGAGTGTAGAGCTGTTTCGAGTCATGTGTATAGACGCGTAGCTCGATTAGAGATTCGTGGCATGATCTATACACTTACCGGCTAGAATCACCCATGAATACCCTTCGTCAACTGATGTTGGACGGGACGTTGCCAACTTTTCGACCATAATTAACTCCCAATAATAGTTTCCATATAATATCATTAAAAGCCCATCGTTGTCTAAACGGTATGACACTGTCCTTGTTCTCAAATGGTCTGCAGAGGTAATATATAAACCAACAACAGAACAAATAGAATGTGTTTGTTTAGAGGGTCCCTTACAGCAACACACATGGTCATCCAAATTGAAATGGATATTGCACGCCTGCGTAGTTTTTGGATCAGTATATATTTGAGAGCAAGTTATGTTAAACAGATAAGATTTATATACGAGTAACACGATACCGGACACCCCGTTACATGGTGCTTCATGACTTCATCCTCAAACATATTAAGACAGATCGTCTTGTGTCAGGTTTATACCACAGACAAGAAGAAATTTTCACAGCGCGTGTTGGGGACGCTATAAATGTTTTAACAAATGATTCACCAACATAAAAAAAGCTAGACATACTGTTACATATGGGAATAAACAATCTTAAATCTGATAGCACAGAACAAACATGGGAACAATACCAAGAATTTATTGATATGGCATTGACTAAATGTCAAACACTATAAATTTCGTTATTGACCCCTTGCATGTGACATTCAACCTTTAAGGGGAAAATGTGCTTACTTAAATGACATTATAATTTCCGGTAGGTTGATCGAATAGAAATGGAGAATAATCTTGCTCAAAGTAGTAAATTTTATAAATATTATATCCAACTTGACAACAAGCACCGTGATTCTTATATATTAATTAAATACAGTGACTCTCGATGGCGAAATCGTTTTCGTTAGTTTATCGCAGAATCGCAGATAGGTGCGTCCCGAATCGAGAAGTAAGTATTTACAATTGTGCGTAGTTCAGACGATGTTTTCTATGAAGTGGTAAGGTCGATTTGTTTGAAATTTTCGGCGATTTTACTAGAATGCTACATTCCTCCAGTTGGCATAGCACCTGAGTACCAAATTATTAATTTCACGCACCCGAATAAGTACATAATATGTCGTTAAGGAAGATCAGATACACTTAGTGCATAACAATAACTTCAAAACAGCTTATGGCCAGCCTTAAGAAAAACCTATTTGACGATGATGGACTACATGTGAACCCGGTTGAAGGCACAAGGTTGCTGGCAGGGAATATACGGCATGTATTTTCACATGTAATAACTGGTGCCCCATCCCCAGTGCACGGGGAGACCAATCATCATCAAACAGGGGGCCGTGGTTATTCTAAACCTCCCAAACGTAACAGTATTATCTTATTCCAAGGCATACGTATTCCCAAGGAAATCTGGACCGTGGTTATACTAAACAACCAAATTCTAATAATCAATTCCCCATCCAAGGGAATTCTTACTACCAAGGAAATCGTGGACAATTCCCATTATCAGGGAATTATGGTAACTACCACGGTAATGCAGGGCAGTGGTCCCATTCAAGTGGTGGGGGAATAACCTTATAAGCATCGTTATTAAAGATGAATAAGAAACTCACATATAACAATCAAATCAATAAATCAATATTGTATTGATCCTTGAATGACCAGAAGGTCATTTATTGACCCGAATTTATCCTTAAATGACCAGAAGGTCATGTTTCCTTTTTCATTATTTATCAGTCTTTATTCAAAGTAATATTAGTTAATATTATATAACAGGAGTCTTTGAAATTGACTCAAAGTTCAAACTTATACGAGCAACACAACCCATGCAACTCAGTATGAGGCCACTTTTTAATGGGAACATGTTTAGAACAGGGCTGCAGATTAAGTTGAGATGACCGCCCACTTTTTTTGTTCTGAACATGTGGAAAGTGTACACAATGTTTCATGTATTGTTTAATTTGAATTGGAATAATTTATTTTCAAGATGTTGATTACCCCAAAGTAGGGGTTTATGTTACAGTTTCAAAGTTTATAAATATTGAAGAATCTTAGTTTCAGAAGCACAGAAATTGAAAACTCTGAGAAATCTTGTTTACCATTACATTATATTTGATTAATTAGTCTTAATTACTACTATTTATTAATAACAAACTTTAATGCTAAGGCTAGTAACTAATACAAACATTTAATGCTAAGGTTAACCAGTGATATGGTGTTGTAATTCTAGTCAGTTATCATTGTGATTTTAATCAAGTTACAAATTAGCTAATTTAAACAAGATTTATTAGTAAATATCTGAGTTCCTGAAAAGGGTTATTTGTGCTATTTGAAATAGAAATATTTGTATTTGTTTTCTTTCAGAGTAGACATTTGAGTAAAATATGAATATGAATCGGAAAAACTTGCTTGAAATTAGCTCATGGAATGTGAATCAGAAAGATGAACTATGAAAGAACCTCCAAATTAGATAATGAAGAATTCGTGGATTACATAAAATCAGATATCATATTCCTACAAGAAATCCATGCTGGTAATTATGAAATTCTCACACTTCCTGACTACAAGTGCATCCTACAATGCAGATATATGAGAACACTAGCAGACTTAAATGAGGGATAGCACTTGTTTTTATCAAACATACAGTTGCTAAAGGTGTCACAGCTATTCATAAATCATTGAAACGAACTTAATTACAAACTATATACCGGTACACGAACTGGCTAAATCGATACGCACTCACTTTATCGTTCATACTGCCTCAATGTGGAATGACAACTGTGGATAAACTATGGTATGATAGGGATTGCGAAGCTATATACCGAAACATAAAACATATGTCGAGGCCACTTGCAAACAATCCACAAAATAATGACCTTAGAATCAAAGTTAGACTGGAATCTAAACTATGTAAAAAGACTATGAGAAACAAGCAGAGACATTACCGTAACGACATTATGAATCAAATTGTAGGATGCACTAGCAGTCGCCTTTCATAATTTTGGGATCTGGTGGGCAAAATAAACCAAGAAAAAAACCCCGACCCATGTCTAAATGTCACCCCTATAGAATGGGTCACATACTTTCAATCCCTTTTTAATTCTGAAAAAAGAACCTGCTTTTGATAATCTACAGATTGAGGATCATCCCTGTCGCGAAAAATTTAAACAATGATATAACAGTTCAATAGGTGGTTAGTGCCGCTGGAGACCTTAAAGTGAAATCCTCATGTGGTAAAGATGGAATAACTGATATATTTAATCTAGTCCTGAACTGTATACAGATCTACACCAATGTAAATAGACCCTAACACGGGTTTTGCAATAACTGGTGAGAATGCAGTCAAACGCTGCTGGTATGGCTTGCGTGAATAAGTAAAATAGTGTGAATATTAAATGCCTTTTGCAGGAAGCTATTGATTCATTGGCGCAATTCCTCCCGTTTGAAATAATATATTCCATGGGAATCTCTAATCCCAGTTGATTGTAATAAAATCTTGGTCTATAGCTTGAGTGAGACTGATTACTCATATGCATATATATATGTGTAGGAGATACCCGGGAAAGGATTCCTCTTATACCTGAGTTGAGGATTATTCACCCAAATCTAAGATGGCGGCCAAAATGACCACCATAAATTGAAAAATCGCCGAAATTCGCTGATTTTAACATCAGTGAGCGTTATTGTCCCGACAACTCCACTTACACTTACTATTGTGACTTGGTAACACGGATCCAATGGCGCAATAACTTATTGGTCCAGTAATATACACAGTCCACGAGAACGTCAATATATATACATGGTTTGCTTAGCCACATCACAACATTTTTTCAGTCACAGTCCCAAACGCAATTCAAGCGAGCGTTGTGTATTTTCCCCGTTTGCTGTCGAACCAATATTTACAATATTTACAATACGGTCTCAATATGGTTAAATTATACTGTTTATGATAAACTCAGAACTTAACTCAATTAAAGCTGCACATAGCGTTTGGAACATTGAATCTGAAAACCTTAATATTCCACACCATCGACCACTTTAGCTGGTTAATAACGGAAATTTAAAGTTATTCTGAAGACAAAAATAATCTATCGTTTTTTATCACCATTGTTGTAGGCTAAAGAAAGTCCATTTCGGGCAAAATATATCAAGGTAGTACCTACTATCGCTTGTTGATCTTGCTTTTAAGTTGAACGCTGTTTGTTAAATTTGTCCGATCGCATTGTGCGCCTTTAAATATTTTCTAATTGCATGTCACAGGTAAGAAAGTAGGCCAGCGCACGGAAGAGCGAAACTCTCTTGAACTGAGAGCATGAATGCGTGAATGTGTTTTGTCTCTTCCTCTGTTGTTAAGCTTCTTTCTCAATAAACAAAAATGTATTAAATAATATATATATACTAAGCTGAAAACAAATATTTTGTGTGCCGAATGTGTAAATGGTAAATGAACTTCGAATATAACGGCTGAAATCACAAGGGTGAAGAATGCATTGGCACAGAAATTTCAGGAAGCTCCAGTCATGGAAGGGATATCATAACGTTTAACGAAGATGACAGGATGAATTTATGTATTTAAGCATGGAAATATGTGGGATATTTGTACATATCTCGAGTATGGTATGAGTGGATTATGTGTCCTGTTATATTCTCTCAATGTCATAGCTTATCTCTTAAATTAGTCCCTAAATCATTTGCATGACTCGATGTGAGAAACAACCAAGGCAGAGGGTGCATGGGGTTTCGACGATGGAATAATAGACACGGTGAATGAATGAGATTTAATAACGCATCCAGTACGTCTGACATCGTTATGGCTAAATATATTCGCATGTATCATCAGGCATATGGTATCATCTCTCTTCTTTCTCACTGTCTAACAGGATGGATAATTCCATTTCCCCTAGACTATTCGTTTTAAAAACAGGATTTTTCGAATTAAGCCACACATGCTCTTCTTTTTCTGCTTCCGATACTTTGCGGCGCTTTTCAGCTCTCCTGCGAACGAAAGGCTCGAAAAGCATGACTAAAGCTCCCGCGACAAAATTAGAACCGATCATGTAGAGCGAAGCATCCCATGTTCCTGTCACGTCTTTAAGCCAACCTGTAAATATATGCATTCTGATTATATGACAACCAAAATTATATTAATGAATTGAGGCAACAAGATGAAATTAGTCCGGAGACGAAGAGGCTAATCTTCAGTTTAATACCAAGTTTACTTATGCACTCTAAGAAAACAGCTCCAAATTTGGTTCCCCGGAGAACCACGTATACACCACGTACCAACATAGAACCAAATAGATTGGTTCCACACTGGTTTGGACCCATCTATCCTAAGTATGGTTCTTCAAAGAACCCACCGAATGCAAGGTATGTGGGAACACGGCCTGGCTTAAATGTCCGAGTCTAAAAATTAACAATATGTCCACACGTCTGGGGTGAAGGTGATATGGGGAAGACCAAAACAAGCGGGATTCCTTTGAAATACCAATGCACAAATGACTGTTTCGACTCATATGTCTAGATGTATAAATTCTCATCATAGATTGCTGGTGGGGGTAACGCTATCGCTCATATCACAAATACATTGAGAAGTGTGGAACAATAACTGTATTATAATAATTCGATATGTAATTCAGACATCAGAACATCTTTCGGTGAATCAACATCGTGTGATATCAATTTTAAACGGTATAACGTATTTACGAACTAATTGAACATTCAGAAAAAAGACACCCTAAACGTGCTTATAACTTACGCATAGTGTAATGGGACATTGGTTCCACAAGCACTCATCATTGTTCCTACATAGTAGGCATTTAATAAACCACATGCACGGGGAACCCAAAATAACTATAACCGGACAGAGAACCAAAGCAACTAGGTCACCTTGGTTCTCCCCTCGTGGCAAAAAATAGAAACTAGTTTGGTTCCATGGTTCCAAGTGGAACCAGAATGTCTGTATGTTGTGTACTTAATTTCGTTCTTTAATTTGGTTCTCCGAGGAACCAAAACATATTTGGTTCTTCATTAGGTTCTTTATTTCTGGTTCTTCCTGAA
The DNA here is from genome assembly GCA_032622095.1 of Siphonodentalium dalli. Lineage (NCBI taxonomy): Eukaryota > Metazoa > Mollusca > Scaphopoda > Gadilida > Siphonodentaliidae > Siphonodentalium > Siphonodentalium dalli. The sequence goes on along the minus strand of CP136062.1, from coordinate 190,667,801 downwards.
GAACTAAACCATGTATGTTTGGTTCTTCATTTTGGTTCTTCTCGAAGAACCAAAACATGGGTGTTTGGTTCTTCGTTTGGTTCACCTACTCAGACAAATCTAGGAACCAGTTTTGGTTCCCCGGGGAACAAAATTTCTCTGTTTGTAGGCATAGCTAATTCTTCGCTGTGAAATCGCAATTCTACAACTATCCCGCAGCTGTCCCGCGGGTAATGTTAGGGTAGGTCAGTTTTTAGCCGAGCAATGAAACACCCGGTGTCCGGTGAGTGGCGGGATTAATACCATTAATTATTTGGGGCGAATATCGAGCTTTCGTTATATAGACATCACAATGAGTCGTCTCGTGCTATATTTTTCGTGATATCGGCCGTCCCACGCAATTACAAATCATGTCCCACAGATTGTCATTCTGGCCCGCATCCCGTCCCATCCCGCAGATTGTCATGTCCTTCACGTCATAATATATAGGCACTATAATTTGTGTTATTTGATGTGAAATGAAGATGAACGCGTGATGAAGTTTTGCACCAAATGATCAGAAAATGTGAAAGGCAGCTATATGTATAATATTATGTAATATATCTGGAATATTATAGACCATAAAAAGTACATAATCTCATATTCTGATCCATTAGAACTGCGTGTGTGGTTCTATTTTGAATTGTTTCAAAGATGGACTCCTATATTGACTATGCATGACTATATGAGAACACCTTATTAAATCGACACGTAAACACTCTTTAGATCTATGTTTTACTTAAAAGTTCAATTTACCAATTAAGAACATATACTTCGTATCAAAATGCTTAATTATGAAATTTAACAATGCCCACAGTAGATTACTCTTACAATATGCCATAAGTATATGATAAAATTATTGTAACTTTCTAACGCGAAGCTTCGCTTGAATACTGTTGCACACAATACAACTCTCTGTCGCTAAAGGAGATGCTCGCTGTATAGAGTACGTAACAAACGGGTTAACGGACAGCGAAAATAATGCACTATGGGCTAGAAACTATATAAACAAACGCTAATCAGAGGGAGCCGATGCATGTATTGTCCGTGATGCAAAGACCTTAACATTTCATATAAACTCGACTTTTTTTCTTGTCATGGAATTTTCGACATATCGGAACATATATGACTTCTACACACAACACAAAACCATTTGAATAATTACTCCTACATTTTCCGTTAACATGCTACAAGTTGTCTACAGAGAGGTTATGGAGTGGTATATACTCGATTGATCGATAATGATATCTCGAAGACTCACCTGCAAATGGCATAGCCACAAGTGCCCCAATTGCCATCACGAATGTCGTCATCCCAAATGCACCAGGGAAGTTACCAACACCAAAAGCGTCTATGAGAATTACGGGTACAAAGGCGAAGAATGAACCTCCAAATATTCCGAATAGCACAGCGAAAACACACATTAGCGTTGTGGTAGTCAACAAGGGCGCGACAAATATGATTATCCCAGAACAGACCATGGATATAACATACGAATACTTTGGTTGTATTATATGAAGATCCGAAAACCAACCAACAAATATCCTTGAGAACAATTCCGATACTCCCATAACTGATATAATTAAGGACGCATTGTCTCGACCGAGACCGATATCCTCTATGTGGGCAGCCACTAGGAAATATGTAGTACCGAATCCAACACAACCGAAAAATATGCTGAGAGCTATCACAGGATAGACTGGATCGAACACAATCTTCCAATTGAAGGTAAGTTTTGGCGTTGTTTTTGAATTCGCAGTCGTTAGGTAAATTTTACTAGAGTTGTCTATCTTAACTTCCGCACGCTTTCTTTTGCTTAAAACGACCAGATCACCAACATCCTCAGATTTTTGTTGGAGAGCATCATCATCAGTTGCCTCATTGGATATTATCAGCGGACCATCATCATTGACTAGTTCTTTTTCTCCTTTGATACCCTTCTTTCTATGATAGTTTGCTTTTGAAACTCCACCCACGATCGGCTGCATAAAGAACATCGCACCGACACAGATATTGAGATATATTGCACTTGAAATTAGCATACATCCTCTGAGACCGAATTGTTTGATTGTTGCGTTGTAGATATGAGGAATTATGAAGGATCCGACACCACTCGATGCTACAACAACGCCGTTAGCAAGGGAGCGGCGCTTCTCGAAGTAGAAGTTAACAATGGACGTACAAGATGGGAACGTGCACGCACAACCAACGCCTGTAAATGAATAAAATGAGAATTAAAATAGGTTTATTATGTTGGTGTCAAGGGATTGCATTCTTTGTAAAATGCACAATATATTTCTTAATAATGTATGCCACTGTAGGTGAAAGTCCCAAATCAAGTTGCAAAATTTAAGTAACTTCGTGAGCAATTTTGCTTTTGCTTACAATCATGGAATTTCTCCCAGGTAATTTATTCAAGTCACAAAAAACATGCAATCTCGACCTGAGACCACCCCTACCGTAAAAAGGGAATATGTTCCCTGTCTCGTCTGTTCAATGTTTTAAAGTTCTCTGTCAGAACGGGTCAGAACATCACAAAGTTCCCACGTTGATGTCAACGGGCATAAGTAGAGTACTCAATCCGATTCGATGGTCCCCATATCATCAGATTTCAACAACAACAATTTTTTGAAATGCCGCTTCAGTTATCAGAATCGATTAATTGCCCAAAAATAATGCTAACCGCAATCAACTATAGTATAAAATTGCCACAAACCTGTTCTTTATCAACATTTTGTTCAACGAAATTTTGCCGGTTTGTCAAATATCTGACACAAAAAAGCCACTTGATTTTAGAGTTATCCATCTTCATCCGCAATTTGCTCCGAGACAATCTTCTCATCGACTTTTACTGGGTCACTAAATATTCCAGTTGGTGAAAAATAATAGATTTAAAAAATCGATATCTGATCACTCTGAGCTTTGATGGGTGGGTTCATCGACTCGAATAAAATACTTTACCCCCCCCCCCGAAGGCCAAATAAATAGTAATTGAGGGGCGCTTAATCGGATTGAGTACCTTTACTGACATTATCTAAGTAACGACCCGTACGAGAAGCTGAGATATTGACGTTTGCCTGCAACCAATTGACTGATCGATATGATTAGTATGTCTTCTTCCAAATATCTTAATCTCAGGTTCTATAGCACATTGCTGTCAGTCTCACTCAAGCTGGACCAAGATACCATATAATTATTGATGTAACAAAATAGGTACTAAACAGAAGAACGGTGCCCCATACTTTGTCGACGTTTGATCAGGGGGGAGTCTGGGAAAAAAATTGAACATATAGGGCCCAAAAAGTTTTTTTCCGACCCGAGGGACACACCACCCCATTTGTGCAAAAAAAATATTTGTTTCCTCCAAAATTTTTGGGACCCACCCCCCTTTCTCATGTTTTTATCAAAATTTCAGAGGTTTTTTTTAGCCGTTCTTCAATAACTGTGTTAACTGCCTTTCAATCCCATTCCACCAGATTCCACTATTCTTTTTTGGTGCAAACTCTTGCTGTGTACCATTAAGACTCAAGCAATAACATGCTTAATTGGTGAACACAGATAAGAAAAACGAACAATAAACTGTATTTCCAGGTGTTTCCTGGTGTTTTCAGTATCTAACAATAATACTAAAGCATTGTGTAGGTACACTATATGTCACAAATTGCCCTAGACCCCATTATAGCCTTAATATATCGAGTGCGTTGTGTCTGACAGAGAACACTGGTCAGTGTAAATAGTGGTAAACAGCTCAGGGGGTTCCACAATTATTTGTGCATAACCAAAGAACTCTTTAGTCTTATCCACCGAGGTGGGTGGGGAGGGGAATTGATTTTGGTTAGGTATACACCTAGATATATGGTTATTATACCCCCCGATATTAGTCGGTGGGTATATAGTCGGTTGTCATATTTTGATGCCCTATATTGCATGGTGACGGATCAGAAATGGGGAACGAATATGCATAATATCACGGGTTGTGACCATCAATGCCTACCAGAGTTATGGGCCCTGTTCGACTTTATGAAATTCATTCCGTACAAAGTTTTTGTAATATAAGTTAAGTGTCGGTTGTCAAATTTTGATGTGGTTTGGTATGGTGATAGACCAGATTGATAGGGGAAGGATGTATGCACATATTACTGCATATCACAGGTTTCGCATATCAATGCATACCAGAGTTACCGGCCTTGTTCCATCCGTAAACACGTTTTGCATTATTATAACTCAACCATGGGTTAAGTTTCCTGAACGCTATTACGGCGGTCCACTGTGAAGTGGGCCGGGATCCTGTGAAATCCAGAATGTTGCTAAATCTGAGGCCAAAGAGTCACTATAGCTGCATATATAGCCCTATACCAACAAGCATGGTACTAACATGCTTACAAACAACATTACATGGTCAGTACTTGTAAATTGTTTGAAAAAAAAAACCTTTTTGGAAAAAATTTACAAGCACGATTTTTTCGGCCTCTGGAACGGCCCTATATACGGATTTTTTTTGCCGACTCCCCCCTGGTTTGATCAGTTAACAAGTGCGACATAACACGGGTTTTGCAATAACTTGGTGAGAATGCAGCCAAACACTGCGGTGTGGCTTGTGTGAATAAGTAAAACAGTTTGAATATTAATTGCCTTTTACAGGAAGCTATTGATTGGTCGAAGCATCGCATTCTTCGATGCGATGCATGGTTCTCTGGGATTAATTTCATTGGCACAATTCCTCCCGTTTAAAATAATATATTCCATGGGAATCTCTAGTTCCAGTAGATTGTATTGAAATTTTGGTCTAGCTTGAGTGAGACTGGTTGATCATTTAGTTCAGCAGATATTGGTCGACATCTGCACCCCCAGGACTCAACTTCACATCATGGCGGCCATTTTTTTTATATGCACATGGTCTCTATCATTGCCGTCATAGTAATCATAATTTCACATACGGTCTCATTTTCCGCTCGATCCGTTATGCTAATATACAACCCTTACAAATTAGCCGACATCAAAATCCAATATGGCGGCCAAGATGGACGCCGAAATGTGAAAATTTACTATTTTTGGGACATATCACCACCTATTGTTTGTTTCTGTGGGAAAACATGGGCATCTTGGCGTAATTATTTATAATTTATCTTATAGTAGAGTCATTTACACACACAATGAGATCAGAACGGACATTCCTTGCTGGATATCTTTGTCCGATATCACGTTTTTCCAAATGCCGGTGTAATCCTGTCAAAGCCGAATCGACACTGATAACGCTATGTCTGTTTCGAATCAATGAGTGTTATTGTTATTATAATTGCACCCATGCATATATATATAGGAGATACCCGGGCAAGGATTCCTCTTATACCTGAGTTGAGTTGGCCACCATAAATTGAAAAATCGCTGATTTTAACACCAGTGAGCGTTATTGTCACGACAACTCCACATATACTTACTATTGTGAGTTGGCAACACGGATCCAAAATAATGGCGCCCTCGATGGCGGACAGATTTCGAAAAATCACCGAAAATCATTTGGGCGTTATTGTCATGACACTCCACAGTGCACACATGCCTACAGTTCAATTGGAAATACTGAGGTTAAATACTTACGTTACATCCCATGCAAGAAATCATTTTCCAAATGGAAGATGGTGGCCAAAATGGCAGCCGAAATTAGAAAACACGCCTACATTCCTTACTTTCTTACGATGAGCGTTATTGTTACGTGAATTCTACCCACAATTACACATGGATGTGGAAAATTCATACGATATATTCATCTGAGTTGGGCAAGTGATACTAACAGCCAAGATAGCGGCCAAACTGGTGTGTGTGTAGAAGACTTTGTTGGTGTGAGCGAAATATATTAATCCGACCAAGAGACGGAAGCTGGTCCATATAATCCTGAATGTTGCAACTCAGAATCAGCTCAGGTACTGTTATTTTGAAAATTGGAAGTCATAACATGACTAGTCGGCGCATCTATGGTTACGGACATTATCGGCGCTTACTGGAGAATGAATTTCTAAATGCCACATCCAGATAATTCATTGTGGGTTTTCGAACTCCCAATGTGCTACTAGCTGTTTCGTGCGAATGAAGACGTTTTATATTGGAAACGATTGATCATTTATGCACCGTTTTCGTATATACATATTGATATTGTGACAACAGTGGAAATATTTCAATTTCAATTTCTTGCCACCAGTTTGGCCGCCATCTTGGCTGTGAGTATCAATTGCCCAAATCAAACGAATGCTTCAATTTTCCATATCCACATATAATTGTGGGTAGAATTCGCGTAAAATTAACGCCCATCGTAAGAAAGTAATGGAATGTAGGCACGTTTTCAAATTCCATTTTGGCAGCCATCTTCGATTTGGGAAACTATTTCTTGCATGGATGTAATGTAATTACTTCACCTCAGTATTTCCAACTCAACTGTAAGAGACCTGGTGCATATCAAACAAAATGGCCGCCATGATAGACGCCATCTTGTCTGGGGTCTCTGCGGCCACTTTATTTTTCAAGTTAACAACCGAAAAAAATTAGAGGAGATTAATGACAAAAATAGTTGGGTGAAGTTGAGTCCGGGGGGGGGGGGGGTGGCGCAGAGGTTGACAAAAATCTCCTGGACTAATTGGGCCGGCCGATGTAGTTAGCCCAGAAATAGACAGAATAAACCGACACACATGTCATAGCGCGGTATGGAGCTTTTCGTTGATATATATATATCTAAAAATTATTAACCCTTTACCCATCAAACCGGCCAAAACCGGCCAAATAAAGCTTCAACAGCCTAAAATATCTTCGGTCTGTCTCAATAGAATAATACAAATATGGATATCATTGGAACCGGCTCCTTGACCACATTGTGATAGTTACAGTTATGCCCTGTGCCAATGCATTCTCTTATATATGCGAGTCGACCATAGGTCGCCTCGCATATATAAGAGAATGCATTGGCCTAAAAAAAATTTTTTTAACACTTTTTACCATTTTTTGTTACATTCTTTAACAATTTTATAATTTTTAATGTGTTAAGCCAATGCATTCTCTTATATATGCGAGGCGACCTATGGTCGACTCGCATATATAAGAGGATGCATTGGCACAGGGCCGTTCTGTTGGGTAAAGGGTTAAGAGAACTGATGTATTGCATGGTTGATTGGGATTGCTAGCTCGAAAGTGACAAGTTGAAAAAAAGTAGTGACATATTAGACATTTTTCTTAACGGCATCGCTTTATTCCGTTAATATAATATCAGAGCTTAATAACATACATCGCATCAGCATAGCAGGATCAGTTAACCTGGCTTGATAAACTCACCGCTTATTAGACCCATGGTAAGGTACATATACTCCATCTGAGAAACGAACGATGTTGCGAGGAAGCTCAGAAATACCATAAAACCTCCAAATAGCGTGACACGTCGAAAGGAGAATCGCACGCACAAATAATTTACAATGGGACCTGAAAGAAGAAAGAGGGAGTGAACATGTGGGAAAAATTTACAAATCGGTAATTTCTCTGGATTGAATCTGCGCATGTAATCTGCGCATGTGATTCATAAAAGTATTAATAGACACCTTTCGCATAATGAACAACATATAAATATTACGAATATATGGTACTATACGTCACCAGATTTTGTGTTCTTTCTACATGTGTATTCGTTGTCGTTTTCCCCTATCCAATGTTATGGTTTTGAATTTTCAACAAAACTCACAAATGCATCGTAAATATTAAGTTCGCGATCGTTATTCAGCTCCTCGGTGTGGGAAATTACTCCGAGATTATGTCCTTAAATTGTTATCGCCATTTGGTCTTATATCTATTAGTGGCACTCCAATCTTTCGTTGTCGTGAAACATGAGAATATTGCGAAACACAAAGCGCTAAGCTATGACCTGATAACAGTATAATTAAGTACAAACTAATCACGACTACGAGTGACAAGCACGATTGTCTCACAAACCGACTCGTAGCCGTCAATTATGCGAAAACGTTTTTGGACCGTCCGATAAATTAAGACTACAAATAGCTATTCGTATAATATTCATGTCTGTGTCAGGGTTAATGGACGAGATGCTGGACATTCGTAAACTAGGTGGTCGAGGGCGTAGCCGAGACCATTTGGTTTACGAATGTCCAGTATATAGCTAGTCCATTAACCGCCTTAAGTTTTATAATATACCGGTACAAGGAGAAATTATATCGATAGAGATGAAAAATTCCGATAAATACATCGATAAATGAGACGGATTGTGCATGTGGATTTTGTCGCGGTAACAATAAATATACAGAACGACACGATGTTTAAATGGGTTTGTCGATACGACACGAGTGCTGTCGCGGAAGGATAGAACGAGAGGCGCTTGCGCCTCGAGTTCTAACCTTCCGCGACAGCACGAGTGCCGTGTCGACAAACCCATGTACACATCGTGTCGTTCTGTATTTATTACACGCTTCGCGTCCTAGAATCCGTGCATTCAAAATACAGGATTAGAATGTGTATTTTGGCTCATACAGGGCGTGTTTGTCATGTGTGATGATTCTTTTATTTAAATAGTTTCAGTTTCATGGTTGAGGCGAACGAGATGCGTATGGAACTTACGGATTTGTAAATATGGAACAACAGTAATACTGTACTTCTAGGAACAAGCGTGTAATAATTGTAATAAAATATATGTTTTCGCTGTGTATATAACGTCGACGCAATTATATGTATTTTGGGCACGAATGAATTTGTTTTTTGACTCGCGAATTATCAAAGTAATATCGTTCGGCGCAAAAGAACAGTAACGCCATTATGATGACGTGTAATGAACAGTAACTCTATTATGATGACGTGTAGTGTTTTAATGTGGTAGATACATGCAACTGGTATGCAAACTAACATTCTGCCTTTTCTGACAAGGAATTGGTTTACGCGTGGTTTATAAGCACTGTGGAGATGTTTGTTATTGTGGACGATTGTTAGAAGTGAACTATTTCTTGAATAGAGGTCACGTGGGAGTTCGTTGTGCATACATTGTGAGACATGACTGTTCTGGTTTACGAATGTCGACTTATGTTATAAAGCAAAGTATAAAATGCCCATTCGGGAATAGAACAAAGGAGCTGAGTTTTAAAATCTAATATCGGACGTGTTACCCTTTACAATCTTGTGTCAAAATGGGTAATTCCTCCGGGACGTTTGGTCGGTTTGATTTACATTAATGGGCTGTCGTCACAGGGCTTCATCACCAGGGTTTTCATTGGTCAATAATATATAGCCACTACAAAATGACGAAAGAAAGCCAGCCAGTAACATTCGTTGATTCCAATGTTTATGCGGGAAATAACGTTATAGTTCCACGACATAATTTGGACGTTGACCCAAAATTGGAGAACCTCATATAATGAATCAAATCACTTGATTTGGTTCTTCTTAGTATCAATATTTTGTTGTTATTTATTACGTCCCAAAATCCGTATGAATAATATCGTGCACATCTAAACAAGGATAAGGCGACGTGCATATAGCTACCGGGTCATGTATACTGATGCAATACACTTATGCTTGCAAAGTGTTAAATCATGAAGCACGTATATTCTTTCACTTACCAAGTCCGAGATTGGTTGCCACCATAAGACTGCTGACCCATGCTGTACTTGCGGCGCTAGTTTGGAAGTAGTCCAGAAATTCAGCATATAGTATTCCGAATGTCCTCAGGTGGCCAATGGCCAACATATAGGAGAAGAAACTGGCTGAAAATGTTATCAAAATATATTATAACTAGCAGGTGGACCCGACTTCGTCCGGGCTGTTTCCCCTCTGCTTTTCGGCGAATTGCGCGATTTGACCTTGAATTGTCAATTTTGAAGGTCAAGGTGAGTTGGGGTCACGATTTGACCCGTCCAAAACACTGCCCGGACAAAAGTACCCGTCGAAAAATCCATCTGGTTTTACCCGATTTGATCATTTTGAAGGTCAAGGTCAAGTCGGTGTCACGATTTGACCCGTCCAAAACACTCAGTGGACAAAAGTAACCCTACGTATAAAATTTCGTCGAAATACCATCAAAATTCTCGATTTGACCTTGAATTGACCAGATTTCAAGGTCAAGGTCACGTCGCACGGGCAAACGAATAGGCTTACGACACTCCCCATACGAAAGTATCCCTAGACACTAATTTTCATCGAAACCCCGTGATACTCGGGCGTTTGACCTTGATATGACCAGTTTTCAAGGTCAAGTTCACATCGCACTGGCAAATTAATAGGCCCATGCCACTCCCCGGCCGAAAGCACCCCCACATACCAAGTTTCATCGAAATCGGCTCGGCCGTTTTCGAGTCCATCGCGAACACACACACACACAGACAGATTTCCGTTTTCGAGTCCATCGCGAACACACACACGCACAGATCTTCCAAAATATATAATAGATTAGCCATAATGTTGTTTGGACATGACCGTCTGTTTTAGACCCACCAATAAACACAAGAAAACGGGTAGAGCTAATTGAAGATCCCCAAAACAGTCCAGATTTAGTTCTGACCCGATGACAAAATTTTGAACCCATTCTGATTCCACGTGGAACCAAAATGTCTTCGAGTGTATCAAACCGATGATTGTGATTTATACTACCCCAATGCGATCTTACTTTATAAAACTATATTCATGTCTATTCCAATTTAGAAAGCATACTTAATCGGCAGTGTTTATGGACTCGATCAATCATCGATAATGAGCACATATATAACGTATCGCCACGTGCGTCGATATCCTAGGAGTACCAACACATAATATACATGTATAATCGTCCCCTAAAACAAATATATTCAGGGGGTACACATAAATTACATCCGTCCGACCGCATGTCCGTCCGTCCATTGCGGCGTTCGTGTTTTTGTCACATATTACGGGTATATCTCCATTGTGTAATCGTGCAACTACTCCCGCAGTTTCGAATGTATATACACTCTTAGAATTACTTGTAACCAACTGGTTTTTCATTGGTTCTTCAGCTTGTCCCGTATTTGTAACCAAAGTAGGGAACCATTTGGTTCTTGGTAGCCATGGTACCAGTTAGCTCTAGACCATTTGGAACCAATATAAAACCAAATTATTCTTTTATTTGGTTCCCCGTGACAAACCAATTTGTGAACCATGCAGTGTGTTCTGAACACGACTGTTTATTACTTGTGTAGAACCTATTTCGGAACCAAATTATTCTTCACTCTTAACCAAATACTAGAACCGATAGTTTGTGCAATGTACTTGTCATACGCTCCGCTGTCTCCACTCCACAGTAAAACGTGGACACCCCTGGTCCAGTGGTCCTGCTAATATGCTATGATGTTGGTGGTCCTGCTGAACTGCTATGATGCGGGTAGGGCAAAATGATGCCGTTATGAAAAAGTACCGTTATTTGTTCTAAAGTCAGGGGGGGGGGGGCGAATAAAAAATTAGCAGGAAGGTATGCCGGGGTGGGTGGGTAGGTGGTCCAAGAGGCAAAAAAAAAACGCGTTTTTTTACAACCTCATGCAAATGTTTTACTAAAGACCTTTTGTGCACACATTTGACATTTGTAACAGTTAAACCATATTAAAACTGCAAAAACACATTATTTGTGATACTGGGACCTTATATGGGCCTTATTGGAGGTAATATTAAGCTGACATGTTGCATATGGGACAGTGAGGTGAAAAACTTCCTCCCAGACACCCTTCAAAAGAAGCTTCGAGAAATGTAAAACTGAAATAAATAACTTGTTCTCATGTAACTGAGACCTTTTGAGCCAAGATCATTGTGTGCATGGAAAAGAGCGAACAGTGACTCAGTAGCAATGGCTAGAAAATAATGTTCATCAGAGCACCAAGCTAATCAATCTCACAACACCTAAAGTATCCAAGTCTGGCAAAGTGACTGCTTATTATTAAATTTTAATTTAAAAGAAGATGCTCCAATAGACTAAACACAAGTTGTATGGCATAATTCTATATAATGTTCTGGTTGACAGACTAATCAGGAAATAGTTAGAAATGAAATGATATAAATGATGGAATTGTATGTATCCTGCACAATGGCCTAGTTTTGCAGATATCAGCAATTTATAAAATATTATTTCCTATTGCAGCCTGGCAATTGTCCTCTCTAGATATGTATTTATATTTTTAATATGTCAACTCTAGTTCAATTGAAGCTTAACAACTGATATATGTCATGGATATGTCAACATAATGTCAACAGTGACACGAAAGTCAAGACTGAGTTTACTGTCCTGAGATGTTATGAGCTTAAAATGTGTTAGAGCCTTATAGCCAAAACACATGTTCAGTTCATGTAATAACTTGCAGGGGAAAATGATATCTCACTGGATATACAGGGGATATGTATAATTTGTTTTGTAAGATTGGATGCATTTTGCATTATAATAGTGTTTTATGTGCACCTATCAGCTTATGTTGGGTTACTCTATTTGTCCACTATATTATTATTATTATTATATCTTTATTTCCTCCAATCATTGAAGATTTTATAAAGTATATAACATTGTTATGCACATCAAGTTGAACAAAATAATATTATCAATAAATGTTATAGAATATGAATAACAATTAGTATGATGAGAAAGGCGTAGTTACACATATGTACAATGATGGGTTTGATGACCATGATGACTATGAGGATGATGAGCATGATGATGTTACTCGGATGGCCAATATTATGGTACGATGATGAGATGATGTTGAGATTGGTGACAGAGATGATGATGATGATGATGATGATGATGATGATGATTATGCTGATTACCATGATACTGTTGATGGTGATGATGGTGATGATGGTGATGATGGGGAAGAAGATGGGATAATGTTGTTTATGATGGTGATGAAGATGATGATGATGGTGATGATGATTATGATGATGATGATGATGATGATGATGACGATGATGGTTGTGATAGTTATGTTGTAGATACCACACTACCAGTAATATGTGTACTCCGTGCACACATTTTGTTTACAGAAGCATGCACGCATAATTATAGTGACGTATGATCACGGTGGTTTCAAACGCCACGTTAACATATTTTGAACATTGGAATGAGTTGTATTCATTCCGTTCGCTTGCGCGAGAGTGTTGTATGCCAACCACAGTTGTGCAGTAAATCCGATCATGTAGTTAGTAAAACAATCAATATCATCAATAACGTGTTGTATGCTATCACTGACGTGCGTGAGATGAAGGGATATCATGTCATCATCATTTAATTCGTCAACGGCAATGAAACAAGGTATACCATAACGGTCGATTAAGCCAAAAAACATGTTGTTTCGTATCAGTGTCAACTCCTTACAGTCAATTAGGATGTGTTTGACTTTGTCGACATACATGCGCTCACAATTAGGACATGTCCCTTCATCTCGGCAAGTGGTTGCATTGATAACCAGTGCTGTCGTGGTGTAGCATTGTTTGTTTTGGGGAAATTTTCGGCATAAACGCCAGAGTTTGCTCATACTGAGCGTATGATGAATTCTCAGAAAGCGGGTGAAAGCTATGTCTGACGTCACACGCATGTTCCATTCTGCCTCATTGACAATTTGTATGTTAGTCTTTACACGAGATTTCCATATCTCTTTTGATGGGAAGAGACCAGAACGTATGTACTCATCGACGATATCCATAAGATTATATTTCTCAACAATGGCAACAACATCGCCTATAAACGAGATGTGTGTTGCTGTTGAGTGAACAAAGTGATGAAGTCTACATTCAAAAATAGCTTTGCATGCTTTACTAGGTGCTAAGCGACAGAGCGATCCAAACAATGAAAGTTTTCGGGCTTCTACACATGATTCAAGCGGGTATGTTCCAACCATGCTTAGTACTATATCAGTTCTGCAAGCAGTCGGTAGACCCTGTATACGCTTCAAACAAAAACGGTGCATCCGTTCTATTTTAATCCTGTTTGTCGCAGAAGTGTCAGAAAGAAATTCAGAACCATAGAGGCCACGCGACAGTACAATAGATTTGTAAATGATCATAGAGCTTTGGGGTGTTATACCACCTGCATGTAGGCCAGCATTGGTGAGCATCAAGTAGGTAGAACGCAATTTTGAGCATATGCTTTCAGTGAGTATATTTTGAAAGATTGTTTTATGCAAAGGAATGCCAAGATGCGTTATTGTGTCCGTTTCTAAAATTGGACGGTCGTTAATTAACCAAGTTCGTGGAGAATGGTATATTCTGGGCTTCACATTGAAGACAATAACTTTACATTTATTTTCATTGTATAAAAAACGCCACTTTCTGCTATAATTGCTGCATACATCACATAGCTTCTGTAAGCCAAGAGACGAGAGCGATAGTAACGTCATGTCATCTGCCTGGGTTGGAGAACAACAGTTGATCCCATGCAATCTTAGACCAAAATTCGACAATTCAAGTTCTTTTAGTAGATCATCTATATAAATAGCATAGAATATTGGTGATAAAGTTTCCCCTTGTCTGGTACCTTGACTTATTGTTATTACCCGAGAACTAAGATTTCCATATCGTACGGTACATGAGACTCCACGGAGAAATTGACTGAATATTTGCAAAATTTTCCCATTTGCTCCACGTTCTTGTAGTTTAAACAAAAGACCATTAACCCAGACAGTATCAAACGCTTTGTGAGCGTCAAGAAAGCATGAAAAGAGGCGAGAATTATTTTCTAACGCTTATGAGATACTTTCCTGGACTATATAAGAGGACATCAAACAGCTTATGTTTTTCTGAAAGCCATGTTGCAGAGCATGTGTCACGACGAGAGTTGGGACATTTCTTTCAATGCGGTTCAGAAGAACTCTTTCAAAGAGTTTATAAAACACAGGTAGTAGAGTTATGGCCCTGTAACTATCGAATTTTGATTTAGGCTTGCCACCCCCCTTGTATAATGAAACAATGATCCCAAGCTTTGCTTGGTGTGGAATATGTGAATAATCGAGCATTAACGATATAAGTTTAGCAATATGAGCATGTAGCTGTGTGCCGCCGTATATAAGATGTTCGTAACATAACATGTCAGATCCAGCTGCCTTGCCCTTTTTCACTGACTTCAGAACTGAAGTAACTTCTTCCGGTGACACTGTGTATGTAAGTATATCATCTAGAGCACCGTGTACCGGACTATCAAGGAGTTTCTCTACTCGATTATTGACTTCTATGTGGTGTGCGTTGTCAAATGTGTCAGAACTAAGAGGCGAATAAAGATTTTCATAGTAATCTGCGAACGCATTAATTATATCAGTTGGTGTTCTTAGGATATTGCCATTGACTTCAAATAAGTTACTGGTTGTTTCCTTACGATTCGATCTGATTGAGTTGAACTTCTTGAAAAACAATTCCTGATCCATTTCAGCGGCATGGTCAATATCATTATTTTGTGTGGACATGAATTTCGAGTTACATCTACGTAATTCTCTCCTAAACCTACATTTTGATGCTTTATAATTAGCATAGCTCGCATGCGAATCACCTCTTGGTCTACCTTCGGATAACCAGGCATTTCTAGATGTACGCATTTCGCGGTGTAACAATGTCAACGAAGCATTCCAGTATGGCTTCAAATACGGTTTGAACGATTTTTTTGGAACGGACGCTTCCGAAGCTGACTGTATACTCGATACGGTTTTGTTATAACAATGGTCGAGGTCGCGTGTATCAGATGCATTAAGTTCAGGCAATGAAGACTCGATCGAGGATCGATAATTTGAAACCATAATTTCGTTAGCTAGAAATTTTCTCCAATCCCATGTAGCTTGTGGAGATTTCCCTTGCGAGTGTACTACGTCATATGATATTGTCATGAGAATAGGTCTGTGATTTGATGTATTCTCCTCATTGTCATCAAGGACAGCTACGCGAAGAATTCGCTGAATATCGTCTTGGTGAACAAGAATATGATCAATGATTGTCCCATCTGAAGAACCGGGAGGAACAAACGTTGCAAGTCGCCCCGTGCAACTATTGGTGTTGTTTGCCGAAATATATTCACGGTCGTTAAGAAGTTTATGGAAGCAAAGATTACGCGCATCTCGTTTGCTTAAATTTCCGTTGAAATCACCCATGACAATGACATTGCCCAATGATGAATATGTAACGATTAGATCTGACACATTCTGAACGTACTCAGCATAGAATTCAGTCGAGTAGTTTGTTGATGGGAGATATACTTGAAAAACATAGAGGAAATTATCTGGGGAGAGCTGTAATTGTATGCCGCATATTCGATCATCGTCGCATGAAATAACAGATATGCAATTGTCATATCGTTTGTGCCAAAATATTGCGATACCACCCTTATATCTTCCCCTTTGAAGTGGGAGTCGCTGTGAGAAATCGCACACGGCGCTGTGAGAATTTACATATCGTATCGAGAAAGTGTACGTTATGTTCATGGAGCCAATGCTCGCTTATTCCAAAGATATCTATATATCCATCACTCAGCAACCGACTGAGGTAGCTACTACTCCCCAATATTCCAGTGACATTCCATGTGCCAATAGTCAACAAGTTTTCATTAGTAGGCATATTGAGAGGTGATATATAAGAAGTTGTAAAAATATATGAGTAATAAGATGTGAGATATGAGCTAGAAAAGAAAAACTTAGGTTTATAACAGTAACAGTGACTATTGGGTTTACGAGATAGAGTTACTCTTCTTGCTGGTAAGCAACAGAACCGCTCACATTGATACTGTTAACATGCATTTCAGTCGGCTCACTGTTGTATCGATAACTGCTGTAGCTCATTCGAGACGATCGATCCTGGTAGCCATAGGAATAGCTCTTGCTTAAGTTCATTTCGCTAAAACCTCGTTTGGAGAGCCAGAATCTGCAGAAGGCATGGGGCTCCCACACATTGTTTTCGAAAACCATGGGCACATCATCCATATGAACATTTATTCTGGCCGAGGTGGAGTTCCTACCAGGGCGGCCATGAAATAGCCTCACAATAGAGAATCGAATACCGAGCATATCCAGACGATCTTCAATGTCCTCCTTGGTAGTTTCGGCGCTGAGATTTCCAACGAAAACACGTCTAGTTTTGATTGGTCCCTTTGACCAACCCTGGCTACTTTCGTCGTGGTTGGTATCCACTTGTCGGGTGGGGGTCTTATCTGAATGAAGTGATCCTCTTTTTCGGTGCGATGATTTGTCATCAACATACTTGTCTGCAGAGGGATCCAAGTTCGCCGGGGGGCTCCTAGCGTTGTTTTGACTGGCACTTCCGGTTGGTCGCGAACTAGCACTAGGCTTATCCAAATTAATTTCAGATAAGAAGGCGTCCATCAATGATGCTCTGCCAGTGGTACTGAAATGAATGCCTCGACTGTCGCGTTTGCTATACATCTCGCTCCTTACGCCGTGTATAGTCGAGAATTTCTCGCTGATGTTCAGAATTTCACATTGTTCTCTCCTTTCACACATTTGGATCATAAAATCATTTGTAACACTCACCACATCGTTATATTTGTCTGTGTAAGTGCCTCTGCCTTTCTTCAGTGGAATGCTGCAAAGCTTGATTTTGGCGTTTGGGAACATTTTCACTATCATAGGAATAGCGTCGGAGATATTCAGTGTGACAGAATTTGAATTGCATTTATTGATGGATATGTCATTCGTTCCCAGATGAATCAATACACACTTAACATACTCCGGATATTTGCCAACACTTTGGTCTTTCTCGACGTCAGTTAAGAGCTCAGTTATTGTACCAAAACTCGATCCGCTAACAGAAAAGTTTTTAACATTGGCTTTATCCAGGTCGATGCCGGCACAGTTGCTTGCCCCGAGTATCACGGTATCAATAATATCTGGCTTTGGGCGGTCACTGTCTTCTGCAGCATGTCTAGATTCAGATACCTTGGGTTTTCTGTCTGCACCTTTGACATCATTGAATAAGTTGAGTTGTGGGTTTGTATGTGATTCTGTAGTTATCACATTGGTTGGTGCTGGTGACGGAGTGGGCGTGTATGACATCGCTGGATCTGAGGTCAGCGACATGTTCGCCATGTTCTCAAAGTATGCAGGCGAATGAATGGTCCGAAGAACGTTGTATGCGAATTTATTCAATTCCTCATACATATGCGATGAAAATGCACCCAGGTCAGATTTCCAACTCTCCTCACATTTATGTTCATCTGCAGACTGCTCAAGGTGTTGTTTGGTTGAACTGAAATTTTTTTCCAGTGATTTTATCCTCCCCTTTAGTGTGTTATTGAGGCCACCCTGAGATGTGAATTTCGACGTGATGTCTCCGAAAAAATCAAATATTCCATCGATAACTTGTCGCATCTGTTTTATGTCGTTCTTAAGGCGGACAACACCGGTACATTTGTCGCTCTCTATCCTCTCACAGGACAGTTTTGTGATCACTTCAGCGTCTTCCACTTCCTGCAACCGTCGCATAACATCCGACATGCAAATTTCTAGTGATTCTAGGCGACCGTTGATCATTGGTAGAGTCGTCGTTAATTCATTTTCAATCCGCGCACAAGTCTGTTTCAACAGAGATACATTGCCGGACATTTCACCATAAGGTATATGTGGGACATTAGTTGCAGATTCAGTCACTGTTTCATTCAATACGTCGGGAGGTTGGTTATTATTACCAGTTGTTAGATTGGGCTGAGACGAGACGGATTTTGTAGGTTTTCTCGTGCTTTTTGATGAACTCAGCATTTCCTCGATGTGTACTGAATCATCATCCAACATACACTGTAACAGGCTATAAATATCAGTGGCCAACTTTGTTGTGATTGTGCCTTTCGCTGAATTTGTACGTCGCTTTAAGACTGAATTAGACACAATAGCAAAGTCCTGCATCTTAATTTCTCCAAATATAGTTTGTCGCAAGCTCTCTAAAACCGATTCCGATCCATCACACGATGTCACTAACCTGCTAACAAATTCATCTTTTGTGGTGTTATGTATAGCGGTTACCATATGGTTGATATGTGACATTAGGAATGGGGACACAACTCCCGATCTTACACGTGCAGTAAATGTGTCAAAGATTGATCTTTTGTGATCGTCATGTTGAGCAGCGATGTCACTGACCAACGAACTTGTTTCATTAAGTTTGGTTGGATTCGAGTTGATACATGTACGTGGACGTGTAGAACCATCACCAGAGTCAATATTTATTCCTGGTGTGTGCTGGGTTGTCTGTTTTGGTATACATGTATCTACAGTGCTTGATGCTATGGGACACATTGAGTTATCAAGAAGCATGTGCTGGCCATCGATTCCACTGCCATTTAGCACCATGTCAGTTTGTGTGAATATGCCATCCATTGCTGATACTGTTTATTGGAGAGCACACAGAGAAGACAATAGCGTCATAATTGTAATCACTCGAACGTGTGAATTTTTCGAGGTCCCGAGCTCTGCTGAGCTCATTGTTATAACTGTAAGCGTAGCACCCGCTCGTTGTAGTTCAATCAGAAGTACTCCCGTAGTATTGTGGTTACTCAAGCGTGGAAATTTCTCACGGCCATAATTCCAGTACAATAGGTTGTTGAGTTGATTTTTACAATAAACAATGGGTCGACTGGGACAAAATGGCGACATAAACAATGGCATAGGAGGTCTCAATGAACGGGAGAGTCAATATTTTCTTCAGAAATACCGGAAAACTGTTGCAGATATCCTACTTTCTGTAGCCATTTCCCGGTGCTACACTGATTCCTCAGAGTATCGAAGAAGTTTCGTTCCCGATCCATTAGTAGAAGTCATGATTTTTTATGATAATATGAAGAGCGAAGTTTCTGCGATGTTTACCTGGATGACGTCACAATTTCCATTTAGCAGTATGGAATTTGACCACTCAGGGAGATCTATAACATACTCTCATCATACACTGACCTAGAAATTCCAATGCATGTACATGTATGTGGTAGAAAATTGCCTATCAGCCAGTATTTGAAAACAAATCTTCATATTTACCTGTATTAACCAGGGGAGGGGCGGAAAAAATTACAGGATACAAGGACCGGGTGGGTGGGTGTCCCCGAGCCCGCAATGCAGATTTTTTCTGGTGTCATGCAATTTTTTTCAAAAATCATTTCTAAGACAAATTACAGCTTCAAAATTAATTGAAACAATCAGATTCATATAGTAGTGCATGCTATAGCCTTATACAAGTGAGGGGGGCTCTATATTTAAATTTTTTGTCCACAATTTCTTCCTTTAACAGTTGAAACCATGGGGTGGGTCTGGTTTTGGTCGAGGAAAAAAATTGCAATGAAAAAAAATCCATTCTCATCTTTTCTCATAGTTTATCATGGCTTTTTAAAACTTATTATACATAGAGGATACCTGCGTGTTTTGAGTGAATACCGGAAGTATCTCATGAGTGGTCACAGTGAGATACTTGAATCATCTCGAGTGGCCATGATTCCAGTATCTCACTGTGACAACGAATGAGGTAATTCCGGTATTCACTCAAAACACGAAGGTTTTCTTTTTATTATATGCGCTATTTACTAAAATAGATCGAGCAATTAATTCAATATCGAACTGATCCTGATTCACATCGGCAATACAATTTCTGCACAACAAACAGAGAGACCATGTGGTTCAATAAAATACTGTCGATAACTCAGAACACACATGCTTCATATGTGCGTAATATATCAGAAAAATTTATTTCAAATATACCAACTTACTTGCTTGTGTACTATCAGCAATGTGGCCAGCTGTCAAAAAGTCGAAAAACCGTTGGCCTCATTTGTTTATATTAATGATATCAGTCAAGATATTGAATACACGATAAATACAGTGACCACGTGGTCGAAGTACATGGTCGATGTCGATACATGACTACAGTGACTTAAGTCACATAATAACGTGTTGTTCACTGATTGGAGCATTAAAAGGCTCCAGATTCAATCTCAGAGCATATCATTTTCAAAATTTTCCGGGGGAGGCCCCCTGACCACCTCCCGTACTCTCACCCTCAGGCCTTCGGGAGATGCCTTCGGCCTCTCCTGCTGGGATACTACTCACCTCAACATTTTGTAGGAGAGCTACTCGCCACTCGCCTAGAATGATTTTGAGGGGAGCTCCTCATTGCTCACCAGTGATTTCCCACATGGAGAGGACTGGAACTGTGTTTATTTAATCAAATTGATGGTGTTTTTACTTTACACATGCACATATTTTAACCTATTGCTAATAAGGGACACAACTATTCTGTTAAAGTTGGTATTTTATCTTTATAACCATAAATATTTGGGGTTTTAAAGGTTTTATCACTGGTTTTATTGGCATATTTTTCAGCCATGTGCTTTGTTTGTTTATTTTTTGTGGGTGTGCTTGATCAGCGTTCTCTCAGTTCCGGTGCAGACACAATGAGAGACCCTTACCCTGCCAACAACACATTATTTAGTAGAATTTACAAGATTTTAATCAATTTCGGGGGTTGGGGTCCCAGACCTGGGTGGAAAAAAACTTACGGTCCCGGGTGGGTGTCCCAAACCTGGTGGAAAAAAACTTACGCTCCCGGGGTGGTGGGTCCCCAAAACTGAAAAAAAAAAAATTCCACCTTGTATCCGTGATTATTTTTCTGACCCCCCCCCTGTATTAACCATTTCTTTTTCAATTAAAACAGCTTATGGCAGGTTAAACTGTCATTTGAACTAAAGGAGATAATTTCACCGTCATATGAGTGATATCAGTAAGGCCAGAAAAAAAGGTTTTGTTTCACGGGCACCGGCGCGTCGACTTTTAACTCCCGCGTCGGTGCTTTTTATTGGTATTTTGACCCCAGAAAATATAAAATAGACCTAATTCCATGAAATACCACGAAAATAGGTAACAGCAAATACAACTCGCGAGTTTACATCAAGTAAGCTTTAATATTCTGTCTTGTTTATTACATATGTAAAGGTGTCATACAACTGGATTCACATGCAGTGTAAGTATTCCACAAACAAATCCGGGGAAATTGCCAGAAAAGGAGAGTTTATTTATATGCAAAAAAGTATTCATTCTGGATCGATCGATTGGTTGTTTAAAAAGTTGGAATCAATTTTCTGGATGAAATGGTACATGACAAAAAGCGACATAGCACTCAATTTCATACATTTGAGCTGGGCCATGTACCAGAATACTAACCTAAATCACGCTCTACCTGTTTGGATCTCTAAAATAATTCTATATTTGCAAATTTGGTATTGAAAACAACAAATGACTTTAAGTTTACAATACATGTTCCGGTTCCGATTCTCAAAGTAATTTTTTTTTTTGTCATCACCACCACCAGAAATAGTGACGTTTGTTTCCTGGGGGTGAGGTGATAATTGGTTATTGGGTTGGCTTTTGAGACAAATATTAAATTGTATTGTGCAACAATGATGCACTTTTTGCACAGAAAATGTATTAAATACGAAGATATAATTTGCTGTGGAACAAACTGCATCTGTGCTGCACAATTTGACAAAGCCAGCAATTCATAAAACCTTTCTTAATTACCACTAACAGTCAATAGCTAGCCTGCTTGTTAGTTTTGTAAGTTTTCCAGTATGAGGTATAT
This sequence comes from Siphonodentalium dalli, assembly GCA_032622095.1. Taxonomy (NCBI): domain Eukaryota; kingdom Metazoa; phylum Mollusca; class Scaphopoda; order Gadilida; family Siphonodentaliidae; genus Siphonodentalium; species Siphonodentalium dalli. The sequence continues at coordinate 190,645,220 of CP136062.1, read as the reverse complement.
GGCTTGTGGAAAATAAAAAATAAAAATAAAACCCTCCCTCCCTCATCGTTTTGAAAAAAAAATTGCCCGTGAAACAAAACTCTTTTTTTTTTTGGCCTAATGGTTTTTATGTGGATTTAGACCGAAATTAGTGAAATTTGGGGGTGGGTGTCAAAAATTTGGAATACAAAATATTTGTTTTGCAGCTTTGGGGGTGGTGGGTACCCAAAAATGACAGATGCAAAAAAACGACATACCGTCCTGCTATTTTTTTACTACCCCCCCCCCCCCCCCCTGCTAAAGTTGTCATTCTCGCGGTGTTTGGCAAATTCCTGCGATTTGAGGAAAAAACCTGTGTGTGTATGAAACATTCAAGAACATACATATTTTTGAATGATATAATAATGCCTGCGCTGTTTTTTTTTCTAAAACGACGTGAATAAGAGATCTTGATTATAGTCTATTTTCAACAACTAATACAACCAGTATTATATATATTTCGCAATAAATAAATAATCTCGCACCGATTTTGTCTTGGCGACAAATTTTCGGTCTAAATCCTTCATATTGGTTACAAGTCGGTTACAAATTTATCAGTTCTACCGGGGGGGGGGGGGGTGGGTCTGCAGATTTTTCCAGACACAAGGCGGGGTAGGTGGGTATGTCGGGGCTGGACACAAATGAGTAATGCAAATTTTTCCTACACTGAAATTTACTCATGTTTGTCTACTATTAACCTTATGTAGACACTTATCTACATACATATATCATTCCGAATACATTTAGATCCCTGTAGGGGTTTATATATATGGTTTGAGGTTCCAATACCGGTTTAAATGCAGGCTTTCTGGCAGACAATTCGAACTAGCCAAGTTTGTGTTTGCTAAATCACTTGATAAAGTATGTTTGCCTATAAAAATACAATTCTCCCGAAACAAAAACGACTGTATTTTTGCATTATTTTGTTAGTGTACTACAACTGTTAAGACCACGGTCTAATTGTTATATTGGACTTAAGCAATATTATGTCGGCATGATCGTGTCAATGTGGTATGTATGTTGTTATCAGTCGTTGGACTCAATGATTACAAAAAAAGTTATATTATATGTTTATACCCTAATTATAATAATAAGATTACAGTCAGGCCATGAACCTTTATATGCACGGAGCTTATGACAACGCGTCAAATCAGGGTTAATTGGACAATTTACCTCAATAAAACTCAATATCGTGGTCATCATTCATGGGAAGATTGTCGGGCAGATGAAAATTCAAATATGAGCCAGTAAGAGTTATATTTGGCTGCGAAAGCGAAAGATGCATGATTCGAAGCGATATCTGTATAATAGATAGGTTTCACAAGGTGGTTTCCTTATAAAGGCATGTGCCTGACTCATGTCATTGTCATGGAATGCCATTGGTATAATATGGCTTTAGCCCCGTATAGCGACTAGACCTGTGTGAGCGACATGCGTTCCACACAAACAGTAACCCACGTAGTGATATCTCATCATTCCAGACATCAAACCATAGTCTTTAGCATACTGATTGGCTCTGATCAGTCACCACATTGCTACACAATATACGCATGGACCTGGAAGTCACCTGGTTTTAACACTGGATTTTCCAACAATATCACGCTCAAAATTATGTTGCATGGGGTTAGATTTGGTGTTTAGGCAGGTTTATGCATAGTTTGTTTCAGAGAATAAAGTACCTTACCTATATTAATATACTTGAAGCAGATTCCTTTGAAATACCAAAGCACACATGCCTTTTGACTGTTTCGAGTCACATGTATTTGTTTGCTGGCGAGGGAAGGGGGGGGGGGGGTAACTCTATTGCTCATATCACAAGTATTCATCATTGTTTCCTTGTAAACATTTAATGAACCAAATGGGGAACCCAAATGAAGTATTGGTTCCATGTTCTAGTTCTATCCGGGGAACCAGATAGAGAACCAAAAGCAGGTCACATACATTGGTTCTCCCCTCAGCATAACAATTAGAAACAAGTTTGGTTCTTTAATTTGGTTCTTCGAGGAACCAAACCATGTTTGGTTCTTTATTGGCTCTTTGTTTGGGAACCGAATGTCCTCTGTGTGTACCTGTCTTTGCTTTGCGTCGCTAACAATCATGGAATTTTTCCTGGGTGATTAATTCAACGCTTATTGCGATATCAGCTCAAAAAAGTTACAGAAAGCATGCAATCTCGAGCTGGGACAACCCTCCTACCTTGGAGGAGATTGTCGATGAAGATATTTTAACAAGGAGATATATTCCCTGCATTGCATGTTTGTTCGATGTTATAAAGTTCCCTGCCAGAAAGGGTCAATCACCCGGCGATAACATCAAAACGTTCCCAGGTGTTTTGTACTGGGTGGAATATATGATCTCTACGGGCGTAGTTAGAGTAGAGATTCGTGGCATGATCTATATACTTACCGGCTAGAATCACCCATGAATACCCTTCGTCAACTGATGTTGGGCGGGACGTTGCCAACTTTTCGACCATAACTCACAAGAATAGTTGACTTATAATATCGCTTGTAGCACATCGTTGTCTAAACTGTCCTTGTTCTCAAATGGTCTGCAAAGGTAATATATGAACCAACAACAGAACAAACACAATGTGTTTGTTTAGAGGGTCCCTTACAGCAACACACGTGGTTAACCAAATTGAAATGGATATTGCACGCCTGCGTAGTTTTTGGATCAGAATATATTTGAGAGCAAGTTATGTTAAACAGATAAGATTTATTTATTTACGAGTAACACGATATCGGACACCCCTTTATACTATTTCAAACGAGTATTTTGAGTTAGTGTATATCCGACGTTTAATATATCGGACATACACACAATCAGATCATGAGATAAAACCAAGCAACCGCCTACTTAGTTGGCATTATCCATTCCATGTTAATCGAGTATACAGTTAGCAGTATTTTTTTTTCGGGGTAGGGGTATCGCGGGACTTGGTTATATAGTGTCTCCGTGTTTGTGTATTTGGGGGGGGGGGGGGGGTACGTGTCTACCTTAGAATTTACAACGCCACCTCCCACTTGAACCAAGCCCTAATTCCCAAGTTCGATAAATTCTATCTGCATCCCATTAGGTTGGAATATTCCGATTGGTACCTCAACTTCCTCAATGTTTCCAACTGTGACATCTGCACTCGGGTAAAAGTCGATCAAATCCATTTACCTGAGATGGCTTCCAGAATGGCCGAAATGTTGGTTAAAGCTGTGTACCAGAGCTTAGCTGTTTCTTGGCTACACGTTTGAGTCATTTACATTGAAATCGGTTAACTGGATCCTTTTGAAGCTTCATAATTAATGAGCGTGTGTATATGAGGCGTCGCTATCAAAGAGCGTTTATCTACTTGAGTGGAAATAAAATCGGGTAAAACTGGCGGATTTCTACGGACGAAATTTGATACATAGGGTTACTTTTGTCCGGGGAGTGTATTGGACTGGTCAAATCGTGACCCCGACCTGACCTTGACCTTCAAAATGGTCAATTCAAGGTCAAATCGGGTCCAATTTCGCATGCGCCCGTGTTCTTGCTGATATACGCTCATATACACTCATAGAGTCATGTTTCTTGTCTAATATATATTTGAGGAAAGTTTGTGTGTGTGTGTCTGTCCGCGATGGACTTGGACGAAACTTGGTACGGGTATGTAGTTTGACCCGATGAGTAACATGGGCCTATCCGTTTGTCCGTGCGGCGTGACCTTGACCTTCAAGTGACCTTGAACTCATATCTCGGGATCCGCTGAGCCGATTTCCACCGAATTTGGTGGAAACGGGTAGTTTGAGGCGCTGAGCAATTTCGTCACACCCGGATGCCCGTGCGCAATGACCTTGACCTTTCAAATAACATTGAACCCGTATCTCGGTATCCGCTGGGCCGATTTCCACCATTTTTGGGGTGTTGGTGTAGATGGGGATGCCAATGAAATAAAAAAAACAACACAACGACCCTCACCTTGACCTTCGAGTGACCTTGAACTCATATATCTGATTTCCACCAAATTTGGTGTGTGGGGGTAGTTTGAGGCGCTGAGCAATTTCGTCACACCCGGATGCCCGTGCGGCGTGACCTTGACCTTTCAAATGACCTTCAATCCGTATCTCGGTATCCGCTGGACCGTGGGGTAGTTTGAGGCGCTGAGCAATTTCGTCACACCCGGATGCCCGTGCGGCGTGACCTTGACCTTTCAAATGACCTTCAATCCGTATCTCGGTATCCGCTGGACCGTGGGGTAGTTTGAGGCGCTGAGCAATTTCGTCACACCCGGATGCCCGTGCGGCGTGACCTTGACCTTTCAAATGACCTTCAACCTGTATCTCGGGATCCGCTGGGCCGATTTCCACCATTTTTGGGGTGTTGGTGTGGATGGGGATGCCAATAAAAAAAACAACACAACGACTCTCCCCGTCAGGACGGGTACCCAGCTAGTATACATATATAATTGTGGCATAATTATGCAAACAATATAGATAAGAAATCGTGTGCACATGGTAGAGGATGTGTGTTGTGTTTTTGTTTGTTGTTGTGGGGTAGTGGTTGTGGGGTGCGTGCATGTGGCCTCTCCCTAGCATATTTCGCTGAAGGGACGCACGTGTGTGTTGGTTGGGACGTCAGCATGGGGTATTCGTTCGTAATTTCGTTGGTTGGGTGGGGATTTGGTCGATGTGGAGTGGCTGGCATTCGGATATGAGTGATGTAACGTATACACAATACGCTCGCCAATACACACTTGAAAGTAAAGACATATATCAAGTAACAGTTACATGAGCCCCAAATCGTCCTTTCGTTATAGATTAACCCTGAGGGTATACACATACTATATATACAACATACTTACCGGTATTGGTAATATACACATCACTGTGATACACACGCGTTTACACTGTCATGATTGTTATTTACACATGTAAAATACACTAATTTATAACTGTTCTAATTAGCTCTAGGACCACAGTTGGCATAATATTTACATAGGACTTTACTCCGTTATCCTATATAGGTTTCATATACTGTAATTATTATGTAATTGACACTAATTGAACTGGGTTTGAGACCTCTTATTGGGAGAAGCACTATCCACAAATTACGCACCTGGCATAAAATAATCAAAAATGAAGACCTCCATCAGACCTTAAAACAAAAATCAGATGAACCTGGTTATCCGCTTAGGAACCGATTTGAACTGCTCTTTCTAAACACCAAATAATTTTTAAAAACCCATCAATGATTAACAAATGGAACGATGAATGTAAGGCGCCCACAGACACAGCGTGCATAATTCGGACCAACCGACTATTGACGACATTCTTACCTGTACAGCGATCTGTCTACTCAAAATCGCGGCGAATCGTCGACAACTTTGAATGAAAAAGTTTAGTATCCAATGACCGTCGCTACTTTCGTCGCCGCGAATCGCCGACTTTCGTCGCGAATGCTACCAACGCTTCAAATGGATGATCCTATTTGTTGAAATTTTATTGCATACGTACAGGTACGTGTATAGCAGATCAACGTTTCTTTGATTGTAAATGTGAGAATGATAGACATATATCTCATGACTAGACATCTGGACCGATTTCAAAGTGTGAATGGTGACTCGGATTACTCCGGCGTATTCAAATCCTCTTTCTGTATCTATTACGGAATCCTCGTCAATGGCAAATGTCTTAAAATGACGCTATAATATCACGCTTGATGACTGTCTCAAAAACATGGCCATTTACTAATGATTAATGTGAAGAAAAATGGAAGATATGTGGAAATATTAATTAAATTTCCTATTCTCGTGCATATGACACATTTTTCGGCGGCCATTTTGAATTTTTTTCGAAATTATTTGACGTCATTTTGAAGAAGGACATCATACCAACAAAATGGCATACATTATGTCTGTGTCTTTTGCTAACAACCGATCTATTACAACGATTAAATACAGCTGGTCGGAATTAGAGGAAATGGCGGCCATCTTGGATTCAAATGGCTCTAGCACCTAGTAGGGCCACCTTTATTTTTCGGTGAAATCTGGATTCTTTATCTGGATACCATAGGGAACAATAATCATAAGGTTATTTGTAATCATCGGGGGTGGGGGGGGGGGGTGCAGATGGACCTTATTCGCTCCCCAACTAAAATACCTGTATATTGTACAAAGAAATGTTTGACAAATATATCTATATCAATATTACCATACGGGTCATTAAAATAGACGAAACAAATTTTGAAGGGTGCATGTATCAGGTAAATTTTTATATTTCAAATGATGACAGGAATGCGGAAAGTTGAAGTACCTACGTAATACTGGCTATCCGCATGAAGATATATACATGTATATAAAAACCAAAATAGAAGATGACTGCTGGCGACAATGTTTTCCAAAAAAATTCAAAGCATTCGATAGCTCACATCTAGTCGTCAGCCCGAAGATCAATATGAAGTTTGGTGACTATCAGATGAGGGATATGTCTGTACAGTTGCTAAACAATTCAGTCATGCAAAAGAGTAAGATACCAAATTGCTGCCTGTGGTCATGTTTTTTAACGAAATTCGGAAAAATTAGATTACTCTCACCCTGGTTATCCAGAAGATCATTATGGAATCTGGTGACGATCGGACAATGGGTATCGTCTGTAGGATCAACCAAATTATTTAGCCATAAAAATAGTAAAATTGAAGATCACCGCTGGCAGTGATGTTTTCACAAGGAAAGTTTGAGAACAAAATATGGCTCACATCTAGCGGTGACCCAAAATATCCACATGAGAAAAAGTTCTCCAATAAAAGCTGGCTGCAGGGTGCGCCAATTGATTCAAATTTGAAATTTAACAGGGTGTACTGCTGGTGGCCATGTTTTCCCCGCAAATTTGATAGACTGATGGACAAAACCACTGAATCCGTTGAATCAATATACATGTATACATGGATTCATTTATATGCATTGTTATACACAGTACTGGTATATAAAGGTACTGAAAATAACTATATTACTAGTATACACAAAATAAATCATATATCATGGCTATGGGTTCTAATATCCGAACATGACAGCTGAGAACTTGGTGTGAATTGAAGAGTGGTGGTGTCTCAAGCATATCTAACCCTCCACGTGAGAAACATGCCATTAAATGGCATAAGTATAATCTAGCTTGAGGACAGAAGTGATCCATAAAACCCTCCTTAATTCAACCGGGTCCTCGCGCGCGATGTATGGTCGATCACATGATGATCTAGGGGGAATTAGAATTGTTGTATAAAAACAGCACTACATGTAAATATAAAATAAAATAGTGCTATATCTTATTACAGATTATTGCCACATATAATTAGTGACTATACAAACAGTCTGACAAAATAAAGTTTCAGTGACACTCTATCCGAAGAGGGGAATAATTTCATCTGTTACAGTCAATGGAGCAATTATGAATCTGAAAAGGTGAAATTTCTAAGTAATACTAGATATCGACATAACGCGATAACATAAAACGTAAATGCAATATGGCCGCTGGCGACCATTTTTTCCTATGAAATTCAAAAAATATTTGATAGCTCTTATCTGATAGATCAATATCAAGATAAATATGAAGTTTGGTGATGATCGGATGAGTGAAGTGGACTGTGGTCTGTGCTAAACGGTTTAGTAATGCTTAAAAAGATTCTTACCTTAATATTTTTAGGTTCACTTTATAAACTTCACTGAGTCATCTTTGTCATGTATTGAATTTGATATCTTTTGTTAAAAGTTTATAAATCATGTATGTCTCATGTTTGTTATTTTAATTTATGTGTTTATTATCATTAAATAAAGTTGCATTCCTTAAAAAGATTATTACCATGATGTTTTTATGTTTATAAACTTCACTGAGTCATCTTTGTCATGTATTGAATTTAATATCTTTTGTTAACAGTTTATACATTATGGATGTCTCGTGTTCGTTATTATATTGTATGTGTTTATTATCATTAAATAAAGTTATCATTTAAAATAAATGTATTCACGTCCTCAATTATTATTTCGCAAAAAAGCTAACATACCCCAAAACACAATAATTTAGAGTCGCCAATTAGTTAATCCGATTACCTATAACACTAAGCACATAAGCCGCTTAACCTTTTAAATGGGGCCGACCGTTTACACTTTATAGAATGAAAGAACGAAAAGTTGAATAAAATCTACAAATTTGTTAATTTAAGAACAATTCAAACGTTAATGTTGTCCATGTCATAACCCGGACATATGTACTATATTTCAGTCTTGTCCATTAATAAACAAAGAAGATAATGCGACATCAAGTCCGCTCACACCTTTTATTTTGGAGCCGGTCGCATACACTTTATAGGGTGTTTCAGAACGAACAAAAATGAATAAAATCAACAAATTTGTAAATTTAAAAACAATTCAAACGTTGTTGTATTCCATGTCCCAGCCCGGACATATACACCAAATTTCAATAATATTCATTGAGAAACAACGGACCAAACACTATATAACACCCCGTATACACCTTTTATTCCGAGCCGGACTCAGCTTCGGATACATTTTATAGTGTGTACCGAATTGGCACACGTCGATTGGGCGAGTTGGCCCTGGGGCGATTAGGCCGATTCCGACACATTCTATAATTTACAGTATGTACCCGTTTACGCGTAGTTTACTTTAGAAAGTTCCGCAATTAATACCGTAAATAGAGCGACTGTATTTGACAGAGAATGCCTCTGTTATTGATTATCAAGTTGCTATACATTAAAAACGACAAATTCACATGCTCGTTCAAGCGCAGTAGTCTACTTTCCCCATGTTAAAGGACATCCACAAATACTAAATAACGCTAACCTACTGCAAATGTTTTACACGACAACTGGGCGAAATAAACCATCCGAAAATGACCCCGACAGCATTAATGCGATAACTACCTCATTAAACAGAGTCCCTCGAAATAACCACATATAGATTTTAGGGGACTTCAACCTCCCAAAATACGACTGGGATAAACATGTCATCCTAGCAGGCTGTAGTTGTCCCCCCATACACAAAATTCATCGACGTCATGGAGGGAAAAGGCTTAGAACAAGTCGTTGTGAGTTCAGTATTAAACCCACACCGACGCCGCCACATAAAAGAAAGATCATACTGTATAACAAAGCCAATTGGAACCTCATAAAATCAAAACTTGTTGAATTCCAAGCAGAATATTACCACCTAAAATATACACAAAAACTGGACGTGGAAGGAAAATGGCAACTAATAAAATATAACAGGCCGACGTGGCGGTTTTAGACTTTTCAAAGGCCTTTGATAAAGTTGACCATCAACGCCTCATCCTAAAACTGAAATGAGTAGGCATAGATAACACCACAGTAAATTGGATAACATCATTCCTCTCCAACAGAACACAGAAAGTCCTTGTTGATGGTTCTGAATCAGAATCCTGTCCTGTACTATCAGGTGTCCCTCAGGTATCTGTCCTTGGGACTTCATCTTCCTTATCTACATCAATGATATGCCCACAACCCTGAAATGCCACACACTACTCTTCGCAGATGACACTATCGTCTACGAATCGACGGAACATGATGATGTTGAATCCGAGCTGATTGAGATCGAGCAAACATTGTGCGAAGTGAGTGAAATTGTAACTCAAAATTCACAAAAAATGGAAAATAATGATGCTAAAATGCAGCACTGCTTAGACGAAACGCGTGACGGCTTAACAAATATGCGTGCCCAAATTCGAATACTGGAAAGCGATATAGCAGAAACAATTCACCATATAGTGGGATTGATGCAGGGAAATATCCCATTCAAACATCTAGAAGTACAAAATCGTGGCTTATAAATGGAAAACCTACTCATGAGTCGAACCAAGTTACGCATCTTAGTATTCCCCTCAGTAACAAGGATCAGATGAACAACCTCACTAATCACATTTGTCAGAAGCTTAGAGCATCATATTTCATGCTGAGCAATGAGGCTATATATGTATGCTGGGGGAATAACTCCACTTAGTTCAAACCTGTTATAGAACACAATTGTCTTACCAAGAGGTCTATATGGGAGCGAATTTCTTTGCGGTATATCCACAACGAACGAAAATTCATTGGAAAAAAACCCATCGATTTTGCCTAAAACAAATTCGCGGGCTCCCATATAGGACCCGAACTGATGATGAACTGGGCCTCCTAGGCACATTCCACATTACGGCCCCCATTGACAAACGCAAACACGTGCTTCTCGGAAGTCTTTGTAGAACATCCCTGATCAAATCCTGAAACGAAATTTTCATGTGTCGTTTAGACAGCGCCATCAGAGGGGACGCCTTATGCAAGCATTCGTTTATATCAGATATAATTTTAATCTTGGAGAAATACGATCTCAAATCACATTTAATTGCGTTCGTTGAAAACGAGAATTTCCCATCGAAGGAAGCATGGAAGCAGCTAGTCTGTCAGGGATTATCACACTTCCAGGAAGCGGCATGGAAAGCGCGTCTTCATAGAGAAAGTTCACTGCAACACTTTTCAGATAGCTACAGCTCACTGGCTGTTTCGCCGTTATGGTTCACGTGTAGAGCTTATCCATTAATACAAACTTTATACAAAATTGAATTCCTTGAAATAGCGAAGCTCTTCGCAAAATCCGTGATTCCCGAAAACAGCGAGTTGTATGCTCTGCATAAACAAAATAGTAACAAAGTTGAACACAGCATCATTGTGTGTCCGGAAATATCTTCTCACTTCTTGAACATTTTGACATTCCTTGCTTCGTAGAAATCGACAAGCTCACCACCTACGAACAAATGATGATATTTCTGTCATGCATCCCACCACATGTTCGGGAAAAAAACAAATATTAACAAATTTATTATATTTATAACAAGGAGTACGCTCCGCGTGTGGAACAATTATCACGAGCTGCTCCGGGCATCTGATGATATAATACATGTTACTCCATGATTGTAGTATAGCAATGTAGTGCAAATAAAGCAAATAATGCATACACCCCGTCCGAGTATCCCAACCACAATATCTACTATATATTTTGAGACTTCTATTATATATTTTTGGAAGATCTGTGTGTGTGTGTGTGTGTGTGTGAGGGTGTGTGTGTGTGTGAGGGTGAGAGGGTGTGTGTGCCTGTCTGTGTGTTCGCGATGGACTCGAAAACGGCCGAGCCGATTTCAATGAAACTTGGTAAGTGGGGGTACTTTCGGCCGTGGAGTGGCATGGGCCTGTTAATTTGCCCGTGCGACGTGACCTTGACATCGGGTCATTTCAAGGTCAAACGCCCGAGTATCACGGGATTTCGATGAAAATTAGTGTCTAGGGATACTTTCGTGTGGGGAGTCTCATAAGCCTATTCATTTGCCCGTGCGACGTGACATTGACCTTGAAATCGGGTCAATTCAAGGTCAAATCGCGAATTTTGATGGGATTTCCACGAAATTTGATACGTAGGGTTACTTTTGTCCACTGAGTCTTTTGGACGGGTCAAATTGCGTTTTCGAGCCCGTGCGACGTGACATTGACCTTCAAACCAATGACCGTGAACTCATATCTCGGGATCCGCGGAGCCGATTTCCACCGAATTTGGTGTGTGGGGGTAGTTTGAAGCGCCAAACAATTTCGTCACACCCGGATGTCCGTGCGGCGTGACCTTGACCTTTAAAATTACCTTGAACCTGTATATAGGTATCCGCTGGGCCGATTTCCACCATTTTTGGGATGATGGTGTAGTTTGACCAGCGATGTATATATGGGTCGATTAAAAGCCACAGTCCTTGGCCAAGCGCCGTTATATGAAAAATCGCGGATCGCGTGACTTCGCGAGATCTCATTTCACTCTTGTTTTCGTCGTATGCGGGATTGTCTTGTGTTTTGCTTCTAAAAGTATATATACATCTAAAAAACGTGAGTATTGTACTTAGTTATACGTTCCAAAATAAAACTTTGCATAATACTCAAATTAAGCGACAGCTAATATCATAACGTTCATCGTAAGATGCTCGTTGACGAATTAAAAACAATAGATTCTCCCGTAACGAACACTGAACAACAAAGAAAACACAAGACAAATCGTGAGGGGGAAATCGTGAGTTCATGGATCCGATATAAATTTAAAGTATATCTTAAAGATCACATCCAATATCAAGTTATTATACACGCTATTGCTGTATTTCAACCATGTCCATTATAGGTGAAATTTCGTGGAAATGTTTTTTAATTTCCGAAATTCGAGCTATTGGGGGTGGACGTCTGATACCATTTATGTGTGGCAGACTTACGACTTTTGCAGCCACTTGAAAATATCCGCAATTAAAATAGAAAGGTTGCAATATTTATATTGCTGATACATTAGGCGATGACTTTGAAGTTGCACTGAAGTTGTTTTCTTTTATTTTTCGGTTCATAACTTTACATGAAATGAGCATCAATTGTTAAAAGTGGACATTTACCAATCTAGCACACTCACGTTCGAATTTCAACAACTCCTCCAAAATGACCAGATGTGGCATGAAACCATTGCATTAGTTTGTTTTCTGATATATCCCTGAGTGACCTTCATCATACTTTGCAAAGTTTTATTGCAGGAATGGTTTGTTATATCACAATGTAATTGTGTTGTTTTAAGACTGACAGCCTTTCTCGTTTTTTTTATGGGGGAGGGCTACCACTTTCTCATTTTTTCAAAAATGGCTCTAACAAAAATGGAATGGGTGGCGATTTTAAAATCATAATACAGCAATCTGTGTCCTTCAATTTATTTCATCATATTTTACTAATTTTTGTACACTTTATACTTGTAAAATTAACATTGGTTGGATTTTCTTGAAAATGTAAATTTTCAAGTTTGGAGGTAGGAACTTTAGCACTTAATCATATATAACCGAAATTGGAATAAAATGATTACCTAATTTTGATTTGGCATATGTCTTGTGATCACTATTAGCAAATTTTACAAGGATTAATACCCATGTTTTATCAATATCTTATCTCGAAGTTGAGCAAATTTCATCAATATCTAACAAGTACAACCGGTATATCAGCGGGCTTGGATGTGGTCCTCGGAAATTGTACTGTTTTTTATGTTCATTTGTCAAAAATAACCCTGAGAAAGTTTCCTATTGCATCAACATGCTATACATTCTACATGTGTGTCCATGTGTATTGGTATATGGTGTATCATATCAAATGTTGTAGCATTGGAGAAAGTCAGAGAACGACCAAACACCGATAAAGGTCTCAAACAAATGATCAATCTTCTATTTGAGTGCAGCACTTACATTTGAGGTTTGTTGAAAACATTTAAAAATAATATTTTAAGTATGGGTACTTGTAATTTTATAATAAACGCTCTTTATTGCTAATTAGTTGTGCCTCTTTCAATAATTCCAAGGTATTCACTTGGCCATAGAGGTAATCCATTAGTAGATTCAGTACCAGTTTGTCCTATATACACGTATAATATAAGCTGACAAGGAACGCTCTTTATTGCTCATATTTGCACCCTTGAGTCATCTGAGGTGAATGGCAATGTTGCGGCATAAATCTCATGATACTCTACGGGTCAAATGATCTCAGATTTACAATTTTGAAACAAATTTTGGGTATACAGGTATAATTAATTTATTTCAAACTGGTGAACATATTATCATGCTCAGGCTCTCACCCCATGTCGCCATGCCCTAAATAGAATCAACCTAGGAAACAAACTGATTATTAGTAATATAATACTAGTAGTTATGCCTTACTTTGTTCTTTCAGTATGCCTGCGACAAAACAAAAGTGTATCCGCCAAAAAAGAAAGGACCAGTGGAAGAAGCAGAAAACTGAAGACGAACTTTCTGCCATATCATATACTACATGCATAACTGTTGATCAATTTCAATAAAAATATAACTATCTGTACATCCAGAGAGCAGCTCGTGCAGGTCATCACATGGGATAAAATCTTTGTTTGCCATTTTTCAGACAAGTGAAAGTCTGTGGGTATATCTATATTCACAATACCCAATCTGATTAATATAAGCTTTATTTATAATATGTGAATATGCATTCGTTTTTCTTTCTATGAGGTGGCGCTTTATTGTTTAATATTTTGCACTTACATAAATACTTATAAAGTTGTTTGTATCTCTTTGTTTAAAAAGAAGATACTTAATAATAGCTACTAGAAACCGTGGATGTCATGCTATAGTTGATTGGACAATCGCAATATGAATAATAGTTTTCCACGTTTCGGAGTAATAGTGCAAAACATTTGTCTTGCCGGTCACGGGGTTAATAATAACGATACATAGCGCGGGAAATTAGCGTATCTAAACTTGGCGCAAGTGAGTTGTTTACGAACACGTGACAGGTGGTTAGCCAATCAGGTATCGTAATTGGTTTGGAAGGTCACGTGTTCGTAGCGAAAATTTACTTCTAGCGTGACACTCGGTCTGTCAACTTTCTTAATAATTTTAATTATTAAAAATTATGTATTCATACGATGGTATATAGTTGGAGAAAATTTTATAAATCAAAAGTCGGTTCTTCGAATTAATGGATTTAACCCCATCACGTCACATGTTTCGATTTAAGAACATTGGGTTGTTTATATTCATGTCATTTTTGAATGAAATATGTGTTTATGGTAAAATACATGTAGAATTATATATATACATTTGAAATCGTCGGGTGTCTCTGTCATGAGTTATTGGAAGAATGTTTGGTTTTCGAATATATAAAACATATATTCAATTTGAAAGTAAAATACGGGCGTAACAAACATAACTCGGCTTAGAGATTTTTCATTGCGTATGTTTTTGTTTTCTCAAACTGTCTGATAAAAATTAAGAACAAATATAAACGTGTCATGACAGGGTCACATCACAATTTTAAATTATTGTATTAGGTTTTATTTTTTTTCAAAACGAAATGAGGACCAGCATTTCACCCCGTAGATGGAGTTCGCACAGGTCCTGGTCACAGATTTCCGCCATGAATTAAAAAAGATATACATAAAATGGCGGTTTTTTCTGGCCCGCGAATATGCCATTGTTACTGGGGAGGCAATTTAAGGTGGTCAGGTCATACTTTGTAAATAAGTCGTCATCAATAAATGGGGCTGAGTCGCTCGCGGCTGGTTTCCAAAAGTAGTTTTGGTGTTTGTTATTATTATTGTGTGGAGGGAAGACCACTGAAGTCACACGCAAGATAAAACAATATTGTCATTGGCTTCGCTGTGGATTAAAATAAAACAGGTAAAATTAGCGATGGTTAGTCCTCTTCGCCATGTGTTAACATTGCATTAACTGAAGTGTAATCATATTCAATTCTCATTGCTTTGGGGCAGATTAAACTGAGATCCGTTGTATTACTTCCCTCACATTTGGTCCCTCGAACCTTCAAGCAGTGATACTATGGATATCAGACAACACGCTATTTGGAAATACAGTGCAAAACAGCGACAAGTCGATCAGTTTATTATAGAAGCCGATTCCATTGTAAATTCACAATCCACACAAAAGCCGGACTGGAACAAACTGGAACGTCTCCATAATCTTCTAGATGTAAAGATCACAGTTTTGAGTTGGATTTCAGAAAGTTTGCTCTCATTCCAGACCGAAGAGAACGCGTATATACAAGCTGCTAGTGAATACGATTTCTATTTGAAAGAGCTCAAGGACAGACAGTTTGTTTATGAACAACATATTCGAGAATTCAGACCATACATTCAACAAAACAACTGTCCTGTGTCATCCTCCAACTATGATCCGTACAAAAATATTCGTTTACCGAGGATTTCTCTACCTTCTTTCGGTGGTAATGTTTTTGAGTGGGATGTATTTTGGGACTCATTCACTGCGGCTATACATTCTGTACCTGATATATATCTTTCTGTTATACAGAAATTCCAGCACCTAAAATCCTTGTTATATGGACAAGCTGCGATGTGCGTAAGTGGTTTTAGACTCACAAACGATAATTATGTTCACGCAATTGATTTGTTGAACCACCGCTTTGGACAGACGCATAAAGTGATTGCTGCTCATCTAAATACATTGTCATCTCTCCCTAGTCCTGGAAACAATCAAGAGCATGAGCAGATTCTTGTACGATCTCGAATCTCATGTACGTTCTCTTGACGCTCTAGGCGTCAACGAATCTTCCTATGGAGACATGCTGAGTTTAATTATTACCCGAAAGCTCCCCTCAGAAGTCAGACAGAATTTAGTATGTCATTATGGAGATCGTAGACATACCATTGGTGAAATTCGCGAGTACATTCTCAAGGAAGTCGAGATACTATAAATGGGAGAGTTCAACTTTGTGTGTAATCCGAACCGTATGGAACATAATACGCCTATTCAATCTGCTAATTTTCTGACGAACATTTCTCAAGGACACTCTCAGAGGAGATCATCAAACGAACGCTCGAAATGTTTCTGTGTAAGTCTGTACTACATCGCCCGTCTGAGTGTGATAAAGTGACGAACATGCGTGAAAGATTTTCTAACGACTCGGACTTTGTTTCAATTGTTTTGCGGCATCACACAATGTATCAAAATGCCTTTCTCGATTTGTGTGCAATGTATGTAATAATAGGCATCACACCAGTCTCTGCAATATGAACAATTCTTCATAAGACCCACATGCCAATGTGTCAATGTACGGAGTTATCTAATTCCTGGATTCCATTTTCGTTGTGCGCCCCGGGATGATGTCGGGGAATAGTATTGGTCTGGCCTGATTAGGTCAACCTCAGTTCTGTGTTAGTTAGAACATTTCGCGGTGACCGCTCAGAATGTGCATTGTGAGTTATTGTATGTAAAAGGTGTGATTGTTGTGTTTAACTGGGCAGTTCTCTTATGTCACTTATGAAGTTATGTTGGAATATATGGCTCTCTGAATAACCCTCATCCAGCGTTGTATTACTTCCCTCACATACGCGTGCAGTAAGTACCAGGGGAAAGAAACTAAATATGTTGTGTTCACTTAGTTTTCTGTCATTCCTTGCACTACGTTCCATTGGTATAACGCAAAACTTGACTTTCCTCATTGTTCTGAAGTATTATATGCTGAATAACGATAGTATTCTTCCCAAATATATTTTTGATAGGAATAATTTCAGAGTCACTGCAAACTTTCCTTCAATGTTGCAATAAACACAATATCACGATCATCACTAGTAACTTTATCACACTTATGTCGTGCAATTTATGAAATAATGAAAAGTTTATTAATGAAATCTGGGAGCGTTCACCCAAATCCTGGACCAAACGC
This sequence comes from Siphonodentalium dalli, assembly GCA_032622095.1. Lineage (NCBI taxonomy): Eukaryota > Metazoa > Mollusca > Scaphopoda > Gadilida > Siphonodentaliidae > Siphonodentalium > Siphonodentalium dalli. The sequence goes on along the minus strand of CP136062.1, from coordinate 190,627,943 downwards.
ACCTACACTATCGATTATGTGCCTCAATGTACAAAGCCTATTGCCAAATATTGATACCATTATTGCCGAATGTCAAAATTATGATATACTTGCATTTACTGAGACCTGGCTATCAGATTCAACCTCAGACGAGGAGTTGACTATACCGGGATTCAACAGCCCTGAGCGACTTAATCGTCATACTCTCGGTGGAGGTATTGCGATTTATGTCCGCAACTCACTTCATTACAAAAGGCGAAAAGATATCGAAATACTCGGCCTTGAACATATGTGGTTAGAAATCTTCACGCCTACGAACAGTTTCCTTTTTGGAACCTTCTATATACCTCCGAATTCACCTGTAGAACTCTGGGATAAAATATACACTTCACTTGATGGAGCGATGGATACAAAAAGAATCCAGAAATCACACAATTATTACCGGTGATTTCAATTGTAACCAACTGTGCACTGAACCAAAACAAACAAGATATATATGTGGGAAGTTTGGTATGAACCAGCTTATAAAACAACCAACCTACTTCACTGAAAATTCCCGATCACTCTTAGACCTGTTTTTCTCAAATAAACCGGATTTTGTACAGTCGTGTGAGATTTTAGATCCTTTTTTTGCAGAATTGGTTCGATATCACTGCCCAATCGTACTTACTTTAAATATTTGTAAAGCGACATCGAACCGATTCATCAAAAGAAGAATATGGAAATACAACGAGTCAAATTTCAGTGCAATGAATGAAGAATTGCAAACTTGTAGTGGGGCTCCGAGAATCCGTTGAAACATGTGAATTATACAGAACTTGCGACGGTGGTAACTAACAAAATAAATCAAGTCGCGATAAAACACATTCCAAACAAATTTGTTACAATTAGAACAGATGAACACGAATGGATGTCAGGCCACATTCGTCTCCTTATGAGGCAACGAAAACGATTATATGCCAAAGCAAAAATACGACATTAAATGCATGGGCTAAATATAAAACCAAGCGAAATGAAGTAATATCATCTATCAGAACTGCCAAGCGACTGGAAATGGAAAAAAAACAAAAACTCCTCGGCAGTTCTTTTACTGATTCCTCAGTGTGGTGGAAAACTCTTAATAGACTCATGGCCCCAGACCACAAACTATTCCGTCACTTTGCGAGGACAACAACGTATACACAGATAACAATTCTAAATCAGAAATATTAAATAATTATTTTTGCTCTACATTGTCCCTGCCCGAATCTGACAAAAAAGAACCACCGCTATTATCTAGATATAAAAATTGTACATTGAAACTTATTAGGATTACACACAAAGATGTATTGGAATCCCTGACAAGTGTTAACGTAGCAAAGGCCAGTGGCGATGACGGTATCAGCCATTGTGTTTGGAAATTCAGTTAGCAATGTCCACAGTTGATCCTTGAGCGACAGACCCCTTAAAACCTCTTTTATATCCCCTTTACCACAATAGTCAAGGGGACATACGTTTTCGTCAGGAACAAAGAATTTATAAATGTCATTGAACCTATCCTTATCAAAACCAGTATAATGTTTTATCAACTCGGAATTTTTCATAATCCTATTGATTCAGAATCTGCTGGGTGTCAGTGGGGTATCCTTCTTCTTTGCAGTGTCATTGAATTCGAGAAATTCTCGTGTTTTGTCCTCGAAATCTAGAGTAGATTTTGCCAAATCTTGTTTTAAAGCTGCATTCTCGGACACCAAGGCAAGCATATCTAATGCATCAGGTACTGAAATATAAATTATATGCATGTTTAGACTATTCTCATCATTGCAGGCCAAATTCTATGCTGAAAAAGAGGTCACGAAGTTAAGTTGTGGGTACAGCATGTGGTCAGCTGAGATTACCACTTCCTACAGACATCAAACCTAGCTGTGTTAACATACATGTACCACCACTGGAATTGGATGAGTGTTACATCATAGAAGAGAGAACACGAGGTCAATCAACAGAGTGGTTCGAACAACGAAAACACCGAATAACGGCGTCTATGTTTGGAGAGATATTGAAGAAGAAAATAAGTGAAAAGTTTATTGATAGGTTGATTAATCCTAAACCGTTCTCATCAAAAGCTACAACATATGGAATCAGCAATGAAAAAGCAGCTCTCCAAAAATATATAACTGAAATGAACAACCATGTTCATTAGTGTGGTCTTGTTGTGCACCCAAATTTTCCTCACCTCGGAGCGACACCTGACAGCAAAGTTTGCATTGATGGAGTGACGGGAATTATAGAAATAAAATGTCCATTCATTATGCGGGACAAAACCATCACATAAGCCTGTGTGAGTAAGGACTTTTGCCTAATACAAAATGAAAACACGATAGAACTCAGGCGTGACCATAATTACAATAATGACAACCATTGGTGACAGGTGTAACAATTTGTGAGTTTGTGTTGTACACCAAGAAAGACTTATTTGTAGAAAGAATCCAACCCAATCCCGAGTATATATATGCAAGAAATGTTAAATGGTTTGATCTAGGATCCAGTCTGTTCAACATAAAGCATAAGATGTGTATTAAGTTCGTTCGTTCATCATTTCGTTATCGCAGTCGGACCTCCAGAGAGCTTGGATCGCCACCTCTCAAGATGAACTCGCCACAGCTAATACCAATTAGTGTCACCAATATGCTGGACGCCATGCACCCCACGCTCACAGAGGCGGATACCAGTTGATTCTGGATTTCCAGTCCGCCCGGCAAAGCCCTTCTCAGGGCTCCCTACCGGGAGTGGATCGGATAACACCAGATCAGCATGGAAGCCTCGACAAAAGATGAACAAGAAGAAAAAGAAAACACCATCGATGAAAAAGAGAGATGCGGAGAGACTCGATGCATGGAAAGCGAAAAAATCGACGGGAACTCCACCAGTCGACTCCGCCCATACAGCTGAGATCCCGGCCCAGTCTGCCCAGGGGATGGAATCACCACCACCACCATCACCACCACCAACACGGCCAAACGTGAATACTGAAAATGAAGACGATGACCCCTCTGACTTCGTTCCGAAGACACCGGAATACACCGAGCCGGAGCCTTCGCCCTCAACCAAAGACGAATCCGCCGGATCCATGAGAGGAAGCGACTCAGACTGGGAAGAAGTAGTTGAGCCTTCACCAACAACCCAAGAAATGGAAGAGCATAGACAAAAGAGACGGGAATTTTTTGGCGACACCGAAGACTCCTCAGATGAAGACGAGCCCTCACCCACATCACCATCTTGTGCTCCACCATCTAAAAAGAAACGAAAAGAAAGCAAGAAAAAGGAAAAAATCCAATAGTAGATAAGTCCCATCTGGTCCCACCTGATCCACCGGAGCCACGGCCGGATGAATGGTACTTACAAGTCCAAGAAAATCCAAGTCAGGGCGTAAGGGCGATCTTCGGATGAGCCCACACCGTCCTCGTGAGTCGTGCCGCCCTTCGGGCGGGCACGCAAATCCTGTCACTGCAAGTGTGACCAACTTAATTACCTTTGACATTAGATTGTGTTTCTATGTGTGCTTGAACGACTTCTGTAATTACAGTGTGTTCTTCTGGTATATCTGTGAAGTGTTTGCGATGGATACGATGTTGTGGACGACCACACGATCAGCTAAATCTGGAGATGTTATACAAACCGGCATCAAAGAACAGACACGTGTGTTCTCTGGAATAATAAGATGTGAGTTATAAATTTTGATTACAGTTTGATTTAAACAAATTAGACAATAATAGACAGGTATGTCAAACATGGAGGCTAATTTAGTTCGGTACCGGGTATTTTATCAGATTATGTGATCTCTATACAGTATAACGTACATCTATATAAATATACTGTGAATAAAATGTATCATATTTGAATGGATATTATTTTACCTTGATAGATCAAGCCTTCTTCGCTTGTGTGGGGCACAGGTTATTCCGTCTCGTTTTCTGGGAGGTTTCCTGCTGCTCTTTTGAAGTGGTGTATATGGGTCTGCAGGTGCTGGGTCTGGGTATTCCTCAGTTGGTCCCTTCGCACCATGGAAATGCTGTAAATAAGAGATATATTACTAGTGATCTATCAGAATGCACGTGCGATGTTTACATTGTATTGTTATTAATTGTGTATGGTATTATTCCTGCAAAAATTATATGACATTGCATAATGTCACCTTGTCATATATACGTGTAGATGTATATGCCAGTCACCAAATGAGGCATTTTAAATATATGTGAATACATGCAGTGGCAGCAAAAAAAGTCACAACTTATTTATAAGTATATTATAAAGTTCCGATGTTGGTTACTTTACATGATGATGCACCTGTGTTGAAAACAATACACAGTCGACTCAAAATTTAATCAATGTTAAATATTTTTAAAGATCATGTTTTTGCGAAAAGATCGGCAACTATAGTAATACTAGTATAAATTATAGACATACCTTCGAACACACGTGTCTGTTCTTTGATGCCGGTTTGTATAACATCTCCAGATTTAGCTGATCGTGTGGTCGTCCACAACATCGTATCCATCGCAAACACTTCTCAATGTCAACTTTCGGCTTTGCAAACGGAATAAACGCCACTCCGATACATCTATCAGGGTAACGATTATCAGTGTTACACCTCCCATGGCTATACTTTTTCACCATTTTATTAAAATCCTACTCAGCTTGGAAATATTCTGGTGCACATCGAACAAATTATCCAATTGAACTGTTAACAAAACAAACGAAATATTTCGCCGGGCGTCGAAACTAATCACCAAACCAGGAGTAATTGACAACATTTTCCGATTGGATAATAAGGTGATGCACGAATACTTTGTATGAAATTTAATAGTCTTACTAATTACACAAAAAATGATGTTTAATCCGAACAAACATCCGCCGATATTATTGTTCCTACGCTAGTAAACAAGCATTGATGTCTTACCGGAAATCACACCTAGGCTCTCATTGAAAAATGCCATTATCTGATTGGATAATGCCGATATCTGCCGAAGCGTCAATTCTAAAGAATTGCGCAACGGCCCTAGCAAGTCCTATGTGCTATATATTTAACGAATTGTTAAAACATTCCTATTTCCCTGATGAGTGGAAGAGAGCAAACGTTTGTCCCATCTGTAGTTTAAAAAAGGAGATCCAAGTATGCCATCGAATTATCGTCCGATTTCATTGCTAAGTTGCCACTCAAAAATATTTGAGAAATGTATCTTTCGACATTTATCAAAATACTTATACGAAAATAAGCTCCTAACATATTTACAATCGGGTTTCACTCCAAATGACAGTACCGTATTCCAACTAACAGACATATATCATTATCTTATTTCATCTTTAGACGAAGGAAAAGAAATAAGGTGTCTTTTCTGTGACATCACCAAAGCTTTTGATAAAGTTTGGCATAAGGGATTATTGTCCAAACTAAGTAACCTAGGTGTGTGTGAAAACACATACGACATTTTGAAAAATTATTTGGAAAATCGACAACAAAGAGTCATTTTGGAAACCACCCAGTCGTCTTGGAAATCTGTAGAATCTGGTGTCCCCCAAGGGTAAATACTGGGTCCCCTACTATTCTTGATATACATCAATGATATAGCACACGATATAACAAGTAATATCCGACTTTTTGCAGACGATACCTCCCCTTTTCTAGCAGTAGAAGATCCCATAATGGCTGCTGACGTCCTAAACAAAAATATATCGAAAATACACGATTGGTCTAACAAATGGCTCGTTAAATTTAACCCATCCAAAACTGAATCCCTCTTAGTTAGCAGGAAAGAAATTAAACCTAGCCACCCCCATCTCAAAAATGGCAAATCAGCCAATATGCGAAGTAGCGACACATAAACACCTAGGTCTAACTTTTAGTTCCGATGGTAAATGGAAATACCATATCGCAGATATTGAAAAAACGAGCTTATAGTAGGCTGTCCCTGCTGAGGAGGCATAAATTTAACCTTGACAGGAGGTCACTAGAAAGAATATATTTATCATTTATTCGTCCTGTCTTGGAGTATGCCTCCTCAGTTTGGGACAACTGCAGCAACGAAGAAGCTAATGAATTAGAAGAAATCCAATACGAAGCCGCAAGAATCGTAACTAGCGCGACAAGAAGTTGTAGTAAAGAGGGCTTGCTCCACGAAACTGGGTGGGAGACACTTACGAATAGACGCCGAAAAACCAAGCTAACCCATTTTTTTAAAATGGTGAAAAAGTCAACACCCGCCTACCTATACATATATGTTCCCCCTTTAGGGAGTCTAACAAATTACGACTTCAGACCTAAAGACATGATGAAACCGGTTTTTTGTAATACTGAATCATATAAAAAAATCCTCTTTACCTGCAGTTGTGAGTCTATGGAATGATCTACCACCGGAGGCTAAAAACTGTGAAACCATATCGGACTTCAAATCTTTTCTTAATACTGACCTCGTCGTGAGCCCCCGTTACATGGAATTTGCTTACACAAGACGAAGTCAAATTTTTCATTGTCGACTACGACTAGGGTGTAGCAATCTGAACTACGACTTATATCTCAATCATTTGCAAGACAATCAATATTGTATATGTGGCGAAGTTGAAAAACAGTATCACACTTCTTGCACTATTGCCCAGTCTTTGAAGCCGAGAGAGATATATGTCTCAGCAACCTTAATAATTTGGAAACAAAAACACTCTTAGAAGGTTCAAAATCACTTCCCTTGTCCAAAAACATTGAGATATTCGCTAACATTCAGAAATATATAGAACTAACTGGCAGATTCAAGCCATATTATGCACAGACCTGATGTATACGATCTTAGGCTATGAATGGAATGGAACAAATTAAAAACGCATTAAAATCAAAATTAAACTAAGTGTAACATCAATCCCCAAAGTACCCTGCCAAAACCTGCTACGATTGAGGGGGGGGGCTATCAGGCACATTATAATTAACAATAACAATAGTAATTTCTTGAGCTGTATATATTCATATACATCGAAATGTACATTATATTTTTGTCTGTATGAAACTGTCACCATTCATTATTTCATACATGTAGGAGATGGCTTAAATGGGTACTGTACCCAATATGTTGTTGTTGGTTTCTATATCCCCGAGTCGGAGAATAAGGTAACAACTTTTCCATTCTTTGAAAGTCTGTTGAGTACGAAGTAGAGTTACGGATGGCAAATTTACCGGAATGCAAAAATACAAATTGTCGTTGTCGAGTAATTTTTGTACAGTTTTCAACAAAATGAATCAAATAAAAATTATGTGATATGCATAGTAGTCCCATATACTCATTTAAGTTATTGTATCGTCACTAGTCAACGAGTGGCTTGAGTTTTCTCCCCATATAAGCATAATGTTTCAAACGGTCGTGTGTGCAATGGGTTTATTAATCCAGTATCCTTCAATTATAATTTGATTACGTTTTGTACACGGAAATTCGTATTTTAATTGACGCCATTTTATGGCTCCAGACATAAATTCAATTTATATTAAATTATTAACTTTTAAATTATGAAATTTTAAGATAGCCTATTAGCCTGAGCGTTTACAGAATACATCTTCGACTCAAATTACTTATGTTTCTATATAGTATCGATAATAGATCGTTGTTATCACCGGAAATTTATTGAAAATGGCGTACAGTACCCCTTTAAGATAAGCATTATGCTTACTGCCAAATCCCATTATAACCATCAATATCTCTCATCATCATACCGTGAATTTTGTACATTATATTGGTTAAAATAAAATATGTTTAAACTAAATAATTCGGCGGAAATGACAACAATGCTCCTTCTATGACTGAGTGTGATGCTTCAATTTCAAAGCTTTATTTTAATGCACAGTAGGTGTTTTCCCACTTTTATTAGGCCACTATAAACAATAAACTAAATGTATTCAATGTAAAATTAATTCAAGTATTTATTATAAGATGGTAAATGAAAGAAGCTAGCGTCAGAAAGGAAACATTGTGTGCTAACGACACTGTTCCGACACTAAACGAAATCAAAAGACGCCATTTTGTTTACGCCGTGGTTATAGCAACAGGCGATCTCGCAGTCAGGCTATCGTTAATTGGCAAACAAAAGAATCCGCGATATATTGCGATACTTTACGAGAGTTACATGTCCATCTCATTTACGTCCATGGTTTGACCCGAGGAGTAACAAGGGCCTATCCGTTTGCCCGTGCGGCGTGACATTGACCTTTCAAGTGACATTGAACCTGTATCTCTGGATCCGCTGGGCCGATTTTCAACATTTTTGGGGTGTTGGTGTAGTTTGACCCGAGGAGTAACACGGGCCTATCCATTTGCCCGTGCGGTGTGACCTTGACCTTCAACTGACCTTGAACCCATATCTCGTGATCCGCTGAGCCGATTTCCACCGAGTTTGGTGGAAACGGGTAGTTTGAGGCGCTGAGCAATTTCGTCACATTCGGATGCCCGTGCGGCGTGACCTAGACCTTTCATGTGACATTGAACCCGTATCTCGGAATCCGCTGTGCGATTTCCACCATTTTTGGGGTGTTAGTGTTAGGAGTAACATGGGCCCATCCGTTTGCCCGTGCGGCGTGACATTGACCTTCAAATGACCTTGAAATCATATCTCGGGATCCGCTGAGCCGATTTCCAGTTTCTTACGATTGCCGCCAGTGGCGGGCTAACCTGCTAGTATTATATAGTATCACTCGCAATACGCAAAGCTGACTGGACACACACTAGCATAACCATATACTGTATTGTCAAGCGCAAGTGCGTGTATCTTCTATACGTGGACACAATAAAACATATTCAAACGATATACCGCTGGATAAGATTACAATTATTCCAGAAGTAGGTAATTCGTCTTACAATTCATCTTTCATGCCAACTCACCATTGTGGTGCGCATTATCGATATAGGTCTGTCACCCATGTATAAAGCATCTTAATGCATTTTATCCCAATATTCCGAAACCCAATACTCTCGTGCTAAACAGGTACGTCGTCTTTTCACTTGTGCCTGAATTTCTCCCACCCCATACACATTTTAGCACAGGCAGCCCGTGTGAGACAGCTGGGTGATATGTCCCTGTTTCACCCAACACGTGACCAGCTGTCTCACCCTACCCACGTGACTGATTTACCTATTTAATTAAGTGCCGGAACTAATTTAACAATTCGTCATCATGTTTTGTGTCAACGAAAACATTGGCGACAACCAGTTACGCTTCACGATACAAATAAATAGATACGGACGAATTCGTGGACGCTAATACAAATAAGGATTAACTGTCATGTGGACTGTTTTTATGGAGATGTAACCGTGAGGTAAGTGGACATAACTTGTGTAAAACCCGAAGGGTTTTACATACAAGTTATGACCACCACTTACCTCACGGTTACATCTCCATAAAAATAGTCCACATGACAGTTAATCCTTATATTTATATACATTTAGCGAAAAAGCCACTTTTGTAAATGTATTTAAATCGAAAAGTGTATCGTGACAAGATCAGCCCAAAATACCCAATAGCACCCTTGGCAAAAGTTAATAGGAACAATTTCTCTTCATATTGAAACCTGATGATGTATTAAGTCAATCCTGCGCGAGTCCAAATGCGCCCAAAACATTACGCGTTCGTCTTTCCAAACCCAATGACGTATCGATGGTGTTATGAGCTTGGTGTTATGAGGCGGCGTTGCGCATTCACCGAGAAATAACTGCAACTAGCCACGTGGGCGCCGACCAATCAGAATGCTGGATTTAGTGATGACAACACTTAGTGTGTAAATATATGGAGATAAGCCTCAACTGTTAATCACGAAGAACCTTCAACATAACCTCACTTGCAGACGCAGAGTTACACAACATCCAATATAAACGACTAATTATGCGAACACATTCCATCAAACAGAAGGCCCCAAGCGAAACTGGTATTACTTGCACATTTCGTAATTCGAAAACAATAGCCGCTTCACAAATGACGAACGAAATAGTTCCACATTCGAACAGTTGTCATCGTTGCAATAAATCGTCTAAAGCGTCTAACTAACATTTGGCTGTCATATATATACACATGTTTCCTTTTCTAATGGTGCCGATATGGACATTTCCCATGACAAACACGATTAGTCTGGTTGTATATACTTCATATCAATACGCGCGTTTTTTGGAATCTATGCACATTATGCAGGTGCAACGATGTGACGTATTCATGTCGATTTCACAAGACTATGTCGATTTCACTCTAACGTATTAACCCTGTGCGCACGGATGGCGCGCTTTGTTTTTATAGTATACTAGCAGGTTAGCCGCCACTGGCGTGGTTCGTCTGAAACATGACATTTAAAAAAAAATTTTTTTTAATTAATTAATTATTTTAATTTAATTTCTTTTTCAATGAGTTATGAGTTAATTCCGCCATTTTAATCAAGAGACCAAATTTTTTAAATTAATTATAATTATTTTAATTTAATTTTTTTTCAATGAGTTAACTTGAAATTATGGTACCCGTCCCTAAAAGATGTATGATTTACCCGACGAAAATCTCCCCCATTCCTAGGAACGACAGACATAAGATGTTGGCAGTCTGAGTTATTCACTCGAACGAATGGCAGTAGTGCTATTCACGGAGAATTGCAAATCATAAACGGAAAGCACTCAAAAGTATTGTTCCCGTATCTTATGACTTCCAATAAATCTCTCCGCATAATATAACGTAAACAAAAGCCGTAATGCGATATGCGAAAGCGGAAGGGAATAAAGAGCGTTAACCGGCTAACGAACCCAAATATGGAAGATCTTTATCAACAACACTGCGGATAGGAACGCTCTTTAACTATCAACGCGATTAACACCCGCAGTGCCGTTTGCGGTGATTGGGAGTGGAAAATGAGTGCTCATAGCTTGTCCAAAACGCGACGACGACCATTCCCGTGGGTTTTGACCTTTAGATAGGAAGTTTGACCAGCCGTTTTCGATTCTATAAAGTACACACACACACACACACACACACACACACACATATATTTATATACGGAAGTCTCAAAATATATAGGAGACTAGCAGGTTAGCCCGCCACTGGCGGCAATCGTCCGAAACTGGAAATCGGCTCAGCGGATCCGGAGATCAAGGTCATTTGAAGGTCAAGGTCATGCCACACGGGCAAACGGATGGGCCCATGTTACTCCTCGGGTCAAACTACACCAACCCAAAAATGGTGGAAATTGTCCCAGCGGATCCCGAGATACGGGTTCAATGTCACTTGAAATGTCAAGGTCACGCCGCACGGGCATCCGGGTGTGACGAAATTGCTCGGCGCCCCAAACTACCCCCACACACCAAATTCGGTGGAAATCGTCTCAGCGGATCCCGAGATATGAGTTCAAAGTCATGGGTTTGAAGGTCAATGTCACGTCACACGGGCTCGCGAATGATTCGATGACATTTCCCGTGAGATTCTACCCTTATATAGGAAGTTTGAGCTCAATCGGTCCAGCCGTTTTCGAGTCTATGGAGGACACATATATTTATATATATATACGAAGTCTCAAAATATATATAGTAGATACCTGTGGTATATACCGAAATCATCCCAGATAATCACGAATATAGCATAAGATTTCTCCCCAGATATACCGTTACGAAGCTACTGGAATGTGCCAAAGATTGGTATAAAATAAAACATCGGAATCAGGCTCTTGGGTTGGGAGAAAAATGATCCATCATGACCTGGAATGTGGGCATGGAAAAATCTCACCCTCGGGGCCAGATATTTGGTCCGGACACTTGGCAAGCCTCGTGTCCGCCCCAAATATCTGGCCCCTCGGGTGAGATTTTTCCATCTCACACCCCAGGTCATGATGGATAATATTAATCTCAATATATTATTACATAATTGATCAAATGAAAACCGTATATATAATTATCATGAATGTTCTTCTGTGATTGCCTTAATGTACATACTCACATGATGTATTATTTCTTGTGTTATTTTTCATTTGTATTGTTGCTATAATTTACACCTGAAATCTACCCCAGGTTTATTTCCTATGGGCTTGTAACGTAATGATAATAAGGGACCATTTCTAGGATACGTAAATTACTGTTTTCATACTATCCATGAATTTAATCAAAACAATCAAGCATTCAATCACATCCCAACACACTGACGCGAGAATTGCACAAGATTCTTGAATTAATCAAAACGGCAATACGACATGACACAATTTATTTGTATAAACACCAATAAATGCAACATGCTAACAAAACAATACAATTCATAATAAAACAATAATTAATCAATAAATATATGCGAACATGTCTAGCTATTTATATGAACATTGGGGTTGTAACTCTTGAATTTCTGTTGAAAATATATCTATGTCTACTATAATACGTCAAACTTGTTATACCCCCTCCCCCCACAATGCGTTGTGGGGTATACTGGAATCAGCTTGCCCGTCCGCCCCGACAGACAGACAGACAGACAGAGTAGTTCCCTTAGGACATGTCCAGGTAATAGGTTCAACAAACATCAACTTATTATCTGAATATTTAACTAAATGAAGAATAAACCATTCAAACAACCCTTCATATTGGCACTACTTTTCTTACTAAATTGGAGCATCAGTTTAATTAGACCAGGTCTTCTCGGTCTGCAACAGCTTGGGATATCAGTTGGGTTGATGCTGTTTTGAACCGAGTACCGTCTCGTCCCGTTACTCATCTATAACAGACAGGTCTGTTGAATTTCAAAGCAACAAGATTAAAAAGTAAACAAAACCTTGTTTTCCAGAGAATTTCTATTCAAGTCTTCTCGGTCTGCAACAGCTTGGGATATCAGTTGGGTTGATCTGTTTTTACCGAGTTCCGTCCCGTTACTGGTCTGTAACAAACTTTATGCCCAGAATCGTGGGCAGGTGTTATCTTGCTTGTATGACGTCGGATTAGGTCAAATGGACCTTTTATATTAGTCCAGGATATATTGGTCGACCTATGCACCCCCCACAGGACTCAACTTCACCACACTAATTGTTTTTCTTAATGTCTCATCTAATTTTTTTCGGTTGTTAACAAGAGAAAACAGTGGCCGCAGAGACTCCAGACAAGATGGCGTCCATCATGGCTGCCATTTTTTTTATATGCACCAGGTCTCTTTGATCGCCGTTATAGTAAAGATGATATCACATATATTTACACACTAAGTGTTGTCATCACTAAATCCAGCATTGTGATTGGTCGGCGCCCACGTGGCTAGTTGCAGTTATTTCTCGGTGAATGCGCAACGCCTCATAACACCAAGGTCATAACACCATCGATACGTCATTGGGTTTGGAAAGACGAACGCGTAATGTTTTGGGCGCATTTGGACTCGCGCAGGATTGACTTAATACATCATCGGGTTTCAATATGAAGAGAAATTGTTCGTATTAACTTTTGCCAAGGGTGCTATTGGGTATTTTGGGCTGTTTTTGTCACGATACACTTCGATTTAAATACATTTACAAAAGTGGCTTTTTCGTTAAATGTATATAAATATAAGGATTAACTGTCATGTGGACTATTTTTATGGAGATGTAACCGTGAGGTAAGTGGTCCACTTAAAATCACGGTTACATCTCCATAAAAACGATCCACATGACAGTTAATCCTTATATACAACCCTAGATGGCCACCGAAATGTGAAAATATGCTATTTTTCTTACATTTCACCACCTTTCGTTTGTCTCTGTGGAAAAATATTGGCATTTTGGCATGATGTTATACATTTATCGCACAGAAGAGTCATTGGCGAACACATGTGGAGCATAATATACATTCATTGGATATTTTTGTCCGATATCACGTTTTCTCAAATGCCGGTATAATAGGTCAAAGCTGAATCAACGCTAATAACGTGATGTAATGTTTCGAATCACTGAATGTTATTGCTATCATAACAACACCCAAGCATATATATGTGCAGGAGATAGTCGAGCTAGTATTCCTCTTATACCTGAGTTGAGAAATATTCACCCTAATCCAAGATGGCGGCCAAAATGGCCACCAGAAATAGAAAAATCTCCGAAAATCGTTTATTTTAACATCAGTGAGCATTATTGTTATGAAAAATCCACACCTACTTATTATTGTGAGTTGGGATCACTTAGGCGAAGAACTTTCCTTGTACCATATCCAAATGAAAGTCTCCCAAATCCAAAATGGCGTCCACAATGGCGGAAATATTTTGAAAAATCACCGAAATTCCCTCATATTCACATCATTGGGCATTATTGTCGAGACAACTCGACCCATGCTTACAGTTGAGTTGGAAATACTGAGGTGAAGTAATTACCTTACATCTCATGCAAGAAATTGTTTTCTAAATCGAAGATGGCGGCCAAAATGGCGACCGAAATTTGAAAACACGCCTACATTCCTTTACTTTCTTACGATGGGCATTATTGTTTCGCGCTTTATTCCACTTCAGTTACTTTCTTACGATGGGCATTATTGTTTCGCGCTTTATTCCACTTCAGTTAATAAAAATGGCGCAACAAGTGTTCGGACACCAAATATTGTGTTACAAGTGGTTTTATTTTAGACTTCAATGCGCCTTCAACTGCTATGGGAGACACGGGATCAGATATAAGTTCCCCAGTTGAAGTTGGTGATGTTCACACATTAGTCATCTGGATTATGCATTTTATCTCCTGCATATTAGGGGATATAGAAACTGAACAGAAGGAAAACAATAACTAAAAACTATGTTAATTTGAGACTATAAGCACTTCCCAGAAGATGGCCGGGGCCTAAGCAGAATGAGGTCCCCAGATGGTGAATTTGTGATGATAGCCCACTGTGCGGGTAGCGTAACTAAATTCACCCTCTGGGGACACAATATTTCCAGGTTTGTTTCCTAATGAATAGCTCCTGTGGTTCTGCCTCTGAAAGTAGTCTGATGTGAACTCAAGCATTTAAAAATTCCTGATCTCATAGCAAGTTTGAATTTGTCAACCGCTAGCGCATAAACAATTGGGTTTATTGATGAATTGAGCGCCCAGAGATAACCTAGCAGAAACCTATGCTCCTGCTTGATGTAAACTTCATCAAAGATTATCTGAACTAAAAAGGCCACATTGTTTGGTAGCAATGTAACTGTGAACAGTACAAACAAAACCACAATAGTTATTAATTTCCGCCCTTCACTCCTGTTGGCCGCACGTGATCTCCGAGATGCACGTTGTCTGACACCGTCTTCATTTTTACGCTGTGCAGTAACTATGCTGCATGCATATTTGTTCCTGCCGATATTTCCAAACCGCTGTTTCATTATTAACAGGAGAAATCCAAATACTGGAGCCGCTATGCCGAACAAAATTAGAAACAATGTACACCCATAGAAGACTGCTATTCCCTCAGGCTCGTACAGTCTCTGGACTGAGCATAAATATGGCGAAACAATGTCCTCACTTCTCAGCCATAAGATGGGTGGTATGAAGAAACCAGCAATGGAAAACACCCATATTCCAATACTGTAGATCAGATTCCTCTTTATTGTAAATATCTGTTTGAATTTGTGAGGTTTCGCAACAGCTATGATTCGCTCTATGCATATCAAGATAATGTGAATAGATGTCGCAGAGACTGATGTGTAAACTGCTTGCAATTGTGCCGAGCACATAATTCGATTTTGGAAAAATTCTGGAAACAGAAAAACTAAGGCCGGACTGACAAATGCCAGCCCAACCAGAGAGTCGCTGAGAGCCAAGCTCGTAATCACCACCAAATGAGAATCTTTCCGGCATGCTTTGTTTGTTAACAACACAATCGCAACAAATAGATTAGATGTAATTGTCCAGGCTGCAACTACTGGCATTATAATCATCATGGCTAATGGAGCTTTGGGAAGAAGAGTTTGATTTCCTTCTCCCGATATTATAGAGTTGTTCCCCTCTAGAAACCATCTGGTGTTGTTCACTGATATATTAGTGTCATTCATCATGAAATTCCATTAAAGATATCGTCCTCGGCTTAATTACTGTCTGTTAACAACATGGTGTAGATTTAGTGACAATATACTAGGCCGTGTATAAATCTCCAGAACTTATATGAACAAGAAAACCATAGTCATAAAGGGTAAATAATGAGCTTTGCACTAGAAACATTCACTGTTTGTGAAGTTTATCCTGAACAAAAACTTAATTCCAAACATGTTATCCTTCAAGCCTATAAACTGGATAGAATACCAGTGGAATGACCATTTGATGGGCCTGCTGTCCCTCACCGTAATACGTATGACATGATCTGAATGCTATTTAAATATAAGAAATTATAGGACACTGAAAGTTGATTCTCTGGTCTCATGTTTCACCCAAGCCTGTATATAGTGTGTCTGACAATTGCAGAATCAGGTCCCCAAAGGGTGAATTTAGTGTTGCTACAACACACAGCAGGCTAGCATCACCAAATTCACCCTCTGGGAATCTCATCTTCTATAGCCTCAAATTAAAATTGCTTTAGTTACCTTTTCCCTTCTATTCAATTTCTTTATCCCCTAACTTGCAGAAGATAAATTCATAATCGAGGTGACTAATGGGTAAACATCACCAACTTCAACTGGGGACCTTCATTCAATATGATCCTGGTCTCCAATAGCAGTTTATCTCTAAGCAGAATGAGGTTCCCAGAGGGTGAATTTGGCAACAATAGCCAGCGACCATCTTGGAATTACTCTTTGTATGACTCCCACAGACTTGGTTTCACCCTTCCAGGCTTATGGTTGTGTGTTTCAGCTATGGTGTTGGTGGGTCCTGCTGAATTGATATGATACTGGTGGGGGGAAATGATGCTGTTTAGAAAATGTACCATACTTTTTTCTAAAATTGTAATTTTCAAGAATGGAGAAGCAGCAATTATATGTGTTAAACATGAACATAGGGACAAGTCTGAGTTTAGTGCACCTGTCATTTGAAGAATGAGGTCCATATAGGATAGTGATGCTATCCCGCATAGTGGGATACTTACGATTCTATTTATTTTTCAGTTATTTTCTCTATATCCACAAATTGGCAGACGACACATTTGCATAACCAAAGTTCCCAATGGGTATACATCATAATAGCCACCATTTGGGAACTTCAATCCGAGTATGTGTCTCCCATAGCAGATGAAGCCATGCAGAATGTCACAAGAGGGTGAATTTGGTGATGATAGCCCACTATGTGCCATGGGATTAAAAGAGCATATTTTCTTTGATGTGTAGTCACCACTAATGAATATATGTGCATGAGTTTTGTCATCTGATTCAGAGTTAACCCTCTAAGTTCTAAAACTGGACTGGGCTTATCTTTGAGTATCACCCCATGATAACTAAGACTGGGCTCATCATCAGGGATGGGACTACTGATGGGTGTATACAGTATATATTTTAACTCCTTTGGATTATTTGATCTGACCCAAAGCTGGTATGTGTTTCCCAGATAAAAATACAGGCCAAGTTCGAATATATAGAATCTTAAGTTTCTATAGAAATTTGATAATAAATAAACTTTCCAGAGAAGATGAGTCCTATGCAGAATGAGGGTGAATTTAGTGAAGCTAGCCCACTATTTGCACATCATTCTCCAAATGACAGGCACACTGTAACTCAGGCTGGAAACAAGCCATGTTTGACTCTTTGTGTAAACGAACAAAATATTAGCCTGGACTAATATAATATAAATTGGGGAGTAAACAGATTTCACCATCCCATTGAATATGAGGATACTCAGGTGATAGTAAAGTATTGTCCATACCGGTAATTGATTACTGAATTGGTCCTCTTAGTGGGCTTCATAACATTAATTGTTGATAATGTTCCTTTTACCATAACTGGCAGTTTTATCAATATTGTGCATCGGTATTGTCACGATTTAACCATCATATATTTGAATGTGATAATTGATGCAGGTGCTTCGTAGATGATATTATTACCCACCCCTTAACACCGCCACGTGATAATCCGGGAAAAAGTCATATTGGACTCCCGAATGTCACATTGGACTCCCAAGTGTGCAATATCACTTTTTATCACATAATTTGGCCATAAAAGCAGTTTCATAATTATCGGTTATAGACACGTTTAATATCAGCGCGTGCGATGACGTCACTGCGTTCTTCAAATAACTTGCGATCGCTGTAGTTTATGATTGTTGTTTTCGATGAATATTTCGCGTTGCTTCGGGTTTATTTGATCATGTGATAAAAGGTATCTCACACTCGTCCTATTTTATACGTAATTTATCAACCTCGTCCTCTAAATTCTATTTGAGCCTCGGTAAACCTCGGCTCAAATCGAATTTAGTGAACTCGGTTGATACATTCCGTATAAAATAGAAACTAATGTGAGATCCCCTATTTATCGGGACTCTGTGACGTCACGAATTAACTATTGCGAAACGAATCGGTGAAATTGTGATGCGCGCTCATCAGACTCAACACTGGTGGATTTAGAGACGTTTCGCTTCCGCATTGAGTTTTTTTCATTTCCGTGTTTACTGTTCCAAACCATGCTTCTGATGATCAATACATGCTTTTATAGAGAGTTAAGTGCCGACAAATACAAAAAATAACCACAAAAGTTTTATTCCCAAAATTTGGATAAACATACAGATGGATAATACCAATGTCATTATACAATGTTGTGTACAGTATGAGTTTTTCTTGTACTCGTCCAGGTTGTGGTGAAAAGTCATATTAGACTCGACACTGCGTGTCTCGTCCAATATGACTTTTCACCACAACCTGGACGAGTACCAGAAAAAAAAAACATACCGTACACAACATTGTATAATAACTTTATAATATGACCATACGCTAGCGTAATTAACGAACCACAGCTAAAACACATCCATAAACTAGGATATATCTGTCTTTTTAATCCTAAAAATAACTTCATAGATGCGTATTCCTATCAAATAATATTAACTTAGGCCTTATATCGTGGCGTGGTTATGATATATAACACTCCATACATGCACAAGTATACAAGGGTTCATCGACAGAGTGGGTTATATAGCAATTTCGTGTATAAATCAGGTCAATCATATCATACATCAAGGCATGTGAGAAATCAGAGATTCACAATGCAAACAGACTGCGAACCCACCGACTCAGACTTAAAACCTAAATAAAAAACTTTTAAAAGCCATTCCTTTTGAACAAATTATTATAGAATATAAACTACCAACATCAAACTGAAAGTATTCAAAAGTCAAGACTGTTTGTTGTTGTCTGGAGGGGGTATTTTACTGAAATTAACCATTATACTATTGACGCTGCATGTGTGAACAATCCGAGTGAGATGTGTACTATACTAAGAAGCTTGTCGATTTCATCATGTCCATTTCATTCATAAAAATGTCATCATGTCGATTTCAGCGAAACTCGACGAGCAACGTCATCATGTAGCTTTCACCATCGACCGAATTTGCGATAACCTGAAAATTTGTTCTACTTTGTTCTTAAGTATGTGTTTCTTGTCGATTCATGAAAATAGAATGATATCTGAGGATTATCAGATTCACGTATGTACTCGGTAATATTATGATAATTTAAACGCGATATAATAACGTTTGCTTGCATCACGGATTTCGATTTCGATTCCAGTATTGTCCCCAGCCCAGCCAGAGTGATTGAGATTTTCCCATTGCACGCGACATTTATATTTTAGGCCACTCCATTGTAAATATTTGACAATCCCGGCATAATGTTATAATGATGTTCTCAATGCAATGTAAACCGCGGCTAAGAATGAACTTCACTGTGCATAATTCCGATAGTAACTCCCCTCAATCTGGAACGCCGGCCATTGAAAGACGCACATGTTTATTTCAGATTACGACATTAATGCTTTAAGCCCACTGATCTATTGTGCTACAAATACACTCGCAAAAATATAAAAAACAGCAGTGTCGTAATATGATGATACGCTAGCGTAATTAACGAACCAAAGCAAAACCGCTCACACGAGGGTAGCTGTGGCTTTTTTTGCCTTTTTTTTCTTTTTATCAAAATCATTTTATAGATTCCCTGGTATTCCCTCCAAATAAGATTCACATAAGGCTATATTTCCTGGGTTCGTCGAATGAATGGACCCCAATCGTAATTTCGAGTATAAATTAGGCAGATCGTACTTCCGGATACTCTTAATCGACAGCTTGACTTTTCATGATTTATAAACTACTAGCAACAACATCAAAGTGAAAATAGTCCGGCTTTGGTTCGTTATTATTGAAAACAACAACGCCTCCATGAAATGACATAAATAAACATGAGATGAGATAATATAGAGGAGATAAATTTTATTTAAAAGTCTGAGGTAAAAACATACAAACACTGAAGAGCTTTTGACCGACTCTAAACAAATACATCTATAAATTAAACACATTATCATAACAATTTTATACAAGTTATCCTAGCTAAAATACCTAACTAAGTTGTAACAGCTAAAATTTTGATTTATCGAGTAATAAAATTACTATTTTTTTTTTAAACCAGCAGAACAATCAGTATAATTTAATTTGCCACTGCCCACTTCCAGTAATAAAAGAGAAAAGGAAATTAGAATTTTCTTGAATTTCATGGTTCTGAGATTTTGGAATGCTTTCAATGTACGCTTAGCCAAAAACTTATCTCCTGTAATAATATTGATAAAATATTAGTGGTTGTGTTATTCACCTTTATTTGATAATTATTAGTTACAACGATTAAATGGGCTGGTTTTGGGTGTCTATGGGCTCTGAAATGCTTTCACTGGCTACTTTGTCACCTACTCCAATCCAGTAGTCCAGAGACTCCCTAAACCCCCTGCTAGCATATAGTATATGTTAGAAGAAAAAAAATTTGGCCACTACCGACACGCACTGAATCAACACTCATGACCATCCCAGGACATAACCATTGCAATGATTTAAAATGATTTTGATTGCATCCTGATATGTTCCGGAAGGCCATTCCAGAGGGTGGGGGCAGCATGTTTGAAGGACCTTTTGCCATATGTCACAAGATTAAATCTGTGTACCTCTGAAATTGGATACCTAAAACTATATTTGGTTTTCTTCCAGAAAACTAATAGTCTGGTCGATGAAATGTTTGACCTAGAAATAATTTGGACTAAGTTGGATTGTATACCATTTTGCAGAGGAATATATACTCTATAACATATCCAAAATCCACTAAATCCAAATTGAGCATTTTTTGTAATTCAAGATGGTGTCCAAGATGGCTGCCATTTTCCTATAAGCCAGTTTGATGCAATTATAGTGAGAAAATATTGTCATATGTATACACATATTTACATTTTTGTGAAGCTAAGACATAATGTCACATTTTTGTGGATCTTCCTGTACAAGATGGCAGCCGGAGGTGGACATTTTTATGTTTTTTACTAATATCTTTAAGATTAGTTACAGCCGTTTGGAACTGTTTGAGAATTGTTACTTTATATTTTGCATTTAGAATGTTAACTGATCATTAGAGCAATGAAATATGCCATTCATAGGGTCCCCACCCTTTCCGATCACTCAAAAATTCAATTATACAGAACGCGGTATAACATGTCACAATGTTTATCTCAGAGTCAACACTAAATAACCCAACACAAATAGAAAATCATTATTATAATATTCTATTTAATATAATACTAAAGTTCCGGCATTGGCATCTAACCTGATATGCATGATTGTTTCTACCACACCCCATTGAAATGAAATGGATGCTACCAGTCCTGTTTCTTTAAGAAAAAGTAGCTAACGCCGTAACTGTGTTATCCGGTTGAATGTGGGTTTTCAACCAGGATTTTCCCTTGCAGAATGAAATTTCATTTTTTTTGGAAATAACCTTGGACATCTTAGGATATCCTAGGTTAATCTCTGGTTTCAGAAGAAAAAATCCAAGTTTATTCAAACCTGGTATATTGTGAAAACCAACTGTAACAAACTCTGTGGGATAAGCTGGTATAACCTGGATCTCATAAACGTAGAGGGAATATCCTTTCTCCAAACCCAGGACAAGCGTGTATAAGCTAAGACTTTATTGCAAACAAATAAGTGTGATGTCCCAAATTCCAAATAAAAGCTAGGACAAAGTTTTTAGCCATTTCCCACATCTCTAAATTATCAGGGTTCCTATTGAAATTTTTATAAAAAGATCCTGTCAGTGAGTTAAAGTCTCAGGTTTTCATAAAGCTGAAATAAGCAGAAACATCTAGCGAAATCTTGAGTTAATCTCATTGCCTGAATTCTGTGTCATATGTGATCAAGTTTAAATTTTCCGAATTCAGTTGGAAGCTGTATATGTCTTTACAAAATGTATCGACTGTTTTACTGAGTAATTTCACAACTTATTTGAAGAACGGCAATAATGGGTATATCAGTTACATCTTTAGTTTAAACCAGGATTTAGTACAACAGTTCTTCCAATTGGTTTATATATATTTACAAGGTTTCCCTTTTCAAGATCTACACGTGTGAGAACAATGTAAATAGGTAGGTCATTTAAATACTGGTAATGATCTGCTATATATATTCAAATGTGATATAAATCCCACTCAAGTCAGGTACATGTACTGTAGTGGAAACCCTCTAGTTATTAATAGAATATGAAACTAGTAAATTTGCACATGGGGATGGTATAATCAAGGTATAAATTCTGACCAATATGTAGACAATCTGTCAGGGAGGAGAAACCTGGTATATTCCTTAGATAACATGGAACTTTGTCTGAGGCCAGCTTTGGTCAAACCTTTCACAAATCACGAATAACCTGCCATACAGTTGAACTCAGTCCTAGATTGTCCAAGGTTATTCCAGGTTTTAGTCCTAGGTTGTCCAAGGTTATTCCAGGTTTTAGTCCTAGGTTGTCCAAGGTTATTCCAGGTTTTAGTCCTAGGTTTGTTAAGGTTATTCCAGGTTTTAATCCTAGGTTGTCCAAGGTTATTCCATGTTTAGTCCTAGGTTGTCCAAGGTTATTCCAGGTTTTAGTACTAGGTTGTCCAAGGCTATTCCAGGTTTTAGTCCTAAGTTGTCCAAGGTTATTCCACTAGTTATATACTCTACAAAAGCTAGTACTATCCATGGACAATCTTGTACTAACCTGAGATAACCTCGGATTCATCACCCAGGTTATTCCATCAGCTATTAACCTGCTACTAACCTGGAATAACCTGGGTTCGAATACCGTCCCAGGTTCTCCTGGGTTAATCCCAGGTTTAACATTCTAGGATTATCCTGGGATGTACTAGGACTTACCCAATATTATACCAGCTTTTCATTCTAGAATAAACATAGGATATCCCAAGAAAGTTCTAAGTCATCAGAAAAATCAGCAAATATAACATTCTTCAAACACTATTTGAATCAAATGTCGCATATATACCCCACGTCCCCACAAATGGCATTTTTTTTGGAGTTGGCTTTGTTTTGAAGCAAATGAGTCAAATTCTGGCACGAATCTTCCAACATTTTTTTATTTCAATTGACATTGACTGTCGATAATCACTGACCCATGATAATTTTCAAACTTGAGCCACATCTTCTCAAATGTGAACCACATACCAAATATAAAAGAAATTCTGTTGAATATTTCTCAAGTTATCACCCGGACAACCCAAAATTGGGATTTCTAAGTAAAAAATGGGCATAACTCTGTCATAAATAATCAGACCGTTGTCAAAGTTATGATCTGAACATCCCATACAGCCAATCACATGCAGATGGTAATTGTCCTCCAATTATGCTTGTCCATACTGTGCAGGGTAGTGTCACTAAATTCACCCTCTGGGGACATCATTTTACAAATGTCCAGCACCATATTTTGAGGCCTGATTGACTAATTTTCACCAGATATGCTGACCTCCTTGGACCCCTACAAACATTTAGCATTGTCCGCTCTCTAATAAAGAATATCAGGGGCATGCATATGCTACACTTGGCAATGTACTTAATATATTCAAAATAGTAAGCTTGAGAATAAGGGACCATACTATCCATGAATTTAATCAAACATTCAATGACATCCCAATACACTGAAGTGAGAATTTCACAAGATTCTTCAATTATACAAAATGGCGACACAACACAACACAGTTTATTTGTATAAACACAAATAAAGGCAGTATGCTAACAACACAATACAATTCATAATAAAACAATAATTAATAAATAAATATATGCGAACAAGTCTAGCTAATTATATGAACATTGTAGTTGTAGCTATTGAATTTCTGTTGAAGATATTTATATATATCACATGAAACCCCTATAAATTCATTGTAAAATCCATTAGATATTTTCTTATCTCTCACTAGTGAGTAATCGCCGCATGCTTCCTGTGATACTTGGCATTGCGCCAAGTAAATTGCCATGTGAATTAATATTATTTAGAAAAGCCACGCTTGACACCAATAACAGACATTGCAAAATGATTGCTTTGTTCATTAAATTTCAATTATTGTCCTATTATAGGCACAAAACAAAGAGTCAAATTGGGGGACTACATATTTCTTCGCAAGGCAGAGTGGGCAATACTGTCGCATATGTTTGTGAAACATCTCAGCCAACGCCGTGCACGTATGCATTTTACATGCATTTTTCAGCTTCTTTTAAAGATAGTGATTTGTTAAAAAGGCATAAAGCTCTAGTTTTTTTCATGTGATATACAGTAATGCCCTAAATAATCGACTCCTTAACCACAGTAGAATTATGGGTAATTATGTTGTGGTTAAGGAGTCGATTATTTAGGGCATTACAGTACAAGATCTTCAACTCGTTATGTTGGGATATAAGATGTTATGAAACTCGTTTAATAAATTTGATTCACTACTCGTCTACGACTCGTTGTGAATCAAATTTATCAAACTCGTTTCATAAAATCTTATACCCCAACATAACTCATTGGAGATCCTCTATATCTAATAATACCTCATACTTGTTATACCCCCTGCAATGAGTTGTGGGGGTATACTGGAATCAGATTGTCCGTCCATCATGACAGACACACTATTTCCATGCTTGTTGATGAGTAGTTCCCTTGGATTTGTCCAGGTAGTAGGTTCAACAAACAGCATCTTATTATCTGAACATTTAACTAAATGAAGAATAAACCATTCAAACAACCCTTCATATTGGCACTACTTTTCTTACTGAATTGGAGCATCAGTTTAATTAGACCAGGTCTTCTCGGTCCGCCACAGCTTGGGATATCAGTTGGGTTGATACGTTTTGAACAGAGTACCTGGGCTCCAGGTGTAAACGAAGTACGTCTTTTCAATGAAAGTCTATTATCGAAGAGTAACGGGACAGTCCAAAACAGCAACAACCCAACCGAAATCCCAAGATGTTGTGGACCGAGAAATCCAGTGTTGTAAGACAATAACTTTGTGTCCAAGAGATCAGCCAACAGGTGATTTAAAGATGCATAATCCGATTTAACACCCCTCAATTACTATTTGTTTGGATTCGGGGGTAAAAAATATTTGATTCGATTCGAGGAACCCACCTATCAAAGCTCAGAGTTATTAGATATCGATTTTTAAAATCTATTATTTTTCACCATAGAGACTTAGTGTTCCAGTAAAAAGTTGACGAGCTGACGGTCTCGGCCCAAATTGCGAATGGAGATGGATAACTCTAAAATCAAGAGGCTTTGTGTTGATAAATAACGCGTTTCGGGCAATTTTATACTATAGTTTATAGTGGTTAGCATTGTTTTTTTGGCAATTAATCGATTCCGATAACTGACGCGGCATTTCTAAAAATGTTGCTGTTGGAATCTGATTATATGGGGACCATCAAATCGGATTTAGTACCTTTAAACATAATACAATAATTTATCTATATTTTGAACCATTCTATGCTAAATACTCATTGACCAGTAGTACCCTCAGGAAATGTTCAGATAAAAAGTTCAACAAATCTCATGTTGAATTTATTATTTGAACATTTCCAGCTAATGAACAGGATTTTTTCAGCACTTGTATCATCTGTCATCTGCTTATATTTTGAAACAAAATCCCTCCAGATGATAATAGACACTTCCAATGTATACGTTTATAACTGAATGGGAGAATCCATTTAGTAAAGAAAGGGTTAATTCACTTATAAAACTTTGAAATATGTATCACAGCAGATGTTTCTCTTTTGATTTTGTTTTGGGGTGGGGGAGGGGTGCTAATGATGCAAATGTGTACCTTCAAAACGAGCTTCGTCGCAATTTAGTTGTTGTTGGAAATTGGAGGAGATAGAGAATATTTATTCCTTTCTTATTCAGTTGACTTGCCAGAATGTAGACGTCATTTAACAGTAAAGAATACAATAAAGATATACAGTAATGCCCTAAATAATCGACTCATTATATAACCACAGCAGAATTATGGGTATTTTTCAGGATTAGTGGGAAATATGGCTTGTTGCCATTCATAGGAAAGCTTTCAGTGAGAGGTTTCCAATGAATGGCAACAAGTCATTTCCGACTAAATCCTGAAAAATAACTCATAATTATGCTGTGGTTAAGGAGTCGATTATTTAGAGCATTACTGTATATATCGACACCCTGCCACGATTGACACGGCCTTGATTTAAGGCCGACTTAGGCCGTATTCCTGTCAACCTCTTCAATAAGCATATATGTGTGTCTCGCTGCTAAGCATACCACTGGGGTTATGTATCCCCCCATTCATTTATAAAGTTAGTAAGTTACACATTGGAATGGACTATTCATTTGGAGGGGTGTTCAGATTAAATTAGCAGGCCACAATCAAACGGAAATATAATACAAGCGCTGAACGATTCCTATTAGTTAGTGGAAAATGTTCAGATTATAAGTTCAACAAACGACCCATCGTCATTTGTTGAACTTATTATCTGAACAGTTCTTCAATGAGTATTTAGTAAAGAAATCGTTAAGATTAAGTGTGAACACACCCACACCAAATTTCAATGTATATATAAAACTCAATTCGGCATCATAATTCAACCACAACATTGTATAGATTAAACTCAATTCGGCATCAATGTTCAACCACAACATTGTATATATAAACATCAGTATTCAACCGCAACATTGTATATATAAAACTCAATTCGACATCATAATTCAACCACAACATTGTATAGATTAAACTCAATTCGGCATCAATGTTCAACCACAACATTGTATATATATACATCAGAATTCAACCGCAACATTGTATATATAAAACTCAATTCAGCATCAGAATTCAACCACACCATTGTATATATAAACATCAGAATTCAACCGCAACATTGTATATTTAAAACTCAATTCAACATCAGAATTCAACCACAACATTGTATATATAAACATCAGAATTCAACCGCAACATTGTATATATAAAACTCAATTCGGCATCAGAATTCAACCACAACATTGTACATATAAAACTCAATTCGGCATCAGAATTTAACCACAATATTGTACATATAAAACTCAATTCGGCATCAGAATTAAACCACAACATTGTATATATAAAACTCAATTCGGCATCAGAATTTAACCACAACATGGTATATATAAAATTTAAATCAGCATCAAAATTCTACCACAATATTGTACATATATGTAGTATCTGTTTTTCTCTCTGAGAACTTATATCTCTTGAATATTCCTCCAGATGAATAATATACCATTCCAATACGCCCTGTCACTAACTCGCGGCCATATTGCATCCGCCAGTTCTGGTTCCGTGGTTTTAGCGCTACAGGACAGTTTGTGGAGTAACATTCCATATATGGAAGTCATGAATAATTAACAAAGCTCCATATATGGAAATGCTACTCCAAAACTTTGACCAGTAGCACTAACCAAACCATGGAAACTGCATGGGGCTGGAAGAATCTCTGATACCATGGAACGGAGCTGAATGAATCCAATACGACCGCGACTTGAGCAGTGATCTCGCTCATATGTTCTATAACTTGGTGGGAGAATCCATTATTAAGTAAGTGTCGGTGCACACGATCCCGATTGTGCCCGGTTAAATCCGGCTGCCGGATAAATCTGTCCCGATAAAATCTGGGGGTCAGCGCACATGCGTCAGATTTTCACTCCCGTCATATGAATGCTATGGTCACTGTAGTATATAGCCAACTGGTGTGGTCAGCCTATCTAGCCAGTTACTATAGCTAGTCATGGTGGTTTATATTAATATGTATTTCTAAAGACTAATATTTATTAATAATAAACTAAATAAATATATTAATAATATATTGAGGTCACGAGGAATAGCCGTAAATTGGCGTAATAGACCTTTCTACAGCTGCCGCCCTCTTGTTGCGATTATTATACAGGCACTCATTTTCTGCCCATTGATCAGAATTCTTGATTTAATTTCGAATAGCGGTCGCCGCTAACTATTCCGACATTTTGAATGAGGTTTTGGTCATGTGACGGTCACGTGACAAGCAAAACACGTGCGTTGCCATCGTCACGAGCCTGATGAAATCAAACTCAGTTTGATCGGTCCGATTAAATCGTATCCGCCAAAAACCGCTCCAAAGTTAAGCATACACGGTCCCGATTGTCCCCGATTTATCCTGCAGCCGGATTAATCGGGGACAATCGGGATCGTGTGCGCCGACACTACAGAACCAGTTACAACCACTGATATCTATTGATAGTTGTTTTTTGGTTATTGTTTTCAACAGAGAAGTTTACTTCATGGTGATATTATATACACAGACAGAAGCCATGAATACATATATAAGAAGCTGCAAACAAATACAATTTTTTGTTTTGAGCATTCAATGATAAAGACATTGTACCAACAACAGGAAACTTGAGCATTTATCCCTTCCATGACGGGAGCTGAGCTGGTGCAGCATTAAAGATCATGTGCCAGTGCATTCTCTTATATATGCGAGTTTCCCGTAGGGAGCCTCGCATATATGAGAATGCACTGCCTTACACTGTCAATGTAAATATTGTTAGGCCAATGTATTCTCTTTTATATGAGAGGCTCCCTATGGGAGACTTGCATATATAAGATAATATGTTGACACAGGGTTTCCGCAAAATTGCAGGAAGCTCTTGTCACGGTTGGGTTAATGATAAATATATTGTACCAAAAACACAAAACTGTTTCAAAGCTACACGATAAAGCTACTGCCAACTGGAATTTTCAACTGCATCCCCTTGAAGAAATCTAAACCTTCCATGTCAGAAAAATTCCATTCGTACTAAATGCCGTGTCAAGGATGAATTTATTAACCTTTTCAACTTTCCACACATAAACACTTTTTACCATATCAGAAAAGGTCTAACTTTGAATGCTATGACTTCAGTGAATTTTTCCAAGACATACAGAGGGTGTTTATAAGTAAAGTGTATCTTAATTGTTTATTGAGCTATATTAGGACATAACCTGACAATTAAAGGCCAAATTTCTAGGATGGATGTGAACACTGAAGTCAGATTCAGATGACGAGTTAGATGGGTTTTTTTTACATGTTACATGAAAATGAGATAAATCACATTATTAAACTACAACATATATAAACAACAACGAAATATGAATCAGCATTAACCCAACACCATCACTATCATCACCATTAGAGTCATCATCATCGCCATCATAGTCATCAGTATCATTATTATCACCATCGGCATCACCATTTTCATTAGCATGAGCTTTGTAAGTACTTGATATATGAGCTACACCGTTATTGACAATGCATAAATCACTGGTGTCAGCAGGGGGGGGGGTCGGAAAAAAATTTCAGGCACGTATGGCATTTTTTCCCTTTCGATCATTTTTTGTACCCACCCACCCCCACCGCCAATTTTTTTTCCGTTTTCGGCAGTTTTTTCCGACCATTTTTTGACACCCACCCCCCCTTTTAACACTAAAACAGAGATTTGCGGGGGGAAATTCACTGTAAACAGCTGTATATGAATTTCTGTGCATACTATTTATCATGGATGTTAACATGGACATGTCAATAGGAATGAGTAATTTTGAGGTCATTCGGCCAAAAAAATATGGCTGCCAGCGGCCATCTTGGATTTCAAAATTTGCAACAAAATACAACACGATAACTGCCTGCAGTCAGTTTACCAGTTAGAATTACATTATTTCTCTCATTCAAACCGATTCAAAGTGGTTTTGAAGCCCAACTCATTGCCAAAACACTAAAAACAAGCAGGAATTTTTTTTTTTAGTTGCGGAAAAAATTGCTTGTTGGTGGCTTTGACCACCCACCCACCCCGGCATACGTGCCGGAAGAATTTTTTTCACCCCCCCCCTGGTGTCAGCACCAGAATCATCATCGCCTTATCATTGTTATTGCTAAAATCTTCTTCACCTTAAACAATACCAACAACAACAACAACAACAGCAACAGCAACAACAGCTTAATCATAATCAGCATCTGTATCATATTCATCATAATCACAGCTGTATAATAAATGCACTCTTACTAAAGGTGCTTGGTTAGCTTTAACCCTTTCAGTGCCAGAGGCCGATCTCATCGGCCCTAATTTACGGTCTGTAAAATCGTCCCTAAAAAATAAAAAATAAATTGTTTTTTTTTTGTTATTAGAATTTTTTGGGTTGATTTTTTTGGGTATGCTTAAGCATGCTATAGCGAATTTAAAAACAAACTGGATAAAACCTTAGGGGCATGTTATAAATCAAAACTATCATCAAGTATTCATAGTAATAATTTTGATGCCCATGAAAAGCGTAAGATTCCTACAAAATAAGTCTGTTAAAGAATATAAGAAAAAATTATTAAAATTGTAAAAAATTGTAAAAAATAATAACAAATGATGAAAAATTGTTAGGCCAATGCATTCTCTTATACATGCGAGGCGACCTATGGTCGACTCGCATATATAAGAGAATGCATTGGCACAGGGTATATGTGTTGATACAAAAATCCGACCTGGCACTGAAAGGGTTAAAGGCATGTGAGATCTTCGCGATAGGTATTGCTGTTAAAATAGTCACAACCGTTAAAACTGCCACAAACAGAAAGAATATTAAAATATAGACAGATTTTGTTCTTATACCAATCATAAATATCGCGTAAATAGTATGTTATTGTAAATTTTGTATGCTTTGTTATGTAATGTCTATATTTTAATATTCTTTCTGTTTATGGCAGTTTTAACGGGTGTGGATATTTTAACAGCCTACTCAACGCGAAGGTCATTCGTGCCTTTAAATGGACACCGCTCGTTCAAACACCAAAATTATGTATACATCTAGTTTGGTAAGAGGTATCTCTCAAGATGTAGCCATGCGGGAGATTTCCGAACAAATTCGTCGATATAGCTTTTTGGGTAAATTTTTTCGTTTACGCCATTCAAATTGTTGTTCGTAGGTCACGTAAAATTACACCTGTACACCATGAGAAGAAAATCTAGAGCTCTCGTCGCCCTGAAATGTTTACGGTACTACATACAGTAATGCACTAAATAATCGACTCCTTAACCACATCAGAATTATAGGTAACTTTTCAGGATTTAGTTGGAAAGATGGCTTGTTGCCATTCATCGGAAAGCTTTCACTCAGAGCTTTCCGATGAATGGCAACAAGCCATATTTCCGACTAAATCCCGAAAAGTTACCCATAATTCTGCTGTGGTCAAGTAGTTGATTATTTAGGGCATTACTCTAGTTTTGTTAATTAAAATGAAGAGAAAGCATTGCATGAAGTTTTTTTAATAGTTTCATGTTTGGACAACGGAATATGTGTCCCGCCATATCAAATCCAGTCGTAAGTCGGGATTTTTTTTACCCTGTGCCAATGCATTCTCTTATATATGCGAGTCGACCATAGGTCGCCTCGCATATATAAGATAATGCATTGGCCTAACAATTTGTTATAATTTTTTTTAAATAAATGTTTTAGGACATAAAATAAAAAAACATCGATTACCCTGCAGGGAGCCCCACACATATATAGAAGCACATAGAAGAGTGTCGTCTGCTCATGTTTGTCTGGGGCTCTGTATGGGTGAAATTATAAAATTGTTAAAGAATACAAGAAAAATTATTAAAATTGTAAAAAATTGTTAGGCCAATGCATTCTCTTATATATGCGAGGCGACCTATGGTCGACTCGCATATATAAGAAAATGCATGGGCACAGGGTTTGATATGGCGGGTCACATATGCATTTTCCAGACAGTCCCGTATTATTCTGTTTCCAATACAAATGGCGCATGGGATTGCTAAGGGTCCGAATTTTGTGTTCGAAGTTGTATTTTTTGTGACTTCATTGCAAACTTTCCTATGTTTAATACAGGTACATTTAAAAAAATATTCTGACATTGCAAGCTTACTAGTATGCCAAGTGTGCATGGTCTGTTTGTCAGTGAAGGACTATTATTTATATAGTAAACAATTGTATACTACCCATTTATCGAAATATATTTTTACTTCATGAAGTAAATCCTTTGTCTATATATATTAAAGTGATGTGAAACACTCTGGTAGGGTTATCAAATAGTAATGGAGAATAATCTTGATCAAATGTTTTTTTTTGTTTTTTTTTTTACAAATATTATATCCAATTTGACAACACATACCGTCATTCTCATATATTAATTAAATGCAGTGACTCGTGTTGCCGCAATCATGTTTGTTTGATTATTGCCAACAGTTGCGCCCCAATTCAAGAAATAATATTTATATTTGAGCATAGTTTAAACAATGTTTTCTATGGAGTGGTATGGCCAATTAGCTTGATATTTTCCGCAATATTAATAGAATGCTAAAATCCTCACTTATCAGTTTCACGCACCCTAACAAGTCCAATATGTATTTAAAACTGTGCATCGCCCTTATCGTCCATTACCTCATACATATTTAAGTATGAGGTATATCTCATAACATACAGTAATGCTCTAAATAATCGACTACTTAACCACAGCAGAATTATGGGTAACTTTTCAGGATTTAGTCGGAAATATGGCTTGTTGCCATTCATGGGAAAGCTCTCGCGAGAGCTTTCCGATGAATGCAACAAGCTATATTTCCGACTAAATCCTGAAATGTTACCCATATTTCTGCTGTGGTTAAGGGGTCGATTATTTAGAGCATTACTGTACCTACGCAGAAGATTTCAGAACATTATCTTCGCTGTAGCAGTGGACAAACACGTTCTTATATTTTTCAGTAAATTTGAGATCGTTTCATTTGTGCCCGGGGGGGGGGGGGGTGGGGGGGGGGGGTTCCGGACACGTATGCCGGGGTGGTGGGTGGTCGATGAGACCAACAAACAAGTTTTTCCGCAACTCAAAATGTTTTTTCCTGCAAGTCTTTTTGACTGTTTTTTCAATGAAATAAAATACCTTAGAATGTCAATATTAACATAAATGAAAAATTTCACGATGATCAGACAAACAGTATAGCCTGTAGCCCATGCTAATGGATTTAATTTTGAAATCGAAGTTGGCCGCTAGCAGCCATGTTGTTTTGGCCGAATGACCCCAAAAATTACTCGTCCCTATTTACATGTTAATGTTAACATCCATGACAAAAGGTATGCACATAAATTCATATACAGCTGTTTGTGTCGGTTAAAATCAGCAGTCACTTAAAAATTTCACCCGTATGATTAAAAGTAAGAGAAAGCAGTGCGTGAAATTAAAATAGTTTCCAGTTAAGATATTAATTCATTGTATATATACGCTTTCTGGACAGTCGCGCATTATTTCACTTCAAAGAATAAAAATTGCGTAACAAATGTTCGGACACCTAATATTGTATTAGAAGTGGTATTTGTTATGACTTCAATGCGTCTTCAACTGCTATGGTAGACATGGGGTCAGATCGAAGTTCCCCAGTTGCAATTGGTGACGTTCACTCATTAGTCACCTCGATTATGCAATTTATCTTCTGCAAATTAGGGGACATAGCAACTGAACTGAAAAAGTTAACTAAAAATATATTAATTTGAGACTATAGATACTTCCCATAACATGAGGTCTAAGCAGAATGAGGTCGCAAGAGGTTGAATTTGTTATGATATCCCACTGCGCGGGGTAGCATCACTAAATTCACCCTCAGGGGACATTAATCTGTAAATGTCAGAAACAATATTTCCAGGTTTGTTTCCTAACGAAAACTCATGTGTTTCTACCTCTGAAAGTAGTTTGATGTGGCCTGAAGCATTTAAAAAATGCTGATCTCATACTAAGTTTGAATTTGTCAACCGCTAGCGCATAAACAATTGGGTTTATGGCTGAATTGAGCGCACAGAGATAACCTAGCATAAACCTATGCTCCTGCTTGATGTAAACTTCATCAAAGATTATCTGAACTAAAAAGGCCACTTGGTTTGGTAGCAATGTAACTGTGAACAGTACAAACAAAACCACAATAGTTATTAATTTTCGTCCATCACTCCTGTTGGCCGCACGTGATATCCGTGAGGTTGTAACTGAGCTGCATGTAATTTTGTTCCTGCCGATATTTCCAAACCGCTGTTTCATTATTAACAGGAGAAATCCAAATACTGGAGCCGCTATACCGAACAAAATTAGAAACCATATACACCCATAGAAGACTGCTATTCCCTCAGGCTCGTACGCTCTCTGGACTGAGCATAAATATGGCGAAACAATGTCCTCACTTCTCAGCCATAAGATGGGTGGTATGAAGAAACCAGCAATGGAAAACACCCATATTCCAATACTGTAGATGAGATTCCTCTTTATTGTAAATAACTGTTTGAATTTGTGAGGTTTCGTAACAGCTATGATTCGCTCTATGCATATCAAGATAATGTGAATAGCTGTCGCAGAGACTGGTGTGTAAACTGCTTGCAATTGTGCCGAGCACATAATTCGATTTTGGAAAAATTCTGGAAACAGGAAAATTAAGGCCGGACCGACATATGCCAGCCCAACCAGAGAGTCGCTGAGAGCCAAGCTCGTAATCACCGCCAAATGAGAATCTTTCCGGCATGCTTTGTTTGTTAACAACACAATCGCAACAAATAGATTAGATGTAATTGTCCAGGCTGCAACTACTGGCATTATAATCAGCATGGCTAATGGAGCTTTGGGAAGAAGAGTTTGATTTCCTCCTACTGGTATTATAGAGTTGTTCCCCTGTATAAACCATTTGGTGTTGTTCGCTGATATATTAGTGTCATTCATCATGAAATTCCACTAAAAATCTCGTCCTCGCAGATGGTCCTCGGCTTATTTATTGCCTGTTAACAACATTTTGTAGATTTTGTGATAATATACTAGGCCGTGTATAAAATATCCAGAACTAAAATGAAAAATGAGCACTGTACTAGAAATATTCACTGTTTGTGAAGTTTACCTTGAATAAAAACTGAATTAAAAAACATGTTATGCTTCAAGCCTAAACTGGATAGATGACCAGTGGACATGATCACTGTAGGATGCCCGTTTAGGTTTGTACGTTTCAAGATGGCGGCGCCAAGTGGTCAGGATAAGCGGTATGTGTATAGATTGTCTTCAAGCGCCAATCAACGACATCATTCGGCGATAGACCTTTGAACAGTTATGTAGACATAAATGTTCGATATCCAACACCTACATAACATACATTTCGCATGACAGGCATGTGAAATGTTGCAGTTGGCATGTCAAGTCGTCATAAAATTTCGAAATTTGATCGAGGCGGCGAAATTTCGCTTTTTCGTAATTTTTTGGCCTTGGTATCATGGATCCGCAAATTTATGTATTGTCGGGGTAGATTTGGTTACTACACATCTTCGAAATGCAAAACCAGCGATATTTTATTGTGTAACTCCGAAAAACGACCTTTGTAAATTTCAAAATGTTCAGGTTCAGATTCGCAATATTTCCGATGATTTTGTTCAGGTTCGGACGAACCAAAACGTCACCGAGAAGCGAAATGCCGAGATGCAGTCACGTTGTTATTGTATTTTTGTGCGTATTGTTTATCTTCTATTCGTAATAAAACCGCCACATACGATCTCCCATTGTCATTATCTAAAGATGTCCAAATTTCCAAATATAGTGGATAATTTCTCAGAATGATGGGACAAAAGCCACAGGTTAATATTGTTGCCAATATTCCCGAGCAATGTCGGCTATACGCCAGCTACATGTAGCAGGGAATGAAACTACATTGCCATATTACATGGGAGCAAGAATAGTAAGGGTTTTATTACATGTATATGCTTCCTAATGAAATAGCCGTAATTTTGAGTGACGTACGATGCGCTATCACCCATAGTCCAGGCACATTAGACATGAAAG
Organism: Siphonodentalium dalli; assembly: GCA_032622095.1. Classification (NCBI taxonomy): domain Eukaryota; kingdom Metazoa; phylum Mollusca; class Scaphopoda; order Gadilida; family Siphonodentaliidae; genus Siphonodentalium; species Siphonodentalium dalli. Next base: position 190,591,717 of record CP136062.1, on the reverse strand, counting down.
TGGAAAAGTAAGGAAATAAATGGGGGAAAGCTGATTTTTATATATTATTTAGGCCATAGCATCGCGGACGCGTCACGAAAAGTCCCCTAAAATCTGAGTTGAGCTTTCTGAGTTACATCATTTTTTCTACATAATTAAAAAACATTTTTTTCTCACAATCATGAAAATAATTGGATGCTGTAACAATTTTTCAGCCGAAACATATACAAAAGGCACTCAATATTGTTGGATACATAATTTTCGAACCAAAGACACCCATTCAAAGGGAAACTTAGAATGAATTTCGCAGATATGGATATGAAATTAAACACTCAGTCAAAACAATGACGATTTTGTAGGCAAACTCTTGTATTCGATGTCGGATTTCTCGGGCTTCTCAAAACATATAATAGACGCAAGCTATCAAATTTTAAAAACTGCACAGACACGACATCGTCGATATAAATGGCAGAATTAGCGAGTACGCATATCATAAGTGGTCATAACTTCTAAAACATAAACCTGCCGCCATATCAACGATCTGGTCGTATTTTGCTCTTCTATTTTGTCTAATCTAGTCATATATGCATTACGCAGTTATACCAGTTTATGTGAAATGTGAATACGAGAGCGAATATCGTGACACGATCAGAATAATACAATCGCGGCCATGAAATGGCTGTCAAAATGGCCGCAACCACCAATCCAAGCCAAGACGAAAACAACATATTGGATAACCACCCAGTAGGTAAAATACGTATTACTAATATACAAGTATGTTGTTAAACATCTTTAAAGGTACACATGTCATTAACACAGATCCATCTGGAGGATTTATAGGTCATTGCAACGCAAGTCAAACCAAATGATTTACATCTTTAAAAAATCGGGCATGCAACACAAGAAGTAATGTTTCGCCACACAGTATATGGTAGTTTCATTCGGCGTGATGATAAATTATTGAATGTAACGCAGAAACTTAAATGATATCCTTGCGGTATAAATAATAGTCATATTTCTTGATTTTTTCAGCACTGTCCGTGATAATAAACAATACTAGTGCAGCGGCCAAACGCCAAAAGTGGTCGGGTACCTCTACCCACGGTAGAACAAGATGAAACCAAATTTTGTTGAAGGTGAAATATATACTACTAGAAGGTGACCCGACTTCGTCCGGGCTATTAAAAAACCAAATTTCAAGTCGATTGCTCCACCCGTTTCATAGATCTGGTCTGCGCATGCGCGAAGCTGGTGTCGCACGTGCTCGGCGACCCGATAAAATTCGTATCCGGGGCAAGATACATTCACATACCAAATTTAAAGTCAATATCTCAACCCGTTTTCGAGATCTCGTCTGCGCATGCGCGAAGCTGGCGTCGCACGTGCTCGGCGACCCGATAAAATTCGTATCCGGGGCAAGATACATTCACATACCAAATTTCAAGTCGATAGCTACACCCGTTTCCGAGATATATAGCCCAATGTCATTTGCGGATACCTCGGCCGGTGATGAGTTAACGCGACACAGTCAAATGCATCGGCAGGGTGAGAGTTAACGTAATCTAACTTTATGACCTCTGACGACGTCATAGAAATTACGCATTGATTTTATCCCGATAAAAGCATTGTACCACTTGTACCTAATAATTGAGGCAGATAACTAAAACGGATACATACATATTATATATCGTTGGAAAGATGAAGCCACACAGATTCTAACCGTGCAAATTATATGACTGGCAATTTATTATTCGCGCTATATCGAATCGATTTGTGAGCACCGAACTGAAATATATTAGCGCAAAAACGGCGTAAAAATAGATTTGACCTCCGCACGTGAAAAGTTGACCTCGCACGGACAAATAAATATGCCTATGTTCGTCTCCGGCCGAAAATACCCTAAAATACCAAATTTCATCGAAATTGGCTTAGTCGTTTTGGAGTCCATCGATTTCAAACACACACACAAACAAACACACACACAAACAAACACATACACACACAGATCTTTCAAAATATATAATAGACTAGAAGGTGACCCGACTTCGTCCGGGCTATTAAAAAAACCAAATTTCAAGTCGATTGCTCCACACGTTTCCTAGATCTGGTCTGCGCATGCGCGAAGCTGGTGTCGCACGTGCTCGGCGACCCGATAAAATTCGTATCCGGGGCAAGATACATTCACATACCAAATTTAAAGTCAATATCTCAACCCGTTTCCGAGATCTCGTCTGCGCATGCGCGAAGCTGGCGTCGCACGTGCTCGGCGACCCGATAAAATTCGTATCCGGGGCAAGATACATTCACATACCAAATTTCAAGTCGATAGCTACACCCGTTTCCGAGATATATAGCCCAATGTCATTTGCGGATACCTCGGCCGGTGATGAGTTAACGCGACACAGTCAAATGCATCGGCAGGGTGAGAGTTAACGTAATCTAACTTTATGACCTCTGACGACGTCATAGAAATTACGCATTGATTTTATCCCGATAAAAGCATTGTACCACTTGTACCTAATAATTGAGGCAGATAACTAAAACGGATACATACATATTATATATCGTTGGAAAGATGAAGCCACACAGATTCTAACCGTGCAAATTATATGACTGGCAATTTATTATTCGCGCTATATCGTATCGATTTGTGAGCACCGAACTGAAATATATTAGCGCAAAAACGGCGTAAAAATAGATTTGACCTCCGCACGTGAAAAGTTGACCTCGCACGGACAAATAAATATGCCTATGTTCGTCTCCGGCCGAAAATACCCTAAAATACCAAATTTCATCGAAATTGGCTTAGTCGTTTTGGAGTCCATCGATTTCAAACACACACACAAACAAACACATACACACACAGATCTTTCAAAATATATAATAGATTGACGAAAATGATAGTTAAAAATAACGGAATTGGTGGTGGCTATTGTCAAATCGACGATGAACGATACCCACTAGTGACTTTTTCCAGAAATTAAGGATTTTGGTAAATCGAGTCCTGTGGCTTTGTCCTAGCATATTTTCCAACATTGTTGGAAATTAAAAGTACTACATCATACCACATCTCTACTTGATATGCAAAAAGTGCTGGTTATTTTAGATTTTCTTGCCGTTGGAGCCGAAACATTTATTTTTTACTTAAAAATCGCTATTTTTCAAAAATATATAATTTTTCAAATATTACCATTCAAAGGGATATTGTAATAATGTAACAAATATTTAATCCATATGGTGTAGTAGTTATCTGACAAGCATATTAAGAAAGAAGTTAACAGACTTTCTGAACGGTTTGCGAGATACTCGATTTTAGCTACCCCTCCCAAACACGTTTTTGGTCGAAACATTACATATTTTTGTTAACGACTTTACACACATTTTTAATTGATCTTAATGGGACACAATATGAATCTTGCACTGAAAGTTCTGGCCAGAGTTACGGTTTAATTTATTACAGATGTGTTCAGGCTTCCAGACCCCCAGTTACAACAACAACAACAACATATGTTATTGATAACAGGTAATTATGCATGCATTAACACCGATTTGATTGTACTAAACTATTTGTTATAAACAACACATGACCAACTATATAATTCGCATGGTTTTGGTAGAAAAAAATGCATATTTATGATAATGACAACACAAACTTTTCTAAATGATTATAATGGGGGACCAAATCATGATTCATATGATGAAAACCTGATCCGTAGACACCGTAATCGTGGTTAAAGATGTCCTCGGCCAAACCCCCAGTTACAACAACAACAACACATGTTGTTTATAACATGTAATTTTATACTAATATATATAGCGACTTTGTAGAACTAAAGTATTTGTTCTAAACGACACATAATATAGACTAACATATACAGAAATAAATCATTGTTGTTGCCATAGTGGTTGTTAAGAGTCCCTCTAAATCGAACAAAATATAGGAACAATGGTTACTGTATTTTATATCTCATAAACTATTTTGACCAAGGTGGCAAGAGTTAGTTCAAATATGTTTTATGTTTTGACGCCCCCCTGCACTATTACAAGTCTTGAACATACCACAAACTGAAAGAATATGATCTCAATATTAACTGATGGTTTGTACAAAGGATAGTTATATAAGGAAATACACAATGTTTATCAATGGGTTTGTTCCCGAAATAGTGTGGCACTTTACATAACGCGACTGCATGGCAAATACGAAAGGCGTTTTTCTATTTTTCGAGAACACTCTACCCGATTTATAGTCTTTAACACCGTACGAACTGCAGCTATATGCTCTCTATATTAACATAGAGTGTGAATGGAAGGTAATGCTATCAGAGAATACATAATTTGTATGGGTGGCTTGTGTCTGTGTCGCTTTCCACAAAGCGGCTGATAAATAAGAAAGACGAATGTGTTATGTTTTGCGGAACCCCTACACAATTGAAGTGTTAAAGTTGAACAAACCACGAACTGAAAGTAGTGTTCTAAATATTGAATTATGATGTGGGCAAAGGGTAGTAATGTCAGGACATACACAATATGTGTGGATGGGTTGGTTCCAGAAAGCCTTTGTCACTTTACAAAAAGCGGATGGAAAACGCCAAAGGCGAATATTTTTTTGAACACACCATGCACCGAATATATATTATCAACTGACAGTGTGAACGAAGGGTAGTGCTTTCAGAGAATATACAATTTATATGGGTGGTTTGGTTCCCGAAATCCTAGGGTACTTTACAGAAGGCGGCTGGAAAATACGAAAGTTTTTTCCAGTTGAGCCCCCTACCCAATTCAAAGTCTTAGACACACCCCGAATTGAACGGATATGATCTCAATATTAACTGAGGGTGTGGACAAATGGTAGTTTGCTCAGTAAATACACATCTCTAATGGTTTCCGGATGTCTGGGGCACTTTACAAAAAGTGGCTAGCAAACGAGAAAGGCGAATTCTCACTGTTTTGGGTCCGCTTAACCAATTTGAATCTTGAACACTTTATGAACTGAAGCTATATGTTCTCAATATTAACGTAGTGTTTGAACGAAAGCTAGTGCTATCATGGATTGTATACAATTTGTAATGGTGGGTTGGTTCCCGAAATCCTGGGGAACATTACAAAAGGCGGCTGGCAAATACATTGTACGAAATGTGATTTTTTGTTTGTGTTGAGGCAACTCTACCCAATTGAAGTCTTGAACCCACCATGATCTGAAAGGATATGATCCCAATATTAACTGAGGGTGTATATCAAGATGGATGGGTTTGTTCTTGAATGTATGGGTCACTTTACAAAAAAGCAGTTGGCAAATGAGAAAAGTGAATGGTCACTATTTTCTGAGACCCCTTAACTCATTTAATATCTTGAACACACCATGAACTGAAGTAATATGCCCTCACACTTAGCCGAGTGTGTGAACAAAAGGTAGTGCTAGCATGGAATTCTCAATTGGTATGGGTGGTTTGGTTCGCCCGAAATCCTGGGGCACTTTACAAAAATCGGCTGGCAAACACTAAAGGCGAATTTTCTAGGTTGTGAGGACCCCACGATCCCATTTGAAGTCTTAAACAAATTATATACTCTCAGTGTGGAAAAATGATAGTATTATTCGGAAATATGCATCCGTTATGGATGAGATGGTTCCCGAAAGCCTATGGCACTTTACAACAAGCGGACGTCAAACGAAAAGGGCTAGTTTTCACTGTACTAGGGACTCCAATCCCCGTTTGAAGTCTTGAACACACCACTAGCTGAAGGCATATGCTATCAATATCACCGAGATTGTTCTGAATGGTTGTTCTCTTGCTCTTGCTATTGCGAACCAGCTGTTCGCGAGAGCACTATGGCACCTTATACTAATAGCAGATGGTAAACGATAAAGGCGAATTTTGAGGGACCCCTACCCCATGTAAACCATTGAACCCATCACGAACTGAATGGACATGACCTCAATGTCAAACGACGACCTGGACAAATGGCTATTCTATCAGGAAATAAACAATTGGTATAGATGGGTTGGTACCCGACAGCCATGGACACTGTACAAAAAGCGACCGGAAAATAAATAATTCGATTTTCACTGTTTGTATTACCCCCTACCCAAGTTGAAGACCAGAACACGCCACGAACTGGAACGATGTCATCATAGACTGAGTGTATGGACAATGGGTAGTTGCGTTGCACAAGGAAGTACACAATTTATATAGCTGAATTGGTTTCATAATGCATGAGCACTTAACACAAAGTGGCTGGAAAATAAGAAAGGCAAAATTTTGAGGACCCCCTACTTTATTTGAAGTCTTGAAGACACCACTTGCTGAAATTATATTATCTCCATATTAACCGAGGGTGTGACCAAAGGTTAGTTTTTATCAGGATATACAAATGTGTTGGTTCCCGAAAGCCTGAACCGTGTGGCACTCCACAACAAGAGACTGGCACGTGTTCACTGTTTTATGTACCCCTACCCTATTTGAAGTCTTGGACACATCATTCACTGACGAGATTATGCTCTCAATATCAACATGTGTTGTGGCTGAATGGCTATTATATCCGACACTATACGATATATAAGGCTGTGTTTGTGTTCGACAGCCTGTGAGACTTTACAAAAAGCGTCTGGCAAATAAAACAAATGCAATTTTAACTGTTTGTGTGACCACATACGCTATTTTAAGTCATGATAACACCACGAACTGAAGGGATATGCTCTCAGTTTTAACTGAGGCTGTGGACATAGGGTAGTTCTATCAGGAGGTAAACAATTTATATGGGAGAGAGAGACTGTATGGGGAAAGTAAGGATGTAATCCAGTTGGAGCTGATTGGATACAATGATAAACATAAATTTCGTTGGGGCTGATTGGATATGATATACAGATAATTTTCATTGATACGCCCGTCGCCGAGAGATATCAGACGATCTGGTGAGGGGAATATTTCGCGCTCAGCAAAGTGTCAATGCTTTTCACGAAGTTTGCACAAATGACAGCGTCAGTGAACATCGCTTTGTTTTCGTGATAAATGTTTAAACCGCGTCAAATATTTTAATATTTTCACGATGACGGATCCGCACAAGAGAGTATGCTCTGATAAAATAACATTTGGTATGTCGCATAGAAGTTCAGTCTTGGAACCATTGTATTCAGGACATTCCAATAAGCAATGATGTGCTGTTTCTATTTTGCCACAATGACAGAGAGGGGGCGTTATAATGTGATTACTCAATAGGTCATAGTTCAAACTACAGCATTTCAATCTTAAGCGAGTACTTGTGATATGCGACACTTATTGTGGTAATAGTAAGTAAATTGTGTTGTTGTTGTTGTTGTTGTTGTAACTTCGGGTCTGGAAGCCCGAACACGTCTTTTATCACTTAAGCAGTGTCCCCGTGCCCAATGTTCGGCAAACGAGTCATGTTGGGTCCCATTATGATCAATTGGGAAATTTGGTAAAGTTCTTAACAAAAATATGTAATGTTTCGACCAAAAACGTGTTTGGGGAGGGGTAGCTAAAATCCATTATTTTGCAAACCGTTCTAAATTTCTTTTAACTTCTTTCCACATATGCTTGTCAGATAACTGCTACACAATACGGATTAAATAGTTTGGCATTATAGCAATACCCATTTGAATGATAATGTTTGAAAAAAATATTTTTATGAAAAAGAGAGATTGTTTCGGCTCCAAATGGCAGGAAAATGAAAATTAACCAACACTTTTTTCATATCAAGTAGAGGTGTGATATAATATGGTAATGTTAACCCCAACAATGTTGGCAAATAGGTTAGGAAATAGCCACACCGCTCGCTTTATCAAAATCGTTAATTTCTGGAAAAAGACACTGGTGTGTATCGTTCATCGTCGATTTGACAATAGCCACCACCAATTCCGTTATTTTTAACTATCATTTTTGTGAACAATATATATTTCTTCTTCAACAAAAGTTGGTTTTAACTTGTTCTACCGTGGGTAGGGGTATCTCAAAAACTAGAGCTCTTTTTCGATTTGGCCTCTGCACGTATTTTGCAATGCTTATTATATTGCAAAGAAACCGCCATCTCTTCAAAAGAATAGCACCCCATCTCACCAGATCAAATAGACAGTACATCGTACATTTTATATAAGACTAATTTTCGTGCTGCTTCGTAGCCAATTTGTTCAAATTACTTGCAACTGGAATATGTTATTACGCAATGTACAATATTAGTTTTCCGTATTTTGTTTGAAAATATCTTACCAAAACCACCGATGAACTTGTGCAAACTATCAGGTGATCAGCTTTTAAAGCTATTATTTCAGCGATGACCATTGACTCAATGTTGTTATTTATGGTTGTGAATCCAGCAGATAAGTGTAACATTAGAGAGAAGGGATACACACTGTAATGCGTTTGCGTATATGTGACCTTGGTGAATATAATCAAATACTATTTCCAGGTAAACAGTCTCTGTCACAGAGTATGTAGGCGTTTTTGGTTAAGTCTAGATTTTTTTGAAGATAGTATATGGTACTCATTTGTGTTTTGATAAATTGCGTTCATAGTATACCACCATGCATTCTTGCGATAACAGCAAAATATTCTTGTTTTATTACTTGATCTTAGGCAACTATAGTGCAGAAAAATTGCCTTATTCTTCCGTTTCTTTGCGCCCAAAAAGTCCAGATTTGACCATTATATGAGATCTTGCTTTTCGCTTTATCACTCGAGAGATATATTAGATAGAATTCGTACATCATCGATAAAATGTTTCTCTTATACTCTGCAATCATTCTTCCTCGCACATTTCGAGCGTGTTGTCACTCTTATGGGACTAGCTATTCAATTTTGCATAAAATGTAATTTTCATTCTATTTTGGCCATTTTGGCGGCCATTTGGGACATACATTCTACTTATATGGTTCACGACTAAGCGTTGTTTGTATATATCCCAATGTATTATGAATTTGGAATTAATTGACCTACATGCATCCGCATATGGCCTGATGGAATTGCTTCAGTATTTGAACCACTCCGAAAAATCAAGATATCTCAAAAAGCTCAACTCGGATTTTAGAGGACTTTTGCCATGTTGTTCATGAACATGTTCTTATTGATCCCTGAAAATACTATTTCCAGGTAAACAGTCTCTGTCACAGAGTATGTAGGCGTTTTTGGTTAAGTCTAGATTTTTTTGAAGATAGTATATGGTACTCATTTGTGTTTTGATAAATTGCGTTCATAGTATACCACCATGCATTCTTGCGATAACAGCAAAATATTCTTGTTTTATTACTTGATCTTAGGCAACTATAGTGCAGAAAAATTGCCTTATTCTTCCGTTTCTTTGCGCCCAAAAAGTCCAGATTTGACCATTATATGAGATCTTGCTTTTCGCTTTATCACTCGAGAGATATATTAGATAGAATTCGTACATCATCGATAAAATGTTTCTCTTATACTCTGCAATCATTCTTCCTCGCACATTTCGAGCGTGTTGTCACTCTTATGGGACTAGCTATTCAATTTTGCATAAAATGTAATTTTCATTCTATTTTGGCCATTTTGGCGGCCATTTGGGACATACATTCTACTTATATGGTTCACGACTAAGCGTTGTTTGTATATATCCCAATGTATTATGAATTTGGAATTAATTGACCTACATGCATCCGCATATGGCCTGATGGAATTGCTTCAGTATTTGAACCACTCCGAAAAATCAAGATATCTCAAAAAGCTCAACTCGGATTTTAGAGGACTTTTGCCATGTTGTTCATGAACATGTTCTTATTGATCCCTGAAAATAATCAGCTTTCCCCGATTTTTTTCCCCAGTGAAACCAAATGTGCCTGGACTACCAACAATGTTATATAATTTACGTTCCCACGCTGGTTTAACCAGCCCTTATTACCGTTTGATCAGCCTGATCCTTAGCATAATGTTGTTGAATATATGCACATGGAATACTACTGAAATTTTCGGTAGCAGCTCCTTCCTCTCGAGCCTTCTCGCACAGGAAAATGCTGATGTAATTGGAGTGAGTGAGAATTGGCTCTGGGAGCACTATTTTCCCATTCTCAACACATTACACAAAAACGATCGCAACCATGTTGTGTGCGATTATTCACAAAAAATCCCAATGCGAATGAAAAAGGCGGGTAGGCCAAAAGGGGGAGTTCAATGCCGTTTCAATCATCCAATACGACGACGATCGCATTTGCGGTATCCAAATACAAATCTCAGAATCGCAGTACGTCGCCATCTTTCATGTGTACCTACCTTCCAGTAATTACCCAGTTACATTGTATAGAGAATATATTAATCATATACATGATCTGTTCGATATGTACTCAGCTATAGGGCATGTTGTCGTAATGGGTGATTTCAACGGCAGTGTACAGAGATCAGATGCCAGGAATAGATGTCTGTCTAAACTCATATCACAAAAGTCGCCGGTGTCAGTCAATAATACGGAAGCTTGCATTGGGCCTGTAACATATGTCCCTGCCGATGGTGGACCCGGTTCCATGATAGACCACATCATCATTCACGAGGAAGAATCATATCAGTGCAGGCAATCGAAATCATCGACGACGATGCGTTGGACGTCTCAAATCACAGACCCATTAGAATGGTCATAAAATACCCACAAAACAATACTATGCGTTCAGTATGTAATTGGGGAAAAATCACTGCCTCAAATGGCATAATAAATGCATATCAATCTTTCTTGTAGGATGGTCTACCGACCAACAAAATTTGTGATGTCGATGATCTCGATTCCTGCTATGAGTCCATTGTTAATGCGATAAACATAGCTTCAACGCAGCATATACCAAAAAAAGTCGTTCAAATCTTTCGCCAAACCATTTTGGAATTTTGGAACGATTCCATGAACTCACTTCATCTCGCCATGCGCACAACCAGAAATAGTTGGCTACAAGAAGGAAAACCGAAAGAAGCTAAACGAAAATGTAATGCACAATACATTTCTAATCAAAATGAGCAAATTGATCATGCGGCGGGGATGGATCCGGGTCTATTTTTCAAGCTATTTAACAACAAAAGATCCAATTCAAAACCCGATAGCAATTAAGTTATTTAATGTGAATGGTAAAACAACCCGGAACACGTCGGACATTACTGCCTCATGGGCAGATTATTATGAACAACTGTATTCTCCTCTAGAATCGCCCGCTTTCGACTCAGAACATCTGCGTAAGATTCAACGTTTAATTAGTAGACCAATGTCTCGTTTATAAAGTGTCACATAAGGAGCCCAATGACGCTATTATAAATGCTAAAATGGGCAAAGCTCCAGGCCCTGACCGCATATGTTAGGAGCATGTGGCCTATGGTGCGGACATGTTGTTTAACAGCACGGCATACATGCTGTCTATGATGTCGAAGATTACACATATTCCAAATATGGCTAAAACAGGTCTAATGATATCTTTATATAAGGGTGGAGACAAACCAAAGAACAAGTTCGACAGTTAAAGGGCAATTACCCTCTTACCCATATTTTATAAGCTTCTTGAAAAGGTCCTGCTCAATCGCTTCGAATTGAACGCACCTAATCTAATTAAAGTTCATCCGCTTCAAAACGGGTTCCAGAAAGAAGTAAGTAATGTCGTCGTATGTAGTTAGCGAATGCATGCGTCTTAGACGCCAGTAAGGCGTTTGATACTGTGTGGTTGGACGGCCTATTAGTCAAGCTTTACAATCGTGGTTTGCAGGGTAATATATGGCTCATACTACGGGAGTTGTTGTCGGGGTTTTCATGCTTTATCAGATTCGGCAACTTAGTGTCGCGGGAAATCAAAATAGCACAGGGCATGCGACAAGGGATTTTATTATCCCCTCTCCTTTACATGTTGTATATAGATGACCTGTTGTATGAACTCGAATCATCGAACCATGGTCATCGGATTGTCTCCACAAACTGCGCTTCGCCAATGCAAGCGGGCGATATGACGCTTTTGTCGCTCACAAGTGTAGGCATTCAACGCCTTTGTGATATTTGCACTGCATACAGTCGAAAACGGCGGTGTATATAATGCACAAAAATGTAAAACGATTGTATTCAATGAGAAAGTAAAGAAACTGCCTGTGCATCTGAGGAGATGGTCTCTTGCATGGTGACGGATACGTTGACGAAACTGATAGCTAAACTCATCTTGGCATTCAGCTACATAGGAGTGACTTTGCTGGTGAGTTAATCGACTGTGTTGTTGGCAAAATAAGATCCACCTACTTCATGCTGAGCAATGCCGGCATGTATGCAGGTGGCATCACTCCTCAATGTTGTGAAACCCTTTACAAATCTATTATAATTCCAAAGGGCCTTTACGGATCTGAATTCTTATGTGGCGTTTCCGAAACAAATTGGGTAACTTTGGAGAAAATTAATCGCTTCTGTTTAAAGCATATTCAGGGGCTTCCGGTACGTTCTCGCACTGATGTCGTTTTGGGGATGCTTGGCATCAAACCTCTCAAATCTTTGATTGCTGCACGTAAGCTCAATTTATTTGGAATCCTGTGTCGCATGCCACCCGGCAAAGCTTGCACGGAGATCTTTGTATCAAGAATGTACCTTACGGGAACATTGAACAAGCCAAAATTGTTCATCAGCGACATCAGCAGTACACTGGATGAGTACAACTTATCCTAATATATGAATCAATATGCCAATTACTTTTCATTTCGTATGAAGTCAGAATAGAAGCGCATTACAACAATGGCGATCAAAGTCAAATGCGAACAGGAATGGTCAAACAGAACAAGTTGTGACACTTCATTTGCGCGCTTCCACATAATTCATCCAAATCTTACTATGTGTCACTTATGGAAAACATGTCGTAAACATACTATGGATAAGATCGCGTGGTTGTGTACGAATGTGCTTGTGTATGCTCTGGTATGCTGTGTCAGACTGCATGCATGCGAATTTATGGTATGGCTGTACATGTGCACGTATGTGCATGCGGATGTTCGTGGCCACGTATGCGGGTGGATGGGGTGCGTGTAAGTTCTCGTGCATGTGTTCCGCGTCTTCATGTAAGACTGCGGTCGCTTGGGTTGTGTGATGCATGATGTGTTTGTGTGTTTGTGTGCTTTTTTGCATGTATTTGGTTGGATGCAAGTTCCTCTGTATGGAATGTATGTGAGATATATTGTCTTTTGTTTTACTATTTTGTGTCAAATTGTCTTCAAGCTGTATATGTGTTACAACTATGTATGTATGTCTTTTGTTAGCACTTCATTTCTGGAGGAAATAAAGATATATATATTAACACTGGAACTATGCGAACTTCTGCGGAAGTAGGAATTTTTCCACACAAATTTAGTGTTGCGTAATTTACCAACGGAAACAGCTGATATTGTTTACATTAGTTTCGCTGCTTCGGCGTCTAAATTCTCGTTTTGATAGACAAATACTTGCGGTTTTGAGGAATTACTGACCATAAGCATAAAATAAAGAGAACATCTATTGTTTCTCGAATAATATATACCAGAAATATCACCGCTCGTGAAGATTCACATATTTCAGGTATTATTCGGGAAACCATAGGTATTCTAATATGTTCGCATAGTGTTATTCCGAAGGTTCATTATTCCGAAGGTTCGCTATTCCGAAGGTTCATTATTCCAAAGGTTCGCTATTCCGAAGGTTCGCTATTCCGAAGGTTCGCTATTCCGACGGTTTTCTATTCTGGGCGTATTTAACCAGAAATGAATCAAAATTCAACCCCCCCCCCCCCCCCCCCTCACATGAAAAATACTTTCGCTAGTATTCACATATAGTACAATTATACACCCCATTCTATTTCCCTAATTGTCCCAGATGTCGGTTTTTAATAGCAGGAAGACAGTATCAGTTTATCGTTTATTATGGAAATTTGGAAACACGATGACTGCGTGACTGAAATAAACTACATGTAAGAGATACAGTCTGTCCGAACTGGCAATCTGTACTTGAAAGAATCATCAACATTAAAGGCCCAGGCCTTTCGAACCCCCAAATCACATATATATATAATATATGTCATATTACACACCATTTGAAATAGGAAGCTCTCATTGTATTATCAACTTATCCGGTGTAATAAACTGTAAACAATTTGTTTTGTTTTGTGAGTTACCGACGTGTTTTTGTGCTTAAGTTTCATCTGGTTTTGTTGCTCAAAGTGTATTATTTTCAATGGAGGAGAATAACTATATTTTAAAGATAGTGTTATACCCCTTCCATTGAAAATACATTTTTAGTTTGAATTATGTTGCGTTCTGGGAGCCATAACGGGGGGGGGGGGATTTTTTTTTATGATTTCAGCTGTTTTTTATTTCTCTATGGGCATCTTCTGAGACATAGACGTTTTAAATGGTGTGAATTATAGTATTTTAATCATATTTTATAACATAAATTGTTATTAAAACCGATATCAAGGCACGATCAAAAATAATAGGTGGCTCGGAATTTAAGTGGGCATTAAAGTCAATACAAAGCCACAATTGCAGTTAGGTTCATCTCATATCCGTCTATTCAGCGATATTCTGCTATGCAGTATGTTATAGCGCTCCAGTATTCATTAAGCGTTATAACCCCACTGTTATAACCCGCCTTTTGCTGGCGTATTCTTATTATTGAGATATAACGTCATACGCAATGGCATTAAATCGTATGGAAACATAGCAATTGTGTTGTCTGCTTGATGTGAATATATATTGAAGAATAACTTGATACATAATGACATAAAATTTCAAGGAAACCCGCGAAAACAAACAAAATCACATTTAATGTTTTATTGTTTTAAGTTATATCCTTCATAAAAAGAGTCTTCGTGCTAAAGAACCCTCTCAATACTTTGGAATATAGAATTAACCTATAAAATAACAAAAACCTTCGGAATAGCGAACCTTCGGAATAGAGAACCTTCGGAATAGCGAACCTTCGGAATAGTGGACCTTCGGAATAGCGAACCTTCGGAATTATAAACCTTCGGAATAGTGAACCTTCGGAATAGCGAACCTTCGGAATAGAGACATGTTCCCGTTTTGTATCAATAACCAAATATCTCATTCAAGTATTGATACAAAAAACATGGTCCAGATAGCTGCTAAAATAAAATGAAATTCAACCGCTATTACCGGTCTATCGGAAGTGAAACCCTTCAATATGTCATTGATCATACCATTGAAGAACACTGCCAACTGGACATCAAAGTACGATGCTGAGTTGTGGGCGAGGCAACCGACAAGGCTGGCTTGCTGACCAAATATTATTCAGTAGTTTCGGCAGATGTCTTGGTGATTGGAGAGAAGTTTAAAGTATATGAAGCGACTTTTGGCATTCAAATAAGACAAGCTTTGATGTTTCCGATTGTCCAATGGCCAAGAAGTTCAAATGCTCAATGCCAGTCAGGAGTAAATATATGCAGAAAGAAAATACTCAAGCGAATGAGGAATTCGGTGAAGATGAAGTAGTGTCATTGATGCCAGGAGTTTTGTCGGAAATGAAAAAAGCTGGACTTCAGGACACGTATGGTATCAGCATGGCGTATTGCGTCATTAAGGTCCCTTGGTCTAAACTACTTGACTCGTATCCTTATATCCGGATCATGGAGAACATCAACAAATTGCTCATTGGCCAACGTATCTCTCACCTCTCACCTCTATTACTGCCGTTCTATAAGCCAGGTTGTGCCAACCTTCTTATACTTTGTCGAAACTCAGCTAATGGTTCTCCTGCCTTTTGCCTCCTCTCACAATGTGTGCGCATACATTTATCTTTCATGCATACAATAAGATAGTCCGTCCAAATTATTCCCGTGTGGGCTAAATTCATGCCACCTGTTCCCCGTTTATCGCGCGTGTTTCTTACGAACAGAAGATAAACAATACGCACAAAAACACAATAACAATGCGACTCCAACTCGGCATTTCGCTTCTCATGCAGTGACGTTTTGATGCGTCCAAACCTGAACGAGAATTGTGTCTGAACCTGAAGAAAATCAACGGAAATATTGCGAATCTCAAGCTGAACATTTTGAAATTTACAAAGATAGTTTTTCGGAGTTAGACAATAAAAACATCGCCGGTTTTGCATTCCGAAGACGTGTGGTAACCTAATCTACCCACGACAACACATACATTTGCGGATCTGTGAGCCCAGGGCCAAAACAATACGAAAAAGCGAACGTTTCGCCGCCTCGATAAAATTTCGAAATATTTTTGCGACTTGACAGGTCAAATGTAACATTTCACATGTATGTCATGCGAAAGGTATGTTATGTAGGTGTTGATGTATAAATTTCTACATAACTGTTCAAAGGTGTATTGCCTAAAGATGTCGTTGGTTGATGCTTGAAGACAATATATACACCTACCGTTTATCCTGACCACTGGCGCAGCCATCTTGAAACGTACAAACCTAAACGGATATCCGACAGTGATTATTGTGTGATGGGCCTGCTGTCCCTCGCCGTAATAAGTATGAAATGCTCTGAATGCCATTTAAATATCAGAAATTATAGGACACTGAAAGTTGATTCTCTGGTCTCATGTTTCACACAAGCCTGTATATAGTGTGTCTGACAATTGCAGAATGAGGTCCACAAATGTTGAATTCAGTGATGCTACCATGCACAGAGGGCTAGCATCACCAAATTCACCCTCTGGGAACCTCATCTTCTGGGAATTATCTATACTCTATAGCCTCAAATTAACATTGTTTTAGGTAATATTTTCCCCTTCTGTTCAGTTTCTTTATCCCCTAATGTGCAGACGATAAATTCATAATCGAGGTGACTAATGGGTGAACATCACCAACTTCAACTGGGTACCTTCATTCAATATGATCCTAGGTCTCCCATGTAGCAGTTTATCCCTAAGCAGAATGAGGTTCACAGAGGGTGAAATTGGGGACGATAGCACTAAATTAATCCTCAGCATATGGGGACCTCATTCTGTAAATTTCAGACATACTATTTCCAGGCTTGTTTCACCCATGGTGACTTCTAGATGGGAGCCTCCTATTTTGACCAAAAACATGGCCGTCAGCGACCATCTTGGAATTTACTCTTTGTATGACTAAATATGTTGGTGCTCCCAAAGCCTTTGGTGCTCACAAAGGCTTGGTTTCACCCATGGTTTTGTGATCCTGCTATGATGTTGGTGGGTCCTGTTGAATTGCTATGATGTTAGTGGGTCCTGCTGAATTGCTATGGTGTTAGTGGGTCCAATTCTGCTGAATTGCTATGTTAGTGAGTCCTGCTGAATTGCTATGATGTTGGTGGGTCCTGCTGAATTGCTATGATGTTAGTGGGTCCTGCTGAATTGCTATGATGTTAGTGGGTCGAATTCTGCTGAATTACTATGACGTTAGTTGGTCCTGCTGAATTGCTATGATGTTAGTGGGTCCTGCTGAATTGCTATGATGTTGGTGGGTCCTGATAAATTGCTATGACGTTAGTGGATCCTGCTGAATTGCTATGATGTTAGTGGGTCCTGCTGAATTGCTATGATGTTAGTGGGTCGAATTCTGCTGAATTGCTATGACGTTAGTTGGTCCTGCTGAATTGCTATGATGTTAGTGGGTCCTGTTGAATTGCTATGCTGTTGGTGGGTCCTGATGAATTGCTATGACGTTAGTGGGTCCTGCTTACTCGCTATGCTGTTAGTGGGTCCTGCTGAATTGCTATGATGTTGGTGGGTCCTGATGATTGCTATGACGTTAATGGGTCCTGCTGAATTGCTATGCTGTTAGTGGGTCCTGCTTAATCGCTATGATGTTAGTGGGTCCTGCTGAATTGTTATGTTAGTGGGTCCTGCTGAATTGATATGATGCTGGTGGGTCCTGCTGATTTGCTATGATATTGTTGGGTTATGCTGAATTGCTATGATGTTAGTAGATCCTGCTGAATTGCTATGATGTTAGTGGGTCCTGCTGAATTTATAAGATGCTGGTGGGTCCTGTTGAATTGCTATGATGTTAGTGGGTCCTGCTGAATTGCTATTGTGTTGGTGGGTCGAATTCTGCTGAATTGCTATGATGTTAGTAGATCCTGCTGAATTGCTATGATGTTAGTGGGTCCTGCTAAATTGATATGTTAGTGGATCCTGTTGAATTGCTATCGTGAATATTATTCTACTCTACTCCCTCAATGCAAGCCTGAGTTTAGTGTGTCTGTTATTTGAAGAATGAGGTCACCAGATGGTGAATTTAGTGATGCTATCCTGCACAGTGGGTTAGCATCACCAAATCCACCATCTGGGGACCTCATTCTGTATGGCCTCATCGGCTTTGGGAGACACAGACCAGATTGACGTTCCCAAATGGTGAATATAATGTACACCCATTGGGAACCTCAAGTATGCAATGTGTCGTCTGCCAATTTGGGGATATAGAGAAACTAAACTAAAAAAGAAATAGAATCTTAAGTTTCTATAGAAATTTTATAATAAAGAAACTTTCCAGAGAAGATGAGGCCTGAGCAGAATGAGGTCCCCAGAGTGTGAATTTAGTAATGCTAGCCCGCTATGCGGGAATGTGTCACTAAATTCACCCTCTGTGGACCTCATTCTGCAAATGACAGGCACACTAAACTCAGGCTTGCCCATATGTTCATGTTTAACACAGATAATGGCTGTTTCTCCATTCGTTTAAACTGGCCTTGAAAATGCTGAATTGCTATGATGCTAGTAGGGCAAAATGATGCTGTTAAGAAAATGTACCATTATTTTTTCTAAAATTATCATTTTCAAGGCCAAGGGGTATATCAGATATTCTTTGTAAGATCAAATTATTGTATTTTTCAGTAGTACAATTCGAAATGGCTAAAGGGTGTATTTTGCCACACCCTAGCGATGCTCTTGTTTCATATAGTTTACCCAAATGTTGAAACAAGCCAAGTCTGAGTTTAGTGTGTCTGTCATTCTTGGGATCCTTGATTGTACAATGTATCGTCTGCCAGTTTGGGGATATAAAGAAACTAAACTAACAAAGAAATAGAATCTTAAACTGATAAATAAACTTTCCAGAGAAGATGAGGCAAAAGCAGAATGAGGCCTCAAAGGATGAATTTAGTTATGCCCGCCCGCTATGCGGGATGGTGTCACTAAATTCACCCTCTGGGGACCTCATTCTGCAAATAACAGGCACACTAAACTCAGATTTGAAACAAGCCATGTTTGACTCTTTGTGTAAACGAACAAAATATTAGCCTGGACTCATATAATATAAATAAGGGAGTAAACAGATTTCATCCACCTTTTCATAAAAATAATCCTCTCATTTAATATGAGGATAATCAGGTGATAAGTATTGTCCAGTGCCGCCGTAATTGATTACTGAATTGATCCTATTTAGTGGCTTCATAACATTAATTGTGGGTAATTGATGTACTTAATGTTCATTTTACCATAATTGGCAGTATAATCTAATATTTTCCCTCGGCAATGTCATGATTGAACCATCATATATTTGTGTGATTATTGATACAGGTGCTTTGCAGATGATTTTATCGAAAACAAGAACGCCTAAATGAAATGACAATATAAGTGCTCGGGTTCGATTTCTCCAAATTGTTCATGACAAGCCTGCAAATAGCGTGTCTGTCATTTGCAGAATGAGGTCTAGTCCCCACACGACGAGCTAGCATCACCAAATGCATCCTCTGCATGG
This sequence comes from Siphonodentalium dalli, assembly GCA_032622095.1. Classification (NCBI taxonomy): domain Eukaryota; kingdom Metazoa; phylum Mollusca; class Scaphopoda; order Gadilida; family Siphonodentaliidae; genus Siphonodentalium; species Siphonodentalium dalli. The sequence goes on along the minus strand of CP136062.1, from coordinate 190,572,091 downwards.
GAAGTTCATTCCACTTAGGCCTCAACTGCCATGGGAGACCTATAATATGTGACCCGCCATATCAAATCCAGTCGTAAGTCGGGATTTGTTTACCCTGTGCCAATGCATTCTCTTATATATGCGAGTCGACCATAGGTCGCCTCGCATATATAAGAGAATGCATTGGCCTAACAATGTTTTACAATTTTAATCATTTGTTCTTGTATTCTTTAACAATTTTATAATTTCACCCATACAGAGCCCCAGACAAACACGAGCAGACGACACTCTTCTATATGCTTCTATATATGTGTGGGCTCCCTGCAGGGTAATGGATGTTTTTTTTATTTTATGTCCTAAAAATTGTAAGAAACATTTATTTAAAAAAAATGATAAAAAATTGTTAGGCCAATGCATTCTCTTATATATGCGAGGCGACCTATGGTCGACTCGCATATATAAGAGAATGCATTGGCACAGGGTAAAACAATCCCGACTTACGACTGGATTTGATATGGCGGGTCACATATGATCATATTAAAGTTCCCCAGTTGAGGTTGGTGATGTTCTCCCATTAGTCACCCTGATTATGCATTGGATCTTCTGCAAATTAGGGGTTATATACGGGATAGCATCACTAAATTCACCCTCTGATGACATCATTCTGCAGATGACATGCACCATATTTTCCCTCTGTATTGTCACGATTGAACCATCATATATTTTTGTGATTATTGATACAGGTGCTTCGCAGATGATTTTATTGAAAACAAGAACGCCTCCATGAAATGACATAAATAGAGGATCTCACATGAGTTTCTATTTTATACGGAATTGATCAACCGAGTTCACTAAATTCGATTTGAGCCGAGGTTTACCGAGGCTCAAATAGAATTTAGTGGACGAGGTTGATAAATTACGTATAAAATAGGACGAGTGTGAGATACTTTTTATCACATGATCAAATAAACGCGAAGCAATGCGAAATATCCATCGAAAACAGCGATAAAAACCGCAGCGATCGCAAGTTATTTGAAGAACGATGTGACGTCATCGCACGCGCTGATATTAAACGTGTGTCTTATCGATAATTATGAAACTGCTTTTATGGGCAAATTATGTGATAAATAAACATTCGTGTTCGACATCCTACACAATGAGTCATGTTTCATATTTTATAAATAGCACGGGTCCCATTGTTTCCTTTAATGGAGCTTATACGAGGCTGAATTTCGTATTTTATCTAATATGTTCTGACGATGTTCCATATATCTTCGTTTTAGGGTTTTGTGGTATATTTTCAGAAAACTGAAAAAAGATGCTTTATATGTGGGTCAGTATAATGTTTTTCAAACAATTTTGATTTGGCTTCGAAAGTGCGTCTCATATTTGTCAGGGATAAGTCAAACCATTTAGGATTTAAATTCTTTACCGCTTCATTTTTTACCTTGCCGTGAGATTTTTTCTTTAAACATTTATCAGCAGCTTCATATAGGATACTGTTGAAAGACTTGACTAAATCAACAATCACAATCGTATGATTATTTTGTACATCTATTAATCTCTGAGTGAAGGAATTTTTCAGTATTGCAGGAACAAGCTTTGATGAATGGTAATTCCAGAAGTATTTATCCGGTAGTGGACGGGTGACATGATTCTCATAATTTGAGGTTAAGTCTAAATTAACATGCAAGATAAATGTTGTTTGTCGATGGTCTGAAATTAAAGCATTTAACTCATGAACCCATTAATAAAAGGTAAGAGATGTTGCGACACCAAACTGTAATCGACAACGCTACTACCCTGAGGGGTGTGACATGTCAGTTTTCCAGCAAAATCTCCATTAGTTCTACCATCTAATATTTTCAAACCTGTTTGGAGACACATGGCAATCAGAGACCTGCCCCTTTCAGTTACAGTGTAATCTTGACTGTTTCGAGAGTACACAGGTATATCGAATTCATTTTGAACAAATTCAGGAAGGTGATCAATACCTTCAGTCGTATCTTTCAAATTTCCTGTCCGAGCATTAAAATCACCAAATAAAATGTGACCCGCCATATCAAATCCAGTCGTAAGTCGGGATTTTTTTTACCCTGTGCCAATGCATTCTCTTATATATGCGAGTCGACCATAGGTCGCCTCGCGTATATAAGAGAATGCATTGGCCTAACAATGTTTTACAATTTTAATAATTTGTTTTTGTATTCTTTAACAATTTTATAATTTCACCCATACAGAGCCCCAGACAAAGATGAGCAGACGACACTCTTCTATATGCTTCTATATATGTATGGGCTCCCTGCAGGGTAATGGATGTTTTTTTATTTTATGTCCTAAAAATTGTAAGAAACATTTATTTAAAACAAATGATAAAAAATTGTTAGGCCAATGCATTCTCTTATATATGCGAGGCGACCTATGGTCGACTCGCATATATAAGAGAATGCATTGGCACAGGGTAAAAAAATCCCGACTTGCGACTGGATTTGATATGGCGGGTCTAACCCATGGACGATTATTTGTTAAGGTCATCCGTAATACTAGCTAAAATGTCATTATCAAGCCTCCGAGAATATGGCCAATTATCCGATGGGTTATATAGAAAGTAGATATAAATGTCTGTCACAGGTTGGTATTTTACACCCTTCCTTGTGTTCCCTTTGATATAAATGGAGAGGCCTCCATAACGTTTTTCAGCCTTGCCAAATTTTTGCCTAATAATATGAAAAGCTTTATATTCTTTAAGTACAAGGCAGGACTCAAGGGGGCAAACATACAAACGGAAGATATCGTTGGCTTGTAAGTTATTAATGAATTTAGCATCTGTGAACTTCTTGAAGCCCTTGTGCATGTATCCGTTTATGTTCCAGGAAAAGTTCAGCAATTTAATCATCGCAATTGTAGAACGTTATAGTGTTGACCCATTGGGAATAAAATCAATGGAACTTGAACTATAAGTAATTCAGTTGATCTGGATTTTATTTTCTTTCACATCATCATTTTGGTTCACAGTTGTCTTTACTAACATGCATGCACAATAATATGACCATCCCTCAGCTACCACTGTCCCATCGACGGTTGTCTTTATTAACATGCATGCACATAATATGATCATCCCTCTGCAGTCACTGTCCCATCGACGGTTGTCTTTACTAACATGCATGCACATAATATGACCACCCCTCAGCTGCCACTGTCCCATCGACGGTTGTCAGACGCTGGCACTCCGATGTCACGTGATTGTAGTTGAATGACTCACACGATGGACCCTCTTGGGTGCACAGGGATGCACAGTGGACCACACTCCATGCAACACCAGTCTGGGTGGGCTGTCCTGTTGACTTGCTGTTTCTGATCTCATGATAATTTCCTACAACACATACATGTACACGGGTATCAGAATGAATATTTTAGATGTATATACAGGTGAATCAAGATAGAAAGGGTGGTTATCCATATAAAGCTTTGGTTGCGCCCCCTGAGACTGTATAGTACAAAGTGTCAAAATCGTGGGCGACGTCTTAATTATAAGAGCGGAAGCATCTCAGATTGTAACAATCAGTTACTTATTTGATCAACATACATGTATGGAGATACATATTCATCCACCAAGATGGGATGAGGATTCAACACAAATTTAACCGATACAACGGATGTAACTATATATAGAGCCCTTGGCTCAAGTCTGTCAAGATCGCATGTTTCTGTTGACTAGGTACCGTGTACTGTAAACAGCAAAAGTCAAGCTGGGTACCCAAAATACCTTGTTGTAAAGCAGGGAACACAACACACCAAAATGTGACGACCTCTCTTCAGCGTTATGAGTATCGGTACTACTCATAATTATCATCTTATTTCGGCCAATTTGGCCGGTTACTTCATGTCTGTTTTTCATCTGACGTGTGTGTCGGATAAATGATGTGGAGGATTTATGTAAATGTTAGCCCAAACTACATTTCCAAGTAACGATGGTTTTGTTGTTTATTTTGAGGAATAATACCGCGTCAGATGAATTCAGCCCAAATATGTTAACAGTTGTCGTGTCAAACATTCTGCAGTAGGTTAGCGTTATTTAGTATTTGTGGATGTCCTTTAACATGGGGAAAATAGACTACTGCGCTTGAATGAGCATGTGAATTTGTCGTTTTTAATGTATAGCAACTTGATAATCAATAACAGAGGCATTCTCTGTCAAATAAGGTCGCTCTATCTACGGTACCAATTGGGGAACTTTGTAAATTAAATTACGCGTAAACCAGCGTAAACGTATACCTGCTGCAATTAGAAAAGGTGCCGGAATCGGCGTACTCGCCCCAGGGCTAACTCGCCCCAATCGACGTGGCCAACTCGGAATAAAAGGCCAACTCGGAATAAAAGATGTATACGGGGTGTTATAAGGCGTTTGGTCCGTTGTTTCTCAATGAATATTATTGAAATTTGGTGTATATGTCCGGGCTGGGACGTGGAATACAACAACGTTTGAATTGTTTTTAAATTTACAAATTTGTTGATTTTATTCATTTTTTTTTTCGTTCTGAAACACACTATAAAGTGTATATAATATAATAACGAACACGAGACATACATAATTTATAAACTGTTAACAAAAGATATCAAATTCAATACATGACAAAGATGACTCAGTGGAGTTTATAAAGTGAACATAAAAACATTGAGGTAAGAATCTTTTTAAGGAATGCAACTTTATTTAATGATAATAAACACATAAATTAAAATAACAAACATGAGACATACATGATTTATAAACTGTTAACAAAAGATACCAAACTCAATACATGACAAAGATGACTCAGTGAAGTTTATAAAGTGAACATAAAAATATTAAAGTAAGAATCTTTTTAAGCATTACTAAACCGTTTAGCACAGTCCACTTCACTCATCCGATCATCACCAAACTTCATTTATCTTGATATTGATCTATCAGATGAGAGCTATCAAATATTTCTTAATTTTATAGGAAAAAATGGTCGCCAGCGGCCATATTGCATTTACGTTATATGTTATCGCGTCATGTCGATATATAGTATTACTTAGAAATTTCACCTTTCCAGATTCATAATTGCTCCATTGACTGTAACATATGGAATTATTCTCCTCTTCGGATAGAGTGTCACTGAAACTTTATTTTGTCAGACTGTCTGTATGGTCACTGATTATATATGGCAATAATCTGTAATAAGATGTAGCACTATTTTATTTTATATTTACATGCAGTGCTGTTTTTATACAATTCTAATCCCCCCTAGATCATCATGTGATCGACCATACATCGCGCGAGGACCTGGTTGAATTAAGGGGGGTTTATGGATAACTTCTGTCCTCAAGCTAGATTATACTTATGACATTTAATGGCATGTTGCTAACGTGGAGGGTTAGATATGCTTGAGACACCACCACTCTTCAATTCACACCAAGTTCTCAGCTGTCATATTCGGATATTAGAACCCATAGCCATGATATATGGTTTATTTTGTGTATACTAGTAATATTGTTATTTTCAGTACCTTTATATACCAGTACTGTGTATAACAATGCATATAAATTAATCCATGTATACATGTATATTGATTCAACGGATTCAGTGGTTTTGTCCATCAGTCTATCAAATTTGCGGGGAAAACATGGCCACAAGCAGTCCACCCTGCTAAATTTCGAATTTGAATCAATTGGACACCCTGCAGCCAGCTTTTATTGGAGAAATTTTTCTCATGTGGATATTTTGGGTCACCGCTAGATGTGAGCCATATTTTGTTCTCAAACTGTCCTTGCGAAGACATCAATGCCAGCGGTGATCTTGAATTTTACTATTTTTATGGCTAAATAATTTGGTTGATCCTACAGACGACACCCCTTGTCCGATCGTCACCAGATTCCACAATGATCTTCTGGATAACCAGGGTGAGAGTAATCTAATTTTCCCGAATTTCGTTAAAAAACATTACCACAGGCAGCAATTTGGTATCTTACTGTTTGATCCTCTTTTGTATGACTGAATTGTTTAGCAACTGTACAGACATATCCCTCATCTGATAGTCACCAAACTTCATATTGATCTTCGGGCTGACAACTAGATGGGAGCTATCGAATGCTTTGAATTTTTTTGGAAAACATTGTCGCCAGCAGTCATCTTCTATTTTGGTTTTTATATACATGTATATCTCTTCATTCGGATAGCCAGTATTACGTAGGTACTTCAACTTTCCGCATTCCTGTCATCATTTGAAATATAAAAATTTACCTGATACATGCACCCTTCAAAATTTGTTTCGTCGTATCTATTTTAATGACCCGTATGGTAATATTGATACAGATATATTTGTCAAACATTTCTTTGTACAATATACAGGTATTTAGTTTGTAACTAAATCTAGAAATATATAATAGTAGCTGGTGGACCCGACTTCGTCCGGGATGTTCCCCTCTGATTTTCGGAGAATTGCGCGATTTAACCTTGAATTGACCATTTTAAAGGTGAACGTCATGTCGGGTCACGATTTGACCCGTCCAAAACACTCCCCGGACAAAAGTCACGACAAAAGTACCCGTCGAAATCCGCCCGGCTTTACCCGATTTGACCTTGAATTGACAATTTTGAATGTCAAGATCAGGTCAGGGTCATGATTTGACCCACCCGAAACACTCCTGGGACAAAAGTAACAGTAGGTATTAAATTTCGTTGAAATACTTCCGTTTTACCAGATTTGATCTTGAATTGATCTTTTTGAATGTCAAAGTCAGGTCGGGATCAAGATTTGACCCGTCCAAAATACTCCCTGGAAATAATTTCCCCTAGGTATCAAATTTCGTCAAATCTGTCCGGCAGTTTTCCCGGCCATAGCTAACAGACAAACAGATGTTATTGATGATGGGCATCCTACATCACACAAACATTCTCTACACTATGCTACAGGCTACGACAGACAAATGTCCAAAATATATATTAAACTAGCTGATGTACTCGACTTCATTCGGGCTATTTAGGGATTTTTTTGTGATCGCCTCCATCTGGACAGTACCCAGTATATACAGCGTCTGGCCAAACTATTGTTCAATTGGTCCAGAAACATGCCTATATCAACACGTTCGAGAACATGGTCCCACGTGAAATTGGACCCGTCCATATTGCTCCCGGGATCGAAGTAGTCCTACACACAAATTTTTAGTCGGATCGGTCGAGGTCCAGAAACATGCCTATGAGCGAGGTCAAGTTGACACGTTAAATACCAAATCCGAGTCGGATCAGTCGAGCAGTGTTAGAGTCTATAACACATACACACATGCATTCATGCATACACACATACATACATACAGACAGGTGTTTCAAAATGTATAATCGATAGCTACAACAATTCTATGGTAGATAGTTCACGGCCGACCTGATGCATGCATCTTAGTTTTCTTGTGACACTATTGTCGTATTGAATCACAGCATACATGGTTGCTCCATTACGTGTCACGTTTGACCATATAGATCTTTTATATTTAAAATAAAACAAAACAAGATACTGAACAAGATTTACAAGAACTCTAATAGCTGCTATATATGACACAATACGGTTGGTCATTCGTGTTCTTTTAATGTGAATAACAAGTTTATCAACCTAAGTATTTCTATAAATATACAAGTGCACCGCTAGGCGGAGGTAACGCCCCCGACTGTACAATCAGAGAAACTTTCTGGTTAAGCGCTATAAAAATGCCACATGTTGTTCTATATTAGCTTCAAATTTGGTCTGGTGCCACAAAAATAGAAGGAAAACTGAATTTTCTAAAAATAAAAATGAATTTTTTAAGTCGAAAAATGGTCATAACTCTCACAACAATTATCCGATTGAACCAAAATTTTACCTTGACCTGTATTGCGATATTGGTAATACACGAAAAAACGGGTTTTGCAAATAAACAATCCAAAATCAAGTTATCATCTGGAAACAAAAAAAAGTAGCAGAAAACTGAATTTTCTAAGTCCAAAAAGGGGCGTAACTCTGGAAAAATAGGGCGGACGAAACCACGGCTATGGGGAAATCTTGTCCCCCGGCTGGTCTATTGGCATACCAAAGATCAACTGAATTGAATTAGCGAAACCAAAGTTATGAGTTGAAACGTTCGTATGCCACAGAAAACTGAATTTTCTAAGTCCAAAAAGGGGCGTAACTCTGGAAAAAATGGGCGGACGAAACCGCAGTTATAGGGAAATCTTGTCCCCCCGGCTGGTCTATTAGCATACCAAAGATCAACTGAATTGAGTTAGCGAAACCAAAGTTATGAGTTGAAACGTTCGTACGGACGGAAGGACGGACGGAAGGACGGAAGGACGGAAGGACGGACGGAAGGACGGACGGAAGGACGGACGGAAGGACGGACGGACGGAGGGCTCCACTATATACCCCCAAATCTCCATCGGAGATCGGGGGCATAATAAGCTGTGCAATCTTGTCCTGGCATAATCTTACAAATAGCACCCTATGTTGAAAGTTATTGATTCGAGTTCGAGGAAATGGGTTAGATCTGGGGTCCATTGCTTTCGCATGCTTTATGGGATCTATAGTCCAACCTCATCACCACAAAGCACTGCAATCCCAAATCTTGCTTCGAATGAAGCGGTAACTATTTACCGTCCGTTCTATATTGCGACATTATACCCTTGTCCTTATAGTTGTGTCAGTCTGCATATTTATCACAGTGATGCGTATAATGAAACTGAATGCCATTGAATGTAAGTAGCATAATAGCATTACATATTTGCTATCTCGGTTTCGGCCATTTTGATGTCAAACGCTATCGTGGGGGGGGGGGGGGGGTTGTCCATGATACGATAAATCAGATTGTGTGGTTTAAAGTTCACAAAATGGCGGTGTCCAAGTCAGGAATGGAGATCGGATATTAAATGGGCACCATGCAGCATTGCAAAAAAATAGTGCCACGGACATATCCAACCTTATCTATATATAATTTTGACGCCCTAGTTTAAATATTCCTCAGAAACATCGTCTTAATTCAGAGATGGGGTCGGGGCACCGTAACCGTTGGGGATACGGGATAATCTTTCACATTGATGAAGAATGCACAATTACATGTGTGTAAATAAATTTTAATATGATATATTTGTTGATAAAATAACTGGCACTGTAACAATAATGTTTACATAACAATGGTTTTAAAGGTACGGTTGGCCTTGGCGGTGGGTATCCTGTGAAAATATTTCCAACCGTCAAAAACCACCACAAACAGAAAGAACATCAAAATGTAGACAGACTTTGTCCGTATACAAATAAGAAATATCGCATAAACAGTATGTTATTGTCATATGGTTGACCATTGTTATGTAAACAAAAGCATAAAAAGTTACTTTTCTGATGTTTGTTTATATTATGATGATAAACATAAAGAGCGTCCTTTGTGGGTGAATTCCTGATATGGAAATAATAAAGAGCGTTTATGCCATTTGTGTGTGATTAGCCAGTAGCATTGTGCTGTCTTCTGTAACACAATCAGGCTCTTGCTTAGGTACAGTATAGTAGGGCTTTATGATAACATGCTGTTTACGCGATGGTCATGGTATATATGAACGAAACTGTATGCGTTTTACTGTTTTTTCTGTTTACGGTGATTGGAACAAATATGAATATTTTCGACAACTAAGGCCTCACGTGCCTTTAACCCTTTGAACCCTGGCGCCCCACAGTGATCGACACCCTGACCCGGGGCTCCCAGTGGTATGTCCGCTTAAATTAGACAGTGTCTAGTAGCATGGTGTTGATTATGTTCAAATGGCGACACCGGTCTGAAACTTTACAGGTTTGTCCCCCATGGATCAGCGATCATTATAAGATCGCGAGACTTTGTCTCGCGCCAACTCCTTGGTAACGGTTGCTAGGCAACTACCCGGAATTGACTGGAAAATGTAAATATAGCTTATAGCGTCGTAATTCAACCTCAGTGATTGCGTTTTTGATGCAGGTACTACCCTAACGTGAAATTTGAGATATACCCGACCAGAATAGTGAACCAAATATCCCATTTAAGGGTAGCAACGGTTGCTAAGCAAATACCACAACTGATCGAATGACATAATTGCACTAAGCATTCAGTGGTATGTTTTGCCTTAAATTTAGACAGTGTCTAGTCGCACGGTTTTGGTTATGTTGAAAAGGGGACACCTACCTGAAACTGCAGGCATGATATATGCATGCACGGACCACTGATCATTGTAAGATCGGGAGACTTTGCCACCCGATCTCGCCTTAGAAACGGTTACTAGGCAACTACCCGAAATTTGCAGGATAAACGAATTCTAGCTTATAACGTTGTAATTATACATCAGCGAATTGCGTTTCGATGCAACCAATATCCTAATGTGAAATTAAGATATACCTGACCATGCGCGAGTAAGTCAACTTGATATGCGATAGACTTTTTGCTACATGTGCTAAGGCGAGATCGGCGAGATCGGGTGGCAAAGTCTCCCGATCTTACAATGATCAGTGGTCCGTGCATGCATATATCATGCCTGCAGTTTCAGGTAGGTGTCCCCTTTTCAACATAACCAAAACCGTGCGACTAGACACTGTCTAAATTTAAGGCAAAACATACCACTGAATGCTTAGTGCAATTATGTCATTCGATCAGTTGTGGTATTTGCTTAGCAACCGTTGCTACCCTTAAATGGGATATTTGGTTCACTATTCTGGTCGGGTATATCTCAAATTTCACGTTAGGGTAGTACCTGCATCAAAAACGCAATCACTGAGGTTGAATTACGACGCTATAAGCTATATTTACATTTTCCAGTCAATTCCGGGTAGTTGCCTAGCAACCGTTACCAAGGAGTTGGCGCGAGACAAAGTCTCGCGATCTTATAATGATCGCTGATCCATGGGGGACAAACCTGTAAAGTTTCAGACCGGTGTCGCCATTTGAACATAATCAACACCATGCTACTAGACACTGTCTAATTTAAGCGGACATACCACTGGGAGCCCCGGGTCAGGGTGTCGATCACTGTGGGGCGCCAGGGTTCAAAGGGTTAACCACGGCAGAATTATGGGTATTTGTTCAGGATTTAGTCGGAAATATGGCTTGTTGCCATTCATCGGAAAGCTCTCAGTGCTTGTTGCCATTCATCGGAAAGCTCTCAGTGAGAGCTTTCCGATGAATGGCAACAAGCCATAATTCCGACTAAATCCTGAAAAATTACCCATAATTCCTCTGTGGTTAAGGAGTCGATTATTTAGAGCATTACTGTACATGACGTAAAAACTATTATATGTAGTTCCACTATAATAGCGATGATATCGAAATTTACCTGTAAATAGCATGCAATTATCTCTGAAGAATCAACCATACATGTACGTTAAGGCAAACTTGTTAGTAACACCGTTACATGTGGAACTACCGAAAGTTTACTTCTCACATCGATAGCTTTTGGTAAATATGCATTTTATATGCATGATGTCGTTCATATTTTGGCACCATAGCGTTTTTTATGAGAAATTTCCTGCAAAAAAATACTGTGCAAACTTGCCAGTGTATGAACGTACCTTTAGTAATGCTGATTTAAACAGTCATTTCGGGCACAAGCGTGATTTGGGACTGAATAATGTCCATGTATGATATCGATGGGATTAGAAATAAGTGACTCTACCATTTTACGCGCGCATCATGCATGTACGTCAATTTGGATGTTGTTTCAAGAAAACAAGAGACAATTGTTTTGCTCAGTTTTGCTTTAGTGTTTTGGATTACCTTGCTCAACCTTTTTGGGGCAAAATGAGAAACTCCACGCCCATGGTAGATACTTTCAATATTGCCTTAAAAGGTGGAATTATATATTAGCTTCATAACAATACATACATGCATTTGACAAGATTTCCTCTGTATATTTGCATAAAACTGACTTAAACTGTGCCTCGTCTGAAAATGTTCGCCATGTTTGATGCCATCTTTTCTGGTGCAATGCTGCACTGTCATTTTTTCATGTTAATATCGCTTAAATATATTATCGATAAATACGATTATCCACGATCACCAGCTACGCCGTGGCGAATATAATTTTGCTTTAGTGTTGTGGATTACCTTTTTCAGTATTCAGAATGCCCATGGTAGATAGTTTAAATGTTGCATTAAAAGTCCGACATTTCTTGACTGGCGAAGCTATAAGTTTTCAATCAGAATCTCCTTATTATTATTTTTATAGAGTTGAGACTCACCTGAACTGTACTCGGAGCATGGACTGCCATATACTTCCATTTCACACAAGGTGAGAGGTGTGTCGTCTGTTGGTCCAATTTTTTGCACTTTCACGTATCGGCCGATGGCGTCTTGACTGCAGGACAAATCCAGAATTTCTCCATCAGAAGCAGTTCCTGGATAGTGATAACATCGACTGTTGAAGAAACTCTCTCCGGTCCCATTCGTCCAAGAAACTTCAATCGTAAAATTGCGTAGACGATCGGCTAAAAGAAAAACAATATTAATTTATATTAGAGGGGCGGCGTATACGTTGTGTCTGAAAAGTGGGTGGCGGTCTCAAATAGTTTTAAAGTTTTAAAGTGGACGGTCACCAGGTCCAATTTTTCAGGGGTGACACACTTGTTGTGCACATATCTATCAACAAAATTATTGATGGATTATGTCTCGTGTCTCAATGAACATTAAGTATTATAAATTTATTTATACATGCGAAACGGGGTGGGGTTGGGGTTGGGTGGGGGTAATTTTTTTTAGACACGTAGATTGGGGTCCATCGGCTGCGAAACAACTTATTTTTTTATAATTAGGCTAAATAAAATTAACTCAAGCCTACTTACATGGAAATAATTTATAGCATTTTACCCAGGAATATATATAAAGAAATAAAAAGGATAAAAAAAAACTGTGTATATAGCATATAGGTTCATGTCGCAGCTTGGTTTGCTTCAAAGTCCAATGTTGCACCCTTCAAATAGAGTCTTAGAATGCATCACTATTTGTGATTATCACAAGACAAAATCGAGATCAGTCAACTCTTTCACCAACGACTTCTCAACGTGGTAGATTGTAACACACCATCATGTCCACAATTGTGTTACCGGGAGACTTGTACATATTGCATATATACTATCATTATCGTTACCTCCAACTACTTTTTGTAAATATTTCTTCTGTATCTCAATGTTCTCATGGAACGAGAGAAATAAACAATTGAAATTGAATTGCAAATGTGAATTACTGATACCGGCATACATAATGCTACCATCCACAGTGATACCATAATGGTTATCAGGGGTGCGTGTAAAGGGTATGGTTGAAAGGGGCCCAAGGCTCCTCAATGGGTAAATGTGCAAACATATATAAAAGTCTGTAAAACATGACCATTAAGAAAAAAAGTAGATAAACTTTGTCCTAATATTCATTACTGATCATAGTTCTCCAATAACGAAATTTCGCGTTTGCAACCATTGATTAACCCTTTAACCAACAGAATGGCCCTGTGCCAATGCATTCTCTTATATATGCGAGTCGACCATAGGTCGCCTCGCATATATAAGAGAATGCATTGGCTTAACACATTAAAAATTATAAAATTGTTAAAGAATGTAAGAAAAAATGGTAAAAAGTGTTAAAAAAAGATTTTTTTTAGGCCAATGCATTCTCTTATATATGCGAGGCGACCTATGGTCGACTCGCATATATAAGAGAATGCATTGGCACAGGGCATAACTGTAACTATCACAATGTGGTCAAGGAGCCGGTTCCAATGATATCCATATTTGTATGGTTCTATTGAGACAGACCGAAGATATTTTAGGCTGTTGAAGCTTTATTTGGCCGGTTTTGGCCGTTTTGTTGGGTAAAGGGTTAATATGTAAACATAACTGTTTCAGTGATTTGTCAACAATAATCAGTAATCGTGTAGTAAGTTCAAATATTTTAGTCTCAGTGTGATTTTCAGAATGTTGTCCACTGGTTTTAAACTTTTCAAATGTTTCCCGTCAAGTTTTGATTAAAGATACTCAATCCGATCAGACGGTCATCAAGTTACAACAACAACACAATTTCTTCCAAACACGTTTTAGTTATCAGAATCGATTAATTACAACAAAATAATGCTAACCTCTGTCAAATATGGTATAAAATTTCCCAAAACGTGTTATTTATCAACATGTTAAACGAAATATGTCCGTATTATCACTTGAGTATCACGAAATTTGGCCGTATTACCACATGATTTTAGAGTTATCGATCTTCATCCGCAATTTTGTCCGGACTATTTTCTGGGCCACAAATAAGTACACATTTCGAGAAATAAAAAAAATCCATATCTGATCACTCTGAGCTTTGATGGTTGTGTTCCTCGACTCGAATCAAATATTTTTTACACCCGAAGCCAAATAGAAATTTGGGAGCGTTAATTATGCATCTTTAAAATTTGGTATCTAATTGGAATTTGATTGGCAATGCCACTATAACACAGTAACAATGGTTTTGACATGCGAATTAACATTATTGGAGCTGAGAGTTATTAATAACGAAAATAAGAACAAAGTCAATTTATTTTTTCATGTACTCGTTGATTATAGTTATTTTGCTTTGAAGCATGCAGCTAAAAGTGTCTGGCGAACATTTCAGCTAGCATTAAATACACATTTGTGACCCGCCATATCAAAACCAGTCGTAAGTCGGGATTTTTTTACCCTGTGCCAATGCACTGTCTTATATATGCGAGTAGACCATTGGTCGCCTCGCATAATAAGAAAATGCATTGGCCTAACAATTTTTTTAAATAAATGTTTCTTACAATTTTTAGGACATAAAATAAAAAACATCCATTACCCTGCAGGGAGCCCCACACATATGCATTCTCAAATGATACAAGAAATCAATTCGTGCTGTCTGTCTGTCTTTCTGTCTGTCTGTGTGCGTTCTATATATAACTTCACGCGGTACCATCGACATGGCACCGAGGCGTTCTAAGAGGGGTAACCTTTTACAAGGAAGATAATGGTGCGGGTTAAAAAATTTCTAAAATGACGCTGTTGGTGTCAGGGGAAGAAAAGAGGGAGGTCGGCAAAATAAAAAAAATATGGTGAAATAGATTTGTCGCCGATTTCCACCAAACGAATACATAATCACCTTCCCAATATGGCGTTGTTCGCGTCAGCGTTGCATCAACAATTGATTTAATAAACTATTTTTAGCCCAGATTTCCACCAAATTGATATATTATTCTTCTCTATGATATGAGGAATATCATCGTGTGATTTAAAGACGCCAAATTGCTGTCGTTTGGGTGAGAGATGTGGGGTCATAACTATTCTCAGAATTTATTTAGTTGCTGATTACCACCAAAAATATATATAATCATCGCCAGTATATCATGCATCCATGAGTCTAATGGGTGTGGTTTAAATATGTCAAAAGAGGCAAAAGCTGATACAAATATATTTGGCACCAATTTCCACCAAATTCATACACGTTTTTCTCTAATGATATACCATGAATTAAATCACATTTGGTCTCGTTTGCGTCACGGATGGCGAGCGGATATGCACTATCATTGATAAGATTGATATTCGCCGATATCCACATATAAGTTATATACAGTCACCCAGGCCATCTCCATATCATTTTAAGTAGTTTTGGGCGTTCACATTTCACAATCCCGACATATGGTGACCCACTTAAGTCACTTGAACAATTATATCTTCTTACCTGTCATATTTATATGGGGATGGCAATCAGGGCATTCACACAATGAGCTAGCAAATAGAGATACGTAGAAGAAGCATTAAATGTATATTTATCATTCTATTGAAGAGATACATATATTCGTGCAAACTGAGAGACCTCGAACCGTCAGAGGATTGCATATATATTATAACAAAATTGAGTCTGTTCCATTCAATACAGTTTCCACAAAAAAGTTACAATTTGTCAAGAGATATGAAAGGCCTGTTCAAAAATAGTGGTCACAGTGTGCAGTCAAATATAGTTTCTTCTGATATACAAGAAAATGCAGTTAGTAGCACAAGACTTTTCAGAATCCTCCCAATACTGACATCTGACAAGGTTTTTAGAACAGACTCATTGACTGACATAAACAACTCAAAATCTCGCTCTGTGCCTGGCACATATAGCTGACATATGTGCGCAGCAACATTTCGTTTAAACTGAGAATATTTAGCCAATATATAGCACCATGAACAGAGGAGCACCTGGAAATTTCTTTGAAACATCTGTATCTTCATGGAGATACTAGATTGATTGATACATCTTAACTTGAATATGTAAAACCCAATTATCATCTTTTATCGAACTAATGTGTGTATGATGTATGTGTATCATCTAATGTATACGCAGTTGTAAATAAATAAATACTTCATTATTGGTGGAACGGATTAATCGCGATAAACAAAATGACAATTGACAAGATGAGCCACTACTTATATTCCATGACTGTCATAATCATGTTTTGTGATGCTATTTGAATATACAATTTATGAGAAAACGTATAACACTTTAAGCAAGAGCATTTTCTATTCCCAAAAAAATCCCACAGCATACAGAGGGTTTCACATCGCATTAACCTGGGCAACGCCGGGTAACCCTGCTAGTGCGAGATATTACCATACAAAAAGCGACGTGCTTTTACCGATTCCCTGTTTGGAATCAGAACATGCATAATGTAAACAAACCAAGATGTTCCCACCTCGGAGTTTTAAAACACAATAAAACATAAGAATCCGTCCCTTGGGTACAAATTATTGCAGAATATAAAC
This sequence comes from Siphonodentalium dalli, assembly GCA_032622095.1. Taxonomy (NCBI): domain Eukaryota; kingdom Metazoa; phylum Mollusca; class Scaphopoda; order Gadilida; family Siphonodentaliidae; genus Siphonodentalium; species Siphonodentalium dalli. The sequence continues at coordinate 190,555,328 of CP136062.1, read as the reverse complement.
GATCCATATCAAGAAATTTAAATACGGAGACAAACTTGTGATGTCGATTGTAAACGGGGAGAATTTTATTGAAATTAACCACTATTGGTAGTATAACGCTGGGGGAGCACTTCGGTTGATGGCGAACTTGAAGATTTTCAATTTCATTGTCAATTTCATCATGTTCATTTCAATATTCCATCCATAAAATACCGCCCCAACACATCTCGATTTCAAATTCGGCTGATAACGTCATCATTGACAGAATTCACGTCAACCAGGATTATGTTTTCTGCTTTGTTCGTAATTATATGTTCCTTCTAAAGTTAGGATTATACGATAGCTATGGTTTATCAGCTACACCTATGTACTATCTAGTTCTATAACAATTACATATATATATAAGACACTTGTTTCATTAAATGCAGTCATTTCGCACAGAAGTCTCTGTGATGCCGAAACACAGGCACTTTTGGGCCAGAGTGTACATTAATTAGTCGGAAAATAAATAGACAGAACACAACGCGCATATTAATCGAGAATCTTTTATCGAATGAGTTGCGGATGGCGCAAGGGTATATTTCGCGAGAGCGTAGCTCGAGCGAAATATAACTTTGCGCCGTCCGTAACGAGTTCGATAACAGATTCGAGATTATTATGCAAGTTGTGTTCTGTATTTATTCTACACCGTTCGGTCAGATAAGTTCAATCCATGAATGTCACCTCCATTGTTATTATAGCTACCTTTATTGTGATTTAAGTCTGACAAATAACCAGTAAGTATGGGGGGAATCACCGGAAGCGGATGATCGACGTAATGTACGTCATATTTCTTGGCGACAACGTCAACAAGAATAGTTCCGGCTTGTATTCCACTAGAGGTATACACTTATATGTATTCAATGGCTGGGATTCCGTTGAATACATGTGCCTCGCGTCAATGGGTGTGGAATAAAGCTAAAGTTACCGGTACGTATAGCTAATGTTGCGGTTTTGTGATTGGGTGTGAGCTGATACCACATCTCGCAGCCACATAAAGCTTTTGGCAGAACAACATGCTGTATGATCAGCTGAGAGACTGGCGATATCTATTTTGTGGTGGCCGACCTGAACGCACCGAAAAAGATTTTACGCATTAGTTCACATGCTCTATCTATATTTGGTTGACGATCGGACTTCTGGTTTTGGGTTATCCGAAAATGTACCACGCACTCCACTTCTTTGAGTTTGTTTTTGCCGAGTTTCCACATCGAGCTGTCTCGAGCTTGCCTTGAGTGATATAATTTTAATCAGAAGACAACTACCTCGCTTTTGGAAAAAGAGTACTCGAACTTCCAGGTAATACTGTAGTTGTGGCATGTGCTTAGCATGTTCTTCAAGCCCCCTTCAGAATAAGATAACAACATATATCATCGGCAGTGGTAGGGCATGCAACTGCAAGAGACAGCGTCGATGTGAAGACCTTCTGGTGCGCCGAATAAAGTATCTAGAAGGTCATCGATGTAGACAAGGTACAGAAAATGTGACATGACGGTGCCTTGTCTAGTCCCTTGACTCAGAATGAAGACCGTTGTATCTGACAACACCTTCATATTGGTGTACATATCCGCAATAACTCTGAGTATATGTCCCGCGAGACCTTTTCTGTATAATTTATATATCAAGCCATCATGCCAAACGCGATCGAAAGCCTTTTGTTAGTCTAGAAAAGCGGCATATACTACAGAGCTATTACTGAGTGCAAACTCTATACTTTCCTGCAAAAAGAAAGATGTTACATTGCACCGACGCCCTTCTGGGAGCCATTTTGAAGTTTGTTCGGGAAATTTTAAAGAGCGCCGAGTGCAGAAGCCTATCGATGAGAATTGTTTCAAATAAATTGTAAGTAACAGGTAGCAATGTGACTGCCCTATAGCTATCGGGATTTTCGATAGGATTCGGGTCCCCTTTATAGATAGGGACTATTACCCCAACTTTCATGTCCCGGGGTATGAATTCAAAGTCCAGCATGGACGAAAATAACTTTCAAAGGACATCATATAGTTTGGATGTATTGTGTATCAAATGCTCATTCGCGATCTGAGTGAGCCCTCCAGCTTTCTGCCTTTTGAGATTGTGAATACAAGACCTAATTTCGTTGGTAGATACGGGGTGACATAATTAAAAATCAGATACTAAGTCCACAGTATTGGGAGTTTTCAGCTGTTTGACAGTATTTCCAATGTAAGCGTCAAACTTGGGGTAGCTGTGGTTACCACTTTTAAAGAGATTTTGGAAATAGCCCCCCCCCCCCCAGCCGTTAACTATTTCCTCAGGATCCCTGTATATGAGGTCGCCGAATTTTATTTCAGAGCCTTGGTTAATACCATATTTTGTATTGCTCTTTATGGCTTTCCAGAAAGATGCCTGGTCATATTGTGCATTATATTCAATTCTTTTCTGTTTGAACTTTAAGGGATTTGACTGATGCTCGATGGCATCGACGAAATTGACTTTTGGAAAACATTGATTTGGTAGATCTGTTGGACGCCCTTTAGATATGCAGAACCTCCTACATTGTCGCATACATTTATGAAGAGCTTTCACATCCGCATGAACCATATATATATACTACTAGCAGGTGACCCGACTTCGTCCGGGCTTTGACCTTGTATTGACCATTTTGAAGGTCGGGTCGGGGTCACGAGTTGACCGTCGAAAACACTCCCCCGACAAAAGTATCAAATTTTTAAATTTAATTTGAGTTAATTCTGCCTTTTTAATAAAGAGAAATGATGGTACCCGTCCCGTGATGGTACCCGTCCATAAAAGAGGTACGTTTGTGGGTCCTCGGGCGGAAAAACTTACCCGATGAAAAATCTCCCCCGTTCCTTGGAACCCCTAAGTACAAAGTCAGAAATAAGAATCACACAACACGCTCATGTCTGGATACAGACACACTCACGTCTGGCCCCAGACATAAGAATCACATTACACGCATACGCTCTTTATCAACGACACTGCGGATACGAACGCTCTTTAACTATCAACGCGATTAACTCCACAGTGCCAATGACGGTCATTTTGTTGACTGGGAATGGAGAAGGAGTGCTCTGGCGTTCTCAGAAGCTGTGCGATGACACTTCATGTGGGATTTTACCCTTAGATAGGACGTTTGGGCTCAATCCGTCCGGCAGTTTTCCCGGCCATAGCTAACAGACAAACAGACAGACAGAAGTCCCAAAATATATAGTAGATATGCGACTGCATCCAATTTTGGGTTGCTTATGGTGAATTTCATCTATCTGTATGGTTATGAGAGCCCATGTATGCCTTGTTATTGGTCCCTGAATTTACATGTGTAATGCGATAATCAATGGGGATAACTGTTTTGAAATTTTAGATAAAGTTATCCCGGATACTACGCTCCGAACGAACGCGAGCCGTACAGTGTCCCAGGTTTTAATTTTAATTGATAGAAGCGTTTCCGGATAGGGTCTTCGGTTCATATTTATAATGCTATACCTATATTCAACTTGTTATATGAAGAGATATACCATCTTTAATAACCACTTCGTCACAATGAATTAAACTATGGTTCAAAAAAGAAATAATTTTGGGATCACACAAAACTAAGCGTGCCTTTAATGTCCACATTGGTCTGCTGCACTAAATCAAGATAAATCAGGTTCGTCGGATGTTCGGCATTATACGTGTGCATATTTAAAAAAGAATTGATTCCAATCACCTTTTGACATCTCACAGAACAAATTGTGCCCTGACTGTAACTTCAATACCCTATATGGTTGTTGATAAGGCATGCTGCGCGAAATCCATACGAAAAAGAACGCAATTCTGTACAAAGGCGCCATAATTAACCACCGCTGACAATACATGACTGTATGAACACGCATTGTATTTGTCAGAATAAAAAGGTTTCCGTTGGATAGAGCTCCGTTTGTTGACATTTCGGAATCCATTTATTCCACAGCCTCCCCGACGGGTTGAATAATTCGCGGCAGCAAACAAAGACATTTGGCACCGTTGTTATAAGCTGAAGCTTTCGCTAATTTAAGTCGTCCCAATGGGAGAAAAATTCGAAGACGGACAATTGTGAATTTGTTTTGTGTTGATTTATTCCAGTTTTGCAGACGAATGCTGGCAGCTTCTAATGCTTGCTTACAAATCATAATTCAAATGATGCTTCCAACGACAATAGAGGCGCACCGTTTATTATAAACGTGATGTGGAGTATTACTGTGCATATATTCGAGTAATATAACTATAGAGAGTTTTGTGTTAGTATTTCATGAATGTTGTCAATTTCTAAAGAGCGTTTAGTTCGGCGCTTGAGCCGTTATGAATTGCATGGTTGAAAATAGGTGGTATATATTCGGTTTCCTCGAACTAGATTATAGGACGTATAATGTATCCGAACCTATAATAATACCAGCAACCCGACAGAAGCGAACATATTCCATGACCTATAATGTATAGGGTAACGGTTCACCTCAAAACTTGTATAAGTCTAATAACTGAAGTAACATATTGGAGGAACTCATTTGCCTCGTTATGTTTGTATAGTATACGCAACCAGTAAGCATCAGCCACAATACTAACTACCGCCCTTTTATTACAATCTCCTAATTATTCTTAGACACGCCCTAAGGACATCGTACCTAGTGGAATCAGGGAGCTAAATGTGTTCTAGAGTCGGGGAGCGAGTACACCGTGGAATACTAAAGGTGAAGGTAACTGAAGAATGACCTTCACCTGATACACGCGACACGTTATTACGCCACCGTAGTGTGGTGTTTATTGCTTTTGGTTTTTTTGTATCGCATGGGCGATCGATAATTCACTGGGTGATTGTACATTCGGCAAACCTCGTCAGATTCCGTCACCGTTTCATCGTACCGATAATTACGAGAGTACAACTAAGATTGGCACATGTGTTTACGTCACCGGTGTAATTGTGGGGACATGCTTCTATTATGAAGGTTTGCTATCCCGAAAGTCCGCTATTCCGAAGGTTCTCTATTCCGAAGGTTTTTGTTATTTTTAGGTTAATTCTATATTTTAAAGTATTGAGACTAATTTGAGAGGGTTCATTTTCACAAAGATTCTTTATATGGAGTGTGCGCTCACATCCGAACTGATCATGCGCGCACACCGATACAGATACAGGAGGAAATAACTTAACTTAGAACATTAAATGTGATTTTGTTTTGTTTTCGCTGGTTTTCTTGAGATTTTATGTCATTACGTGGGCCCATACCTTTGAATTCTTGGCATATACTATGAATGTTGTGGTATATATGGACCCTCCCGCATTGGGACATGACATAGGTTCAGTTGACTTAAGTGGTGTTCTGTGTGTGCTCCAATTTGGAGTTCATTATTTTAAGGGCCAAGTTTAGAATTTTATGGGTCCATACCTTTGAACTCTGGGCATATAATATGAATATTGGGGGCATTGGCTCTATTCCGAAGGTTCACTATCCCGAAGGTCTACTATTCCGAAATTTCTCTGAATGTTCGCTATTCCGAAGGTTCACCAATCCGAAGGTTCGTTATTCCGAAGGTTCTGTGTTCCAAAGATTTTTTTTATTTTAAGGTTAATTCTATATTCTAAAGTAACGAGAGGGTTCATTATCACGAAGATTCTTTTTATGAAGGAAATAACGTAAAACATTAAATGTGATTTTGTTTTGTTTTCGAGGGTTTTCTTGAGTTTAATGTCATTACGTATGACCTTATTTCTCATTACATATTCACGCCAAGGAGCCCACACAATTGCTATGTTACGATGCGATTTAATGTGATTATGTGTGACCTAATATCTCAATAATCTGAGGCAAGAGTACGCCTGCTAAAGGCGAATTATAACAGTTGGGGGTATAACGCTCAATAAATACTGGAGGCTATAACAAACTGCGCAGTAGAATATCGCTGAATGGACGAGTATGAGATGAGCCTAAATGCAATTGTGACTTTGTTTAAAGGCCCACTTAATTTTCGAGTCATTAATTTTTTATAGTATATACGGTTTTAATAACAATTTATGCCATAAAATTTGAATAAACTACTATAATTCATCACCATTTGAAAGGCAGAATACTTCTATCTCCTAGTTTGAAACACCTTCAAAATACCGCGTCGTATATCTAGCAATTAGCAACCAACATGTCCTCCTCGGCTTTCCATAGATTTCAACGTAATTTGATACCTATGGGTATTTGTGTCCGGGAAGTGTTTTGAACGGGTCAAATCGTGACCCCGACCTGACCTTGACCTTTAAAACTGTCAATGCAAGGTCAATTTGGGTAAAACGGACAAATTTCGGCGAAATTTGATACCTAGGGATACTTTGGTCCGAGGAGAGTTTTGAACGGGTCAAATCGTGACCTCGGCCTGACCTTGACCTTCAATATGGCCAATCAAAGGTCAACTCGGATAAAACGGATAGATTTCGACGAAATTTGATACCTATGGGTACTTTTGTCGGGGGGGGGGTGTTTTGGACGGGTCAAATCATGACTTTGACCTTACCTTGACCTTCAAAATTGTTAATTAAAGGTCAAGTTGGGTAAAACGGACGGATTTCGACGAAATTTGATACCTATGGGTAGTTTTCTACGGATGGGGGTGTTTTGGACTGGACAAATCATGACCCTGACCTGACCTTGACTTTCGAAATAGTCAATTGAAGGTCAAATCGCACCTTTCACCGGAAAGCAGATGTGAAACAGCCCGGGTGAAGTCGGGCCTATCAGCTTGTGTAATAAAGAAGACAGTTTGATGAAAGTAATGTATGCCACGAGAAACGGGAAAACTTGAAATATGGAAGTACGCAAATTTCCCGCATAAAATTTGAAAGCTAGTTTATAGAATAATTGTATTATTATTTATATTTATGGCTAATAATACGATCTTGGTGGCGTTACCATTTCTGACTATGGTTTTCTTGTTAAAGGATGACATCGCGTTTATTTGATTTGTACATCATATCTAAACAAGAAAACTAAGATGCATGCATCAGGTCGGCCGTGAACTATCTACCATAGAATTGTTGTAGCTATCGATTATACATTTTGAAACACCTGTCTGTATGTATGTATGTATGTGTGTATGCGTGAATGCATGTGTGTATGTGTTATAGACTCTAACACTGCTCGAATTTGGTATTTAACGTGTCAACTTGACCTCGCTCATAGGCATGTTTCTGGACCTTGACCGATCCGACTAAAAATTTGTGTGTAGGACTACTTCGATCCCGGGAGCAATATGGACGGGTCCAATTTCACGTGGGACCATGTTCTCGAACGTGCTGATATAGGCATGTTTCTGGACCAATTGAACAATAGTTTGGCCAGACGCTGTATATACTGGGTACTGTCCAGATGGAGGCGATCACAAAAACAATCCCTAACTAGCCCGAACGAAGTCGAGTACATCAGCTAGTTTAATATATATTTTGGACATTTGTCTGTCTGTTTGTCTGTTAGCTATGGCCGGGAAAACTGCCGGACAGATTTGACGAAATTTGATACCTAGGGGAAATTATTTCCAGGGAGTATTTTGGACGGGTCAAATCTTGATCCCGACCTGACTTTGACATTCAAAAAGATCAATTCAAGGTCAAATCTGGTAAAACGGAAGTATTTCAACGAAATTTGATACCTACTGTTACTTTTGTCCCAGGAGTGTTTCGGGTGGGTCAAATCATGACCATGACCTGATCTTGACATTCAAAATTGTCAATTCAAGGTCAAATCGGGTATAAAGCCGGGCGGATTTCGACGGGTACTTTTGTCGTGACTTTTGTCCGGGGAGTGTTTTGGACGGGTCAAATCGTGACCCCGACATGACCTTCACCTTTAAAATAGTCAATTCAAGGTTAAATCGCGCATTTCTCCGAAAATCAGAGGGGAACATCCCGGACGAAGTGGGGTCCACGAGCTACTATTATATATTTCTAGATTTAGTTACAAACTAAATACCTGTATATTGTACAAAGAAATGTTTGACAAATATATCTGTATCAATATTACCATACGGGTCATTAAAATAGATACGACGAAACAAATTTTGAAGGGTGCATGTATCAGGTAAATTTTTATATTTCAAATGATGACAGGAATGCAGAAAGTTGAAGTACCTACGTAATACTGGCTATCCGCATGAAGAGATATACATGTATATAAAAACCAGATGAGGGATATGTCTGTGCAGTTGCTAAACAATTCAGTCATGCAAAAGAGGATCAAAGAGTAAGATACCAAATTGCTGCCTGTGGTAATGTTTTTTAACGAAATTCGGGAAAATTAGATTACTCTCACCCTGGTTATCCAGAAGATAATTGTGGAATCTGATGACGATCGGACAAGGGTGTCGTCTGTAGGATCAACCAAATTATTTAGCCATAAAAATAGTAAAATTGAAGATCACCGCTGGCAGTGATGTCTTCACAAGGACAGTTTGAGAACAAAATATGGCTCACATCTAGCGGTGACCCAAAATATCCACATAAGAAAAAGTTCTCCAATAAAAGCTGGCTGCAGGGTGCGCCAATTGATTCAAATTCGAAATTTAGCAGGGTGTACTGCTTGTGGCCATGTTTTCCCCGCAAATTTGATAGACTGATGGACAAAACCACTGAATCCGTTGAATCAATATACATGTATACATGGATTAATTTATATGCATTGTTATACACAGTACTGGTATATAAAGGTACTGAAAATAACTATATTACTAGTATACACAAAATAAACCATATATCATGGCTATGGGTTCTAATATCCGAACATGACAGCTGAGAACTTGGTGTGAATTAAAGAGTGGTGGTTTCTCAAGCATATCTAACCCTCCACGTTAGGAACATGCCATTAAATGTCATAAGTATAATCTAGCTTGAGGACAGAAGTGATCCATAAAACCCCCCTTAATTCAACCAGGTCCTCGCGCGATGTATGATCGATCACATGATGATCTAGGGGGATTAGAATTGATGTATAAAAACAGCACTGCATGTAAATATAAAATAAAATAGTGCTACATCTTATTACAGATCAGTGATTATACAGACAGTCTGACAAAATAAAGTTTCAGTGACACTCTATCCGAAGAGGGGAATAATTTCATCTGTTACAGTCAATGGAGCAATTATGAATCTGGAAAGGTGAAATTTCTAAGTAATACTAGATATCGACATGACGCGATAAAATATAACGTAAATGCAATATGGCCGCTGGCGACCATTTTTTCATATGAAATTAAAAAAATATTTGATAGCTCTCATCTGATAGATCAATATCAAGATAAATATGAAGTTTGGTGATGATCGGATGAGTGAAGTGGACTGTGGTCTGTGCTAAACGGTTTAGTAATGCTTAAAAAGATTCTTACCTTAATATTTTTATGTTCACTTTATAAACTTCACTGAGTCATCTTTGTCATGTATTGAGTTTGATATCTTTTGTTAACAGTTTATAAATCATGTATGTCTCATGTTTGTTATTTTAATTTATGTGTTTATTATCATTAAATAAAGTTGCATTCCTTAAAAAGATTCTTACCTCAATGTTTTTATGTTCACTTTATAAAGTCCACTGAGTCATCTTTGTCATGTATTGAATTTGATATCTTTTGTTAACAGTTTATAAATTATGTATGTCTCGTGTTCGTTATTATATTATATACACTTTATAGTGTGTTTTCAGAACGAAAAAAAATTGAATAAAATCAACAAATTTGTAAATTTAAAAACAATTCAAACGTTGTTGTATTCCATGTCCCAGCCCGGACATATACACCAAATTTCAATAATATTCATTGAGAAACAACGGACCAAACGCTATATAACACCCGTATACATCTTTTATTCCGAATCGGACTCGGGTACATGTTATAGTAGGTACCGAATTGACACACGTCGACTGGGCGAGTTGGCCATGGGGCGATTAGGCCGATTCCGGCACATTCTATAATTTACCGTATGTATCCGTTTACGCGTAGTTTACTTTAGAAAGTTCCGCAATTAATACCGTAAATAGAGCGACCTTATTTGACAGAGAATGCCTCTGTTATTGATTATCAAGTTGCTGTACATTAAAAACGACAAATTCACATGCTCGTTCAAGCGCAGTAGTCTATTTTCCCCATGTTAAAGGACATCCACAAATACTAAATAACGCTAACCTACTGCCGAATGTTTGACACGACAACTGTTAACATATTTGGGCTGAATTCATCTAACGCGGTATTATTCCTCAAAATAAACAACAAAACCATCGTTACTTGGAAATGTAGTTTGGGCTAACATTTACATAAATCCTCCAGATCAATTATCCGACACACACGTCAGATGAAAAAGTCACATGAAGTAACCGGCCAAATTGGCCGAAATAATTTAAACTGGTGAATGAATGGGGGAATGGTTTTTTGTGAGCGGGAAATTTATTTAACTAGCTGCGGTAGTTCTGGGTTTTTCCATATCAAATTTGGCTGTGGGATAGCCCTGTCGTACACTTGGGGATTTATTTTAAAAAGTAAACACATGACCTATGATTTTTCTTGCATTTTCGTGATCAACTGGTGTCAATCTAGCTGGGTAAGCATCACTGGTATGGCATGCAGTCTTCAATTCGGTGAATTTGGCCGAAACGTTAACACTGTCGCCTATGGGAAACCATTTAGTTCAGTGATTCCTGTAGTAAGATATCATACACAGAACCAATAGTTTCTGCTCTGCCCGTAGAAGTAACAAATGGACGCGCGAGCCAGTCTAAATGCGCGGGAACTTAACTTCCCACTTAGGGTGATCTTAATGGGAGACAATTTCAATACATTCTCGGTAATAACAACGATATCATATCGACATTATACAGAACAATAAGAAATTTGAGTCGAAGTTGTCTTCTGGACCCTGATATCATGGAAGTGTCCACACACATAAGTTTAGTGGATCCTAACAATAATTGTTATACCAACATTACTGTCCTCTTCTACCCCACCCCCATTCTTGAACTGGACGCCATCAATTTGGCACTTTAAACCCCATGAGTGTTTCATTGTATCACAGACATACATACATACATACACTTTCGATGGAAACCAACATCAAATGTGTCCTCTGTTATTATTTTGGCGAACCTCCCCGGCCCTCATCTCTGCCAGTGACTCAGATTGAGACAATATTGCTAGTTAAACCCTTCTGAGTCGTTGTGACTCACTTTCCAGTTAGTTAAAACACATTTTAGTGCCAAAAAGGATAGGGGCACACGTACTGGCCACAGGCTTGAACCGACCGATACAAAACATCTAGTACAATGTGCGGCAGTATATATGAACAATGGAAAGAAACAAACCATTATTAAGTGTGGATATATGTACAGTAGATTAGAAAAATGAAGAATAATTTGCTATGCGTTATATATGTCATCGCATGGGTGTGGTGGGGCGGAAAGTGGCAGAGGAATGGGGCTGACACCATTTTATACGTCGCGGTGTTATCTGAGAGACAATATGTTGTGAAAAAAAACCACCAGTGTGCAAAAGAATGAATACGGATTTCAAGAAAGAGGTTCTATAAAGAGTTACTTAAAAACGATTTGTCTTATGGATAAAGCTTTTGACGGCATGAAAAATGAGTTCGTTGTCTTCGTCACATAGACTAACCTTACAAAGTATTAAGTCATTCAGAGTTATATTTCTAAAATTGGAAAGTTGATCAAAGAGTTCGGAGCGATGCTCGTAAAATATAGGGCACAAAAAAGAACAAGTGGTGCGCATCTTCAGTTCCGTAACCACATGCACATATTGCTTGTGGGGACATATGATCTCTCAATTTATCCCAGTTCAAATTACTACACCCACACCGGGTTCTACATTGTATCATGTTCAGATATCGGTTGCCATAATTGAAATACTTGGGGGGGGGGGGGGTCTCATTGGCTTAGCTGTTATATGTTTCTTTAAGTCGGTAGATCCAGTTACTTTGGGGAGATAATTGTGTTGTTTGACTAATGAACAGTTGTATCAAACAACATTAATGACACTACTATTATTCTATTACATGTCATACTTCTGTAAATACAAGTAACTCATACAACGGATTTGGTGAGGAGAAACAACTTTAAGCGAGATATGCTAAATAATAAATATGTACTCCAAATTATTTTGCATCTATATAACCATTGTTATTGTGTTGTTTCTAACCATGCAGTTGTTCTGTTCTATGATGCTAGACGCGATCGAAATTATGATTTCTTTGAAACAATAGTTAATGGGAGATCTTTAATATCTAATGCCCATTACTATGTTTGGCGGTTCGGAGAAATAGTATGATAATCAATCGAGATAGAATAGTATGTGTTGAAATTCAAAGTGGACATCTAAACTTATCATGTTGGCTAGTTTCCGGGTAATAATCCACTCTAATGTGATTTTAAAGGGGTACTGTGCACTAAATCCGACCATTTATGGGACCATATCATATTATACTCAGGAGAATATATGCAACAAATATATACTGTTGAGTATAAAATGAGATGGTCCCATAAATGGTTGGATTTAGTATACAGTACACAATTAAAGCCCAAACATAAGTCACCATTCAATGGGTGCACACTTGGCGTGTCTATGAGCTGGAAGTCAACAAAATGGTACACTCCTTATCATACTGATGTGTAATGATGAATCCTATTTTGAACGAATGATTTGCCTGTAATTGGTAGCTATTTATTTCGACATGCAATTTGCCGTACACTAATAACAAATCAGGCGAATTTCAATTGGAACGACAGTGCTTCTGCAGTTTGCCGTACAGCTGATAACTATTTCTTAATTTTAACAAGTAGCCGAAAAACTCACGAATAGCGCTATGTAAGCCATCGTAGACTTCTCGTGCGTCGTGTTGCTTAACAATATTCAAACATTCAGGAGTTTAAATACAATATATTCGGTATTTATCAGACAAGCTGCAGACGATCCGTGGAATTTCACATAAAAATCGTGGTTTCTCAAGACGTACTTTATTTTCAGCATTTATAGATAGTATCTTTTAGAAGTCTCGTATACTCGTTAATTATTCCGAGTGATTTGGTGGTCCTAACTTGTCTTCATGTTTAGATATAATCAACATTATGTAAACAAAAAATTATTAGCATTACAGCCAAATAGCCAAACACATGTTCGGTTCATGTAATAGCTTGCAGGGGGGATATCTCATTGGATATGTGTAACAATTTTTTGTAAAATTTGATGCATAGATCTTTTCTAATGATAGTATGTGCAGCTATCAGCTTCTGGTGGGTTACTGTATTTGTCCACTACATCGATGCATTAGAATTTCCATTTAACAGAGTGGAATTTGACCACTCCTGTTGATATATCGTACTCTCTCCCCACACTGACCTGGAAACTCTAATGTACATTATGTGATAGACAAATACCTATCCGCCAGTGTTTGCAAAATTTCAAGTTTTATTTTTCAAATAAAACACAGCTGCTAAAACTGTCATTTGGACTAAAGGACATAATTTCCCAGTGGTATGAGTGATATAAGTAGGGTTTTATGCGTTTTCAGACCAAAACTAATGATATTGGAGGTAGCTGTTTTGTATCCCCCCTTAATTCTACAGTGAATTAGTTTCAATGTGCATGACAATATTGAGCACGATTCATTTCATTATATTTACATACTAAGTGTGATTATCACTAAATCCAGCATTCCGATTGTTCGGCGCCCACGTGGCTAGTTGCAATTATTTCTCGGTGAACGCGCAAGAGGTCATAACTGCAGCCTCATAATTACATCGACGCGTCATTGGTTTTGGAAAGACGAACGCGTAATGTTTTGGGTACATTCGGACTCGCGCAGGATTGACTTAATAAATCATCGGGTTTCAATATAAAGAGAAATTGTTCCTGTTAACTTTTGCCAAGGGTGCTATGGGATATTTTGGGCTGGTTTTTTCACGATACACTTTTCGATTTAAATACATTTACAAAAGTGGCTTTTTCGCTAAATGTATATAAATATAAGGATTAACTGTCATGTGGACTGTTTTTATGGAGATGTAACCGTGAGGTAAGTGGTTATAACTTGTATGTAAAACCCTTCGGGTTTTACACAAGTTATGACCACTTACCTCACGGTTACATCTCCATAAAACAGTCCACATGCCAGTTAATCCTTATATAGATGATAATAGGCCTGGTATTGGCACTATACGCTGGTTAATTTATTATCAGTTTCAGCGAAACTTAGAATTTTAGTACCCAATATTATGGGATAACGACAATGGCAATTCAGCAGTACAAGAGGCTCTCGCACACATACATGTTTTTGTTTTTGTTTTGTTTTATTTTTTAAATTGATTTATTTCGTTTTGTTTTATAGTAATTTAATCGTATTTTTAAACATTCATACATTTTAATATTGACAATTAGCCAGTTTGTTGAATTATAAGACTTGTTCCCATCATGGTCCCCCGTGGGGGGACAGTGCGTTAGTCCGAGGGTTCAATAGTTCGAGAGTCCAATAGTCCGAGGGTTCAATAGTCGGAGGGTTCGATAGTCCGATGGTTTGATTGTCCGAGGGTTCAATAGTTCGAGGGTTCGATAGTCCAAGGGTTATTTTAAAGCGGCACAGACCGATGGTTCAATAGCCCGTGGGTTCGATAGTTCGAGGGTTCGATAGTCCGAAGGTTTGGTAGTCCGAGGGTTCGATAGTCCGATAGTCCGAGGGGTCGATAGTCCGAGAGTATACTATAGAAGAGGCACCGGGGTTTTTGGGTCACACTCCCAACTTTGGTCAACATTTTCAACAACTGGAAGGCAATATATCAGAGTTGTAGAATCACAAAACTCCAATACAAATTGCACGTACTGACGTATGAAAGGCCAAATACAGATTGCATTGATCATGTATTGCACATTTGTGCATGTGTATATATATATACGAACATAAAACATCTCAAAGTTTTAAAACATGTCGCTTTCTAGCGGTACCGCATTCCAGATCATTCCAATATACGCCACAGCATTCTTGTCCCGCTGTTAAACTCGCGTTCCAAGGGCATGCTTGAACCCTCGAACTATTGAACCCTCGGACTATTGAACCCTCGGACTAACGTACTGTACCCGTCCCCGCGCAATCGGTCACAGCAAACGCTGATTGATGAAACCCACTTACTGGATCATACATACCACAGCAGTCACTCCTGTTGATGATTACCCAACGTTTTATGACGTAGTTCGCTCCAAAGTCCACCATCCACCAAGGGTTCAGATCACCGTTCTCTGTGTGAGAACAGGAGCCTCCTTCGTAGTGAGAATTTCGATCTCCGTCAACCACACGGGTAGCGCTAGCAAACGCCGCTGCATGTGAGCTGCTCTGCCAGACATGATTTCCTCTAGCGAGGTTTGGTGTGGTGCTTGCTGGAATACAGGAAGCAGACAGCCTCATGGATTTCAATGTCCTTGTTATTTTCTGCCCAAATAGGGTCGGGAAACGGCCATAATTATTCGAAATTTACGTAAATCAATGTGTATAAAATGCGAATAAAATGGATTAAAATACACTGGATATGCGCAAACACTGTCATGTCGATTTGCTCTTTGTTTTGACATTGGGGTCACGTGATCGATGGACGGGATTTTGATATCCCGGTAATCTGATGCTCATATATGAGATCCTGGGTAACCATACTGTAGACATGCGACAATATATGTGTGGCCATTTGGTCTAAAATACGGCAAATAAACATAAATAAGTGTTAAAGGATTTATTCGGTCTAGAAACTACAAAACGCAATCGGAAAGCCCTCCCTGCTGTGATTAAAATGACCCAATTCCCATTCCGACCGCATAATAAATAACCCGTAAAATAAAACAGAGATGCCAGAGCATAAGCTAGCAAGCAGATCATTTATCCCACAGGGTGCTACATGTATATATTGGAAGGGATAACCCACGATGGCTATACAATATATGACAGTACTGCATAAATTCAATCACGTACTGCAGTACATGCGGAGCGATATGGAAATCAAGACAATCAATTTGCCAGCTTCTATTCCTCACTTCACTAATTGTCAACTGAGATAATGCCTTTGTTTTTCCTAAAGGGACGAGTATATGCTAAAGCATTGGAAAAAAGCCCATCGAGATTGAGGGGGGAACTATTTCGTCCGGCGTCAGGTCACATGGGTAATCACACGGACATCATACAGCCTTTTCGTTAGGACATTCGCCCGGATCAGTCGACAATTATTTAGCGTCCCACCCTCCCGCCCAGTTTTCCTCCTTCCGTTTTGGGGGAGGCATCCCTGATGCTAACAGCTATGCTTAGTGTCTTTCAGGACTAGATAGGTGATCGTTGCCAGGACTCCGTGGTTGGCGCTTGGGTGGTACCAAAAAAAGGGCCTTCACCAATGACAAGAAAGCTGGAGGTCCATAAACACGTTTCCGACTACCTGTTGCTTTAGTGATTAATAAATGGTAGTCATTAAGGCAAACCTGTCTTGTTATTAATAACAACCATGTGGGATAAATAAATAATACCACCACCAAGTAATTATTTGTGTAAAAGCGATGAGTTTGAAGCCAACCTCGATAACGGGAAGATTCGGTTGCGGGAAGTTCGGCTGTGAAGATTCGGCTGGTTTACCGGCCGAATCTTCCTAGGTTTATGCCAATTTTGGACAGGAATTTTAATAGTTTTATGATGTTTTGTAATTGTTTTGTGACACATTCTATGAGATTATTTTATGTTTATAATAAAGGAAGTTTATTTGTATGTTTTTTATGAATTATGTGGACATATTTGTGAATAATATTTGACATGTCGAGTAAATCGAAGTTATTACTTTTATGATGTTTTTTTTTTTGTGGACATATTTTATGGGGTTATTATATGTCTATAATAAAGAAAGCCTCGATTACAAAACGTAAAACATTCGTGCCGTCTGCCTTGTTTTTGCGAACGGGAACGGGAAATAAAATAAAGCGCACGGCAGTTCATAAAGTGTTTCCGAATTTGCAAATATGGCAGAATCAACGGGGTCTAAATTATATCCGAATTTCAAAATCAGACTCCTCGATGAAATATCCGAAGAAGGGTTATAAACAATGTTCCTAGCTGCGTATTCTGAGTCCGATGATATATATTGGTGATCATATTGCAGACAGGTCCAACAACAATAACAATCAAAAAGGATAACTCATTTAAAGAGTTCAGTTCGCAATTGAATAACCAGTGCTCCTGTGGAAGTACGCTGTCGGCATATTGTGCTATTTCTTAAATTGATTTGGCACTGGTTTTGATAGTTTTACAGTTATATGTTGCCATGGAGATTTGTTGTTGAGCTGGATTTGGATAACAAACTGATGTTATCTTGCGGTGTTCCTCCACCTTGCCTGTGACAAAAAAAAGACTGCTCTGTTTGGGTCACATTTTGTTGAGGGGCATCATGTTCAATTCTGTATGTTGAGAATTGGTCATTATTCGGTCTGTCGTTACGCGAAGAATCATTATTTTGACGCCACAAATCAGACTTATCAGCTCTGCTTTGATGCAAATGATTCATCTTACTATCTCTGACAGGTTGATATTTGCTAGTTTGGTGAGTCAAGACGCCATTAGGTGTAGAGGTTGATGACGTTGGATTGGCAACTTTTCTCATTTGATGGTTTATGATCGGTTGCCCAATTAGATCGTCGACATGAACTTTGTTGCACTTCTCCGATACATGTAGTTGGTTGATTAGTTTTATCTTCTACCAACTCATGATTGTTGTGTACATAAATATTCTTGAATGGTAGGTCAGACGATAAGTTGTCAATAACTACGTCCATCTTGCTAAGAAGAAAGGGGTATATGGTTTGTCATCTCGTTAATTCTGTTGCGCGACCCATTGTCTGGTACTGGGGTTCAGGATTCATCATCAAAAGGTGGCTTACTCGTCGTAAAGAGTTGCTTTTTCAGAAGGCTTTTTGATTTATGGATATGGGTTAGGAACCATGCACGATCATTTTTGGATTCTTCTAGTTCTTTTAGTTTCATCTCATCTTCCATTTTTCTGAGTTTCACTTCATGCGCACGTAGATCTTTTAGTGCAGAAGTTCGCCTTTCGGGTTATATTAATTATATAGGCCGTTTTGGCGACTCACTTCCGACAGGAGTGTCACTAGTAGGTTTACATGTAGGAGACTGGTGTTGATTGACTCGAAGAGAACTTTGTCGTGTTCTGTGCGTAGGTGTATAGTACTGGGTCGTCTTGTCGACTCACTTTTTGGAGGAGTGTGATTTGTAGTTTTACCTGTAGGAGACGGGTGTTGGTTGTCTTGTGGAGAAATTTGTAGGGTTCTGTGTGTATGAGTACTACTAGACATTTGGAATTGTTCTTCTGGTACAAAGTCCTTTATAGAGTCACAATAAGAACATATAAATTCATCTTTAGATTCCACCATACATTTGGAGTGGAGCTGGATACCACATGTACTGCATGATGCTGAGAAGAATTCATGTCTGTCTGACAGACTTCGCAGGATATACCGGTATCTGCTTCGTCTTGACATATTTTGGCAGCAGTTGAAATACCTTTTGTACTTTCACGTGATAAGGCCAGTTGATCAAGTTTTGCGTGTGGTTTAGATAATTTCATCCAATAACCTTAGGTTTTGGTTGGATTTACTATGGTTGACGTCAGGATCACCAAAGTTACATTTCTTGCAGATGTAACCATCGAAAGATGTTTCCAGTCGGACTCGGTCTTCACCAAAGAGCTGTTCACATTTATAGTGAATCCAGTATTTGCAATTGTCACAGAAGACGGCTTCAGGTTTGACGTTACGAGGACATTTGACATTTAATTGAATTCTGAGTATTAACGTCAGAGATTATGAGAGCTGATGTCGTGCTCACGATGGAGCCACTGCTCGTCGTCATCAATTCAGCTTCCTGGTTGCACGGGCTTCATGTTGATGTCGTAGGACTTGTTACAGTTTTTCTAGATCAAGTGGCCGGCCGTTGGCCACAGCGTTATTCATAACCTTATATACGCTTTGAATATATATGTGCATAAATAAACCTTCTAAGTCTGTATTTTTAATGCACGGATTCTAGGACGCCAAGCGTGTAATAAACACAGAACGACACGATGTGTAAATGGGTTTGTCGATACGACACTCGTGCTGTTGCGGAAGGATAGAACTAGAGGCGCAATTTCTGGGCCGAGTCTTTGGCGAGGTTCATACCTAACTTACTGGACAAGTTTTGTAAATTCTGCTATCAACTGGGGACTCGTTGTAGATCCTCTATATCTTTTGGGTTTTACAATATTACAATTCTATGAGTCGGAAAACAGGCAACATGACATTCTGTCACAAGGATTTTTTTTTTCTCAAATTATTTTCAATACCATTTAAGACGGGGAATGAATACTGAATATCGGCTAACAACGGGGTATGCCCGCATATCGCATGAAAATGATAAGATCGGATTCCGCGTAACATGCGAGAGGAGGTGACACCATAATATTAACTTCTATCGCGCATTTGTTGTTAAATTGCACTGGGACGTGCATGCCGATGAAGAGCAACAATGTGGTGATATAATAAAAGTTGGAATTAGGTACCTAGGTAGCATGACATACCTGCTCTGCCGAACGCCAGTATCACTAATATAACTGATGGCCTCATATATATTGGCGTTCAGTGTAGGGTGCGCGCAATAGATCACTCGGTCCCAGAACAGATCAAATTGTGTTCAGTCTCTTTTCCGCTAAGCAAACATTAACAGATCAGTTTCATTCGTTTCGAAGGAACTGTTTTCCGGTTACAAGCACACACTCTGTCCTATAGAACAATAACTTGTCTTCGACTAAAATAGTTAGCTGTCCTATAACAGACAACACAGTATGACTCCAAGGACCTCTGCACACACTAGACCTTATATAACTGCAGGCGATTCCTGTCCGACAACAATATAGTTCACGCTTTTTAAGAACAGACCAGGCACTTTGTGTCCAAGTGCGTTGTGTCCAAAGAACCTTTCTATGGCTATAACAACACACAGTAGACCCTACGTATGCAAGTAATTCCTCTCATGCAACAATAGTTGTGTTAAGAACAGACCACCGCATATATAGGCCCACGACTGCAACAGTTCACCCTGTCAAACAAAAGACGACCACGCAGTGTGCGTCCGCGCTCAAGCAACTCAGGTTACTCAGTCACAGAACAAAGATGAGTGGACGTATTTACTATGGGTATGGAACAATTCCGATATCTTTCGTATTACCACAGCTATATATTGCGGCATGCCTTAGCTGCACTTATAAACAAAACATTCCAGTAAACCATGGTAAAAACACTTTGGTATTATGTGGTATTCTACCAGGGTGATTGGAGCCAGGCAATTTTATTCTGGTAAAATTCATCTAGTGAATGGTCACCATAATTATTATACGCACACATATATGTAGACCCACCCATGCATTTTTACTCCAGTAAAATGTTCCGATCCACGTATTTCACCAAGGTATTTTACCGGGATGTAAGTATGCATGTGGGATTCTACTAGAGTCATTCTAACAGAGTAATTATACCAGGGTATTTTACCTCGATATTAGGGTAAAGTTACCAGGTAGTACCGAGGTGCGCTTTCAGAAGCTTTAACATTTAAAGATGCAGGCGGCGTTGGCGGTGGTTATGCTGTTAAAATATTCACCTCCGTCAAAAACCGCCATAAACAGAAATAATAGTAAAATATAGACATACTTTGTTCTTATACCAATCAGAAATATGGCATAAACAGTATGTTTTGTCAAATGTGTTTCCTTTGTTATGTAAACAAAAGCAAAAAACGTTACATAACCTGGCTTTTGTTTAGATCCGGATATGGTAAACATAAAGAGCGTTCTTTGTTACTGTTTTCCTGATATGGAAATAATAATGAGCGTTTATATCATTTGTGTGTGATTAATCAATAGAATTGCGCTCTGTTATGTAAACAGAAGCAAAACTTCTGTAACACGAGAAGGCTCTTGTTTACGTACACCATCGTACGTCTTGACGACAATATACTATTTACGCGCTGATTATGTTTGGCATATGAACAAAACTATATATATTTTAATATTCCTTCTCTTGATGGCGATTTGAACAAATATGAATATTTCTGCAACGAACGCCACTCGTGCCTTTAAGATAACAGATTGGATTGCATAAGGTGCTAAACCATTCTGGATTTAGCATATTTATAAGAATATTCTTCTCCCATTCTGATAACTTAAGTATGACACCGGGTATAATTGTTTTCTACTGACTAACGAACAAAATATGATTTTATTCTCAGACAGAAAACACCTCATCTGAGAAGTGTGCTATTGTGAAATAGATTTATCGCTCATATCCGTGTAAAATTACTCTTGGAAAGCCTGGTAAACAATAGTTTACCTGGCTCTGCTATGATAAAATATGGTAACGTCAGATAGATCATGATATACTCTGGTAAAAGCCATGTGAAGTCCATGTAAAAAGGAAATACTATTTTAAATTCCAAGTAAATGCATCATGTACCCCACTTCTAGCATATCCTGCTATATTACCATTACATACAAAACATTAACCAACACGGGAGCCTATGTACCAGCAATTTTAAGATTGGTTGAACTCCACCTTGTAGGGTTGTTTCCGTTTTGGACTTAAATATACAAAAACCCTACCCACTTAAATTCTTGTCATTGGTTGAAATACGTTTTGTAGGATCGGTAGTGTAACTCTGAATTGCAACACACCAGACTTTAGTCCAGAAATAGGACTACGATTTATACTATTATTTCCCTTGTATCACTTTCATATCATTGTATGGCATTACATAGCCATGCACATTCGAAATCAAAAGATATGTGTTATTAGCTGCCACATAACATTAATACTAGAGAATGTAGAACTTAGTTATTCACAAAATCCATCTCTGACTGGAACCAACCCATACAAAAAGCACCATGGTTGTATAGCGCCACATTCTGAAGTAACTGACGACTTTTCAAGTAAAGCGTTTTAAAGAGCGCTTTTTTCCTCGAAGAAATCTATAAAAATAATACAGATATTTAAAGAGTTTTTTTTTTTAAAGAGAGTTTTTCCAGGAGAAGTGATTTACTACAGTATGTTCTTATTTAAATAGGTTTTAAACATGTATGTCCTGTTTCACCAGCATTTTACGAGAATAAAGTGGGCTACACCATGCCTTTACTTGCATCGAATTTACAAGGGTGTGTCTTTTACGCATGGGTGTACATGGCTTTTGCCAGAGTTTATCGTTGTTAACCTGACTTTACCATGATTTACTTTGAATTCCCAAGGGTATGTACTTTTTAAATGGTATTTACCAGAGTATATCATCCTTAACCTGACTTTACCATGATTTACTTGGAATTTACAAGGGTACGTTCATTTTAGTTGGCTTTTACCAGGAATATCATTGTAAACCTGATTTTACCATGCCTTTATACTATATATGAATTTAATAGGGGATGTCAGTTTTACATCGGTTTTCACATGGCTTTTATACGAGTATATCATTGTAAACCTGACTTTATCAGAGTAGAACCATGGTAAACCATAGTTTATCGGGCTTTTACCAGAGTGTTTTGGTTTACATGGGTGACGTCAATGTCCACGTTTCACATTAAACATTACACGCCACTATCTTTTGGCTGGCTGCGACTGAGTCCTGCCGCGGATTATTGCCCACGATGTGGGGTGACTGACACTGAAGTATACTAATTTTTTTAATTAATGTAATTTTCTTTTGTTTTAGAACGCTTAACTGTCAATAGCCTGGGTCGATGCAATAGGCATGTTTCAGAACAAACCACGCAAACATAGCTGCTCGGCGATAATGACTCATTCAGGCCCATGCACAAACCACATTGTCCGTCGGTCTGTCTGTCCGTCGGTCCGCCAGGCGAATATGTCTCAGCGATATGTTATCGGAACTGAATGCAATTTGATATGGGGGTTCGCCATCTTTTCTGCTTTCAAATGAGCGCCCAAATGAAGTAGTTCGCATTTTCCATTCTAAAGTTATCCTTTTTTTATTGAGGATCCGCCCTGCTCATGTTCCAACTTGGCGCCGTGTTGGTATATCAGTACCCGAAGTTCAACTTCGAAATCTTTCTTTACACGATACTCGGGTATATGGGCAATTTAAATCAAACCACTTCTTTACGAAAATGAAATTAAACAGGACAGTCAATGACTGTAGATACGCACAACAACACGAGTATGTTAATTGGTTTGTTGGTACGGCACGAGTGCCAGCGCGGAAGGATAGAACGAGGGGCGCATGATGCTTGTAAGATAATGCAGTTCAAAACTATTTTTGTAATTTCATAACCACTGCAACAACAAATAAGTAGCATAGGGGGGTATATATTTTAATTGAACATGTGTTTTATAGTAGAAGATATGTCAACATTGCATTTATTTTAAACCGATTATTTTAAAACTATCATACCCAACTCAAACGAGACTACTAGAAAATAAAGCAAAAAGTGTGGCCTCCATGCAAGTTTTATACAAGCCATAAAACTCGTGTTATTAAATTAAAATTTCATCATTTAGCCACATTTATTATAATTGAATACAGCACATATGCGATGATATAATGCTTGTTCAAATTGGAATTGGTATTAAATGACAAACCGTGCAGTTCCTACAAACTCGAAGACATGGATCTCAAATGCAAATTCCAATAACGAATTGTTAATAAGAGGATTTCATGCTCCAAAAGGAGAGACCGTCTAACATTGGCGGTGGTATTGCTGGCAATATAAGGGATTCATTTTATTTCAAAAGGCAAACTGACCTTGAAATCCCTAACATAGAGAACATATGGATAGAGGTAGTGACCTCCACAAAGAGATTTTTGCTTGGTACGTTTTATAGACCACCAAATACACCAATAAGTACATGGGAAAAATATATACAAATATCGACTTGGCGTTGGGCGATCGTTCTAATATCCCACATGTCATAATAACTGAAGATTTTAATTCAAACCAAATACCATTATGTTTAACAAATAACCCTGAGACTGTTGAATCGAATGAAATCTTAGATCCATTCTTTTTTCAGATATAACTCGGTTTCATTGTCCAATCTTACTACGCTTGAATTTGAAATTTAAGAAGCCGAGTGGAATCATTAAAAGAAGGATATGTGATTATAATCGCGCCGATTACTCCGCAATGAATATGCTTTTAACGCATGGGACTTTAAGAGGGACCTCTCAGCAATTCAATACGAATAGATAGCAGAAGCTCTAACGAAAAACAAAACTGACATCGCGAACCTATATATACCAAATAAACACGTATCAAAATGAACCTGTATGGTAAACATGTGAAATTCGTAAACTTATGAGACAAAGGAAACGTTTGTACAATTTGGAAAAAAAAGAAGCCTGGAATAAGTATAAAAAGAAAAGAAATGAAGTTGTATTATAAGCAAAAGTCTCTGAAGAAAATGCAGTCAATACTGGTTAGTTGTTTCACTGATTCCTCACTATGGTGGAAAATTAAACCACCCCATGAAACCGGAATCTAAACCAATCCCAGCCATAAAAACCGATCACTTTATAATAACCGGAAATGAAGAAAAGGCAGATTTATTAAATAATTATTTTTTGTAAAATCTCCTCCCTACCGGATGAAGATAAGTTAGAGTTACCCATCTTTTAATTTGTTTGCGGATAAACACATGCATGAGAAAGTTTAAAATTAATCAAAACATCGAAAGCGGCCGCTTACGCGATGGTATTGGTCGCAAAGTATTAAAACTTTTTCGATATCAATAGCTAAACCACTAGCATTTGCTTTCAAGAGTTTCATTGAACGATCGTATTCCCGTCAGACAAATAAGTTAGAACAAAGCCGCAAGCATCGCTTTACCAAAATCGTTAATTTCTGGAAAAAGTCAATGGTGGTTATCGTTCATCGTCGATTTGACAATAGCCACTACCAATTCCGTTATTTTTCACTATCATTTTCCTGAACAATATATATTTCTTCTTTTAAAAAAAAGTTGTTTTCAACTTGTTCTACCGTGGTAGGGGTATCTCGAAAATTAGAGATCTTTTCGATTTGACAACGGCACTAATTCCCGAAAATTTCATTACGTTTGGTCCTATTGTAGCTGAATTATACCATGTTGATACTATTTGCATAACACGAATGTTATGAAAATAGTATCAACAAAAGTAGCGTGTGTAATACGGACTATAATATGACATGTTTCGTGTCTCATTGACGACTGTGGGTAAATGTTGCACCGACTTCGTTTTGGAATTAGAACATATATAGCTATATCAAGTACTGCATAATATATTTTCGCCATAGTTCATATAACCTATAGAACGTTAAAAGATAACACGCCACTGATTGAATCCTGCATAATGTTCAAAGGTCACCAATGTAATCGTCCCAATTGTATAACGTTACGGTGTTGACCCATTGCGAATAAAATCAATGGAACTATAAGTAATTCAATTGATATGGATTTTATTTTCTTGCACAGCATCATTTTGGTTCACAGCTGTCTTTACTAACATGCACATAATATGACCACCCCTCAGCTGTCACTGTCCCATCGACGGTTGTCTTTACTAACATGCATGCACATAATACGACCACCCCTCAGCTGTCACTGTCCCATCGACGGTTGTCTTTACTAACATGCATGCGCATAATATGACCACCCCTCAGCTGTCACTGTCCCATCGACGGTTGTCTTACTAACATGCATGCACATAATATGACCACCCCTCAGCTGTCACTGTCCCATCGACGGTTGTCTTTACTAACATGCATGCCCATAATATGACCACCCCTCAGCTGTCACTGTCCCATCGACGGTTGTCTTTACTAACATGCATGCACATAATATGACCACCCCTCAGCTGCCACTGTCCCATCGACGGTTGTCTTTACTAACATGCGTGCACATAATATGACCACCCCTCATCTGTCACTGTCCCATCGACGGTTGTCAGACTCTGGCACTCTGATGTTACGTGATTGTAGTTAAATGACTCGCAAGCTGGACCATCTCGGGTGCACAGGGCTGTGCAGTGCAACTCACTCCTTGCAACACCAGTCTGGGTGGGCTGTCCAATAGACTTGCTGTTTCTGATCTCATGATAACGTCCTACAACACATAAACGGGTATCAGAATGAATATTATGACAAATATATATGATTAAGGATGGTTATCCATATATACGGCTTTGGTGCCTTTGATACTGCATAGTACAACGTGCCAAAAATGTAGGCGCCATCTTAATTATTTCATTACTTATTATTATCGGACAGCATAGAAACAAAATCAGCAATGAACTTGCACTTTACTAATTATTATTATGTGTTAAGTTACAAGAGCGAAAACAGTCCCAGATTGTAAAAACCGCGGGTACTTATTTGGTCAACATATATACATATGGGGCATACAGAGCAGCCATCACTGCATGATGGGGGGGGGGGGGGTCAACACAAATATAACCGACACAACTTCACGGATTTAATTATACACAATTGGCTAAAATCAGTCAAGTTTGGCCTCTATATACCTATTATTCCGTGTTCTGTTGATAATGGGTAAAGGCACTGTGTTGACCGGCCGCCATTCTACTCTGGCTAAGTTGCACCATTCTAGCGTGGCAGGTATTGGGGCTGTGTACCCTGTCTGCTCAATTATTGGCGAGCCATTAGTTAGCATATATCCGTTGATTAGCTGTAGGGTACATAGGATTTTGAAAAAATAGTGTTGGTTGAGTGCCCATGCAGGATCTCAGAAACGATATGGTTCAATGATAGGCTTCCCAAACCTCGACAGTCGGCACCCGACCTCAGAGTTACATGCAATTCATAATATGACCGCAATTTCGGAATATGCCACATTTTCAATTTCACAGGCAGATTTATGATGGAAGCATTTAATAAAATTAATTGTTTTTGTTTAGTCAATATATATATGGACACGAGTGGGCTTGAAATGTCGATTTCTCGTTATTGAATCGAAATAGAACTGTCTAATACAAGGGGCGCATACGTATACTCTGATATTTGTTGGCGAGCGAAGTTGGAAGTTTTCAATCCGAATATCCCTATTATTATTTTGTTTGTAGAGTTGAGACTCACCTGAACTGTACGCGGAGCATGGACTGCCATACACTTCCATTTCACACAAGGTGAGAGCTGTTTCGTCTGTTGGTCCAATTTTTTGCACTTTCACGTATCGGCCGATGGCGTCTTGACTGCAGGACAAATCCAGAATTTCTCCATCAGAAGCATTTCCTGGATAGTGATAACATCGACTGTTGAAGAAACTCTCTCCGGTCCCATTCGTCCAAGAAACTTCAATCGTAAAATTGCGTAGACGATCGGCTAAAAGAAAAACAATATTAATGTATATTAGATTGTCGGCGGACATATATCTATATAAAAGCCAATTGTTTGTCACTGTGTGTGTATTTGTGTGATAATCTGTCACGATTTTGGTGCGTTTAAAAAGTATATAACACTCATGTCCCGATTGCGCCCACATTTTGATTATGTCCTATAATGGCACATCTTAGAATACGACACGCAAAAGTTTAGGCCAATCGGTACAAGAAGAGTTGAGATGTATCGCGTTTCCCAGAGGTAATCAAGGCGATATTTTAACTGAGATAATGCGTAAAATATTATATAAGACGATTGTGGTTTTAGTGGTGGCCGTGCCAAAGCTAATTGTCGGACAAACTCCGCGCACCGTTTGCCGGCTTTCTTTATATCGTTATCAGCGGTGACGCATTTTCCTGCACATGTTTGCCACCCGTTATTTTTGACCTCAGACAACTTAAAGGGGCATACATGAGCAATGCAGAGTGTTCCTTGTAAACTTTAAAGATAAATGTTTGTTCTAAATAAAAGCTTTAAAATGAGGGGTTAAGGAAAGGGCCATTCGGCCCTTTCGAAGATCCCTGGGTTAGCCCCCCAAATCACCTCATCATCATGTGTAGGGAAATTGGTACACATGGATACACATGGAGCGTTTATCGTCAGCTCAGAGGATATATGTAGGGACATTGGTGCTCACACCATATGTAACATGGCAGTAGGAAGTAGGAAGCATTGAACAGTTGCCATGTATAGTTTTCGGCACGCGGTATAGGCGTGGTCACTCGGCGCTGCTGTCATTTCTGTAGCCAGAAAGTAATAAAGAAAAGTAGGTTATCGAGAAATAACCCAAATGGCAAAGTATGTGGCAGCCAATTATATTGCAGTATTCCGCGGATTGACATCTTATGATTAAATTTAAAGTATTTTTTAACTACAAGCCTCCGTCGGATAGCTGATTATTTCACACAAATTAGTCCAGTTTGGTGAATTAAGACTTGTTTCCATCGTGGCACCGTGCAGACGATCACACACACATCTGGCTGACGAGACCCACATATATACAAGAAAACCATAGTCAGAAATGGTAACACCACCAAAATCATATTATTAGCCATAAATATAAATTATAATATAAAATATATTGGTTACATGAAGCACCGCCTCAGAATTCCGTTAAAACAACTAATCCTTCATATTATTACAAAAAAAACTACAGCTTATTACTGCAGGTTTCTCATTCACCACACCAGAAAGCTTCTAAATGCGGAT
The DNA here is from genome assembly GCA_032622095.1 of Siphonodentalium dalli. Lineage (NCBI taxonomy): Eukaryota > Metazoa > Mollusca > Scaphopoda > Gadilida > Siphonodentaliidae > Siphonodentalium > Siphonodentalium dalli. Next base: position 190,526,646 of record CP136062.1, on the reverse strand, counting down.
CAAAAATCGGAGGTATTGTGTTCCCGCCAAGAGTACATCATGTACCTTCATTTTACATTGGATTAACGTAGTTGAGTACATGGCCCAGCCATTGTTCATACCTAAACGTCGAAAGCAATTAACGCGGTCATAATGGTTACATACTGCAACTATAACACATCCAGCGAATACAAGAATCAAGATTTTATTTGATAACGAATACACACCCCACGAAAACCCGAAATGTGTTGTCCTGCGATATATCCCATCGCTATAGGTCAATTTGACACGGCTAGATTAGCTTTTCTACAATATCCTAAAACAATAAATCTTCTCAAATCATCGGCATATAGTCAATATAACTTTCACGAACTTGGACATTCCAACTACAGCTTTTACCGGACGAAATTGCTCAGCGCCTCAAACCACCCGTTTCCCACCAAACTCGGTGCAAATCGGATCCCGAGATATGAGTTCAAGGTCATTTGAAGTCAATGTCACGCCGCACGGGCAAACGGATAGGCCCATGTTACTCCTCGGGTCAAACTACACCAACACCCCAAAAATGTTGGAAATCGGCCCAGCGGACACCGATATACAGGTTCAATGTCATTTGAAAGGTCAAGGTCACGCCGCACGGACATCCGGCGTGACGAAATTGCTCGGCGCCTCAAACTACCCCCACACACCAAATTCGGTGGAAATCGGCTCTACGGATCCCGAGATATGAGTTCAAGGTCATGGGTTTGAAGGTCAAGGTCACGTCACACGGGCTCGAAAGCGCCGCGACGACGCGTCCCGTATGATTTTACTCTTAGATAGGAAGTTTGGTCTCGATCGGTTCAGCCATTTTCGATTCTATAAAGTACATATATACACATATACACACATATATAGGAAGTCTCAAAATATACAGTATACTAGCATGTTAGCCCGCCACTGGCGGCGTTGGTCATAAACATGACATTTTTTGGCTTTTCAACGAGTTAATTGTGCCTTTTTAATCAAGAGAAATTATGGTACCCGTCCCTAAAAGATTTAAGGTACATCGGGCGGAAAGAACTGACCCGATGAAAAATTGTTGAGCCCGACGTTGTCCGGGCTATTCAAAAACCAAATTTCAAGTCGATAGCTCCACCCGTTTCCGAGATCTCGTCTGCGCATGCGCTGCACGGGCGTCGCACGGGCTCGCCAATACGACAACGACGACCACCTGGTCAAACTACAATCACGTACCAAGTTTCGTCCCGATCGGTCGAGGTGTTGGTATCTGATGCAAAAGACGAAATTGTGAGTGTTGGTTTGTAACCGGGATTTCTGAGAAGCATTATGCCTATATCCACACTAACTACCCCCCCCCCCCTAAGCCCTGACCTAAGTGTCATACATACTATAACAATGATGTTGTAAGAGTACTATGGCATCCAATAAATCTCCCCGCATAGGAAACCACTCAAAAGTATTGTTCCCGTATATCTCTCTGCAGATGCTAATAACGTTGAATGGTAAACAGACGCTCTTTATAGCGATGCGTCAAAAACAAACGCTCATTAAATTATCACTTGATTAACCACAGCAGTGCCGTTTTTGTGACTGAGATTGGAGAACGGGTGCTCTGAGCTTCTCCAAACGCGACGCCGACGGTGTCCGTGTGTTTTTACACTTATATACGAAATTTTAGCTCAATCTGTCCACGCGTTTTCGTTTCCATGAAGTACACATATACACACATATATATATACGGAGTTCTCAAAATATATAGTACTAGCAGGTTAGCCCGCCACTGGCGGCATTCGTCCCATGGCTTTGTTCGAAAAAGCAATTGCAACAGGTTCCGAGACACTTGTGCTGCATTTGCAGCAAATTTCGGCAATAGTCAGAAACATGACAATTTTAATTTAATTTTTTGTTTTTCAATGAGTTAATTATTTTGTTTTTCAATGAGTTAATTGTGCTTTTTTAATTGAATTTTTTGTTTTTAAATTTTACCCGATTTTTTTGGTTTTTCAAGGAGTTAATTGTGCCTTTTTAATTTTGTTTTTCAATTTTACCCGATTTTTTTTGGTTTTCAATGAACCCGTCCATGACACTTCCCGTATTTAGCAAGTTTGAGCTCAATCGGTTCGAGTCTATAAAGGACACACACATATATATGACACTTCCCGTAGGTAGCAAGTTTGACCTCAATTGGCATTGCCTGGAATTTCCCAGTAAATATTTAGCAAGTTTGAGCTCAATCGGTTCGAGTCTATAAAGGACACACTCATATATATTTGCCGACATTTCCGTGGGGATGCCCGTTCCTACACGCGTTTTCGATTCTATGAAGTACCCACATATATACACACACTAGCCGATGAGCCCGACGTTGTCCGGGCTATTCAAAAACCAAATTTCAAGTCGATAGCTCCACCCGTTTCCGAAACCAAATTTCAAGTCGATAGCTCCACCCGTTTCCGAGATCTGGTCTGCGCATGCGCGAAGCTGGCGTCGCACGGGCTCGCCGACCCGATAAAATTCGTATCCGGGGCAAGATACATTCACATACCAAATTTCAAGTCGATAGCTCCACCCGTTTCCGAGATCTGGTCTGCGCATGCGCGAAGCTTGTGTCGCACGGGCTCGGCGACCCGATAAAATTTGTATCCGGGACAAGATACATTCACATAGAAAATTTCAAGTCGATAGCTCCACCCGTTTCCGAGATCTCGTCTGCGCATGCGCGAAGCGGGCGCCGCACGGGCTCGCCAATACGACAACGTCCACCGCATGGTCAAACTACACACACGTACCAAGTTTCGTCCCGATCGGTCGAGAATCGTAGATTTGTATAAATGACAAACATACAAACATACAAACATACAGACAGAGGTCTTCAAAATATATATGAGACTAGCCGATGAGCCCGATGTTGTCCGGGCAATTTAAAAATCAAATTTCAAGTCGATAGCTCCACCCGTTTCCGAGATCTCGTCTGCGCATGCAAAATTTCAAGTCGATAGCTCTACCCGTTTCCGAGATCTCGTCTGCGCATGCGCGAAGCTGGCGTCGCACGGGCTCGGCGACCCGATAAAATTCGTATCCGGGGCAAGATTCATTCAAATACCAAATTTCAAGTCGATAGCTCCACCCATTTCCGAGATCTCGTCTGCGCATGCGCGAAGCTGGCGTCGCACGGGCTCGGCGACCCGATAAAATTCGTATCCGGGGCAAGATACATTCACATACCAAATTTCAAGTCGATAGCTCCACCCGTTTCCGAGATCTTGTCTGCGCATGCGCGAAGCGGGCGCCGCACGGGCTCGCCAATACGACAACGTCCACCGCCTGGTCAAACTACACACACGTACCAAGTTTGGTCCCGATCGGTCGAGAATTGTAGATTTGTATAAATGACAAACATACAAACAAACAGACAGAGGTCTTCAAAATATATATATGAGATATTAATAGTAGATTGGCAGATTCCAGTAGCTTTATAACGGTATATCTGGGGAGAAATCTGATGCTATATTCGTGATTATCTGGGATGATTTCGGTATATACCAAAGGTATATACTGTAAAAACAAAGCGCGCCATCCGTGCTCGCAGGGAATAAATTTCGAGCGATAACGTTTGCGTTCCCGTATAACTATGCAGATGCTAATAACATTGAATGGGAAACAGACGCTCTTTATAGAGATGCGTCAAAAACAAACGCTCATTAAATAATCACTTGATTAACCCACGCCGTGCCTTTGCGGTGATTTGAGATTGGAGAACGGGTGCTCTGAGCTTCCCTAAACCGCGACCACGGTCGTGTCGGTGGGATTTGACACTTACATAGGAAGTTTGAGCTCAATATGTACACGCGTTTTGGATTCTATGAAGTACCCACCCACACACACACACACACACACTCACACATATATATATACGAAGTCTCAAAATATATAGTATAGACTAGCCGATGAGCCCGACGTTGTCCGGGCTATTCAAAAACCAAATTTCAAGTCGATGAGCCCGACGTTGTCCGGGCTATTCAAAAACCAAATTTCAAGTCGATAGCTCTACCCGTTTCCGAGATCTGTCTGCGCATGCGCGAAGCTGGCGTCGCACGGGCTCGGCGACCCGATAAAATTCGTATCCGGGGCAAGATACATTCACATACCAAATTTCAAGTCGATAGCTCCACCCGTTTCCGAGATCTCGTCTGCGCATGCGCGAAGCTGGCGTCGCACGGGCTCGGCGACCAGATAAAATTCGTATCCGGGGCAAGATACATTCACATAGCAAATTTCAAGTCGATAACTCCACCAGTTTCCGAGATCTCATCTGCGCATGCGCGAAGCTGGCACCGCACGGGCTCGCCAATACGACAACGTCGACCGCCTGGTCAAACTACACACACGTACCAAGTTTGGTCCCGATCGGTCGAGAATCGTAGATTTGTATCAATGACAAACATACCTACAAACATACAAACATACAGAGGTCTTCAAATATATATATGAGATAGACTAGCAGGTTTGCCCGCCATTGGCGTGGTTCGACTCATGGCTTTGTTCGAAAAAGCAATTGCAACAGCTTCCGAGACACGAATGCTGCACCTAGGTGTAAAATTTCGTCGAAATCCGCCAGTTTTACCAGATTTGACCTTGAATTGATCATTTTGAAGGTCAAGGTCAGGTCGGGGTCACAATTTAACCCGTCCATGACACTTCCCGTAGGTAGCAAGTTTGAACTTCCCATCTAATGGTAAAAACCCACGGGAATGGTCGTCGCGGCGTTTTGGAGATGCTCCCAACACCCATTCCCAACACCCAGTCACAAAAATTGGCACTGTGGGGATAATCGCGTTGATAGTTAAAGAGCGTTCGTATCCGCAGTGTCGTTGATAAAGAGCGTATGTGTGTAATGTGATTCTTACGTCTGGGCCCAGGAGCGTGACTGTATCCAGACATGAGCGTGTTGTGTGATTCTTACGTACTTAAGGCTTCCTAGGAACGGGGGAGATTTTCATCGGGTCACTTTTTCCGCCCGAGGTGATCTTCACCTTGAAATATAAGACTTACAAATTATCTTTTTAATTTCTTTTATTGGTAATTGACATAGCTTGTCACAAACCAAAAATCAACATTACTGGCATAATAATGTAAAGGACAATAAACGAAATTGAAATACCCAACTACACCTTTTACCGTTGACCGGCCTCCTGATCGCGCAGTTCGACTTTTAAACTAATAAACCGGAAAAAAACAATTTTCTATTTATAAAAGTCCCATTGGCCCACATGTTTCTAATATTTTGCCGACAGTATACACCTGGTGGTGTTAAAGAGACATACCACAACAGCCACTCCTGTTGATGATTACCCAACGTTTGATGACGTAGTTCGCACCCAAGTCTACCATCCACCAAGGGTTGAGGCCAGTGTATGTGTGAGAACAAGAGCCTCCACTCATCGCAGAATCTTGATTCCCATCAACTGCATGTGTCGCTATCCATCCTCCATGTAAGCTGCTCTGCCAGGCATACTTGCCTCTAGCGAGGTTTGGTGCGGTGCTTGCTGGAATAAAGGAAGAAGACGTATATATGGACTTTAATTTCCTTCCCAAACTAAGAGGGACGTGGCTAAAATGTATCCGTTTGGGGGGGGGGGGGTCTCCACCTTCAAATTTAAAATTCACCCGGCCCCTTGGACAGATAGATAGTTTACTAACTTGTCATCGTGATTGATATATAGGTCCAGAAAATATAAGTGATAACCGAGCGGTTTCACAAATTAATGGTGAATACGCATGACACGTGCAGACGAAATTTTCCAAGTCCTGAAAATTCCCATTTTTTTTTTAGTTTTGTTCCACCAAAAACAAGTTTTATATGCTTATATCGATAACGAAAACAATTTTAGTGGTTGGAATATCATAATATCAGAAGAAATTCAACATCATTTTGGTCTGATATTTACAAAAAATGTTGTGTGAGGCATGACATTTCCAACTTTTGAAAGTTATTCCCCTAAATCCAACCCCGGCGCCACGCGTTCCTGGTTCAGCTCTATGTCACATGTGACTTTGGTGTCACGTGGTGGATGGATGAGATTTTGAGATCCTGACTAATCTGATGCTCATATAGGAGACCCAAGGACCGATTCAGTTAGTTACGTCACATGGGCGTGTCGGTAAACGAGCAAAATATATCATGCATTATATTATATTTTCAACTAATGTTGGGTATGAAATTTCCAACTAGCATATACTTGGGAGTGATATGACACCAGGGACCTGGAGACAGGGGAGTTTGGGCGTGTCTCCCCCCCCCCAAATAATTGGTAACATTTTTCAACAGTTGGAAATTTCATACCCAACAACATTAGTTGGAATATAATATAATGATATCTATAGCGAAGAAGTGGCGCGCTCATTTTAAATTGAAATATTTTTTATGTGAACGTCTAGCGAGCATAACTTTCATTGGAAAACGACTTCTCATGGAAACACATGTATGACTTTTCAATTACTGGTCGCATAATCGTCGCCACAATCGCATACTCGGCATTGTCAATGGAGTGCGATAGTATCCATCCAAGGATGGCTATCAAGCGATTAATCACAAAACTGAGATGAGAATTGGTGGAAAATCACCCAAAGCCGTATTGCTACCTTAATATTTGGTTTCCAATCAATACAAGAAAACCATAGTCAGAAATGGTAACACCAACACCAACATATCATTAGCCACACATATAAATTATAATAATAAATATATTGGTTACATGAATTCACCGCCTCAGAATTCCGTTAAAACAACTAATCCTTCAAATTATTACCAAAAAAAACTACGGCTTATTACTGCAGGTTTCTCATTCACTACACCAGAAAGCTTCTAAATGCGGATCAAAAATCGGAGGTATTGTGTTCCCGCCAAGAGTTCATGGCCCAGCCATTGTTCATACCTAAACGTCGAAAGCAATTAACACGGTCATAATGGTTACATACTGCAACTATAAGACATCCAGCGAATACATGCCCCACGAAAACCCGAAATGTGTTGTTCTGCGAGATATCCCATTAGCTTTTCTACAATATCCTAAAACAATAAATCTTCTCAAATCGTCGGCATAGTCAATAGAACTTTCACGAACTTGGACATTCCAACTACAGCGTTTACCGGACTCGGGGTCGCATTACAACTTTAGCGCGTCCCGCATTCGGGTTAGCACTATTACAGCTTTTAAAGCGACCCAATCTATTTACAAGAAAACCATAATCAGAAATAGTAACGCCCTCAAGATCATATTATTAGCCATAAATATCAATTATAATATAAAATATATTGGTTACATTAATTTAACCCCTCAGAATTCCGTTAAAACAACTAATCCTTCGAATTATTACAAACAACTACGGCTTATCACTGCAGGTTTCTCATTCACCACACCAAAAAGCTTGCGGATAAAAAGTCGGAGGTATTGTGTTCTACCTCAAACTCGTTCTATTTTATACGTAATTTATCAACCTCGTCCACTAAATTCTATTTGAGCCTCGATAAACCTCGGCTCAAATCGAATTTAGTGAACTCGGTTGATAAATTCCGTATAAAATAGAAACTCGTTTGAGATCCTCTATATATTTTAACTATAATTACTGTTGAATATCAAAGGGAGATAATATAGGCCGCAGAATTAGGTGACATGTTTTTGAAAACAAAAACAAAAACATTTCGGAAAACAAAATTAAACAGGAGTTGAATCCCAAACACAGAACAGAAAGTTAGTGTTGTGATATGGGACTCAGACTCATTGGTTTATTATTTCAAATCTATAAATTCACTTTGGTAAAGAACATGTATATTATTTTGAAAACCAGTAAGACTTGAATCATTTTGTTGTAAATGTCCAAAATTGGTTTTATATATAGTATCTTCTTCTACAAAATAAATCAATAATTGTACTATATATGTGTTCAAGGTTTCTGATGAATCCACAAGTTTGAGGATTTAGCTTCAATTCTGGAAGATAAAGTTTCAGCAAAAGTGTCATACATGAGCATCAATGTTGAAATTAGCACCTCCAGCTGCACCAACCTAAAGATGCATAATCCGACCAAACGTCCCTCAATTACTATTTACTTGATTCGAGGAACCAACCTATCAAAGATCAGAGTTATTAGATATCGATTTTTGAAATCTATTGCTTTTCACCATCGAGACTTATCAGTGGTAAAATGTCGACGAGCCGACGGTCTCGGACCAAATTGCGGATTAATATGGATAACTCTAAAATCAAGAGGCCAAATTTCGTCGAACAACATGTTGATAAATAACACGTTTCGGACAATTTATACTATATTTGACTGTGGTTATCATTATTTTTGGGCAATTAATCGATTCTGAATCTGATGATATGGGGACCATCGAATCGGATTGAGTACCTTAATGGAATTGGGCACATATAATAGAATGTCATACCTGTTCTGCCGAACGCGAGTATCACTAATATAACTGACGGTCCCATGTCCACGTTGAGTGTAGGGTGCGCTCAATAGTCTACTTGGTCTCAGAACAGATCAACTTTTGTTCAGTAACTTTTCCACCAGGCAAACATTAACAGCTCAGACCCAGAGTGTACCACGTCGTTAATTCGCTTTGAATGAACTGCTTTCCGGCTACAATCACACACTCTGTCTTATAGAACAGGAAGATGTTTCGACTAAAATAAGATAACAAGGAACTCGGTTCCGACTACGATAGTTCACACTACTTAAGAAGCGTCCACACACTTTGTGTTCAAGGAAATTTTCTTCGACTGAAAAAGCACACAATAGACCCTATATACGCATGCAAGAATTCCTCTCTTGCAACAACAGTTCAATTGTCTCAAGAAAAAAGTCAATAGACCGCACAACTTGTATCCAATGAATATTTCCTATACTACAATAGCACACAGTAGACCCCTACGTTTGCAAGTAATTCCTCTCGTGCAACAATAGTTCCGATTTCTCAAGAATAGACCACACTTAGGCCTACGACCGCAAGAGTTCACTCTTATCGCACCGCATACGACCACCCAGTATACGCCCACAAAACAACTCTCCTCGAAACAACAGGTTACTCAGTCACGGAGCAAAGCTGAGTGAACGTATTGACAATGAACATGGAACAACTCCGATATCCTTCGCATTACCACAGCAAAATAATGCGGCATGCCGCAGCTACAGTATGACGTCATCACCCACGTTTCACATTAAACATTTCACGCGACTATATTCTGATTGGCTGCGGCTGAGTCTTGCCGCGGATTATAATTATCGTGCGCGATTTTGTGCGGACTGACACTGAAGTATAATACTTTTTGAAAATAATGGAACTCCCTTTTGTCTGAGAATTCGTAGCTGTTCAATAGCCTGGGTCTATGCACTTAGACTACTCCACAGCAAACCACGCGCCGAGCTCCCCGACGGTAAAGTGGTTCATTCAGGCCCAGAGCGCAACCACATTGTTCGCGCCCAGGGAACTCTCTCCCGCGACTGGATTTGCATCGACCCATTTCGCGTTGAAGCATGGAGAAAATATTACACAAGAAAAAAAGATGCATGCATCAGATCGCCCAAAAACTATTTTGCAGATTTAATCACGTATATTTGGAAAGTGTTATAAATTTAATATATACCTCATATTTTTTGTAACGGTATGTACTCCCGTGTGTACTTTGAAGAAATATCTCAGGCACCAGAAAACAAATGTTAGACACCTGGGGGTCGCGACTTGGTGGATTTATGACGTCATCAAGATTGCCGCCATCCAAAAATTCACAGTATGCACTGAGTCAGTTTAGTTAATATCTACTTATGAAATTATGATAGAAAATTGAATATCTCACAAACTGATGTAAAACTCATACACCATACTTCCACTTGACAGAAAAAGTGGCCACCATAAACCAAGATGGCCGCCAAAATGGCGACCGAAATTCGGAAAATTAATGATTTTTCACACTTTCCTCTTGAATCATTAACCGATGTTTGAAATTTGTAACTAATAGCGACCTAAATTTGAACAAATTCTAGTATCCAACCATTTCGACAACATAATATGTCATATTTCGGATCCCATTCCTGCCAGCTATCTTTAGAAAGTGAATTCAAAAATGTGCTATGAAAGTTAACCAAAATTAAATTCTGTGATTCTAGCCAAGAGTTGAACAGAAAATAACCGAATTTGATGAAGATAATGTAAATCTGTTTAAATCTGTGAATTGCCATATAATTACAATGAAAATAGTGCATCTCCGTTTAAGGTGACGGCCAAGATGGCTGTCATAATGGAGAAATCACCCAAATATGTCATATAACAGTAAACAAGCCTATAACTATATCCTACATACGATTCATAATTAAATATATATTTCCCATAATTTTCATTTCCCCATATTTATATTTGTTCTCCTTTGGAAGAATAACCGGACCATGTTGCACACGGAATTCATGATTACGTTGTCTTCATTTTTCATTATAAAAATAAATTTATCATCATCGTTCATGTTTGTAAAATGTATGTTACTTGTGTTAGCAACATTAAATAATTCTTTCCTGAAGTCAGTGTACTTTATGAAATGTTTTTAAGTTTCAACTTTTTTCCCATCACACATGAGACAAATTCTGTCTTTTAATAACATCTTTGGTTGTGTGTGTCGGCCTTTTTCTATAGCTATTATATGATTGCTAACACGCCGTCGGGTGAACATTTCTCTTGGCGTGGGTGATCGGACGTGTTTGAGGTATGGTTCTATTTCATATTTGTCTTTGAACGTTCTATACGTGCGTAGTTTATTAGCACCATTCTTTTTGTCGTCATCGAATATATCTTTTTTGAAATGATTTACATGTTCTGATTTTAGTCTCTCAATTATAAGTTTGTCGGAGAATCCTATCGTTTTATTAGACTGTGATATATTGATACCGCTTTTCGCAAGATGTGTGTCCCACGTTGGAAGATTACATAATAGAGATTCTGTGAATGAATCATGTAATATATTTCCCGGTTGTGCAAAACGAAGTTTATTTAGATATTTTAACATATTCCCAATGGCATTAATTGCTATGGGGTGTCGACCTAGTTCAGCACTCGAAGCATGATTTGATGCTTTTCTATTGAGTTGTAGTATATTTTTGCAGAACTTTAAATGTGTCTGCTCAAGAGGGTATTGTTATCAACAAACGGAAATTTCAACTCAGCAACCCATAGTTCGCAACCATACAACAGAATAGGCATTATTAATTTGTCAAAAAATGTACATTTAGTACTGAGATACAATTCTGTCTGTGAATTCAATGAATTCGTCATGAAATACATAGCCTTTGAAGCTCGCCCGCTCAAGTTTTCACAAGCTCTCTCCATTTTACCGTCAAAACTGAAAATGAGACCCAAGTATTTATATTCTTCGACTACTTCTAACGACTCACCATTTATATAAAATTTATTATCCATATGCAACTTCCGTTTATTTGGCTTAAATATCATGCATTTTGTTTTGTCTGAATTAACCGTTAGATTATTATTATAAGTATATTTTTGCAACTCATTCAAAGAATTTTGCAAACCCTCAGCTGTTTCAGACAGTAATACGAGATCATCAGCAAAAAGTAAGTGACTACTCGGGCGACTATTTATGTAGCACGGATGGCTCATGTTATTGAATTGTCTGCCAATATCGTCAAAGAATATTTTGAAAAGGGTGGGCGACAACGAGAATCCTTGTCGTACTCCTATTTTCGATAGCAAACGGGGCCATATCCTGCTGACGTTTTAACGGAATAAAAACTCGACTTATAAATGGACTGTAGAATCGAGAATACCGACCCGTTAACACCGATACCTTGAAGTTTTTAAAATAAAATAATATATATCCGAATTGATTATCGCTTATACGTTTGTTTGTTTCTAAAAAGTTTTCGATTCTAGAGTTAATAATTTTATTGAACAGTTTTCCAACATTACTACTCAGGGCAATTGGCCTGTAATTGTTTGGATCATGTCTGTTTCCTTTCTTATATAATGTTTTGATGAACGAATGACTCCATCATAATGGATAATGTCCTGACTTCAAGACAAGGTTGAAAAGTCTTGTTACGTCATCTATTACCAACGGAATTATTGTCTTTAGTAATTCATTCGGAATATTATCTAAGCCTGTCGCTTTCCTGTTTTTCAATTGCCTTAATTCCTCAAGTACTTCCATGGCAGTTATGTCACTATTATTAAGATCTACCAGTAATCCACTCTGCCTTTCGGCGAGATATTGAAAATTCGTTTCAGGTGTATCGCGACAGAGTAATTGGTCGAAAAAATCAACATCTTCGTCGGGGTGAAGGTCATACGATTTTTCTTGTGCTTTGTTCATTCGCAAGCTTTTGCTTATATCCCAATATACCGATGGGTCGCTACTTTCGAGCCTATCTATTTTTTCAGACATTTGTAACCGAAATAATTTAGATTTCCGTTTTGTTTCTCTTTTGTATAATTTCTTTGCATTGAAAAACTTTAATTGTAGAGTTTTATCAAAGGGATTCTTTTTCATTTGACTAATCACATTTCCCATATTTGTTTTCAAATCTTTACAACGTGTATAAAACCAGATACGTTTTCGTTGCTGTCGTTTCCTATGTGTTATTTTAATAACTTTTGTCGAAGCTTGGTTAATGCATTGGAATATTTCGCTTAGGTGATGAGTTGCGCTTTCAGTGCCTTCGGGATTTTCTTGATAGGTAGTCAGTCTGAAATTCATCAGACTGTTTTGAATATGTGGCTCGTATAAAAAAAAACGTCGGCTTTATCGGCACTATCATCGCACCAATTGACATTGACACTGCGATCGGTGTATTTATATTTAAGTTTTTGTGTTTCAAATTTACACACTTTGAAGTTTAGATGCACCGAGAGCTGACTGTGGCCATGAGAATGCTGTTGGTGTTTTACACAAAAGTACGTAACATCGTATAAATACTTTTCTTTTGTTATTACATAATCAACTATGCTGGCTCCATTGTATTGGTAGCTGGTTAAATTACCTAGAGAATCGCCAGGTTTTCTGCCGATGACTATTCTTAGGCCACTTGATTTACAAATACTGAGGAGCTGTTTCCCAAAATCATTGCATACTTTATCGAGACTAGCCCTTTCTTTCACGGAATCAAACATATAGTTGTCATGCACTAAAATGTGTATACCGTCATCGTATGCAACAAAATCTGGCTTATCTCCGGTTCTAGCATTGAAATCCCCTCCAAGAATAATCAGCTGGTCCGATTTCAACTTCGAGATCGTTTGCGAGATCACTAAAAATGTTTTCACGTTTGTCGCCTGTTTTCCAAATACTTGAATTGATTGGAGGTATATACACAGAAATGAACACGATGTTTGTTTCTAATTCGAACATTTTACCTTCAAATTCAACCCACAACGTCGTGCCATGCATGCGCTTAAACCGAGCCTAAAGCAACACTGCACACAACTCAACCTACCAGAATCACGAGTTTCAACCAGAACCAGAAAGCAGTCGCATAGTCAGAACATCGACAGAATTGATGTATTCCCATATGTTTGTCAACATGGAAGACGATATAGAGATAAAATTTATACGATTAGAGACAGCATCCAATATGGCCGAACCTCAACTGTCACAGAGAAGAGCACCATTCAGGCATCCTCGGCAGAACACAGTGAATCACTCTCAAACACAAAGAAATCTGGCAAGAAGACCTGTAGGTCAATATCGAACGAACACCTGCAACAGCAGACAACTCCACAAACAACTCGCCCGACAGCCCCAGTGAATTATCAGAGATTCGCATTGCATCCCTTAATATACTAAACCTTCGGGGAATGCATTATACGCTAAACAATTAGCAGAAGAACACCACATTTTATTAATCCAGGAACATTGGGTTTTCAAATTTTAACAATTGGAAATCGACAAAATATTCAAGGGTCATCGCAACCTGTCAAAATTTGTGGATGAAGATAATCCAATTGATCACTCGCGAAGGATCCGTGGCTATGGTGGTGTATCTATCATCTGGAATGACGAAATCAATGAATTTGTAAAGAAACTACCAGATAGAGGGCACAATATCTGCTCTATCGCGATTCATATTAAACATAGCTACACCAATATGTATCATCAACGCCTATTTGCCGTCTAGAAGAAGCGGATCCGATAATCAAGACTACAGGGAGGGCCTCGGCACTCTACAAACTATGGTCGAGAAATAATATCACAGCCATGAAATCATACTTGCTGGAGACCTTAATGGATCACTACATAGAACGCCACCCAATCAACATGATAATTATATTACTGTCCTCTTTGATGTCGAGATTGAAACTACTACCATCTGCAACTTATCCAGTGTCCCCAACTTTCTACCACCATGACGGAAAAATCAAATCAACAATAGATTACATTCTCTCCTCAATAAGTCAATCGACAGACATGAACTACAGTCTGGCTGTGAGGAACATCGGCAAACACCCGCTGAATACTTCAGATCATACCCTAATATCAGGTCTCATTTCATTAGAAGATACTCAAAAGGGGAAGAAAGTTGAGAAAAGGCAATTTGAAGAGACCCATCATAAACCTTTATGGGAGAAGTGTAACAAAGAAACATACAGTCATACGATCAAGGAGCTATTAAATGAAAACCTATCAAGTAATTCATATACCGGTACAACAGCAAAATTTGATGTAAACCTACAGATAATGCATCTTACAAATGCTCTTGAAGAAGCTACACGGTCATCCATTCCATCCACTGGTAAAAAAGGGCCTAAAATAATTCGGAGCCTTAACTGGAACCCATCTATCAAAGAAGCTGCTTCCAATTCTAAATCAGCATTCTTCAACTGGAAACAAGCTGGTGGTCCAAGATGTGGTGCATTATGTGAAAAGATGAAGAATACCAAAAAAGTCCTACGTCAGAAACAAAGACAAGAAGAAGCTCGAAAAAGAATTGAACACCACAATAGAATTATGAATGCACACGAGATGGATGCTAAACTCTTCTTCCAG
Source organism: Siphonodentalium dalli (assembly GCA_032622095.1). NCBI lineage: Eukaryota > Metazoa > Mollusca > Scaphopoda > Gadilida > Siphonodentaliidae > Siphonodentalium > Siphonodentalium dalli. Next base: position 190,511,614 of record CP136062.1, on the reverse strand, counting down.
CTGGTTCGAAACCAAAGAAAGTCTACTACTACAACGACATCATGTCTTCTTTATGAGGGTAACATCATCACGGATGAATCAGATATTGTCAAAACTTGGACGGACCATTTCAGCAAACTGGCTACTCCTAGTTCATCAGTTCATTTTGATGAAAATGTCCATGATGTTGTTGAAGAAGATTACAACTTGCTCTGTACTCTGATCCCCAACCAATTGAACACATCTACAGTAAGAAAGATTGAGCTACAAGAAGTTATGAAAGCTATCAGGAATTTATCATCCGGGAAAGCTCCAGATCACCTCGGTCTCACAGCGGAACATTTTTAATTTGGAGGCAATGCAACATGCAGTTTTCTCTGCGACATTCTCAACAACATCCTGATGTCTGGTTCTATGCCGAAACTTATTAAAGATGGAATCCTTACTCCTATTCAAAAGAAAGACAAAGATGCCAAAATTCCTGGGAACTACCGAGGTATCACGGTAACAACAGTGATTAATAAGGTACTCGAGTCAATCATCTTCGACAGAACTGATCCTATCCTCTCGTCAACCCAAAATCAATTACAATCAGGTTTTACTGCTGGCGCATCCCCAGCTCATGCAGCCCTCATAGTCTCAGATGTCATCAATGAAGCCAAAGATTTGAACAAACCTATTGCCTTGGCCAATCTGGATGCTGCTAAAGCTTTCGACAAAGTAGATCACAGCCACCTAATGAGAAAACTATACTTTGATGGAGTCGAAGATGGCCACTGGACGCTCATTAAACACCTGCAGACTGATTCCTATAACAGAGTCAAATGGGACAACCTTCTGAGTGAATCCTTTCAATCAAAACAAGGAATTCGACAAGGTGAAATGTTATCGCCAGCCCTGTATAAAAGATACAACAACAACATCCTTGAAACACTCCAGAAAAATAAAATTGTTGCAAAAATCGGATCAGTATTCTTAGGTGCGCCTACAGTAGCTGATGACATTGCTATCATCTCTCACAATCCCGAAGAGCTACAAACAGCATTAAACATTATCCACAATATGACCTCCGCAGACAGAATCACTATCAATCCAACCAAAAGCAATATTGTTATCTTTAACTCGTCCAAGTCTCGTCTTCCAAGCTCTCAAACTGAATGGACCATTGGAAATGATGAATTAAAAGACACATCTTCTACTATCCATCTTGGACTTGAGAGATCCAATATTCCTACCTCAATGATTGATGAAAGAATACAGAAAGGGAGGCGAGCTCTCTATTCAATCATTGGAGCTGGGCTACATGGCAGTAATGGTATCAGTCCAGTCATCTCACTACAGTTATACCGCCTCTTTGGAAGACCGCGGATTATCTATGGCCTTGAGGTGATGAATCTGAATTGTTCTGAAGTAAAACGTATGACTAGTGAAGTGAACCTCTTGAAGCAGATACAAAACCTCCCTACAAGATGTTCTACTTTAGCAAGCTACATACTGCTTGGACAGCTACCGATCACAGCTACAATTGAAAGGAACGCTCTCACTTTATTTCACCGGGCTATCTCAAGAACTGGTTCTCCAGAATTAGTCCAGGCACATTAGGCGTGAATGGGGAAAAGTAAGGAAATAAATCTGGGAAAGCTGATTTTTTAATATTATTTAGGCCATAACATCGCGGATGCGTCACGAAAAGTCCCCTAAAATCGGAGTTGAGCTTTCGGAGTTAACCAATTTTTTCCATAAAAAAATAAAAACTTTTAAGTTTTTCACAGTCATAGGAATAATGGGATGATATAACAATTTTTCAGCAGAAACATATACCAAATGTACTCAATATTATTCAATACACAATTCTCGAACCAGGGATACAAATTCAACGGGGGGATTTGAATGAATATCGCGGATATGGATATAAAATAACATAATGACCCCAAAAAATGACGATTTTTTCAGACAAACTGTCCTATTCGATGTCAAATTTCTCGGGGGCTATTCATTACGTAGGCGCAAGCAATTTTTTTTAAAAACTGCACAGACATCACTCCTGCAATATAATATGCGGGATTAGCGACTGTACCTATGATAAGTGGTCAATACTTGTAAAAACATAACCCTACCCCCTAAACTGGCTCTCGTCACATTTTGCCCTTCCGCTAGTCCAAGTGCTTGTTGTAGAAAACACACTAACTGTGAAAAGGGCGTTAAAAGCATGTAACTTGGCACATATGTTCCTTATACGCTACTGCTCATTTTCACATGTGGTGACATTTGCAACAGGCTCTTCTTAGCAACGGTTGCTCGGCAACTACCCGGCATCGGATTAATGCATATGACTGATATTATATGTGTTCTAACAAACTAAACTACGTCGTGTAGCATGTTTATGGTGAACATAATTGTTGTCAGTTTTGACCTGACTGACAAATTACCATATTTCTTACTTACAAGGGGTGGCGGTTGCTAGGGACACATACACAACCTAAAAATGCACACATGACTGATATTATGGTAGCTTTAACAAACTAAACTACACCTAATAGCACTTTTATGTTGAAAACAATTAGAATAGTTGTTGTTAGTGTTGAGCTGGCTGAAAAACATACCATATAATTCTTACTTATATGAGTGGTAACTGTTGCCAGGGTCATACCCGAAATACAAAAATGCACATATGACTGATATTATGGTAGTATTAACGTTTTTATGTGAAAACAATTATAAATGTTGTTAGTGTGAGCCTAACCAGAATATGGGTACAATAATCCGTTATGCTCCATCAGTTTAGATATCGGGAATTCAAAGTGAGAGTTGAAAAGTTGTTGCTTATATTTAATATGAGGCATGGCCATAATAGTTATATAAGCCATAGACCCACACAGCTAGTTATATAATGTAAGACACGGACCCACTCTACTATATATGAAGAACATAGCTAGGGTCGGCCACCAATATGTTACACATGGCCCTGGCCTACAATATTTAGGTTAGGAGCCCAGGCACATATATAGTCGCAGGACCCGGCCATGTCCATACATATAGACTATGGACGTAGGATATGTATAGTCCATGAACCAGAGCGCTTCATATAACCATACATGTATGGTATCTATGACCATGACCATTACACTGTTACATGTTGCAAATACCCAAGTGCCCACAGATAGACCATGTACTAAGATACCATAGACCATGTCCGATGCACAATACATTAGTGCACCATGGATTCAGGAAACTATATATGGTATGAACATACTTATCAGACAGTTTTATGACAGACCAACCTATATATAGATATTGGACCGATGCCACATATACGAAAGTTAAGGATGGGGGCCCTTATAAATAGCCCATACACATATGGCACTGTAGGTTGACCATGGACACATACCCATACGTGTAGGCCATGGACCAAGGCCGATATATGTATGCCATATTGCATTGTACCCAGGCATAAGTCTGTCTATATGTAAGATATGGACCCACCCTAAGCTTATACGTGATATATCTACACCAAAGACCCAGGCAAGTTTAAATAGTGCTAATACACATGTGACTATAATGGTGTATGCAGTGATGCAGGTGCCTATATGTAGGACATGGACACATGTCCCTAAATAAAAGCTACGGCACCGGCGTTATTAATCATTTCATAGATTCACATATATGCTGGTAGGCAATGGACTGATCAACATATATAGGAGACACATGGACCCATGTCTACGGGTAAGTCATGGACCAAAATGCATGTGCATGGACCCACGTCTCTATAGGTACGTCCGTTTTCAGCCATTCGACAACGCCCTATAGGATGGAGGTCCCTACCGATTGGCCGTGTGCGCCACCATAGCTTGGCTATGGACCCAGGCTCATATAGGTAGGAAATTGAGACGGGCCACTATGGACAGCCCATGTATCCAGGCTGATTTAGTTATGACCTTATTACCAGACATTTATATATAAGATATGAACCCACCCCATGAATGTACATGTTACATGACTATCTAGGTTATAACCACAGACACGCATACGCTATGGACCCATATGAACACCACATGTAGTACACATACACAGGTGTCTATAGTTATGAACGCATGACATGTACCCAGGTATATACGGCAAATCAATAGAACGAACCCTAAATAGTATAGCATCGGTCCAGGCCCCTTTCTATGGCATGGACACAGTAGTTAAGACAGTCATTGGATGCTGTTCCTTAGTAACTGTGGGTTGGTAATGGGCCCATGGCTGCCCATGTAAATGGGTATTGGTCACCGGTTCCAAAGGGTAGTTCGTGGTATCTCAGTCTGAAATATATAGGCCACGCTCATGTACGAGCTCCTATATACTTGTAAATGACTCATGACCATGTATTGACATATAGGTAGTTATGGCATGGATATGAAGTAAACACAGTTAGTTTATACCGTATAGCAAATGGTATGCGGATGCTACCACACCATGATAGAGTGTTCTGCATGGATTCCATTGTCAAATGTAGTGCGAAAGTCCGATTCCATAAATGTGGGTCAATATTTTTACATGTCTCATTAAAATGTATTCCAACAATCGATTGATGGAAGAAACAATAATAAACTCCATACAGGTATGTGATTCTGATAAAACTAACTGAATAGTCTGTCAGTTTAAAGAAGATTTGTCAATGGTAGGTGGTTACCTAGCAACAATGATACCTCAATACCTATTTGCCACACGAGAATCACACGAGAATGCAGCAGTACACAACACAACAACCTTTAGTTATGCATTATTGTCAATATAAGTATACTATGGCATATTATGAAACAATTATATCATACAAATTTCCCGAAACTCATACCATATTATGAAACAGTTGTATCAGTTAAATTACCAAAAACTCATACATATGGTATGCTTTCAAAGGTGGATATGTCCATAGCAACCATTACACACCCGTTAGGTAACGAATGCGGCAACTTTACTGCCATGTTCACACTAACAATAATTATAATAATTGTTTTCAATATAAAAATGTTACATGACGTAGTTTAGTTTGTTAAAACTACAATAATATCAGCCATGTGTGAATTTTTCGATGTCTGGTATGTCCCTAGCAACCGTTACCAGAAATATATAGTAATTTTTAAAGTCGAACCAACACTAACAATAACTATTACAATTATTTCACCATAAAATGATAATGACGTAGTTTATATTTGTTTGTCAAAACTACCATAATATCAGTCAGCTCGGCATTTTTCGATTTCGGGTATGTCTCTAGCAACCGTTACCACCCCTGTAAGTAAGAACTATGGTAATTTTCTAGCCAGATCCACTCGAACAACAACTACATAAATATATCACCTTATAATGCTTAGATGAAACAAACCTATTGTTATATATGCACGTACGACCAGGGTGACTGTGTACATATTTTGTATATTCCTATGAATAATTCCTTCTCACTAAAGGGCACGACTTTCATAATTCACACAATCCAATTCAATGTCATCAAGTAATGTGGTTACTCTGGATGAGGTCAGGGACTCGGACGCTTATGATTTCGCCGCAAAATGGGCCAATATAGAAGAAAATAACGCGGATACGTATTTAGAGCCTAGCATTCTACCCGATAATGATTGTCAGTATTTCTCCCCAACACAGGCCCATGACTACTTGAATAAGAAAACAAAATTTTCCATTTTTAACTTGAATTGTAGAAGCTTAAATGCAAACTTCGAATCGATGTGTAACGTACTATGCGACTTGAAACCCACCGATGCGTTTGACATAATTGCCCTAACAGAAACTTTTAAAATTAATCAATCATCCGATCACCAAATTCCGGGTTATCATCCTATGGAATTTAGATGTCGGTTAGACGACGACGATGGCAGGGGAGGTGTATGCTTATTTGTTAAAGACAACATTCCATACAAAATTAGACCTGATCTTACTGAATTCATTCCGCATGTAATCGAAACTGTATTTATAGAAATAAACCCAGGAAAGCATAACTCCCATATTGTCGGTTGTGTTTACAGGCCGAATACAGCACCAAAAGCTGATATCGATAAATTCATGGCGAAATTTGATGGCATTTTAGAAAAAATCAAAAATCACAAGTCCTACATAGCAGGAGACTTCAACATAGACTTACTTAATTTTAAAACGCATTCCAAAACAAATGAATTTATTAACAACATTTTCACCAGAGGATTCGTGCCCACGATAACCAAGCCAACTCGAATGACAGACCACTCAGCTACTCTGATCGACAACATTTACACAAACAATATTCGCAATGAACATAGCGCAGGCATAATTACATGTGACGTATCTGACCATTTTGGCATATTCTATAGCGAACCGCATAAACAAATACACGCATCTCACACCCTCGACACAGGCCCAAATACCAAACAAAGATCTTTTAGCGCTGAAAATATCAGTAAATTCAAATCTGTTTTACAAACATGCAAATTTGAATCTGTACTACAATGTAATTCAATTGATCGTGCATACGATAATTTCCTTGAAATATATTTGAATGCCTACGAATTGGCATTTCCACCCAAGAATCGTAAAATACCCAAGAAATTTATAAAACGCGAGCCCTGGATGACACGAGGTCTGATTAAATCAAGTATCGTAAAGCAAGAATTATACACCAAGAAACTTAAATCAGCATCCGATCGAGCTACAAATACATATTTAAATTATCGTCAATTATATAATAAACTTCTCAGAAAGAGCAAACAATTATATTACTCACGAATTCTTGATGAAAACAAGAACGATCTGAAGAAAACTTGGACAATATTGAAGGGTGCACTAAAGATGGAAGGGGGCACTGTTAATCACCCTAAGGTCCTTTTCGATAACGGGACTGAAATCACTTGTCCCAGCCTTATGGCTGATAAATTTAATACGTACTTCTCGAGCATTGGGCGTAAAACCAGTCAACTTGTTGCGAATGAACACAACGCAGATTTTTCTGATTATCTCCGCAATAGAATAGACGACCTTGACATCTTTGATGTTACCCCAACCACAATCCAAGAAATTATTTTAACCTGCTTATCAATGAAAGGTAAATCTAGTATGGATTTTAAAGGGATAACCACTAAACTCATGAAGGAAACAATTGAAACCATAGCTCCGGCATTGAAACATATATTTAACCTCTCATTTGAACAAGGAATTGTCCCAGAAAAGATGAAAATAGCAAAGGTTGTTCCAATACCAAAAAATAACAATGCACACGAAATTTCCAACTACAGACCAATCAGCATCCTACCTACTTTTTCCAAGCTGTTAGAACGAATAATGCAAAAACGCCTAATAGATTTTTTAACTGAGCACGATATTTTGTACAAGCACCAATATGGCTTCCGTTCAAACCACTCTACTTTTCATCCAATCGTACATCTTCTCGACCAAATAGCCAATAACAATGATAAAACAACCAGGGATTCAACAATAGCACTATTCCTAGACCTCTCTAAAGCATTTGACACTATAAATCATGATATATTAATTTCAAAATTATATCATTACGGGATAAGGGGTACTGCCCTATCTTGGTTCCAAAGCTATCTAGACAACAGACGACAATATGTTGAACTACAGGGAAATAAATCCAAACTAATGGACATAACGTGCGGGGTCCCTCAAGGCTCAATACTCGGCCCCATAATTTTTTTAATCTACGCTAACGATATGCCAAACGCGACAAGCATGGATATATTGTCTTACGCAGATGATACCACCTTAATGACTAGCGGGGATAACGGTACTCAAATTGAAAGCTATGTGAACAATGAACTACGTAATATATACACCTGGTGTTGCTGCAATAAGCTTTCTATAAACTCAGAAAAGAGCAATTATATGCTCATTCACCCGGAAAATAACGACACCAAATGGAGCACTATGCAAATTCTCTTAAATAACACAGAATTGAAACGTATTGGAAATCGTGAGCACGAAACCTCAACGAAATGTTTAGGCATTCGCATAGATGAAAATCTATCATTTAAGAAACACATATCATCAGTCTGCTCCAAATTAGCGCACGCCATATATCATATAAACAAAGTCAAAAACTTTTTCCCAGGCAGCGCCCTTAAAACGTTATATTATGCCCTAATCCAAAGTCACTTGGTGTATGGAATCCAGATATGGGGCCATGTTCCAGAGGTAAAACGAGTTTTTTTACTACAAAAAAGAGCAATACGAATTGTGTGTAATAAAAAATACAGGAGCCATACCGAACCTTTGTTTAAAAAAGAGAATATCTTGAAAGTATACGACCTTCACAAAGTCCATACTACCCTATTCATGCATGACTGGTATTACAACCGCCTGCCTGAATCCTTTTCCCAATTGTTCACTAAACGTATTGCAGGACCAGATACTAGACAACAGCGCCCATTATTCCCCAAAACCCCGAGAACCTCCTTTTCTGAACAGCTACCATTTCATGCATTCCCAACCTCATGGAACAACTTAGATAACACTATGACTAAAAATCAAAGTAGGCATGTATTCAAAAAACACATCACAGAGAAAATAATAAGCGCATATTCTAACGATATCAAATGCAAGAATCGAGGATGCCCAGACTGCCCACAGAACGTACCCCGTTAAGTATACAATACATATAACACGTTCAACGTCAATATATACGAATCAGTAGTCCCTGTAACCTCATCCGCCAAACATACTACCCGATCGTCTGAATTTGAACCATATACATGGTATTGAACATCCCTCGGGTAGTATCCATTTTCACACACTCTTAAACTAAGCCCTAAACTCATAAATTACATATACACAATATGTGCACGGCTCACCCAAGGCCATCTTACTATTAGTTATTACTTTCTATATTTACCATACTGGGGATGGCAGGAAGACAGTCTTGCCAGATTATGCCATCCCCCACAATATACGACAGAATTATCTATAACTGTTATCATTATTATGTAATATGTATGTGTATTGAAATAAAATATCCTATCCTACTATTATTTTCACCATAAAAATGCTGCATGACGTATAGTAGGTTAGATTGTTAAAACTGCCATAATATTAGTCATATTTGTATTTCTTCGATGTGGATAGTTGCCTAGCAACCGTTGCCAAGGAAGGACCTGCCGCGACGTCTATACATCTGAAAATGATTAATAGTGTATAAGGAACCTATGTATGCCAAGTTTCGCCATGTTGTCACCATTTGCGAAATTGTTATGTCAAACGCCAGGACTATTATGTGGTATTTTTGCCTTTCAGACACTCAAAGCCATGGCGTACGTTTTAGTGGGTAGTGTTATGTTTCCGGCTATACAATCTTAAGGATGGTGATGGTTCGATATATCTCATCACTTTCCTGTTCTGAACTAACCACTGTTCTAGTATAATGGTTCATATTTTAGCTCATTGTCGTCTGAATATCTTTACTCGCCCTCTTTTGTTAGGAAAATTTTGAATCACCATGCGATTTATATGCTCTCTTCGCCAATAAATGTCATCACAATTATGGAATATCGACTGCTAGTAAGCTCTAGCATCAATTACGCATATCTATCGACACCTGCTTCGTGATGGACGGGTATGTGTGAAGATTGAGTCCATAAATTAGCCTACATATGACTGCATTCGCATATGGTCTAATGGAATTTCGTCAGAATTTGCACCATTACGAAAAATCATGATATCTCAAAAAGCTCAACTCGGATTCTAGGGGACTTTTGCCAAGTTGTTCGTAAAAATGTTCTTATTAATCCCTGAAAAATTCAGCTTTCCCGGATTTTTTGCACTAGTGAAACCTAATGTGCCTGGACTAAATACCATCTGGCAAAGCTAGAGACAGATAATCATGAAAGACCTGGATAGCAACAGCTGGTTCTCTCAAATCAGAAAACTCTTAATTAAATACTCACTTCCTACAGTCTTTGATTTATTAGAATGTCCACCAAGCAAGACACAATGGAAAAAAACAGTTACTGGAGGCAGTTGATAGCTATCATCAATCACTCTGGACACAAGGAATACAAGAATTGACATCATTGAAGTACCTCAACATTCAAGACAACCCAACAATGAATCCTCACCAACTATGGTCTTCAGTTCCGGAATCAACATTTGAAGTTGCTAGAGCTACAGTCAAAGCCTGGGACTTACACCCTTCAAGCCAACAGGCATAGATTCAATCAGTTCAATGTGGCTCCTACCTTTCTCCTATGCAATCAATCACCTGAAACAAGGCAAAATTTTCTCCTGGAATGCGATGAATTATCCACTGCCAGACAGAAACATCTGGATGAATTGAAGGAAGTGCTAGAAGATAACTTCAATAGACTCCAGTCGGAACAAATCATGACTTATAACAATTTATTACGCCACCGTAGTGTGGTGTTTATTGCTTTTGGTTTTTTTGTATCGCATGGGCGATCGATAATTCACTGGGTGATTGTACATTCGGCAAACCTCGTCAGATTCCGTCACCGTTTCATCGTACCGATAATTACGAGAGTACAACTAAGATTGGCACATGTGTTTACGTCACCGGTGTAATTGTGGGGACATGCTTCTATTATGAAGGTTTGCTATCCCGAAGGTCCGCTATTCCGAAGGTTCTCTATTCCGAAGGTTTTTGTTATTTTTAGGTTAATTCTATATTTTAAAGTATTGAGACTAATTTGAGAGGGTTCATTTTCACAAAGATTCTTTATATGGAGTGTGCGCTCACATCCGAACTGATCATGCGCGCACACCGATACAGATACAGGAGGAAATAACTTAACTTAGAACATTAAATGTGATTTTGTTTTGTTTTCGCTGGTTTTCTTGAGATTTTATGTCATTACGTGGGCCCATACCTTTGAATTCTTGGCATATACTATGAATGTTGTGGTATATATGGACCCTCCCGCATTGGGACATGACATAGGTTCAGTTGACTTAAGTGGTGTTCTGTGTGTGCTCCAATTTGGAGTTCATTATTTTAAGGGCCAAGTTTAGAATTTTATGGGTCCATACCTTTGAACTCTGGGCATATAATATGAATATTGGGGGGCATGGCTCTATTCCGAAGGTTCACTATCCCGAAGGTCCACTATTCCGAAATTTCTCTGAATGTTCGCTATTCCGAAGGTTCACCAATCCGAAGGTTCGTTATTCCGAAGGTTCTGTGTTCCAAAGATTTTTTTTATTTTAAGGTTAATTCTATATTCTAAAGTAACGAGAGGGTTCATTATCACGAAGATTCTTTTTATGAAGGAAATAACGTAAAACATTAAATGTGATTTTGTTTTGTTTTCGAGGGTTTTCTTGAGTTTAATGTCATTACGTATGACCTTATTTCTCATTACATATTCACGCCAAGGAGCCCACACAATTGCTATGTTACGATGCGATTTAATGTGATTATGTGTGACCTAATATCTCAATAATCTGAGGCAAGAGTACGCCTGCTAAAGGCGAATTATAACAGTTGGGGGTATAACGCTCAATAAATACTGGAGGCTATAACAAACTGCGCAGTAGAATATCGCTGAATGGACGAGTATGAGATGAGCCTAAATGCAATTGTGACTTTGTTTAAAGGCCCACTTAATTTTCGAGTCATTTATTTTTTATAGTATATACGGATTTAATAACAATTTATGCCATAAAATTTGAATAAACTACTATAATTCATCACCATTTGAAAGGCAGAATACTTCTATCTCCTAGTTTGAAACACCTTCAAAATACCGCGTCGTATATCTAGCAATTAGCAACCAACATGTCCTCCTCGGCTTTCCATAGATTTCAACGTAATTTGATACCTATGGGTATTTGTGTCCGGGAAGTGTTTTGAACGGGTCAAATCGTGACCCCGACCTGACCTTGACCTTTAAAACTGTCAATGCAAGGTCAATTTGGGTAAAACGGACAAATTTCGGCGAAATTTGATACTAGGGATACTTTGGTCTGAGGAGAGTTTTGAACGGGTCAAATCGTGACCTCGGCCTGACCTTGACCTTCAATATGGCCAATCAAAGGTCAACTCGGATAAAACGGATAGATTTCGACGAAATTTGATACCTATGGGTACTTTTGTCGGGGGGGGGGGGGTGTTTTGGACGGGTCAAATCATGACTCTGACCTTACCTTGACCTTCAAAATTGTTAATTAAAGGTCAAGTTGGGTAAAACGGACGGATTTCGACGAAATTTGATACCTATGGGTAGTTTTCTACGGGTGGGGGTGTTTTGGACTGGACAAATCATGACCCTGACCTGACCTTGACTTTCGAAATAGTCAATTGAAGGTCAAATCGCACCTTTCACCGGAAAGCAGATGTGAAACAGCCCGGGTGAAGTCGGGCCTATCAGCTTGTGTAATAAAGAAGACAGTTTGATGAAAGTAATGTATGCCACGAGAAACGGGAAAACTTGAAATATGGAAGTACGCAAATTTCCCGCATAAAATTTGAAAGCTAGTTTATAGAATAATTGTATTATTATTTATATTTATGGCTAATAATACGATCTTGGTGGCGTTACCATTTCTGACTATGGTTTTCTTGTTGACCCAATGTCTGTTGGATTGCTCTCACCCACTGATCAGCTCCATTACACAGGAATTAGCAAAGTTACTGAACCAATTGAGCGTATCAGGCTATCATTTATGAATTACACCACATTAGGAAAGGCAAAATTCAGATGCAACAATAGACAATTGCCTTTGCCATCACAGTTTCAATCTGATCTAATCATTACCAAGACTTGATAAATTCTTATATAGTATCTTCATACTAACTCTCCACTAACTCATCCGACTTGTGATTTATTGTGCATATATAATGTGATCATTCAAGGATACAATCAGAGGATAAACTCAACAACCATTTACAGAACATTACCTGTCAACAGGGTGCTCCGATATAACGGAGGAATATTCAACAACAACAACAACAACAACGACAACAACAACAAACAACAACTCCCTCTCTTCTGTCACAATAAAACGATCTTCGTTGGAATCCATCGTAGCTTCGATGTCCTTTAATGTCCAAGATTAACATCCGATGACCTCAAAAATATAAGTTAGCGGGTGCTATTCATATTTCCAGTTAATCGAAAATAGGTATTAAACGTAAAAAAAAATTCCCTGGAGCAAATTCCGGTTGCGTCCTCACGGTTACGTCGCGTTACGTCATATATATATGTGAATATATGTGCTCCCTGTTTGCGGACATACAGGGACTTAACGGAATAATATGTAAATTTGGTGTTTATATCCGAAAAATTCAACGAAAACTAGATCAACTCATCATTTTGGCAGCCACAAAAAATTGCAGAATGGGCACTGAGTGAGGAAGAAAATTTAACACAGAAAAAGATAAATAATAAAATTGCAACATGCTTCCTTTTGAAAGAACAATATTGATAAAAAAAAAACAAATGGCTGTCAAAATGGCGACCGAAATATAGAAATGTGTTCTTGACAACGTACACATGAACTGTCCAAATTGACCGACATTGTGAATGCAATATCAGTACTACACCCAACCCTCTATCGCCGCGTCCCTACACGTGACAAGTCTTGGTAATATGCAAACGAAGAGTTCAAACCAACCTGACAGTGCAATATAAGTACGTACACCCCATGGAAACAACCACTGTCGCCGCGTCCCTACATGCGACCAGTCGTGAAAACATGCACATGAAATGTTCAAACAAACCCTGACCAAACTTGAGAACATGCACCTCAAATGTTTAAACATACCTTCACCGTGAAAACATGCACGTGACGTGTCCAACAGACACGACAGTTTCCCCATGCAGTATAAGTACGCACACCCAACGCGTCCTTACAAGGCTGAGTGACATGTGGGTGTATATTGAAATTATCTTCCACCCAAGGAATGGCGTGCATGTGTTTTCGCGAGACACTAACACTGTGCTGGCAACTAAATTCATCGCAATTAGACACAATAAGGGTGGCCCGGGCTGTTCGCTTCGTTCGCGGTAAACACAATCGGCGATTGCGACATTTCGAGGGTTAATTGCCAGGATTTGTTGGGCAATATTCCTTATTTCTTCGCGAATCAAGTCGACGAGAGTTATTGGTGGTACGATTGCGACAATATTGAAATTCTAGCAAGTTAGGGGTTAATAGCGGCACTTCTGTGCCGCCTCGGCCCCAGTCCGTCCGTGTGTGGGTTTTCATGTGAGCCCATCCCAATGTTTTGGCCATTAAAATCACACCAGACGGCCCATGGGCGGTCCGAGATGGTTAGCGTCATCGTTGCAAACATCGTGATTTCAGCATTTCGAGTGTTAATTGCCTGCCATGGCTTTGGTGGATGATTCCCACTTGTTTCTATGCGAATGTAGTCGACGGTAGTTCCGCTACATATAATTATGTGTGGAATTGTAAGCGTACGATGGCGACGTGTGGGTCCCGTCTGCAAGTAATGTCATTGCAGATACCGTATTGAAATTCCAGCAAGTTATGTGTTACTATAGGCATTTCTGCGTAGCCGCACAGTTCTGGTCTCAGCCGCACAGTTCTGGTCTCTAAAAAATCCAGACTATACACCATGTGACCGGTCTGGGCTGATCCGGATCCTAACTCTCCGGGCGGATTTTAGTCATGGCACCCCGTCAATATATTTCGGCTGGTATTATGCTATTCGGGCTGGTTTAATACGATTTCATATGATAACAACGAAAGGCAATATTAATTTCGGGCTAATATTTACTGGTGTTGGTAAACCGCGATACCCATGTGCGAAATCTATTGACACGGGGTATGCGGACTTTTCCCGTATTATTAAATCACCCGTTGGACGAACTAAATATGTTGAATCAATTAGCGCAATAGTTTATATGAAAGAGCATTTGTTTTAAATAGTTGGATGGTAAGTGAGATGCAACAACTTTTGTAAACCTGGCCTCATTCAAAAAATCTGAACCCCAAATTAACATGGCATTTTTCAGCATAAATGGGCTCAATCTACCTCGCGAATGACCTCTCTGGAATATGTTGTATAGAGTTTCAGGGTTCTAGAGTCTTTAGGCCAACTCAGCATTTTTACAGCTACCAACCTCATTTGAACAAATTTAGTTCCAAACTATCCATGGAGTAATCAGGCAAATATGTTCCAATGAAGTAGATATTTTAATGAGTTTCAGTGATTTCTTTGGACAGAAAAAACTCATAATTCTCATAGCCCTGACCATATTTGACCTGGTGACCACACCCAGCTATAACTTTGAATTTGAATTTGAATTGTACATTATTGGTTTGGAAGGGTGTTCGTAGAAAATGAGCAGACGACAGAGAAATAAATATAGAAGAAGTGCATAAGTATTCATAATACTTGGTGGGAAATGTTCAGATAATAAGTTTAACAAACTGCATAATTATGTTCGTTTGTTGAACTTAATATCTTAACATTTCCTAAGGGAACTAACTACACGTCGTAGTGTTTTAGTATAGAGACGGTTAACATGCAAATCCTAGTTACCAATGACCCTCCATTCCAAATATAAAATAACTAGGCCTCATGTTTAAAATTACTAAGGAGGGACATGTTTATGTCCCTTGCTATGCCACTATTTGACCGGGTGACTCCATTTGAACATATCTGAATCGATCCCAGTTACCCTCCGTGGCACATATATGCTAAACAAGCCTGATGGTTCTTGAGAAGACATTTTAGGAACTACTATGGAAGAAAAGTATTATGTCCCTGGCTCCATCCCTATATTTAGCATGTGGACACCACAGTCACACAATGACCCTCCATATGCCACATATACGCTAAATAGACCTGATGGTTCTTAAGAGGAAGACGTTTTAAGATTTACTATTAACAGAAAGAGGTGTGTCCCTGGCTCCGCCCCTATTTGATATAGCGGCCCCATTTGAACAAATTCGAATGTGCGTCACATAGGGAAAATACACACCAAATGTGACTCAATTCGGACTTGTAGTTCTGGAGAAGAAGACATTGTTGGCGGACGAGCGGACGACGGACGAGGAGTGATGACTATAGCTCAAATCGTGATCCCACCTGACCTTGACCTTCAAAATGGACAATTCAAGGTCAAATCGCGCAATTCGCCGAAAAGCAGAGGGGAAACAGCGCGGACGAAGTCGGGTCCACCTGCTAGTTTCATATATATTTTGAAGACCTCTGTCTGTCTGTCTGTTTGTCTGTTTGTCTGTCATTAATACAAATCTACGATTCTCGACCGATCGGGACGAAACTTGGTACGTGTGTGTAGTTTGACCAGGCGGTGGTCGTTGTCGTATTGGCCAGCCCGTGCGACGCCCGTGCATCGCATGCGCAGACGAGATCTCGGAAACGGGTGGAGCTATCGACTTGAAATTTGGTATGTGAATGTATCATGCCCCGAATACGAATTTTATCGGGTCGCCGAGCCCGTGTGACGCCAGCTTCGCGCATGCGCAGACGAGATCTCGGAAACGAGTGGAGCTATCGACTTGAAATTTGGTATGTGAATGTATCTTGCCCCGGATACGAATTTTATCGGGTCGTCAAGCCCGTGCGACGCCAGCTTCGCGCATGCGCAGACCAGAACTCGGAAACAAGTGGAGCTATCGACTTGAAATTTGGTTTTTGAATAGCCCGGACAACGTCGGGCTCATCGGCTATCGACTTGAAATTTGGTTTTTGAATAGCCAGCACAACGTCGGGCTGGGTAGAGCTATCGACTTGAAATTTTGTTTTTGAATAGCCCGGAAAACGTCGGGCTCATCGGCTAGTCTATTATATGTTTGTCTGTATGTATGTCATTTATACAAATCTACGATTCTCGACCGATCGGGACGAAACTTGGTACGTCTGTAGTTTGACCAGGCGGTCATCAACGTCGTATTGGCGAACCCGTGCGGCGCCCGCTTCGCGCATGCGCAGACGAGATCTCTGAAACGGGTGGAGCTATCGACTTGAAATTTGCTATGTGAATGTATCTTGCCCCGGATACGAATTTTATCGGGTCGCCGAGCCCGTGCGACGCCAGCTTCGTGCATGCGCAGACGAGATTTCGGAAACGGGTGGAGCTATCGACTTGAAATTTGCTATGTGAATGTATCTTGCCCCGGATACGAATGTTATCGGGTCGCCGAGCCCGTGCGACGCCAGCTTCGCGCATGCGCAGACGAGATCTCGGAAACGGGTAGAGCTATCGACTTGAAATTTGGTGTTTGAATAGCCCGGACAACGTCGGGCTGGGTAGAGCTATCGACTTGAAATTTGGTTTTTGAATAGCCCGGACAACGTCGGGCTCATCAGCTATCTCATATATATTTTTGAAGACCTCTGTCTGTAGATAAGATAAGTTTATTGACAATTACACCCACACGGGGCCGATGTCACAACATTAATAACAATAAATATATATATGATACAATAAGTATACACAATTATAATCAGAATTAAATGGAGAAAAAAATCATGTTTGTTGTTGAAAATCTGGTGTTTCAGACCGTTTGTGGAAAAAGAGACGGACCATGTTACAGATGATATTGCACGTTTCTGTTTTGTCATTTCGCAGTATGAAAATGAATTTTTGGGCATCAGTCATATTAATAAACTTGTGATTTACTTTATTTATTTCGTCAAAGAAACGGAGACGAATGCTTTTGTAAATAGGACATTTTAAAATAAAATATTCACAAGTTTCCAGAGAAGTTAATTGATCCTGTAACGATTGGTGAAACAACTTGCGTTTATGTTTTATTTCTCTTTTATAGGCTTTTTTTGCTGCATGAAAGTTGCTTACCAATGATTTGTCATATGGATTTTTTTTCATAGCATGTGCAATGGTTTTCATGTCATTTTTGAGGGTTTTGCATTTGTTATCAAACCATCTATTTTTCTTCTTTTGGTGTGTTTTGTGACAATTAATCCGTTTCGATGCTTTCCCGTTTATGCCAGTCAAAATTGATGAGAATTTTTCAATCGCGTTCTCAGTTCCATTTTCATTGTTTTCGTAGGTACCTAATCTAAATTGCATTAGCTTATTATGAATTTCCCTAGTACCCAGAGCTTTTTCAGCTTTGTAAGAACTTTCTGGGGTCCATTTCAAAGAATGTTGAACTTTAGCGTAAGTGAATTTAGTTTGTTGTTCGCGTGCATTTTTAGGAGTATATTCTATATGCAAAGCTAATTGACTGTGATCTGAATACTCGTTCGGTGATTTTACACAAAAATATGTAATATCTGAGTGATATCTTTCAGACATTAGAATATAGTCAACGACACTACAACCATTATATTGGTAACTTGTGAAGTTTCCGAGAAGGTCTCCGGTTGTCCTTCCATTTACAATGCGCAAAGATGAAGATTTGCAAAGTGATATAAGTTGTCTACCGAATGAGTTGATTTGTCCGTCCAAATTTTCGCGGGGACATATGGTATCAATTATATAGTTTTCGGGTAGTGGAACATATCTGTCATTATCATCTGTACCATAGTCTGGTAATTTCCCAGTGCGCGCATTGAAGTCTCCACTTAAAATAATCATGTCATTTAACCCATATTTATTCAACAACAACTTAAGAGAAGAGAATATTCTTTCTTTTTCCTCCATTGTCTTCCAGCTTGAAGAGTTAGTGGGCGGAATGTAAGCTGATATGAAAACAATTTTGGATTGTAAATTGAATAATCCACCATTAAATTCAACAGCTATAATATAATTATCTAGGTGATGTATTTTCTCAATCCATTTCTCGTACTCTGTACGACAATAAAATGCAACCCCTCCTTTAATAGAATCAGATTTCGGTCTGTTTTCAATACATCGGTATCCTGTTATTTGTATATCTGATGCATCTTTGTGCCAAGTCTCACAAATTGTAATAAAGTCATATTTACACAAATGTTCCAAGCATTCGGTATTTTGAGATTTGTTCGCAAATCCTTGTGCGTTCCATGACGTAAGAGCCACTCTACGTCGATGTGTGGATATAACACACTCTTGTTCTCGAATCATTATAAAATCAATAAGTTATAATTTGTTCATTGGCGGACAGTCAACGTCCATGAGCAAGAAACAAAGCTGAAAGGCATGTATACTAGTAGTTCGCGTGTCTAACGGATCTTAAGGATCATACAGTCAAATATAGTATGTCATATTGGTTAAATTAACATACATACAATTTCCGATATTTGCTATACAATATAAGCAATTGGAATAAAAATACATATATAATTATATACTATACAGATTTCCAGAAACAAACTTTGACAACAAGTGCATTAATGATTATCGAAGCAAGACTTCAGTTTCGCATGTACCTTGTATTTATATAACGCAAAATTTCTGTTAGCTGATGCCTACAAAAAGAAAGCTCATCATTTCCCCGAATTGCGGAATGGTTTCTGTTTTCATTGGACAATTTATGATATATGTGGTTACTATTGGAATAAACATCACTGTTATTCTCCGAGTTATTGTTAACCCGTTCGACGCCAGATGGATAAGAATTTTCCCGCTGGTACCTACTTTCTTGCCTCTTATATCGTCTGTCCCGGTGTTCAGTTTCCCTTTCGAAGAATGAACCATCTTTTACTCCATCGTGTTTGTCCACCGTTTGTGAAAAGTCATGCCGAGCATATTTGATTCTTTTTGCCAGAACACTCGCACCTGTCTTGTTCGGATGCCAGTTGTCTCTGTACAGTGCAGCATCAACTCCACCTTCCCTGTGTGACACGAATCCATGCTCATTCTTAATATAAATGAAACCATTATCACGGCACATTTTCATGTAGTTGCAATTGGTATCATAGATCAAACTATTCACATGCTCTGAGTGAAGCGTTGGTAATATTGAAGAGATTCTTATCTCCGCCGCACTAAAACGTTCGCCCAGTGTTGTTGCTAGTACACGCAAGTCTTCGTCCGTTGTCACAATCCCATTTCTGCAGGAATTCACTCCGACGTGAACAGTTATTTTACCTACATTTTCAAAAGGTAAATCACCTGACAGCCATTCATTTAGCTCATCAATGCGCTGACCAGGCGTGACGACTGTTGTAACCCGCTCATCCCGTGTTGCCATTCTCCGAGGATCGATTCCACCTAAAACCGAATCACCCACCACTAATAAATGTAGCGGCAACCGAGTGTCATCCCTGCGATGATCTCGTCGATATGTTTTCAGTTTTCGCGCACGTTTCCAGGAATTTGCAGGCGTATCATTGATTTGGGATGGTTGTGTAATCATACCCCTTACAGAAACATCAGAAGAGGGTATCTGGAACATTTGGCTCACACGATCATCATTTGTGTCAGTTTGGCTAACAAGAATATCATTTGTGTCAGTTGAGCTGACAGGAACACGGTCTTTTTGCGAACTTGTATTGTTCTGAAAGACATGTTCACATTGAATTGTAGCATCATTTTTGGAGATCTCTTGTGGTTTATCATGTTGTTTAGATATTTCAGATTCTTCGATATCTTTCATCTTTGACTTTAGAAGTGTGATGTCATTCCTAAGCTTCCTATTTTCATTTTTAATTGTTACTTGCTCTTTCTTGACTTCATCCAATCTATTATGCAAGTCCTTCCGTGTCTTATTCGTCTCCACTTTCAGGGCAGTATTTTCGCGTTCCAACTCCTCCATTTTCGAATTTATGTGCTGCACATGAACCTTGATCATGTTTTGTATTTGAGTCCGCAGATCATACATTGATTGATCGACGTGATTAACACTTTCTTTCTGTGTTAACTGCATTTCTTCGATACATACGCTCAAATCATCAACCGACCTCTTCAGAGTAGTAGCAGCTAAAAAATTCGAACCGACTGCAGCTGACGGAAGTACATGAACCAACGATCTCCCTACACGCACATTTACTTTCCTTTTGGGAGTTGAGAAGAATATTTTTCTGGAATCATAGGTATCCCGTCGAGGGCATGGCGTACTTGATATTGGTACCACTTCTTTGACACATGTCTGTGACAGCATTTCATTGTATAAGGTTTTAACATCCAGACCAAGTGACTGTCCAAACGCTCTTTCATAAATGTCTGGTAAGTGGTGCTCTATCCACCATTCTACACCAATTTTGGATGCTTGAATCATTAGCTTATTGGTCGTTCTAAAGATATGCATTTTAACTCTCGTAGACTTCGTCCTTGGAATTGAAAGTTGGTCTTCAACTAAACATTTTACTTCAGATCTATCGTAGATACATTTCCAAATCACGCCTCCCTTCTCCACGTGTGAAATGGGGTCCCAATATTTGTCAGAAATGCCTTGTACATAGTTATCAAACTTGTCAGTGTCTAGTGTGATTGTAACACACTTACCTCCATTTTTAGAATCAATAGCATGAATATATTTGGCCATTCCTTCATTTTTTCTTGCATTTAGTCTCCCTACTACCAACGAATAGTCTCTTATTTCCTCTTCTCTTTTATCCGAACTCCCGGTATCCTCTTCATCGTGCCTCCCCATAATACCTACTTCATCCGTAATATCATTAGAATCAGCCATCTCGTCACCTTTGTTTCTTGCTCAGTCGACTTCCGCACAATTAAATGTATAGATATATCATTCCGAATGTTAATTTGTGGTAATATAGTTGTTTTTCTCTATTAATTAACACAAAATTATCAGAGAGCGGTTTACAGTTGCTGCCGTCCGACGCAGCGTCATTACGTCATTACATACATACAGATGTCTGTCTGTATGTATGTATGAAATTGCGAATTTTGATGGGATTTCGACGAAATTTTATATATAGGGTTACTTTTGTCCACCGAGTGTTTTGGACGGGTCAAATCGTGACCCCGACCTGACCTTGACCTTCAAAATTATCAATTCAAGGTCAAATCGCGCAATTCGCAGAAAAGCAGAGGGGAAACATCCCGGATGAAGTCGGATCCACACTGCTAGTCTCATATATATTTTGAAGACCTTTGTCTGTATGTATGTTTGTTTGTCTGTCATATATACAAATCTACGATTCTCGACCGATCGGGACAAAACTTGGTACGTGTGTGTAGTTTGACCAAGCGGTCGTCAACGTCGTATTGGCGAGCCCGTGCGGCGCCCGCTTCGCGCATGTGCAGACGAAATCTCGGAAATGGGTGGAGCTATCGACTTGAAATTTGCTATGTGAATGTATCTTGCCTCGGATACTAATTTTATCGGGTCGCCGAGCCCATGCGACGCCAGCTTCGCGCATGCGCAGACGAGATCTCGGAAACGGGTGGAGCTATCGACTTGAAATTTGGTATGTGAATGTATCTTGCCCCGGATACGAATTTTATCGTGTCGCCGAGCCCGTGCGACGCCAGCTTCGCGCATGCGCAGACCAGATCTCGGAAACGGGTAGAGCTATCGACTTGAAATTTGGTTTTTGAATAGCCCGGACAACGTCTGGCTGGGTAGAGCTATCGACTTGAAATTTGGTTTTTGAATAGCCCGGACAACGTCGGGCTCATCGGCTATCTATTATATATTTTGGGGAATCTGTGTGTCTGTGTGTCTGTGTGTTCGCGATGGACTCGAAAACGGCCGAGCCGATTTCGATGAAACTTGGTATGTGGGGGTACGTTCGGCCGTGGAGTGGCATGCGCCTGTTAATTTGCCCGTGCAACGTGACAATGACCTTGAAATCGGGTCATTTCAAGGTCAAACGCCCGAGTATCACGGGATTTCGATGAACATTAGTGTCTGGGGATACTTTCGTATGGGGAGTGTCGTAAGCCTATTCGTTTGCCCGTGCGACGTGACCTTGACATTGAAATCGGTTCAATTCAAGGTCAAACCGCGAATTTTGATGGGATTTCGACGAAATTTGATACGTAGGGTTACTTTTGTCCACTGAGTGTTTTGGACGGGTCGAGTTTGGACGGGTAAAACCGTGACCCCGACCTGACCTTGACCTTCAAATGATCAATTCAAGGTCAAATCGGGTAAAACCGGATGGATTTCGACGGGTACTTTTTTCGGGTACTTTTGTCCGGGCAGTGTTAAACGGGATTTCGATGAAAATTAGTATCTGGGAATACTTTCGTATGGGGAGTGTCGTAAGCCTATTCGTTTGCCCGTGCGACGTGACATTGACCTTGAAACGGGTCAAACGGGTGGAGCTATCGACTTGAAATTTGCTATGTGAATGTATCTTGCCCCGGAAACGAATTTTATCGGGTCGCCGAGCCCGCGCGACGCCAGCTTCGCGCATGCGCAGACGAGATCTCGGAAACGGGTGGAGCTATCGACTTGAAATTTGCTATGTGAATGTATCTTGCCCCGGATACGATTGTTATCGGGTCGCCGAGCCCGAGCGTCGCAAGCTTCGCGCATGCGCAAACGAGATCTCGGAAACGGGTTGAGCTATCGACTTGAAATTTGCTATGTGAATGTATCTTGCCCCGGAAACGAATTTTATCGGGTCGCCGAGCCCGCGCGACGCCAGCTTCGCGCATGCGCAGACGAGATCTCGGAAACGGGTGGAGCTATCGACTTGAAATTTGATATGTGAATGTATCTTGCCCCGGATACGAATTTTATCGGGTCGCGGAGCCCGTGCGACGACAGCTTCGCGCATTCGCTGACGAGATCTCGGAAACGGGTGGAGCTATCGACTTGAAATTTGCTATGTGAATGTATCTTGCCCCGGATACGATTGTTATCGGGTCGCCGAGCCCGAGCGTCGCAAGCTTCGCGCATGCGCAAACGAGATCTCGGAAACGGGTTGAGCTATCGACTTGAAATTTGCTATGTGAATGTATCTTGCCCCGGATACGAATTTTATCGGGTCGCCGTGCCCGTGCGACGCCAGCTTCGCGCATGCGCAGACCAGATCTCGGAAACGGGTGGAGCTATTGACTTCAAATTTGGTTTTTGAATAGCCCGGACAACGTCGGGCTCATCGGCTATCGACTTGAAATTTGGTTTTTGAATAGCCAGGACAACGTCGGGCTGGGTAGAGCTATCGACTTGAAATTTGGTTTTCGAATAGCCCGGACAACGTCGGCCTCATCGGCTAGTCTATTATATATTTTGGTAAATCTGTGTGTCTGTCTGTGTGTCTGTCTGTGTGTCTGTCTGTCTGTGTGTTCGCGATGGACTCGAAAACGGCCGAGCCGATTTCGATGAAACTTGGTATGTGGGGGGTATTTTCGGCCGGGAGTGGCATGGGCCTATTAATTTGCCCGTGCGACGTGACCTTGACCTTGAGGTCGGTCATTTCAAGGTCGAACGCCTGAGTAATACGGGATTTCGATGAAAATTAGTGTCTGGGGATACTTTCGTATGGGGAGTGTCGTAAGCCTATTCGTTTGCCCGTGCGACGTGACCTTCACCTTGAAATTGGGTCAATTTAAGGTCAAATCGCGAATTTTGATGGGATTTCGACGAAATTTTATACGTAGGGTTACTTTTGTCCACTGATTGTCATAAGCCTATTCATTTGCCCATGCGACGTGACCTTGACCTTGAAATCGGGTCAATTCAAGGTCAAATCGCGAATTTTTATGAGATTTTGACCAATTTTGATACGTAGGGTTACTTTTGTCCACTGAGTGTTTTGGACGGGTCTAATCGTGACCCCGACCTGACCTTGACTTTCAAAATGATCAATTCAAGGTCAAATCGGGTAAAACCGGATGGATTTCGACGGGTACTTTTGTCGGGTACTTTTGTCCGGCAGTGTTTTGGACGGGTCAAATCGTGACCCCACCTGACACTTCACCTTCAAAATGGACAATTCAAGGTCAAATCGCGCAATTCACCGAAAAGCAGAGGGGAAACAGCCCGGACGAAGTCGGGTCCACCTGCTAGTCTATTATATATTTTGGGAGATCTGTGTGTGTGTCTGTATGTGTGTTCGCGATGGACTCGAAAACGGCCGGGCCGATTTCGATGAACCTTGGTATGTGGGGTACTTTCGGCGGTGGAGTGGCATGGGTCTGTTAATTTGCCCGTGCGACGTGACCTTGCACTTGAAATCGGGTCATTTCAAGGTCAAACGCCCGAGTATCACGGGATTTCGATGAAAATTAGTGTCTAGGGATACTTTCGTACGGGGAGTGTTGTAAGCCTGTTCGTTTGTCCGTGCGACGTGACGTTGACCTTGAAATCGGGTCAATTCAAGGTCAAATCGCGAATTTTGATGGGATTTTGACGAAATTTGATACGTAGGTTTACTTTTGTCCACTGAGTGTTTGGACGGGTCGAGTCGTGACCCCGACCTGACGTTAACCTTCAAAATGATCAATTCGAGGTCAAATCGGGTAAAACCGGATGGATTTCGACGGGTACTTTTGTCGGGTACTTTTGTCCGGGCAGTGTTTTGGACTGGTAAAATCGTGACCTATTATTTTGCCCGTGCGACGTGACCTTGACCTTGAAATCGGGTCATTTCAAGGTCAAATCCCCAACTTATAAATATGTCTGTGTGTCTGTCTGTCTGTGTGTTCGCGATGGACTCGAAAACGGCCGAGCCCATTTCGATGAAACATGGTATGTGGGGGTACTTTCGGCCGGGGAGTGGCATGGGCCAATTAATTTGCCCGTGCGACGTGATCTTGACCTTGAAATCGGGTCATTTCAAGGTCAAACGCCCGAGTATCACGGGATTTCGATGAAAATTAGTGTCTAGGGATACTTTCGTATGGGGAGTGTCGTAAGCCTATTCGTTTGCCCGTGCGACGTGACCTTGACCTTGAAATCGGGTCAATTCAAGGTCAAATCGGCGAAATTTGATACATAGGGTACTTTTCTCCACTGAGTGTTTTGGATGGGTCAAATCGTGACCCCGACCTGACATTGACCTTCAAAATGATAAATTCGAGGTCAAATCGGGTAAAACCGGATGCATTTCGACGGGTACTTTTGTCGGGTACTTTTGTCCGGGCAGTGTTTTGGACCTGTCAAATCGTGACCCCACCTGACCTTGACCTTCAAAATGGACAATTCAAGGTCAAATCGCGCAATTCGCCGAAAAGCAGAGGGGAAACAGCCCGGACGAAGTCGGGTCCACCTGCTGGTAAAACCGGATGGATTTCGACGAGTACTTTTGTCCGGGCAGTGTTTTGGACGGATCAAATTGTGACCCCCACCTGACCTTGACCTTCAAAATGGACAATTCAAGGTCAAATCGCACAATTCGCCGAAAAGCAGAGGGGAAACAGCCCGGACGAAGTCGGGTCCACCTGCTAGTATATATATATATATATATATATATATATATATATATATATACCATTTTACAGATAACCATTTTGACTGTTGCATGCCGAGACAGAAAGTATCCAAACAAAGCCATGTGCTTTACGGCGGCATGCATTTACTATGGGAGATTTAGAGTTGGTCTACTAAACTATGGTTTTTGCGTGAAATTTTAAACATTTATCAGGGACATATACCCCTTCTAGAATGTTCAAAAACATTTTCAGTTGCTCGTCTCATTTTTATTGATTTTATGCGACGAAATAGTCCGAAAATTCAGAAAATTTCATTAACCGCTCAATGTTTTAAGGTGTTACAAAACGTCTGATAAAAGATAAAAAGTTCTATCGGGAATATTCACACCATTTTTTCAGAGAACATAGAGTGAACATAGTTCTATTGGAATATCGTAAAGGAGTTTCGTGTATTTTGGGACTAATTAACCCCCAGACTGCCGAAACTACCTACAATAAATTCGCGTTTTCGTGTTCGACGAAAATGAAACTTGTCTGTTTAAAGGTCCCATTTTCGTGTCGAATGGTGATAGAATCTCCATTTGTCAAGTTCATGGAAAAATTACATCACACTTAATCGGCTTATGTCCGCGGCCATAAACCTGTGTTTTTATAACAATTTATTTGAGACAAACTGTTGCGCGCGTATCAGTCGGCGCTTATCAGTTGAAGTTAATAATCGTGCAGCCGGTGTAACAAATGTTAAAATACAACAGAAAAATACTACGTCAAATAAATAGCGTGACCAATGAGCATTCACAAAACAATATACATCAGTTTTGAAAACGAGTAAAAACGATTATAAATGAAAACGCTCTTTATCGTGTACAGGCGCTTTTGTGCAAGAAGGTTTTTTAATGGACGCAATCATTGGATTTTGTTCTAGGCTAAAAAAAAAAAAACAATACAAAACGTGTTCAAACTTCCTCTTTTGAATTAAAATTGATATCACGTCAAGTAAAACATCACGGGGTGTTGTTAGAGCCTATTGTGATTATTTGGTGAGCATGCAGTTCATGCCAATTAAATTCATGTATATATCACACATGTTTATTATACACAACACGTCGTCACTTTCGGTGAATTGTTGAAACACAAGTGAGCACATCTAACGAAAGTTTTATGGGTATATAAAATAGAAGCATGGCCAGTTGACGAAACAAAATCAAAATGAACTTCAGCCGATGTACAACAGACAGCGAACTAAAAACCTTCCCAAAACGACCGTGGTGTTCCGTCAACTAGATGAAAAAACGCTCTTTATTGGTTCCGTTTTATATGGTATAATATATATATATATATATATCGATTTTCAAAATTTTTATTTAAAAAAGTTTATTTGAATTTTTGTTTTATTTGACATTGAGTTCAATCTAAAAATAATTTAAAAAATTTAATTTAGAATTTAATATACATTTTTTTTACTCAAAATGTTTAAACGATCAAAATGTGCGCGGAGGCACAAAGGAGCCGCCGCCGAATAAAGGCTCTGTCTAAGATTAAAATGTGCGCAAAGCGCAGAAAGGGGTCGCATGCTCTTACGCACAAAGAAACCGCGGGCCACTCGGACGCTAATATAAAGGCTACCGAATGGAGCCTGTTTCAGCTAGTACCATATATTTTCATCAATTTTCTCAATAGTAATCTGCCAATGTCAAACTGTACCAAAAAGTCCTTACAGCTACATATTAATTTAGGCTAGTCTATTTTCCGGCATAATGAAGACCGGATGCCATGCAGTCGATCTGAGAATGCAAACTGGCGCCCGGTTAATAAAACGAATACCATTTAAGATGGGTGTATGAATCCTGAGTACCAAGATGGGGGTGACACGCTCTATAGCAATCTTATATCGCGCATTTATGTTGTCAAACGGCACTGGGGTGCGCATGCCGACATGAGGGGATGGGGAACAACACAGTGGTACAAATATATCAGCAGTTGGAATTAAGTGCCGATATATAGCATATGATATACCTGCTCTGTCGAACGCGAGAATCACTAATATAACTGACGGTCTCATGTCGACGTTCAGTGTACACCCCATGCATCCGGATATGCTCGTATCGGAAGACATGCTCGTAGCGGAATAACCACATGGCCCGCGATTTGCACATCGTCTTTAGTTGTCGTAAGTTATTTCATAAAAACACGGTTTATTTTTCCTTGATTTTTTTAAACGTTAACAGCAATAATCGGTCTACAGAAATGAGCGGTTGTGGTTTCCGCAATTTACATTTACTGTTCGATAATCGAGTTTTATACGAAAATTATGACCTGCAATACTTACTCGATATAAGTTTTATCAAATTTTAATGAATCTTTGCATTGACACGTTATATAACATACAGTCTCCCAAAGTATGAGATCTTAGCTTCAAAATGCACTGGACATGTTTGCGATGTCAATCATATTAGTGCCCGAAAAATTAGTTTCCATGGAGGCACTCACTTGATTTTGGTATGTCTATAGCAAACGTAAAACCATGGCTATAGACATAACATATTTTCTTGCTATGACATACATATATGGTTATTTTTTACTATGGAAAATGTAGAAACATGACTGAAAATGTTGTTTATTATATTAAGGGAATATCCGCGGAAACAGCAATATATACAAAGACTATATTGTCTGGGCTGTTACCACAGAAATCGTAATTTTATGTAAGAAATGCAAATTTTGCCACAATTTTTGGCCTAACTTCCCGGTAAAATAGGATTAAACTGCGTCCATGTTTAAAGAAGTTTGATGTACAGTTGGGTAACTTATAGCCACAACTAGTATCACCACGATCAACCACTGGTATGTGTCGGTTTCGGTGCAACATGTGTCTAACCGTGAACGGTGTGCAAATCGCGGGCCATGTGGTTATTCCGCTACGAGCATGTCTTCCGCTACGAGCATATCCGGATGCATGGGGTGGTGTATGATGCAGTGAAACAGTTATCTCGGTCCCAGAACAGATCAAGTTGTGTTCAGTAACATTTCCCCAAAGCAGACATTAACAACTCAGTCCCAGAACGTACCACGCTTGTCGTTTCGAAGGAACCGTTTTCCGACTACAATCACACACTCTGTCATATAGAACAGGAACTTGCTAAAACAGTTCGCTGTCCTATAACAGACCAGATACTAAAAATTGAAGGAATTCGGTTCCGACTACAATATTTCACTGTGTCGAGAACAGAACAGGCCACACAGTATATATGGCAGCAAGGGTGTCGTTTCCGACTATAATAGTCCAATGTCCTTGAACTGGTCACACGTTATACGACTATAGAAGGAACTCGTTTAAGGCAGAATAGCTCTGTCCAGAACAGACTAAACGTTACGACGGCAAGCACATTTTACCGGGAGAATGGTTCACTCTGCCCAGAACATATACCTCCCAGTTCTGATTGGCTGCGACTGAGTCCTTCCGCTGATTATTTAACCGAGATTTGAATTTTATTGACACTGATGCATAATACTTTTTGAAAATAACGGAATTCCCTTTTGTTCCAGAGCGCGTAGCTCTTCAAAGCCTGGGTCCATACTTTACTTTAACCCTTTACCCAATAGAACGGCCCTGTGCCAATGCATTCTCTTATATATGCGAGTCGACCATAGGTCGCCTCGCATATATAAGAGAATGCATTGGCTTAACACATTAAAAATTATAAAATTGTTAAAGAATGTAAGAAAAAATGGTAAAAAGTGTTAAAAAAAAGATTTTTTTAGGCCAATGCATTCTCTTATATATGCGAGGCGACCTATGGTCGACTCGCATATATAAGAGAATGCATTGGCACAGGGCATAACTGTAACCATCACAATGTGGTCAAGGAGCCGGTTCCAATGATATCCATACACTCCATATACAAATCCGGATATGGCATGGTTCACTCAGGCCCAGAGACCAACCACAACCCGCATTGTTCGCGCCCAGGGAACTGTCTCCCGAGAATGGATTTGCATCGACTCATTTCGCGATGATGTATGTGGACAAATCTCAACAGTCTTGCGGCTAAACCCATCCTTCCGGTGAACGATCGACGAACTACACACTGTTAAAAAAAATTCCGTTTTCAAACGGTACAATGATCCGGAAAATTGCTGTCGGCTCATAGTCCCGTGAAGTTACGGAATATTGTACCATCGCCTATACGGTGCTATGTCCCGTATGGTAATGGTACATTGTTCCGTAAGTTTACGGTACTATATCCCATACAAGTACGGTACAATGATCTGTTGATGGCACTAAGATATGTAAGATTACGGAACTATGTCCCATACAGGTAACAAACAATGATATGTACAGGTACAGCACATTGTTACTTGATGATACGGCACAATGTTACTTAGGTTGACGGTACATTGTTTCATAAGATTACGGTACTATGTACCATACAAGTACGAAACAATGATCTGTACAGTTACAGCACATTGTTACTTAATGATACAGCACAATGTTACTTAGGTTGATGGCACATTGTTTTGTATGATTACGGTACTATGTACCATACAAGTACGAAACAATGATCTGTACAGTTACAGCACAATGTTACTTAGAGTGATGGGGCAATATTCTGTATAGATATGGCACTATGTTCCATAATATTAAGGCACAATGTCCTGTAAAGACATGTAACAAACTTTTGTAAGATAACAGCGCAATGTCCCATGAAGTTATGAAGAATGTTCCATACGCAGATAGCTTTATGTTCTGGTTTGGAAACGACAATAGAAAGGATATGATTTCCCAATTTGACTGCGAACTATTTGTTTATAATTTAGTGTAATATAACTTCTGTAATATAATGTAACAATGATTCAGAAAAATATGATTGAAAATAACTATACTGGACAAGAACATCCAACTTCAAACTTCAGGTGCTATCAGATGGCAGTAGGTAGACAACAGTGACTAGCATTTGAAGTATGAAGTTCTTTATCTAAACCGGTCTACTATGCGAGATCTGATTTCAGTCAAACTGTTATGAATTAACTTCTTTGGCAGTCATAATAATTACTGATGTAAACTGTCAATGAACTGACCATAATTATCTTAAAGGGACCATAAACCTTTGCATTGGGTAAATGTGCATAAAAATAAAAGTCTGTAAAACATCACCACTAAGAAGAACATGGAGAAATAGATCAACTTTGTTCTTATATCCGTTATTGATAGTTATCCAATAACAAAATTGCACTTGTTAAAACCATTGTTATTTTAAACAAAACTGTTACAGAAATTTGTCAACAAATATCGCTATTCATGAAGTAAGTTCAAATATGTTGTTCTGAATATGATTTTCAGATTATTTATCAAGTTTTTTTATTAAACTATGGTATCCAATTGGACTATCGGTACTTTAACTTAATAGTAATATATAAATAATAATTTCAATTTGTTACTTTTAAATCTTGTCACTCTAGTTATTAATAATAACAATAAGAACAAAGTCTATCTATTTTGTTTGGTATTTCTTCTTAGTAATGATGGCTTTATGGTACCCTTATCTTACTGGCAAAGTATGACACAAAAGAATTTCCGTATAATGTGGTTATTTATTCAATAGAGGAAAACAGCTATATTTGGTATTGAATAATTTTGCAACAGGAAAACAATCAATGTAAATGTAATAACAAAAGTGTTGCAGGCAACACCTGCAATTGCCCTCCTATAAATGAAGAATCTATGTCGAACTTGTAACATCCTTCATGAGAAATTGGAAGAAGTTTCAAAAACAATAAAAGGCTGTTAGGTCACATGTCCCCAAATAAAATGGCTTTATTTACGCCCCTTTAGCCATTTCGAATTGTACTATCCCAAAATAAGATAATACTTTGAGCTTACATTTGAAGAAAATCTGATATACCCCTAATTTCAATGCCAAAATGTGGTCAAATTCTAAGTCGAAAAATGGCCATAACTCATTTAAAAATAATTAGACATAACCTATATTCAAACGTGACCTGTAGTTTTAGCTGGGAAATACACATACCAGCTTTGGTTTAGCTCAAATAATCAAAACTGGAGTTATCGGTCTGAAACCAAAATGTTATGAAATTGGTCAAATTCTAAGTTGAAAAAGGGCCGTAACTCATGTAAAAATAATTGGACGGAACCCATATTCGAACTTGGCCTGTATCTTTAGCTGGGAAATAAACATACCAACTTTGGTTCAGGTCAAATAATCCAAACTGGAGTTATCGATGGAATACACTTGGCTGTTGGACTGTTCAATCTCATGGAGTCGGGTGTCTTGACATAGTGTTGCAATATGCTCCATTACAAGTATATAAACTGTCATTGTTGAGGACACAAGTATCAGTTGAATTTCTCCTACTTTGAGGCCTTTCGTGTGTACATAATCAATTACAATATAGTCTTTCACTTCGAAATTGGTTCCACGAAATATAAGTGAATCTGTCTCTACAAGCGAATTTGGCAAGTTATAATTATTGCAAACAACTTGAATGGCATCATTGTAGATAGCCTTCGTGAATCGATGGTTTGAGTCACATTTTACATAATCATCAAATATTTTCCCAGTGGTGATGTAAGCCTGGAGAAGCTGATGTTTTTTTAGATAGAGTCTGTGTCACATTAATAAAATTCTGTGTACTCCTAATGCACCTCTTAAAGTAACTATGTTTGCTTTCAAATCGCATTCCCCAACATCGAATGAGTGGACCGAAATCCAATGTCAGTTCGGGGTAATGAGACATATAGTGGTGTTTCGGTCTGAGTGGAGTATCACTAAATAGTCGCAATCGAATTTCAATATAATCTCTTATTATGACGTGCATGCAGGCAATCATCTCTATAGATATTTTTGGTGCACAGACTATTTCCACCGTGACAATTGTCTGTAATAAGAGGAACATCTGCCAAACTGTATCCTCAGGATCTGAGATGTAGTCATGTAGCAGTAGAGGAAGAAGGCGAACAAGAGACCAATTTTGGACTGCATGACCACCAATCTTTTCACCATTATCACAAACTGCAGTCGGCTTGTCCTTGATAGCATACTTTGAATATTTGAAATTTGCAATTCTGTCATTTAACTGTCTGTAATTAAACCATTTAACATTTTTCACCAAATACTTTATAATCAATGCTAAGTCATACTGAATGACTCCTTCGAACAGATCATGTCCCAAGCATGGTGCGAGTCCAGGATCACATACATGAAAATATTGAATTGAATGGTGAGTTCCGTTTCACTCCAAGATTATGGATTTGACCACAGTTGGGAGAAAGCACATATTTCACATAGTTATCATATGAGAGTACATGGCGTTTAACATGACTCGTTCCCATATACATGTCAATGTCAACATTCATGACAAATTTCATAAAGATCAGACCAAATGTACGACCTGTGGCCCGCGCCTAAGGATTTAGTCATGCAAAGAGTAAAATCCGAGATGGCTGCTGGCGGCCATGTTTTTTGGCCGAACGACCCAAAAATGACTCGTTCCCATCTACATCTCATTGTTAACATCCATGACAAATTTCATAAAGTTCCGACCAAAGCTACGACCTGTAGCCCGCGCCAAAGAATTTAGTCATGCAAAGAGTAAAATCCAAGATGGCTGCTGGCGGCCATGTTTTTTGCCGAAAAACCCCAAAATCAATCGTTCCCATCTACATGTCAATATTAAGATCCATGACAAATTTCATGATGATCAGACGAACAGTACGACATGTAGCCCGCGCCAATGGATTGAATTTTGAAATCCAAGATGGCTGCTAGCGGCCATGTTTTTTGACCGAATGACCCCAAAATAACTCGTTCCCATCTACATGTCAATGTCAACATTCATGACAAATTTCATAAAGATTAGACTAAAGGTACGGCCTGTAGCCCGCGACAAAGGAAATTGTTGACGGACACACGGACGCCAAACCATGGCAATAGCTCAAACTTACAAAGTAAGTTGAGCTAAAAAGTCTTCCCTATCTCATTCCCCAATTGCATGTTTAGTACCAAGCTGCAAAACAGAGCTCAGTCCCCTCGCTACACGATGTCTGAACGATGCCGGCACGTGTATTTTCTTAATTAAATCTAACATTTTTTATTGAAGTGTTTTACCAGTTACAATTCATTCTGGCTTGATCTAGACCACTTTCAAATGCATATGGACAATTCAGTTTCTCAGAATGATGCAGAATGAATTGTAACCTACAAAAGTATCAAATAAATAAATGCGACATTTCTTCACATTCCGTGTATGTGCGGGCAGCGGTAAGTCCTGCGTTGGGGACTGAACTCGGCATGGAGCTTGGTTTAGTACTCACCCAATTTTGTCGTTTAGAATTGATCACTGTCGTATGAACCATTTGGATTTGTCAATAAATTTATTGACCTGCTTAAATATTTTAACTTGTTCAGTGTACTTCAATGTGTTGGATTCATTTAAAATCGTTTCAATGTCTAGCTATAATGACAATGCATCGACGTCTTTGTTCCGAATATATTCAGTGACAATCAAAGAAATATTGAGTCGGTGTCTCGATGTCTCCACATACATATGCATTTTGGATCATACCGTGTTGTCAGATCGTAAATTAAACTGCTACGCAGCTGTGCTAGCCCCATTCTCAGTTGACACTGATATAACTGAGAGGCCCTTGAAAAATATCAGAAATAATAAGACGATTTTGCCTTTGCAGAATTATGATTATGTTACTTTAAATGCCCATGTAATTTTCGAATCACAGATGTTACAGTGCCATTATGTACGGTTTTAATAATATATGACACAAAATATGATTAAAATACTGTAATTCATCACCATTTGGAACGTCTGTGTCTCAGAAGGAGCACATAGAGTAATAGAAAATAACTGACATCATAGAAACAGATATAGAGGAACTAAACTAAAAAAGAAATAGAATCTATGTGGAGAAGTTTCTATAGATATTTGATAATAAAGCAACTTATCAGAGAAGATGAGGCCTACGCAGAATGAGATCCCCAGAGGGTGAATTTGGTGATGCTATGCGGGATAGCGTAACTAAATTCACCCTCTGGGGAGCTCATTCTGCAAATGACAGGCACACTAAACTCCAGCTTGTTCATCTTTCATTCATTCGGAAAACTTTTCCACCAGAAGGTCATCATCTGAGCAATCGTCTTCTGCTAACCGTTAATGTTTTGGCAAATGATCTTTGAATGCGAACAATTAAGCGCATCCACTTATGTTAAATTTCACCAGCTTATTGACGAAATGGTTTTGCAAGTTTACCATTATATGATTTTCCCTTTTATAAGTGGCATGGTGCTCAACAGATGTCCACATTTTAACTGTGTTCTCCTCCATCCAAGAAGCAATGTGTCTTGAACTCGAAACAAGATAGGCGGCCATGTTTTTAATCGAAAATCGGGGGGAAAAGTTAAGCTCCAATCTAAAAGTGACCCCGATTATCCATATGAAGTTTGGTGACGACCAGGCAAGGAATGTGGCGGCCTGTAGGGTGTGTTAATGGATTCGAAAATGAAATCAAAGATGGCCGCTTGCGTCCATGTTTTTCGACGAAATTCCGGGGGAAATAGTAAGCTCTCATCTAGAGGCCACACCGAAGATCGTTATGAAGTTTGGTGACGATCGGATGAGGGATGTTGCCTGTATATGGTGTGCCAATGGAAATTGTTGCTTGTTGAACTTACTAGCAGCAACAGGTTGTTGTTTTAAAAAAAACATATTTCATACAAAATCATACAATCGATTCCTCAGGGTATTTCTCTGGCTGGATTATTACAATGTACATGTATACTTTAGAGCCGAATAGTCCCTGCGAGAACATACTTATTCTCCTCTGATCGATTGTGACAGCAATTACCGACATTATAAATCAGCGGTTTGTGTTCGGTTTCGTATTGCTCAAAAGCCAACACTCGTCTGTGAGGAAGGGTTAATGCAAATACTGCTCGCAGGGACGTGGTTATGAAGATGTCTTCGCTCAGGTGTATTCCCTTAACGTTTCAACCCTTCCCCACCTATGTGCATTCTCTAATCAGCGAATTATGTGGCCACAGCTATTTCGTATTCTTGTAGCACAATTATAAATATTTTGGGTTCTTCTTACAAATGGTATATAATATGGAATATGTTGTATATAATGTGATCTGGGGATTCGAAAATTAAGTGGGCATTTAAAGTGAACCTAACATCTTATAATCTCCGGACAAATGAAACAATGGGATTCAAGTCATTACTCATTACGGCGCACTTAATAACGTCCATATAATATTGATAACTGTAGGATTCTATGCTTTTTGTCGTCTTCTATTATTGAAAAATCAGCATAGATCCCTGGTCGATCCAAAATATCATCGAGTGAAAGGTTAACGCGCGGGCTCGTATAGTTAGCAAGTGCTTTGCTGCCTATTTTAGATGATTTATTAATAACTCAATTGCAAAATTAAGCCCAAAAATAGAGTTGAAAATAGTGGAACTGATATTTCAAGTTAACGCTAAATCAACATACATTATTGTTCATATATTATATCCCACGTGACTGTCTTGAGTTCTGATTGGCTGCACACTGCAATACTATTTTTCGATAGTACCCCCAGTAGCTGGCCTACTCACATACTATATTTTTCTTCTATTTATAGTAACAAAATAATTGCACACAATCGGAATGACACATGATCACACGGCCAATCTGAAACTATATTGAACGTTATACTTGTTGCCATATCGGGTATCACTAATTTACTGATGAAGTTTACCGATCATAGCTATCCATTGTTTTAAATAGTCTGTCCGTTTAATAACTTAATTGGCAAGCAGACAGTCCTAATTTTTGAGTGAATATAGTATAACTTCCCTTTCCGATTTCATCAATGATAAAAAACAATCAGCTTTTCTCGAAATGTCTGTGTTAACCTGCGTTAATGATGATTTTTTTTTTAAACATACACGAATTACAAAGAAATTATGTGAGTTGTAACTAATAACATCGTTATACTCCCCTGCCATCGTCAGAAGATTGCCGTAAATTGTAAAATCTGTGACCGATTTCCATAATTCGTAGTAAATATAAATGTGACAAAATCAGACACAGTATATAAATTGTTTGATAATTGACACCAATGTTCTTTATAATATAATAAATAATAATGCATGTCTTTTCGTTGAATATGCCAAAATAGTGTCCTCAACGAGAAATAGTCCACTCGCCTGCTGCTCGTGGACTATTCCTCTTCTCGGACCACTATTTTGCCGTAGTCATGCAACTCCAAGCCATGCATTATCTATATAATATACTGCTTCCAGATGCAATGAGAAATAGTTGGCAAGTATTTATAAATATCAGGGACAAACTCGTCTTATTTCATGCTTATCTTTATTGTTGTGATTTACTGAACGCATGTGGCCAAACAAAGCACAATGTGTTTGATACATATGTATATCGCATAATTATGTTGAAAGTACAAGCTGAAATCGGCGGCTATTTTGATAAAGTGGCTGCAATTTTGATTCCGTCAACTATTCTGATTGATTTGTCAGAAAACATTGTTCAGTTCTTCACACTGATTGATCATTCATGCCAAAGAGTATACTTGTATCACAAAGTGGGCTGTTCTGGCAGACCGCTTGTTACTGTTTGACACTTAGCCGGCACCGAAATGGACGAAAGGTGGTTCAAATATCAACTTAATGCATATTTCACTGTGTTTACTTGGTTATTTTCGCGTTATGATCAGTTGGCATCAAATATCCTTCCAAATATCAGTCATAGAATTTCCCGAATAGAACCAATTAAATGGAAAAAAGAACCCACTCGAGATAGAACCCACGAAGACATCAGAATTCGCGGGTTTCGTCGTTGTTGTGCATATACATTCACACATCGGTGCTTACAAGAACAGTCAAGTGAAATTTCGTTAATGGCAATGAGTTAAGGCCACATGCAACCAACTTTATAAAATGATAATCGGGTAAAACATTATAGAGCATGGAATGTCAGATATGATCACAGGGACACTTTTGTCATGTTTCTTCCGTGAACGTATATATCACCGCTCGTCTTTCTCGGTGTCTAACAGAATGGCTAGTTCCATATCTCCATCGCTGTTCATTTTGAAAATAGGATTTTTCGAGTTGAGCCACATATTCTCTTCTTTCTCCGCTTCTGAGATTTTGCGGCGCTTCTCAGCTCTCCTGCGGACAAATGGTTCGAAAAGTATGACTAAAGCTCCCGCGATGAAACAGAAACCGATCATGTACAGCGACGTATCCCATGTTCCGGTCACATCTTTCAACCAACCTGAAAAGATAAACTTTCTGATTATAATCCGCAGCTTAAATAATTTCAACGAATGTATGACTCAAACCCGGATACCACACCCCATGCATGCAGACAGCGACCACACCATTGATGATCTTGAAATGTAAAGAAATACCATCCTTGATCCCATTATACGGTGTCTGGCTTATATAGGACATACAAATATGTTTATTCAGCGCGGCAGGAAATGTGTGGCCCCGACATCGCGTTCACACACTCATCGGTACAGCGGTACATAGATACAAAGGTGGTGCATGTTGATTCTGGCGCAACCGGTATGCCAATAATTTCCGCCATTGCATGACTATGTCGTTTCCAAACTGCAAGGCATAGTTTTATCCCCTGGTTACGGTGGACGTACCACTGTCATTACATCCTCTGTCCATTTTAAAATAGGAAATACCGGAAATTCCACAAATCACCATGTGTTATATGTATTGTTTCTAATCACGTTTTCTTGTCTATAACTTTTGTCAAATCTATAGCTGATTCAAGTACACTCACGAGATCATTTCCTACAAGTTGAAGTTGTTTAGGAGATTTAAAGGCCCACTTAATTTTCGAACCCCCAGACCACATATATAAAATATATGCCATATTATTAACATTTCAAAGAGGAAACTTCAAAACATTGTATTATCAACTTATCCGGTGTAATAAACTGTGCACATGCTGTTTTTCTTGAGTTACCGACGTGTTTTGTGCTTAAGTTTAATCTGTTTTCTGGTGCAAAGTGTATTATTTTCATTAGAGGGGGAATAACTCTTTACCTTAAAAATAGTTATTCCTATTCCATTGAAATAAAAATATTTTTAGTTTAATTCTGTTGCATTCTGGGAGCCATAACGGGGGGGGGGGTTTCTATGATTTCATCTGTTTTCTATTTCTCCATGGGCATCTTCTGAGACACAGACGTTTAAATGGTGACGATTTATCGTATTTTAATCATATTTTATGGCATAGATTGTTATTAAAACCGTACATCAAGGCACTATAAACAAATAATCGGCGACTCGAAAATTAAGTGGGCCTTTAATTCCAAACTCGTTTCAGAAACTGCGTGTGTTCATTTCTCAAGTTTATTTTCCGATTATGTTATATATATCCGACCCATTGTATTGGTCCTGCTTATTTTATATTGATATGATGCTGGTGGGTTCTGCTGATTGGCATGTTGCTGCTGGAGCAATATATGCAATAATGAAAAAGTACGGTTACGATTTCTAAAATTGTCATTTTCGCCGTGTTTGACTAATTCGAGCGATTTTAGAAAAAGCCAATGCCTCTCTATATGAAACATTCAGGAATAAATATCTTTTAAAGACATATTATGGACTTGTTCGGTACGTGAAACTGACACGTTGTTACTCAGGAGCTATGCCAACCTGGAGACTAAAGCATTCTACTAACATCGCGAAAATTTCAAAGAAATCGAGAATACCACTCCATAGAAAACATCGTTTGAACTACGCAAAATTGTAAATATTTACATCTGGATTCGGGACGCAACTATCGGCGATAAACAAACACAAATGATTTCGCCATCGAGAGTCATTTAATTGATATATCAGAATGACGGTGCAGTGTGTTGTCAATTTGGATTAATATTCGTAAAAATAACTACTTTGAGCAAGATTATACTCCATTTATATTTGATCACCCTATACCGGGGTGTTTCACATCACTTTAAAATATTTCAAACATGCATGTCTCATCTGGTGTTTGAAAAACTACATGCATGAATAGTAATCTTGGTTATGATCGGTTCCCAACAACCAAACGTGCTATTGTTAAAGGTACTCAATCCGATTCGGCGGTCCCCATATCATCAGATCCCAACAACAACAATTTTTGAAATGCCGCTTCAGTTATCAGAATCGAGTAATTGCCCAAAAATAATGCTAACCACAGTCAACTATAGTATAAAATCTCCCAAAACGTGTCATTTATCAACTTGAGTATCACGAAATTTGGCCTTATTACCACTTGATTTTAGAGTTATCCATCTTTATCCGCAATTTTGTCCGAAACCGTCGGTTTGACGACTGTTTTCTGGGGAACATCGATATCTGATCACTAAGCTTTGATGGGTGGGTTCCTTGACTCGAATCAAATTTTTTTTTTACCCCCCGAAGCCAATGAAATAGTAATTTTGGAGAGCATTCATTCGGATTATGCATCTTTAATGGCCGCGAAAATGACAACTTTAGACAAAATAACGGTACAAGTTTTAACAACAACATTTTCCCACCAGTAGCAATTCAGCAGGATCGTAGGGACGTGGCTAGAGGGTATCCGTGGATTGTGGGTATATCCACCTTGGAATTTCAAACCGCACCTTCCCATTAAACCAGACCAAACTACAAGTTTACATAATTCCATTTGCCACCCCTGTCACCACGTCCATCAGCATGACTCACAAGTATACTATAGTATGATACATATATGTGTAAGTCAACAAACAAATTGTGAAATACACAATCGCCAGCGTAAAATACGGGTCTACATTTTAACCCGTTCCTTACTAAATACTCATTGACGAGTATAATTCCCTTGGGAAATGTTCAAATAATAATTTCAAAAGTTGTTGAACTT
Organism: Siphonodentalium dalli; assembly: GCA_032622095.1. Lineage (NCBI taxonomy): Eukaryota > Metazoa > Mollusca > Scaphopoda > Gadilida > Siphonodentaliidae > Siphonodentalium > Siphonodentalium dalli. The sequence continues at coordinate 190,470,532 of CP136062.1, read as the reverse complement.
ATTTTCTAAATATTTTCCAGAAATAAATATGAATTCTTCGGTACATGTATTATTGCCTGGCTGTCGTATACTAATATATCTTGACCACCCCTCCACCTGAATAATATGTCATTCCTTTGTATAATTGTATTACTGGATGGGAGAATCCATTTAGTAAAGAAAGTGTTTAGGAAATGTACTCAATACGACCAGAGGATTGTTGGAAACCGACCAAATCATCAAGATACAACAACAACAACATTTCTTCAAAATATGCTTTAGTTATCAGAATCGATTAATTGCAACAAAATAGTGCGGACCACTTTCAACTATGGTATCAAATTTCACAAAACGTGCTATTTATCAACATTTTGTTCATCAAAATATATGTCCGTATTGAATATTCACGAAATTTTGCCGTATTACCACTTGTTTTTAGAGTTATCCATCTTCGTCCGCAATTTTGACTGAGACCATCCCTTTGACGGCGTGTTCTGGGGCACAAATAATTGAAATAACAAACTTCAAAAATCGATATCTGATCACTCTGAGCTTTGATGGGTGGGTTCCTCGACTCGAATCAAATATTGTTTACCCCCGAAGCCAAAGAAATGGTAATTTAGGAGCGTTAAATCAGATTGAGTACCTTTAAAATTGCTTGGTCATTTATACACAAGAAATGTATTGAGTTACTGAAAACTTACCTGCAAATGGCAAAGAGGTTAGTGCCGCGACAGCCATCACACACGTCGTCATTCCAAACGCACCAGGAAAGTTCTTAATCCCAAAAGATTCTATGAGAATTAATGGCACAAAGGCGAAGAATGAACCGCCAAATATACCGAATATCACAGCGTAAACACACATCAACGTGACAGTTGTCATCATGGGCACGCACAATGTGATTATCCCAGAACATGCCATGCAAATAGCATATGTATATATTGGTCGGACTAAACGGAGATCCGTAAACCAACCAGCAAATATCCTTGAGAACAATTCTGTTAGGCCCATAACTGATATGACTAGAGACGCATTGTCTCGCCCAAGACCGATGTGCTCTGTGTGAGCAGCAACTAGAAAATATGTCACTCCGTAAGCAATGGCAGCAAAGAATACGCTGAAAGCAACCACAGGGTAGACTGGGTCGAAAATAATCCTCCACTCGAAGGAAAGTTTTGGCGTTGTTTTAGAATCGGCAGCTTTTGGGCCATTTTTATTAGAGTTGTCTAACTTTACTTCCGAGTGCTTCCCATTGCTTACAGCCACGGAATCAGTGGCGCCTTGCATATTGTCTTTATCAACCATTTCGTTACAAATGATCAGCGGACCGTTGGTGTTATTTGCTAGTTCTTTTTCTCTTTTCGCGTCCTTCTTTCTACGGGAGTTCGCTTTAGAAACTCCACCCACCACCGGTTGTTTTAGGAACATGGCGCCGATCCAAATATTGAGGTATATTGCACCTGAGATGAGCATACTTCCTCTGAGTCCGAATTCTTTGATAGTAACATTGTATACGTATGGGATGATGAAGGCTCCAACACCACTAGCAGCTACAACAACGCCGTTAGCAAGGGCGCGGCGCTTCTCGAAGTAGAAATTAACAATGGCGGCACACGGTGGGAACGTGCATGCACAACCAATGCCTGGAAGAGAGAGTGATGGTCAAAAGTTAACTGGTGACACATATATACACAATATAATTTAACGTGAGAAGGCTCATTTGAAGTATGTAGTTGTTAAATAACTTAGGTAAGCCTTCAATCAAAGTGTATACGTGCGGACAGGCAGATCTAATTAATCAAGACAGCGATAATCAAAATATCAGGAGGTCGGATCATCGGATGATTTACCAGTCACCATACCGAAGACCGAAGAATGGTTCATCGAGTATGGTCATGAACTGTATGGAAGGCCATTTGTGTCAAAAATCAAAGTGCAAGTTTTCAAATTCTAAACTTCAATTTATTTGTTTTAAGTGTCCCAATGCTCATTTTATAAACCAATTGGACGTATTCTTATACATGGGTGCTATTTACTGATTCTAAAAGGCAAAATATTCATTTCAGGAAAGCCATTTGTATCCCAACGCTCATTTTATAAACCAATTGGGCTTATTATGTATATACACGGGTGCTGTTTGCTGATTCTAGAAAGCAAAATCTTCGTTTCACGTTCCAGCACACACAATCAAATATAACGTTCAAATGGTATCAGGGCCAAAGGGCTATATTGCATGCCTAAATCTAGAATATACAAATTCCGTTTTCAGTTCTTAAACGCAAAAGTTTATATATTTGTGTCACAGCCTTCATTTTCCAGTTTTTATAACGAAAGTTTGCGAGAGTTGGAATTTAAGACGTTCTGTTCTAATAATTAACTTGTGGATTGTTAATTCTATGGCGAATTTCGAAAATCGACTAAATATTCGGGGTTGTCCGAAGCAGGTCGGAAAGACTAGCCTAGTACCCAGGCCAGCAAATCGGTACGATTGAGTCAGGTATGAGTCTAGGAAAGACAACAGTCTAGAAGATGTCAGGTGGGAATTGCAAAAAGAAAACAATATTTCAAAATTAAGAATCCGGATCCATGAGAACTGAAGTGAGAAAAACAGATTTTAAAATAAAGAAACTGCATTCTAAAAGGAAAGCTGTGAAATACAGTACAATTTTATTACATTTCTGAAGGTGAAGGTCACCCACATTCTTGAATACAGAAATAATGAGCGCTCCCTGTGTTTGACCTTTACGGTAGAGACTGGAAGGAATCGGGATAGGAAGATCCGCTTTACGCATGCTCTACTTCGGTGTGACTAATTACCACCCGGGGACCGCCCGGTGGCACCAAGTGCCCGTGGACACAATATATCGACGTTATAACGTAGCGACATGCCACCTGAGGGCAACATAGAAAAATTTACTCGCTAGCTCGTCCCCGGCCGGTCATATTAACACCACAAATGCCGATATTGGCTAAAAGAGCCTATGTAATTACCGGTGTCCTCGTGTGTTTTCAGACAGATTATTTTGGTGATTCCCGGTAGTGCAATATACACCTGAGTGTTAATTCCATATATTGACTCGTTGACGCGTCCACGGCCGATGTTATTAACCCCTCAAATTCCGGTAAAATAGTGTATAAACAAAAAAAAACCTGGGACCGCCCGGGAGGCCCAATGGACCCGTGGACACTATATTTCGACGGTATAGCGACATACCACACGAGGTCAACCTAGAAAATCTTACTCGCTCACTCGACTCCGGCCGGTATTATTAACCCCATAAAAATCCGATATTGGCTAAGAGGGCACGGACAGCTCGGTGTCTTCTTTGATTTCGGACAGCATATTTTGATGATGCATGTTAGTGCAATACCACCTGATAGTGACTTCCAGATATTGACTCGCTGACGCGTCAACACAAAATCCCGCAAAATAACGTATCACCATAAATATTCGGCTTTACATGATCGTAAATATCGCAAATTTCTTGAATGTTTTCAATAAAAATTAATAACTTTACACCTATAATTTTTATATTTTGACACGAGCGGGTGTAATTGAGTTGATTTCATTTTTTGTATTATATTAGGCGCTCATTGCATCGCAAGTGCATATTCTCTAGAAATAAAAAAAATCACAATTTAAGGATCGCCTAATCTAATCTAATGCACTAAAAAGTATCTTCTGAAATTCTAGTTCTAAGAAAAGAGTTATTCGTATTCGCCACGCTCTTCCACCACCTCCTATTATCACCTGATATGCAAAGCATGGAGGTTCTCAGCGAACGTTTGCTTCCAGTTTGCTTTTTGTTTATATACTATTTTGAGAGGTTAATAACACCGGCCGGAGTCGAACGAGCGAGTAACATTTTCTAGGTTGACCTCGTGGGGTATGTCGCTACGTTATAACGTCGAGATATGGTGTTCACGGGCCCATGGGGCCCCCGGGGCGGTCCCGGGCGGTCCCAGTGTTCTTTTTGTTTATATACCATTCTATCGGATTTTGAGGTGTTAATAACACCGGCCGGAGTCGAGCGAGCGAGTAACCTTTTCTATGTTGACCCCGTGGTGTATGTCGCTACGTTACAATGTCGAGATATAGTGTCCATGCACGGGCCCATGCGGCCTCCCGGGCGGTCCCAATGTTATTTTTGTTTATATACCATTTTATCGGAATTTGAGGGGTTAATAACACCGGCCGGAGTCGAGCGAGCGAGTAACATTTTCTAGGTTGACCTCGTGGGGTATGTTGCTATGTTATAACGTCGAGATATAGTGTCCACGGGCCGTGCTTCGCTAAAATGTTCATTTTATATTGTACATTTTATAATCTTCATTCTGAAAAGTAGATTTTATAATCTTCATTCTGAAAAAGTTTAAGTTTGGGTACGAACATGGATTGACGTAACCTCCTTTCGCGTTATGACTTCTACTACGCTTATTTCATCATTCTAATTTTAACTCGCCTATAATGCAAGACACATATCTCATATATATTTTGAAGACCTCTGTCTGTCTGTCTGTCTGTCTGTATGTTTGTATGTTTGTCATTAATACAAATCTACGATTCTCGACCGATCGGGACGAAACTTGGTGCGTGTGTGTAGTTTGACCAGGCGGTGGACGTTGTCGTATTGGCGAGCCCGTGCGGCGCCCGCTTCGCGCATGCGCAGACGAGATCTCGGAAACGGGTCGAGCTATCGACTTGAAATTTGCTATGTGAATTTATCTTGCCCCGGATACGAATTTTATCGGGTCCCCGAGCCCGTGCGACGCCAGCTTCGCGCATGCGCAGACGAGATCTCGGAAACGGGTGGAGCTATCGACTTGAAATTTGGTACGTGAGTGTATCTTGCCCCGGATACGAATTTTATCGGGTCGCCGAGCCCGTGCGACGCCAGCTTCGCGCATGCGCAGACCGGATCTCGGAAACGGGTGCAGCTATCGACTTGAAATTTGGTTTTTGAATAGCTATCGACTTGAAATTTGGTTTTTGAATAGCCCGGACAACGTCGGGCTCATCGGCTAGTAATATATATTCTAGAATTAGGGAAATAGCCCGTTTGCGTTATGGATATAACCATTTTAATTTTAAATCAGCTTACATTTGTGTGAGCTAATTGGAACCTGAAATGAAGATTTTTCCTTCTAGAATCAGTAAATCATAGCACCATTATATAAAGAATAAGCCCAGTTAGTTTACAAAATGAGCGTTGGGACACTTAAAAAACTAAATTGAAGTTTAGAATAAGTGAATACCACCCGTGTATTATAGTCTAAAGAATAAGCCCAATCGGTTTATAAAATGAGCATTGGGACACTTAAAAAAAATAAAATGAAGTGTAGAATTTGAAAATTGGCACTTTGATTTTTGGCACAAACGACATTCCTGAAATGAAGATTTTGCCTTCTGGAATCAGTAAATAGCACCCGTGTATAAGAATAAGTCCAATTGGTTTATAAAATTGGTTTATAAATTGAGCGTTGTGACACTTAAAAAACAAGTTTAGGATTTGAAAATTGGCACTTTGATTTTTGGCACAAACGACATTCCTGAAATGAAGATTTTGCCTTCTAGAATCAGTAAATAACACCCGTGTATATAACGAATACGCCCAATTGGTCTATAAAATTAGCGTTGGGACACTTAAAAAATATAAATTGAAGTTTAGAATTTGAAAACTGGCACTAAATATGAAACCATTCGGTCTTATTGTTCTGAAGATGTTTAAAATAATTACTATGGTGGGAAAGAGTTATGGCCCTGGCTTCGCAACTATTTGACCCAGTCACCGCATTTGAACAAACATGAATGAGAATCACCTAGGGAACATCCACACCAAATATGAACCCATTTGGTCTTATGGTTCCAGAAGAGAAGATGTTCAAATAATTGTTGTCGGACGGATGGACGGACAGACGATGGACGGACGAGGAGTGATGACTATAGCTCCGCCGGAGCACAGGTAGGGTGGCTGGTTGATAATTAAATATCTTATCTCCGCCCCTATTTGAACAAACGTGAATCCCCATCTATGAGATTCATTTATTTGGTAATTTCAGACATTATATTTTAAGAGTTTAACTGAACTGATTTTCCTAAAATGACCCCAAATCTAAACCCCAGTCACCGAAGGACCATCCATACCAAACATAAGCTAAATAGTCCAGATGGTTCTTGGGAAGAAATTGTTTTAAGAATTACTATGGAAGGAAATAGTTATGGCCCTGGTTTCTCACCTATTTGACATGATGAACTCATTTGAACAAATCTGAATGTGAGTCACCTGGGGGACATCCACACCTAAATATATAAACCCATTTGGTCTTTAATATGTATCTGGAGAAGAAAACAATTGATGGACGGATAGATACATAATGACAGATGGATGGATGGGAGAACAGTCTGACATAGAGACTGACAAATTCAATCCAATATACCCCCCAAGTTTTCTTTGCAAAATCAGGGTATAATGAGTTCAACTGGATACTGGTGGTTAAGAACATAATATTCGAACAGACAAGCCTGAACATAGTGTCTGACATTTGCAGAATGAGGTCCACAAAGGGTGAATTTAATGACACAATCCTGCAATGCGGGCTAGCACCACCAAATTCACCCTCTGGGGACCTCATTCTGTGTAGGCCTCAACTGCTATGGGAGACATAGCATTATATTGAAGTTCTCCAGTTAAAGTTGGTGATGTGCACCCATTGGGCACCTCAATTATGCATTTTATATTCACAAATTAGGGGATATAGAAACTAAACAGAAGGGAAAAAGTAAGTAAAAATGTCAATTTAAGTGCCTATATACTTCCCAGAAGATGATGCCTAAGCAGAATGAGGACCCTGGCTAGTGTATTTGGTGATGCTAGACTGCTGTGCAGGGTAGCATAACTAAATTCACCCTCTGGGGACCTCATTCTGCAAATGCCAGACACACTAAATTCGGGTTAGAGAACAATACTTTATTTTGATAACACACACTGGCATGAGTGCTAGCTAAGCATTAGTTCACACCTGTCAGCCTGATAAACATCTCAATTGATGACTGTGTGTGTATTTATATTAACTCTCTCTCTCTCTGTCTGTAGCTTTTACAATTTACTTAATCTGCTGGTGGGAGAGATCCTGTGAGTTAGGAGATGAGATAGGGTGGAATGCTGTTGGTTGGGGGCAGGGTGGGGTTCTGGGTCATGTGGGGGAGGGTGATATTTTTTTTTTGTATGTTAAATTGATCAAGGAGTTCCTGAATTTTTTTTTTAATTATGGCCCTGGCTCCACCCCTATTTGACCCAGTGACCCAATTTGAACAAATCTGAACCCCAGTCATTCAATGACCCCCCATACCAAATATAAACTAAATCGGCATAATGGTTTTAGACAAGAAGTCGTTATAAGAATTACAAAGGAGGAATATAGTTATGGCCCTGGTTTCGCAACTATTTGACCAAGTGACCTCATTTGAACAAATCTGAATGAGAGTCACCTAGGGAACATCCACACCAAATATGAACCAATTCGGTATGATGGTTTCAGAGGAGAAGATGTTTTTTTTTAAAGTTGACGGACGGACGGACGGCTATACGCACGACAGGGTACTTGTGAGGTGCGATCTTTTGTTTGCATGACTTGTGGGGTGCACCCCACAAGTAACGGACGGAAAATCCAATTTCGTCTCAGGTGAGCTAAAATACATCATTCTGTGTTCAAATGAATAACCCATGTACATTAATGCCATAAGTAACAGCAGAATTATGGGTCACTTTTCAGGATTTAGTCGGAAATATGGCTTGTTGCCATTCATCGGAAAGCTCTTCCCGAGAGCAGAATTATGGGTAACTTTTCAGGATTTAGTCGGAAATATTGCTTGTTGCCATTCATCGGAAAGCTCTCGTTAAGGAGTCGATTACTTAGGGCATTGCTGTACTTGTTTCCACCTTGAGTTTTTAACCTCTGCACGCAAATCTCACCCGTCCCAATACTGTCTCTTATTTCTTTCTTGAATTGACAATTTATCAACAGCATTCTTGAAATCTATATATCACAGACCCCCCAGGTCTAGACAACCAAGAACGGCACGGAAGAATGTTATTCACTGTTTAATCTAAAGGTCGGACATATTAAGGAACCATATATATCGAATTTGGTTCTTTGTTGAACAAGAACCATAATACCAAAATACAAGTGATCCACCAAAATGAAAAAAGTAGAATAGAAATATTACTGTTACTTCATGTTATCATTTTATCATATTCTGCAATACTACTCATTGTTTCTTGATCTCTTGATTTCAGTACGTCATATTTAATGCTGCAGCAGCGCAGCTCCCGCCATGAAGAGGGTTAATATCTATCAACCAATATCAATTTCAAACCAGTATTTGTCGATGAAATTTGGGCCATCATCTTCCATTAACATGACCATTTGACAGCGCGGTATTACATGAGATCCATGTGATAACGTCCAGTTATAAACTCACCACTTATTACACCCATGGTTAAGTACATGTACTCCATATGGGGCACGAACGACGTTGTTAGGAAACTCAGAAATATCATGAAACCTCCAAATATGGTCACGCATCGGAAGGAAAAACGCACACACATGTAGTTGACAATGGGACCTGGAACGAGCGAAAAAGACATGGTTATGTTGGGAGAATAAAATTCGATCTCACAGAATCGTTGAAACTGTCTTGTTCGATCGGGGAAGAATATTAAACTGTTTTCGTCCTCCGGGTATTCAGAATATATAACGTACAGGTAAAATAAAACACATGAATTTTATAAAATATATATAGTAAATATATCTCTTCATTATATCGCTGTTGTGCGAAATATTCATCAAAGATAAACAATTTAACTTCTGAAATTTAAAGATGCCTAATCCGCCTATTTGGCGTCGGGGAACTTCGGGTAAAACATATTTGATTCGAGTCGAGGAACCCACACATCAAAGCTCAGAGTGATCAGATATCGATTTTTGAATTTTTTTATTTCCAGAGATATGTAATTTTTGGCGGCCTGGCTAATATTCGTAATCCGACAGTATAGGACCAAATTGCGGATGAAGATGGATAACTATAAAATCAAGTGGCTCTATGTGTTAGATATATGATAACCAGGCCAAATTTCGTTGAACAAAATGTTGATAAATAACACGTTCTGAGCAATTTTATACTATAGTTGACTGTGGTTAGCATTATTTTTGGGCAATTAATCTATTCTGATAACTGAAGCGGCATTTAAAAAAATGTTGTTGTTGTTGTCGTTGTTGTTGGAATATGATGATAAGGGGACCATCGAATCGGATTGAGTACCTTTAACCAAACTGTCTTTGTCAGCAACGGATTTATATAAATAAATACACGAATCACGAAGCGATTATGTTAGTTGAAACTAATGACATATTTATAGTCCACTCCCATGCCATCCCCAAAAAGATTTATGAGACAGATTTTCAAAATTCGCGGCAAAAATAAAATTGCGACAAAATCAGAAACAGATATTGTGTTAGAATTCACATCAGTGTTCGATATAATATAATAAATAATACTTGTCGTTGACTATGTAAAAATAGTGGTCCTTGAGGAGGAATAGTTCACTCGCATGTGTCTCGATGACCACTATAGTTTAGCATAGTCAACTCCAAGCCATGCATGATCTATATATATAATAATAAATAAATAAATTCATGTAAGCTCTGATGGGGATATGTATATAACGCATAATAATTGTAATAATATACACATACTAGGTGTATAGTGGCTGAGCCGTAAAATGTCAGATTTATGTTGTGAAATACGTACATAATATATCATTAAGCTTTAAATGGGTACAGTGTACGCCATTACCGGTAACAATAACGATCTATTATCGATAATATAGAACAATAAGTAATTTAAGTCGAATATGTATTCCGTAAACGTGCAGGTTAATATATAGGTTATCGTAAAATCAAAGTTAATTATTTGATATATTATTTAATTTATGACTGGAGCCACAAATTAAATTACGATCGTCCGTGTACAAGACGTAATCAAATTAATTGACGGATAGTGGATTGGGTAACGCGTGGCACACATTATCGTGTCGATACGCGGGGCGTAAACTCAAGCCACTCACTGACTGTGACTATACAATAACTTAAATGAGAATATGGGACTAGTGTGCATATAATATAACATTTATTTGATACATTTGCTGACAAAACTGTACACATATAATTATATTACTCGACAACGACAATTTGTACTTTCGCATTCCGGCTAATCTGTCATCCGTAGCATTACTTCGTACTCAACAGACTTTCAAATACTGGAAAATTGGTTACCTTATTCTACGACTCAAGAGACTATAGAAACCAACAACATTTGAATATAGTATGCCTTTCAATATTCTATATATATATATAAGTCCCTATATATAGCTCGTTTCTCTGTCGGTCTGTCGTCATTGTATATATCATTGCGAAACACTTCGATATGTTCTGGATCTATATATGACATACCACAAGTCCAAGAGTAGGCGCTAACATCAGACTGCTGACCCATGTACATTATCTATCTTATCTATCTATTATATATTTTGAAGACCTCTGTCTGTCTGTCTGTCTGTCTGTATGTTTGTCTGTATGTTTGTCATTAATACAAATCTACGATTCTCGACCGATCGGGACGAAACTTGGTGCGTGTGTGTAGTTTGACCAGGCGGTGGACGTTGTCGTATTGGCGAGCCCGTGCGGCGCCCGCTTCGCGCATGCGCAGACGAGATCTCGGAAACGGGTAGAGCTATCGACTTGAAATTTGGTATGTGAATGTATCTTGCCCCGGATACGAATTTTATCGGGTCGCCGAGCCCGTGCGACGCCAGCTTCGCGCATGCGCAGACCCGATCTCGAAAACGGGTAGAGCTATCGACTTGAAATTTGGTTTTTGAATAGCCCGGACAACGTCGGGCTCATCGGCTAGTACTATATATTTTGAGAACTCCGTGTATTCGAGAGATAGCCTACACCCTCCGGACCTCAATGATATGATCGTGAATGAGTATTGATATACCCCACTAAACTTTGACAAACACCAGTAATGGTGTGTAGATCATTTACATATCTCTCCTATATATTTTGATACAATCTATCTAATTTACATATCTCTCTTATATATTTATGTTTGTGTGTGTGTGTGTGTGTGTGTGCGTGTGTGTGTGTGGGTACTTCATACAAATCTACGATTCTCGACCGATCGGGACGAAACTTGGTACGTGTGTGTAGTTTGTGTAGTTTGTGTGTCGTGGTCGTATTGGCGAGCCCGTGCGACGCCCGTGCAGCGCATGCGCAGACAAGATCTCGGAAACGGGTGGAGCTATCGACTTGAAATTTGCTATGTGAGTGTATCTTGCGCCGGGTACAAATTTTATCGGGTCGCCGAGCCCGTGCGACGCCCGTGCAGCGCATGCGCAGACGAGATATCGGAAACGGGTGGAGCTATCGACTTGAAATTTGCTATGTGAATGTATCTTGCGCCGGGTACAAATTTTATCGGGTCGCCGAGCCCGTGCAACGCCCGTGCAGCGCATGCGCAGACGAGATCTCGGAAACGGGTCGAGCTATCGACTTGAAATTTGGCATGTGAATGTATTTTGCGCCGGGTACAAATTTTATCGGGTCGCCGAGCCCGTGCGACGCCAGCTTCGCGCATGCGCAGACCAGATCTCGGAAACTGGTGGAGCTACCGGGTACAAATTTTTCTTATTGAAACGCGTGGAGCTAAAAATTAAAAAAATATATAAAAAAAATGTCATGTTTCGGACAAGCCGCCGGTGGCGGGCTAACCTGCTAGTACTATATATTTTGAGACTTCGTATATATGTGTGTGGGTACTTCATAGAATCCAATACGCGTGTAAAGATTGAGCTCAAACTTCCTATGTAAGTGTCAAATCCCACCGACACGACCGTGGTCGCGGTTTAGCGAAGCTCAGAGCACCCGTTCTCCAATCTCAAATCACCGCAAAGGCACGGCGTGTGTTAATCAAGTGATTATTTAATGAGCGTTTGTTTTTGACGCATCTCTATAAAGAGCGTCTGTTTCCCATTCAACGTTATTAGCATGCATCTGCAGAGTTATACGGGAACATTGAGTGCTTGCCTATGCGGGCAGATTTATTGGAGCTCTTACAACATCATTGTTATAGTATGTATGACACTTAGGTAAGGGCTTAGGGGGGTAGTTATAGGCATAATGCTTCTCAGAAATCCCGGTTACAAACCAACACTCACAATTTCGTATTTACGCAAACGTTATCGCTCTAAATTTATTCCCTGCGAGCACGGATGGCGCGCTTTGTTTTTACAGTATGGTATATACCGAAATCATCCCAGATAATCACGAATATAGCATCAGATTTCTCCCCAGATATACCGTTATAAAGCTACTGGAATCTGCCAATCTGTCTCTATATATGTACCAAACTTACGCCGCGTTGGTGACTGGGAAATTCCAGGGAATGCCGATTGAGCTCAAACTTGCTACCTACGGGAAGTGTCATATATATGAGTGTGTCCTTTATAGACTCGAACCGATTGAGCTCAAACTTGCTAAATATTGACTGGGAAATTCCAGGGAATGCTGATTGAGCTCAAACTTGCTACCTACGGGAAGTGTCATATATATATATGTGTGTGTCCTTTATAGACTCGAACCGATTGAGCTCAAACTTGCTAAATACGGGAAGTGTCATGGACGGGTTCATTGAAAAACAAAACAAAATCGGGTAAAATTGAAAAACAAAATTAAAAAGGCACAATTAACTCCTTGAAAAACCAAAAAAAATCGGGTAAAATTTAAAAACAAACAATTCAATTAAACATTTAAAAAGGCACAATTAACTCATTGAAAAACAAAATAATTAACTCATTGAAAAACAAAAAATTAAATTAAAATTGTCATGTTTCTGACTATTGCCGAAATTTGGTGCAAATGCAGCACAAGTGTCTCGGAACCTGTTGCAATTGCTTTTTCGAACAAAGCCATGGAACGAATGCCGCCAGTGGCGGGCCAACCTGCTAGTCTCATATATATTTTGAAGACCTCTGTCTGTTTGTCTGTATGTCTGTATGTTTGTCATTTATACAAATCTACGATTCTCGACCGATCGGGACCAAACTTGGTACGTGTGTGTAGTTTGACCAGGCGGTGGACGTTGTCGTATTGGCGAGCCCGTGCGGCGCCCGCTTCGCGCATGCGCAGACGAGATCTCGGAAACGGGTGGAGCTATCGACTTGAAATTTGGTTTTTGAATAGCCCGGACAACGTCGGGCTCATCAGCTAGTCTCATATATATTTTGAAGACCTCTGTCTGTTTGTCTGTATGTCTGTCTGTATGTTTGTCATTAATACAAATCTACGATTCTCGACCGATCGGGACGAAACTTTATAAGTGTGTGTAGTTTGACCAGGCGGTGGACGTTGTCGTATTGGCGAGCCCGTGCGGCGCCCGCTTCGCGCATGCGCAGACGAGATCTCGGAAACGGGTGGAGCTATCGACTTGAAATTTGCTTTGTGAATGTATCTTGCCCCGGATACGAATTTTATCGGGTCGCCGAGCCCGTGCGACGCCAGCTTCGCGCATGCGCAGACGAGATCTCGGAAACGGGTGGAGCTATCGACTTGAAATTTGCTATGTGAATGTATCTTGCCCCGGATACGAATTGTATCGGGTCGCCGAGCCCGTGCGACGCAAGCTTCGCGCATGCGCGGACGAGATCTCGGAAACGGGTGGAGCTATCGACTTGAAATTTGGTATGTGAATGTATCTTGCCCCGGATACGAATGTTATCTGGTCGCAGACCCCGTGCGACGCCAGCTTCGCGCATGCGCAGACCAGATCTCGGAAACGGGTAGAGCTATCGACTTGAAATTTGGCATGCGCAGACGAGATCTCGGAAACGGGTGGAGCTATCGACTTGAAATTTGTTGTTTGAATAGCCCGGACAACGTCGGGCTCATCGGCTAGTCTCATATATATTTTGAAGACCTCTGTCTGTATGGTTTGCATGTTTGTCTGTATGTTTGTCATTTATACAAATCTACGATTCTCGACCGATCGGGACGAAACTTGGTACTTGTGTGTAGTTTGACCAGGCGGTGAACGTTGTCGTATTGGCGAGCCCGTGCGGCGCCCGCTTCGCGCATGCGCAGACGAGATCTCGGAAACGGGTCGAGCTATCGACTTGAAATTTGGTATGTGAATGTATCTTGCCACGGATACGAATTTTATCGGGTCGCCGAACCCATGCGACGCCAGCTTCGCGCATGCGCAAACCAGATCTCGGAAACGGGTAGAGCTATCGACTTGAAATTTGGTATTTGAATAGCCCGGACAACGTCGGGCTCATCGGCTAGTATATATATATATATGACATACCTAGTCCGAGAGTAAGCGCTAACATCAGACTGCTGACCCATGTACATGATCTATATAATAAGTACCGAGTCCAAGAGTAAGCGCTAACATCAGACTGCTGACCCATGTACATGATCTATATATGACATACCGAGTCCGAGAGTAAGCGCTAACATCAGACTGCTGACCCATGTACATGATCTATATATGACATACCGAGTCCGAGAGTAAGCGCTAACATCAGACTGCTGACCCATGTACATGATCTATATATGACATACCGAGTCCGAGAGTAAGCGCTAACATCAGACTGCTGACCCATGTACATGATCTATATATGACATACCGAGTCCGAGAGTAAGCGCTAACATCAGACTGCTGACCCATGTACATGATCTATATATGACATACCGAGTCCGAGAGTAAGCGCTAACATCAGACTGCTGACCCATGTACATGATCTATATATGACATACCGAGTCCGAGAGTAAGCGCTAACATCAGACTGCTGACCCATGTACATGATCTATATATGACATACCGAGTCCGAGAGTAAGCGCTAACATCAGACTGCTGACCCATGTACATGATCTATATATGACATACCGAGTCCAAGAGTAAGCGCTAACATCAGACTGCTGACCCATATACATGATCTATATATGACATACCGAGTCCGAGAGTAAGCGCTAACATCAGACTGCTGACTCATGTACATGATCTAAATATGACATACCGAGTCCGAGAGTAAGCGCTAACATCAGACTGCTGACCCATATACATGATCTATATATGACATACCGAGTCCGAGAGTAAGCGCTAACATCAGACTGCTGACCCATATACATGATCTATATATGACATACCGAGTCCGAGAGTAAGCGCTAACATCAGACTGCTGACCCATGTACATGATATATATATGACATACCGAGTCCGAGAGTAAGCGCTAACATCAGACTGCTGACCCATATACATGATCTATATATTACATACCGAGTCCGAGAGTAAGCGCTAACATCAGACTGCTGACCCATGTACATGATCTATATATGACATACCGAGTCCGAGAGTAAGCGCTAACATTAGACTGCTGACCCATGTACATGATCTATATATAACATACCGAGTCCGAGAGTAAGCGCTAACATCAGACTGCTGACCCATATACATGATCTATATATGACATACCGAGTCCGAGAGTAAGCGCTAACATCAGACTGCTGACCCATGTACATGATCTATATATGACATACCGAGTCCGAGAGTAAGCGCTAACATCAGACTGCTGACCCATGTACATGATCTATATATAACATACCGAGTCCGAGAGTAAGCGCTAACATCAGACTGCTGACCCATATACATGATCTATATATGACATACCGAGTCCGAGAGTAAGCGCTAACATCAGACTGCTGACCCATGTACATGATCTATATATGACATACCGAGTCCGAGAGTAAGCGCTAACATCAGACTGCTGACCCATGTACATGATCTATATATGACATACCGAGTCCGAGAGTAAGCGCTAACATCAGACTGCTGACCCATGTACATGATCTATATATGACATACCGAGTCCGAGAGTAAGCGCTAACATCAGACTGCTGACCCATGTACATGATCTATATATGACATACCGAGTCCGAGAGTAAGCGCTAACATCAGACTGCTGACCCATGTACATGATCTATATATGACATACCGAGTCCGAGAGTAAGCGCTAACATCAGACTGCTGACCCATATACATGATCTATATATGACATACCGAGTCCGAGAGTAAGCGCTAACATCAGACTGCTGACCCATGTACATGATCTATATAATAACATACCGAGTCCGAGAGTAAGCGCTAACATCAGACTGCTGACCCATGTACATGATCTATATATGACATACCGAGTCCGAGAGTAAGCGCTAACATCAGACTGCTGACCCATGTACATGATCTATATATGACATACCGAGTCCGAGAGTAAGCGCTAACATCAGACTGCTGACCCATGTACATGATCTATATATGACATACCGAGTCCGAGAGTAAGCGCTAACATCAGACTGCTGACCCATGTACATGATCTATATAATAACATACCGAGTCCGAGAGTAAGCGCTAACATCAGACTGCTGACCCATGTACATGATCTATATATGACATACCGAGTCCGAGAGTAAGCGCTAACATCAGACTGCTGACCCATGTACATGATCTATATATGACATACCGAGTCCGAGAGTAAGCGCTAACATCAGACTGCTGACCCATGTACATGATCTATATATGACATACCGAGTCCGAGAGTAAGCGCTAACATCAGACTGCTGACCCATGTACATGATCTATATATGACACACCGAGTCCGAGAGTAAGCGCTAACATCAGACTGCTGACCCATGTACATGATCTATATATGACATACCGAGTCCGAGAGTAAGCGCTAACATCAGACTGCTGACCCATATATGACATACCGAGTCCGAGAGTAAGCGCTAACATCAGACTGCTGACCCATGTACATGATCTATATAATAACATACCGAGTCCGAGAGTAAGCGCTAACATCAGACTGCTGACCCATGTACATGATCTATATATGACATACCGAGTCCGAGAGTAAGCGCTAACATCAGACTGCTGACCCATGTACATGATCTATATATGACATACCGAGTCCGAGAGTAAGCGCTAACATCAGACTGCTGACCCATGTACATGATCTATATATGACATACCGAGTCCGAGAGTAAGCGCTAACATCAGACTGCTAACCCATGTACATGATCTATATAATAACATACCGAGTCCGAGAGTAAGCGCTAACATCAGACTGCTGACCCATGTACATGATCTATATATGACATACCGAGTCCGAGAGTAAGCGCTAACATCAGACTGCTGACCCATGTACATGATCTATATATGACATACCGAGTCCGAGAGTAAGCGCTAACATCAGACTGCTGACCCATATACATGCTCTATATATAACATACCGAGTCCGAGAGTAAGCGCTAACATCAGACTGCTGACCCATATACATGATCTATATATGACATACCGAGTCCGAGAGTAAGCGCTAACATCAGACTGCTGACCCATGTACATGATCTATATATGACATACCGAGTCCGAGAGTAAGCGCTAACATCAGACTGCTGACCCATGTACATGATCTATATATGACATACCGAGTCCGAGAGTAAGCGCTAACATCAGACTGCTGACCCATGTACATGATCTATATATGACATACCGAGTCCGAGAGTAAGCGCTAACATCAGACTGCTGACCCATGTACATGATCTATATATGACACACCGAGTCCGAGAGTAAGCGCTAACATCAGACTGCTGACCCATGTACATGATCTATATATGACATACCGAGTCCGAGAGTAAGCGCTAACATCAGACTGCTGACCCATATACATGATCTATATATGACATACCGAGTCCGAGAGTAAGCGCTAACATCAGACTGCTGACCCATGTACATGATCTATATAATAACATACCGAGTCCGAAAGTAAGCGCTAACATCAGACTGCTGACCCATGTACATGATCTATATATGACATACCGAGTCCGAGAGTAAGCGCTAACATCAGACTGCTGACCCATGTACATGATCTATATATGACATACCGAGTCCGAGAGTAAGCGCTAACATCAGACTGCTGACCCATGTACATGATCTATATATGACATACCGAGTCCGAGAGTAAGCGCTAACATCAGACTGCTAACCCATGTACATGATCTATATAATAACATACCGAGTCCGAGAGTAAGCGCTAACATCAGACTGCTGACCCATGTACATGATCTATATATGACATACCGAGTCCGAGAGTAAGCGCTAACATCAGACTGCTGACCCATATATGACATACCGAGTCCGAGAGTAAGCGCTAACATCAGACTGCTGACCCATGTACATGATCTATATATGACATACCGAGTCCGAGAGTAAGCGCTAACATCAGACTGCTGACCCATGTACATGATCTATATATGACTACCTAGTCCGAGAGTAAGCGCTAACATCAGACTGCTGACCCATGTACATGATCTATATATGACATACCGAGTCCGAGAGTAAGCGCTAACATCAGACTGCTGACCCATATACATGCTCTATATATAACATACCGAGTCCGAGAGTAAGCGCTAACATCAGACTGCTGACCCATGTACATGATCTATATATGACATACCGAGTCCGAGAGTAAGCGCTAACATCAGACTGCTGACCCATGTACATGATCTATATATGACATACCGAGTCCGAGAGTAAGCGCTAACATCAGACTGCTGACCCATATACATGCTCTATATATAACATACCGAGTCCGAGAGTAAGCGCTAACATCAGACTGCTGACCCATGTACATGATCTATATATGACATACCGAGTCCGAGAGTAAGCGCTAACATCAGACTGCTGACCCATGTACATGATCTATATATGACATACCGAGTCCGAGAGTAAGCGCTAACATCAGACTGCTGACCCATGTACATGATCTATATATGACATACCGAGTCCGAGAGTAAGCGCTAACATCAGACTGCTGACCCATGTACATGATCTATATATGACATACCGAGTCCGAGAGTAAGCGCTAACATCAGACTGTTGACCCATATACATGATCTATATATGACATACCGAGTCCGAGAGTAAGCGCTAACATCAGACTGCTGACCCATATATAACATACCTAGTCCGAGAGTAAGCGCTAACATCAGACTGCTGACCCATGTACATGATCTATATATGACATACCGAGTCCGAGAGTAAGCGCTAACATCAGACTGCTGACCCATGTACATGATCTATATATGACATACCGAGTCCGAGAGTAAGCGCTAACATCAGACTGCTGACCCATGTACATGATCTATATAATAACATACCGAGTCCGAGAGTAAGCGCTAACATCAGACTGCTGACCCATGTACATGATCTATATATGACATACCGAGTCCGAGAGTAAGCGCTAACATCAGACTGCTGACCCATGTACATGATCTATATATGACATACCGAGTCCGAGAGTAAGCGCTAACATCAGACTGCTGACCCATGTACATGATCTATATATGACATACCGAGTCCGAGAGTAAGCGCTAACATCAGACTGCTGACCCATGTACATGATCTATATATGACACACCGAGTCCGAGAGTAAGCGCTAACATCAGACTGCTGACCCATGTACATGATCTATATATGACATACCGAGTCCGAGAGTAAGCGCTAACATCAGACTGCTGACCCATATATGACATACCGAGTCCGAGAGTAAGCGCTAACATCAGACTGCTGACCCATGTACATGATCTATATAATAACATACCGAGTCCGAGAGTAAGCGCTAACATCAGACTGCTGACCCATGTACATGATCTATATATGACATACCGAGTCCGAGAGTAAGCGCTAACATCAGACTGCTGACCCATGTACATGATCTATATATGACATACCGAGTCCGAGAGTAAGCGCTAACATCAGACTGCTGACCCATGTACATGATCTATATATGACATACCGAGTCCGAGAGTAAGCGCTAACATCAGACTGCTAACCCATGTACATGATCTATATAATAACATACCGAGTCCGAGAGTAAGCGCTAACATCAGACTGCTGACCCATGTACATGATCTATATATGACATACCGAGTCCGAGAGTAAGCGCTAACATCAGACTGCTGACCCATGTACATGATCTATATATGACATACCGAGTCCGAGAGTAAGCGCTAACATCAGACTGCTGACCCATATACATGCTCTATATATAACATACCGAGTCCGAGAGTAAGCGCTAACATCAGACTGCTGACCCATATACATGATCTATATATGACATACCGAGTCCGAGAGTAAGCGCTAACATCAGACTGCTGACCCATGTACATGATCTATATATGACATACCGAGTCCGAGAGTAAGCGCTAACATCAGACTGCTGACCCATGTACATGATCTATATATGACATACCGAGTCCGAGAGTAAGCGCTAACATCAGACTGCTGACCCATGTACATGATCTATATATGACATACCGAGTCCGAGAGTAAGCGCTAACATCAGACTGCTGACCCATGTACATGATCTATATATGACACACCGAGTCCGAGAGTAAGCGCTAACATCAGACTGCTGACCCATGTACATGATCTATATATGACATACCGAGTCCGAGAGTAAGCGCTAACATCAGACTGCTGACCCATATACATGATCTATATATGACATACCGAGTCCGAGAGTAAGCGCTAACATCAGACTGCTGACCCATGTACATGATCTATATAATAACATACCGAGTCCGAAAGTAAGCGCTAACATCAGACTGCTGACCCATGTACATGATCTATATATGAC
The DNA here is from genome assembly GCA_032622095.1 of Siphonodentalium dalli. Classification (NCBI taxonomy): domain Eukaryota; kingdom Metazoa; phylum Mollusca; class Scaphopoda; order Gadilida; family Siphonodentaliidae; genus Siphonodentalium; species Siphonodentalium dalli. Next base: position 190,449,734 of record CP136062.1, on the reverse strand, counting down.
ATACCGAGTCCGAGAGTAAGCGCTAACATCAGACTGCTGACCCATGTACATGATCTATATATGACATACCGAGTCCGAGAGTAAGCGCTAACATCAGACTGCTGACCCATGTACATGATCTATATATGACATACCGAGTCCGAGAGTAAGCGCTAACATCAGACTGCTAACCCATGTACATGATCTATATAATAACATACCGAGTCCGAGAGTAAGCGCTAACATCAGACTGCTGACCCATGTACATGATCTATATATGACATACCGAGTCCGAGAGTAAGCGCTAACATCAGACTGCTGACCCATATATGACATACCGAGTCCGAGAGTAAGCGCTAACATCAGACTGCTGACCCATGTACATGATCTATATATGACATACCGAGTCCGAGAGTAAGCGCTAACATCAGACTGCTGACCCATGTACATGATCTATATATGACTACCTAGTCCGAGAGTAAGCGCTAACATCAGACTGCTGACCCATGTACATGATCTATATATGACATACCGAGTCCGAGAGTAAGCGCTAACATCAGACTGCTGACCCATATACATGCTCTATATATAACATACCGAGTCCGAGAGTAAGCGCTAACATCAGACTGCTGACCCATGTACATGATCTATATATGACATACCGAGTCCGAGAGTAAGCGCTAACATCAGACTGCTGACCCATGTACATGATCTATATATGACATACCGAGTCCGAGAGTAAGCGCTAACATCAGACTGCTGACCCATATACATGCTCTATATATAACATACCGAGTCCGAGAGTAAGCGCTAACATCAGACTGCTGACCCATGTACATGATCTATATATGACATACCGAGTCCGAGAGTAAGCGCTAACATCAGACTGCTGACCCATGTACATGATCTATATATGACATACCGAGTCCGAGAGTAAGCGCTAACATCAGACTGCTGACCCATGTACATGATCTATATATGACATACCGAGTCCGAGAGTAAGCGCTAACATCAGACTGCTGACCCATGTACATGATCTATATATGACATACCGAGTCCGAGAGTAAGCGCTAACATCAGACTGTTGACCCATATACATGATCTATATATGACATACCGAGTCCGAGAGTAAGCGCTAACATCAGACTGCTGACCCATATATAACATACCTAGTCCGAGAGTAAGCGCTAACATCAGACTGCTGACCCATGCTGTTCTTGCGGCGCTCGTGTGGAAGTAGTCGAGGAATTCAGCGTATAATATTCCGAATGTCTTCAGGTGACCAACGGCAAACATATAAGAAAAGAAGCTGGCTGAAAAAAGAAATCATGAGACGAGGCTACAACGAACACAGTCATATATAATGTATGTCTGCTGATCTGCTATAATAAGGGGAAATGCAGTATCATTTGTGTTCATATATAATCCAATAGTGGATGAATGGATCTCAAACTGCATGTTATAGGTCTCTAAATCGTAATTGAAATGCAATAGTGTTCATCGACTCATTCTCATTTTTATCTATACATGCGTCAAAAGAAAAGGTTTCTCTTCTCTTGTTATATTCATATTTTTAAAATCCACTCTATTCTCAACACATAGTGCTTTATCCAATATAGCGAGAACCTTAATTCCTTACTTTGAGAACATAGTATTCGTTTACTTGGGGTATCATAAAGGATTATCAGGTTATCAAGGATCTCCAGAAATTGTGCAATTGGATCAAACTCTACCAGAGCGCACCAGTCATGCTTCCTTTGTGACCGAGGTAAACCTTACATGGAGTTTGCATTTGGGTTTCCCAGGATATCATCATGCATATCCATCACGTGACATCACAGGCGCCCTACGTGCATACAACTTATAATTTGACAACAAAATGGAGGCGTATTTATAAATAGAATAGCACAAGAAGATATTTCTGATAACAACTATAAAATCAAGGATATCGAACAGTTCCAGTCAGGTTATAAGCTTGAACCATCCGCGAAGTCCCAATTCATCATTTGGTCGACATAAAATAATGACAAAGCAGACATTATGAAATATCCAGTTTCCGGGGAGATTTTGAAATTCTGCATGCTGGATAACATACTATATCGAACTGTATAGTAGTCAGATTTAATAATAGCCACCAAGACAGCTGACCAAGAACCAAATTAGCGGTAATTAGGTTTGGTTCTTTTGCCATTTTGACAGTGTGTCTGAGGTATCGAAAAAATCATCATGTTAAAGGTACTTAATCCGATCAGACAGTCCCCATATCATCAAGTTACAACAACAACAACATTTCTTCAAAATACACTTTATTTATCAGAATCGATTAATTACAACAGAATAATCCTAACCACTGTCAATATTGTATAAAATTTCCCAAAACTTCTTATTTATCAACATTTTGTTCAACAAAATATGGCCGTATTATCACTAAAGTATCATTATTATTACTACTTTATTTTAGAGTTATCCATCTTCATCCGCAATTTTTCCGCGATCCTCCGTTTTACCAAGTGTTTCTGGGCCACATATTATTACACATAGATCTCGAGAAATAACAAACTGTGTAAAATTGCCAACTTTATTTATCAACATTTTGTTCAACGAAATTTGGCCGGGTTGTCAGATATCTAACACCCAGAGCCACTTGATTTTAGAGTTACCCATCTTCATCCGCAATTTGGTCCGATATCGTCGGCTTAACGAATATTTTCCAGGCCGCTAAAAAGTACATATCTCGGGAAATAACAAATTTCAAAAATCGATATCCGATTACTCTGAGCTTTGAATGGGTGGGTTCCTCGACTCGAATCAGATATTGTTTACCCCTGAAGCCAAAGAAATAGTGATTTAGGAGTGTCTGATCGGATTGAGTACCTTTAACATACTACTCATGTTGCGTATCATTACTTGCAACATTATTCCAATTGCGGGATATAGATATGAACATTATTCCAATTGCGAAATATAATATGTTTATGGCAAATAATAATAGGATTGTTACTTCCCTTACTTACCTGCCAGAATCACCCATGAATAGCCTTCATCAACTGGAGTTGGACGGGACTTCACCGACACTTCGCCCATAACTCTCAAAAGTGTTACCGTTGTGTGTTAGTCAGTCCATCGCCGTATTAATTGTATAACATTATCCTCACCACGTGGGTTCGATGTGTCAATCGCTGTCTAACCTGTATAACAGTTTTACTGTCTGCGTCTTCAAATGGTCTGAACACCTAAAGCGTTTTGAGAAGTAAATACAATGTGTCGGGTCGTCTGCTTTCGCCTGCAATAAACAGGATATATGACGGATAAATATATATTATATTACACACGCTACGCCTCATTAAGTCTGACATAAAGTTGCATACAATGATACAATAGATAAAAGTTTAGTGTACGAGAAACAAGTGTTATAGTAACGTACATACATATAGCTACATTTAACTATGGCTGGTTTCCTAAACAAACCCACTACCCACTATACGGCCAAAATATATATATATATTTGTGGTTGGGGTTTCCTTACCCTATTTTAAACCCCTACCCTAAAAATAGATACCCTTGAAATTTTCATTACATTATATAAGTAACTAATATACCGCAAAAAAAAACACATTTCAACGTCCAAAAAATCTTAGCCAAAGTTTGTCTTATACAACGAGAAACCGATCAGGATCGTCGCATGTTAAACCCATGCCTTCGATAATACCGACTACAACAATCGAAACCGTTAATCTAGAACAGAATATATAACATATAACTATTCACAACGAGAGGCCAATAGTGCTTTCAACCAGGCAGACTCGAAATCAGTGAATATGCACATGTGCAAATAATCTGGAGACCACTATAAAAATATATTAGGAGGCTCCCATCGTTAACTTGGATATATTTACACTCAAACATGCATTCGCGTTGTGGAACATGAATGCAGAACGTTGGTTGGTCGAAATTACGTCACATGACGTCGCGCGCTGACCCCAACTTGCATCCATTTTAGTGTAGACGCAACTTGCTCCGAGCCACGATAATAACGTTGGAAATAGACGCTTAAAACTGTTTTAATCTGCCAGTTGACTCGATTGAGTGTAAATATAAGTAATGAATGTTGATTTTGTTGCGTTCCATAGAATATGGATGCAAGTTGGTATGACATTTTCATGTGTGGAACGCTTTCGCGTCCCACACAAAATGTCATACCAACTTGCATCCATACTCTATGGAACGCAACAAAATCAACATCCATTTCTTAAATATTCACAGTTTGACAGTCACACATGTATTCATTTAAGAAATGGATGTTGATTGTGTTGCGTTCCATAGAGTATGGATGCAAGTTGCTATGACATTTTGTGTGGAACGCGAAAGCGTTCCACACTTAAAAATGTCAGACCAAACTTGCATCCATACTCTATGAAACGCAACACAATCAACATCCATTACTTATATTAGCACCCAACCGAGTCAACTGGCAGATTAAACGAGTTTTAAGTGCCAATTTCCAACGTTATTATCGTGGTTCGGTGCAAGTTGCGTCTACAAAAAAATGGATGCAAGTTGGGGTCAGCGCGTGACGTCATGTGACGTAATTTCGACCAACGAACGTCCTGCATTCATGTTCCACAATGCGAATGCATGTGGTAGTGTAAATATAATATAGTGGAACATGAATGAAGGACGTTGGTTGGTCGATATTACGTCACATGACGTCGCGCGCTGACCCCAACTTGCATCCATTTTTGTGTAGACGCAACTTGCATCAAGACACGAGAACAACGTTGGAAATGGGCGCTTAATGCTCTTCTAATCTTCCAGTTGACTCGGTTGAGTGTAAATATGAGTAATGGATGTTGATTTGCTTGCGTTCCATGTAGAGTATGGATGCAAGTTGGTCTGACATTTTTATGTGTGGAACGCGAAATCTGTCAGACCAACTTGCATCCATACTCTATGGAACGCAAGCAAATCAACATCAATTTCTTAAATGTATAAATATGATATTGATTAGATAAAGTATTGAATTTGATAGCACGTGTTCCTGTCACGATTAGATGCATGTAGGTTTAATATTATAAAAACCAATCAACAACAAAATCTGTACAGGTCAAGAACCTGCCATGATTAAACTGGATGTCAATGATGAGAATGTTCGGTGAAAAATATTTGAGTGATCAAATTTGATATCATGATTGTGTCTAAGAAATGGCTGGATGAGGATAATATTGCTAAACAGATCCTCCAAAAAAAATAACAAATGAGAAGGACCGCTTGATGGTTATTTGACGGAATCAGATATAGGAGCACAATGCTAGAGATAACACATATATCACATAATTTGGCCATAAAAGCAGTTTCATAATTATCGGTAATAGACACGTTTAATATCAGCGCGTGCGATGACGTCACAGCGTTCTTCAAATAACTTGCGATCGCTGTAGTTTATGATTGTTGTTTTCGATGAATATTTCGCGTTGCTTCGGGTCTATTTGATCATGTGATAAAAGGTATCTCACACTCGTCCTATTTTATTCGTAATTTATCAACCTCGTCCTCTAAATTCTATTTGAGCCTCGGTAAACCTCGGCTCAAATCGAATTTAGTGAACTTGGTTGATAAATTCCGTATAAAATAGAAACTCATGTGAGATCCTCTATATATAACATTCAGAGTTGTTTAATGAGCTTTACAACCTAATACGAGAGTTTACGCTCTTAGAACATATGTGTATAAATTCTACGTGGTATAAATGGTATAAATGGTATAATAACCTATTGTTTAATGAGCTTTACAACCTAATACGAGAGTTTACGCTCTTAGAACATATGTGTATAAATTCTACGTTTTAATTTTGATCTTAGAGAAAATTGTGTAGAAATTACACATGACATTATGTGTTAGTGGAATTTTATCAACATTGAATATGAGTGAATATGTGAATATATTATAGTTAGTAGATGAGATATGATCTATTTAATTTACGAAATGTACAGGGATTATGCATAAACTTCATAGAATTCTAACTCTTACCTTTAAAGGGGTACTGTACCCAAGATGTTGTTGTTGGTTTCTATAATCCCCGAGTCGGAGAATAAGGTAACAACTTTTCCATTTTTTGAAAGTCTGTTGAGTACGAAGTATTGTTACGGATGCCAAATTTACCGGAATGCAAAAATACAAATTGTCGTTGTCGAGTAATTTTTGTACAGTTTTCAACCAAATGAATCAAATAAACATTATATTATATGCTTAGTAGTCCCATATACTCATTTAAGTTAGTGTATGGTCACTAGTCAATGAGTGGCTTGGGTTTTCTCCCCGTATAAGCATAATGTTTCAAACGATCGTGTGTGCAATTGTTTTATTAATCCAGTATCCCTCAATTATAATTTGATTACGTTTTGTACACGGAAATTCCAATTTTAAGAGACGCCATTTTATGGCTGGAGCCATAAAATCAATTTATATTAAATTATTAACTTTCAAATTATTAAATTTTAAGATAGCCTATTAACCTGAGCGTTTACAGAATACATCTTCGACTCAAATTACTTATATTTCTATATAGTATCGATAATAGATCGTTGTTATCACCGGGAATTTATTGAAAATGGCGTACAGTACCCCTTTAATGTTTACTGGTTGAATTACAAAAACAAAACATGTGTGACTCTTTTAATCTGCACTGGGACAAATCAAAATTATCGCGTTAGAAAATCACGTTGAACGTGGCTTAACAGTATAGTTAGATGTTGTAACTATACTCCGACACAATGAAATGACTGAATCCGGATTTATATATTTGTTTTCGACGAGCTAATAAAGGCTATATATAGACCCCGTTTCCTTACTTCATTGCGTTCCACAGTTCCACTTAAATTTGTCCATTAAGTGCATGCCACTTGTCATTTTAAGGTTAATATAATTTTACATGCGGATGATTGCATCCATGCTTGTAAATGTTTAATATAATGTCTCTCTCGGGGAAATTAAATGGTATAATAACCTATATGCGCGATTAAGGTTAAATGTACAATGTATAATGTCACATTAATTTTCGAAATAACGTTGATTATAGACGCAAGTATAATAGTTGGGTACACATAGATCAACGGTCAAATCAAATACCATGAATGCACGAAGTCACGTAACATGTAATTTAAAGCGGGACATAACATCCTAGTCTCAAAGTAAACACGGTGGGGAATCACGTGGTTTCGATGTTGGTGAGTGTTACCCTGTGCCAATGCATTCTCTTATATATGCGAGTCGACCATAGGTCGCCTCGCATATATAAGAGAATGCATTGGCCTAACAATTTTTTACAATGTTAATAATTTGTTCTTGTATTCTTTAACAATTTTATAATTTCACCCATACAGATCCCCAGACATATATATGCTTCTATATATGTGTGGGGCTCCCTGCAGGGTAATGGATGTTTTTAATTTTATGTCCTAAAAATTGTAAGAAACATTTATTTAAAAAACATGATAAATTTAGTTTTGGCCAATGCATTCTCTTATATATGCGAGGCGACCTATGGTCGACTCGCATATATAAGAGAATGCATTGGCACAGGGTAAAATAAATCCCGACTTACGACTGGATTTGATATGGCGGGTCACATATTACAGAAAATGTGCAGAATATCAACTACGTATCAATAAGTATTCAATAAAAAAACTGTTAAAAGTCGAATTCCCACACTTTTTGTTCAATGTGTGATTCTATATACATGCGCGGTGCATGCGAATCTGGATAATTATAGCTAATTCCAAACTCATTCATATTTTCAGTCCAGAATACAGGTCTTCGTTATGCCTGACCCATTTGCCGTCAGTATCGCTGTAGCAGTAGTATTTCTAGTGTTACAGACACCACTTGTCACCGGGAATATACATCAAAATAAAGTACAGGTTAGTGAACCAACGTAACCAAAATTACGTTTGTATGGACATAAACAGGCCTCAAAATAAGGTGCCGGAAAATTGAAGAGTGAGGCACAAAAACATAATATACGAGGAACTGACACAAGACTTAGCGTTTTGACTGTTACGAGTATATGATAGTTTATATTTAAAACAAGTTAATACCTTATTTGTTCGGAAATGCTCAGTAGTTTTCTACAACATTCTGCCAAAAGCTTCCAGTCGGAGGTTCGTGTAATACACCAGTCCATACATCTGGGATAATTTAATCCTTCGACTGACATCTTTGTCAGAATGTTAGAGCTAACAATTGTGAGTTTGGACACAAATGAGATATCAGCTTGTTAGAAAAATAGTATAGCATATGCTCGTAGCTGCCAAAATACTATGTAATATATAGATATCCTATTTTATTACCATTTTCCTCATTTCTGGTCGCGTTTGCGATCGCCTCGACCATTTTGAACGCGCGGTACTCATCAACTAGAAACCACGTGATTCCTCACCTAGAAACCACGTGATTCCTCACCGTGGTAAAGCTTGCAGTTATGGCTCGTTGCGCCATGGTCCGATGGTCAAAATAAGGTCGATAAATAGTACATGAAATATTATATACATATTTAAAACCACTTGCCAGTTGAAGCATAAAATATGTATCGCTTTTGTTACATCCAGATCCGGGTCCGGAGATAAAAAAAAAAGTCGATATATACTTTAAAGGTACGAAATCTGATTCGATGGTCCCCGTGTTATCAGATTCCAACAACAACAACGTTTCTTCAATAGACATGCACTTTAGTTATCAGAACGGATTAATTACCAACAACAAATGCTAACCACTGTCAACTCTGCATGGTATAAATTTTTCCAAACCGTGTTATATATCAAACATTTTGTTCAACTCAATTTGGTATCGAGAGTATTTCGGTCGGCTCGTGGAATATTTGCCAGGCCGCCAAATATTCCAGGTGGTGAAAAATAACATATTTTTAAAATCGATATCTGATAACTCTGAGCTTTGACTCGAATAAACTATTTTTGACCCCCTAACCCAAAGAAATATTCATTTGGGAGCGTTAATTCGGATAATGCATATTTAAATTCATTTATATGGACACCATTTGCCTCAAAAACTCGATTAAAATGAGACTGGGTCTGTGCTGTAGTCAGACTGTTCAAGTCATATAGAATTTAGAAAATACGGGTCCAGCATGAAACAAGAAGGAGTGATCTTTGTTGGCCTATTCCTGATATATGGTAAAATAAAGCGCATTTGTCTAACTTCGGTGCGGACATTTGAAAAATTGATTTGACTTTTCCAGAATATAGAAAGTCTGTAGATAGGTAATTCGTGTAATCATCTGAATATCTTATATCCCTATACTTCAAATGTATAAATACGGAGGTTCAAATTAGCCATGTCCGTTTAAAACATATTCCATTTCTTCTGCCACATGTAGTAATAACGAGGGTTCTTTTTAATAAGGTTTTAATTATGTTACGGTAAAATAATGAGCATTTTTCTCTTCATTTTCGAGAAACTAACGACATACAATGTATGTCGAATACAAGGTTTCTATGTCAAATTCGAAAAGTATGAAAGTAACACCATATATAGAGCAACTAGTGGCTGACACGCGATGAAGCTTACGGATATATGTCCCACTATATGCAGTATTCAATCACCACAAAGTTAATATGTCATCACCATGCATACATGCAGTTGAATAACTTGAATTCGATATCCATAATTATATTTTGTTTCTCTTTCGCAATATCTATTTATTTAGTTGACCTCTGTTTACTGGAAATATTTGAAAGGCGAACATGTATTTTGCATATATATTCAGATAATGGAAACATCAGAGAAAAGACTACTGATAATTATATAACTGGTAGTAAATTGTACAAATTAGATTCAAATATTGACTTTTGTGAGTATTCCCACGCGTGTACCTAACTGAACTCCTGCAAAATTCCGTCCTTCAATACGATGAATTTCCCCAATTGTGCCCCTGTCTCTGACTGCTGATCAGAATTATCGTAAGTGACCTGCTGATCAGCTACCAAGTCACTATTTTATATAAAGGACCAGTTAATTTTCGAATCACCAGATCACATTATAAACAACATCTCCCATAGTATATACCATTTGAAAGACAAATTTGGTATATTGTCAACTTATCCGGTCGAATAAAGTGTGAACATGCTGTTTTTGTCAATGTACCGACGTGCGTGCTGTGCTTAATTTAGATCTGGTATGCACTGTCAGTTTATTAATCTCAATGGAAGGGGAATAACTCTGTCTCCTACAGTTGTGAACTATGATATATTATGGGGGTAAATAACGGAGGAGGTCCTGTGTGAATCTGAGAATCTCTATCACTCGGTGACCACTCCTAGGCCACAGCTAGCTGTTCCGTATATTCTGGTGGAATATAAATAATTTTGGATCCTCTTCCAAATGGTATATAATATTGGATATGTTGTGTATTATGTAATCCGGGCATTCGAAAATTATGTTGTCCTTTAACCTTCGCAGAAACATCAGAGCCAGCGAGATTATTTGGGCCGGGGTAAAATTTCAGAGGGGGTATAGTCATGGCCAACGTATACTGATTGTACATCTAGATAGCAATGTTGGGTTTGCTCCACATTTTAATTACGTCAACCATATATTAGCATTATGGCCCGACTGTAATGACAATCGCGGCACATGCAGGCACGTGCCGTGGCCCACACTGGACATGCCACGTGAGTCCATTGTGTCAGACAAAAACTGCCGAGGAGATCAAGTCCACCCCCATTTAAAATTGATCATCAACCTCAAATATACCATGTTGTTGCAGTTGTTCCACAGGGTGTTTGCATGAACATTGACTTTCATCTATATCAAAAACTGCATGTTCGTGTATCAATGTATATGTATGCCTCGGCCCCCAGGCATGCCATGCATGCCGACCCGGATCATGAATCTCCAACCTTGGCTATATAGAAGATCGAAATAGGCCAACTACAAGCGAGTTGTGTGCATAATGCGCCAATAAGAGGCAAATTGAATGGCAAATTAACGTGACTGATATCATTCCGGGGCCACACAGAAGGATTGGGTAACTTCAGACACAGAACATCCCATTGATTCAGATAATTATAACAATTGCTTTATTATATAGTTGTCTGCTGATTATCTCGACAAATTCTTATAAAGTTTTCAACAGCAGGCTATAGCGTATATAGATATAGGCTCGTGTCAGAAGTAATTCGGCCAAATGTCTGCTGTATATATACTATATAATAACTGCACCATTCCCAACTAGTCTTGGCAACTATATATTTCCTCTATAGCTCAACAGATACGCCACATTATTTAGCTGAATGCATATAAACAACCGACAAGCAATAAAATCTTGAAAATTAACCTAGGACTGTTTTCTTATGCTATCCCCGATGGTTTTTGGTCACCTGTTAGTGCCGGACAACTCCTTTACAATATCATACCCTGTATAAACGCCATACTCATGCTGGGCATTGGTCAACTGCGGAAGTGGTAATGTACCTAATGGTATACATCACATCCTTCCGCAGATGACCTATGTCCAGTAATAAATCAAATAATTTGATATTCTACATCTTTACAATTTATGTTAATCTGTTACTTGTTACATGTATATCACATATATATCATGCATTCCTGTTTATTTTTATCTATACATGTAGGTTGTCCTACACCAATATGTGTCTTAAAGACCAATAACACGTATGTTATCTTATCTTATCTTAATTATCGCGTGCAAGGCCATGCCTTCTACAGAGCCCCGTTGTTATTGTGTATAATATGCATAATTTAATTTATCAATAAAAATCACTTCAGTTCAGTTCAGTTCAGTTCAGTTCAAATAGTATTCAATTTGACGATTGAAGATTACATTTCTCTTTGAAGCATAGTCATGTCTAATAGTAGAGGGTTCTCGTTGCTCCTGGTTAATATCTACACTAACTTCTTACGTATTTACGTATTACGCTTTTTAGTGCTTTTACATTATGTATAGGATAATGGCTGAAAACTGTACATTATTTCAGGGAATGGATCGATCGAGGCCGTAGGCCGAGATCGTTCCATTCGCTGAAATAATGTACAGTTTTCAGCTATTATCTGACTTAAAACATGACCGTGTCCATTTGTTTGATGCGTCACCTCTTATCAGAATGGATTAACCTGAGTTGTACCATGTGTTGGGCCCAATCCAATCCTCATTGGCTGCACGGATGGCGTGATATCTTAACACATTGTCTGACAGTCAGTATACTCCATTGCGTTTCCGACCGTTGAATGAACACGACGAACCGACAATGAGCTCCGTCTGCGATAGATTTACGAATATCATCGGGAGTTTCGCCCTTATATTTCGGCATTTGTATTAAATTATTTATGCGACATATTTCGAATTTTGCGGAGAATTATACATTAAATGGCAAATTGGTGCGAGCGTTATGCATAATCGGAAATTTGGCGATCTTGTAGTTTGAGATCGCGGGTAATACTGAAGATCGATGGACTACATTCACATACAAATTACTATATCATAGTTTATTGAAAATTCAATGACTAATCGTGAAACGACATGCCTGGCATTTGAAGTTATACTCCCCTCACCCCAACCCGAGTGACGAGGCTCTATAATATAGGTATATCCCTAATTATGTCATATTCTAGCAATCAATAAGAGCCATATTATACTTGAAAACCATTGTCTTTTGATAGCCACGTGCATACATTATGGTAGCATGCATGCAAGACAAATGAAATCGTCCACAGTAAAATAACCGTTCATTAAGTTGGATATTGAGCGTCCGTTATTAAAATAATGGATCGTTGTTTGTAAAATAATGTACGATCTCGAAAATAACCATCCATTATCCTATAAACTGGACTCGATGAACAAAGGAGTGACGTCATAGCCATGTTTTAAGTGTAAATATAACCTCTTCTGCTTCAAATTACAATATGAATGCATGAGTTAATTTGTAGAGCCACAAATCCGCCTATGATCTTAGTCAATGTCAGCTACTCTTATGATCTTAGTCAATGTCAGCTACTCTTATGATCTTAGTCAATGTCAGCTACTCTTGCAGTCTCTTGGGTTCAAATAAGCATGCGGTGCGAAATAAGAGAAATAGACAAAACACAACGCGCAATCGCGCATCTTTTTACATGAATATATAAAAGAGTAGGATCTGTCTGTCCGTCTGTCTGTCCGGATTTTCTCCCAGACTGCAGGTCCGATTTCAACCAAATTTGGTGTAGTGACTCGGGGTACCCTGCCGGAGGTTATATAACGGCGCTAGTTTAAAAAAAAATTATTTAAATTTTTTTAAATTAAATAAATAACAACAAAACAAATACGCTCACTATATATGGACTATTTCAGCACCAGATGTACGCTCTTTATATATGAGTTTTCACTGTGACCCGCGCCATCCAACAGAATAATGGGTATAAGCCTAATGTGGGCTTATATCGATAAGCCTACTGTGGGCTTATATCGGAACCAAATAAGTCCAATATGAACAAGTGTCAATATTTAGGTCCAATATGAACCTATTTGCCCGATGATATATTGAAGTAGCATAATAATATTATCAATATATATAAAAGAGGAGGATATGTCTGTCATGTGCGCGAAGCGCACATGGGGGCCCCTAACGCCCCTAATGACCCTAACGCACAAGGGGGCCGCAGGCCAATATATTTGTAGAGGCGTGTGCAAACCATATATATTAGGAATTATTGGAACATCAATTGGACCAAGATGCTGTTGACGCCATGATTGTTGTAGTTAAATAAGCATGCATGCGATTCGGAAAAAGAGCAATAGACAGAAAACAACGAGCATCTTAAAAATACATTACCCGAATTAACGCTCCTAAATTACAATTCTTCGGCTTCGGGGGTAAACAAAATATTTGATTCGTGTCGAGGAACCCACCCACCAAAGCTCAGAGTGATCAGATATCGATTTTTGAAGTTTGTTATTTCTCGAGATGTGTAATAATATGTGGCCCAGAAACACGTGGACAAAATTGCGGATGAAGATGGATAACTCTAAAATCAAGTGGTAATACGGCCAAATTTCGTGATACTTAATTGATAATAAGTGGCGATATTTTGTTGAACAAAATGTTGATAAATATCAAGTTTCGGGAAATTTGATACCATAGTTCACAGTGGTTAGCATTATTTTGTTGCAATAAATCGATTCTGATAACTAAAGTGTATTTTGAATAAATGTTGTTGTTGTTGTTGTATCTTGATGATATGGGGACCTCTGATCGGATTGAGTAACTTTAATCGAGAATGACAATATAAACATAATCTGATCCAAGTAAGTAACATTACAACCATACATATGGGCGGCAAAATTTCCACACAAAAAAAAACATATACGCGGGTATATATATGCTTATTTGGATCAAGTACGTTAATGTAAAATAAAGGTACATGTTTGGATCCAGAAAATAAGGCTGTCTCTCAAACAAGTGCGCACTGAGAGGGACGCCGGGAGAGCTTGAATTCAATCAGGCCAAAAATAAACGTCTGGTGTGTCATATGTCCAAAATATGATGGTTCATCATGGTTGGTATAGGTAGGCTCGTATTTTTTTTATTTTGACATATTCTTATGGCTTTTCATGTCTTCTGCAAGATTTCCACGATTATTATGATTTTCTTTGTATAAGCTGTAATATACATAATGCTTTGACAGATAACCAATTCTGAGCAATTAAATTGTTTGTTTTAACATTTCAGAAACATTTCTTGAAAACCAAGAAAACAACTTCAGGGTGTGGGTTTATAAAAAAAATGGTGGGTAAGGAAACCCGAACCACAAATATTTTTTACTTTGGCCTTATAAGTAGCTCTATATAATTGATCGTCAAGATGCCCATGCAGAAATATGTCAATATCTCCAAACCAGACGTGAACCACGTGTTGTGTTGCTTATGCGCTGTATTATATAACTCAGAATATCGATCGAAATAGAACGCCCTTACCTGTGTATGGAATCCACAAGGTTGAAATAAAGGTGATCCAACCGGTTCGTAATGTGATGCAGAATAAACGAACGCAGGATCCCACGTCGGTTTATCTGAAAAATATGTTCTGTCAGCCACACGCGTTCTTTATAAGGTCAACACAAACACATGTGCGACGCTCTGACGTTGGCCTCTGACTGCCGATTTATGTGATACCCCCCGTGTTGGCCATTTGTTTCCTGTACAGTCAGCTGTTCGCTAAGCCATAACTTACGTCGTCAAAGGTCAACCATCGATTCCCATGGAAACCCATTCATTTCCCCCCGAGTAGCCTACGTACATCACGAACTTGTGGCACATTGATTGGAATCCTGTATATATCGATCTTCCCCCTGTCACATCATCGCCTATACCGATGGCGAGAAATAAGAAGCCGCTCCTATCGAATCATAATCCACGTTACTATGAATAGGAATTCTGAGATTGGGATATAACAACGTTAAATTAGCCCACTCGACCATTCTGGATATCTGGCAGAATCTATACTTAGGTATACTTACCCACAGAAGTGCCGCACCTTAGCAAAGTATGGATTTTGGTTTTATAGTTCACTTCGCTGATCACAACAATACAGCATTAATATCACAATGTTCGAACACTGTGTGTGGCTTTAATTAAAGGCTCATAAGGGTTTTAACTCTTTCTTTACTGATTGGATTCGTATACAGTCGGATTCCTTATGTCGATAAACAAATTGTCGGAATGTTAAAAGCGATCTGATAATTGTTTTTTTTCCAACAGAGTGTCTATTTTCAGAATCTACCTGTTTCCAGCTTGATATTTTAGTGCAAACAGGTTTTTCTGAGGTTTTTATTTGTACTACCCGTCTATTTATTCCCGTCTATCTGGTGATAAGAAAACGGTGTTATTACGCGCAACTGGTTCGGTAAATTAGACTGCATTTAAATGTTCTTTCCCAAGTATTAAGCTATATATATATATATATACACTAAACTTGAATTTAACAGCACAAACAAACAGTGTCTATTGTGAAGCAGTCACTGTGGTGTGTGTTGGTGTTAAATCTCCTATCTGGGTCATGTTTGATCCAATGTAAGTCCAAGCATCCATGGACCTAGAGCTCCATTGGTCTAGTTAAATAAATTCACTTGGCTAAGTGGTGGTTATCATAACAAAACACCATTAGACACAAACATGCCCATGCTCTGTGGAACTTTGTTTATTCAAATGTGAGATAAGATCAAATCTGACATAGAATGTGGTCATGCAGGTATAATTTACTCAAGTTGCCTTAACATGCTTATTGTTGTCAAAGCAAGAAATATATATAAATTTGACAAGAATTGGAAGAGGGTAGGAGGGAAATGGTAGGGAGGAGGGGGTAGAAGGTTGGGGGGGGGGGGTCACTTGGAAAGTGTAACACCATGTAGCTCTTTTAGACAGGTCGGTCGGGTTTTAACGATCTGAATACCTATCACATTATAGGCCATATGTCAGATTAATCAGTACAATGGTTCTAGAGAATATGTTTAAATGCTCTCAGTAATTTCATTGAAGAAACTGTTTTATTTTTTTCTAATTAAGTTATAACAAATTTATTGTTGTATTTTTAAATATTTTATTTGTTAAAGATGCATAATCCGAATTAACGCTCCCAAATTACCATTTCTTTGGCTATCGTCGAATTTGTTCGGAATTATTCCGCGTATGTATGTTTTGATATACTTACCAAATTATATATATATAATTCTGGGGTTCAAATGAGTCGTGTCCGTTTAAAACAGTCCATTATCCAGGGAATGGATTGATCCATCCGGTATCGTGCAAGGCACTGCATTATACATTATACATGCATGTGAAACAAATGTCCAATAAATTGGATATTTATATTGTCCCTTATTAAAATAGTGGACGCTATTTTAAACTTATTGGACAATTGTGTAAAGCATTGAACATTCATCATCGTATACGACGGAGCGACCGTTTGGCCATGTTTTAACTCGTTTTATGCGGACGGGTGTATACTGAGTAACACGGAAATTAATCTGTTTGAATTTTAATCATATGCCAGTGTCTATATCAACCTATTGAACAATTGTGTATACAATAGTTTACGATCAAACATTAAACTGTACGCATGCATTGAACGATGTGGCAACCACACCCATGTCAGTGACCGTGATTTATAACTCCTTTTACTCGGACTCATCTGACGGGCAAAGAGTAAACATGGAAGACATTCTGTTTGAATGTTAATCATACCATTCATGCATCGTATACTATTCTCAAATCATTGAAAAGTTGTGTTTTTGTAATTTATGATAATAAATGATTACACAAAAACTTAACGTATTGAACGATATGGTCACATTAGGGTGACAACATTTAACACTAAATCTTGTTATCCGAGTTCACCTGGTGTGCAATGAGTAACACAGAAGAAGTCTATTTAAATTTTAATTATATGCAGGCAATTCCGCACAACGTCACCATTATCAATTCTTTTGTACACGTTCGAAATACTCTCTTTATGTTTATAGAATGTATGACACATGCGCATACTATATTATTTAGCGTACAGAAATGTGTACTCTTCAAGTGCGCACAGTCCATTCAGCTTAGATCGCTCTCAGTCCAAATATCGATTGGTAAAACTACGTTTATATGACAAATGTACTTGGAGTCTTTATCCCTGCACATGTGTCGTGGTTTATAACTATACAAGGAAAGCCGATGTGTGTATGTCCTGTGGTGAACTTGAGTAAACAGAACACATGCAGGGTAGTAGTATACAGTCTGCATATCCAAGCAACGATTTAGGATGTAATCATAAGAGACAGGAGACATAATGGACTCCGTTATCCGGAGTGGATCGGTTTCATTTAATTTCCGGGATAATAGTGTTCGATTTTTAATCTGTGCTTTTGTAATTTTATTGGTGACCACCGATTCCGTCCATACATCTGGAGCTCAATCTCCATTCCCAACATGTGAGTATGATTTTTCTCTATAGTCTATATGTGACCCGCCATATCAAATCCAGTCGTAAGTCGGGATTTTTTTTACCCTGTGCCAATGCATTCTCTTATATGTGCATTGGCCTAACAACTTTTTACAATTTTAATAATTTTTTCTTGTATTCTTTAACAATTTTATAATTTCACCCATACAGAGCCCCAGACAAACATGAGCAGACGACACTCTTCTATATGCTTCTATATATGTGTGGGCTCCCTGCAGGGAAATGGATGTTTTTTATTTTATGTCCTAAAAATTGTAAGAAACATTTATTTTTAAAAAATGATAAAAAATTGTTAGGCCAATGCATTCTCTTATATATGCGAGGCGACCTATGGTCGACTCGCATATATAAGAGAATGCATTGGCACAGGGTAAAAAAAATCCCGACTTACGACTGGATTTGATATGGCGGGTCACATATACTCAGTCTTGGGTGGATGTTAACGACCGTCCATGGGAATGGGCGGGGGGGGGGGGGGGGTAATATTTCTCTTAAAAAGTGTACTCTGTCAAAACGACACTTATAATCTTGAATGGAAGTAAATTACCGTCAATCCGTGAGCAGGGTCCGCGCTGAACCAACATTTACTTTTGCCAATTAAATTGCCAAATGAAAATATTTTTTGCCAAATTCTTTTCTAATTTGTCAAATGCTATTCCTGATAGTATAATTTTCCGCAACATTGAGTCTTATTTCGTGGTCTATCATACAACAATAAACCAATCACATTGTAGAAGGGTTGCTTCATCAGAAGGGCACATTACAGAGGATTATGTAAACACCACCACCACACTAAATGCGGGTAGTCCCTCACCTTCAATATATACTAAATTACCAATGCTATCAGATTAACTGCATTTTAATAAAGGTGGTAACTTTTCCTAGACCTTATAAAACACCACTAATATAATTATATTGTGAGAGACGAGTTTCCTGAAATGAATGAACAATATTTTTTCAACTTTCATGAGGAATTAAAAAGTGACTTGCCAAAACTTTTGCCAAATGATAATATTTTTTTGCCAAATGTGAATTATTTTTGCCATTGGCAAATTTTGCAAGTGGCAGCGCGAACTCTGTCCGCGAGGAAAGTTGTGGGTTGTGGTTCTCTTTAGTCCGTTCATTGCAGGAGTTGAGCTGGTGCCAGTGAATCCCCTTATATGTGTGAGTCCCCCGTAGTATATGTATATAAGGATACTCGCATATACAGAGACGTGGTGACAGGGGGTTTGGAGGAGGGTGTCTAGCTCACATCCCCTCCCAACTTTGGTCAAAATATTCAACAGTTGGAAATTTCATACCTGCCAAAATATTAGTTGGAAATTTCACACCAACAATATAGGTTGAAAATGTTCTTGTATAGTCTGATTTTCAAACAATTTATTGGGGGGAATTAATTGTTTTTGGACCAATATTTGTATATTTTCCTATTTTGGCAGGGGGAGTGGGGGAGGGGGTCGGAAAAAAAATTCAGGCACGTATGGCATTTTTTCCCTTTCGATCATTTTTGTGTACCCACCCACCCCCACCGCCAATTTTTTGTCCGTTTTCGGCAGTTTTTTCCGACCATTTTTTTACACCCACCCCCCTTTTAACACTAAAACAGAGATTTGCGGGGGGGAAATTCACTGTAAACAGCTGTATATGAATTTCTGTGCATACTATTTATCATGGATGTTTAACATGGACATGTAAATAGGAATGAGTCATTTTGAGGTCATTCGGCCAAAAAAACATGGCTGCCAGCGGCCATCTTGGATTTCAAAATTTGCAACAAAATACAACACGTAACTGCCTGCAGTCAGTTTACCAGTTAGAATTACATTATTTCTCTCATTCAAAGTGGTTTTGAAGCCCAACTCATTGCCTAAACACTAAAAAAACAAGCAGGGAATTTTGTTTTAGTTGCGGAAAAAATTGCTTGTTGGTGGATTTGACCACCCACCCACCCCGTGTGCCGGAATTTTTTGTTTAACCCCCCCCCCCCCCCCCCTGATTTTGGTCATAATTTTGGACTGAAATGGTCATCAGTTTTTTCCAACCTAAGTGGGGGTGTCAGGTTTGAAATTTCCAACTCTAGGGAGGCTTGAGGCTAGTTTATATGCTAGGATTTTGCGATTTTCTTGTTCAGATTTCAAAATTTTCGCACACCGAGCCGAACCATGGTCGGCTCGGTGTGTCATTGTCCCTCCCACATGGCCAATATAAAACTGCTAATTAGTTTAACAAAACAATATTTTACTACATTTGGTCAAACTTGGAGAATTTCCCACCTGGGGAGTATGAGGTTTGCAATTTCCAACACTATAGGAAAGCTTCAGTTGAGCCAGTCTAGATGCTAGGATTTGCGATTTCTTGTATAGTTTTCAATATTTTCTCACAACTATGGTCAGCCCGGTGTGTCCTGGTCTCTTGCCCGTAGCCGTGTGCATTTGTCTGGAGTTAGACCTCTAGATGTCAGGATTTATGCAATTTTTCAGGTTAAAATATCTGTGAATGTTCTCATGCCTGGAATATATAGAACCATGGTTTATAAATATATAGGATATTAGGCCTGAGCACTGATTCAGGGGGGGTGCAGTTGGAATTTCCCAAGGTGGACAGCCCCCCCCCCCCCCCCCCAACGGAGACCCTCGATCTAGCCACGTCCCTGCGCATATATAAGTGAATGCACTGGCTTAAGGCCAATGTAAATATTGTTAGGCCAGGGTTTTCGCAAAATATCAGGGCCCTGTTTCATGAAGGTAACTTATGACATAGTTGGGACTTAAGATGGTCATAAGTTCAAACTTCAGTCATAAGTGCGTTTCACGAACAAAGTCTTAACCTAAGATGGTCTTAACTTTGGTCTTAACTTTAAGACTGGTGTGAGGTGTCATAAGATAATCTTAAAGTTAAGACCTATACGTTGTGATCCGCAGTTGGTCCAAAATGTGGATGGGATCTAGTTCATGTATATATTATTATAAACACATTTAACTGAATAACACCTTGCTAGTACGGAGGGTGTTTCAGAAATGGTAGTAATTAATAACCAACTGGTAAGCTATAGCAGTGACGTGGCCAGTGGTTGCAAGATTGGTGGGGTGTCCGCTACTAACTGTAAACCGCCAAGACCGGACTATATATACATTTCTAATTGCTGTTACAAAAAGAATATATTTACATAGAGTTGAACATCATTTGCGATTCAAATCACCCAATCGCACTGTAGACAATAATCATGTTGAGACAATTAGTCCGAACATTTTCACATCGAGGATAATAGTGATTGATTTATTCTCCGTTTTTTTTATAAATTCTTATGTCAGCTATTATTATTATTATTTACTTGCTTTTCTATATTATTATGTTATAATTTGATTGTAAAAATGTATTGTATATGTACCCCGTATATATATCAACAAGATAATAATACATAATATGTGTTATTTTATTATTATTATGTATATTATCATAATCTATTAACTATGAAATAAAAATATATATAGCATGTATATAGTATACGGACCGCGCGGGCACACCGGGATCCGCGAAAGAACATATAATATCACTGTGAACTGGCCCACAGACCCCTGGGGGAATTACTAAAATACCAATATACCAGTGGTATAGTCTATGTTGGTATTTAGTACTTTTCCCCAGGGGCCTGTGAACAGGCCGTCTGTTCACGTGTTGTTAATTATAAACGCTCTTTATTAGAAGTCGTTGATTTGGTTTTTATTAAAACATATATGCAGAATGTCGTTCAACGTAACGTACTTTCGAAGTTCATACGCAGTTTGTTAATTATAATAGGCGTTTAGCACATTTGTCAACAGAACCAGAGCAAATGGCACTAACATCATTTATATATGGCTTCTACAAGTATGTCTCAGATTGCAAATAAGTCTATTTGGAGCACGATATGAAGTCCTATTCACATTATAGCAATATAAATAAAGAGCGTTTTGTGTTAGTATTCCATAAATGTTGGCAATCAATAAAGAGCGTTTAGCTCAGTGCTTCCATTGTGGTGTATTGTATGTGTATGCCGTGTTGGCGACATATTCGGTTTCCTGGTATTATAGATGCTTCAAAGACGTATAATGTATTAGAACCTAATATCAGCATTGAAAGGAGCGAACATATGTCTCGCGTCGCTTTAATGGTATATTATATGGGTGAAGGTTCACATTCTGAGTTAGGATGTATAAGTCCCTTTAATAACTGAAATAATATATTTGAGCTCGATACGTTTGTATAAAATAGGCATTGGAAGCATGCAGCTATGTGTGCATGGATGGGGTCTGACGCGAACACACAGTTAAAAAGCGCGCTCGTGCAGTTAAGTATGCACCAGTCATTATACTGATTATCGCCCTTGCATTAAAATATCATAATTATTCTTAGACACGCCCTAGTATCTGTCACCAGACACTGTACCTAGGCATATAACACACACAGAACCAACATTTTCTGTGCATAGCTGTAATAAATTGTCGAGAGCCAGTCTAAAAGCGCGCGAACTTAAATTACTACTTAAGTAGGACTTAATCTTGTTTTGTGAAACGCGTTCTTGAAACGGAAAAGTTACATCATAAGATCCACCTTAGATCTTAGATTAAGTCCATCTTAAGATAATCTTATGACATTGCTTCATGAAACAGGCCCCAGGAAGCTCCAGTCAAGGAAGGGTTAAAAGTCTATTTCAGACAACCATGCCAATCGGCTTCTATTTTTGAATGAAATTAATTTCAAACTTAATTGTCTTCTCGTGGTGGGGGGTGTCAATAATTCAGACACGTTGGCCAGTGGGTCGGGTAACTTGGGTCTGTGTGTGAGCCGTCAGCCATGAAACAAGATATATATTCTCAACCTGGAAGTGTATACATGTATGTATAGTCACGTATAATAATCAGCCCTATTCTTCTCTTGTCTGACGAAAATTCGTAATAAACGGTATATCTTACAAGGCCATGCACTAACGTGATTTTTTTTAGATGAAAATCCAACAGTGAAACAGCCCAAACCCATGCAATGCCATGTTGATTCGACATGATGCCGATAAAATACATTTAATTAATTATGATTTAATTTTTGTTACATGTATTATATGGATTCTGAAGCTTGGTCGATCTGGGTTCAGGGACATCTCAAATTCTCAATGTGCCACTCAGATCGATACCATGGCCATTTCGATAATAAAAATGAGAAATTATTCACGCACACGTTGAAGAAATTAACTCTCATATACTGAGGCAGTGTCTCCATACAATCTTATATCTACGCTATATGTCGGAATTACATAACATTCCCCTATATATTCGAGACCGCCAAAAATACCTATGTTTGGCAATAAAGGGGCACTGTACTAAATTCGGCCGTTTATGGGACTATCTCCTTTTATACTCAAAAGAATATTGGCAACTTTTGAATGAATTAGACCCATGGATTAGTGCGAAATACTCTCATGATCTCTATGAACGATGCAAACAACATGGTAATTATAATGAAAATGAATTTATGACTCCAGCCATTTATTCATTTTCACTATAATTACCATGTTGTTAGTATCGTCAATAGAGCACATTAGTGTATTTTGCACTAATTCGTGGCTCAAATTCACTCATTTGTTGTATATATTCTGTTGAGTATAACAGGAGATGGTCCCATAAATGGCCGGATTTAGTGTACAGTAGTCCTTTAAATAAAAGGCTATTACTAATAATAACATGTCAAATTAAATAGAACCACAAACCGATACAATGTTTCCCTAATTCAATGCAAATAACAACATACTGATTAAGTTGATCAAGAGGGTATATAACTCAAACTGAAAGGCGAATATCACATAATGCGGTATAGAATAACATTTGCATAAACGTTTGAAACTAGAAGTATATACATATATACGTATACACTCCATGTGTGGTCAACCCACACGTGCCATATGTTTGATGTTCTTTGATATCTTCATATGGAATGTACTTTATCATGATACGTGAATTATAATATACCCATGCATGAAATATCAAAGCATACAGATAGCTTATTTATTCTTTTTGTTTGAAAACATAGGGTCTACGAAAATTGTCAGAACCAGTTCAAGCTGCTTCATTATACTAAATGCTCAGCTGATGTTTAACCCTTTTATGGCGGGGGCTGTGCTGAGGCAGCATTAAAGATCTTGTGCCAGTACATTGTCTTATATATGCGAGTCTCCCGTAGGGATAGCTTCGCACATATAAAAGAATGCACTGGAGGGTTAAAGGTACTCAATCCGATGAGACGCTTCCTAAATTACTATTTCTTTGGCTTCGGGGATAAAAAATATTTGATTCGAGTCGAGGAACCCATCCGTCAAAGCTCAGAGTGATCAGATATAGATTTTTGAAGTTTGTTATTTCTCGAGATGTGTAATAATATGTGGCCCAGAAACGCAGAGTCTCGGACAAAATTTCGGACGTAGATGGATAACTCTAAAATCAAGTGGTAATACGGTCAAATTTCGTGATACTTTAGTTATAATACGGCTATATTTTGTTGAACAAACGATTCTGATAACTAAAGCGTATTTTGAAGAAATGTTGTTGTTGTTGTTGTTGTTGTTGTTGTTGTATCTTGATGGTATGGGACCGTGTGATCGGATTGAGTACCTTTAAGAATTTTGTCGGTTATTATAATTCATTCTCATTTTATCTAGCCTATATTTCTAAATTAATATTGACAGATCGATTTCTCGGAATATTGCAGAATTAAGTGTAACCAAGCAAAGTCTTAAATAAAAAAAATGCGAGATTTCCTCACATTCTTTGTATGTGATGGCAGTCACTGTGATCAGACCATCGTACCGAGGGACTGACCTCTGACATATATAACATTTGTAAAACAACATGTTTGAATGAGAAGTACTACATGAAAGAAGCTATCTTGTTTTATATTTTATATGGAATTTATTTCATATCGCTTCAATGTTTTAGAAGGAGACCACAAATTGTTTTGTTGATGTTTTAATATAAACAAAATGATATTATTTGATATTTATATGTCTAATTTATCTGGCATATTTGGTTTTCAACATTTTTCAGCAGAATTACAAAGCAGAAAATTGTGTTAGATTATGTTTTTATATTTTATGTTATGAAACTGGAGATCTGGAACCATGTATACATCTATATCACACGAAACCTCTATTATATCATTAAAAAAGCCATTACACATTTCCTTATCTTTCACTAGTTACATATCACTTGGCATCGCGCCAATAAAATGACCGTGTGTCTCTACAGTGATTCGGGCGGATTAATGCTTCTTTCGAAATGCCCACATGACACCAACACCAGACAATGCAAAATGATTGCTTTGTTTATTAAAGTTAAATTCTTGTCCAACTTCGTTGCACCAACGAAAATGGACACAAAAACAAAGAGGCAAATTGGGGGACTATATTTTCCGTCGCCATCCCAGAGCGTAATACTGTCTTAACGGTTGTGAAGCGTCTCAAATAACGTTGTAAATGCATGCATTTTGATTTGTTAAAAATTCTTAAAGCTGGAGATCGTTGGATATCCTCTATATATATTTATCACTACATTCGGTCCCGTGCAGGACGCAACGAAGCGCGCATACTTATGCTTATAAAGGTAATATTGGACATTATATGTCACTTTAAGTCGACTAAACGAGGCTCTTATGCGTTATTTGAGGACATTGACCTTCAAACTGACTTGGCGAAATTGCCTACTTAGAGCTGATTTGCTTGGCTAACTGGTATGGATCGCATACCACGATCGTGTAGATAATGCATATTAAATCCTTATCGTATACCACGATCGTGTAGATAATGCATATTAAATCATTGGAATCGCTTTAGCAGCCATATAGGCGAACTAAGGTAGCCATACACACGGGTCACTAATTCTCTTTAATTTTCCACATGAAATCATTTTGTGTTTATAATTATAGACACACATGGTTGGAGATAAACTAGATCGTATACAGAAGAAGGTTTTTCTCTTTTCACAAAGACGTGGCGACGGGGGGGGGGGGGGAAGTGAGATACCCCGGAGTATCTCACTCCCGCCCGACTTTAGTCAAATTGTTCAACAGTTGGAAACTTCGTGTCTGCGTGAGTTGAGATAAATTGGGAATTTTGGACCAAACTATGTTGATTGAAAATGTTCTGATATTATAAATTGTGTAGGCAGTATCTGGTATTTACGAAAGTGCATTATGGCCACCCCGTTCCCCGTATAATACACCAATTGACAACTCGTTATAACGACCTGCCTCATCTCCATATTCAATACGGATAGATAAAATACACGACTAAAACTCAGAAACGGAACATTGTGAAAATGTTAAAAAATGTGCACATTTTTTTTTCACTGATGGCAGTATTCATTTAGCGTATAGCGATGGGAATCAAATTTGTCTGGATAACCACATGGGCCAAGTCAATAAGGCCGAAATACCTAAAAAGAAAAAAGAGCTAAACAAATGGTCCGACCTTTGCTCGATATACTGCAAACTTGAACATTTCGGCCCGGTTAAAAAAAAAGAATGCAGTTGGAGAATTCCAAGTCAGACACCCATATGGAGACCTTTTATATATAGTCATGTTCCTGCATGTTGGGGATAAACTAGATGGTCCAGAGGAATTAAGGTTCTTATTTTTGCTAAAAGCGACGGAACCTTTTCCTTTTCCCATTGTATTGCATCTTTTAACACGTTAGGTTATCACCCCTGGTTAAGTGGTGCTGTTAATTTGCCATGATGTTGGTGGGTCCTGCTATAATGCAATGCTGATGGAGAAAACAGATGCTGTTAAGCAATTGTCATTTGCAGTGGCTTGTGTTATCTGAAAGAATCGAGGACAAGCCATTA
Organism: Siphonodentalium dalli; assembly: GCA_032622095.1. Lineage (NCBI taxonomy): Eukaryota > Metazoa > Mollusca > Scaphopoda > Gadilida > Siphonodentaliidae > Siphonodentalium > Siphonodentalium dalli. The sequence goes on along the minus strand of CP136062.1, from coordinate 190,422,882 downwards.
TATGTATATGAAACATTCAAAAACATATATTTTAAAACCATAATCAAAATGTCTATATTCCTGTCGTTTTGCAAACACCGGCGAGCTATTACTAAAATATTTTTTAAATATGTATGTTCTTAAACTGAATATACGTTTCATATAGACACTGGCTTTTCCTCAAACCCTTCGGATTAGCCAAACACCACGAAACTGACAACTTTAGAGAAAATCCGAAGGGTTTGAGGAAAAGCCATGCAGTGTCTATATGAAACGTACATTCAGTTTAAGAACATAGTTCAACATACGTATTTAAAAACTATTTTAGCTATGTAGGTGTGTCGGGTGCCGTGGATGGGGGCTATCGGCGATCGCCTTGACCAACCATATCCATTATAGGTGTTGCAAGTATCATACATATTTGAGAATGCAGAAACGTTGTGAAACATAGATTATGTTTGACACTTATTCCAATGAGAATAATTTGAGACAAAATTTGGTGCATGACCCCAGACATTTGGAAACAACTGTATTATTGCTTTTCTATCCAACTATTTTAGGACATGCATGTGGTAATTCTACCATGTGAATGAAATACAACAGCTGTCGTAATTATTAGCGCGCGCCGCGTACTGTTCTGCAAATTCTTGATAGCTGTGGTCCGATCGATGTGCATTTTATTTATAGATACTTGGTTTTTCCGGTTTAAAAGTCGAACTGCGCGACCAGGAGGCCGAGTCCGGTAAAAGGTGTAGTTGGGAATTTCGATTTCGTTTATTGTCCTTTACATTATTAAGTCAATCAAGCTATATGTCAATTACCAAAAAAAAAGGAATTTAAAAGATAATTTGTAAGTCTTATATTTCAACTTTTATAGATATGTTTCGTTCTGCAGCCCACTGATGGTTGTGGTCGGAGACGACCGAGTCGGCCGCCGGTTCGTTAATTAGGTGCTGGTTGTTATTTTAACGGAATTCTGAGTTGGTCATTCGCGAAACCAATATATTTTATATTCTATAATTACAAGCATGGGTATATAATATATGATCTTGAGCGGGTTACAATTTCTGACTATGGTTTTCTTGTATGATATTAATATTAATGTTATACTATATTTCAGATACATCAACCGGGTACCAGAAGAGGTCAATTGACATCACCAAAGATGGCATCACTGGAGGGTATCTCGTGCATACAAGACGGGCCAATGTCACCATGTACCTTCAAGCCGCCCTTGGTTACCAAGTCTTTCTCCGGATCATGGATGCAAATGGCCCTTTGACTGATTGGGTCGACATCTATGATGGTGCACACGGAATACGTTTGGGTTAGTATTCGAACACAAACCACCCAAACATCACCATAGCCATACTCCACACTGGACAGATATATGTTTAAAATCCTTGTGTGCCACATTTCACCTACACAACATTGTTTCACTCAGGACCAGGAGTTGGAGTGTCTCTCCCTCCCAACTTTGGTCAAAATTGACAACATTTGAAAATTTCATGACTAGCACTATAGTTGGAATTTATACTCAACATATCGGGGTGGAGTTGAATTTTTTTAATTTTTTTAATTTTTGGGATCATGCACCACCCTGGGAAAGCAAGTTTTTTCCTTCCCGATGTCGGACACCCATCCCTTCAACAAAAGTTTTGTCCAAGGGCAATTGGGGACCTACCCCAATGTTTGATGAATGAAAGTGTCAATGCCACTGTAGCTCAACTTTGAAAGGGAATAATTTCATGTGTTACAAGTCAATGGAGCGAATAGGAATGCGGACAGTTGAAATGTCTAAGTAATACTAGATTATCAACATGAAGAGGGATATATAAAATAAAATCAAAGATGGCCACTGGCAGCTGTTTTCCAATGAATATCAAAAACATTTGATAGCTCCCATCTAGTAGATCAATATCAAGATCACTATGAAGTTTGGTGATGAAGTAAGTGAACTGTAGGGTGTGCCAAAATTTTTTAGTCATGCAAAGAGTAAAATCCAAGATGGCTGATGGCAGCCATTGACATGCAGATGGTGATCAGAAGAACACTCCGGCATGTAGCCCGTGCTAATGGATTGAATTTTAAAATCCAAGATGGCTGCTGGCGGGCATGTTTTTTTTTGCCGAATGATCCCAAAATGACTAGTTCCTATCTGTATGTCAATTTCAACAGCCATGACAAATTTCATAATGATCCGACCCAAGGTACGACCTGTAGCCCGAGCCAAAGGATTTAGTCATGCAAAGAGTAAAATCCAAGATGGCTGCCGGTGGCCATGTTTTATGGCCGAGTCACTATTAACATCCATGGCAAATTGATGATGATCAGTCGAACAGTACGACATGTGGCCCGTGCTAATGGATTGAATATTGAAATCTAAGATTATTTTTTTTGCCGAATGAGCATCAAAATGACTCGTTCCCATCTACACGTCAATTTCAACAGCTATAACAAATTTCACAATGATCCGACCAAAGGTACGACCTGTAGCCCATGCTAAAGGAAATTGTTGGCGGACGTAAAGTTGAGCTAAAAAGGTGAAAATAGCAGAACAGTTAAGGCAGAGAGAGGGTGTGAAATGTTTTAAATAACCATCCGGATGAAATGCCCATCAGATAAGCTTACTGAAAAACACCAGAAATTTCAGAAATCACAAAACACTCCTTAACTAAACTTGTCAAATAAGGTTCAGCATCCATATATATACCCATATGTTACCCGCAGTGTGTATATGCGACAAAGATGTGTATGCACAGCAGCGTATTCTTTCATACTGTTACTAGCCTCAGCTAGAAGACTAAGTGGTCGCCCAAACTCTGTATTAATTATATAATTTTCCATCTGCTGTCTACACCATTTACCAATAACAACTATACTAATTGATTGGACACACTGATAAAATACATGTATTCATGCAAATGTCCGAAACACAGGGGCATGTAACATGCTCTCTGTTCCGGCACACCCCAACCGCACTACCTTATACGCCGTACCTATTACATCGTATTTACCCCCTCCCTCCCACAGACCTTATGCCCTGTAGCTACTAGTATATATGTTCATGTTTACGTCATTGTAGTTTGCATGAGACACACGTATACTACCACGAGACACAGGTGTACTATCATGATATATAGAGCAGGAACGTGCATAGGGATGTTGCATTAAGGAAATATTTTTATCTTTCAATATTCGTACCATTTAAATCACCAGAATAATTATATGAGCTGACGTTGGCATCTCAGCGATAATTGAGATTGTCCGGTCAAAAACAACAATGAGAACTGATGGAAAATCTAATAATTTTTCAGTTCAATTTTTCCTCGTGAGAAGCGGGTGATATAAAAGAACAATTATTGGGTAAATATTGAAATTTGGACCCCCCCCCCTTCTCTTGGTTAATGCTCTCGGGACGTGGCTAGAGGGTCTCCGTTCGGGGGGTGTCTACCTTGGGGAATTCCAATTGCACCGCCCCCTTGTTAAATCAGACCAAACACAAGTTTTGCATAATTCCATTTGTAGTCCCCCCCCCCCCCCCTGCACCTCAGTGCTCAGGCATAATAGCCTATATATTCATAAACCATGGTTCTATGTACTCGGTATGAGAACATTCAGATATTTGAACCTGAAAATTGCATAAAACCTAACATCTATATAGTGGTCTAACTCCAGACAAATGCTACACGGCTATGGGAAAGTGGCCGCGCCAATCATAGTTGTTTTACCCGTGTGAGCAAAATTTTGAAATATAAACAAGAAAATCGGAAAATCCTAGCATCTAGACTGGCCTCAAGCTTCCCTGGTGTTGGAAATTTCAAACCTCATACTCACCCTTAGGTCGGAGAATTCTCCAACTGATGACCATTTCAGTCCACAATTTTGAGGAAATGCAGTAAAATATTGTTTTCTTATTGGTTCGGCCTGGTGTGCGAAAATTTTGAAATCTGTACAAGAAAATCGCAAAATCCTAGCATCTAGACTGGCCTCAAGCCTTCCTAGAGTTGGAAATATATCAAACCTGACACCCCCACTTAGATTGGAAAATTTCCAACTGATGACAATTCCAATAACAAAGTTGACCACATGAAGGACAATATTGTTTTCTTAAATTAACTAGTAGTTTTTGACTGGCCACGGGGGAGAGACCAGGACACAAGCTTTCCAAGAGTTGGAAATTTCCAACCTATGGTTGAAAAATTTCCAAATGATGGCATTTCACTCCAAAATTTGGACCAAAAATAGGAAAATATGCAAATATTGGTCCAAAAACAATAAATTCCCCAATAAGTTGTGTGAAAATCAATCTACAAGAACATTTTCAACCTATTGTTGTGAAATTTCCAACTAATGTTGTGTCAGGTATGAAATTTCCAACTCTTGAAAATTTTGACCAAAGGTGGGGGTGAGACACCCCACCGCCCCCGCCTGTCGCCACGTCTCTGGATGCTCTATATCACTAGCAAAACATTTGTGGGGTTTTTTTTACCAAATGGGACAGAAAATGTTACTACTTTTAGAACATTACAACAGTTTTGATTGAAATACTCTGTTCAAACACTTAGTGAAATAATTGCAGGACCAATAATTGTTTCTGTCGAGTTTTCGGGAATGTTAGTGATAGGTTTTAAAAGCAGTTTCATAGTAAATTTATACATATAGCTTGGTCAAAGGCAGTGCATGTTGCCGAAGAGATAGGGGGGGAGAGAGAGAGAGAGAGAGAGAGAGAGAGAGAGAGAGAGAGAGAGAGAGAGAGAGAGAGAGAGAGAGAGAGAGAGAGAGAGAGAGAGAGAGAGAGAGAGTATCTTTAATCATAATTTTAGCAAAACAGACCAGTATATATGTCAAACTTGACCTCTACATAAATAACCTATTAATTCCATGTTATTTAACCGTTTGTAGGCCGAGTGACGACTAAACATGTTCCACAGCAGATGACATACATATCTAAATCATACAGGGCGACAATTAATTTTGAGACCCGATCGAACTGCATCAGTTGCCCTCCAACACACTTCCGTCTACTATTTACGACAGTGAGAAAAGGTGAGACAAATCATATGATAACGATCCGTCAAGATGACCCTATAACCTACTTGATAAGAACTAACGAGGGACCAATTTCAAGCTTAGGAAATGCAAGTTTGTTCACACACTTTGAATAAAAGAACATGCACTCATATTGAGTCAGAGTCAGTGCCTCTGATATATCATATACGCCATTAATAGTAACCGTATGGTCACAGATACGCTTCAGAGGACGTGCATTGTGCTATTCAAATAACGGTATAGATCCGTTCTATGTTCATATTTGAAGTTTCGAACCCATGTTCAGACTGATACGCAGGTCAAGTATGTGATTTGCTTGATCGCTTGCAAATATACATTTATATATTATATGTCTCAAATACTGTATGTATGTGTATACGGCTTTATTGAGATTAAGCTTCAAAATTAAAGGTACTCAACCCGTAAAGAGGGTCCCCATCTCAACAGATTCCAACAACAACAATCCGATCAGAGGGTCCTATATTACTATTTCTTTGGGGGTAAAAAATATTTGATTCGAGTCGAGGAACCCATCAAACAAAGCTCAGAGTTATTAGATATTGATTTTTGAAATTTGTTATAAACTCGAGATCAGTACTACTAACTGCCGTAATCTGCTCTGGATGTGTTCTCCAAATCTATTCAAACAGACAAGGATGGATAACTCTAAAATCAAGTGGTAATTTTAACGCAATTTTGACTGAGTTCTGGGCCAGATAGTATTCCCGATAATGAAAAATAATAGATTTCTAAAATCGATATCTAACAAATCTGAGCTTTGATGGGTGACTTCCTCGACTCGAATCAAATATTTTTGACCCCCGAAGCCATTGAAATAGTAATTGAGAGGAGTTTTATCGGGTTGAGTACCTTTAAACTCTCAGTGAAATGGCTTCCTTTTTTAATGATGTCCCCTAAAAGATCACGGATACAAGTCTGGATTTGGTTTGTCTGTCATTTGCAGAATGAGGTCCCCAGAGGGTGAATTTATTGGCGCTACACCGCATATTGACAGATCTAATTGTGTTACTTGAGAAAGACCCCTGGAAGAGTCGGAAGCTCGGGAATAAAATTTCACAACAAATCTATAAAGGTGTTACAATCTTATTTACATTATCAATTCTGGAGACTTGTACGGCACATCAAATACTTTATTTAAAGGCATGGGTGGCCTTCGCAGTGGGTAGGCCTAAGCTGTTAAAATAGTCAGACCCGTTAAAACTGTCATAAACAGAAAGAATATTAAAATATTGACATATTTTATTCTTATACCAATCATAAATATCGTGTAAATAGTATGTTGTTGTCAAATTTGTTCGCTTTGATATGTAAACAAAAGCCAGGTTCTGTAAGATTTTTGTCTTTTGTTTACATAACAAGCATATGAACTTGACAATAACATACCATTTACGTGATATTTATGATTGGCATAAGAACAAAATCTGTCTATATTTTAATATTCCTTCTGTTCATGGCGGTTTTAACGGAAGTGACTAATTTAACAGCATTACCCACCATGAAGGCCATCCGTGCCTTTAAGTTGAATCACTGAGATAATATGTCTAATGTGGATTCCACATTTTGCCAATATATAAGTATGCTTAAGAGAAGTTTTGACTGAATTCCAGAAACACACACATGTATATGATATTGGCACCTTGGCCTACACAGGATAATTATCATACTATTAATACATGTACTTTTTGCAGCATCACAATGCGGGCAGGACGAGAACAGAATAAATGACACATATTGTATGCCAAAAGAAGCATCATGTGTGGCCACAGCTTACACGGTATGCAATACTGAACCAACCAACGAATACAGAAATATGTTCACAGACTCTGATATCGTGATTGTGGTGTTTGGGTTCGCAGGGGCCATTCTGGTTGGAGCAGGGTCCGCCTGCATGTGGATCAAGCTTAGATCCAATAAGTGTCGCCAACGCCGATGCAGACGACAAAGAGGCAGATCTCCGGAGGAGGATATTGACCAACAAATACAAACTGTGGTAAGTAGTTACAAATGAACAGCTATACTCCTGTATTTTGATAAATGGAATCAATCTTCAGAGAAAATAAAAGGTCGGTCGACCACAGTGTCCCCCGACAACGTGGCAAGTCGATGCCGCTTTGTTAAAAAAATTTAAAAAAATGTTGAAATGTTCTAAGTCGAAAGGGTTAATAATTCCATGAAAAAAAAAATCCGTCATCTATATTATACATGTTGCACATCTCCAATATGTGGGTAACAATACTCTGAAGTTACAATATCTATGATCAAAACTGTAGGAGGAGTTGATTACACCATGAAAGGTACCCTCATACAGAAAATTATATAAAATGTTTTTCAAAGTCGAAACGCCCATAACTCTGGGAAAAATCATTGGATCAAACTCAAATTCGAACTTGACCGGTATTTTGATATGAACGACCCACAAAAAAAACAGAATTTCCAATTAAACAATCCAAACTTGAGTTATCATCTGGAAATCAAAGAAAAAACAAGAAAAATTGAATTTTCTAAGTCGAAAAGCCCATAACTCTAGGAAAAATCATCGGATCAAACTCAAATTCGAACTCAACCTGTATCTTGATATGACTGATCCACATACAAACGGTATTTGGGATCAAACCCAGAATTGCTGAGCACCTGTGTGCTTGGTTGAGACACCCACATACCAAGTTTCAATTAAATCGGATGATCATTACTGGAGTTATAACTCCGGACGGACAGACGGACACACGGACTGACGGAGCTGATTACAATAGTCCCCCGAAAATAAATTTTACAGGGGACAAAAATACGCCTTACATGTGCCAATATAAGTAGAACTACTCCTACTAATATTGTTGTTAAGTTCTTCTTTTAGGTCTAAATAACTATATGGTGGCTATTTCCCTGGGATGAGCACATTCATAGGCCTCAAATTGCCTGTCAATACCACTTTCAAAACTCTATCTCAACCAAATTTGTGAAATTTCCTCGCAAATGCAGACTGTTTGGTGTGTGTAAAATGATTTAGAGGTGAAAAATAGAAAGAAGAATATCAGCAATAATTTAAAGAATATACCAAAAACTATACAGGCGCGGGGTATGTCATCAGAAACCATGTATTGCAATTCAACAAGAAGGAAGAGTAGTTATTGCACCGGATAGAACATGTCTATGGGATGGATGGAAAGTGTTAATATTTTCTAAACTGTTCAACACCAAAAACTATACAGGTAAGGGGTCACATGCAAAAACAAACAATCCAATAAAAAAACAAAAGTTATCGCGTCAGTGGGCACGTGTCTTTTGGCAGACAAATGACAGACGTCGGCATCGTGTGTACCCTACATGGTATGGCGAAAAAAAGAAAATAGGTGAAATCCATAAGGACCATCCAGAAGTCATATCCGGCCAGTGTGCCCCCCCCCCCCCCCACTGTATGAAGTTTTTAGAGAAATTTGTGACAAATGTGGGTTGAATGATGTATGCATATGGATGACAGACAAAAATTCCAAAACAGCTCACCTGTCGACAATAGCAATAACTTCCTCTCAGATTATCAGGGCTTTAATCTAACAACATTGTATTCAATTAAGCAGGCCTGAAGATATGCATGATGCTAGACATTTGCAGACTCAGGTCCCCAGAGGGTAAACTTAGTGACTGTAGTCCACACATCAAGCTAGCATAATTAAATTCACCCTCTGGGGACCTCATTCTGAATAGGCATCATTGTCTCTTGAAAGTATCTTTATTATCAAATTAACAAGTTTTATTCTTAAGAAACTTCTTTGGAAAGTTTGTTTTCTTTTTAAGTTTCTCTATATCCCCAAATTGGCAGACAATAATACAATGCATAATCGAGGTGCCCAATGGGTGTACATTACAATCTTCACCATCTGGGAACTTAAATCTGAGTCTAGGTCTCCCATAGCAGATGAGGACATGCATAATGAGGTATCCAGAGGATGAAATTGGTCACTAAATTCACCCTCTGGGGGACCTCATAGTCATTCTACAAATGACCTGCACCATATTTTCAGAACTGCAATGAAGTATCTAAGAGACCACAACAAACATTGTCTCTACGTGCCATATTTTGTAAATAGTGTCTGTGGCAATTAAGTATTTTGTAGATAGATTACATGTGTTTTATCTAAATTTTCAGGTTGATCCAGCTGATGTCTTTCAAATACAATTTGATGAAAATGGGGTTCCTGTGGCACCGAAGCCACCACCATACACAGCTGGTGAGCCTCCACCTTACTCACGTATCGACAGCGCTGACAGCAATGATACCATGCTATCTGGTGGATCTCAATCTCAAGATGAACCGGACAGTTCAGGAGTAGTGCCACCAAATTATGAGGACATTTATCAAGAACAGCATGTTTAGCATGTGATCAATGCCATTCAGTAAATAGAGCAGTTTAACCCTTCCATGACTGGAGCTTCCTGAAATTTTGCGTAAACCCTGTGCCAATGCATCCTCTTATATAATTATGTGAGTCTCCCATAGGGAGCCTCGCAAATATAAGAGAATGCATTGGCCTAACAATATTTATCCTGACCTTGTAAGCCAGTGCATTCTATTAAATATGCGAGGCTCCCTATGGGAGATTTACATGTATAAGAGAATGCACTGGTACAGGATCTTTAATGTTGCACCAGCACAGCTCCTGTTATGGAAGGGTTAAATTGAAGAATGTTAAACTTCACCTGTCAAGTATCAACAGATTGTAATATTCCATATGTATGCCGGAAATCTGTCCCCTGGTTGTAGATCATGCCATGAATCTCTACTCAGGCTATCGACCGTAGAGATCATATTCCACCAGTATAAAACCTTGGAACTTTTTGAAGTATTGACAGCGAACCTTATAAAGTCGAAAATAAATTAACGTGGGGAATATATTTCTTAGTTATTATCTGTTCCTTAATACATTATTTCAAGGTGGGTGAAAGTCCCAACACGAAATTTCACGATTTAAGTGAATTTGTGAGCAATTTGATTTGTGTCTCTTACAATTATGGAATTTCTCCTTGGTAATTAATTCCGATATCGGTTCACAAAAGTCAGAGAAAACCATGCAATTTCGAGTTGGGACTTCACCTACAGAAATATATTCCCAGCTTTATTTTTTCGACTTAATAAGGTTCCCTGTCAAAACTTCAAAAAGTTCCAAGGTTTTGTACTGGTGGAATATGAACCCTACGGGCATTACCCATAGTAGAGATTCATGGCATGATCTACCATGGTTGCCGAAATATAATCTGTTTGATGCCACATAACAACTGAGTGTCTTGTATTGCATGAGTAGCGGCCTCATATAATATGGATTATACATGTAAATGTGGGTGGATACATTTCAAAGCTGGCTGTCAACTGAGAAACTGATTCAAACCAAAATATCATTGTTGGATGAACATTATTTTGTAAATAGAGTGTAGAATAGATGGCTCCAATTTGGGTGATACTTTCCCACCATGTACATGTAAATATAGAGGATCTCCAATGAGTTTATGTTGGGATATAAGTTTCCATGATAACGAGTTTAATAAATTTTATTCACATAGTCGTAGATGAGTTGTGAATCAAATTTATGAAACTAGTTTCATAAAATCTTATATCCCAACTAAACGAGTTGAAGATCTTGTATATCACATGAAAAAAACTAGAGCTTTATGACTTTTTAACAAATCAAAATCTTTAAAAGAAGCTGAATAAAATGCATGTAAAATGCATACATGCAAGGCGTTTGCGGAGATGCTTGACAACCGTATAAGACAGTATTGCGCGTTCTGCCTTGCGACGAAACATATAGTCCCCCAATTTGCCTCTTTTTTTTGTGCCTATTTTTAATAGCTAGTACAACTAAGTTGGACAATAATTGACTTTCATGAACAAAGCAATCATTTTGATATGTCTGGTATTGGTGTCAAGTGCGGCTTTTCTGAATACTTTTAATCCGCGAGGTAATTTACTTGGCGCGATGCAACGTATCCCGGGAAGCATGCGGTGATTACTCACTAGTGAGAGATAAGAAAATATCTAATGGATTTTTCAATGATATTATAGGGGTTTCATGTGATAGAAGAAAATATCTAATGGATCTTTCAATGATATTGTAGGATTCCATGTGATATAAAATGTTATAATCGGTTGATGTTTGAAGTTATCTTGGAAGAGGATATGAGTATACCCATTAACATGAATTATCACAAGTCTAGCAGCCTAACAGACAGGATGGCCAAAATTCTTAAAAGATGCAAGCCTTGAAATAGTGTGCCTGTCATTTGCAGAATGAGGTCCCCAGAGGGTGAATTTAGTGATGCTACCCCGCAAAGCGGGTTAGCATCACCAGATTTACCATCTGGGAACCTCATTCTGCTCAGTTGTAAGCAGAATGAGGTCCCAAGAGGGTGAATTTGGTGATGCCAACCCGCTATGCGGGGTAGCATCACTAAATTCACCCTCTGGGGACCTCATTCTGCAAATGAGAGACACACTATTTCAAGGCTTGAATAGATGTATTCAGGGTTCCAGACCTCCTGTTACAAATGACAACATGTGTTTTAATAAAGGATAATTATAGACAACTATAGGCTTTGTCACACATAGAATGTTGTTAGAAACCACACGTGAAATATAAAAGTAGGTTTTATATACCAAACAAATTTATTTCTTCTTGTAATATAATATTATAATCGTTTTTGTTGCTCTAAATCATTGAACGTTTATACACTAGAATCTAGATCGCAAATAACAGGCTTTACAAACAAACGTGAGGTTTTGAGCTATAAATTAGCCTGGAACCCTAAATGAATCCTTTGGATAAGCTGGATACACAGGCCCCTGGGGAAAATTATTAAAATACCAATATAGACTATACCCCTATAGTCAATATTGGTATTTTAGTAATTTAGTAGACATGATCTGGGGATATTTTAAGAACAGGTGCATGCATCTCACTGAAACATACATAACTTACCAAGAGGGAGAACTCTATCTTGTTAGCACCCTCAATCAAGGCAATTGTTATTTCAACTAACATATTTCACCATGAATCCCACTCGGCTGCATCACAAATAAACCACTTTCTTATGGCTTTATAGCTATTTTTTTCTTGTCTTTATTCACATAAATGCTATTTGTAGTCTTGAAATCGGGATTTATAAAAATTATATTGTTTTGGCCTGAAAGAGATCCAATATATTTAACATTGTCTTTGTTTTCCATTCCAGAATCAAGCCTGAGTTTAGTGTGCCTGTCATTTGGAGAATGAGGTCCCCAGAGGGTGAATTCAGTTACGCTATCCCACATAGCGGGTTAGCATCACTAAATTCACCTTCTGTGGAACTCATTCTGTTTAGGCCTCATCTTCTCTGAAAAGTTTCTTTATTAAATATCTATAGAAACTTCTTCACATAGATTCTTTATCTTTTTTAGTTGAGTTTCTCTATATATATCCCCAAATTGGCAGACAACACATTGCATAATCGATGTTCCCAATGGGTGTACATCACAATATTCACCATTTGGGAACTTCAATCTGAGTCTATGTCTCCCATAGCATATGAGGCCATGCAGAATTAGGTCCCCAGAGGGTGAATTTGATGATGCTAGCCAAGCTGTGTGGGAGAGCGTCACTAAATTCACCCTCTGGGAACCTCATTCTGCAAATGACAGGCACACTAAACTCAGGCTTGTCCAGAATGTGCATTCACTTTCTCAAATCTGAAATCTCACCTGTAGCAACCCTAATATCTGCTGCACCTCGATTGATTTAGGTTACAATATCTAACCCTTTGATAACTAACTACAGTAATGCTCTATGTAATCAACTTCTTAACCACAGAAGAATTATGGGTAACTTTTCAGGATTTAGACGGAAATATGGCTCCCTGAGAACTTTCCGATGAATGGCAACAAGCCATATTTCCGACTAAATCCTGTAAAGTTACCCATAATTCTGCTGTGATTAAGAAGTCGATTACTTAGAGCATTACTGTACATACTGTTGGATTTAATTCCAATTTCTTCATTTATTGGAACATTCAGAATAAAAAAGGTTTGATTCAATGTATATTTTTGCCTCTCACAGTAGGTTCAATTGACTTCAAACTGTAAATGAGTCTCAAAACAATGTTATGATAGAATTATGTATATGTATGGTACTGTGATATCCCAGAAATGTTGTCTTCCCAGAGCAGAAATATTTAATATACACATCATGTTTATAGTTTAATGTTTATTGACATAGATTTATACATGCTGATTAAATCTTATTTTCATATCATAATGTGTTTGGATGGAAGTCAAGACACGGTGAACAATGAAATGGGTTTCATGATGACAACCAGGGAGGGAATAAAAGAACTACAGTTTGGGGCTGGATAGGTTTTGTGCAGTCTCTTTAAAAAGTCTTTTAACCATTTCTTGATGGAGCCACACTGGTGCAGCATTAAAGATCCTGTGCCAGTGCATTCTCTTATATATGCAAATTTCCCATAGGGAGCCTTGCATATACAAGAGAATGCATGGCTTACAAGGTAAATATTGTTAAGCCAATGTATTCTCTTATATATGCGAGGCTCCCTATGGGAGACTCGCATATGTAAGGGAATGCATTGGCACAGGGTTTTCGCAAAATATCAGGAAGATCCAGTCATGGAAGGGTTGTTAAGATTTAAAAATCTAGAATTCCCATGAAAACCACAATTTCTCTATTAGCAGGATTCCGACGTAACCATTTGTCATGCTAGTCCGCATAATTTCATTAATTAGTACCGTAATTGATCAATACCAGCCAGAATCCAGTTTCTATAAAACACCGACAACAATTACAATCACAGATTCATGACGGGTTATATTTACACTGTGAGCTCGGAGGTCAATGATGTGTTAACAATTTGTTCACGCATAGCTCAACACTACAAATTTCCAAATTCAGAATACAGACGATATATGCATAAATAAATGTGATCAAATTATCTTCCAATTTTCATCAACCAACTGATATATGTTTGCATTATGTTCTTCTTTATCTACTACTAAATACTAGGATGCTTGAAAAAGTTAACTGCTCCGGACAAGCATGTGCTCCATAATTGGAAACAATTTTTTACAACACCTCCAAAATGTCCCGTCATTCCTCAAGATGGGATCTCAATGGGAATTCCACATAAATCTGGACGATTGTCATCGGCTTTTTAAAGAGACTAGATCTCATGATTTTGCTTTTTCAAATTTGCGAAACCTTTGGCAAAAAATTAAACTCTTGTTTGGCGAGTATATCTCTCAGTTGTGATCAAAAGAATGTTTGATTTGAACTAATTTCCGTTTCCAGAGAGTTAAGCACCTCAGCAGTCTGGCTGACTAATTCAGACATCAACATAGTCCAAGTTTCCTTCAACATAAAAAATCAAACCTGAGATTAGTGTGCCTGTCATTTGCAGAATGAGGTCCCCAGAGGGTGATTTTAGTGACGCTATCCCACATTGTGGGCTAGCGTCACTAAATTCACGCTCTGGGGACCTCATTTTGCTTAGGCCTCATCTTCTCTGGAAAGTTTCTTTATTATCAAATTTCTATAGAAACTTTTAATCGACCTTATACAAATCAATACAAAATGCTATACGTATAGGAAAGAGTGATATAATGTGATCATAATGATGTATTATAATCTAACATTTATCTTAAATTGCGCATAGAATATACAGTGCTATTAGGAGTAACTCGAGTTTGATCTGTGTTTGTTTACACTCAGAGAAGACCTGAACTGTTACAAAGCCAAGGAGTTCTTTTTCTTTTGAAATTATGTAAACATTGTGATAAAATATTTTTTTCCCATTAAATTACTCTTTCAATAGACAACTCTTGTGGAGTTCAGAACAAATATTAAGTTTTCTTTGGAATAAACTGGGTTACTTTCACAATTGTGACTTACTATTACCGTCCTTGGTGATTTTAGATGAGTAGCACTTATATTTACACTTAAAGTCTGCTATAGAAGAGAAAGGTAACCATACTATGATGTAAACCAGTATTATCCCTATCTCACCAGATAGTTTATGTCGAAGGAAACTTGGACTAACATTAACTAAACAGTTATATAAATATGTGATTAGACAACTTATTTCTAGTTCACATTATAAGTTACGAAAAATAAATATATTCAGATTGACAAATTAAATAGGTTTTCATCTGTTAATTATTTCGCCCTCTTGTTTTCTTGTTTGTGAAAAAAATTAAACTGCAGAATAGAATTAAATAGTGACATTCCAAAAAGTTTTGGATCATGAAGCCAGTTGGTCAAATTATCAAGATGGATACATGCAGAAGGTACATGTACTGGTAGTAGTAATTCAGTTGGTCACCCATATAAATTATGAAGAAAATGAAAACAAACTAACATTTTTTAGATTTTACAGTTTTGACCAAGAGAATTTCTCAATGTTTGTGAATAATTACAATTAAATTAAAAAGAGAAATAGGTAGACTGAGTGATGACCTTTTGACTAGTTTGGATAATGTAGCCAGCCAGAAAGTCAATAAATCCTGTACTAAGCACTAATACATTTGTATGCAGATAGTGTTAAAAACTTAAAATAAAATGTTTAAAAGTTTTAGTCAGAGGCGTATAAACTGTTCAATGATGGTAAGAAACCATTATGAAAATGGATATTTAGATAAATAGACACGTATTTACAAAATTCCAATCAGCAAATCAGATTCATGTAATGAGAGACTCATACAACCAAATTACATCACATTCAATCTCATACACTCTTCCCTTGATAAAAGCAGAAAATCTGGAGGTAATAGTTTGTTGGTGATACAAAAGCCTATGTGTAGCCCAGAAACAGATGTAATGGAAAAACAAGCAGTCTACCAGTCAAAATCACAACAGAATTGCATATGTTTAAATTTACTGCTTGAATTGCACAGTGTTTGATTAACCTTTTCTACACTAAATATATTCTCCCACTCAGTTATAAAAGTATATATTGGAATGGTCTATTATTTATCTGGAGAGGTGTTCAGGAAAAATAAGCAGACAATAGTTAATAAAAGTGCAGAAGGAGTTCTATTTATTGTAGGGAACTGTTCAGATGATAAGTTCAACCGTTTGTTGAACTTATTATCTGAACAGTTTCATCCAATAAATAGGACTGCTTATGCACTGTTATTATCTGCTGTCTGCTTATTTTTCCTGAACACCCCTCTATTATCTGAACATTTCATAAGGAATAACTACTCATCAATGAGTATTTAGTATAGAAAGGGGTAATACATACATGAAATTATATTTGATGAAAACAGCTCTGAGAAATTTGTACGAACTTAGATACATCTGATGTACATGTATACAAAACAATGAAACATATTTAATTCTAGGCAGGATTTTCGCAACATATTCTATCTACGCATTGCGCTTGAATTTTGAACCACATCACATGAAACGACATCTATATCTAGATGTGTATGCTATGATACACCATCATATGCAAACATAACTGGGGGGGGGGGTTGCACACTCAGTTGATGGGCTGCCTCCAGGGCAGGAAGATCTCAGCACAATAGCTCACACAGCAGTGAGCTAATGCTATAAATCCGAGTATAGAGCTGAGTAGAGTATGATCCATGATACCTGAAAATAAAAGAATACTGTCTTAACTATAATGTGAACAAGCCAAATGCTGAAAGAGAAGGAAAGCTCAAACAAACATATCCAGGACTATGATTCCTATAATCCTGTAACAGGTATAGTAATGGCGCCCAAACTCTAAAGACCAAATACAGTAATGCCCTAAATAATCGACTCCTTAACCACAGCAGAATTATGGGTAATTTTTCAGGATTTAGTCTGAAATATGGCTTGTTGCCATTCTTCGGAAAGTTCTGTGAGAGCTTTCCGATGAATGGCAACAAGCCATGTTTAGGGCATTACTGTACATCAGAGGAAGAAGACCAGAGTTCCCAGATATCTTACTACTGATTTCTGCTATTGAATAACAATAATAATAACAATAACAAGTGCAATGCCAATCATGGCATATGCACCCGACGATCAGTTTGGAGAAAGGCAATACTAAATATTTATATGGATGGAAACAAATTTATTTCATGAATGTGGGTATCCTTTTCCCTTAATCTGTGATATCAACATACCAAAGCACCAGCAAATCCGATCATACATGCCCAAGTTACAAACTATTGTTCGTAAAGAGACAAAATTCACAAATTTCCAAGTAAAACAAGGGCCGTAACTCTGGTAAAGATAAATTGACGAAACCTGTAGTAAGTGGGTATCCTTTCCCATGAGCCATGCTATGACCATACAACAGAACAACTGACTTGCTCAAGTTAAAAGCTGAAATGTCAGACAAGGGCCATAACTAAAAATAAATGGACAAGACCCTTAGTATGTGGGTATGCTTTTACCCCAAGCTGTGTTATCAGCATACCAAAGCACATCCAAATACAAGCTGAAATATCTTTCATATACAAAATTCACAAATTTGCAAGTCGAACAAGGGCCGTAACTCTTGTAAAAATAAATGGACAGCCCTTAGTATGTGGGTATGCTTTACCCCAAGCTGTGTTATCAGCATACCAAAGCACAACCAAATCCAATGACCCATGACCTTGTTACAAGCTGAAATCCGATAATTATCACCTGAGTTAAAAGGTGATATGCTTGTAGGGACACAAATTTCCCAGTCAAACAAGGGCAGAAACTCTAGTAGAAATTGATGGATGAAATTTGTAGTGTGTGTGTCTTATTTCCCCCAACCTGTGCAATCACAGTGCCACAGGACAACGAAATCTGATAATTAACACCTGAGTTACAAGCAGAAATGTTCGGACAGACAGACAGACGGCTCAACAGACAGGCACCCCTTCCTACATTTGAGCCTTAACCCTTTCATGACTGGAACTTCACTGGTGCAGCATTAAAGATCATGTCCCAGTGAATTCTCATATATATGTGAGTCTCCCATAGGAAGCCTCGCATATATATGAGAATGCTAGAGCTGAAACGGATAGACGGATAACCGGTTAGCATCCGGTTAACGATGTAACCGGTTAGAAAAAAATGAACCGGATGAAACCGCATCCCGCTCTGTCAGTTGAATGTGAACGTGAATAATGCCCTGGTATCCTCAAAATATTAAGTTAAATGATGCAAAACTAATACTAAACCCTGTGTCACCGATAGTAGAGTGCAATGCAAGCATTAATTGCAATAATTGGTACACGTGGTAGTATCAGATACTGAGTAGCAATTCTCGAACTGTCTGGAAGTGTCGGCGACCTTCAATCAATTCCGGCCCTTTGAAGTTTTCTATGATCTTCCGACGAGAGCACGTGTGCAGTCACTGTGTATCAAGGCGGGATAGTTCAAAGCAATGACGTCACTGAATCAGTGAAACTGTCATCTGATTGACACCCCTCATCCCTGAGAAGGGATGACGGCTATCGATCTATACTCTGCGATAATTAACGATAAATGTTATTAAATGGAATCGCGTAAATCGGAAGTGTGCTATATATAGCCATGAGTTATTACGTTTTAGTCTTTATTTATAATTCATTGGAGGATATACCAATGATGGTAATGATATATTACAGATCTTTAATGTATAGTTTTGTTACTCGTTGTACCAATACCCAATTACCCATACTATTGTTACTCGTTTTACAGATGCCCAAGCATGCTGATCACCGGCAATTGCAAATAAGCGATCCCCTGCTATTCGCAAATTTCACTTGCTCATTCCCCATCATGAGAGCCAGCAAAAGAACAGTGAATGCGTGTTTTTGAATATCGTTAAATGCCTTGAATAAGGTCTTTATTTCAGCTCTTATTTCTCACCTAGGTTTGTCCCTGGAGCATAGCAAATGTCGGCATAATTAGTCAGAGAGAAGTCCACTATAAATTAGCAGTTAACCGGTTGAAATCCGGCTAACCCCGATGGTTAACCGGTTAGAAGAATGGGTCAACCGTTTCAGCTCGAGAGAATGCACTGGCTTACAAGGTCAAGGTCAATATTATTAGGCCAATGCATTCTCTTAAAAATGCGATGCTCCTTATGAAAGACTCGTATGTATAAGAGAATGCATTGGCACAGGGTTTTCAGAAAATTTCAGAAGCGTCAGTTAAAGGGTATTTTTTTGTCGCTTTTTGGATGGTTAAATTTGAAGAAAAAAAGCACTACTTAAGTGTAACTTATGGATATAAAATAATGTGCTCGATTCGATTTAAAACACCAGATTCCACCTGGCAATGACATATTATGACACTAACGAATGAAATTGTGTATAGTAATAGAGGGGACCAATAGTTAAAAGGAAATCGCATCAATAAGAGAAATTAGAACTGAATGGGAACTCTATTGATTTAACCACAGACCCTGGGGAAAATTAATAAAATACCACTGGTATAGTCTATATTGGTATTTTAGTAATTTTCCCCAGGGGCCTGTGGATTTAACCCATAATATAATGAATGACCTGCCATATCAAATCCAGTCCTAAGTCGGGATTTTTTTTTACCCTGTGCCAATGCATTCTCTTATATATGCGAGTCGACCATAGATCGCCTCGCATATATAAGAGAATGCATTGGCCTAACAATTTTTTATAATTTTTTTTAAATAAATGTTTCTTACAATTTTTAGGACATAAAATAAAAAACATCCATTACCCTGCAGGGAGCCCCACACATATATAGAAGCATATATAAGAGTGTCGTCTGCTCATGTTTGTCTGTGGCTCTGTATGGGTGAAATTATAAAATTGTTAAAGAATACAAGAACAAATTATTAAAATTGTAAAAAATTGTTAGGCTAATGCATTCTCTTATATATGCGAGGCAACCTATGGTCGACTCGCATATATAAGAGAATGCATTGGCACAGGGTAAAAAAATCCCGACTTACGACTGGATTTGATATGGCGGGTCACATATGATAACGGTGAATAGTGAGAATTTACTGCTGAGACCAAAAGGAACATCACTTACGATGAACGATGAAAATGATGTCATTAAGCCTTCTTTTAGTATCTCAGATGGTCCCCCGTAATCCTCGTCATCAATCTTCTGGAATGAGCTATAGTATATGTACACAATGGCGACGTTGATAGCAAAGAATCTACAAAATAAGAGAGAAATACTTTAACAATTCAGCAAATATCAGCAAATGTTATGCACAGTATCAGAATGGTATCCTAAAATTTACTGCCATAAATTACATAATGAAATGCTTTGGCAGTTTCCAATTTTATATCTAGTTATACATGTACATGTACAGTAAATCCTCTCTAAATCGACCACCATTCGGACAAACACTGCATTATTGATTATTATGACTTAATTGAATCAACTACGAAAATCAACGACAAATATAAATAATATTTATATTTGTAGTTGATTTTGTAGTTGATTTTGTAGTTGATTAAACACATGCTTTAAAAACATGATATAGAAAAACTTGATAATACATAATATAAGACATGAAAACAATCAACTTTATGGTGAACACATCCGACTTCACAAAGTAGTTATCTAGCATCGGCTGTGTATGTGCACATGCTGATTTGATGATCGTTGCTTCTGTCATCACTTTCATTTCAATGACAACACTCATTGTGGAAGATCAAATCAAACTTTTATGGTGACTATACACCACCATTGTGTACTTATAGCGAATTATTGTTTGGACAATTAACACAATATCTGTTGTATAAAAACGAAATGTCAGTGCTCTAATTCTCTGTGAAGTCACTGTTGTTCACTCAATGTGTGAAATAAGCATAGATATCTAATCAAACACCTGTTGGTTCAATACATGTATGCACGCTTGTCCGGTTTTGAGATGTAATATACAATATACAGTAATGCTCTAAGTAATTGACTCCTTAACCACAGCAGAATTATGGGTAACTTTTCAGTATTTAGTCAGAAATATGGCTTGTTGCCATTCATCGGAAAGCTCTCCCCGAGCTACATAAAATGTGGTGCATGTAACAACACATGAAGCAAACTTACAGAACGAGTCCAAATACACCTTTGAGTGGCATAATTCCCCAAACAAGACCAAGGAAGACACCCAGGATTTGTCTAAACCAATAAATTACATCAAGGAATTCATCCTGAAATAGAAACACAAAGATTAATAAATTCACATGAAATTAGATTATTCAATTGCAATCTATAAACGAAGATATTCCTGTAAATATAAAAACTAACAGTGGTTCCCAGTAGTAAAAGTTAAATACATACATGCACATGTAACTGAGTAATAGTGACTGATAGTGTTTGCTAGTCTAGTCGCAAACCAATAGAAGAAATTCAGCCTTTATAAACAAAATAGTATTTAAATGATTAGGGAATTTCCAAGTTGGCTACCATAGTTCCATTCCCAGCATTGGCCACCAATCCATTCCCAGCATTGTCCACCAACACAGAACGAAAATCCAACAGATGCTTCTCCAATTACAATTATAGAACATCATACCTGAGCACTCATTTGACAGCAAATTTAGTAATTTACACAACTAGAAAAATATGTACATGCGCCATGTATATATCATTGACAATAAATGTAATTTTGTAATGAACTTCGTTGGTGAATTAATTTAAAAATACGTAAACAAAAAGTGTGTTTACAGCAACCATTATCAAAATGAAAGTATCAAAGGCACTGTAGCTCAATTTGGACATGGGATAATATCATACATTACAGTCAATGGAGCGATAAGGAACAGGGAAAGTTTAAATGTTTAAGCGACCAGAGGTCAACCCGATGAGCCATATGAAGTTTGGGATCAATTGGATAAATACTGTTGGCAGTATCTCTAATAAATGTTGGCTGGAGGGTGTTCCAATGGATTCAAGTGTGAAAGATGTTTTTGATCGAACTTTGAAAATAGAGGTCATCTCAAAGATCCATACGAAGTTTGGTGATGATCAGATGAGAGATGTGACCTGTAGTGTGTGCTAAAGGATTTAGTCATACAAAGAGTAAAATCCAAGATGGCCACTGGCAGCCATGTCTTTCATTGAAAATTGTGGGCTGCAAGGGTGTTCTAATGGATTTAAAAGTGAAATCTAAGATGGCCACTGGTGGCCACCTTTTTCAACGATATTTGAATAAATATGGTAAGCTCCCATCTAGAGGTCACCCCAATGATCTATATGAAGTTTGGTGTCGATTGGATGTGGGATGTGGCCTGTAATATGTGCCAATGGAAATTGTTGACTGATGCATGCACAGACGACAGACACCAACCCACTGCAATAGGTCAAACTGGACTTTGTCAAGTTGAGCTAAATATGGAGTGCAGGCAGCTTCCAATGCATGCAATGTTGTAAAATATCCTTGTAAATTTCAGCTTTGCTCATGTGTATGAAGGTCACATTTAGAAAAAGTTAATTTTTTCTCAGATCACCCCAACAATTAGACCAAGTCTTCTTGGTCCACAACAGCTTGGGATATTGGTTGGGATGATGCTGTATTGGACTGAGTCCCGTCCCGTTAGTCTTTTACAATGGATTTTCATTGAAAAATGTACAAAATTTACAAGTGGAGTCCGGGCATTCACGTGAAGCACTGAATGTGATTAATCATCTGACACAACTGTGATTAATCTGTCTTCAAAATGATATATCATTTACCGTGATAGAGAGATGTGAAGTGATGATATGGACATTTAATATATTGTTTACATACTTGTTTTGATTGGGCGACAAACTGAAATTCTCTGGAAAACAAGGCTTTGTTTACTTAGGCCTAAAAAAAAAAGATGTTTGTTTCCCATAACGAGCTGGATAAAAAATAGGGATGGTTGGCAGGCAAAACTCTTTTTTTTTTTACTAAAGATTTTTATTTTTCTATATTTTTATTTTTTAACAATACGTGTATAATACTTGATATGAGCCCACATTATGGACTTCTTAGTCTCAAGGTGGTCAACTCATGGGATATAGAAACAAGAAACTCAGATTCAAAGTTACAGATGATATATATTTCTTTCTTCATAAGA
The DNA here is from genome assembly GCA_032622095.1 of Siphonodentalium dalli. Lineage (NCBI taxonomy): Eukaryota > Metazoa > Mollusca > Scaphopoda > Gadilida > Siphonodentaliidae > Siphonodentalium > Siphonodentalium dalli. The sequence continues at coordinate 190,399,802 of CP136062.1, read as the reverse complement.
ATATCAAATGCATTCTGCTGTGTGGTGATTTGCATAGTGTCATGTTTGATCTGTTGTTCCACGATCTCTTTATCACCGCAAACAAACTCGATATGGTTTATGTAGAATGCCGACAACTCCTTAACTTTCATTTCAACATTTATGTCGAAAAGCGCTGACTCAGCCGATGTATGGCACCTCACTTTAACCTTACTGAAATCAGTGTTATCCGGGCGGATCAAAAAGAAGAGTTCTTCAATTTTGGCTTCGTTGTCTATCGATCTGATCTCTATTTTGCTTCCGCAGTGGACACATTCGTCCAGATAGATAGCCACAACAACGTGCTGGCCTACGGAGGTAGCTAGCCATTGTTGCTGTTGTTGTGGTGTGAATTCTGTTTACTTTCCAAAGCACCGGCTGTTTTCAATGGGAGATATGTATCTATTTATAGTATGTAGGTATTTCCACTGGAAGCGACCGCAATGTTTTTATCTCTGTTAAATTTGTGAAACATTCACAGGTACCATTATTTTTTCGATCGCAATAAAAAGTTTAGACTCGGCGCTTTTAAATAGGGTCGGTTGGGTTAGCGGAAACAAACATTTTTTTTAGGCCTTATAAATCTCGTTAATTTGACATTCAATGGACCTCTGATAGTCTGAAATAAGCTTGTTTGATATCATCATGCTTGGGAAAGGCTGCCAGGGCTCTACATGTACATGTCTGTTGATATATGCAAAGCATCCGTTTGGTGATTTGACCTAATTCGAAGACATACAAGCAAGATAACTCGTATCCATGACTCTGGGCGTAAAGTCTGTTATAGAATAGTAATGGGATGGGAATTGGTCCAAAAGAGCATCAGCCCAACCAATATCTCAATCAGATGTGTACCCAGAAGAATTGGTCTATTTGCAAGGCATTGGAAGCTAGCGATATAACTGTGTTCGGAGTTCGCAAAAAGCCAGTGGCAGTGAAAGTCCCAGCCAGAAAGTGGCTTTTGCAGCTGAATTATTCTCAGACTCAGAAATCAAAATCCAGCTAATCCACGTTACTTCATGATTGGGAAACGATCAAATAGAAAACATGTACATAATAGTTCTTGCAAAGAGATGAATATTTTTCAATCCAGTTATCATTTTCTTCTTAAGCTATGGTAATTATGTCACATGCCAAATAAGGAATTTACTATAATTGTATTGTGGGTTGTAAGTTGTAGACGCACCAAATCAGGGGTTTTACAACCGACGTATAATGCGTGCGAATCTAAATAAGGAAATGATGCAATATCGTGTTTCTGCTTATAAACAAATCACTGTGCTTTTTGCGAGAAACCAAACAACACATGACCTGTATATTCTCCGACACAAATCGTGTTTGGTGAATAATTTATGCTCTACTATTAGTATATTCTTGAAGAAATTATCATAATTTGATTAATGTTATTTCTAAATAATAACCTACAATGAAGGCCGCCTGTCCCTTTATTAACCATATCGACACAATAGAAAACACTGTAAGCGATGCGTAAAATTATACAGTAGAATATGAATGTATTGACTAGTGTTGAAACATTTAGGCAACAGTAGACAGTTTACTAAAATTACTTTAATAAAATGCAGGTCTTTTCCCCACAGCAGTCATGAATTATGCACATGGGAATTGAAACATGTGCGACCACCATCATTGAAAAGAACTTGTTCCCGCATTCGAATTTCAGTTCAAATCAACCTCGGAGAACATCCATGTTATAAATACTCCATATCAACACAAACACGTGCTTCCGGTCAGCGAAGAGGAACGATAACTCGTGATCTTCCGGTATAGCGTCCAGTCGTAATTTGACTTTCCGTTTGAAGAATGACAATGTGGCTTTGCAAAAAATATATAAATATATCAAAGATATCATTTATCTTGCGAGGTTAATCAGATAAAATGGAACCACGCGTACACAGTTTGGTTAACAGTGCGGTCGGTCGGTTTATAGATTGATTTTTTTTATTTAAAACCAATAAAATGAACTTGGGTCGGGGGGTTTTGAAGACGGTCGGTCGGGTTACGGGAAACACGCATTCAATTTGTTTTGGCCTAATGCCTGCAGAGATCATATTCCACCTATACAAAACCTGGGATCTTTTTGAAGTTTTGACAGGGAACCTTATAAAGTTAATTTCTTAATAATGTACTTCACTATGACTGTAGGCGAATCTCCCAACTAAAAATTGCATGCTTTTCTCTGACTTTTGGGACCTGGTATCACAATAAACATCAAATTAATTACCCAGAAAAAATGCTAAATTTTATGTGACGCAAAGTAATATCGTTCACAAATTCACTTTAATCTCGAGTTGGGGCCTTCACCTACAGCGAAGTACATTATTAAGAAACAGATAATCACTAAGAAATATATTCCCCGTGTTATTTTTTTCGACTTTATAAGGTTCCCTGTCAAAACTTCAAAAAGTTCCAAGGTTTTTTAGTGGTGGAATACATGTATGATCTCTACTGGCATTAGCCAAAGTAGAGATTCATGGCATGATCTAATTTGGCACCTGTGCCCCGACCTGCTGATGACCTGATTATAAACGCAGGAAAATCATGAGTCATGACAGAGCTACAAATAGACATTGAATTTTATATATGTACTGTAAATGTATCACTTTCCACTATGATTTCCAAAATGAAATAAATCAATCTTATTTTGACAAATTTCTAAACCGCAAACACTGAAACGGTAAACAGGTCTGGCTCATGTGCAGATCTGACTATATAGTAAGATTTGCACATAAAGTGCAAATCGGGCTATATTAGTTTATAATAAAAAAACATAATTATAAGTACAAAGATCATAGCTATTTCTGTCAACTAATGTTTGAATTCAATATGTTGATATGAGTATATTCAATATTTTCCAGCAGGAATATTTTTTTTTAACCGAAAATGTCCATTTGATACTTTGTGACAATTTTGTAATCTTCTTCAAACTTCATAAAATCACTTTATTTTTTAAACTAATTGAATTAAATTGTCCACGGCATCAATTGTTGCCCAAATATTGAGCCAATTGGATTTCAAAAGAAATGGTATTTGGTAGAAATATAAAATTTAATACCAAAACTGTATAGCTCGATTTGCACATTTATGTGCAAATCTGACTATAGTACTAGTATATACTATATTATAGTATATAGTCAGATTTGCACATGAGCCAGACCTGGTAAACAGGTCGGGCACACATCAAAAACGGTCTACGTAGCTCGTTTTGTCTACTGTAGCCCGATTGAGCGACGTTTTTAATGTGATTTACACGCCTCCTGCGATTATCGCCATACCACGACAAAAGCGCATTTAGAATGTTAGTGCATTAGTTGTGTACCACTATCACGTCTACAAAGAAGCAAAAAACTCAACAACTCACCACGGCTTTAATACCTTTTGAGCGATTCAAAATCGATTTGTTTTGGTCAATTTACCATGAAAAACCGTAAGAAATGATCATCAAAATCTCTTGATCAAAATGTAAATCTTCATCAAATCTGAGGTAGTTCCGGTCGCAATTGTGTTCGTAAACATCCGTGTGCAGGCGATAATCTGATTGGTTGCATTTAGCCGGGGATTAATGGTACGTTCTTAATGGGATTTCAGTGTAACATCTATCTGTTGCCAGTGTTGGAATGTACGGAACGACAAATGGACAACCATATTTGTATAACTAATGTTACGCGAGGTGCTTCCAAATTTCAAAGTAGAGTTGTGAATCGTGTTTCCGTAGGTTGCCTTCTCTGAATGGCGGTCGCCAAACATTTAACAAATACTCGTCTCCGAGTGAAGCTGTTCGCTTTATCCAATCAGGTGAGCCACATAAACTGGACGTTCTTGACCTTCAAAAATAAATATCCTGCAAAAACAAATGGATTGTTCCCTACTTTTTATGGCAAAATCTGATATTTTCGGGAAAGTCACTACCAAACACTAACAGGTCTTAATTAAAACATCGTTAATTGCACCTAAGCCGCGGTGAGTTGTTGGGTTTTTGGCTTAATTCTTTGTAGACGCAATAGTATTAGTGGTACACAACTAATGAACGAAAATTCGAAATGCATTTTTCTCGTGGTATGGCGGTAATCGATGGAGGTGTGTAAATCACAGTAAAAACGTAGCTCAATCGGGCTACAGTAGACAAAACGAGCTACGTAGACCGTTTGGATGTGTGCCCGACCTGGTAAACTGGCGAAATGACTCGAGAGATCACGAAAAAAGGTTGCGTGCCTTATCTTTCCAATCAGATTCCGATTTGAAAGCTTTTGCTAAAATCGCCATTTTGCTTGACTCATTGCTGACATTCTTCTGTTGTTGTTGTTGTTTCTTTCTGGGAGAAGAAGACATTTTGGTAGTTTTTTCCTATATTTTGTAGACAACCAATTCACATTTTCCACGTTAACCGATTTTTGACGAGTTATCCCCCATGTAAAATATTAAAACAACGGAACAGGTTGCGGAAAATAAATAAAATAGAGAGTCATTGTTAGATTGTAATTATTAAAATTAAAATGTATCTAGTCTCCACAATTAGACTACGACGTGGATATATATTTTTATAATAATTAGGAAACAAATGTTTTTAAATGTACGAAAAAATAAACAATATTTACTAGACCTACCAGACCACCGATTCGTTTCGGGCCAGATTCCTACTTTTTGGATGCTCGAAGATGTCAACAAATTTGCAAAGCACCGCAGCAGAAAATGAATTATTTCAACGTAGATTACAGCATAGAGTTGCTAAACAGTACATGCAACAACTCAACATAGGTGATAAATTAATTTAGTTCAGTTTTCATCAAAAAATAAAGAATAGATCATGGAAAACAATCGTTAATTTTCGACATTTTGGGTACCAATTCTCCAAAACTGAAAAAGTGGCAGTTGCCAGGGTATCTGTATAACTATATATACAATGCAAAGCTGCTTACGAACTTATGCGTATTGGTGGAGGAGAGTAGATGGATGGCCCGCTACGAAGTCGGCCTCGCTACGAAGTCGGTCCCGGCCCCGGAGAAGTCGGCCCCATACGAAGTCGGCCCAGCTATTAACATTTAGCATTATACATTTATCTATGAAAATCCATCAATTGTCTCGTCGTTAATGTTAATATAAAGTTGTCACAAATTATGAAATCTTATAATCGTTGTACGAGTTTCTATATAATATACTATATAATAGGTGTCAGCACTAGATAGTGGCATCTTTACTCTATTGAGTAACATATAATCAGGTATCACGGAAACCTCGTTTAACTTATGATATGACCTTATCAAGGCTTATGTTTATCTGTATCGCTGACTGCTTCTGTTTGAAAATCCCTCTGGTGCGATGCCCATTATAATTATGACGAGACATTGTTTATGCCTATAGATTAACTGGCTAACTCAGTGTGAGGGTTCGTATCTGGTCTAATACCTTGTGTCGTATATATGGCTATTTTTTTCCGGTACAGATTTGTATTTCAATTTCAAATATGCCTATCACACAGCCCTGTTATGTGTGTTCGCAAGTGAATTCATAATCAATGCAATTTTGATTGCAATGTTACAACTGAGCTTTCGATTATGGAATCCACCAGGCTGTCAATGGACATCATTCAGCAACCTCCTGATTTGCCCGCTAAGCGTTTTCGTCGACAATGTCAGGTGTATACACCATCCGATTACGACCGAGTTCGGCGACATCGCCCCAACCAAGAAAAAAAAACTTTAAACCAGCTTCATCAAATTATTGATGAGCCAGTCCAAAGCCCGGGTAAATGGTGATGGGAGTTTTCTAATAAGTTTATTTTTCTAACGCTGACGTAACGCTATATTTCCTGTGTCTTAAATTCCCCTTTAACGAACCCTACTCTCAGTTGCCATATAAACGTGATGGCTGAATAAACGTGCTGGCTTACATTTACCCCTAAATTTATAAATAATAGTGCCAGCTGGCATTTTCACTATATATATCATGACCAAATAATAGTGATGGCCAACATATTCTTCCAAAATTATTAAGCGTGCCAGCACGTTTATTTGGCACCCAAGAGTATCGACATATTTGCGAAAAGCCATGACAGTGTGCGATAAGCAAATGGAATAAGCGATGTGATGTAATGCCCTTTGACACCATGTGGCGAAAACATGGTCACATAGAATGGAATGCAACGAGGTGATATAATCCCTTTTGACATCATGTGGCGAAATGTTGGTCACATTTGCGTAATGTAAACACCATGACTATAAACTAAATAAACATCTTTTTGTGCCACATGCATTAAAAAGCAGTAAAAAAAATAATAATCATCATTCATTCAGTCGGACCTCCAGAGAGCTTGGATTGCCACCTCTCAGGATGAACTCGCCACCGCTAATCCCAATTAGTGTCACTAATATGCTGGACGCCATGCATGTCACGCCTTGTCTGAGCTGGTCACTCCACGCTCACAAAGGCGGATACCAGTTGATTCTGGATTTCCAGTCCGGCCCGGCAAAGCCCTTTTCAGTGCTCTCTACCAGGAGGGGACTGGAAAATACCAGATCAGTCCGGAAGCCTCGCCGAAGGAAACAGAAAACACCATCAAGAAAAAAAAGAGATGCCGAGAGAGTCGGAGAGACTTGCTGCATGGAAAGAAAATAAGTCGACGGAAACTACACCAGTCAACTCCTCCCACGCAGTCGAGATCCCGGCCCAGTCTGTCCCGGTAATGGAATCACCACCACCATCACCACCACGGCCAGACGGGGACACTGAAGACGAGGACCCCTCAGACTTCGTCCCAATGACTCCGGAGTACACCGAGCCGGAGCCTCCACCTTCAACCCAAGCAGAGACCACCAGATCCAAGAGAGGAATCGTCAAGAAACCCATAGAAATAGTTACCTTCAATTCAATTTCTGAACTTTTCGGCGCATTTTCACCGCCGATCTCACCTCTTCCTTCGCCATCATGATCTTCCACTTTACCACCACCGAAGAAGAAAAGAAAGGAAGAAAAGAAAAAGAATAGGAAAAAGAATAAACCAAGCAACAGCTAGACTCCCACTCCACCTGAGCCACGGCCCTGACAGACATAGAGGGTATATACATATACAAGAAAAAGAAAAAGGCAGGGCGTAAGGGCGATCTTCGGATGAGCCCATCACTGTCCTCGTGCCGCCCTTTGGGCGGGCACGCAAATTCTTTACATGATGAATAATGGGGCCGACTTCTCTTGAGCAATCTTAAATTTACCCGGGCCGACTTCTCTTGGGGGCCGTCATCTCTGGGGCTGACTTTGTTTTGGGCCGACTTCTCCAGATACCTGATGATGGTCCCATGTGAAGTCAACCCCAGTGAAGTCGGCATTGGCCACAGTTACTCACTTACTCAAGTTACTGACAATATAATATTGGACATACCGGTAAAATCCCAAAAATAAGGTTTTAATCAAATTTATTAATCGGTATCCATTATGATACCGATTCATAAATTTGAATAAAACCTTATTTTTGGGACTTTATGTCCAGTAACTGCATTGGCATAAAATGATTCATCAATTTAAATTAATGTATATACATATAACTATATTAGTAATATTATTACATGTAGATGGTAATTAAATGAATCCTCAATTTGATTAATGACACCATTGGTACTGGTAGATTCCTACGAATCACGATATTTTCGTCGAATCGAACCGCGAATCAATGTTTTAAGGACCTTTTTCTTTATACATGTATATTAGAGAAAGTTGCATGAGTCTCTAGTTCAAGTTGAACGTAAACACTACATATACTTTCATTTTGAACTACATGAGTGAGGGCAGAAAATTTATGTTAAGGATCTTTTAACCATTACATGTACATGTAGATACCGATGTCTAAGAAAAACTTGTTCATCCCCCTGCCACAGCAAAGTTACTGGTCTGGGAAAAGAAGCTATATGCCACATACAATAAAGAACTTCATTAATTTAATGTACAGGCCCTATGTTTTATTGTCGGATTTGATTGTATTGATATCCAAATACATACACACAGTATAAATAAAGAATGACTTTAAACAATGTTTCTGTCTTTTATGGGGGTCAACTTCTCTGGGGTTGACTTCGCATGGGGCTGTCTTTGTATGGGGCTGACTTCTCTTTTATTCATGCTCGCGCTGCTGCAAGATCAGTGTCTGATTGTTTCCCTCACGGAGTAGATAGATATCGTTCTGATTCACTGATCTCTACAGTACATCCGACTGTTCCAGGTGGTTCCACTCAATGGTTGTTTTCACGAAGAAGTGGTCATATTGTACACTGCTAGTATGGAGGAGTTCAAACGATTCTTGGTTGTTACACTCCTCTTTCCCACCTGGTTTTGACTGACACAGTCCTCAGATTTGGTTGCTTTTATTTTCTTTCTTCTTCGGTTTCAGAGTCTTGCTTAGTCTGGTTAGATTGGTCAACATGACCACTTCCGCAATTGATCATTTGATGTTTCCAACGAATGTGTCAGATAAATTCCCATACTATTGGACAGTGAGGTGCCTTTGGACACTTTGAAATATCAACAGCAGTTCCGTTTTATATAGCTGTCCAGAGAAAGTGACTGTCCAAATATCTAAAAACGTACTGGATTAACCCTTTGAGTGCCAGGTCGATTTTTGTATCAACCCATATACCCTGTGCCAATGTATTCTCTTATATATGCGAGTCGACCATAGGTCGCCTCGCATAAGAGAATGCATTGGCCTAACAATTTATTTTTAATTTTTTTTTTTACAATTTTAATAATTTATTCTTATATTCTTTAAAGGGGTACTGTACGCCAAATGTTGTTGTTGGTTTTTATAGTCTCCGAGTCGGAGAATAAGGTAAAAAAAAATTCATTATTTGAAAGTCTGTTGAGTACGAAGTAGTGTTACAGATGACAAATTTACCGGTGAGTGGCTTGAGCGTTCTCCCCGTATTATCATAATATTTTAAACGATCGTGTGTGCGATCGGTTTAACAATCCAGTATCCCTCAATTACTTGATTTGATTACGGAAATTCGTAATTTAATTGACGCCATTTTATGGCTCCAGTCATAAATTAAATTTATATCAAATTATTAACTTTTAAATTATTAAATTTTAAGATAGCCTATTCACCTGAGCGTTTACAGAATACAACTTCGACTCAAATTACTTATGTTTCTATATATTATCGATATTAGATCGTTGTTGTCACCGGAAATTTAATGAAAATGGCGTACAGTACCCCTTTAACAGACTTATTTTGTAGGTTTAGGGCCGATGAGATCGGCCCCTGGCACTCAAAGGATTAATTTCGTACAAGTCTCTCTGACATGTCCACCAAAAGTTGCTACAATTAACAAATGGTGTGACTCATGTTTTGGTGGCTTTGTTTTGTGTTTAGTCTGATTGACTTACTTTCTTGCAAAAGTGCGCAATCTCACAATGTTTTTGGATACCATAAAAATACTTCACCCTGGGAATGTTAGGAACTATACCGGTACATATCCTAGAAAGAGGACACATCCAGGCTCAACCAGCCTTATCTACATAGCTTTCTATTGCTTTCTGATTAGCTTACAGGTAGGTGCAAGGAAATGGCTACTATTCAATATACTAATAATCTTGGATCATCGGATGGTGTTTATTGAATGGCAATGAAAGGGAAAGCACAATTCAAGTAATATTAATAGTCTAGGAGATAAAAGAGTACTCATATCGGCATTTATCACATTTAATGAAAAATAATATATCTGTAGTTTTCATTGACTTTTGTCTTACAGACCCAAATTTTGCATCTGGTGATGGAAAGTTTAACTTTGTTTCTGAGGACCGAGAACCTCTGCTGAGTGAAAGAGTTGATGAAGAAACACGGAACAAATTTGAAGCAACCTATGGGAAATACAGACGGCATAACTCCCCTTACAGCATTCAAAATGTTCTATGGCTCATTGGTTCTATGGCTGTATTCTACTACACAGATTTCTATCTCACTCTTAGATTTGATCCCAGAATTAACAGGTATGGTATATTTCTATAATTTACTCACATGCAAGCCTGAGAATAGGGTGCCTGTCATTTGCAGAATGAGGTCCCAGAGGGTGCATTTAGTGACGCTATCCCACGTAGTGGGCTAACATAACTAAATTCACCCTGACAGACAACACAATGCATAATCGAGGTTCCCAATGGGTGTAGATCACAATATTCACCATTTGGGAACTTCAATATGAGTCTATGTCTCATAATAGATGAGGCCATGCAGAATGAGGTCCCCAGAGGGTGAATCTGATGATGCTAGCCCGCTGTGCTCTGAATTCAAATGACAGGCACACTATTTGACATGATCAATACCTTTGTTGAAGAACTTTTAAAGATGGCATATCTATTCGTTAAATATTCAGAGGTATGAGACAGAATTTCATCAAAATATGTCACTTGGGCTGAGAAATAATCAAAATTTGAGTAATTTTATGCTATAAAAAATGCATGACAACCTTGTTGTTGAATTCTGAATACCAATTAAATTGGACATACGAATCCTGATTATCATATAACAGGGAGGTATGAATCCTGTGTACCACTTAAAAGTCACCTGAATCCCATGCACCAGAAAATGGGAATGACACCCTCCTACAGTAATGCTCTAAATAATTGACTCCTTAACCACAGCAGAATTATGGGTAATTTTTCAGGATTTAGTCAGAAATATGGCTCAGTGAGAGCTTTCCGATGAATGGCAACAAGCCATATTTCTGACTAAATCCTGAAAAATTACCCATAATTCTGCTGTGGTTAAGGAGTTGATTATTTAGAGCATTACTGTATATATTAGTTGACCCAGCCAACCTTCTTCTTATTTTCAGGTTATGGCTCAATATAGGTCTGATACTAGTCACAATCAATGTGTCCATTGGATTCTTCCTCATTGTTTGGCTGTCATTTGTCAAAAAAATCCGTTCTGATGAGTGGGAACATAGGTATCCAAGAGCCATTCCTGTTGCTACAGCCACTTTTATCTTTGGAGGAATATTGTAAGTTCTTAACATGTACATTAAAGCCAATCAGTTATACATGTACATCTATCTCACCTGTTAGCTGGAATGTTTGGATGGCAGACTGATTGGGGGTAAAATCCTTTGACGGGATATACAAATTATGTGTATTATATATACTCTTGTATCCAAGAAATATACATGTACTCATACAGTACACTAGCATAATATATTGTTGTTATATTCTTCCATTTTGGATGTATCATGGTTGCCTGTGATCCACTAGGGTATAACTATTGGACAAGGCCATCATCTACTACAACGTTTGTTAGATTGGCGTTGGGATTGGCAGTTTATCTTGTCATGTCATTACTGGTGTTTGGGTCACATTTCATGGAGTTTGAACAATCGCTGAAATAGAAGCTCTTTTTGTATATGGTCTAATGACTTACCAGTAGCTTATCCTGTGTCTTCTTTCCAAATCCAAAGACATCTTTAGAATTGATTCCAATCAGCAATTAAGGCCATGGTTCATTAAGTTTATGTTTAGTCTCATCCAGGATTCTGAGAACTAAATGCGAAATGCTGTGATTTTCATTATTAATTATTCACGATAGGTTTCTGAAGTTACTCATATAGTACAATGTAATTATAATATAACATAAAATATATTAACGCCTATGTTGATCTTGTTCCATTCAATGTATGTGAAGGAAGCATCTGTCTAGGGACTAAGAGTAAATGTTCCTATCTTATTTTGCACAAGGGACACACATTGGGACAGTTGCATTGTGCCAATAATTAATCAAATTCATTATTATTCTCTGCCAAAAAAGGAAATGCGGCAATTGACACTAACATAAAATTAATTAACCATGGCTTATGGGTTTAAAACCTCAGGTGAAAAGCCACCTTTACGAAGGGTTGTCCACTTGTTTTCACTGCATCCAGTAAATGTTAAGGGATGTTAAGGTAATAAAAGGAGATGACAGATAAATAAAAAAAAAGAGACCATACATGTATTTATTGACTCAATATTGAGGGAAATATTTAGATACATATAATATGTTGAACAAACGATTGTCCTTTGTTGAACTTATTATCTGAATTCCTATAGGATAACTACTCATCAATGATGCTTTAGTATAGAAAGAGTTAATAGGCTCCTTGAATTCAACATTCAAGTGTTTTAAAGGTACACAATCCGATAAAACTCCTCTCAATTACTATTTCAATGGCTTCGGGGGTCAAAAATATTTGATTCGAGTCGAGGAAGTCACCCATCAAAGCTCAGATTTGTTAGATATCGATTTTAGAAATCTATTATTTTTCATTATCGGGAATTCTTTCTGGCCCAGAAGACAGTCAAAATTTCATTATTATTACCACTTGATTATAGAGTTATCCATCCTTGTCTGTTTGAATAGAGTTTTGGCGTAAAATCTCGAGCAGGTTACCAAATTGACGGCAGTTATTAGTACTCATCTCGAGCAATTAAAAAATTTCAAAAATCAATATCTAATAACTCTGAGCTTTGTTTGATGGGTTCCTCGACTCGAATCAAATATTTTTTACCCCCAAAGCCAAAGAAATAGTAATATAGGACCCTCTGATCGGATTGTTGTTGTTGGAATCTGTTGAGATGGGGACCCTCTTTACGGATTGAGTACCTTTAAGTAAAATTATTCTAATTATTCATATATAATTCTTATTCTATTGCAGCCTGACAGTTGGACTGTGGCCTGTGTGGAACATATTCACTCCTTTTATTCTTCTCTGTCTTCTCATGGGACTTGTCGTTTTGGTTGCCATGCTCCCGAACTTCTGAGAATAACCTGATGCAGAACATTCCATGCTCATACTGTGATAAGAGTCACTAATTCATATTTTCTGAATTATTTTTCCTGATCAGCATCTGGGGATTGTTAGAACATGTTGAAGTTGACTGTACCACATAAACTTATAACTGATCCATTTAATTGTGTGATTACATAATTTATTTTTCAATACAGTTCTAATTGTATATATTGCAATGCCCCATTTTGATTTTCAGTTAACCCTTTGAGTGCCAGGGGCCGATCTCATCGGCCCTAAACCTACAAAATAAGTCTGTTAAAGAATATAAGAATAAATTATTAAAATTGTAAAAAATTGTAAAAAAAAAAAAATGTAAAAAAAATGTTTTGCGAGGCGACCTATGGTCGACTCGCATATATAAGAGAATGCATTGGCACAGGGTATATGGGTTGATACAAAAATCGACCTGGCACTCAAAGGGTTAATATAAGCAGATAGCGGGTAGAGAAACACCATATTAATTGCCATCCACTCATTTGTGGAGTGTTTAGATAGTGAATTAAAAAAAAAGTCAAAAGCTTTTTATTGAAGCTATTATCTTAAAATTTCTGCAAATGAATGTATGAGAATCAAGTATAAATTACTGATCCGTGACTTTCCAGTTATTAAATGGTTTAAATTTTATCAGCAAAACATCCCTCTATATCCCTGTTTGGACTATAATAAACAGGAATATTAAACATAGGGTAATGATGTGGTAATCTACAACTATTGTTATTAAGCACCATATCTCAAATGTAATACAGGGCTGCAAAATCAAATGTATTCTTCTTAACTTACAGTAATGCCCTAAATAATCAACTCCTTAACCACAGCAGAATTATGGGTAACTTTTCAGGATTTAGTCGGAAATATGGCTTGTTGCCATTCATCTGAAAGCTCTCAGTGAGTGTGTTAGGAATATAGAGCTGAACTTGCATTAGTTTCGGGTAGTGATAACTGCACTTGAGCAGTTGGCGCGATGATACCACTTTAAAATCTTAGCGGTAAAAGTTACCCATAATTCTGCTGTGTTTAAGGAGTTGATTATTTAGGGCATTACTGTACGTCCTATAAGGCTATATATGCCATATGACTATAAGACATTGAAAAAAATGGGCTTGTACATGTAATGTACATGCATCGTTTGTTGCAGAATATTTTTTCAATGAATCTATTTTTCAGTTTTGAAAAAAGGCAACCACTATTACATTTCTGTTTCCAGTTATCTCAAACCATGAGAACACTTTAATGTTCAATATTTGTTTACTTATTTTTATTTCTACATATCTTATACCTTGCAATAATAGCCTTTGGGTGACACTTAAGAAACATGAGCTGGGTATTGACATCACTAAATAATGTTGTACTTTGTGACTAATAATGTCAGTAGAAATGCTGCTTTTTGGAGTTATTCAGTTACAACAGATGTTGCTTTATCTAGTTTATTGAGATATTAAAACTTGGGGCCCTTGGTGTTCATTTTGAATCAAATCAAATCGGGCAAAAGATTCAAAATCGCATTAAATCTCGAATTGAATAGTTGTCTCGAGTATATTAAGAGTGAAGATACAGAACAATTCTGCGAACCCTTAAATTGCAGTAACCACAACAAATAAAATCATCATACAGTTAAGAGATCGTCAGTGGATCTTGTATTTTACCATATTGATGCACCTTCTGTCAGGCCTTTAGATTACGCTAATTTGGGGACATTTTGGGGGACCGAGGAGGTGGGTTTGCGAGGGGGGGGGGGGGGGGGAGGGGGGGGGGGACCAGTCAGACCATCTACCATTAATCTGATTATACCGGTAGCAAATGGGGGGGGGGGGGGTACCCCCTCGTGACTATTGGGGGTATGGGGGTTAATGAAAGGTGAAAGAAATGAACAAATGGCCCCACATCATTTCCTGGCATCTTGGGGCTTATATCAGCATTCAACAAGTTATGTTACCCTTATATTTTCAAGTTTGTAGGTTACAATCTGACATTTATTGACCACTTGGGAATATTTGATCATTTGACATCAACAAAGCCATTTTATAGATGTATGGACATTGGTGCTTAAAAGTTTAAGAAGCAGTTCACCAACACACTGATCATAGGAAATTCCAATTAAAATTAAATTTAATCTAACTATATGTGAACCTGAAAAAATTTAGAAACTTGATTTGTTGTGATCAAATGAAGCAATATACACACAAACAGATCACAGGGTGATTTTGCGGTGACATTTGTCAAATGTGCCTTCTAATTTGGGCACATTTCTATAATTTGGGGACATTGTTAAACGCTGTGAGTTGTGGGCAATATTAAGGCCTGCTTCTGTGCATAAACAGACCATCTACCATTAATCTGATTATACCGGTAGCAAAGCGAAAGACTAGAATATGCATCTCATTTTCATCATAAATACAGATGGTTGTGACTTTGACTAGAGTCACTAGACTCATGAGTGATGGATGGAGAGTAACTGTTTAACATGATTCCATACTTCTCGACTTGTAGTTGTGTATGGAGTGGATGCTGGCAAGGTTTTGCCAACTGATTTTATATGTAAATTCCCTGCAACTCCTGGAATCCCTCAGCCCTGGCAGTCATTATTACAAATAATTTGCAGTCTATTTATAGTAAGCCCCTGTGAAGCTTCAAGATTCTATTCGATTTGCTAATTGGACTGTCGATTCAATTTGATTCAATTATAGGATTTGAATATTTTTGAATCATCCTTCTTGTTATTCTTGTGGTTAAAAAAAGAACACAAGGTTTTAAGATACCTTGCTCTAAATTTCAAATTTAACTGTAGGTATATTAGAATAAAGCCTGAAATTTTAGCCAAACTCACTGTTTTTGTCTTGCTGCATTGATTTGTACCATATCTCCTTAACAACATGACAGTAATACCGTGTATTTCTCACCTGATCACGCAAATGTAGGAAGTCATTGAAAATATTGAAAACATTTTATGAATGCAATCAATCATGATTAATTAGACTCAGATATATATTTGATTAGGCAATCTTGAAATGTATTTTAGCAGACTTACAAATTTTCATTACTTTCGAACACAAACGTAACCAACTTTCACAATTTGAAGATTTTTTGCAACTGAAACTTCCAGTGCTTTGCTAGTGGGTCTTATACATTGTAACATCCTCCATCACCCATCCGATGCCCTTGTAATTGCATACCACATTATGCCCCAGTACACATAGCAATAGTGTGGAGCTCCGTGGTCCAGTAGTTAGCGTATTCGCTGTAAACACATCGATATGGGTTCACAGCGCGCCGCCGGTCATTGAGTCTCCACACAGCAGTGGCTTGGCTCGCTGTTTCAAAACCCGCGCCAAGTTGTGACCCTTGAGCAAGGTCGCTTGTACTGTGTCGGCTTCACATCACTCATGCGTTAAAAGAGTACCAGTCAGCTTGTCATACTGATGAGTATCAGAGCAAGTTCTGATCAAACTAGAGCAGTGCCTGCAATGGCTGCAGCCGGTTCATTGGTTGGCTTGTACAAATGACTGGGGTAATATTGTACCAAGCGTGTTAGAGCAAGTAATTGGTTAATCGCTATATAAAACTGGTCATTATTATTATTATTATTATTATTAATACTACTGAATTGGTGTTTATCCCATGGTTTTGGGCACTAAATTACAAAACTGTATTATGTTACCCAGGTTTTACTGAAACTGCTAATTTGATACCCAGCTTTGGTTCATGGATATATTTGATTAAAGATTAGAAATTTGAACAGACCTTAAACCGCTGGTTTGCAGGGCCTCAATTTATAGATCATTTGTGACACTGTTATCTGCATGTACGGTTGTTCATTATTGCCGTGAGGTCTCTTTGTGCCAAAAAAAATAAATATTTTGATCTGTAGAAACCATAGGAAATGACTTGATAAAATTTGAATCAGGACCAGGACAGCCTATTTTGAATCTAATCAGACAAATTATTTTTAATCACAACGAATCGAATTGATTCGTAGGCCCTAATTAAAATAGTCAGTTTCTCATAGTCCCAAATGATAATTTCATTTAATCGTTGCATTTACTATACTCACTATATGGCAATATCATACGACTTCCCCATCGAGAAAATTTGTCGCCCAATGTTTTGAGTTTTTCAAAGAAATGTAACTCTAACATACCCGTTATTTAGTAAAAAATCACCTTTACTAATAACGGGCATACCAAAAGAACCACACCACAGAGAGACACATTTCAAGAATACTATAGGAAATAAACTTGGCAGGGTGGGTGGGCTTGGGGGAGGCGGGCGATACTGTCTAACAAATTTCAGCCCAAAATGTTCTCGACGGGGAAGTCGTATGAGATTGCCCACTATATATATGAAATTGGGTGAAATTTGTTTATTTTTGTATTTTATCAGCTGATATTTTTATAATTCAAGGTATTCATTTGTTTGAAATAAAAATCTACACCTCAGTTACTTTGATAACTCACCCTCCTAGTCAACCAAAGGGCTCATAGTCAGATTCCTTACCGTGGAAAAAATGGTCGCACATTTTTGAAATGTTAAAAGCGATCTGATAACCTTTATATACCACCAGAGTGTCTATTTTCAGAATCTACCTGTTCCCAGCTTCACATTATTTTGGAAACAGGCTTTTGTGAGGCTTTTATTTGTGTACCCCTCTATTTTATCCATCTATCTGGTGATAAGAAGACATGTTGTGATGCATAACTACATGTAGTTCAGTACATGTAAGTGGCTTGTTTTCTGCCTGGAAATTGATAAACAGGGACATATGTTGCCACAAAATACATAATTGTGAACTTTTATCATAAAATCATAAGACTAATTATACCCTATAACCCTTTACCCAACAAACCGGCCAAAACCGGCCAAATAAAGCTTCAACAGCCTAAAATATCTTCGGTCTGTCTCAATAGAACCATACAAATATGGATATCATTGGAACCGGCTCATTGACCACATTGTGATGGTATAGTTATGCCCTGTGCCAATGCATTCTCTTATATATGCGAGTCGACCATAGGTCGCCTCGCATATATAAGAGAATGCATTGGCATAAAAAAAATCTTTTTTAAACACTTTTTACCATTTTTTCTTACATTCTTTAACAATTTTATAATTTTTAATGTGTTAAGCCAATGCATTCTCTTATATATGCGAGGCGACCTATGGTCGACTCGCATATATAAGAGAATGCATTGGCACAGGGCCGTTATGTTGGGTAAAGGGTTAATTGCAAATACTGTTTTTTAGTAGATCAGTCATATCAAGATACAGGTTGAGTTCGAATTTGACTTTTTTTGACTTAGAAAATTCAATTATTATTCTTTTTTTTTTGGTTTCCAGATGATAACTAAAGTTTGGACTGTTCAATTGAAAATTCCGTTTTTGTATGAGTCAATGATATCAAAATACAGGTCAAGTTCGAATTTGAGTTTGATCCGATGATTTTTCTCAGAGTTATGGGCTTTTCGACTTAGAAAATTCAATTTTCTTGTTTTTTCTTTGGTTTCCGGATGATAACTAAAGTTTGGACTGTTCAATTGAAAATTCCGTTTTTGTGGGTCGTTCATATCAAAATACAGCTCAAGTTCGAATTTGAGTTTGATCCAATGGGCCTTTCGACTTTGAAATTTTTATTTAATAATTTTCTGTTTTTCTGTATGAGGGTACCTTCATGGTGTAATCAACTCCTCCTACAGTTTTGATCGTAGATATTTGAAACTTCCCTTTTTTTGGATGCTATCACACTCGACAAAAGCCATCTTAGATGTTAAGGTTTCGTTTCATTTTCTACCCTTTTTTGGGTTTCTGCAAATTACTGCAATCATTCGAACAAATATGAACCAATATCAAAATTATTAATCCAAATTTTTCTTTAAAGTTAAAAATCTTTTTTATTGGGTTTACGGATAATGCGGGTTGAATTTGCCACGGTGGGGGTATGCTAGCACTCGAGTGCACACCTCTTGTTGTATTTATGACAGTATGACTGCATTTTCTATTTTCTTTCCCAAATATTACCCTATTTTATATTCTTTAAAAAGTGTTACAACATGCAGTATAACATTCTACCACAGGTCCCCAGAAAAAAAAATTGACCCCAACCCCAACAATACTTATAAGGATTAAGTGTTGTTGGGGTGAGGTAATTTTTTGTTCTGGGGATCTGTGCTATCTTCAAGGATCACTTGATCATGTGCCATAACAGAACTTTGATACAACATACAACATTATATGTTGAAGATATCGCAGAAAAGCTAACACTACCCCAACCTCGCTGCTTTCACAACTAGTTAGATTCCTTATGACGAAAACAATTGTCACGAAATTTTGAAATGTTAAACACAACATGAGAACGGTTTATTTATCACCAGCATGTCTGCTTTCAGAATATGCCAATTTCCAGTCTGAAATTTTAGTAGAAACAGGAGTTTTTAATGGTTTTAAGAATTCAAAGAGCATTTCCTAATTATAAAATTATTAACCATAAAAATTTGGCACACATATCAAGTATGACTGTCTACCTGGTTTCAGCCTGAACCTGTATTGAAAACATGTTTTTATTACATTTTCAAGAATTTAAAGACTGTTTCTTGATTATAAGCACATTAAATATCACAAGTAGCCTTATCATGGACTGTGCAGGTTGACATTTGGCACACATATCAAGCATGAATCTCTACATTCAGAATCTACCTGTTCCCAGCCTTTAATGTTAGTGGAAACAGTTTTTTTTTACGGTTTTAAAAATTTATGGTTTTAAGAATTTAAAGAGCGTTTCCTGATTATACAAAAATATTAACTCTCTCATTTAGCCTTATCATGGACTGTGTGGGTTGAAATTTGGCTCAGGTATCAAGTATTACTCTGACATATATTTTTTGAGAATATTGATGTCATCAGATAAGTCTTGGTTACAGTTGCGATCAAATTTAACATTCTACCCTATGGAGATTTGCTGAAATGTTCATCATGAGGACACTTAATGGCTATCATATATAATCGTCTTTAATAAGAACATGGCTTGTACTTGTAATCTACTGTATCTATGTGTAATTTTACAATAGTAACACATGATATAGTTAGGCCCTCAGATACAGTAATTGACAAAAATGTGATTCACATATATGCATCACTCGGTGATAATGTCCAGTATTCGACAAATCTAGAGCTTATCACGACTGGAGTTTCAGGGTGTGGTTGTAAATTGACTGATGCCATTTTTTCATCAATTGGCAAAATTAATGTTTAATGCCAGTTTAAAGTACAGTATAAATTATACTGTACTTTAAACTGGCATTAATCTTTAATTAAATAATAAAGAGTTGTGTGGTAAACAATCTACAAGTCATATTTATATATAAGTGTCAGTTACTGTTTATTAAAATTGTTCGGTCATGTAGAATAATATTAGCATGCCAGTCTAAGGTGATTGTGGGTCATTATGTTCTAGATTTTGAAACAATGCCATCCTATACAATCTGTGCATGTATCGTATGCATAGTTGAGTTGCTGTTCCATAAAGGTTGCTAGGGATTATCCAAATTTGGAGTGGAAATCGTGTGATCTGATGATAACGATGAAATTTTCTACGTCCACTCAATACATAGCCTGTGGGATGCATGCATATGTCACATATATATAATTACTAGCAGGTGACCCGACTTCGTCCGGGCTTTGACCTTGAATTGACAATTTTGAAGGTCGGAGTCACTATTTGACCCGGACAAAATTACCCGTAGGTATCAAATTTCGTCGAAATCCGTCCAGCAGTTTTCCCGGCCATAGCTAACAGACAAACAAACAAGACAGAAGTCCCAAATATATATATTACATCATTTGTGGGTACCCGTTTCAAGGTGAAGGTCACCTCGGGCGGAAAAAAATGACCCGATGAAAATCTCCCCCATTCCCAGGAACCCCTAACTACTAACGCAGACAACACGCTCATGTCTGTACACAGACACAACACGCTCATGTCTGGACACATACACCCTCTTTATCAACGACACTGCGGATACGAACGCTCTTTAACCATCACACGATTAACCCATGAATTTCCATTGCTGTGGCGGGGGATTGGAGAATGAGTGCTCTAACGTTCTCAGAAGCGGTGCGATGACACTCCATCGGAGATTTTACCCTTATATAGGAAGTTTGGGCTCGATCCGTCTGGCAGTTTTCCCGGCCATAGCTAACAGACAAACAAACAGAAGTCCCAAATATATATATTAGACTAGGCCGATGAGCCCGACGTTGTCCGGGCTATTCAAAAACCAAATTTCAAGTCGATAGCTCCACCCGTTTCCGAGATCTCGTCTGCGCATGCGCGAAGCTGGCGTCGCACGGGCTCGGCGACCCGATAAAATTCGTATCCGGGGCAAGATACATTCACATAGCAAATTTCAAGTCGATAGCTCCACCCGTTTCCGAGATCTCGTCTGCGCATGCGCGAAGCTGGCGTCGCACGGGCTCGGCAACCCGATAAAATTCGTATCCGGGGCAAGATACATTCACATAGCAAATTTCAAGTCGATAGCTCCGCCCGTTTCCGAGATCTCGTCTGCGCATGCGCGAAGCGGGCGCCGCACGTGCTCGCCAATACGACAACGTCGACCGCCTGGTCAAACTACATACACGTACCAAGTTTCGTCCCGATCGGTCGAGAATCGTAGATTTGTATAAATGACAGACATACAGACAGACAAACATACAGAGGTCTTCAAAATATATATGAGACTAGCCGATGAGCCCGACGTTGTCCGGGCTATTCAAAAACCAAATTTCAAGTCGATAGCTCCACCCGTTTCCGAGATCTGGTCTGCGCATGCGCGAAACTGGTGTCGCACGGGCTCGGCGACCCGATAAGATTCGTATCCGGGGCAAGATACATTCACATACCAAATTTCAAGTCGATAGCTCCACCCGTTTCCGAGATCTCGTCTGCGCATGCGCGAAGCTGGTGTCGCACGGGCTCGGCGACCCGATAAAATTCGCATCCGGGGCAAGATACATTCACATAGCAAATTTCAAGTCGATAGCTCCACCCGTTTCCGAGATCTCGTCTGCGCATGCGCGAAGCGGACGCCGCACGGGCTCGCCAATACGACAACGACGACCGCCTGGTCAAACTACACTCACGTACCAAGTTTCGTCCCGATCGGTCAAGAATCGTAGATTTGTATTAATGACAGACAGACAGACAGACAGACAAACAAACAAACAGAGGTCTTCAAAATATATATGAGACTAGCCGATGAGCCCGACGTTGTCCGGGCTATTCAAAAGCCAAATTTCAAGTCGATAGCTCCACCAGTTTCCGAGATCTGGTCTTCGCATGCATTTCAAGTCGATAGCTCCACCCGTTTCCGAGATCTCGTCTGCGCATGCGCGAAGCTGGTGTCGCACGGGCTCGGCGACCCGATAAAATTCGTATCCGGGGCAAGATACATTCACATACCAAATTTCAAGTCGATAGCTCCACCAGTTTCCGAGATCTCGTCTGCGCATGCGCGAAGCTGGCGTCGCACGGGCTTGGCGACCCGATAAAATTCGTATCGGGGCAAGATACATTCACATAGCAAATTCCAAGTCGATAGCTCCACCCAGAGGCGGACTGGGCCAAGAAACCGGCCCGGGAAATCAATATAATACCGGCCCATCTGTTGGGGGGGGGGGGGCGTCCACAGTCCACCTTGGAAAATTCCAACTGCACCCCCCCCCCCCTTGAATCAGAATCAGACCAAATACATATTTTTGCATAATTCCATTTGCACCCCGCCCCCCCCCCCCCCTTGAATCAGTTGAATCAGATGCAGACCAAATACATGTTTTTGCATAATTCCATTTGCACCTCTGGTCTAATATCATATATATTCATAAACCATGGTTCTATATATTCCCGGTATGAGACCATTCAGATATTTTTACCTGAAAAATTGCATAAAATCTAACATCTAGCGGTCTAACTCCAGACAAATGCACACGGCTACGGACAAGAGACCAGGACACACCGGGCTGTTCATGGTTGTTCGGCCCGGGGTGAGAACATTTTGAAAACTATACAAGAAAATCTCGAATCCGATAAACTAGACTGGCATCAACTGAAGCGTTCCTATTTTCTTGTAAATTTCAATTGGGGGAGGGGTGCGTAAGAATTTTTTTGGGATTTACAGCTGGGAGTTACCGTTAAAATATCGAGATTAATGGGGTCTTTACGTGGTGTTATATGATGCCGACAAGTTCATTTAATGTCAAAATTACGATTAGCCAATTCGGCTGGTTAAACAACACATGTGGCGGCCCACGTCCGGAATTTTCCCGGTCTCCCGATCGGCCATGCAGTCCGCCTCTGCCCTCATGAATTTATGTGAGAAGAGTACCATCTTATTGGATACACGGCTGGTTAAACAACACATGTGGCGGCCCGCGTCGGTTTCATTTGCGGCCCAAGTTGTGGTTGGGCGGCACAACCACATATACCCCCCCCCCAAACCGTAAAAAAAACCCTCGGATTCTCGCTTAATAGAAAATCACGTGGAATCAGAATTTTTCCGGCCTCCGGCTAGGGTCCTGCGAATATTCGATATTCGATTCGAGATTCGATTCGAAAGTCAAATTCGATTCGAATTTGAGTCGAAATTGCCAACTCGAAATTTCGAATATACACTGATGGAAAAGTAGGCTGTTTACGGACAAGTACACACATCGATCTTAGTTGTTTTTGTGCCATTTAATTACAGAAAATGATGTATATATGCACCTTATAATTCTTATTGTACATCGCGATTATATATATTATATGTAAGTATAGCCAGCAATTAGCCACTATAGGACTACTAATACGCCTGAATTATAGCTTTGAACATGGTAGCCAAAAGTTCGTAGATCACCGATGGACCGACAATGCGCGTGAATAATAATAGGTATGAGACTGAGCAACCGCTAGCGTTATCCGCCGTCTATCCGTCTCAGATTATGCATTATGTAGTATACATGTAGCTGAGAATTTGAACAACACGTGTTCCCGGCATCGAAAAGTGCATTTTGGCGATGTTTTATTTTGAAGTTTACTTCAATTTCGGAGCGTTCTTTGACACTTCTTTGACAAAATGTCGTCGTTATTCATGTTTATTTTAAACATGATAAAGCTGCAGGTAGTGCAGGGACTTACACGTGCGATGAATGCAACCTGGTGTATAAATTGCAGGCATCTGGAACAATGACCCATCTATGGAATCATCTGTCCAAGAAGCATCCAGCACTACATAATCGGGTTACCCTGCGACTGTTGTTGCATATTCAAGTTTATAACAACGGGTGATTCCGAATGTCGATTTGAAATTTTGCATGTACATGCAAACTGTACAAATTTCGCGTGATGTTAGTTCTGATAATCCGTTTAGTGGTTATATATTAATCGTCGTGACGGCCGCATGGACGTTTTTTTTAAATCTGCCTTTTTTTCTCGAAAATGATCAAATCGAAGTTAATAGTACTGCAAACGACGGGTCATCGCCTCATAAGTTATGATGGAACTTCGTGCATGTAGTTGATAGAACATTTCACAAATCGTCTAATCGTTGACAAAACATGCCCAATTGAGAATGTAACACACATATATGATTCGATTCGATATTCGATTCGATTTCCAGAATTCGATTCGATATTCGATTCGATTAAAATCTCCAATTCGCACGACCCTACTCCGGCTCCGGCCCATCGGGAAATTTCCCGGTCTCCCGATCGGCCAGTCCGCCTCTGTCTCCACCCGTTTCCGAGATCTCGTCTGCGCATGCGTTGCACGGGCGCCGCACGGGCTCGCCAATACGACAACGTTCACCGCCAGGTCAAACTACACACACGTACCAAGTTTCGTCCCGATCGGCCGAGAATCGTAGGTTTGTATCAATGACAAACAAACATACAGACAAACAGACAGAGGTCTTCAAAATATATATGAGACTAGCAGATTAGCCCGCCACTGGCGGGATTGGTCCCATGGATTTGGTCGATCCATTTATTTTTGTTTTTCAAGGTAACCCCGTACAGGCACGCCGACAGCATCGTCCGTCGATGTCACCGCTGACGACCGAGATATTGCCCAAGGTCACTCGTGGGTACCCGTTTCAAGGTCAAGGTCACCTCAGGCGGACAAACTGACCCGACGAAAATTTCCCCCGTCCCTTGGAAGCCCCTACGAAAATTTCATTACTCGGTCACCGATGACGACCGAGATATCGCCCAAGGTCATTCGTGGGTACCCGTTTCAAGGTCAAGGTCACCTCAGGCGGACAAACTGACCCGACGAAAATATCCCCCGTCCCTTTAACCCATCAATACCCATTACGGTGGCAGTTGAAGGGTGAAGGGGGGTCGCACGGGCTCGCGAACGGTGCGATGACACTTCCCTTGGATTGTTACCCTTAGATAGGAAGTTTGGGCTCAATCGGTCGAGCCGTTTTCGAGTCTATAAAGGACACATATATATACGGAAGTCTCAAATTATATAGTAGACTAGCAGGTTAGCCCACCACTGGCGGCGTTGGTCCGAAACATGACATTTTGTTTCGCTTTTCAATGAGTTAATCGTGCCTTTTTAAGAGAAATTATTATACCCTCCCTAAAAGAGGTATGATTTAAGGTACATCGGGCGGAAAAAAACCCGATGATGTCGTTGTTGTTGGCATTCAGGGCTTCGGGTCGTTGTCGTTGGCATCACGGCTCGGGGCTACCCGAAAAATCTCACATGGCCGTATAGGGAAAATAGGATTGCGTGTATTTAGTAATTTTAACTAATTATTTTCTCGCCAACAATGTCGTTGTTGTTGATATTTACGGCTTGGGGGCTATTTTCTCGCCAACAATGTCGTTGGCGTTCACGGTTTTGGGCAGTGGAAGTCCCGTCAAATTCGGGACGTATCGCAGTGCCTCGGATTCACTTAAAATACTGACCCGATGATGTCGTTGTTGTTGGCATTCGGGGCTTCGGGTCGTTGTTGTTGGCATCACGGCTCCCCGAAAAATCTCACATTGCCGAAAAGGGAAAATAGGATTGCGTGTATTTAGTAATTTTAACTAATTATTTTCTCGCCAACAATGTCGTTGTTGTTGATATTTACGGCTTGGGGGCTATTTTCTCGCCAACAATGTCGTTGGCGTTCACGGTTTGGGCAGTGGAAGTCCCGTCATATTCGGGACGTATCGCAGTGCGTCGGATTCACTTAAATTTCAGCAGCCATATTGTTGTTGGCATTCAGGGCTTCGGGTCGTTGTTGTTGGCATCACGGCTCCCCGAAAAATCTCACATTGCCGAAAAGGAAAATAGGATTGCGTGTATTTAGTAATTTTAACTAATTATTTTCTGGCCAACAATGTCGTTGTTGTTGATATTTACGGCTTGGGTGCTATTTTATCGCCAACAATGTCGTTGGCGTTTACGGTTTGGGGCAGTGGAAGTCCCGTCAGATTCGGGACGTATCGCAGTGCGTCGGATTCACTTAAATGTCAGCAGCCATATTGTTGTTGGCATTCAGGGCTTCGGTCGTTGTTGTTGGCATCGCGGCTCCCCGAGAAATCTCACATTGCCGAAAAGGGAAAATAGGATTGCGTGTATTTAGTAATTTTAACTAATTATTTTCTCGCCAACAATGTCGTTGTTGTTGATATTTACGGCTTGGGGGCTATTTTCTCGCCAACAATGTCGTTGGCGTTCACGGTTTGGTTTGGTTTTTTTTTTTTTTTTTTCAGGTGTAAAATGAAGATATTTTAATAGTAGTATTACTATACATCACAAAAGTGAACACAAACATTTGTATGGATCAATCTATCCTCTGATCAGATAGTTCATGCAGTGATGTGTCAGTCACCCTACACCGTGGCTGTGAACTTGTGGTATAGATGAGTATATCTGCTTTCCACTACATGTAGAACTTTGACAATCACACACTATATGCATGGTACAGTATGGTAATAGGTACCTATATATCCCCACATATCAACTATGATTCAAAGATGTAGGAGAACATCCAGAATGATTTAAAGTAGAGTCGGTCAAATGTTTAGTTGTTCTGATGTGAAATTGTTCATGGCATGTCAATCGTCTGAAGAGTGAAGTCAACTTGATTAGTTTTTGCTCCGAATCTGTGTTAAATAAAGGATCTGATGCTGTCATAATCCACCACAAAGTTGGTACACATTTGTGAAATTCAACCGAATAGTCAAATATGTGGCATATGTTGTTGTGTTGGTTAAAATCATCAAAATACACACAACTTGAAGTTGCCGCAAGTTCGTGTCATCTGTATGACCTTGTCAATCTACACACACACTTTTGTCTTGAGTCCAGTTTAATGAATACAATCTACCAATCAGAACATAATTATGTCCGAATCCCCAAAGCTGTGCTTACTGTTTGTGTCTGGCCTGAGTTGACTGATCAAATCACGTTCTGATCACATTCTTTTCAGTGTTTTTTTTCTGAAGTTGATTTGACATTTTTGAGATTGAGTTATGACTCATATGAGTATTACATTTACAATTTACATTTGAGATTTTTACTCAATTTCGGGTTTTTTATTGGATTAAATGAGCAGAGTGGAAGTCCCGTCAGATTCGGGACGTATCGCAGTGCGTCGGATTGACTTAAATTTTAGCAGCCATATAGCTGCGTCAGTTAGCAGGAATTGTGGTGTGTAAGTTTATACTTTAAAATCTGAATGTTTCGGAAATAGACTAAGATTTTCAGCCGTAACAAAAAATGTATACATCAGAAAATGTAAATTCTATATTTTGCGAGGTATTAGCAAGTTTTGGCTCAACGGGTTTAGCAGTTTGACGTGTTTGCGGTGATTTTATTGACTGGGAGTGGAGAATGAGTGATCAGAGCTTGTCCAAAATGCGACGTCGGCGATCCCCGTGGTTAAAAATATACATATACAGATATTAAAAAATGTAGAGTTACTCCTCTTGGAACGCAAGCGAATATCAACCCGATTAACCCCCCGCCGTGTTTGCGGTGATTTTATTGATTGGGAGTGGAGAATGAGTGATCAGAGCGTGTCCAAAATGCGACGTCGGCGATCCCCGTGGATTTTTGTACACTTATATACGAAATTTGAGCTCAATCCGTCCAGGCGTTATCGATTCCATGACGTACCCACATACATATATACACACATATATATATACGGAAGTCTCAAAAATATATATATATAGACTAGCCGATGAGCCCGACGTTGTCCGGGCTATTCAAAAACCAAATTTAAAGTCGATAGCTCTACCCGTTTCCGAGATCTGGTCTGCGCATGCGCGAAGCTGACGTCGCACGGGCTCGGCGACCAGATAAAATTCGTATCCGGGGCAAGATACATTCACATACCAAATTTCAAGTCGATAGCTCAACCCGTTTCCGAGATCTCGTCTGCGCATGCGCTGCACGGGTGTCGCACGGGCTCGCCAATACGACAACGACGACCGCCTGGTCAAACTACACACACGTACCGATCGGTCGAGAATCGTAGATTTGTATAAATGACAGAGAGACAGACAAACATACAGACAAACAGAGGTCTTCAAAATATATATGAGATATCAAATGTTCATTTTAGTCAACGTGACAAATCACTCTCTCAAATCCATTGCCAATAAAATAAAAATAAATTATCAGAACTTGGCAAGACAGCTCTGGAAAGTTTATAAGAGAGAAATATTTATATATGAGAAGTCATAATTATGTACCTGGTCTTAGCATAACACGTTAAGATGTAAATAACACAGTGGATGGACAAAGCTTCACAAGATGGGACAGAATAATAACAAGAAAACCATAGTCAGAAATGGTAACGCCACCAAGATTATGGTATTACATATAAATAGAAATTATAAAAAATACATAAAATATTTTGATAACAATTGCGTTTAAACAAGTAATCCTTCAAATTATTACTAACAAAGTAAACGACTGTGGGGTCACTCAACAGATTATAAAGACTTGGACATAGTATACTGTAAATACTAAAATTTAAATGAAATAATTAAAAGATAAAATTTAGCAAGTAGTAAAAGTTAAATTTTCTCATTTTTGTTTTGGTTAAATAAAGCAATAATTTAAATGTAACATTTGGTTTAAAAAAAATGATTGACCGTGGCTCTTCCAATAATTGCGCGACTGACCTGGTCAATTGTTCTTAAGAAGTTGTTTTGATAATTACTATGGAGGGAAATAGTTGTGGCTGTGGCTTCGCAAGTAATTACCTTGGTGACGTGATGTTAACAAATATGAACTCCAGTTAACCAAGGACGCTTCATACCAAATATAAGGTGAATTATTAATTCTTTAGAAGTTGTTTTAAGATTTACTATGGAGGGAAAGAATTGTGGTGCTGGCTTTGCAACTATTTGACCTCATTGTAACAAATATAAATATTAGTCACCCAGGCAATAGATGTATCTATTCTGTATATTAACTTATTGGGTCTTACGTGTCTTGAGATGTCTAAATAGTTTTCGATGGACAGATCGCGCAAGGGACCCACGCCAATCTTCTCTGTTGGGATTCCAATTGTTGGCTCATTAAATAGGCACATATGCTTAATATACAGTCGCACGCTCCCGTAAGTCGGGTTTTGGATCACAGTTAATGAAAATATCATTGAAATAATCGGTTTCCCCCAATAAACATTCATATATTGAATATACATGTTTTGGAGCAGAATTAGGCAGTCCATATTGGACGCCATCATGGAATTTATTTTGTTTTGATTTTCACACATAATTATTAGTTATATGGATGGAGTTCTCATTAAACCTCACATCCTTGTATTGGTTACAGTAATACCCAAAGTAATTGACCACTTAACCACATCAGAATTATTGGTAATTTTTCAGGATTTGAAATCCTGAAAATTTACCAATAATTTTGCTGTGGTCAATTACTTTGGACATTACTGTATGAGGATTGAGTTATCATTAAACCTCAAATCCTTATATTGGTTACAATAATGCCCAAAGTAATTGACCACTTAACCACAGCAGAATTATGTATTTTTTCAGCATTTACAATCCTCAAATTACCCATTATTCTGCTGTGGTTAAGTGGTCAATTGCTTTGAACATTACTGTATGATGATTGAGTTATCATTAAACCTCAAATCCTTATATTGGTTACAGTAATGCCCAAAGTAATTGACCCTTTAACCACAGCATAATTATGGGTAATTTTTCAGGATTTAGAATCATGAAAAAATACACACAATTTTGCTGTGGTTAAGTGATGAATTACTTTGGACATTACTGTATGTAGATGGAGTTAAACCTCACATCAGTGTGTTGGGGATTTGGACCTTGACTTGGGACCTTTGGTTTTTAACGCAACAAATGCGCGTACACCGTATACACAAATTTTTTATGTAACCAGAGTTTTTCTTGGATAAGATGAGTTTGAAGCCTGCTTACATTTCAAAAAGCGGATCTCGACGCTTTGAAGCAAAAGTTACAAAAGATAAAATGTGTATGTGACGATACTATAATACAAATGAAAAAATAAATTGAGGGAGGGGTGGGCGATACAGGGAACTAAGGGTTGAACCGATATAAATTTGTAGAGCAATAACGACCAATGTTGACATATTATGCATATCAACTCTACTGTTGCAACAAGGCTATAAAATAGGGGGGTGTCAGAATCTTAGTCATCTCTATATAGTGCCAGAATAGTCATTTATGGAGTTCTATAAGATGTTGGGTTGGTTATATGGACTCGGAGAAAAAAGGGTTTGTACCGATGAAGTTGATGAACTGACATAAATTAGTGGATCGATGTTGCCATGTAATGCATCGTGACTACTAAAGCAGCAATTATATAAAATTGGGGGGGGGGGGGTCTGAAATTATCTCTATAGTTGGCACCAGGATTATATAGAAAGGAATAGCAATTGATATACATATACGGTATACTATAGTAATACCATAGACATATAAGTACAAGTATCACGAGATAAAATATTACGTAACATGACTATATACCGATGAAAGAAATAAATAAATTGGACCGGGATTAGAGGTTGGGTTGGTTATATGTGGATAATTGGATATGGAATTCATACCGATGAAACGATACAAATTAGGTGAGCGATAAAGACACTTAGTCAGGCTACGCGGGGAAATAGGGGTTGATACTGATACGATAGACCGAAATAAATTTGTCGAGTGATAATGACCAATGTTGACGTATAAAGTAACGCGACTGTACTGTCACACAATTATCAGTTAGAACCGGTCAAATATGACAGCGTACAGCACGTAATTATTTCCTAGATCGAAGAAATGATTTTTTTTTTTCGTTGATAAAATTTAAAATCGATTTATGTCTATAAAACTGTCATTTTTCAAAATTTTGAGCTGAAACTTGGTGAAGTTGGTGTGTATGTGTATAATACTACTATATTCTTAAAATGACAGAGTTCAGCGCGTAATTATGTTTTAGATGGAAGAAATTGAATTTGTTTTCGATACAAAATTTACAGCGTGTACGGCCTACGGGTCAAACTACACACACGTACCGATCGGTCGAGAATCGTAGATTTGTATAAATGACAGACAGACAGACAAACATACAGACAAACAGAGGTCTTCAAAATATATATGAGATATCAAATGTTCATTTTAGTCAACGTGACAAATCACTCTCTCAAATCCATTGCCAATAAAATAAAAATAAATTATCAGAACTTGGCAAGACAGCTCTGGAAAGTTTATAAGAGAGAAATATTTATATATGAGAAGTCATAATTATGTACCTGGTCTTAGCATAACACGTTAAGATGTAAATAACACAGTGGATGGACAAAGCTTCACAAGATGGGACAGAATAATAACAAGAAAACCATAGTCAGAAATGGTAACGCCACCAAGATTATGGTATTACATATAAATAGAAATTATAAAAAATACATAAAATATTTTGATAACAATTGCGTTTAAACAAGTAATCCTTCAAATTATTACTAACAAAGTAAACGACTGTGGGGTCACTCAACAGATTATAAAGACTTGGACATAGTATACTGTAAATACTAAAATTTAAATGAAATAATTAAAAGATAAAATTTAGCAAGTAGTAAAAGTTAAATTTTCTCATTTTTGTTTTGGTTAAATAAAGCAATAATTTAAATGTAACATTTGGTTTTTTAAAAATGATTGACCGTGGCTCTTCCAATAATTGCGCGACTGACCTGGTCAATTGTTCTTAAGAAGTTGTTTTGATAATTACTATGGAGGGAAATAGTTGTGGCTGTGGCTTCGCAAGTAATTACCTTGGTGACGTGATGTTAACAAATATGAACTCCAGTTAACCAAGGACGCTTCATACCAAATATAAGGTGAATTATTAATTCTTTAGAAGTTGTTTTAAGATTTACTATGGAGGGAAAGAATTGTGGTGCTGGCTTCGCAACTATTTGACCTCATTGTAACAAATATAAATATTAGTCACTCAGGCAATAGATGTATCTATTCTGTATATTAACTTATTGGGTCTTACGTGTCTTGAGATGTCTAAATAGTTTTCGATGGACAGATCGCGCAAGGGACCCACGCCAATCTTCTCTGTTGGGATTCCAATTGTTGGCTCATTAAATAGGCACATATGCTTAAGATACAGTCGCACGCTCCCGTAAGTCGGGTTTTGGATCACAGTTAATGAAAATATCATTGAAATAATCGGTTTCCCCCAATAAACATTCATATATTGAATATACATGTTTTGGAGCAGAATTAGGCAGTCCATATTGGACGCCATCATGGAATTTATTTTGTTTTGATTTTCACACATAATTATTAGTTATATGGATGGAGTTCTCATTAAACCTCACATCCTTGTATTGGTTACAGTAATACCCAAAGTAATTGACCACTTAACCACATCAGAATTATTGGTAATTTTTCAGGATTTGAAATCCTGAAAATTTACCAATAATTTTGCTGTGGTCAATTACTTTGGACATTACTGTATGAGGATTGAGTTATCATTAAACCTCAAATCCTTATATTGGTTACAGTAATGCCCAAAGTAATTGACCACTTAACCACAGCAGAATTATGTATTTTTTCAGCATTTACAATCCTCAAATTACCCATTATTCTGCTGTGGTTAAGTGGTCAATTGCTTTGAACATTACTGTATGATGATTGAGTTATCATTAAACCTCAAATCCTTATATTGGTTACAGTAATGCCCAAAGTAATTGACCCTTTAACCACAGCATAATTATGGGTAATTTTTCAGGATTTAGAATCATGAAAAAATACACACAATTTTGCTGTGGTTAAGTGATGAATTACTTTGGACATTACTGTATGTAGATGGAGTTAAACCTCACATCAGTGTGTTGGGGATTTGGACCTTGACTTGGGACCTTTGGTTTTTAACGCAACAAATGCGCGTACACCGTATACACAAATTTTTTATGTAACCAGAGTTTTTCTTGGATAAGATGAGTTTGAAGCCTGCTTAAATTTCAAAAAGCGGATCTCGACGCTTTGAAGCAAAAATTACAAAAGATAAAATGTGTATGTGACGATACTATAATACAAATGAAAAAATAAATTGAGGGAGGGGTGGGCGATACAGGGAACTAAGGGTTGAACCGATATAAATTTGTAGAGCAATAACGACCAATGTTGACATATTATGCATATCAACTCTACTGTTGCAACAAGGCTATAAAATAGGGGGGTGTCAGAATCTTAGTCATCTCTATATAGTGCCAGAATAGTCATTTATGGAGTTCTATAAGATGTTGGGTTGGTTATATGGACTCGGAGAAAAAAGGGTTTGTACCGATGAAGTTGATGAACTGACATAAATTAGTGGATCGATGTTGCCATGTAATGCATCGTGACTACTAAAGCAGCAATTATATAAAATTGGGGGGGGGGTCTGAAATTATCTCTATAGTTGGCACCAGGATTATATAGAAAGGAATAGCAATTGATATACATATACGGTATACTATAGTAATACCATAGACATATAAGTACAAGTATCACGAGATAAAATATTACGTAACATGACTATATACCGATGAAAGAAATAAATAAATTGGACCGGGATTAGAGGTTGGGTTGGTTATATGTGGATAATTGGATATGGAATTCATACCGATGAAACGATACAAATTAGGTGAGCGATAAAGACACTTAGTCAGGCTACGCGGGGAAATAGGGGTTGATACTGATACGATAGACCGAAATAAATTTGTCGAGTGATAATGACCAATGTTGACGTATAAAGTAACGCGACTGTACTGTCACACAATTATCAGTTAGAACCGGTCAAATATGACAGGGTACAGCACGTAATTATTTCCTAGATCGAAGATTTTTTTTTTTTTTCGTTGATAAAATTTAAAATCGATTTATGTCTATAAAACTGTCATTTTTCAAAATTTTGAGCTGAAACTTGGTGTCAGGGATGTGGCTAGAGGGGGGTGTGGGGGGGGGTGTCTCACCCCCAGCAGAGAGCTATATTTTCAATAGTTGGAAATTTCATACCTGCCACAACGAAATTTCACACCAACAATAGGTTGAACATGTTCTTGTAGTTTGATTATAAAACAATTTATTGGGGGGAATTTATTGTTTTTCGACTAATATTTACATATGTTCCTATTTTTTGTCAATTTTTTGACAGAAATGGACATCAGTTGGAAATTTTCCAACCTTGGGGGGGGGGGGTGACAGGTTGGAAATTTCCAACACTTGGAAAGCTTGTGTCCTGGTCCTTCCCCCGTGGCCAGTCAAAAACTTCTAGTTAATTTAAGAAAACAATATTTTCATACAATTGGTCAACATTGTCATTGGAATTG
This sequence comes from Siphonodentalium dalli, assembly GCA_032622095.1. Taxonomy (NCBI): domain Eukaryota; kingdom Metazoa; phylum Mollusca; class Scaphopoda; order Gadilida; family Siphonodentaliidae; genus Siphonodentalium; species Siphonodentalium dalli. The sequence goes on along the minus strand of CP136062.1, from coordinate 190,365,106 downwards.
TCATCAGTTGGAAATTTTCCAACCTAAGTGGGGGTGTAGGGTTTGAAATTTCCAACAGTAGGAAGGCTTGAGGCTAGTATAGATGTTAGGATTTTGCGATTTTCTTGTTCAGATTTCAAAATTTTCGCACACCGGGCCGAACCATGGTCGGCCCGGTGTGTCATTGCCCCATCCACGTGGCCAATACAAAACTGCTAATTAGTTTAGCAAAACAATATTTTACTACATTTGGTCAAACTTGTAGACATAAATGGTCATCAGTTGAAGAATTTTCCAACCTGAGGGGGAGCATGAGGTTTGAAATTTCCAACACTAGGAAAGCTTCAGTTGAGATGCTAGGATTTGCGATTTTCTTGTATATAGTTTTAAAAATGTTCTCACACCGGGCCAACCATGGTTGTTTCCTGATCTGTTGTCGGTAGCTTTGTGCATTTGTCTGGAATAGATCAATAGTTGTTTTTTTGGGGGCAATTTTCAGGTTAAAATATCTTAATGTTCTCATACTGGGAAAATAGAAGCATGGCTTATGAATATATAGGAAATTAGGCCTGAGCATGAGGTACAAGCGGGGGGGGGGGGGGTGCAAATGGAATTATGCAAAAAGTTGTGTTGGTGCGATTCCGACTCAATGGGGGGGTGGGTGCAAATAGAATTATGCAAAATGTTGTGTTGGTGTGATTCCGACTCAAGGGGGGAGGGGTGCAGTTGGAAATTCCCAAGGTGGACACCCCCCCCCCCCCCCAGCGGAGACCCTCTAGCCACATCCCTGCTTGGTGTGTATGTGTATAATACTACTATATTCTTAAAATGACAGAGTTCAGCGCGTAATTATGTTTTAGATGGAAGAAATTGAATTTGTTTTCGATAAAAAATTTACAGCGTGTACGGCCTACGGGTCCTTGAGTGGGACACACTAATAGTTGTAGTCCGAGCCCGAGCCCGAGTCCAGTAAAATGTGTAGTTGGGATTTTCAATTTCGTATATTGTCGTTAATATAATTCCAATAATGATGAATTTTGTTTTGTGGTAAGTTATGCCAATTACAAATAATGAAAACTAAAAAGATAATTTGTAAGTCTTATATTTCAACTTTTATCGACATTTTTCGTTCTCCAGCACACTAAAAGTTGTAGTTGGAATCAGCCTAGCCAGCCGCCGAGTCACTAATTAGCTGTTAATTGCTATTGTTAGGCGGCTAATTGGATTAAGTCAGTGGTGGGTCACATGAAGATCAAAGGGCAAGTAGTGGGAATAAAAACAAACAATGACTTTTGTTTATTAAGCAATATATGAAGGTTTAGCAATTTTAAAGATTACACTTTAGGAGAAAGTGTGTGGCCCTGAAAAGGGCCGTTTTTATCTTGCCTTCCATCTTCGCCATGAACTGCACCTGAAATTGTTCTTGGCATTCATGATGGCTTGGGTGGTCGTTGATATGCCTGGTTTGGTCACACTGTCCCTGTATACCGGTGCCGGTTCTCTGGCTACACAAATGTGACAAATGTGTAAATATGTTCTTTACTGCTGAATTGTTCTTTGTTCTATATGTATTTTATGTATTTGTGTTACATGTAACTCTCCATATGATGGAGGATAGAAATAAAATATATATGTACAATCAGCTGCGACATCTTTAAAAAAAACACATTCCTGTGCGTGATATGATCACACTTGTAACAAGAAGTAACTGTATAAACAGTATTTTGATTATATTTCACTATACGTTGCAAACACTCTTGTCTTCACTCATAAATCCATTGATTTGAGCCGCCAACATATTCCTAACAATAGCAATTAACAGCTAATTAGCGATTCGGCGGCTGGCTCGGCTGATTCCAACTACAACTTTTAGTGTGCTGGAGAACGAAAAATGTCGATAAAAGTTGAAATATAAGACTTACAAATTATCTTTTTAGTTTTTTTTTATTTGTAATTGGCATAACTTACCACAGACCAAAATTCATCACTATTGGAATTATATTAACGACAATAAACGAAATTGAAAATCCCAACTACACATTTTACTGGACTCGGGCTCGGGCTCGGACTACAACTATTAGTGTGTCCCTCATTGAGTATGCTCAATTTTTGTAAACAAACTTTTGTCAATAGCCGTTTTGGTCAAACTAAACCTTCTTCGACCGGGACAGCAGATCCGAATAGTAGCTAAGATGTATTTAGATAGAATTATCAAAAGAATATGACCGATCAGGGTACATTTTAAGAGAATAGAGTGGAGAAATCTTGGTGATAATTCCAGAAAATAAAGATGGAGGTGAATCATAATTAAACTTCCCACAATGCACTTCACTAAACCAGGGGTTCTCAATGGGTTACACATTATTTTCAGTCTATCAGATTATTTATATTTTCAACAACAAGTGACTTTAAGTTTACAATTTCAGCCTGTCCTGACTCTATCGATACGATTTAACACATTTTCAAAAACGTATTATACACCGGTGGCGTTAACTTTACAATTTAAGCATCTACGTGATTCTATCGGTACGATTGAGTAAGGTACAAACAAGAATACATCAGGGGCTCCCAATGGGTTATATATTATTTTCAGTCTATCAAATTATTTATATTTTCAACAACATATTATTACACCGGTGACTTTAAGTTTACAATTTGAGCCTGTCCTGACTCTATCGATACGACTTATCATATTTTCATAAACGTATTATACACCGGTGGCGTTAACTTTACAATTTCGGCATCTACGTGATTCTATCGGTACGATTAAGTAAGGTACAAACAATCTCCAAGAATACATTCGCCCTGTCCACCACGCAATATCAAAATCTCAGAAGCTAGAAACACCACAGGTGGCGTAATGACACCTGTCGTCAATTTCATCAAGCCTTGAAATAGTGTGTCTGTCATTTGCAGAATGAGGTCCCCAGACACACTATTTCAAGGCTTGAATTTCACAATGTCTGATATAAGTCATGCATTCTATGTGGGTGGGTCCCAACACAAAAAAATAACAATGACTTAAATGTGTTGTATTATTATAGGGTTATAATGTTTACCAATTCTCTCCTTTTGTGACAAGTATATATGCACCTTTACTGGATGGACATTGGACGTTGTTAATATCGTAATGAGAGGTTTCAATATAGCTTTGGCTGACATAATATCACATGGCACGACACGATTGCAAAGATACGAGAAGTTGTGGTACTTTCACAAATACCACACATTGGCCCTAGCAAGATTTCGAAGAAAATTTGGGGGAGCCTTCCAACATCCTTCATTATTTATCACTCCATCTGTTGCGAACTAAAACATCTATACCTCAATGTGTCTAAAAAGTTACTGAAAATCTATCCTTATGTACTTCTATTATATTTTCCCCTGGATGACGTCTGATTTTTAACCCTTTACCCAACAGAACGGCCCTGTGCCAATGCATTCTCTTATATATGCGAGTCGACCATAGGTCGCCTCGCATATATAAGAGAATGCATTGGCTTAACACATTAAAAATTATAAAATTGTTAAAGAATGTAAGATAAAATGGTAAAAAGTGTTAAATTTTTTTATTTTTTTTAGGCCAATGCATTCTCTTATATATGCGAGGCGACCTATGGTCGACTCGCATATATAAGAGAATGCAATGGCACAGGGCATAACTGTAACTATCACAATGCTCTAATGCAATTTCAGTCAGCACGAGCTTTCCAAGATATACTGATCAGAGCACACGTATCTTCGAAACTTTCCATAATCTCTGAAATGCAGAATCACATAATTTATTATAATCACTGTTGGTTTTCACTTTAATAAGTGATACACGTGTGCATATAGAATTTTTAAGACGTTATGTGTACCCAATCCATGTATGGTACACATATTGCTGACTTACGGAGCAACCATCCGCCGTTCGTCCATTCATCAGTCTGTCCGTCTGTCCATAGACACTTGCTATCCGACTCGAGTCGAGTATTTTTTTATCAGATTGTGTTCAAAATTTATGTGCATGTTTATGATAACACAGCCCTCACCTGTATAGTTTTTGGTGTCATTCGGTTGACTGGTTTAGAAAACATTAACACTTTCCTTCATTAAATAGGCATTAAGGACTTATCCAAGCTATCAAAGGGGAGTAATTCTACAGGATGTTTACTCTCATAACTACTTGGCATCCAGAGGTAAATAATCTAATTAGGTCTGGCATCATTTAGCTATGCTCTGTTTATTCTCAAACCTTTGAAATGTTATGGTTGTAACTATGACACATTTAAGTGGCAAACCTGGGCATAGGCCCATCATATGATGTCATTGAAAATGATTAACACTGTGCACACATTTGTATGGTCTTGTGATATTTTTCATTTGATTATTCTATCTCCAGGTTGATGGTGTTCCAATTTTAACTTGCATGGATTTTGGGATTAAAATGAACCCATTCCATAGAGACATGCTATCCGATGGGCAGACATTAAATTAACCCTTCAACTATGAGCCAGGTTCAGTAATGAATTTTATAAACCACCTATTGATTATTCTTATATCATTATAGTAAATGTCTTTGAAATTCCCTCAATTGCATTTGGGCTGCAGGATAATAAGAAAGTGCTGGTATTCATTGAGATTGAAATCAAATGCCTTTTAGCTCACCTGGGATGAAGTCTCCGTTGGAGCTATATGGTCTAGGTTGTATACTTAGTATAATGGTGAAATTTCCATTCGTGAATATCATCATACGCAAAATTGGCGCCATTTATACAAAATACTATAATCTCTTTTGGGTTCAATGTTAATTTTTTATCCCAAATGTAACCAGCAAGAATCAACTGATCACATCCAAATATTCAAAAATAATTTTGTGTGTGACTTAGTAGTCGTGATAAAATTTCAAATCGAACCAATCACCACACGCTAGATGGCACCATCTATCATTTTCTCAGAATACGAAACGCTCTCTAAATAATGTTGACCCCGATTTAGGCCTACCCGTAAAAATTCATGAAATGAAACAAGTCAATCCTGAAAAAATACACATACAGATTACATTTTCAGATCGTTTTTAACAACAAAAAAATGCAAAATGACGTAAGGATTCCGATATCATCTGGATTTAATTAAAACAAATATATTATATGTGATGATGATATCACATGTAGCGGCTGTCTTTAGTTACATTTCATCTAATTTAGAATCAAGGGATAGAAAAGTACTGGTGTTTATTTCCCAAGCAGCCAGCTGAAGCAGACATTGTGGAGTCGAAACGTATCTCGTTCATAATATACTTGTTATTTGTGTCTGGGTGTCCGTCCTTAACCCTTCCATGACTGGAGCTTCCTGAAATTTTGCAAAAACCCTGTGCCAATGCATTCTCCTATATATATGCGAGTCTCCCATAGGGAGCCTCTTTATCATTCGATAAAAGATTAAGATGCGCGTTATGTTCTGTCTATTTATTGCATGATCCTACCCTTATTCCATTCAATAAACCCATTCTATAAATTGTGATATTAAAGGTACTCAATCCGATAAAACTCCTCTCAATTACTATTTCAATGGCTTCGGGGGTCAAAAATATTTGATTCGAGTCGAGGAAGTCACCCATCAAAGCTCAGATTTGTTAGATATCGATTTTAGAAATCTATTATTTTTCATTATCGGGAATTCTTTCTGGCCCAGAAGACAGTAAAAATTTCGTTATTATTACCACTTGATTATAATTTATAGAGTTATCCATCCTTGTCTGTTTGAATAGAGTTTTGACGTAAAATCTCGAGCAGGTTACCAAATTGACGGCAGTTATTAGTACTCATCTCGAGCAATTAAAAAAATTTCAAAAATCAATATCTAATAACTCTGAGCTTTGTTTGATGGGTTCCTCGACTCGAATCAAATATTTTTTACCCCCAAAGCCAAAGAAATAGTAATATAGGACCCTCTGATCGGATTGTTGTTGTTGGAATCTGTTGAGATGGGGACCCTCTTTACGGATTGAGTACCTTTAAACATTCGTTTAATAACAGGAAATAGTGCCAGGTGACCTTTGACTTCCGGTTTGTCGTCTGTTTACGATACGTATCAAAATACTATGGCTTCCAATATTTCCCAACAGACTATAATGAATGAAGACTTTGAACAGGTATGTCATTAAATATGCGCCATTAAACACGCCAAAGAGTTTTTATTTATCTGTGACTATTTCTTTTTCGCGGACAAACAATGCACAGTTATATGAAACGTCATCGCATGCCTGATAGAAGCCAGTGTTAGTTTCGCGTCCCATTTATTGATTTAAGTACGTTTTGTCGAGGGTTTGGGTCATGTAATAAATAGAATCTACAACTTGTCTACTTTTTAGCTCACCTGAGACGAAGTCTCAGGTGGAGCTATAGTCATCACTCCTCGTCCGTCGTCCGTCCGTCCGTCTGACCGTCCGTCCGTCCGTCCGTCCGTCCGTCCGTCCGTCCGTCAACAATCATCTTCTCGTCCCGAACCGTAAGACTTAACGTGTTCATATTTGGTGTGGATGTTCCCTAGGTGAATCACATTCAGATTTGTTCAAATGAGGTCACTGGGTGGAATAGTTGTGAAAGCAGGGCCATAACTCTATTCCTCCATAGTAATTCTTAGAACGACTTCTTTTACTGAACTATAAGGCCGTATGGATTCATATTTGGTGTGGATGTTCCCTAGTTGACTCACATTCAGATTTGTTAAAATGAGGTCACCAGGTTGATTAGTTGAGAAACCAGGGCCATAACTCTATTCCTCCATAGTAATTCTTAGAATGACTTCTTCTTTTGAACCATTTGACCGATTTAGCTTACATTTGGTATGGAGAGTCCTTGTGTGACTGGGGTTCAGATTTGTTCAAATGGGGTCACTGGGTCAAATAGGGGCAGAGCCAGGGCCCAGGGACATAACTCTTAAAAAAAAGTTAATTCAAATCCTTGTTTTAAACACTTGCCCCCCCCCCCCCCCCTCCACCCCACCTCCCCCACCACTGCATGTCCATGCCACCCCACACCAGAGATCCCTGCAAGGTTCACCCCATTAAAAGCCTTACACTTTAGTTATATGACATGCCAGGAACTGACCAGCCTTAATTCTCACAGTGCTCACAGCTGTGTGTCCAGTCATTATAAAGTAATTAACTTTTATCTCAATATCCACAGTTATCAGGGTAAGAGAGAAAGATGTCTGTGAATGAAATTTAATCCTATGTGTTTACAGCAATCTCAAATACAACTCTAACTGTTTGACAGTGTACACATTTTATAATAGCATTAGTATTAACCATTTCATTACCAGAGCTATGCTGGTACAGCAATAAAGTCCCTGCACCAGTGTATTATCCTATATATAAGAGAATACACTGGGGTTCAAGATCAAGGAAATATTGTTAGGCCAATATGGTCAGACATCAAAATAAATCACACATGTCCTACCGGTATTCTCGCAGGGATGTCCCCACATATGTTTGGGGAGGGGGCAAATTTCTCAGATTTGTTCATTGAGATGTAATTGTTTTTCCAAAACCAATTACATATACTAAAATAAAATGAATATAAAATAATAGACCATTGATCAAGAGAAATGAGCTCCTAGTTTTAATATTTGTCCAATATTTATTATTTTATAACAAAGTACTAGTATCATGCCAGTGCATTGTCTTATATATGTGAGTGTCCCATAGATAGCCTCACCTAAGAGAATGCACTGGCTTTCAAGGTTAAGGAAATATTGTTAGGCAAATGTAGACAAGCATCCAATAAATCACAGATGTCCTATTCTTGCAGGGATGTCCCCATGGGTTGAGGGGTGGAATTAGCAGATTTGTTCAATGAGATGTAATTTGTTTTCTCAAAATTAATTATATAGACTAAAATGAATATAAAATAGTAAACTACTTAATTTTTTAACCCCCAGATTACATTATATAAAATATATGGCATATTATATACCATTTGAAAGAGCAAGCTCCAAAACATTGTATTATCAACTTATCCAGTATAATAAACTGTGGACATGTTGTTTTTATTGAGTTGCCAAAGAGTTTTGTCATCTAGATTGCAGTAAAAAGCTAAATAATTTTCAATGCAGGGGGAATAACTCTATATATTAAAGATGGAGTTCTTCCCCTTCCATTAAAAAAGTTTGAATTCTGTTGCATTTTGGGATCCAAAGTGGGGGGGGGGGTCATTCTATAATTTCAATAGTTTTTGGCTCACCTGAGACAAAGTCTCTGGTGGAGCTATAGTCATCACTCCTCGTCAATCTGTCAACAATTCTTTAAACTTCTCCTCTGGAACCATAAGACCGAATGGGTTCATAGTTGGTGTGGATATTGCCCAGGTGACTCACATTCAGATTTGTTCAAATGAGGTCACTGGGTCAAATGTGGGCAGGGACATAACTCCACAAAATATTAAAAATTGCAAGTGAAGTCTGACATTTTTATAAACATTTCCTGGAGATCTGCTAGAGGTCATTAATTCCCAATTACAACATCAATCTATCATATGTATTGTTCAAATCTTTCAACAGGACATTTAACTCTCCCACACCCACCACTTCACCAGAACATATTTGGCAAACTTGAAAAGTGTTCTTTGAAAGAACCACCAGCTCTATTTAGTTCACATTTAATATTGAAGCTCCTTTGGTGATGTGTGATTCAGATTTGTTTAATCAGGGTCACCAGGTCAAGTAGGTGCAAGGCCAGCTACATTACTCTTTCTCTCCATAGCAATTCATCATACGTCTTCTATGCAGGAATGAAATGGCCTATTTTGCTTATATTTAGTAGGAAATTACCTTGGGTGACAGATTTGTGAAAATGGCATCACAAAGTCGAATAAGGGCATTGCCAGAGACATAACTATTTCACAACATAGTAATTCTTAAAATATGTATGGCAGAGCCAAGAACTAGTAGTGTACATTTGGTAATTTGGCCACATATCCTGTTTAGATCTACTTCTTTTAAAGTGATTATGAAAAGTTCTGACTGTTGTGGTCTCCAGAGTCCCAGTCTTATCAGTCTTTGCAGTCTGGTGAGCGACCCCACAGTCATTGACTGTCTTGTTTCATGCAGTCTCGGTGTAACCAAACTCCAGGCAGAGTTATCTCCCATCGCTCCGCTGAGATATATCGCAGCGATAGCGTAGAGGTTACCCACAACTAATTATTTTCCATAGGCGACAGTGTTAACTAAAAGTCCCGTCGGCCATGGCTTTGACCTAGTTGAACTTCCAGTGGTCAATTTTCCCTTAGAACGTCATCCTCTGCACCAGTATGTGACAACAAACGCGCCCTTTTCGGTATTTTTTTCAAACGATAATCTTGCATTTCCACAACTACCCCATTTACTGCAAAAAAATCAGCAGCATAAAAATACCCAGACCCCTTCCGTAACTTCTGGACGGCACCAGACTCTTCCTGGTCATCTAAACATACACGATCGCCATATTTACGTAGGCTATGATTTTCTGTTCCCGATTAGGGATATTTCCCTCAGTGATAATCAACCAATCAGCAGCCAGAATTTTTTTTTATGCTGACTCGAGTTTCCCTACACAAATTCAAGAAAAGTAACTCTATATAATTAGTTGTTTGTAACCTATATTTGAAAAGAAAATTGAAGTTTGATCGTGTAAACCGCGCCAATTTTACAAAAAAAGCTTTACCGTGATACAATAGAAATATAGGAGTTATTGGACATCCTATTATCTCCCAGCGGTCATTTAACCCACATACCCCGTTTTAAAATTAACAATTTTTTTGGGGTAAGAAATAACACCAGTAATAGAATCCTGATAAATCTGGAAGCGCAGTTTAGTAGAAAAGATACTAATGTCTCATGTTAGGCTTGTCATAGACATATATACTGCACAGTGTCGCATGTCCCATGTCCATCCACTCACTAGTGGGGATATTATGACCACAAATGTGACCACACCCCAAATTCAGGGTTTTTCATCATAATTTAATTTGTAAAAACCGACTCGCGTGCATAACGCACACGATAGAAAGTAATATGTATAAGTTTTGAAAACTAGTCACGTACATCTACCATACGTTTTAAGGAATTTATCTAATTTTGAACAATACAATGTTTAATTGCATTTGAAATAGACCCCCCCCCCCCTCAAAATTTCACCATCCGATGATGGTTTGGTTCAATGATAGGCGGATGTCCCTTTAAATTTCAGTACTTTTCAGGAGTTTGAGTCGAATTTCTATCAGAGAAACTTCCATCACCTCGACCGTGCTATTTTGAACATTAAAGGTCCACCCATATGCACAAAATGGATGATTTTCAGAAAATTTCGCCTCCGGAAAAAGTTGAAGTTCCGGCGACAGAGGGTTAATAAATGTCTCGCATAATCTGAAAATGGGTCTGTAGGGCGTGAAAATATAATAACTCAACAAAACGAGTGAGTCTTTGTTTATCAGTGTTCCTAAATTCGCTGCCCTGAACGATATTTGAAAAATGTGATTTTTTTGCCTATAGGTTACCCACAACTAATTATTTTCCATAGGCGACAGTGTTAACTAAAAGTCCCGTCGGCCATGGCTTTGACCTAGTTGAACTTCCAGTGGTCAATTTTCCCTTAGAACGTCATCCTCTGCACCAGTATGTGACAACAAACGCGCCCTTTTCGGTATTTTTTTCAAACGATAATCTTGCATTTCCACAACTACCCCATTTACTGCAAAAAAATCAGCAGCATAAAAATACCCAGACCCCTTCCGTAACTTCTGGACGGCACCAGACTCTTCCTGGTCATCTAAACATACACGATCGCCATATTTACGTAGGCTATGATTTTCTGTTCCCGATTAGGGATATTTCCCTCAGTGATAATCAACCAATCAGCAGCCAGAATTTTTTTTTATGCTGACTCGAGTTTCCCTACACAAATTCAAGAAAAGTAACTCTATATAATTAGTTGTTTGTAACCTATATTTGAAAAGAAAATTGAAGTTTGATCGTGTAAACCGCGCCAATTTTACAAAAAAAGCTTTACCGTGATACAATAGAAATATAGGAGTTATTGGACATCCTATTATCTCCCAGCGGTCATTTAACCCACATACCCCCGTTTTAAAATTAACAATTTTTTTGGGGTAAGAAATAACACCAGTAATAGAATCCTGATAAATCTGGAAGCGCAGTTTAGTAGAAAAGATACTAATGTCTCATGTTAGGCTTGTCATAGACATATATACTGCACAGTGTCGCATGTCCCATGTCCATCCACTCACTAGTGGGGATATTATGACCACAAATGTGACCACACCCCAAATTCAGGGTTTTTCATCATAATTTAATTTGTAAAAACCGACTCGCGTGCATAACGCACACGATAGAAAGTAATATGTATAAGTTTTGAAAACTAGTCACGTACATCTACCATACGTTTTAAGGAATTTATCTAATTTTGAACAATACAATGTTTAATTGCATTTGAAATAGACCCCCCCCCCCCTCAAAATTTCACCATCCGATGATGGTTTGGTTTGGTTCAATGATAGGCGGATGTCCCTTTAAATTTCAGTACTTTTCAGGAGTTTGAGTCGAATTTCTATCAGAGAAACTTCCATCACCTCGACCGTGCTATTTTGAACATTAAAGGTCCACCCATATGCACAAAATGGATGATTTTCAGAAAATTTCGCCTCCGGAAAAAGTTGAAGTTCCGGCGACAGAGGGTTAATAAATGTCTCGCATAATCTGAAAATGGGTCTGTAGGGCGTGAAAATATAATAACTCAACAAAACGAGTGAGTCTTTGTTTATCAGTGTTCCTAAATTCGCTGCCCTGAACGATATTTGAAAAATGTGATTTTTTTGCCTATAGGTTACCCACAACTAATTATTTTCCATAGGCGACAGTGTTAACTAAAAGTCCCGTCGGCCATGGCTATTGACCTAGTTGAACTTCCAGTGGTCAATTTTCCCTTAGAACGTCATCCTCTGCACCAGTATGTGACAACAAACGCGCCCTTTTCGGTATTTTTTTCAAACGATAATCTTGCATTTCCACAACTACCCCATTTACTGCAAAAAAATCAGCAGCATAAAAATACCCAGACCCCTTCCGTAACTTCTGGACGGCACCAGACTCTTCCTGGTCATCTAAACATACACGATCGCCATATTTACGTAGGCTATGATTTTCTGTTCCCGATTAGGGATATTTCCCTCAGTGATAATCAACCAATCAGCAGCCAGAATTTTTTTTATGCTGACTCGAGTTTCCCTACACAAATTCAAGAAAAGTAACTCTATATAATTAGTTGTTTGTAACCTATATTTGAAAAGAAAATTGAAGTTTGATCGTGTAAACCGCGCCAATTTTACAAAAAAAGCTTTACCGTGATACAATAGAAATATAGGAGTTATTGGACATCCTATTATCTCCCAGCGGTCATTTAACCCACATACCCCGTTTTAAAATTAACAATTTTTTTTGGGGTAAGAAATAACACCAGTAATAGAATCCTGATAAATCTGGAAGCGCAGTTTAGTAGAAAGATACTAATGTCTCATGTTAGGCTTGTCATAGACATATATACTGCACAGTGTCGCATGTCCCATGTCCATCCACTCACTAGTGGGGATATTATGACCACAAATGTGACCACACCCCAAATTCAGGGTTTTTCATCATAATTTAATTTGTAAAAACCGACTCGCGTGCATAACGCACACGATAGAAAGTAATATGTATAAGTTTTGAAAACTAGTCACGTACATCTACCATACGTTTTAAGGAATTTATCTAATTTTGAACAATACAATGTTTAATTGCATTTGAAATAGACCCCCCCCCCCTCAAAATTTCACCATCCGATGATGGTTTGGTTCAATGATAGGCGGATGTCCCTTTAAATTTCAGTACTTTTCAGGAGTTTGAGTCGAATTTCTATCAGAGAAACTTCCATCACCTCGACCGTGCTATTTTGAACATTAAAGGTCCACCCATATGCACAAAATGGATGATTTTCAGAAAATTTCGCCTCCGGAAAAAGTTGAAGTTCCGGCGACAGAGGGTTAATAAATGTCTCGCATAATCTGAAAATGGGTCTGTAGGGCGTGAAAATATAATAACTCAACAAAACGAGTGAGTCTTTGTTTATCAGTGTTCCTAAATTCGCTGCCCTGAACGATATTTGAAAAATGTGATTTTTTTGCCTATAGGTTACCCACAACTAATTATTTTCCATAGGCGACAGTGTTAACTAAAAGTCCCGTCGGCCATGGCTTTGACCTAGTTGAACTTCCAGTGGTCAATTTTCCCTTAGAACGTCATCCTCTGCACCAGTATGTGACAACAAACGCGCCCTTTTCGGTATTTTTTTCAACGATAATCTTGCATTTCCACAACTACCCCATTTACTGCAAAAAAATCAGCAGCATAAAAATACCCAGACCCCTTCCGTAACTTCTGGACGGCACCAGACTCTTCCTGGTCATCTAAACATACACGATCGCCATATTTACGTAGGCTATGATTTTCTGTTCCCGATTAGGGATATTTCCCTCAGTGATAATCAACCAATCAGCAGCCAGAATTTTTTTTTATGCTGACTCGAGTTTCCCTACACAAATTCAAGAAAAGTAACTCTATATAATTAGTTGTTTGTAACCTATATTTGAAAAGAAAATTGAAGTTTGATCGTGTAAACCGCGCCAATTTTACAAAAAAAGCTTTACCGTGATACAATAGAAATATAGGAGTTATTGGACATCCTATTATCTCCCAGCGGTCATTTAACCCACATACCCCGTTTTAAAATTAACAATTTTTTTGGGGTAACGAAATAACACCAGTAATAGAATCCTGATAAATCTGGAAGCGCAGTTTAGTAGAAAAGATACTAATGTCTCATGTTAGGCTTGTCATAGACATATATACTGCACAGTGTCGCATGTCCCATGTCCATCCACTCACTAGTGGGGATATTATGACCACAAATGTGACCACACCCCAAATTCAGGGTTTTTCATCATAATTTAATTTGTAAAAACCGACTCGCGTGCATAACGCACACGATAGAAAGTAATATGTATAAGTTTTGAAAACTAGTCACGTACATCTACCATACGTTTTAAGGAATTTATCTAATTTTGAACAATACAATGTTTAATTGCATTTGAAATAGACCCCCCCCCCCCCTCAAAATTTCACCATCCGATGATGGTTTGGTTCAATGATAGGCGGATGTCCCCTTTAAATTTCAGTACTTTTCAGGAGTTTGAGTCGAATTTCTATCAGAGAAACTTCCCATCACCTCGACCGTGCTATTTTGAACATTAAAGGTCCACCCATATGCACAAAATGGATGATTTTCAGAAAATTTCGCCTCCGGAAAAAGTTGAAGTTCCGGCGACAGAGGGTTAATAAATGTCTCGCATAATCTGAAAATGGGTCTGTAGGGCGTGAAAATATAATAACTCAACAAAACGAGTGAGTCTTTGTTTATCAGTGTTCCTAAATTCGCTGCCCTGAACGATATTTGAAAAATGTGATTTTTTTGCCTATAGGTTACCCACAACTAATTATTTTCCATAGGCGACAGTGTTAACTAAAAGTCCCGTCGGCCATGGCTTTGACCTAGTTGAACTTCCAGTGGTCAATTTTCCCTTAGAACGTCATCCTCTGCACCAGTATGTGACAACAAACGCGCCCTTTTCGGTATTTTTTTCAAACGATAATCTTGCATTTCCACAACTACCCCATTTACTGCAAAAAAATCAGCAGCATAAAAATACCCAGACCCCTTCCGTAACTTCTGGACGGCACCAGACTCTTCCTGGTCATCTAAACATACACGATCGCCATATTTACGTAGGCTATGATTTTCTGTTCCCGATTAGGGATATTTCCCTCAGTGATAATCAACCAATCAGCAGCCATAATTTTTTTTTATGCTGACTCGAGTTTCCCTACACAAATTCAAGAAAAGTAACTCTATATAATTAGTTGTTTGTAACCTATATTTGAAAAGAAAATTGAAGTTTGATCGTGTAAACCGCGCCAATTTTACAAAAAAAGCTTTACCGTGATACAATAGAAATATAGGAGTTATTGGACATCCTATTATCTCCCAGCGGTCATTTAACCCACATACCCCGTTTTAAAATTAACAATTTTTTTGGGGTAAGAAATAACACCAGTAATAGAATCCTGATAAATCTGGAAGCGCAGTTTAGTAGAAAAGATACTAATGTCTCATGTTAGGCTTGTCATAGACATATATACTGCACAGTGTCGCATGTCCCATGTCCATCCACTCACTAGTGGGGATATTATGACCACAAATGTGACCACACCCCAAATTCAGGGTTTTTCATCATAATTTAATTTGTAAAAACCGACTCGCGTGCATAACGCACACGATAGAAAGTAATATGTATAAGTTTTGAAAACTAGTCACGTACATCTACCATACGTTTTAAGGAATTTATCTAATTTTGAACAATACAATGTTTAATTGCATTTGAAATAGACCCCCCCCCCCCCCCCTCAAAATTTCACCATCCGATGATGGTTTGGTTCAATGATAGGCGGATGTCCCTTTAAATTTCAGTACTTTTCAGGAGTTTGAGTCGAATTTCTATCAGAGAAACTTCCATCACCTCGACCGTGCTATTTTGAACATTAAAGGTCCACCCATATGCACAAAATGGATGATTTTCAGAAAATTTCGCCTCCGGAAAAAGTTGAAGTTCCGGCGACAGAGGGTTAATAAATGTCTCGCATAATCTGAAAATGGGTCTGTAGGGCGTGAAAATATAATAACTCAACAAAACGAGTGAGTCTTTGTTTATCAGTGTTCCTAAATTCGCTGCCCTGAACGATATTTGAAAAATGTGATTTTTTTGCCTATAGGTTACCCACAACTAATTATTTTCCATAGGCGACAGTGTTAACTAAAAGTCCCGTCGGCCATGGCTTTGACCTAGTTGAACTTCCAGTGGTCAATTTTCCCTTAGAACGTCATCCTCTGCACCAGTATGTGACAACAAACGCGCCCTTTTCGGTATTTTTTTCAAACGATAATCTTGCATTTCCACAACTACCCCATTTACTGCAAAAAAATCAGCAGCATAAAAATACCCAGACCCCTTCCGTAACTTCTGGACGGCACCAGACTCTTCCTGGTCATCTAAACATACACGATCGCCATATTTACGTAGGCTATGATTTTCTGTTCCCGATTAGGGATATTTCCCTCAGTGATAATCAACCAATCAGCAGCCAGAATTTTTTTTTATGCTGACTCGAGTTTCCCTACACAAATTCAAGAAAAGTAACTCTATATAATTAGTTGTTTGTAACCTATATTTGAAAAGAAAATTGAAGTTTGATCGTGTAAACCGCGCCAATTTTACAAAAAAAGCTTTACCGTGATACAATAGAAATATAGGAGTTATTGGACATCCTATTATCTCCCAGCGGTCATTTAACCCACATACCCCGTTTTAAAATTAACAATTTTTTTGGGGTAAGAAATAACACCAGTAATAGAATCCTGATAAATCTGGAAGCGCAGTTTAGTAGAAAAGATACTAATGTCTCATGTTAGGCTTGTCATAGACATATATACTGCACAGTGTCGCATGTCCCATGTCCATCCACTCACTAGTGGGGATATTATGACCACAAATGTGACCACACCCCCAAATTCAGGGTTTTTCATCATAATTTAATTTGTAAAAACCGACTCGCGTGCATAACGCACACGATAGAAAGTAATATGTATAAGTTTTGAAAACTAGTCACGTACATCTACCATACGTTTTAAGGAATTTATCTAATTTTGAACAATACAATGTTTAATTGCATTTGAAATAGACCCCCCCCCCCCCCCCCCCCTCAAAATTTCACCATCCGATGATGGTTTGGTTCAATGATAGGCGGATGTCCCTTTAAATTTCAGTACTTTTCAGGAGTTTGAGTCGAATTTCTATCAGAGAAACTTCCATCACCTCGACCGTGCTATTTTGAACATTAAAGGTCCACCCATATGCACAAAATGGATGATTTTCAGAAAATTTCGCCTCCGGAAAAAGTTGAAGTTCCGGCGACAGAGGGTTAATAAATGTCTCGCATAATCTGAAAATGGGTCTGTAGGGCGTGAAAATATAATAACTCAACAAAACGAGTGAGTCTTTGTTTATCAGTGTTCCTAAATTCGCTGCCCTGAACGATATTTGAAAAATGTGATTTTTTTGCCTATAGGTTACCCACAACTAATTATTTTCCATAGGCGACAGTGTTAACTAAAAGTCCCGTCGGCCATGGCTTTGACCTAGTTGAACTTCCAGTGGTCAATTTTCCCTTAGAACGTCATCCTCTGCACCAGTATGTGACAACAAACGCGCCCTTTTCGGTATTTTTTTCAAACGATAATCTTGCATTTCCACAACTACCCCATTTACTGCAAAAAAATCAGCAGCATAAAAATACCCAGACCCCTTCCGTAACTTCTGGACGGCACCAGACTCTTCCTGGTCATCTAAACATACACGATCGCCATATTTACGTAGGCTATGATTTTCTGTTCCCGATTAGGGATATTTCCCTCAGTGATAATCAACCAATCAGCAGCCAGAATTTTTTTTTATGCTGACTCGAGTTTCCCTACACAAATTCAAGAAAAGTAACTCTATATAATTAGTTGTTTGTAACCTATATTTGAAAAGAAAATTGAAGTTTGATCGTGTAAACCGCGCCAATTTTACAAAAAAAGCTTTACCGTGATACAATAGAAATATAGGAGTTATTGGACATCCTATTATCTCCCAGCGGTCATTTAACCCACATACCCCGTTTTAAAATTAACAATTTTTTTGGGGTAAGAAATAACACCAGTAATAGAATCCTGATAAATCTGGAAGCGCAGTTTAGTAGAAAAGATACTAATGTCTCATGTTAGGCTTGTCATAGACATATATACTGCACAGTGTCGCATGTCCCATGTCCATCCACTCACTAGTGGGGATATTATGACCACAAATGTGACCACACCCCAAATTCAGGGTTTTTCATCATAATTTAATTTGTAAAAACCGACTCGCGTGCATAACGCACACGATAGAAAGTAATATGTATAAGTTTTGAAAACTAGTCACGTACATCTACCATACGTTTTAAGGAATTTATCTAATTTTGAACAATACAATGTTTAATTGCATTTGAAATAAACCCCCCCCCCCTCAAAATTTCACCATCCGATGATGGTTTGGTTCAATGATAGGCGGATGTCCCTTTAAATTTCAGTACTTTTCAGGAGTTTGAGTCGAATTTCTATCAGAGAAACTTCCATCACCTCGACCGTGCTATTTTGAACATTAAAGGTCCACCCATATGCACAAAATGGATGATTTTCAGAAAATTTCGCCTCCGGAAAAAGTTGAAGTTCCGGCGACAGAGGGTTAATAAATGTCTCGCATAATCTGAAAATGGGTCTGTAGGGCGTGAAAATATAATAACTCAACAAAACGAGTGAGTCTTTGTTTATCAGTGTTCCTAAATTCGCTGCCCTGAACGATATTTGAAAAATGTGATTTTTTTGCCTATAGGTTACCCACAACTAATTATTTTCCATAGGCGACAGTGTTAACTAAAAGTCCCGTCGGCCATGGCTTTGACCTAGTTGAACTTCCAGTGGTCAATTTTCCCTTAGAACGTCATCCTCTGCACCAGTATGTGACAACAAACGCGCCCTTTTCGGTATTTTTTTCAAACGATAATCTTGCATTTCCACAACTACCCCATTTACTGCAAAAAAATCAGCAGCATAAAAATACCCAGACCCCTTCCGTAACTTCTGGACGGCACCAGACTCTTCCTGGTCATCTAAACATACACGATCGCCATATTTACGTAGGCTATGATTTTCTGTTCCCGATTAGGGATATTTCCCTCAGTGATAATCAACCAATCAGCAGCCAGAATTTTTTTTTATGCTGACTCGAGTTTCCCTACACAAATTCAAGAAAAGTAACTCTATATAATTAGTTGTTTGTAACCTATATTTGAAAAGAAAATTGAAGTTTGATCGTGTAAACCGCGCCAATTTTACAAAAAAAGCTTTACCGTGATACAATAGAAATATAGGAGTTATTGGACATCCTATTATCTCCCAGCGGTCATTTAACCCACATACCCCGTTTTAAAATTAACAATTTTTTTGGGGTAAGAAATAACACCAGTAATAGAATCCTGATAAATCTGGAAGCGCAGTTTAGTAGAAAAGATACTAATGTCTCATGTTAGGCTTGTCATAGACATATATACTGCACAGTGTCGCATGTCCCATGTCCATCCACTCACTAGTGGGGATATTATGACCACAAATGTGACCACACCCCAAATTCAGGGTTTTTCATCATAATTTAATTTGTAAAAACCGACTCGCGTGCATAACGCACACGATAGAAAGTAATATGTATAAGTTTTGAAAACTAGTCACGTACATCTACCATACGTTTTAAGGAATTTATCTAATTTTGAACAATACAATGTTTAATTGCATTTGAAATAGACCCCCCCCCCCCCCTCAAAATTTCACCATCCGATGATGGTTTGGTTCAATGATAGGCGGATGTCCCTTTAAATTTCAGTACTTTTCAGGAGTTTGAGTCGAATTTCTATCAGAGAAACTTCCATCACCTCGACCGTGCTATTTTGAACATTAAAGGTCCACCCATATGCACAAAATGGATGATTTTCAGAAAATTTCGCCTCCGGAAAAAGTTGAAGTTCCGGCGACAGAGGGTTAATAAATGTCTCGCATAATCTGAAAATGGGTCTGTAGGGCGTGAAAATATAATAACTAAACAAAACGAGTGAGTCTTTGTTTATCAGTGTTCCTAAATTCGCTGCCCTGAACGATATTTGAAAAATGTGATTTTTTTGCCTATAGGTTACCCACAACTAATTATTTTCCATAGGCGACAGTGTTAACTAAAAGTCCCGTCGGCCATGGCTTTGACCTAGTTGAACTTCCAGTGGTCAATTTTCCCTTAGAACGTCATCCTCTGCACCAGTATGTGACAACAAACGCGCCCTTTTCGGTATTTTTTTCAAACGATAATCTTGCATTTCCACAACTACCCCATTTACTGCAAAAAAATCAGCAGCATAAAAATACCCAGACCCCTTCCGTAACTTCTGGACGGCACCAGACTCTTCCTGGTCATCTAAACATACACGATCGCCATATTTACGTAGGCTATGATTTTCTGTTCCCGATTAGGGATATTTCCCTCAGTGATAATCAACCAATCAGCAGCCAGAATTTTTTTTTATGCTGACTCGAGTTTCCCTACACAAATTCAAGAAAAGTAACTCTATATAATTAGTTGTTTGTAACCTATATTTGAAAAGAAAATTGAAGTTTGATCGTGTAAACCGCGCCAATTTTACAAAAAAAGCTTTACCGTGATACAATAGAAATATAGGAGTTATTGGACATCCTATTATCTCCCAGCGGTCATTTAACCCACATACCCCGTTTTAAAATTAACAATTTTTTTGGGGTAAGAAATAACACCAGTAATAGAATCCTGATAAATCTGAAAGCGCAGTTTAGTAGAAAAGATACTAATGTCTCATGTTAGGCTTGTCATAGACATATATACTGCACAGTGTCGCATGTCCCATGTCCATCCACTCACTAGTGGGGATATTATGACCACAAATGTGACCACACCCCAAATTCAGGGTTTTTCATCATAATTTAATTTGTAAAAACCGACTCGCGTGCATAACGCACACGATAGAAAGTAATATGTATAAGTTTTGAAAACTAGTCACGTACATCTACCATACGTTTTAAGGAATTTATCTAATTTTGAACAATACAATGTTTAATTGCATTTGAAATAGACCCCCCCCCCCTCAAAATTTCACCATCCGATGATGGTTTGGTTCAATGATAGGCGGATGTCCCTTTAAATTTCAGTACTTTTCAGGAGTTTGAGTCGAATTTCTATCAGAGAAACTTCCATCACCTCGACCGTGCTATTTTGAACATTAAAGGTCCACCCATATGCACAAAATGGATGATTTTCAGAAAATTTCGCCTCCGGAAAAAGTTGAAGTTCCGGCGACAGAGGGTTAATAAATGTCTCGCATAATCTGAAAATGGGTCTGTAGGGCGTGAAAATATAATAACTCAACAAAACGAGTGAGTCTTTGTTTATCAGTGTTCCTAAATTCGCTGCCCTGAACGATATTTGAAAAATGAGATTTTTTTGCCTATAGGTTACCCACAACTAATTATTTTCCATAGGCGACAGTGTTAACTAAAAGTCCCGTCGGCCATGGCTTTGACCTAGTTGAACTTCCAGTGGTCAATTTTCCCTTAGAACGTCATCCTCTGCACCAGTATGTGACAACAAACGCGCCCTTTTCGGTATTTTTTTCAAACGATAATCTTGCATTTCCACAACTACCCCATTTACTGCAAAAAAATCAGCAGCATAAAAATACCCAGACCCCTTCCGTAACTTCTGGACGGCACCAGACTCTTCCTGGTCATCTAAACATACACGATCGCCATATTTACGTAGGCTATGATTTTCTGTTCCCGATTAGGGATATTTCCCTCAGTGATAATCAACCAATCAGCAGCCAGAATTTTTTTTTATGCTGACTCGAGTTTCCCTACACAAATTCAAGAAAAGTAACTCTATATAATTAGTTGTTTGTAACCTATATTTGAAAAGAAAATTGAAGTTTGATCGTGTAAACCGCGCCAATTTTACAAAAAAAGCTTTACCGTGATACAATAGAAATATAGGAGTTATTGGACATCCTATTATCTCCCAGCGGTCATTTAACCCACATACCCCGTTTTAAAATTAACAATTTTTTTGGGGTAAGAAATAACACCAGTAATAGAATCCTGATAAATCTGGAAGCGCAGTTTAGTAGAAAAGATACTAATGTCTCATGTTAGGCTTGTCATAGACATATATACTGCACAGTGTCGCATGTCCCATGTCCATCCACTCACTAGTGGGGATATTATGACCACAAATGTGACCACACCCCAAATTCAGGGTTTTTCATCATAATTTAATTTGTAAAAACCGACTCGCGTGCATAACGCACACGATAGAAAGTAATATGTATAAGTTTTGAAAACTAGTCACGTACATCTACCATACGTTTTAAGGAATTTATCTAATTTTGAACAATACAATGTTTAATTGCATTTGAAATAGACCCCCCCCCCCCCCCCCTCAAAATTTCACCATCCGATGATGGTTTGGTTCAATGATAGGCGGATGTCCCTTTAAATTTCAGTACTTTTCAGGAGTTTGAGTCGAATTTCTATCAGAGAAACTTCCATCACCTCGACCGTGCTATTTTGAACATTAAAGGTCCACCCATATGCACAAAATGGATGATTTTCAGAAAATTTCGCCTCCGGAAAAAGTTGAAGTTCCGGCGACAGAGGGTTAATAAATGTCTCGCATAATCTGAAAATGGGTCTGTAGGGCGTGAAAATATAATAACTCAACAAAACGAGTGAGTCTTTGTTTATCAGTGTTCCTAAATTCGCTGCCCTGAACGATATTTGAAAAATGTGATTTTTTTGCCTATAGGTTACCCACAACTAATTATTTTCCATAGGCGACAGTGTTAACTAAAAGTCCCGTCGGCCATGGCTTTGACCTAGTTGAACTTCCAGTGGTCAATTTTCCCTTAGAACGTCATCCTCTGCACCAGTATGTGACAACAAACGCGCCCTTTTCGGTATTTTTTTCAAACGATAATCTTGCATTTCCACAACTACCCCATTTACTGCAAAAAAATCAGCAGCATAAAAATACCCAGACCCCTTCCGTAACTTCTGGACGGCACCAGACTCTTCCTGGTCATCTAAACATACACGATCGCCATATTTACGTAGGCTATGATTTTCTGTTCCCGATTAGGGATATTTCCCTCAGTGATAATCAACCAATCAGCAGCCAGAATTTTTTTTTATGCTGACTCGAGTTTCCCTACACAAATTCAAGAAAAGTAACTCTATATAATTAGTTGTTTGTAACCTATATTTGAAAAGAAAATTGAAGTTTGATCGTGTAAACCGCGCCAATTTTACAAAAAAAGCTTTACCGTGATACAATAGAAATATAGGAGTTATTGGACATCCTATTATCTCCCAGCGGTCATTTAACCCACATACCCCGTTTTAAAATTAACAATTTTTTTGGGGTAAGAAATAACACCAGTAATAGAATCCTGATAAATCTGGAAGCGCAGTTTAGTAGAAAAGATACTAATGTCTCATGTTAGGCTTGTCATAGACATATATACTGCACAGTGTCGCATGTCCCATGTCCATCCACTCACTAGTGGGGATATTATGACCACAAATGTGACCACACCCCAAATTCAGGGTTTTTCATCATAATTTAATTTGTAAAAACCGACTCGCGTGCATAACGCACACGATAGAAAGTAATATGTATAAGTTTTGAAAACTAGTCACGTACATCTACCATACGTTTTAAGGAATTTATCTAATTTTGAACAATACAATGTTTAATTGCATTTGAAATAGACCCCCCCCCCCTCAAAATTTCACCATCCGATGATGGTTTGGTTCAATGATAGGCGGATGTCCCTTTAAATTTCAGTACTTTTCAGGAGTTTGAGTCGAATTTCTATCAGAGAAACTTCCATCACCTCGACCGTGCTATTTTGAACATTAAAGGTCCACCCATATGCACAAAATGGATGATTTTCAGAAAATTTCGCCTCCGGAAAAAGTTGAAGTTCCGGCGACAGAGGGTTAATAAATGTCTCGCATAATCTGAAAATGGGTCTGTAGGGCGTGAAAATATAATAACTCAACAAAACGAGTGAGTCTTTGTTTATCAGTGTTCCTAAATTCGCTGCCCTGAACGATATTTGAAAAATGTGATTTTTTTGCCTATAGGTTACCCACAACTAATTATTTTCCATAGGCGACAGTGTTAACTAAAAGTCCCGTCGGCCATGGCTTTGACCTAGTTGAACTTCCAGTGGTCAATTTTCCCTTAGAACGTCATCCTCTGCACCAGTATGTGACAACAAACGCGCCCTTTTCGGTATTTTTTTCAAACGATAATCTTGCATTTCCACAACTACCCCATTTACTGCAAAAAAATCAGCAGCATAAAAATACCCAGACCCCTTCCGTAACTTCTGGACGGCACCAGACTCTTCCTGGTCATCTAAACATACACGATCGCCATATTTACGTAGGCTATGATTTTCTGTTCCCGATTAGGGATATTTCCCTCAGTGATAATCAACCAATCAGCAGCCAGAATTTTTTTTTATGCTGACTCGAGTTTCCCTACACAAATTCAAGAAAAGTAACTCTATATAATTAGTTGTTTGTAACCTATATTTGAAAAGAAAATTGAAGTTTGATCGTGTAAACCGCGCCAATTTTACAAAAAAAGCTTTACCGTGATACAATAGAAATATAGGAGTTATTGGACATCCTATTATCTCCCAGCGGTCATTTAACCCACATACCCCGTTTTAAAATTAACAATTTTTTTGGGGTAAGAAATAACACCAGTAATAGAATCCTGATAAATCTGGAAGCGCAGTTTAGTAGAAAAGATACTAATGTCTCATGTTAGGCTTGTCATAGACATATATACTGCACAGTGTCGCATGTCCCATGTCCATCCACTCACTAGTGGGGATATTATGACCACAAATGTGACCACACCCCAAATTCAGGGTTTTTCATCATAATTTAATTTGTAAAAACCGACTCGCGTGCATAACGCACACGATAGAAAGTAATATGTATAAGTTTTGAAAACTAGTCACGTACATCTACCATACGTTTTAAGGAATTTATCTAATTTTGAACAATACAATGTTTAATTGCATTTGAAATAGACCCCCCCCCCCCCCTCAAAATTTCACCATCCGATGATGGTTTGGTTCAATGATAGGCGGATGTCCCTTTAAATTTCAGTACTTTTCAGGAGTTTGAGTCGAATTTCTATCAGAGAAACTTCCATCACCTCGACCGTGCTATTTTGAACATTAAAGGTCCACCCATATGCACAAAATGGATGATTTTCAGAAAATTTTGCCTCCGGAAAAAGTTGAAGTTCCGGCGACAGAGGGTTAATAAATGTCTCGCATAATCTGAAAATGGGTCTGTAGGGCGTGAAAATATAATAACTCAACAAAACGAGTGAGTCTTTGTTTATCAGTGTTCCTAAATTCGCTGCCCTGAACGATATTTGAAAAATGTGATTTTTTTGCCTATAGGTTACCCACAACTAATTATTTTCCATAGGCGACAGTGTTAACTAAAAGTCCCGTCGGCCATGGCTTTGACCTAGTTGAACTTCCAGTGGTCAATTTTCCCTTAGAACGTCATCCTCTGCACCAGTATGTGACAACAAACGCGCCCTTTTCGGTATTTTTTTCAAACGATAATCTTGCATTTCCACAACTACCCCATTTACTGCAAAAAAATCAGCAGCATAAAAATACCCAGACCCCTTCCGTAACTTCTGGACGGCACCAGACTCTTCCTGGTCATCTAAACATACACGATCGCCATATTTACGTAGGCTATGATTTTCTGTTCCCGATTAGGGATATTTCCCTCAGTGATAATCAACCAATCAGCAGCCAGAATTTTTTTTTATGCTGACTCGAGTTTCCCTACACAAATTCAAGAAAAGTAACTCTATATAATTAGTTGTTTGTAACCTATATTTGAAAAGAAAATTGAAGTTTGATCGTGTAAACCGCGCCAATTTTACAAAAAAAGCTTTACCGTGATACAATAGAAATATAGGAGTTATTGGACATCCTATTATCTCCCAGCGGTCATTTAACCCACATACCCCGTTTTAAAATTAACAATTTTTTTGGGGTAAGAAATAACACCAGTAATAGAATCCTGATAAATCTGGAAGCGCAGTTTAGTAGAAAAGATACTAATGTCTCATGTTAGGCTTGTCATAGACATATATACTGCACAGTGTCGCATGTCCCATGTCCATCCACTCACTAGTGGGGATATTATGACCACAAATGTGACCACACCCCAAATTCAGGGTTTTTCATCATAATTTAATTTGTAAAAACCGACTCGCGTGCATAACGCACACGATAGAAAGTAATATGTATAAGTTTTGAAAACTAGTCACGTACATCTACCATACGTTTTAAGGAATTTATCTAATTTTGAACAATACAATGTTTAATTGCATTTGAAATAGACCCCCCCCCCCCTCAAAATTTCACCATCCGATGATGGTTTGGTTCAATGATAGGCGGATGTCCCTTTAAATTTCAGTACTTTTCAGGAGTTTGAGTCGAATTTCTATCAGAGAAACTTCCATCACCTCGACCGTGCTATTTTGAACATTAAAGGTCCACCCATATGCACAAAATGGATGATTTTCAGAAAATTTCGCCTCCGGAAAAAGTTGAAGTTCCGGCGACAGAGGGTTAATAAATGTCTCGCATAATCTGAAAATGGGTCTGTAGGGCGTGAAAATATAATAACTCAACAAAACGAGTGAGTCTTTGTTTATCAGTGTTCCTAAATTCGCTGCCCTGAACGATATTTGAAAAATGTGATTTTTTTGCCTATAGGTTACCCACAACTAATTATTTTCCATAGGCGACAGTGTTAACTAAAAGTCCCGTCGGCCATGGCTTTGACCTAGTTGAACTTCCAGTGGTCAATTTTCCCTTAGAACGTCATCCTCTGCACCAGTATGTGACAACAAACGCGCCCTTTTCGGTATTTTTTTCAAACGATAATCTTGCATTTCCACAACTACCCCATTTACTGCAAAAAAATCAGCAGCATAAAAATACCCAGACCCCTTCCGTAACTTCTGGACGGCACCAGACTCTTCCTGGTCATCTAAACATACACGATCGCCATATTTACGTAGGCTATGATTTTCTGTTCCCGATTAGGGATATTTCCCTCAGTGATAATCAACCAATCAGCAGCCAGAATTTTTTTTTATGCTGACTCGAGTTTCCCTACACAAATTCAAGAAAAGTAACTCTATATAATTAGTTGTTTGTAACCTATATTTGAAAAGAAAATTGAAGTTTGATCGTGTAAACCGCGCCAATTTTACAAAAAAAGCTTTACCGTGATACAATAGAAATATAGGAGTTATTGGACATCCTATTATCTCCCAGCGGTCATTTAACCCACATACCCCGTTTTAAAATTAACAATTTTTTTGGGGTAAGAAATAACACCAGTAATAGAATCCTGATAAATCTGGAAGCGCAGTTTAGTAGAAAAGATACTAATGTCTCATGTTAGGCTTGTCATAGACATATATACTGCACAGTGTCGCATGTCCCATGTCCATCCACTCACTAGTGGGGATATTATGACCACAAATGTGACCACACCCCAAATTCAGGGTTTTTCATCATAATTTAATTTGTAAAAACCGACTCGCGTGCATAACGCACACGATAGAAAGTAATATGTATAAGTTTTGAAAACTAGTCACGTACATCTACCATACGTTTTAAGGAATTTATCTAATTTTGAACAATACAATGTTTAATTGCATTTGAAATAGACCCCCCCCCCCCCTCAAAATTTCACCATCCGATGATGGTTTGGTTCAATGATAGGCGGATGTCCCTTTAAATTTCAGTACTTTTCAGGAGTTTGAGTCGAATTTCTATCAGAGAAACTTCCATCACCTCGACCGTGCTATTTTGAACATTAAAGGTCCACCCATATGCACAAAATGGATGATTTTCAGAAAATTTTGCCTCCGGAAAAAGTTGAAGTTCCGGCGACAGAGGGTTAATAAATGTCTCGCATAATCTGAAAATGGGTCTGTAGGGCGTGAAAATATAATAACTCAACAAAACGAGTGAGTCTTTGTTTATCAGTGTTCCTAAATTCGCTGCCCTGAACGATATTTGAAAAATGTGATTTTTTTGCCTATAGGTTACCCACAACTAATTATTTTCCATAGGCGACAGTGTTAACTAAAAGTCCCGTCGGCCATGGCTTTGACCTAGTTGAACTTCCAGTGGTCAATTTTCCCTTAGAACGTCATCCTCTGCACCAGTATGTGACAACAAACGCGCCCTTTTCGGTATTTTTTTCAAACGATAATCTTGCATTTCCACAACTACCCCATTTACTGCAAAAAAATCAGCAGCATAAAAATACCCAGACCCCTTCCGTAACTTCTGGACGGCACCAGACTCTTCCTGGTCATCTAAACATACACGATCGCCATATTTACGTAGGCTATGATTTTCTGTTCCCGATTAGGGATATTTCCCTCAGTGATAATCAACCAATCAGCAGCCAGAATTTTTTTTTATGCTGACTCGAGTTTCCCTACACAAATTCAAGAAAAGTAACTCTATATAATTAGTTGTTTGTAACCTATATTTGAAAAGAAAATTGAAGTTTGATCGTGTAAACCGCGCCAATTTTACAAAAAAAGCTTTACCGTGATACAATAGAAATATAGGAGTTATTGGACATCCTATTATCTCCCAGCGGTCATTTAACCCACATACCCCGTTTTAAAATTAACAATTTTTTTGGGGTAAGAAATAACACCAGTAATAGAATCCTGATAAATCTGGAAGCGCAGTTTAGTAGAAAAGATACTAATGTCTCATGTTAGGCTTGTCATAGACATATATACTGCACAGTGTCGCATGTCCCATGTCCATCCACTCACTAGTGGGGATATTATGACCACAAATGTGACCACACCCCAAATTCAGGGTTTTTCATCATAATTTAATTTGTAAAAACCGACTCGCGTGCATAACGCACACGATAGAAAGTAATATGTATAAGTTTTGAAAACTAGTCACGTACATCTACCATACGTTTTAAGGAATTTATCTAATTTTGAACAATACAATGTTTAATTGCATTTGAAATAGACCCCCCCCCCCCTCAAAATTTCACCATCCGATGATGGTTTGGTTCAATGATAGGCGGATGTCCCTTTAAATTTCAGTACTTTTCAGGAGTTTGAGTCGAATTTCTATCAGAGAAACTTCCATCACCTCGACCGTGCTATTTTGAACATTAAAGGTCCACCCATATGCACAAAATGGATGATTTTCAGAAAATTTCGCCTCCGGAAAAAGTTGAAGTTCCGGCGACAGAGGGTTAATAAATGTCTCGCATAATCTGAAAATGGGTCTGTAGGGCGTGAAAATATAATAACTCAACAAAACGAGTGAGTCTTTGTTTATCAGTGTTCCTAAATTCGCTGCCCTGAACGATATTTGAAAAATGTGATTTTTTTGCCTATAGGTTACCCACAACTAATTATTTTCCATAGGCGACAGTGTTAACTAAAAGTCCCGTCGGCCATGGCTTTGACCTAGTTGAACTTCCAGTGGTCAATTTTCCCTTAGAACGTCATCCTCTGCACCAGTATGTGACAACAAACGCGCCCTTTTCGGTATTTTTTTCAAACGATAATCTTGCATTTCCACAACTACCCCATTTACTGCAAAAAAATCAGCAGCATAAAAATACCCAGACCCCTTCCGTAACTTCTGGACGGCACCAGACTCTTCCTGGTCATCTAAACATACACGATCGCCATATTTACGTAGGCTATGATTTTCTGTTCCCGATTAGGGATATTTCCCTCAGTGATAATCAACCAATCAGCAGCCAGAATATTTTTTTATGCTGACTCGAGTTTCCCTACACAAATTCAAGAAAAGTAACTCTATATAATTAGTTGTTTGTAACCTATATTTGAAAAGAAAATTGAAGTTTGATCGTGTAAACCGCGCCAATTTTACAAAAAAAGCTTTACCGTGATACAATAGAAATATAGGAGTTATTGGACATCCTATTATCTCCCAGCGGTCATTTAACCCACATACCCCGTTTTAAAATTAACAATTTTTTTGGGGTAAGAAATAACACCAGTAATAGAATCCTGATAAATCTGGAAGCGCAGTTTAGTAGAAAAGATACTAATGTCTCATGTTAGGCTTGTCATAGACATATATACTGCACAGTGTCGCATGTCCCATGTCCATCCACTCACTAGTGGGGATATTATGACCACAAATGTGACCACACCCCAAATTCA